>CM044395.1:58926666-60337500 GCA_024322285.1 Musa beccarii | reverse complement strand
AAGTGCTCTCCCTCTAAGAGAGCAAGGGATTGATGACTCCCCGGAAGTCCCGCCTCAGCGGTACCATGGCACTGCGACGCCCATGGCACTACTATCCGTTGTCTCGCATCTGCATCCCTTCTTCGTGATCGGTAGATCCGCCTCTGTGGCATTGTGACACTCCTCTGAGTTCACCTTCAATCTAACCGATGATTGATCTTGGGTAGCTGAGTCCCTCTTGGACTCGTCATTGCTTCCACGCCCTTTTCCGACCCCCTGCTTCAACACCTCTGTGTTCTCTGAGCAGTTCCGCTTGGTCGATGGAAATACAGACTGCAACTCCCATGTATGGCCACCGCCACACATGTTGTAGGACTTGCACCATTTCTGTTCTCCTTAGCTACATTGGCTGCAATGTTCGCTTACTCGGCCTTGTCCTCTGACTTGCCGGGCTCCCTTAAGCGAATGTGAGCTCTGAAGTAGTTCCACTCTTCAGCAGCTCCGATCATACCTCTGTATGATCCAGTCCCCAAATGGGACTCCCTGGTATTTGCATCTGAACTTCTTCCTTGAGAGTGCACAGCCCCCATAAGCTGATGTCCAAGGCTTCCATTCAATGCAACATTCGGTGCACGCACGGAAGACCCGCCTCTGCGGTACCATGGCATTCACTGCTTGAATCCATAGCTCTTCTTACCGTCGTGTTGTTCACCAACTTGGAGCTCCTTGTCGCGCTCCCGGTCATATCTCCAGATGACCATGTCCCTCACGGGATATGCTGTGTGTGTCGTCTTGCCACGAACCATTCCACCCCGATCCCCTGCATCATGTCGCCTCCTGGTGACATCTCCTTGCATTCTGATCCCTGTGGTATGAACTCGAACTGCGATATCTCCATGTGTGGACTCCGCCAACACATCGCAGGGCCTTCGCCAACTTCGATTCTGTTCGCTTCTTTGGCAATCGACCTTCGTCCACCCACTCTCGGGTCACACTCGGACGAAGGCTAGCCCTAGGACAGTCCATCGCCTAGCAGCTCCTCTGAAGTCTCCTGACTTCGCTGAAATAGGTGCACCATTGTCTGGATCCTGGGACTCGCCCTACCAAAGACAATCTCCGCTGCGCACCGCTTTCCTCATGGCAACTTGAATAGCAACACTGTGGCATATTCTTCAAGAGTAGCTGTCTCTGCATCCTCTTGCCCCGTGCTAAGGCCTTTTGACACCAACTTTGCCTCAGCAAACTGCATCACCTTAGAATCTCCACCAAGTGCTTTATCGAGATAAGATGTTTGTGCCTCGAAGCTCCCTTCGTCTTTGGCACCATGCAAGATGAGTTTGCTCCATCTGAATATGAAACCCATGGAACGACATGATCCGATTCTTGCCTCGGCAAGAGTCCATGTCCTTGACCTCGTGTAAGGAAAGCACCAAGCCTCCGCTCCATGTTCCGTCTTCAAAGCCAACTCCCTTCACGCGATTTGGGTACTTCACCAAGTCTTCCCCAAGTTGTTCTGCTTCTCGATTAGCATTGGATTAATGGTGGCCCGCCCACCATTCCACGGGTCAGCCCTCGGTTGAGTCCGAACTCACGGTCGGCTCTTAGTGTGCCTTCACTTTGTGTTGCCCTGGGTTGCTCCCCCATTTGATCTCGCTATGCGTCCACCAACGCATTGCCACTTGCGAGATCATACGATGACTCCTCATCGCTCACTCGATCCCTCGAGCTCTGTCTTGAGGTACTCCTCAAGCAGTTCATTGCACCAGATTCACATTCTGGAGAGCGGGACTTATCCCTCCTGGATATCTGCCCCGTCGGAGCAACATCTCTCTTCGCATCCTTCCCTCTGGAAGTTTTGGAGACCACCGTCCCCTTGGACTACTCCGCCTTTGCTGAACAAACTGTGCCCAATTCTGCCTTCGCAAATGCACTTTGCTAGATTGTGACACCTCACCAATACAGCTCGCACTGCACCCCTCTGGGTCTAGCAACATGCTGCACCTGTTGCACATTTCAGCTTCATACGAAAGTATCCTGCACATGCCGAAGAGAAAGTTTCAATGCTCCAATGCACGGACCTTCAGCCGCCTTGGGATGGCCACGGACAGTCCATCGTCCGCATGCAAGACCTTGCATGAGTATCGAATTCCTTGAGTTTGCAACTTTCCTCACCTCTGTGAGCTTTGCACAACTCTTTCGATCATTGAGCAACCCACTGCAACTTGCACGGTCTCATCCTTGGCCAAGCACCCCGCTTGCCTCGAGCACCGTCAAGTTTGGGTGTCAATGTCGAGCCACTGCTCGAACTCAGCCATCCCCACCTTTGTGCGCTCCGCAATTCTTCTTAGCTTGTCCTCGTGGTGCCTGACAAGGTCCCCTGGGGTCGACTCTTAGCAATCCTTTGGGTATGCATATCCGCTGGGACCAAGCAAAGATGTTTGCGTTCTCTTGTAGGAAGTTGACAGAAGCTATCTCGCTCTCTGCCGCCGGAGCTCGGCCGACCCAACCGTTTGATCCGGCCGTTTGATCCGGGCGACTTTCGTGTAAGGGGACACGCTAATGGTCGGCTCTGTTGGCTCGGGATGCTGGGCCGGCTTCTTCGCGTCCCGGGGGTCCTCCATGGGTGGGCCAGCCCTTGGTCATTTGTGCAGCGAGATCACTATCAGGTAGCATCACCTAGACTCAAGGGGACTTCCCCTGGCTTCGCCAATCCCAGCACGGGTCGGGAACTTTACCGTCCGATGGTAGGTGGATACGACCACTCTAAATCTGTTGAGGGTTGATTGCCCGAGTATCACATTGTATGCACTGGGCAAGTCGACGACTAGGAATGTCATCATCACCGTCTTTGTCTTCGGTGGGTCTCCCAGAGTTAGGGGTAAGGTGACTAACCCCAGCGGCAAAATTGAATCGCCAGTGAATCCGGTGAGCGCGGAGCGCATCGGCTCCAGGGCGTCTCTGGTCAGGCCGAGCTTCTCAAAAGCATCTGAATAGAGTACGTTGGCCGAACTTCCTGTGTCGATCATGATTCTTCTGACTTGGGCGTTAGCAATCCTAGCGGTTATTACTAACGCGTCGTCGAGCTCGGATTGCCCTGGCTCCTCGGCCGGGTATGTGACCTCAGGGTCGGGCCCTTGTCTGGAGCTCCCGCCGGCAGTCGCTCGGGCGTACGCCTTCCGCCCGGCCATGCTATTTCCCCCGATGGCGGGGCCACCGGTTATTACGTCAATCTACCGCTCGATAGGGCCCTCGGGGCGTGGCGATAGTTTCTCAGCCTGATGGAGGTAGCGCCCCAGGTGCCCCTGCGAATGAGCTCCTCGATTTGTCAGTTCAGGTCACGGCACTCCTCGGTGTCATGTCCGTGCTGTCGGTGGAAACGACAATATCTGGACTGATCTTGCAGTCTGGGGGGACCCCTCATCGAGGTGGGCGCTTTGACCAGCCCCTTTTCCTTTATCTGGAGAAATATTTCTATCTGGGAAGGACCCAGCGTGGAGCGGGGGGACCTCGGGACCCGCGGGTCGGGTCGGCCCACCCTGCTCCTCGGCGTGGGAGCCGACTGCTCCCGTGGGGTTTCGGGTCGAGGTCTCTTACGCTCTTCGCGCTTCCCGGCCATCCAGGTTTCCGTTGCAATAAATTGGTTAGCTCGCTGGAGCATCTTTGGAACCGTAACCGGGGGATCTCCACGAGGGACCAGAAGAACCTGGAGGGTCGCAACCCGATCATGAACGCCTGCATCAACAAAGAGGGGTGAGTATCCGGTAGCTTCCGAATCTCCGTGGCGAAACGATTCACAAAGTGAGAGAGTGGCTCCTCCTCCTTTTGGTTGAGTCCTAGGAGCAGGGTGACTGATGGCTTTGGCCGTGCATACGCCAAAAAGTTAAGCTCGAAGTCTTTGGCGAGCTGGTCAAAGGACAAGAACGCTCCGGCCTTAAGACCCCTATACCATGCTCGGGCTGGCCCCCTCGATCGTGGGAATGCCCGGCACATCAAGGTGTCCGATGTCCCGTAGAGCACCATTTGGGCGTGGAAGGTGGCCACGTGGTCCGTCGAGTCGGCAGCGCCGTCGTATGCGTTAAGGGAGGGGAGACAAAAGTTCGGGGGAATCGGTTGAACCTGTATCTCGGGGGTGAATGGCGATCCCCCATACATGCTCTCCCCCTGGCTCTTCCTTGGACCTGCGTACTTCCCTCTGTACCTCGTCGAGCCGCTGGCTGACGAGGCGCAACTGGGCTCGGAGGGAGTCGGCCGAGTCCGAGGATAATACCTCGGGATCGGGATGGTTGCTCGGGTCATCCAACACCCGTCCCTCGAACGGAACCCGTCGTGTCCGAGGTAGGGTTGGGAGTGCCGAGAGGGTTAGGTGGACCAGCGCAGGTGGATTTGACCGAAGTGGTGGGTCCACAACAGGCGATGGTGCGGATAAGGACACAGGCGGGATGAAGGTCTGCACCATCCCGGCTAGAGTCTAAACTTGGCGGGCGAGGTCGTGGAAATCCTCACTGATACGGGCGATGGGTCGATGGAGGCGCCACCGGGCGAGAGCAGGCCTGGGTCATTGAATAGCCGCCAACAACGTTCTATGGTCGCGATGGGGTCCTCCACTCGAGGCTCGTTACGGGTGGAGCCTACGCCCGGAGCCCCCACCAAGTGCGACCCCGCGAGCATGGACTCGCCTGGGCTACCCGGCTGATCTCTCGACATCAGCCCTCCTTCTAGCGCCAATCTGTTGGTGTCAACAACTTTGTGCCATGGCCTCGGGGTCGTCGCGGCTGGGTTCGGGCTCAAATGCAACAGAGATCTCGGGTCTGCGTCCTTGGGGTTTGCGGTGCCAATGAGGACTCCTCTGACGATCATGCTCTGTCTTTATTCTGCACAAAGGTCGGGTCGGAAAGAACTCCGCCAGACCCCTCCGACAATCAAGTCAGTCAAGATCCTTTTTAGAGGGTGTTCGTTGGTCGAGAAGAAGAAAGACCTCCCCTTTTACGCTCGTCTACCTGGATTTATATGGGCCAGGTTGCTGCTCTTCGATGTGCTTGTGACGTCATGCCTCTGATTGCGTCTGACAGTGCGTCGAGGACCTGGCCCCTGCAAGATGGTGATGTGTCTCGGCGGCCGTGTGGCCTGTGAGGGACAGATGGTGTCATATCTATCGGTCAACCCTAGCTATAGTCGGTTACGAGCGGGACAGGAGACGTCATCCGGGTGCAGGCGATGTAGGCTACATCACGTCCCATTTATTACCCACATCAAGATTCACTGATAGTAGTGCTTCGGGGTCGTTATTGAGATTTGAATTCAGAAAATTGGTTCATACACCTGATTGCTTGGAGCCTTAGATGAATCCCACTCATTTCCTCTTTGAGATAGCTGAGCCATCTACAAACATAGTCCACATCGAGGGGATGTGTTCACCTGCCTTGGTTTCAGGCGAGAGAGTCAGCTCTGATATGAAATTTACATGATATGACATATTCTGACATCATTATGCAACAGCGGTTAGTAGCCACCTCAGAGCTGATGTGCACCCCAAAGCTAACACAACTCCTCGGAGCCGATGGCATTTCCATAGCCAATGAGGTACACGAGCTCGAAGTGATTGGTGATCACGCACGCCTGTGCTCGCATCGCCCGAGGTCGTATGAGATAGTGCCACATAGCATAGAATTGTCTGGGGATGTGCTAGACGGCACTGCGTGACATGGAACCCCGCAAGTCACCTGGAGCGTCGAGGGCCATTAATGAATTACGTACGGTCAACCCCGGCAACGTGTATAAAAATTGATCTTCTAGTTAGTGTCAGAGAGTACATTCTGTAGTTCACCTTATACTAACTCAAGTTTCTCCCAACTTCGACCTGTGTGTAGAAATCCCACGTGGAAGAGGCTCCCCAGCTCTTCCTCACGTCGACCCAAAAGACGTTGATCCCAACCCAACCTCCTTCTCTAGCTCTCACCTCAGACACCCATATGGATGACCTTGCACTTTCGGGACCAAACCGAATCGTTCTGACTCCCCAGCCATGACATAAAATTGTATAGCACCGCCAACGCTTGAGCCTTGATGGCTGTCTTTAAAACATATTAGATCTCAAACTCGTTCAGTTCTATTGACCACTTCCGCATCGGTCTCGATATATTAAAGCATGAGGGAACTTGTCTTAATGGCTGGTTAATAATCATCTATATCGGGTGCACTTGGAAATAGGACAAAGCTTCCTTGTTGTCAATACCAATGCAAACACCTGTCTCTTGATAGAGGGTTCCTCCTTTTAGTGTCAAATATTAAGAGGAAATGCCCTCGATGGTGGAGTCAGCCCCGCTTGGCCTTGACTCGAAGGCGTTGGGACATTCGAGGAATCCTTGTAATAGTCTCATTGTCGTTGAGGTGGCTTCGAGGTAGTCTTCATGTAACTCCGACTTATTCGAGACGATCTTGTGGTTGACTCAAGATAAAATTTGATTTCTCTGTGGATTCCTACACAAAGGCTAGGGTAGGGAGGAGTTTCTCAACCTATCCTCTCGACCCTGGCCCCTCCTCAAGTTACTCCGGAAGGCTATATGAGGTGTGAGATGTTTTTGAAAAAAAAAATATATCTAACTCTTGGGCCGACGTTGAGGTCAATTTTTATATTTGATCAGCTGAGGGGACCCTTTGTAACAACCTTAATGTTCATGTCCCTCCTTGGTGTTTCGTCCATAGAGATAACAAAAGGTGGGACAAGCGCAAACAACCCCCTATAAAGGTCGATGAGGTAAGTCCGAACGATCTCCGATGGACTGTTGTCCATAAAGGTCGACAAGTTACAATCACCCCCACATCATCACTTGGTGAAGGATGATTCAATCATTTTCTTTCGTGTCGGTACTCTTGGGACGATTGATTGGCCGATGAGAATTAGCCATCCAAATATTTTATCTTTTATAAACCAGCTGATATGCAGAGGTGCCTTTGCATATTTTTATGGATGTTTCTATTTATTCAGATAGCTTAAGAGTTGCACTTATGGCTAATTATTTCTCTTTCTCTTAATTTATTCTGCTAAATGTTCTCTCTTTAACACAAAAAAGTATTTATGCTGCTTTAAATTTGTGCTTAGGTTGAGACATCACGGTGGTTAAATTGAATGGTGTAAACAGAGAGAAGCAAAGAAGCATACCCGAATAAGGGTTCCCGCTCATCCACGTTCAAACTTCTCTCCCTCCACCAAAGCCAAAGGTGACGCGTAGACGGGTACCATGTGTCGGTCCACTTCCCAAACGTATCCGTTACGCCGACGCTCCTCCAGGCTCCAACGTTCGCACCGCAACCAGCTGGCATATAACAGCTTCGGTCTGAGGTTGGTTAGAGAGCCATGGCTTGCAAGATGAAGCGGCCGAGCAGCTCTTCTTCTCTCCCAAGCCTCCTCCTCTCCTCCCTCAACCTCTTTCTCCTGGTCCTCGCCTCGGCCTCCTTCGCCCCCGTCTTCCTTCTTAGGACCTCCCCGACCTCCTCCGGCTGGGCCCTCGTCGCGGTCTCCTCCGCCACCGTCGTCTCCTCTCTTCTGGGCTTCTTCTCCCAGCTCACGCACCTCTGTTTCCTCGCCCATGTCTCCTTCGTCCTCGCTTCCTCCGTCGGCCAGGCTCTCGGTTTCCTCGCCCTGTTCCTCCGCCCCGACCCCAGCCTGCAGCTGCTGGGATCGGCCAGGAGCAGAAGGGAGCAGCGGGCGCTGGCGAAGGTAGAGGAGGCGCTGCTGCTGGGGATGTTCCTGGTGCAGTCGCTGGCGCTGGTCGCCGCCTGCGCGCTGCAGCGGTGGTGGGCGCGGCAGTACGAGGAGGTGGAGGCCGAGCGGGAGGCGTCGGCGAGGAAGCGGAGCCGGAGGATGGCCCGGGTGCAGGAGGAGGCCATCGCGAACGCCGCGGCCATGGCGGAAGCCAAGGCGAGGGAGTTGGAGGAGAAGACGAGGGCGAACAACAAGGGACAGTGGGTGAAGAATGATTTCGAAGGATAAGGGATGAGAGGGGCTTACCGAATGGTTGATTCTATGGACGTAACTTGGCATTGTTTGGTCGATCACCATAGGGGTGGCGGCCACCAAATGCTATGTTCTTCTCCGTCTTATATTCGTACTTGTATTATATTGGCATTTATGTTCGCAATTTGTGATGTGGGCTTTACGAGCCCCAAATGGACTAACTCGTGGTAAGAGGCTTAAACCCGATGCCCGCGCCACGCTCAAGGCTCGACGCATGCTTGGAACCTCCGTCCCTTGCCGCCGTCGCTCCGACTCCATCTCCTCTCTTCCCGCCCTAAAATGCCTCCACGCCGTGGTCCTTAAGGAAGGCATCGCCCACCGCCTCCCCTTGGCCACCAAGCTCCTCTCCCTCGCCGTTTCTCTCTCCCCCGCCGTCGACTACGCCCGCAAGCTGTTCGACGCCGCGCCCCGCCGGGACTCCTTCATGTGGAACACCCTCCTCCGCGCCTATGCCGACCTCGGACCCTGCGAAGAGGTCCCCGTTCTCTACAAGCAGATGCACCGGGACGGCCTCTCGCCCGACCGCTTCACCTTTCCCTTCGTTGTCCGCTCGTGCGCGGTCGTCTCCGCCCTCCGCGAAGGGAAGCAGGCCCACTGCAACGCGATCAAGCACGGCTTCGGTTCGAACGCCTTTCTGCAGAGCGCGCTGGTCACCATGTACGCCCAGAACGGCGTGATTTCCGACTCCGCGTTGGTTTTCGGTGAGATGACCTTCAGAAACATCGTCTCCTGGACTTCGATGATCGCCGGGTACGTCCAAAATAGCGTCTTCGGTAGGGCGCTGGGTGTTTTCCGATGGATGCTGGACTCGGGGACGCAGCCTAATGAGGTCACCCTCGTGAGTGTTCTCCCTGCTTTGAGAGGTTCGGAATGTCTGACCTCCGGGATGTCGATCCACGGGTTCGTGATCAAACTGGGCTTCGACTCTCACCTTTCCTTGGCGAACGCTCTGATCGCCGTGTATGGTAGATGCGGGGGCACAAGTGTGGCGCGGTACCTGTTCGACGGAATGCCGGCCCGAAACTCGGTTTCGTGGAGCACCATGATCGCCATGTACGAGCAAAGCAGTGAGGGAAGCAACGCGATCAAGCTGTTCCGGAGAATGCTGACGGAGAAAGTGGCACCCAGCAGCGTCACATTGGTCAGCGTCATATCAGCTTGTGCCGCCTCCGGAGACCTCGAAACCGGCAAATGGGTGCACGGCTTCGCTCGGAACAGGGGGCTCGACGCCGATGTAAGGGTCGGCAACGCGTTGCTGGACATGTACGGCAAGTGTGGGAGCGTGGATGCGGCCAGAGATGTTTTCGAGAATCTGGCATGGAAGGGGGTGGTCTCTTGGAGCGCCATGATCAGGGCCTACGCGGCGCACGGGCAGGTGGAGGCGGCGTTGCAGCTGTTCGCTCGGATGCCGGATGAGGGCGTTCGACCAAACAGTTTCACGTATACCTCAGTTCTGGCAGCATGCAGCCATTCCGGTCTCGTGGAGGAGGGGATGAAGCATTTGGAAAGCATGAGGGAGTACGGGTTGACCCCCACGCTGGAGCACTGTGCTTGCTTGGTGGACCTCCTCGGCCGTGCCGGGAGATTGGTGGATGCGTACGAGTTCGTAAAGAGGATGCCCTCGGAGCCGGACGTGGGGGTGTGGGGGGCGCTGCTGGGGGCTTGCAGAATTCACGGGGACGTCAACTTGGCTGAGTCGATATGGCAGGAACTCTTCCGCCTCGGTTGCAGCAGCGTCACGCTGTACGTGCTCATGGCGAACATCTATGCAGAAGCCGGCCGGTGGGAGGACGCGGCGAGGGTGAGAGACATGATGAGGGGGATGGAGCTGAGAAAGGACCCCGCATGCAGTTCTGTGAATGCAGATAGGCGCTCCCATGGAGATAGACGGCGGCCATTAACGATAGACGAATCTGTGACGCACGTTGCAGATAAGACGGACATGAGCAGATACACGGTGGTCAATGATGTTTCGTAAAGGTTTCTTATGTATTTGACATTAAAATTTGTGCGACATTCTTTCAGAAGAAACAGAGGTTGGACTTGGGAGGATGTACAACAATTAGCGGTATTTCTTGTCGACCTATACTTGATTCCATGAGTATAAAGAAGGGTGTTGATGTTAGAGAAAATCTATTGATGCTGACCTTTACAGGACATGGGAACAGTCGGTTGCTGGAAGGAACTTCAAATCTTTAAGCACAGCAAGTAGTTCTTGTCAGCGAGCAAGTGAGGACCAGCCCTTTCGATCATCTGCAAGGGTGCGCAACAAAATGTAAATTTGGGAATTGACCAAACGATAGAGCATCAGGTTGTGTTTGCAATGTAGAATTAGGATGGCATACCTGAAAACCTATTTGCTCATATAGTTTCTGAGCGCCGATGTTATCCCTGTGCACATCTACAAAGATCTGGTTGGTACCTGCAATGCATGAAAAGAACATCTTAGTAAGAAGAACGACATAAAGAGGAAGATCAATCACTCATCCAGAAACAGCCTTCAGGCATGCTAATTAAACATAGATACGGGAATGAGAAGATACATGTACTCGGTCCACAATTATTACCAAACCATTCATGCCACACTACCATCATTTGGAATTAGAAAACATGGATAGAAGCTCCTGACTTACCATATGATGCGACCACCTCGATAGCTAACGATAACATGTTTGTGGCAATGCCTTGCCGACGGGCATGCTTGGCAACACACAAGTTTGCGATATATGCATATCTTGGTCGCTCTGTTTGGTGGAGATTGGAAGATGCTGGTGGCTTCATGCGCTCCTGCTAGACTATTTAACTCATGAATTTACCAAGAGATGCAACAAAACAGTGAAATAAGGGATCAAACATGTTGCATACTCCAGGAATTGTCTCTCCGCATAAAAGATGCCGTATGTTTAAATCCAGGGTCCCAACTATGCTCTTCATCACAGTGCACTTAATGTTTTCTTCATGCTTCCTTACCTGGTAATTATGAACACAGCACAAAGCAAAATATTAAGACTTGGTCATTGTGGGCCTTTTACCGATTAAAAGAAAAGATTATATATCATATCAGAGTGAAAGCATAGGCAGTAAAATTCAGAATTGATGCATGAGGGCAGAGAACCATGAATCTTTACAATTAGGCAGTACTTAAACTATCTAACTTTTAGATAAAACTACTAAAAACTAAATTCATCAGAATTTGGTTGAGCTGGAAAAATGGTTTCACTATGGGTATAATGTTATTCGGCAAGTCGAAAGGTCATGACAAATTGAAGAAATAGATCTTGATTTGACAAGATATGCTATAATGAAATAATGTAAAACTAAAGAACTAAGTCTAACTTTTTTTTTCTTAATGGATCATTTATTCAGAAAACTATCAACTGAAAAAAAAAGGAAAAAATGATGCAGGAGATAACAAAATGTTTAGCATATCATATAATGATGTTATCTTGGTTCTGATGATGCATGTAAAAGTGGAAGAAGAACTCAAATATATACACTGTGGACACGTCAATAGGAGGGTCATATATGGACCTTAATTTGTTCACAACTAAATATGCTATATATCTCTTCTCATAAGGGAAAAAAAGCCTAAATATCTTCATAGTCTTTGCTGTCAGCTCCAGCACAAGATCCAACTCTAGCACAAGAGTCCACCTACCAAGTAGATACCAAGACCTTTTACTTAATAATTTATTGATATCATCTCGAGCACACGAACTAACTCAACTATAGATTCCCCCAAAGGACCTAAGGCTTCACTATTAACTTACCAATTAGATATTAAGACCTTTTATTGATATCATCATACACCATTACGATTCCCTAAAAATTATTAAACTACGATATAATTGTATGACCAAAAAATTTATCCTTTTCCCTTCCACAAGGAAGTTCATATACTGCAACCCTACACAAATCCATTGCAGATGTCAAAGTCGCACTCTATTCCACAGTCCTAATCACCATGGAATCTATGAGACAACCCAAATGCTTAACAACCTTGATGAATTGCTTCAGCATTCATTTAATACTATGTGAATTTCTGAGTTTGCAATGAAGGTAATAAAACTTGATAAAATCTTCAGGTTTAGTAGGCTAAGTAGCATCACACTACCAACCACAAACTGCCCAGCAAGCTGTTCCACCTAATCTCGAAATTGGTACAAAAAAATGCATGTTGCAATGCAACAATTGAAGATAGGCTATTCTTTTTTGCAAGCATGAGTTACAGAATGATGCAAGTAATGCAAGTCAAATGTAGCCATAAGTTACAGTAACAAGCTGTAATGTCAGCAAAGTAATCAGTAAATACTACATATATTTTGCCCATACCACAACAATGCAGACACACTTCTCATCTTGCTTCCTACTGCATCTTTTCTTTAATGAATTGAATTCCTGCATCAGATTGGCTCATCAAGTTGCAGTCAGTTTATAATATAAGAACATAAAGACTAAAGACGATGAGACAAACTCAAATGGGAAATCAAAAGCCTCAGGTCATTGACAAAAATATATTGATGGAAAATTTTAGCAACTTGTTCATGGAAGATGATAAGCGAGTACCTAAAACCAGATCTGGGAATACCTCTGTATCCACTCTCTAGTGTCCATGCCAGATATTGGGAGTTGGATATCTATCAATATGTCAGTTCATTATTATTCAACTTTTGTTTTATGAATTTGATTATAGTTACTCTTTTTCCCAAAAGCAACTCCCCCCATCAAAAACATATTCAAAGTGGGCTTTTCCATCATGCAGGATAGTAAAAGTGTCAATATTGATTTTTTTTTTCCCCCTATGTGTCTGCTAGTCAATCTTTCTCCCTTCTTCAGTTCCTAATGTTTGTTTTACTTATTTAAAACAGAAATATTAAAAATTAAAGAAAACGGAACTAAAAAAAGGCCAAGAAAAAAGCCAATCCACGCACTATAATTCTCATTCATCTGCCCAAAAATGCACCGAATTCTGCCTGATTAGCCCAAATACGTGTCTGTAATTAACCACTATGATTTATAAAAAAAAAAAAGAGAGAGAGAGAAAGAGTTTCCGATACACTGACAAAAGTACCTTTTTGCTAAATTATGGAAAAAAAAGACCCTGAAAATTCCTTAATGTACAAGTTCCTAAAAGCGTGTTATTGACCATACCCAAGTCAACAAGTCTTCTTCCAGTAACTTTACATAACAATCACGTTAATTCGTTGCTATTTTATATTTTGCCATCTGTTGCTGACTCCCAAACCTTTATGTGATTCAATTATTGCAAATTATGTACATGTTGCAAATGGTTTTGTTTCAGACATGGTAGGACATGTAAGTATTGGGGTTGCATTTGAGAATTTTCAACAGATATCAAGCCCTGTATATCATTTTATAACCATCCTAAAGCCAATTTCACTATTCAAGCCAACTTTGCAGTACCGCTCGCAACATTCCTTGATCATCAATCATAGAATGGTCCTATCTTGTCGACGGTAAAGGTACTTCCAATCAGTTAGAAAGATATCAATTACATCCACGGTGAAGTGTGTCATACCTGAACTGTGAATTGCCTTTTATGGTTACGAAGATGGCTGCAATAGTGCAATGACAAACCCAAAGTTAGTCATTCAGTGCCACTCCCCCTTTTCCCCAAAGGAAAAAGCAAGCGGTGATGAATGAGAGAGATAGAGAACTAAGATACTGTTGGATGTTGATCTGTTACTCGAACATCTGAGCGCTCCTCCCAGTAGCTTTCCGCCCTTAACCACGCCGCCATCTATCACGAAGAAACACCAAAATAAATCAAGAAACCCTAGATTCGAGATAGTGAACAATTCCAAAGAAGCCAAGGAATGGAGAAATGTATCGATCATCATCAACATGGCATTCCTGTCCTACGATCTAAGGTTGAACTCACCCAAAGTTCTTCATCAAGAACGGCCTCCCGCGCAACGAAACGACCGAAGGCCCTTCTGTGCTCGCAATCGAATTCGTCAACCGGAGGCTGCAGATGGTCGAAGCGAAGGTTCGATCGACTCGATGAGGCCTCGATTTGAGGAATTCTTGGTCCCAGATCGCGTTGACTACACGACATCTCAAGCCGCGGAAATCCTGGGGCCGAACGAAGATCAAAGTCGACGCCGTCCTCCTCGGGGTCGGAAGATTTCGCCGACCAATTTTTCCTACAAGATCGCACCTCTAAGAGATCCATTTCAAGAAACCCATTAGAAGATCGCACCGCTAAGAGATAGATAACCTCCAAGATAAAGGCCTACAAAGAGGATCCACATCTCTTTGCGCAGATAGAGCAGGAACCATCTTTTCCGGATTATATTCACGACACAGAGCGAGTGGATTCTACTCACATGACGGCGAAGCTGAAACTTCTCAGAGGTTTCCGTTGATCTTGAATGCGGAAGACTAGTACTCGCCGGAGACCCGCCTGTCCAGCGGCGACAACTGCCACCATCGGTGTGTGTGTGTGTGTGTGAGAGAGAGAGAGAGAGAGAGAGGGAAAGTGAGGAGAGACTTAACGTCGGTCGTTTCTGTCGACTAATTTTGATTGGCTAATTATATATTATCCCTTCTAATTTAATTCATTAAACGTTCATTTTTATAAAAACATTAAATTTAAATCTAATAAATATATAATCGAACATCATGCATTAAATATAAATCCATTGACAAAGCCAATCTAATTAATTTGTCATCACAATGAAGGAAAACATGACCCACATAAGAAATTAGAAATTTGATATTTTTGGTTGAAGAAAAAAAATTATAGTAAATTTCAGATGAAAATAACATAAAAGCGGAAAGCCTCGTACGGCCCCGTCCGCGTGTTCCACTCACCGTCGCTAATCCAAGACCGCCCCTGCTTGGGGTTCACCAATACCGGTGGGCGTTGGCGGGGCATCCTAAACGATGTGCCCCTTGCGCCTCGTCCTGGTGTTCCTCTCGGCCGCCCTCGCCGGATTCTTCGCCTGGAAATCGATCCGCTCCCCTCCCCCTTCCCCGATCTCCGATGGCTCCCGGGAGATCGGCGACTCCTCCATCAAAGGCCGGATCCGTGGCGCTGGAAAGGTCGGATTTTTCTTCAGATCTTAGCTTAGGTCCTTGCTTCTTTCCTTGGAAAATTGCTTTGAGTTGGAGGTGACGAAGGTCTTATACGAAGATGATTTCTTCTGAACAGGTGATTGAGAATGGGTTCTGGGTGTTTGTCGATATGGCCAGCGGGAGGTACTTGTGGAGGGCGATGAAAGAAAGGTGAGAAGTTGGACGTAATCGATGATTTGGGGGTTCTTTTGGAGCACTCGGTATCCTTTTTCGTTGAAATTGGATAGTGTTCTATGCATTGGATTGCAATTTAGCTGCTGTGCCTCAGAATTCGATTTAACGTTGTTGTTTCCTGTTCGAATGATTGTACATTGAGATCTGATTCATTGTTTGTGGTGATTATTATCATATTCTCGTCGATTTATATGCTATATTATAAATTTGTCTTATTAGATGGTGTTAAATCGATCAAAAACATCAAAAAACTAGCTTTTAATTTGCCAATGTAATGTCTTGTTTTTCTTATCTCGTTCTTTGAAGATTTAGTTGATGAGCAACAAATTGTCCTCTGACATAGTTCTTGATTTCATCAGTCTTTATCAGAATCCAGAAAACTATCTCTTTCATTTTAATTTCGTGTTCAGGAGCTCAAACTGATTGATAATAAACCTGACTTTGATGGTTTTGCTTTGATGGTTGCATGGACAAGGTTCCATTGCTCGACAGATGGTATCGTATCGTTGAATTGTATGGGAATTTTAGAGTGATGTCGTTGGCTTTGATTATTGCACTATATATGTAGCAATCTCACGATGAAAATTTTGTTGAAGAAACTTAATGTTATTTGCTTGAAGGTTAACATTTGCTATACTTATTGGGGTTGCCTACTGTTTGACAATTATACTTGTTGTGTCAATTCATTTGACTCGCCTTTCTGATTTCAAATCTGTTGACATCATTTTTTATACTCGATATTTATTTCCTTTTCTATCTAAGCGAATGTTCTCCAGCTTCCCCCTTTTTTTTTCTGACATGAAAGATGCTGTCATGTACTTTATGGAGGAATTGCATCAAAAAAATTCAAGGTTTTATATTCAATCCTAGTAAGAGATGTATGCTGTTGGATCATTTTCTACCACCAGATTCTTGTCCTCGGATTCCCATAGATGAAGCTTTGTGAAGCCCTTTGCCTTATCCTTGCTCGATGCATTAATCTAGCATATCCATCCTGTTGCTGCCTTATCATGTCGTCGTTTTATTAAAAGCACTTTAATTCTTTCTTCTCTGTCATATATTTAAATAACCTTCACCATGAATTCACTTTGTTTTCAACAATTATATGTTTGTGGATACTTCTATATCTAAAAATATTGTGTTATTAATTTAACAGCAAATTTTTATCGGCTTCAAAGGTTCATTACTTGCACGTTCATATATCCTCGATGAAATCACTACCGAAGTTACCATAATCAGATGTTTGAGGTCTTATTTTCATTTAATATCCGATGAAAAGTTCTTTGTTTTATTCCTTCGATATATATGCTGTAAGCGATGCCAGATTATAGATATTTACGCACAGAAGTTGCAGCCTTTTTTTAATGTAAGAAACAATTGCCATCATCAAGATCAGATCTTGACTGTTTCTGTATGAACAAAAAGCTATGCTTTGAGGAGCAATGCCATTTATTGTATTCTATTTTGCTTCTAATGGAAATGAGGTCGATGTCAACTTTATCAAGCATTTGATGTCAACTTTGTCAACATTCTGTTTCTTATGTGATGCCAAGTAAATTACCAATAAGCAAGCCTTTGGATGATCTCTTTTGGAGATAAATGACGAGAACAGAGCCACTGATTCCAACCTTCTTATATACACTTCTGTTCTCTAGCAAATGGTAAGTAATGCTTAAGCTTAGCCGAGGCACATGCCCTCGAGAAAGCATGAATTGGGAATCTGGCAAAGCAGCAGCGCCACACTTTCTTCTGGAGTGAGTGGTAAAAGCACTTGTAGTTTGAATCCTTCGAATTCTAGTGTTCCATATCTATCTATGATTTAATTAGGCATCTTCGATCGTCAACTGGTTTTTGATTCTTACTTGATTTCTGATGACTTGCAGGCTAGAAAGCATTGGTTGCATGATCAGGTAATTGGTGATCATACATTGCCATTTAGATTGCTTTCAGTGGTTTCCAGGATCTCAATCTCCCACTTGTTCAAGCATCTGATTCCACGTTCCACCAATAAGTTTGGTTCATGCAGAACAATCTTTTTGATAGAACTGTATGTTACTCGTACTGCTTGGAATATATTCTCTTCTTTCTCCAGAAAATGTACTCAACCCTGTACATGAGCAAATTGCATGAGAATTGTCAGGTCTCAAAGCAGAGGGGCTGCTGCATGGGGAGGGCTTCTTCCACAGACAGACTTGTCGCCATTGTGTTGGGGCTCCTCGCGGTGCTGTCGCCGCTGTACATCAACAGGAAAACAACGGTCAAGCCAGACGATGAAGACGATGGCAGCGGAGCTCCTCTGTCCCTGTGGCTCCCGCTGGCACTCATACTTCTGGTTGTCGTCATCAACCTCGCATGGTTCGTGGAGCGGAGGATCGTGAGGCTCGACCCCTACTGGATACACAGGTTCGGAGGGTCTTCCTGTGGGATCATGATACTGCTATTGGTTCTTGGAGTCTTGTTGAAATGTAAGGCTTCTCTGGGGGGTTGATCTTGATGTTGCTGTGTATGTTGGTTTACTGGCATTTCGTCGAACACATGTAGCGAAGATGGAGCAGTGTTTGTGGAATCAACCTGTTGGGTTTTCACCCCTGCAATGAACTGCTAAGATTTCTAATTGTAATGATGAAAAGTTGTGCTTCTCTTGCATCTTCTCAGATGCAACTCTTGAAAAGAAACAGATGTGTAAATTTATTGTGTCCTAAACATAAATCTTTGTTCATCTTTTTCACAGCCTCTTGAAGCATACTAATACATGAAAACTTGATTCAATGGGGACCTTTTTTGTCTCAATTTATATACCAATCCAATCTAATAATTAGATCAAGATGTGAAATATGGAGCAGGCATACAAAAAAGAGATCCTGTAATAAAAAGAGAAAATTTTCACTTCAACAGCTATTATGCATAAAACCACCTTCATTTTCTCAACTGAGGATTATTTCGTAAACAGCTTCTTCGATTAATGGATGCATCAAAGACTACTATTGTCTGAAATTGCATGAAAATTTTGCTGGATTCGCAAAAGAGTACCATCTTAGACATGCAGATGGATTCAAAGAGCACTATTTGGGAAGAACAGATAAGGTTTACCAAAATAAAATCAAATGACCAAATATAGAGTTATTCTAAGAGCTTCCAGAACACGATTCGAGGAACGACCATCTCATCATACGATTTGAGAATCCTGGTGTGATCATTAGGCACCTGCAAAATGCACGAAACGGGAAACTCGATTAAAATTCTTGGGATATTCTTTGAGCATGACATATCTTAAGATTCTTTAGAAGGTCAATTCAAGGCAGGTGAGTTACATTTAGTTGTATATGGAGCATATAAAAGGACATCAAGAAGAAAGCTTTCCAGAAGAAGAAGAGCGTCCTATCCATCTTGCTCACGTAAAGTTTCTTATATTGTAATAGATGGGAGATGTTTAAGATGGAAAAAAACAAGGGCGAACAATACGTAGAGCCTATCGATTGTCAAGTGATATGATTTTCCTGGAACATCCTTCGTCTGGTGATGCAGACGAGAAGACGAAAGTCTCTTATGTTGTAATAGATGGGCGATGTTTTAGATGGAAGAAAACATGGACGAACAATACGTAGAGCCTATCCGTTGTCAAGTGATATAGTTTTCCTCGGAACATCTTCGTCCGATGATGCAGACGAGAAGACGGATAGAGGATGATATGTCATCGAGATATGCATGTACATATAAAGACAAAACATTGGATTAATAGAGGATCAATAACCATATCACCAATCAAGCTATAAGGGGTCAACAGACATATAAGCATGTAACATCAAAGCAAAATTATAACTGTCCTACTTCATGTATTAGAGACCCTCATGCGATTTATCGCTCTTCTATGTACAAGCAACCTAAGAAATGGCTAATTAGTTCATCCTATTTGTTTCTCCCATACCAAAAACATTTCCAATGCTAACACCGCTCTCAACATTTTCCCGCACACCTTTTTCCCGCCAATCACAATCAAAATAGTTCGGCACTGATCACAAACGAAGTGGCCAACCTATCCATTTTTGAACTAAGTATCGCAAACAACAGTCCTATCCTCATTTCAATCTAGAGACTCACAATAAAAGTGCAATTTACTCGGAACTTGAAGTCGGGAATCCTTAGGGTTCTTTTATGTTTCATTCAGTTGCCTATAAATATAATCTCACGACCCTCAGTCAAAGGCACATCAGACAATTTCTCTTACTACCAAATCTCTCTCTCTCACATGTCTCCCTCCATCTTGGCATTAGAGAAGTGTCATTGGATATAACTCGAATGCCTCTCACAAGCATCTCTTTGCTTGCAAAGGCCATTCTAACAAATCTTACCACAAAATGAACCTCTTAATCAGCAAAAGTTAATGAGAGCAGCATGCTGTAGAAAAAGATCAACACTAAAAAGAAAAATCCTAGATTCAACATTTAAGAAAATAAGAAAAATAAAACAGATTCAACATACAAAAGTAGTTCATTCTTGTACGACGACGACGATACTAAACACCATTTCCAAGCCCTCAATTTGCATATGAACCCATCATCATCATCCATTTAGCACACCCACACGAAACCGATATATCAATATTTAACATCATTTCCCCTAAGAAAACTAAGAAGCAAGTGACATTATTTGTTCCCCTCTTCAAATCAAATGTTTTGATCGACTGCAAAGAAAGGCTCTAAATCTTCCAATCCAATAGCTATCTATCTAAACTTTCCAGATTGTTGGATATCTAGAAAGCATTCAAAGGCACTATCTATCTATACACCAATATAGAAAGAAAACTAGAAACTGTAATTGGAGCAAACCTCTTTGGGTGAAGAACCGTCAAAGGCTGGCGGCAGGCGGTGGCGGCACCACGGCATCCACCACAATGACGCTCTCCAGAAGCGGCCTCACCTTCTCTTTCACAGACTCCAGCAAGTCCTTCTCTCCCGCATTCAACGCATCAAGCTCCTCCAGGCTGGGAAACACCGCAAGAAACCCCACGTCGAATCCCTTCGCCCTGGCCGGCGAGAAGTTCTCTCCGTAGCTCAGCTGCGTCACCGCGGCCGGCGCAAACGACTTGGCCTCCGCGAGCGTCCGCGCGAGCTCCGCCGCGGCCCCCTCCTTCGGCTTTGCGAGGGTCAGCCGCACCGCCGATCCGGTGGGCGGCGCTGCGGGGCCGTCGAGTTCGGCGACCCAGTCGACGGCCATGACGTCGTCGCAGATGGGGAGGACGTGCTCCTTGACGACGGTCACATGGGCGGGGTGGGCGGAGTAGGCAGCAAGGTCGGCCTTGGAGCGGTAGCGGCTGTGGAGGAGGTGGGTGAACCCGGCAGCGGAGGCGGCGGTGGATCGGTGTCGTAGGACGGGGCCGGCGGCGAGGTGGACGGAGATGTCCAGGGAGACCAGGGAGCGCAGGTTGGAGACCATGGCGTCGACCTTGGACGGGTCGGTGGAGTCACGGACCTTGAAGAGGACGATGTGCTCAACGGTGGCGATGGCGGCCATCGTGGCGGCGGAAGAAGCGGAGGTGAACGATAGCGTCGCTGACGGGCGGCGGCGAGGTGACGATAGGGGGCGAGCGGAAGAGAGGATGAGGGCGGATTTGAGGGGTGAACGAGGGCGGTGAAGAAAGGGCAAGTTTTTCAGACACGCCATTCACCTTTTGACTTCGATCGGGGAATTGGATCTTATTCGGCGGCGGCGGCGCCCGGGCGCGTTAATACACAGATGGTCTGCAGGATTAGTTGACCGCAGTGCCCACCCCTTTTCCTAAACGTAGGTAGCCTTGAACCGAACCGACCGAATCAAACCGATCGAACCGTATACATTAAGGATGACTCACCGGTTTAATGGCCCGGGTCGACATAGGGTTATAATAGTCTCGCCTCGGGTCGGATAGGCTCCTCTAACCCACCAACTAGACTATTTTTTAGATGCTCACTAGTAATACCGACTTTTTAATATTTACAACCTTTTTACTGATTATACCTCTCTTTAAAAAATAATAAAATATTATTATATAATTCACAGTTTTAGTATTATGGATTGTTTTTTTTTCTCACAACTCTTTATTTCAACATCACTCGCATGATATCGTCTTAAGAGAATAAATAATAAAAGGTTGTTTATATTTATTTATAAATAAATAATCTATAAATATTTAAAAATTTTAAATTTAGATTATAAATAGTAAAAAATAATTATAAATAATAATCTTAAAAGAGATTAAAATTACACACATATCCTTTCAAAATCAAGGACTCTTTATTTATATATATCATAAATTTAATAAAGCATTAGAATGTCTTTATCGCTTAATAGATTTCCAAGAATGATAGGAGAATTGTTTCCTCTCAATTAAGCTTTGACATGTTGTCACGTGACCATTATCCTTTCCCTGTAAAATCAACTTAATAAAGTGCACAACACGTGAGGAGGACGTTAGTGACCTGGACAAGCACTGGACTCACAGGCTACGATAAAGAGAACCCTAGGGTTGAACCCTCCATTTGAGGAATTGTACCTGGATAATCAATGGACTCTGGCATCATCGACTTAGCGTGGGCCATTACTTTCTCCCCACAAAATCGACTTATTGGAGTGTGCAACGTCAATGCTTATAAGGCCCAAGATCTCCTCTTTTTTTAACCGGACTAATGAATTCACCATGCCTACCCCTCTAGGGCGCTTGGACATTCACGTGACGCCTTCGTCACAATTGGCCACCCTACCTACCCCTTTGGGGTGCTTAGCATGATATTCTCCCTCACCCAATCAGATGACGACCTCGTCACGGATTGACCACCCTGCTTACCCCCTCCTCTGGGGCGCTCGACATGGTACCCCCTTAATCAAGGTTTGACATGTTGTCACGTGACCATTACCTTCTCCTCGCAAAATCAACTTAGCAAAGTGCACAACACGTGAGGAGGGCGTCAGTGACCCGGACAAGTACTGGACTCGCAGGCTATGTTAAAGAGAACCCCAGGGTTGGACCCTCCCTCTGGGGAATCACACCTAGATAATCAATGGACTCCGGCATCACTCGACTCAGCGTGGACCATTACTTTCTCCCCATAAAATCGACTTATTGAAGTGTGTAGCGTCAATGCTTATAAGGCCCAAGACTCCTATTTCCTTATCAAGCTAATGAATTTACCATGCCTACCCCTCTCGGGCGCTTGGACATTCACATGATGCCTTCGCAGCTTGGCCACCACTGCCTTCTGTGTGCCTTTTACCACCTGCATGGAGACCCCTGGGGGACCCTGCTTGGTGTGACATTCTCTCCCACTCAATGCTTATAAGGATCAAGACCTCCCCTTTTCTTACCGGACTAATGAATTTACCATGTCTACCCCTCTAGGGCGCTTGGACATTAACGTGACGCCTTCGTTACAATTGGCTACCCTGTCTATCCCTTTGGGGTGCTTGGTGTGACATTCTCCCAGGTTATGATAAAGAGAACCCCAGGGTTGGACCCTCTCTCTGAGGAATCGCATCTGGATAATCAATGGACTCCGGCATCACTCGACTCAATGTGGGCCATTACTTTCTCCCCATAAAATTGACTTATTGAAGTGTGTAGTGTCAATGCTTATAAGGCCCAAGACTCCTATTTCCTTATCAGACTAATGAATTTACCATGCCTATCCCTCTAGGGCGCTTGAACATTCACATGATGCCTTCGTCACAGTTGGCCACCCTGCCTACCCCTTTGGGGTGCTTAGTGTGACATTCTCTCCCGCCCAATGCTTATAAGGACCAAGACCTCCCCTTTTCTTATCGGACTAATGAATTTACCATGTCTACCCCTCTAGGGCACTTAGACATTAACGTGACGCCTTCGTTACAGTTAGCCACCCTGCCTATCCCTTTGGGGCGCTTGGTGTGACATTCTCCCTGTAATCAAATCAAATATTTGATTTAAGATTTAAATATATTTCCTTACATGCTAGTATAAATAGGGAAAGAAATGTAATCAAATCAAATATTTGATTTAAGATTTAAATATATTTCCTTACATGCTAGTATAAATAGGGAAAGATAATGTAATCAAATCAAATATTTGATTTAAGATTTAAATATTATTTCCTTACATGCTAGTATAAAATAGGGAAAGATAATCCTATTTCCTTATTTGCTATTACGAATTAGGAAATACTTATTAAGCATTTCCAAATAAGATGAGATCATATTTGTTAGTATATTAAATGAAAATAATTTATATTAAATAAATACGAAAATTTAGAAAAATTTCCTTTAATGGAGGTTCACCTCCTCCTATTTAAGGGGAGAGATTTCTCTCCTTAATTGTTCAAGCCGAAGCGTAGACTCAGCAAATGGGAGGAACGAGGAGTTTCATCTTGCTAAAAAGAGGTAGGTTCTCCCTACTTTTCTTGAAATTAAAAGTTTTTTTGTTTAGATTCTATATTGAAATTTTTGATCGATATTAGTTTGAATTAAAATACTTTACCCCTCTCGGTATTACCCTTAAAAAGTTTTATTTTTTAAACATTATGAAATATATGTTTTATGATATCAGATTCTTAAGAATGTTATTTCATTTATTACAGTTACTTTCTAATCTTATTCAGATTTAAATATAATATGAGTAATTCAAAAAAAAAGAAATTCTTAATCCTTTAGATGCTAAATTTTTTTAGAATATGTTATTTAAAATTTTTATCGTTTTTAGATTTAAAATGTTATTATTTGATCATGTTGAAATTATTCATATGATTTCTAGTTCTTATTTAATTAAAAATATTATTTCCTTATGTTGAAGCTTATCTTATCATTTATTTAATATGTTGTTATGTTTGATGTATTTTTGATGTATTATTATCAATAGTGAATATATGTTGTTGTAATTCAAAATTATGAAATTAGATAGGATTGGGTTAAAACAACCTGCAGGCCAGGCCCCACCCATGGGTCGAGCCCCTAGCTCCCAGCCGAGTTAACCCAGTCCATTGATGTGAGCGATCAAGGCCGAGATAAGGTTGGCCTAACTCATGGCGTGATGCATGGTTGATTCTCACCTGGCCGACCTATGGGTCGATCGCTAGCATCAGGCTCACATTATTCGCCTCCCATTGCCGCATCTCCAAGGTATGTCTCAACCTAGTCCAACATTATGTAATTATTGGATTTAAGCCCTTTATTGATTGAACTAAACCAGACTTGATTAGTCTAGATCAATTCGGGGTGGTTCCAAATTGATTTAACCTTTCAAGTCAGCTTTAACCTAAATTGAACCTAATCTAGTCCAAATTATACTAGTCTAGGTGGTTCCGCTGGCTTAAATGAGGATTAGAGATCGGTCGATTAGGTCCTAATGAATCTTGATTAGATTTGAGGAGCTGCAGGAGGGCCATTTAACTAGGGTTCAAGTCAATTTGGGGCTATTTGGTATTATTGATATTGATATTATTGAAAAGAGAGTGTTTTGAATGTGTTGTTTCATCCCTAGACATGATTAATATGAGATTATATTTCCTTGCCAAGAGTTGGAAGGATTTCCCTTCGGGGGATTAGCGTGTTGTCGAATCATGGACCCACGGGCCAGTTCCTCCATCCTCAGCCGTTGGGAGAGAGCTCAACAACAACATCCGCCGTACGCCCACTTTGGAAGCATGAGGTGAGGGCGCCACTCCCCATCCGTTGGGAGTGTGATATGAGTTTGTCTCCATCCGCATTGGGGGGAGAATCACAAACTCATCCCAGTAGGATAAAGCCTCTCCATCCATTTGTTGGGAGAGTGCTCCTTCTTATTTGATATCGCCATATGGGATGATGGAATTTTGATTATGCATTTATTTTGAGTTGACTTTTGGGGTTCCTACCTCGGCGTTGCTAAATTTTCTTTGTTTTGATTTTGAGCAACCTTCGCTAGTGAATCTAAATGAGGATCAGATGAGCTTTTTGACCTTTTTCTTTTGATTTTAGGAGCCTTCTGTGGAGTCCTTGAGATTCTTGGACCTTTCTCTACCGCTAGGTAGAGCCATGAATAATTCTCAGAATTAATATCACTATGTTTACTACTTTACTCATGAATTGAGGAAATAAATAGATCGTAATAAATGTTTATGATGATGAATAAAGTGATGTTTACTTATTTGGCTCTGTATATGTGGGAAAGATATAATCCAGGAAAAAAATCGACATGATCATGACATCTTTTATGGTATCGAGTGCATGGTGCCTACACTTTTTGTAAGATATGTGTTTGGTTGCTGCTAAGTCTCACTGCTGATTTTGGCCTTGGGATGTGACATAGGACTTGTAGGTATTTAAGTCTCTTGATTGATTTTGACCAATGATTATCTTGACCTATTATAGGAGTAATGGTAGTAACACAAGTTGGAAACTCCTTGATAGCTGATCAGATATATAGAAATTGTATTATTACTATTGAAAGTCACGATTTGCTAGTAGATCTTATTCTACTAGAATTTCAAGATTTCGATGCTATCTGGTACCTCGGTATGCAAGACTGTGGTGTCCGCAGCGCAACTTATTCCCTCATATCATGCAAGTGTCGATTGTTTTGAGACCAGTTACTTTTCTCTCACCTCTAGATCTCCCATCTTTCAAGTTTATTGGAATTCGGAAAAGCTCCTCATATCATATCGACCTGTGAGTGCTACCCAACTATTATTAAAGGATGTCGTGGCGTACTTAGCCTTCATTTACTGAGAAGAATCTAAGAAGCCGTTGATAGAGGACATCCCCATTGTACGGATTTTCCAGATGTTTTTCGTGATGACGATTCATGATACCACCGAAATAAGGCCGATTGAATTTGAATTTTGTGACAATTGATCTTCTACCTAGCACTTTGATCTTAGCAATGTTTCTAAGCCCCTATATAGAATGACACCAATTGAGTTGGAAGAGTTAAAGAAACAAATCCAGGAGCTTTTAGATAAGAATTTTATTCACCCAGTGTATCACCTTGAGGTGCCCCGTCCTATTTGAAGAAAATGGATGGATCCATGCGGCTATGTATTTACCTTGACCGTAGATTATAGGCAACTCAATCAAGTGACCATAAAGAATAAATATCCTCCTCGAATTGATGACTTATATTTGATCAACTTCAAGGTACTCGGGTATATTCAAAATTGATCTAGATCTGGTAGAAGATAAGAGAAGGAGACATACAAAAACTTAGACAAGATACTCACGGAATGGATCATTACATTATGAATTCTTAGTAATGCCCTTCGGACTCAACTGCACACTTATTTTCAGGATGACTGCCTTTATGGATCTCATGAATAGGTGTTCCACCCTTATCTTGATAAATTTGTAATTGTATTCTCATGATGATATCTTGATCTACTCCAAAATATGGCGAACATGAATGTCATCTTAAGACGATTCTACTTCCGAAGTCCTAAGACAAGAGAAACTATATGCCAAATTAAGCAAGTGTAATTTCGCTCAATGAAATTATGTTTCTGGTCATGTAATTTCTTGTTTCGTCATGTATGCGAATTTCTTGAAAGTCTTTGGTATATCAGGGTGACCCTCATAAGATTTGAAGCTCATAAGATCAATGGGAAGCGGCCTTCTAATGTTTCGAAATTAGAAGTTTCTTGGTTTAGTGGATATTATAGAAGATTCGTAGAAGGCTTCTCAAAATAAGCAACACCCTTGACCATTGACACAAAAGAATATAAAGTTCATATGGGATGACAAATGTCAGAAAAATATTTAATTTTTTTTAAGTTTTCAATTGAAGAAAAGGTTAACTGTTCAAGAATTGAAAAAAGGTCAACTTGAAGTTTTCAAGAATTGAAGAAAAGGTTAACCAAAGTGCCTATCTTGGTGATTCCTTCAGGAGAAGGTTTTATAGTATATAGTGATGCCTCACTACAAGGACTTGGTTGTGTTCTAATGCAAAATAAGAGGGTAGTTGCTTATGCGTCTAGGCAATTGAAACCTCATGAGAAAAACTATCTTACTCATGATTTAAAGCTAGCAGCTATTATTTTTGCATTAAAAATTTGGAGACACTATCTTTATGGATAAATTTTTAAAATCTTCACAATCATCATAAGAGTCTCAAGTACATTTTCACACAAAAGATTTAAATATGAGACAAAGAAGATGGTTGGACTTTTTAAAAGATTATGATTTTAATATCAACTATCATCCTGGAAGGCTAATGTAGTTGCTTCTTGATGCCTTGAAAGAAATACTTCTAGTCTTGTAGCCTATATGGATATTCAAAGGAATTCTATGATGACAGTTAGTAGACTTAAAACTTAGACTTTTATCGAAGACAAATAAAGGTTTTCTTGCATGTCCGATGGCACAATCATATTTAGTAGAAAGGATTAAAGAAGGTCGAAAGAAGATCCATATCTCCAAATGATAGTTAAGGAAATAGCTCGAGGAGCTAGACCCGAATTCCTCCAAATCGAAGATGGTTCTATTACATTCCGAAACCATTTGTGTGTTCTGAAAGTCATCTAGTAAAGATGTAGTTATTGGAGGAGGCACACCGATCAAAATTTAATATCCATCCGAACTACCAAGATGTCACGGGATTTACGCCAAAACTATTGGTGGCGTGGTATGAAGAGAGATATAAGCGAGTTTGTTTCTAAATGTCTTATATGTCAACAGTGAAGGCGAGAACATCAGTAAATTGGGCTTTGGAAAATTACAAAGGATTTCAATTCTGGAATGGAAGTGGGGAGCAAGTCACTATGGATTTAAATAACGATTACCCAAGATCTGCGAAAGGATATGATAGAATTTGGGTAATAGTAGATAGACTTACTAAATCTGCTCACTTCCTCCTGTTAACAAGAAATATTCATTGGATAAATTAGCATGTTTATATATTAAAGAGATTATTCGATATCATGGGGTGCCGTTAGTATTATCTCGAGATAGAGATTCAAGATTCACCTCTAAGTTTTGGGGAAGTCTACAAAAATCTTTGGGTACACAGTTAAAGTTTAGTACAGCATTTCACCCCCAAACTGATGGCCAATCTGAAAGGACAATACAAACTCTTGAAGACCTCTTAAGAGCATGTACTTTAGACTTTGGTGGAAGTTGGGATATGCACTTACACCTAATTGAGTTTTCTTACAATAATAGTTACCACTCGAGTATACAGATGGCCCCATTTGAAGCTCTTTATAGGAGAAAGTGCAGATCACCTGTATATTGGGATGAGATAGGAGAACAAAAACTTTTGGGACCTCAATTGATTCAAAAAGATGCTGATAATATTAGAATTATACGTCAAAGATTATTAACGACTTTCAAAGTCGCTAAAAGTTATGCGGTCGAAGACGAAGAGATCTAGAGTTTAAAGTTGGCGAACACGTCTTCTTAAAAGTGTCGCCAACCAAGGGAGTTATGAGGTTTGGTCAAAAAGGAAAGTTAGCCCCTAGATTTATAGGCCCATTTGAGGTCTTACAAAAGGTCGGGCCTGTGGCGTACAGATTAGCATTGCCTCCGGTTTTGGCTAGCATCCATGATGTATTCCACGTGTCTATGCTTCAAGATATATCAGGGATCCATCACATGTCATATCTTACCAACCTCTACAATTGAGAAACGATGCCACTTTTGCAGAACAACCAATCCAGATCTTGGAAAGGAAAGAACATGTTCTAAGAAATAAAGTTATACCTTTGGTAAAGATTTGTTGGCAACACCATTCAGACCAAGAGGTAACATGGGAAAGAGAAGAAGATTTGCGAGAGCAGTATCCTCATCTATTCTCTTGTGGTAAGTAAAATTTGGGGACCAAATTTCTTATAGGTGAGGAGAAATGTAATCAAATCAAATATTTGATTTAAGATTTAAATATATTTCCTTACATGCTGGTATAAATAGGGAAAGAAATGTAATCAAATCAAATATTTGATTTAAGATTTAAATATATTTCCTTACATGCTAGTATAAATAGGGAAAGATAATGTAATCAAATCAAATATTTGATTTAAGATTTAAATATTATTTCCTTACATGCTAGTATAAAATAGGAAAAGATAATCCTATTTCCTTGTTTGCTATTACGAATTAGGAAATACTTATTAAGCATTTCCAAATAAGATGAGATCATATTTGTTAGTATATTAAATGAAAATAATTTATATTAAATAAATACGAAAATTTAGAAAATTTTCCTTTAATGGAGGTTCACCTCCTCCTATTTAAGGGGAGGAATTTCTCTCCTTCGTTCCTCGTGAGCAGAACTCAACAAATGGGAGGAACGAGGAGTTTCATCTTGCTAAAAAGAGGTAGGTTCTCCCTACTTTTCTTGAAATTAAAAGTTTTTTTGTTTAGATTCTATATTAAAATTTTTGATCGATATTAGTTTGAATTAAAATACTTTACCCCTCTGTTACCCTTAAAAGTTTTTATTTTTAAACATTATGAAATTGTATATGTTTTATGATATCAGATTCTTAAGAATGTTATTTCATTTATTAGCTTACTTTCTAATCTTATTCAGATTTAAATATAATATGAGTAATTCAAAAAAAAAGAAATTCTTAATCCTTTAGATGTCAAAATTTTTTAGAATATGTTATTTAAAATTTTTATCATTTTTAGATTTAAAATATTATTATTTGATCATGTTGAAATTATTCATATGATTTTTAGTTCTTATTTAATTAAAAATATTATTTCCTTATGTTGAAGCTTATCTTATCATTTATTTAATATGTTGTTATGTTTTGATGTATTATTATCAATAGTGAATATATGTTGTTGTAATTCAAAATTATGAAATTGATAGGATTGGGTTAAAGCACACAGCCAGGCCCCACCCATGGGTCGAGCCCTAGCCCACGTGTTAACTTGATCCATTGATAATGTGGCGATCATGGGCTAAGGTTGGCCTAACCTGGCGTGATGCATGTACAGTGCACATGACCGATATTTGGGTCGGCTCAACCTAGTCCAACATTATGTAATTATTGGATTTAAGCCCAATTATGATTGAACTAAACTGCACTTGATTAGTCTAGATCAATTCAGGGGTGGTTCAAATTGATTTAACCTTTCAAGTCGGGCTTAACCTAAATTGAACCTAATCTAGTCCAAATTATACTAGTCTAGGGTGGTTCCAGACCAGTTAAATGAGGATTAGAGATCGGTCCAGTTAGGTCTTAATGAATCGAGTTTGATTAGACCGATTTAACTAGGGTTCAAGTCAATTTGGGGCTATTTGATATTATTGATATTGATATTATTGAAAAGAGATGTTTTGAATGTGTTGTTTCATCCCGAATAAACATGATTAATATGAGATTATATTTCCCTACCAAGAGCAGGAAGGGCGATTCCCTTCGGGGATTAGCGTGTCGTCAGACGTGACGGCTGGACGGTTCCTCCATCCGCTGTTGGGAGGAACGCGTCCCCACTTTGGCGGGTGAGGGACGCCACTCCATCCATTGTTGGGAGTATGATATGAGTTTGTCTCCATCCGCTGTTGGGAGAATCACAAACTCATCCCGTAGGATAAAGCCTCTCCCGCCGTTGGGAGAGTGCTCCTTCTGCATTTGATATACGCCAATGGGATGATGGATTTTTGATTATGCATTTATTTTGAGTTGACTTTTGGGGTTCCTACTCAGCGTTGCTGAATTTTCTTTGTTTTGATTTTCAGAGCAGCCTTTCGCTAGCACTGAATCAGATCCCAGTGGAGAGCGGACCTTTCTCTACCGCTAGGTAGAGCCACTTGAATAATTCTCCGAATTAACATCACTATGTTTACTTTTTACTCATGAATTGAGGAAATAAATAGACTGTAATAAATGTTTATGATGATGAATAAAGTGATGTTTACTTATTTGGCTCTGTATATGTGGGAAGATATAATCCTGGAAAAAAAAATTTAGGATGTGACACTCCCCCACCCAATCAAATGATGCCCTCGTCATGGACTAGCCACCCTGTGTATCCCATCCTCTAGGGCACTCGTCGTGGTACCTCTTTGGGGTGTTCGATGAAGGCTAGGGGTTGCTCTAATACCACTTATCATACGGGCATTACTTTCTCCCCGCAAAACTAATTCATTGGGGTGTACAGTGCCAACGCTTATATAGCTCAAGATCTCTCCTTTCCTTACCGATGTGGGATTAAATGCACCTTGCATATTCCCTCTTGGGGTGCACCCCCTTTGGGGCGCTCGACGTGATACCCCCTCTAGGGTGATCAGCGTGACATCCTTGAGAATTCACCCTGCCTACCCCCTCTAGAGCACTAGGCGTGACATTCTCCTCCATCCAATCATGTGATGCCCTCATCACAAACTGGTCACCCTACCTATCCCCTTTGGGACTCTCAGCATGGACACCCCCTCTGGGGTGATCAATGAAGGCCAAAGACTGCTCCGATACTACTATGTCACACCGAATGCCTCAAAGGGGATAGACAGGGTGAATTCTCAAGGATGTCATGTTGATCACCCCAAAGGGGGTATCACGCCGAGCACTCCAGAGGGGGTGCGCCCCAAGAGGGGACAGACAAGATATATTTAGTCCCACTTTGGTAAGGAAAAAGGAGGTCTTGAGCCATATAAGCGTTGGCGTTGCACAATCCATTTTGCGGGGAGAAAGTAATGACAATCGAACTTTGACATTTGACAATCGAATCAATATAAGGAGTTTGAGTTTCAATACTGAAACTATATAAACATTAGTCGAATAGCCCACAGACAACAGCTACACTGTGTAAGCATTAGTTGAATATAAGATACCTTATAAAATATTCATTCCAATTATATTGATCATAAAATGCATCAAACCATAATAATTGAAGCTATTCAATTATATTACTCATTCATTCTGCTTACACATATGATCATGTCACTAATCCATTCGATCTCAATCTATGCGTAAGTCGATATCATATTAAGTGCTCGAGACCCCTAATCATGTACACATATGGATCTTAATCACGTTAGATTGATCCAATCGTTGACATCATCCCCTAACAAAGATTATCTTAATTATCTCCTTATCTTTTTGATTTCATCATAAACAAAGCTTACCCCTATCATGATACGATCTTTTATTTAACTATAACTGTTAATTGTGATACTAGGTATGATGCATCAAGTGTTAAATTATAGTTGTATATCATTGTCATCTCATCCAAAAGTCTTAAGCTTATAAAGAAGAGAAGAAACATAATGCATGGCTCCGATATCAAGTTCAGATATTAAACTTTATCATCAATTAATGTAAGAGTTCCGGTTGGTAGACGAGACAACTTATTTATTCATTTATGAGCTATGCTTTAGCACATTCTAATGTCTGCTTCCGATGACCTCATGCCATTAATTAATAATACAGTAGATCTTTTGTGTCATCAAACACCACCTTAATTGTTTATATATCAAGCGGCGACGACAGATAGCAAAGTTACCATAAGATAGAATTAGTTGAATCCTGACTTGGTTTAGCACTGACTTGTGTGTCAAGGAATTATATTTTTCGGATAGAGATATTTCTTGCCTGTGTATAGATTAATGTTAGAAAGAGTTTTTTTTTAATGTGATCTCTTTAATATTCAAATTATTTTTTTAAAGATGAATTAAAAAAATGATGAAACATAGTATTCGGCCTAATGTTTGTATTAATCTCTAAAAAATTTTAGGTTTTTGTTCGATGAATTATTTGAACAAAATTGAATTAAAATTAATATGTTAGGTTGACTATCAAATTTGATATCATGTGGTAGAAAATTTAACAGTCCATGCAATAAATAAATAGCCTACAGACAAAAAAAAAGAAATTAAGATGTGAGGTGTTCCTAAAGAGCTCACCAAAAGTTACTTTTGACGTGTTAGTTTTGTAAAGGGGAAGACGAAATGAGTCGACTTGGCATGCGGAAGCAGAAAGGCTAATCCACTCTTTTACTTAACTATATATATATCTCATAATGCTGAGCTAAAGCCACTTCTTAAACATTATTATACCTGTCCATTAATGCTCTGGGCACTCGTGACTGTATTCGTTCCTCGACGGAGCAACGCGGCTTGCCACGACTCAGCGGATGACTTAAGGTACGAATTGTACGGATAGATGCTCTTAGAGTTACAGGTTATGCTCCCCTGTCACACCTTAGGTTACGAAGAAAACGTACTCGGATTAAAAATGACGGTGTGACTGTGTTTGATCCGTTAAGAAAAGATGAATCCGATTTGTATTATAAGAAGAAGAATAATAAGAACAACCTCATTTGATCCAAAACATAACTTGTACCACAATGCCGGCGAAGAGACACTGATACCATACTTAGTAAAGTCTAAAGAGAACTTTTTTTATATTTATAGTGGAGACTTTTTGATAATAAAGTATTAGAAAAATATTTTTATGATGTTCACAAATCAAATTCTTGAAAGATAATTTTATCTTTGCCGTTTGATGAACCATAAACGGGTGTTGATGGTGAAAATTTGAGTCATCAAAATGAAAACAAAGATGATCGAGTTGGCTGAGATGAACAGATGCAATCACACTTCAGGGGATCACGTGAAAGTCCAGGGACGGTGCGGTGACTTTGCATCGCCCCCAATCCCAAAAGATTGACCGACTCGGAACGGAGACCGGCGTAGGTGAGAGGCCGCTTAAGCTGACGGCGGTGAGACCACCCTCACGAGGCCGAGATGAACAGAGCGGCCCACCGCCGTTGCTCTCATTCTCCGCAGCAGATCTTTTCTTGTATTAGTTTACCGTGGTTCGAGGACCCCTCCCTCTCCCCCCTCTCTCTCGGGCACCTTTCCTTCGAGATTCGACTCGATCGCCGATAGCATCGAGGCTTCTCCCCCTCGATTTCCTCGCCTCCCACCCTTGCCGCATCTCCAAGGTATGTCTCGAACCCGGAAGACGGGATTGGCAGCACAAAGATCTATTTTCTGTGCGCTCGATCGCAACGAGATCCTTTCTCGAGTAGCTTTGTGCATGGTGTTGGAGGGGATTACCAAGAGCTCGGTGTCAAAAATCGATCTTTTTGTTTGCCTCGCCCTTTGCTCTCGGTGGGGTGTGATCTTCTGCTATGCGGTTGCCGTTTAAGGAACTGGTCTAAAGGCTTTGTTGTACCGTCTTCCGCGGCTGCTCGCTTTCCTGTTCTTGTCCAGAATCATACACAGTCCCTTTTGCCGTCCAATTTTTCCTTCCGTTTTCCCCGGACAAAAAGATTGTTGGTTTCTGCTGCTGCTTCTTCTTCTTCTTCTTCTTGCTTTTGGTTGCTTGTCTTGATTGATTCAATGTGAGATTTGCGGCAGGGGGTGGCGTGGAGAAAGAAAGCTACGGGGAATTGGATCGGCTTTCGTGTGCCATCATAGAGAAAGAACGATGTTATCTGATCTCCCTTTTCTTTCTGAAAAGGAGCTACGGAGGGCCATTATTTCCTCACGATCCTTGTCTCTCATGGCTACCAACGCCTGACACCTTTTTATTAGATTCCCCTCTTCCTTCCCTGTCGCGTCCGGCTGATCTCAGTTTGCTGTTGCTGCCCAAACTGCTTGAATTCATTCAACCCGGGGCTTCTTCCCAAGTCTTTTTCCTCTGTAAAGTCGCTTCGTTTCTGTCTGTCTGTCTTTCTCTCTCTCTCTCTCTCGTGATATGATTCGTCTGCAGGGCCTATTTGTTTTGATCTGATTCGAGTTGGTGAGAAGAGGAGGGAGAGGGGGATGATGGAAGGAGACAGCTTCTCGGGGCTTGGCAATGGAACCCAGGTGGACGGCAAAGTGTTGCAGACCTTCCAGAAGAGCTTTCTCCAGGTGGAGAACATCCTGGATCAGAACCGGCAGTTGATCAATGAGATCAATCAGAACCACGAGTCGAAGATCCCCGACAACCTCAGCCGCAACGTCGGCCTGATCAGAGAGCTCAACAACAACATCCGCCGCGTCGTCGACCTCTACGCCGACCTCTCCCTCTCCTTCACCCGCTCCATGGAAGCATCCTCCGAGGGCGACTCCGAAGGAAAGCCCGGCCACAAGCGAAACAGGCCTGGGTAGAGAGGAAGCGGATGAAATGGCATAGTCAGAGTTAGGATCGACAAACTGCAAGCTTGGGGATGGGATCGAAATAACAAAGCGATTGCTTGCGCTGTTGTAATCATTATTATGACGCTCAATCTTCTATCTCAGTTATGTGAGAACAGTCTCTACCGTCCTCTGCTTCTTTCTGTGCTCCTCCCCCTCCTCCTCCTCCGTCCTGTTCTTGATGTGCAGTTCCCTTTGCCATGGAATCAGAAGTGTTCGATCTTTTTCATGGGACAGATGCCTGCAAGATTAGTGGGTTCCTGTAGATGCCTTGGAGACATCAGCAAAGAGCGTTCTGCTCTGGATAAATTTGTTGGCCGCCAATCATACTCCACAGAGCCATGGAATCTCACATGAGGAACAGATGAGCTTTTTGACCACTTTCTTTAATGGAGCCGGTGCCAGTCGCTTGCATATTCTTGGATTTGGAGGTAAAACCATAAAGAATACAGAAACAAGGGAGATCTACAGTGCAGACATCTACGTACCAGTGATGGATGGCAGGGAAGAGGACAAAAGGGGGGAGGGGGTGGGGGTGATGAGGCCTGCTCGGATGCTTATCCCTTGATACTCGATGTCTGGTGATGGACTCCACCACCACCACCACCACCACCACCACCACCAGCAGTCTGCTGTCTGAGTTGATCTGCCATCTGTCCTCAGGTGGACCAGCAGAAGCAAATCCGACACTGCTTGTTTGCAGGAGTTGGTAGGAAGATCCACATGGGTCATCATCTCCCTGGAATAGCCAATTCCTGCTGAGAAGCTGAGTTTGCGGTGTCTGCAGTGGCCAGAGAGATCTGTGGCGTTGCCATGCCTACTGACAAGTGGCTTTTTGAATAAGATATGTGTTTGGTTGCTGCTAACTGCGGTCTCACTGCTGTCATTTTGGCCTTTCAGCTGTCACTAAACCTGCAGTGAATTAGGAGATATATATATATATATATATATATATATATATATATATATATATATCATGTTGAATCAGTCATATTCATGAACAAAACGTGACAAGGAAGAAGACAGAGGATGGAACAAAGTCTTGCATCACTCACAACCTACCTGCCAAGAAAACCGGACCATGGCATCCTTATCATCAACTCCAATCTGATCAAAACAAAACGCAGAACAGTGTACTTTCCCGTTAAGCAGAGGGCGTGCATCAGAATTGTGGGTGTGATCTGTAAGCTTGCATGGTTGTGTCATATTGTTCCTCAGAATAGGCATATGACCATTATTACACTTTGTCTTCTGCTATATTTGATACTGGATTCCATCAGCAATCTTATGTTTCACCTATGTATGCACACATCGAACTACTTACCATCTAATTTAAGAGCCGCATACGCACACAATTACCTGACTGCCATCCGTCTCCGCGTGGGGGTGTCATCATAACGTGTCCCGCAGCGCAACTTATCTAGCCTCCCGTCTCCATAAAAGAAACACGCGAGGGGGTATCTGCAAAACTACCTCTTGTTCGGATTTAGGGTTTCGAGACAGGCGAACGAGCAACGGCCTCTCTCTCTCTCTCTCTCTCTCTCTCTCTCTCTCTCTCTCTCTCTCTCTGTGCCTTGAGCAGGTCGGGCGAAGGCTTCGGACCAGAGGACGCAAGGCATCTCTTCAAAGCCCTGAACGAGGGATGACTCTTGGAATCCGATGTGGGTTTTTCTTCGCCGACGATCGATGCCGAGGTATCGAATTTAATTCTATAGCCGAACTAAAGATTGACCATTGTTGGCGCGGATTAAGTCGATTCCATGTGGTTTGCTACGGAATCTTGATTCTTTGAGGTTGTTCTTGATGGGGTTCTGTGGGTATTGCCGGCCCCTCGCCGGGTGGTGTGAAGCGATTGTGGATGTGTTGCTGGTCAGATTAGATTTGACTTTCGAGCTGTGCGGTACTTCTTGATGATCGTTCTGCCCACCGGCTTAGTCGAGATAGAGGCGGGCGTTGGTGGGGGCGATGCGGCCATGAGTAGTTCGTCCGGTGAGTCCTTTGTGACTATATTGATCTACCCTCATACCCCTTTGATCGAAATTGTCTTTCTCATCAATGTTGCTCTCGATGACCCTTTGATGCGGTCGACGCTTCGACATATTATCTATCTAACTCAATGCTTCAAGAAACAAGAAAGAAAAATAAGATAGTGGTATGGCCTTCTAGTGCATTCAGTCTCTGTGCATCATAGCTATAAGGTTATATGATGGTTGATTCACATGGGTTGGTGAGAGGAAAATGGGGAAAATACTGGAAACCGATCAGAGATTTTTTTTTTGGCTGAATTATGTCAATGCAGAAAATTGTAATGCCAGTTAGATATGGACAATTGATCGTTTCCCTAATGCATGCTTGATCCTACAGGTGTTGTATGTTCAGAACATGATGGATGGTGATGTTTCTGTTCTTATTCCTTGTAAGTTTGGCCTGTGAACTACTGAATATTCCTTGAAACCTATGAGATTATATAAGCCTTGCCATAGTGGCTTTGATAGGGTTTTTCTTACAGATGAGTGAATGTTAATAATCTTTTTTTTTTTTTCCCTTAAAGATCTTAAAACTTCTTGCTATTTTATGATGTTCTAACTTCTAATGTACACATTGCCGTAACTTTTGTGGATCTTTTGGAGGTAATCGAAGTTAATTCTTTGGTGCTATGCGTCATCTTTACAGCAGGTCGGATCCTCATTCCGATACTGTGTCTGAGGATGACAAGATTCCACGTAACCCTTCGATGCATTTTTCTGCAGTAGTTGTCCTTTTATTGTGCTATTGCTTACTGCATTGGAGGGTAAATTTTTGATAATGTACAATAATTTTCTGGTTTGTCTTTTATTACTCCGGAGTCTTGAGCCGGATCGGATCTTCAAACTTGAGAAACATAACAGGTTTAGCATTATGAAATACGGTAAACTCTAAGGTCCTCCTTTGGTGGTGTTCTTTGGTATGTCCTTCGATTAAGATCAAGAACTGTCTTTAAGATTTTACAGCTTACAGTTTCAGGATGAGATTGGGATGTGAATTTACCTTTCGGATGTAGTCGTTGTCTGTTTTATAATAGAGGAAAAGTGTGTGGGTTATCAATTCTCCCCTCCTTTGTGGATGATAGGGAGATCCTTGCAACCCTCACAAGCTGTCTTCCAGATGAGGATACTCTCCTCATCCTCATAGAGATTTAGAGGTTTGTTTTACTCGTTATCGTGTCATTTTTCAAATCCGTCTCATGTTTGATCTTGCAGGCTATGAATGTTGAAACATCTGGTCAGAAAATGGCGACTTGCTATCTTGCATTTGAAAAGAATGCCCTTCTCTGCGCTGGAATTGTTCAATCTTTTCGGTATGTCCATCTAATTGTCTTCTTGCCTTGCAGGATTGTGTGTATTGGTGTTGTGTTTCCTCGCCAACCATGTTTTCGTCTACATCAAACTCAAGGAAATGGGCAGTCGGGTTATATGCTATAAATGTCTTCTTTCAGTTGACGATACTTGTTGGCAACATTCTGTGTCCATGTACATGGAAAATTCTTGGAAAGATACTATGTGCTTGAAGTCATCAGGGTCGAGTGTTTTTGAGAAGCGTTTGAGCTAATAAGCTATACGACTGATGATGTAGCACGCAAGTGCATCAATTTTGTCAGCAGTGAAGAAATGGAAGCTGTCGCTGGTTGAGCCCTTTAACCACTTATGTAGCTCAAACATGCCATTATTTTCTAGTAATAGACAGCTAAATTAACATGCCGTGAGGAGACAGTGGATCTTGCAGGGAGGCTAAGGTGACACGGCCTAGGTGAGACGAAGGCAGAGGCAAATGCAATAGGCAACGATAAAATAAGGGGCATTTAATATATTAAAAAATAAAGATATCACTTGGGAATATTCAAAATGGGACATCATCGGGGAAAAAACGTTCAAAAAAGGTATTGTTTCATGAAAAATATTTAATTTTTTATCTACGATTTTTTTTATGAAAAATTTTGTTTTAGTTATCTGGTGTGAATATTTGAAATTCGGGAAACGACATTGAACTATATATTTTCGCAAGCCGATTCGCATTTCCCTGCTTCCTTAACCGGCATTAATATCCAAGTTTCGGAGAAAGAAATTTTAAAAAATAAATTTTCTAGAAAATAATGAACTTTTAGTCTTTACAGTGGGGAGGCGGAAATTAAAAAAAAATCCAAGATTTATTGTGGGATGCGGAAATAAAAACGCCCACAGTAGATTAGCGTTCGGTCTGTTGGAGATGCGGGGTATCGATCCCCGTACCTCTCGCATGCTAAGCGAGCGCTCTACCATCTGAGCTACATCCCCGGAGTTGGAGAATCGTAAGTACAGATTATATCTAATGTATAAAATATTTTTTTAATCAATCTTTACCGCTTGCTTTTTCAGAACTAATCAAGAATTAAATATTTACAGAGGAGTCTTGTTAGAAAATTTTGACCTCTAATATTTGTTTATGTCCTACCATAAAGTCATTTGTTATATGCCATTATACATCGTTGCCTTTTTCTATTTACGGAATGAAATCTGCAACTTATTCCTTGAAATTATAAAGCCTTCAGATTATGCTGCTGGATATACTCCCGAAAACTTATGCAATAACTCCGAAAAAAGGAAAAAAGGAAACCAATGGGGAAAACAGCAAGGATGAAACCTAACCTGGGATGAATAGTGATTGAGAGGAGGGACCATGGCGAGGTCGATTCTTGTCGCCTCGGATCTGGCGCAGGTGCACCCTCCAACCCCTTGCAAGAAGCCGACAGCGATGCTTCACCGAGATCTGAGAAAGAAGACCAGCCAGTCATTATGGCAAGCAATACCTCCATCACGAGCTCTCAGCGCGAGGGCACAGTGCTTGCTTTAAGATTAGGACCAGGCATCGTTAGAGCTTGGTCCAAAAGAGAAAGATGCACGTGGGGCACCTTCACGCGTGCCAGGCCGTGTCAGGGAAGGCTTTAAAGATGGTTGCCGCTGATCCATCCCACACACATCTTTCTCAAAAGGCACACCACCTGGTTTTTGGTTCCTCCTGCCTCGGATCTGTTTCCCATCGGGCCCTCATCATTTCTTCGGCCTTTTGTTCACCAGCGATGTGAAGTGGGCTATGGCTAAAATCGAGTCGGATGTCGACGCAACCTCGTCGGGATCCGACTCAAATAGGAAACGCCCACATATTGCATGAATTTTAGAGGCAAATCACCAGTAAAGATGTAACTAAAATAATCCTTCACAGTATTTTTGACTTGAAAGCATTCATTCCTCTTAATGGTCAGAATTCTCGGACAGACTATTAACTAGAGACTAGACTCTCTCATCATCCCTATCTTAAGTAGTTAATCCCTATCTTAAGCACACGCTGACTTGAAATATGAAGGAAATATGAAGGATCAAGATGGAGAGTCGTTCAAGGACTCTCAATATCTTGCATCAGGAGTCCAATATCTAGAGGTGGTTAGATGAAATCAAGTAAAAGACGATAGAGTATGGGAAAACAGGTCATGTAAGATTAATTTCGACATGTAGAATTGATGATCAACTTGGGTGAGTTGGGTCCCAAGCAAATGCAGCAGTGGAGCCAGAGCACAAAAGCAAAACGGAAGGAAAGAAAAGAAGGTAGGATCTGTCTCCTTCATCCTTCATCGTTCACCTCTGCCTCATTCTTCGGGATTGCCTAACTTTTCTTCTGGTCTCCCTGCCCCCCTCTGTCTTGCTCCTCTGTCATCCCTCTTTTTCTCTCCCCTACTGTTCCCACACAACCGTCTGCTTTAGTTTAACGAGAAGAAAAGCTAGCAAGCACGAGGAAACTGAGAGACCAGTCCTTTTCCACTTGATCTCTCTCTCTCTCACTCTCTATGCATTGCATATTATGGTGTCAAGGCTGTGTTAAACAGCTCGTTCTATATTTTGGGACCATGTATTTGATGGTTCTATGAAGGTTCTATTCCGCTTTCTACGGACTGCTAAGAAAGAAGAGTTCATTAAGCAATCAAGCGAAACACTCGCCAGTGTTTCGCCATCAGCATTCATACACAACTCAACTCTGGTGCAGTACTGTACTCTAATCCGACCAAAAAGCTGGAAGCAGTTGCTCATGTCTTCTAACACATAAGGGTGGAGTTCAGCTGCAATTGTTGTACGCCTAACCCACGACGTACAACTGTACAGGCAGCACTACTTAAGACTCTCTGCACACTTCTTTTACACTTGGCTACACCAAAAATTTGATGACAAAGTCGTCCTTACAATTATGATCGAAGTAACCATTAATCTCCAAAACCTAATAGTTAAGAAATGTCTCAGGCGTATGATACCAGCAAGGAAGAAGAACATTGCAAAAATATTGATTAAATACTAAACGAAATATAGCAGAGCGGATATCAAATTCCATCTCATATCATAACCTACTCTGACATCACAATAAATGCTTTAAATTACATTATAATGAATCTCGAAAGCTTAAATTGTTGAAAAAAGATTCATTATTCATCAAACTCTTAGATAGTCTCAACCGTTTGCTACATCCTTCTTCAGCAATTTGTTTAAAGAGACACAAGGAGTAAAGTTTAACCTAATGATCCAAGAAACTACGATGTGCATTTAATTAGTTGTCTACAATATGCGTCGACCGCTGTCCTTCTATGTGCAAGCAATTCTCTGGCAAGAAAATTTGAATAGCCGAGTGTTCTTTTTGTTTTCTTTCAAATTTTGTGTTCATCATCATGTTCCATCTTGAACCTTACAATTACAACCTGGGGTGTTCTAGTATGCTTCGAGGGGTCAGAACTGTGCCAAAGTTATTAAGAAACCATGAAACACCTTGTTGGTCGATTGTGATCGGTCATGAAAAAAAAAAAAAAAAAAGGAAGGAAAACAGTGCCCACTTTGCTCTTTTCTTTACCCAGTGCTCAAATGTTCCATCTTGCTTTCCTCTAGCCTCACACGTTCTCTCATAAATCTGGTGAAGACAGCACGCTCCCAAGCCTCAGAAGCTTCCCCTCCTACCATTCAAAATTCTCAAGGACCATCCTACGCTCCCAAAGCCGACAACTAGGCTCCACGGGGGTACATGATTAGTGCGTTAATTACTTGCTACAATTCACTAACCCGAGGCCAAGACACCTTTTTGCCCCCACGTGTCACCTTAATTTAATCACCCCCAAGCAAAGCAAAAGCTTCCCAAATCAACGGCCAAATAAGACATGCTTACTTAGCAGTTGTAAGCAACCGGTAGTAGTTTTAACACTAGACATTAAACGGATTGATGCTCAATCAAGACCTACTGCACCAATTCGTGGGTAATTAGGAGGTCAGAAGAAGTTTCCAATTGACAATCGAACTAAGAAAAATATAAATATCCTAACTAAGCCGATGTAAAATTGATGAGACCAAAACAATCTTATTAACTCTATCCTTCTATCAAAAATGTGTTTTTGTTACTAAATCTGCTCTACATAATGCATTGCATTGCAGAATTTAAGGTGGGGGGATGGTTCGTACCTGCGTTGCGTGACGGACCGCAAGCCGAATCAGCCGGCGGAGTCGCCCGTCACGAATCACACGGACCAGCTCGACCGGCCCCCGCGCCTAGAAAAGGAAACGGAGAAGTGCCACGTCAGCATGTACTCGCGCGTGAATCCCCCTCAAAAAGACGCGCAACCGAGCGAGTGATCCCATCACCGCCCACCTTTCTCGTCTTGCTTTCTTCTGCTCCTCGTCGAGGGTCACTCGCACTTCTGCTTCATCGTTCCCTCGCCTGCGAAGAAGAGAACATAGAGATAAGACCGAGGGAAGAACTAAGTGCTGGTGTTCTGTACTTGCTTTGTACACATACATAATGGAAGAGAGGCGAGCGAGGGGAAAGTCTGGGAGCGGTCACCGGAACCCCTCCTTCTCCTCCACCCTCCTCGACGCCATCTACCGCTCCATCGACGAGTCCGACGGCGGAGCCACGCGCGACCGCCACTCTCTCATCACCGTGCCGAAGCGCCCTCCGCCGCCCCTCCGGCCCGCGGCAGAGTGGCGAACCGCAGAGGCGGCGACCCGTTGCCGGCCGCTTGCGCCCATCTCCACCTCCAGTTCCTCTGACAAGTCAAGCTACGGCGGCTTCTCCTCCTCTTCGGAGCCCGACTCGGGGGTAAACCGGCTCAGGCCGATCCTGACCGTCGGGGCTCCGATCCACTCCATCCCTCCTCCGCTGGCTGCTACGGTGTTCGACCGCCGTGAGGAGGAGAAGAAAAAGAAGACGGGCTCGATCCGCGGCAGGCTTCGAGACACGAGAAGTTCCAGGTCGGCGGCGCCGGCGCCGGCGTCCCCGGGGGCCCGCCTCGCCGGCTTCCTCGGCTCTCTATTGTCGGCGGTGTCGGTGATCCCGAGAAGGCCAACGCCCACCGCTATCACCGCCGCAGGCGGATGCGACGACTCCGCCGGCTCCACGGCGTCGTCCCCCTCGCGATCGTGCCTCATCAAGAAACCATCGACGAGGGAGCAGCCTCCGTCGCGGGAGGGGGAGAAGCGTTCGGTGAGGTTCTACCCAGTGAGCGTGATCGTGGACGAGGATCTGCGGCCGTGCGGGCACAAGAAGGTCTATGGAGCGGACACCGCACCCGGAAGGCCGTCGGCGGTGGCAATGAAGGCGAGGAGGAGGGTGGAAGAGCTCCTAGGAGGGATGGAGGAGGAGGAAGAGGAAATGAGCGATTCAAGCTCCGATCTGTTCGAGCTGCAGAACTTAACGGTGATCGGAAGGGAAAGGGGAAGGGGAGTGGGAGGAGGTTACGGTGATGAGCTTCCGGTGTACGAGACCACCCTCCTCGACACGAATCGCGCCATTTCCCAATCTCAACGTTTCCCAAAAATACAAGAAAGAATGTAAAGAAAAAGGCGGAGAATTGGGTGGTGTTATCGTAGGAGGGTTTGATGTCTTTTCGTTGATCTTTTTCGGCTTCTTACTATGGTTTGCGTTCATCTTTTTGAAGACTGTTCGGTTCTGTAGCTCTCAGCTGGTGCATGAATACGAAAAAAAGGCCAAGTATTATTGCTCACGAACTACCAATTCGCGTACTATTGCATGGGGTATGAGAATCAAAACTGTTGAGGGATAATTATAAATTACTCAATGTAATTAGATTATTTTAGTATTTTGATCTTGATACTTCAAAAATTTATGTTGAAATTTTTATAAAACATCTAATTTTATTATCGTCGCTTTTATCGATAAAAAAATTAAAATGATAGATAAAAAGATAATTTTAATGTTTCAATTACGTTTTTGATAATAATAAACAACAGTATTGTTGGTGGCCATGGTTGATTGTCATAAATGAGGAGAGAACAATAGCAAAAGGTGAGACAAAAGGAAAGGAGAAAGAGGATGACCATACGTTGACGCTCTGCATATGTATCAACGTCGACAACGATGTAGGGAAGGGCAGCGTCGCTCTACATCTGCGTCGACGATGATGCAGATGCCAAGTAGCCCTTTTATCGCTTTGCATCTGCATCGACGTGAGCGTCGATATCTGTGTCATCCTTTTCCTCCTCTCCTCGTCTTTCGTTGCAGTTCTCTTTCCACATCCACAATAGCCACTCATGACATCGCTATCCAACACCACCAAAAACAGAATTAAAACATTATTTTTTTTTCGGTGCCTATTGTTTTCGTGCCTCCGTTAGTAAAATAGATGACATTAAGGTAAATGAAGTTAGATGTTTCACTTTGATAACTATAGATATTCCAATGTAAATTTTTTAGGTTCAGAGACTGAGATGCTAACTACAGAGGATAATCTATAATTAGCCCTACCGTCGATCCAATAAGAGAATGATTTAAAGAGATTGACAAATAAAGAGGGATAAGCTACAATAAGTCTCAAACTAAGCCAAAAAACTGACAGAATCAAGATAACTTTTTGGCCAACTTCGTTGTTATAATGATACAAGAATGTTGGTTAAATCTAAACATCAAACATCCTTCAAGTGCATCATAGTAAGTTGTCTTGGCAATTGCTTCGGCTCAAACAAATTAAGCACAGGAACATAGAGGATTCAATAAGTTGAGCAAAAGAAGGTTTTCCAAGATGATCAAATAACAATCAGTAGCATAATCTTCTGCAATCATTCACAATTTGATGATCGAAATGATCTATCTGATTAATAGGTCCTAAACAATCATATCATGGTCTAAGATCCTTTAAACCCTAATATGTGAGTGACAAATGGTCCAAATCCTATAATAATTACTTGACCTCTCTTACCAATAAATACTGCATAAAACTAAAAAAAAAGGTTCATTCTGTACCCAGTATGTTCATGGTATTGTAATCAGTATGATCACCTATTAATAAGCAAATTTTGCACTTAATTTTTTTCAACATACAGTACACATCTTAATTCATTTTTGGTCCTAGACTTGAGCATATATAGGGTTTCTTCATGTACCATGAATATTTTCCAAAATGGACCATTCCTATACCACATTTGCATGAGCCATGTGCCATGGGCCAGTATGAATTTGCAAGTTGATAGATTGAAAGAAGTGTCTGCGACAACTTTTTGCTGATTGTGATTTGAGTTTCTGAGACACCAGTATGAGAGTTGCCATGAAGCCGCCGTTTTGAAAATGCCTGTAACATGGATTTCCAAGTTAATAGATAGAGAATTATGCATGTATGAAAGTGCCTCCAGCATTAATTTATTGCACATGCCTTTCAACAATAAATGGAACTAAGGCATTATCTTTGATGTGCAAAAACTAGATAAGAGTCGAGACGCCAGCTATAAAAAACAAAAAATGTGCTCCAGGATTAGACAAAATTGAAGGATTATCAGCAAAAGCCTGAGGAGGTTCTTATTCCAAACAAGATTAGAAGTTTTAGACATGTCTCCAAGGACAAACTTTGACCCCTGTTATGTTCTCCATAGGTATCACTATCGCTGGATTGATCTACAATCTTCCTTATAATCTCAATCATAAAAAAGATCAAATTTAACTCAAACCTGTAGAAGAAGTGCAATGCTCAAAACCCTCTAGGTAGTTTAAGAGTAGGCAGAGAAGATCAAAGTGAGAGCACAATGTCACACAAAAAGGGGGATGATGACAATTTAAGCATGGCAGATGGTGAGCTTCAATGACACCACCAATCTGCCTCACCTCTTCTAAATAGACTACACTAAAAAATTTAAACTTTGTCTCTAAATGGCCATTCGAGGATTGGGATTGTGTGCAGCAGATAAGTATGATTGTACCAGCTGCATGAGATTCAAAGGACTTGAGGATTTGAACATTTCTACCAGCGATCATCCAAACTAAAATGAGTAAGTTCCTTGTGATCCTGTAAGCTAGGATATGAAGACAACCCAAGAAACATGAAGATCATCATGGCTTCATTAGAAATTAGACTTACACATGGTATTGGGAAACCTATATACAAGCATCTAGCACCATGAAGTATATCAATTTAATAAGTGGAATCATCTGATCTCCAAGCACAACGGATCTGAATAAGCAGAGGATGCATATCCATAATTTTTTTTTGATGCTAAAATCATAGTTAAGGATGAATTTTTTAAAGAAAATATATGTATCTGAGGATACATATTTGCATCTGTATTCTTCAAAATATAGCATATTCTTATAGGACAACAGAAGGCTTGATTAGACAAAAGGTCATTTAGTGGAGACATCTCTTCTGTGAATTACAGGCTTAATATAGCCTAATTTCAGTCGGTTGTTATTTAAATTAAGCTATGGCTCAATTCAAGGTTCATCTTAAAGGGCATAGTTTATGTGAATCATACAATGGTTGTGTATCTTATTTATGAGAATCAATCGACAGGTTTTTAGGCAATGAACGCAGATACATGCATAGGATATTGTGCCAATTTAAACACCAACAGTGGGTGCCCTCAGCCAACCGACGATTACTGATCCTATCCATGACATGCTAATTATACTTCGAAATAATAATTAAGCCGCTTCAATTAGAAGCAAAATTCGAATTCCGAAGCATACCTACCATGCAAGACATCCTTGAATTATGGAGCTTCATGAAACGACATCCCAAACACCCATTCCATCGAACACCTTCCGAGCGCTTCAGGACATCCCACTAAGAGAGGGCCCGCCCCGCATTTAAGGCCGGCGCATGAGCCATTTCACCGAGTCGCAACGCGGAAGCTCGACAATAGGTTTTGAGAACAAGCGGATGGGTGGAAGTCCGAACCGGGAAACGCACGGATAAGGGAGTTCCAAACGAAGAACGGAGCAGGCTTCGGCGACGGAGAGAGAAGATGAGCTTGGAAGCGACGACTGGGTGGTGGTCGAGGGCGGCTTTGGGTAGGAACTAGTGGAGTTGGAGCAGGTGGGCGAGGGAGGCGTCGTGGCGGGACCCTGATAGCATCTTTGGGTGGGTCGGGGGCAAGAACGAACCGTGGACGCGATTACCCGCTTATTCGACATGAATCCCACCGTACAGCGATGCGGATTCCTAATCTCAACATGAGAACACGTTTATTCGGCTTGAATCCCACCGCACAGCGATGCTGATTCCAAAGCACCTTTCTGTCGTTTACTACATAATTATTCATGAACTAAAGCACGTGCTGCTGATAACCCGTCTCGTATACTGTCTTTTGATTGGTTAAATCGGGCCGCTGGGGGACGGGTCCGCCAAAGTAGGAGACGGTGGGTAATCTAAGGATCGCGGCGAGTAGCGAATGGTCAAAATTGGGCCTGTTGTTGACCGAGTCGATCTGGCTCCACACCCACGTCATCCAGCCCACTGTCATTCGGAAAAGGCTTCAAGAGTCGCCTCGACGTAGTCGGTTCGGGCTCGAGTTGCCCTCCCACTCGGCGGCCAAAAGGTGAGTGTGAGTTAGGCCGGGACGCCAGGGTATATTAAGGTTATCCTCTCTCTCTTTCTCTCTCGGCGCTTCGTCGAAACCCCCAAATTTTGGTCTTCGCTAGTCCGCGATCGATCTCTTCCTCCATCGGCCGATCGATCACAAGGAGAAGGGAAAAGGCGAATTTCTTCCTTCTCTAGCTTTTTGATTTCGATCGCTTCAATCGTTGCGAATCCCTAGCGACCGGAGAAGGTTTCTGCCGATTGCGAGCTGATTCGAGGGTTTCTTTCTGGTGAATTTGAAGGTATGGAAGCCGGAACGGGTGGGATTTCCGGGAGTTTCTGAGGAGATAATGGTCGGATCGCGAGCGCGGTGGCTCGATTGCATGGGTGAAGAATGCGGGAGCTGCGGAGCGGGGTGCGTCGAGGGGGCCGTGCTCCACCGCCGGCGGCGGTAGATCGTCCGTTGCGGAACACGAGGGCGCGGGCTGCCTCGAAGAAGCCGGAGGTTGTAGCGGTTGCGGCTGGGGGTAGCCGGCGGGTGAGGACCAGGGCCGCGGAGACGCGGGCGGCCGTTGCTGCGAAGGGGAGGCAGAGGGCGAGGTCGGCCAAGGGGAAGTTGGTTTTGATCGAGGAGAGGGAGGGGAAGAAGTCCGATCAATTGAAGGAGGTGGTGGTGGTGGTAGAAGAAGAGGAGGAGGAGGAGAAAGGAAAGGGACGCACAAAGCAACCGGAGGAAATAAGAGGGAAGGAAATGATGGGTGACGATAGTGGTGGATTGAGCGCCAACAGGGTTGTGGGACAGGAAGAGGAGGGGAACACTACACCATTCCCTGAAAAGGTACATCTTTCTTGTCTGTTCTATTTTGTTGGTGGAAGTTTTTGTTCTTCGGGCACCATGTTCTTATCTGTCTCTGTGAATTATAGTTTGTTGAATTATTCGTCATTGGTTCAGTTTTGTTTTTTTCCTTATCTTTCTCTCGTTTCTGTTATCTTATTTTAGTTTTTTATGTGATCACAAATAAAGCCTTTCTTCCTGCATCAGAAAAGTGCTGATTTTTTGCTTACTCGGTGAATAATTTTCAGGCTAATGTATCAATAGTTTGATCCTCAGTCCAGTTTAGTGTGCATGTGTCATCGGGTGAATAATCTTCAGGCTAATGTATCAATAGTTTGATCCTAAGTCGAATTTAGTGTGCATGTGTCATCGTTTAGAAATAAGACAGTTGGTCGTAATTTTGCTATTGCCATTTTGGTTGACTATATTGATCTTTTCTTCTTGGCTCTCCTCTCTCAGCAGTTTAATAATAGGGATTCCTATTAGTGGACCCTGGCTGTAGCATGTTGTATAAATTTTGTAATTTGTTAGAGCAGTATATATTAAAACATGTTGCCCTTACATTTACCTCATCTGAAGAATCTGAACCGTGTGGTTGCACCTTACAACTGATCTGATTGCTTCATGCTGTTGTCAGAGCTATAATTTCTACTTTGTGTTACAAGTTTTCACAGATCTGTTATGTTTTATTTCTTTCATTGTATAATATAGGGAAAAATAGTAAAAGTGCCTATTAGTTCTATACATCTTCCTTCTAACCCATATGCATCTTCCTTCTCTTATTGTACCTTTTCTGGATAGAAACTGGACTAGCATAGGATTCTTGTTCTTTCAGTTCATCTTGATTTTGCCTCATTTCTCCTAAGTGACTACATAGTTTATGTGTTTTCCACACTTTTGTTTTGTATATTTCTTCAGATTCCCATTCTGAGGATCTTGATGAATAATCTTTCCTACACTAATTCCTACTTTGTCTGATGTGTAAGGAAAAAAAATTATACAAGTTGTTCCTGTTCATTTTAATTGTCTGTCTTCTAAGGAAAAGCGCTGTGGTGGAACCTGATTTAATTGTTTTTTAGTTGTTTTGATCATCATTTTTGTTCTAGAACTTCCTGGGCATAATAGGTTGACTTGTTGGTTTGTTTTGAGATAATTTTCAATTTCCATTCACCCTCTCTTTATGCTTATCTTTCCCATATTCTTTAGTTAGTATGGATAGAAGTCAACATTTGAATCTCATTTTTGCATTTGTTAGCAGCTGACCCCTAACGGTTGGGACATTACTACTTGTTTTGTGTTTGTGTGTGTGTGGCTCTTTTTTTCCTTTTCTTTCTTTTACTAGCTCACATCACTGTTTATTTTTAACGCCTCAACTTTTAGTGCATAGTGTCCTTAAGGCTTGTGTGGTTTTTGGTTCTTTGCTTTGTTGTTTATTCACTATTGACTCAAGGTAATTTGCATCTTCTTTTGCAACTTTTTGGCTTAATCTTCTGAAACTCTCAGATGCATCGGAGCCTTCATGTGTCACCCCCGATTAGTCCTACATCGAAAGTGGATAAGACTAAATTGACTTACAAGGGTCTGATGAGTGTATTATTATCAACTTTAGCTTAAGCATTTTAGCCAATGATTTGGGCCAAATGAAGTTGATAGACTAGTTAGCTTAGTGTATTAGAGCCAATGTAGTATTTGAGCGTAGTGAGGGGGCTCGAGTAGGAAAGAGTTACTTGTGGATGAAGTTAGAAGACTCATCACTACGTGGAGCCACCATTGGGTTACGTCTCACATGTACCATGCTAGGGTTTGATATGGGCTATGTCGGGCCTTGACGAGAACATCAAATCCTTGAGTGGGAGAGATTATAGCACCCCCGGTTAGTCCTACATCGAAAGTGGGTAAAACAAAGATTGACTTATAAGGGTCTGATGAGTGTACTACTATCAAATTTAGCTTAAGCATTTTGGCCAATGGTTTGGCCAAATGAAGTTGATAGATCAGTCAGCCTATCATGCTTGGGTTGTGACACTTCAATTGATCCTTGGTTGCTCGAGTCATTATTTTTGTTAATGGTTGATGCAGGTCTTTTGTTAACATATATTATCCACAAAAAACTATACATCTTATGTTTTGGCATGTTTATGGTTATTTTTTTGTTGAGTAGATTATCTGGGGAGTGGTGTGAATAGCTTTAGTTTTTTTCCTGTCTTTGTTTCAAAGGTTTGTAAATATGAGAATAAAGGATTGCCTTTATTTGGAACAATTTCAGGTGCAGATCGGTAATTCTCCTGTATATAAGGTTGAGAGAAAGCTGGGCAAGGGTGGGTTTGGACAGGTTTTTGTTGGCCGTCGAGTCTCTGGTGGTATTGAACGAACAACAGGTCCTAGTGCATTGGAGGTATTATTATTGACTCTCTCTTTTGTTTATCTTTTTCTTGGTGGAGCGGAAGCATTGATAAAGTATTTTTCATGTGTAGATATTATCTATCTTGCTACTTTATTTAACATTGCATCTGATTTACGACTTTCTTTTGCTTAATAGGTTGCCATCAAATTTGAGCACAGAAGCAGCAAAGGTTGTAATTATGGTCCTCCTTATGAATGGCAAGTTTACAGGTTCGCCTTGAATTTCTCTTTGCACAGGTTATCTGATGGTCCCTTATCTCTCATGTGGTCATTCTGAATCATTGATTTTGCCTTTTGGTCAGTGCTCTTGGGGGCAGTTATGGGGTGCCAAGGGTGCATTATAAAGGTCGACAAGGTGACTACTATGTGATGGTATGGTTTCTTCTATTTCTTTTGTGCATTCTTTTGCATCTGCCCAGTAGATGGTTGGTCGTGCAGTTGTCTTTACTTTCTTCATGTTACTTGTCAGCATACAACATTGTGCAAGAAACTGATATAGTTGCTATTAATTTGTCTGTAATCCACAGGTAATGGACATGCTAGGTCCCAGTTTATGGGATGCTTGGAATACTTCTGGTCAAGCGTGAGTATCTTTTCACTGTGATTACCAGCGGCCATTTTGTTCATTCGACCTTTGATTTCCAGCAAATGACTTCTATAGTGATGTTTTCAGTTATCTACCTACTTCTTTGCACCTGTCATGTTATAGTTGTGTGATCTTAATGCATATATATTTGCACATTTTATCTAGTTGGTGTTCTTCTATTGAATAAGATTGCTATATCCTCATATAAAATGGTCTGTAATCAGTATTGTCTTTTGTGTACTAAGAGTGTTTTGAAATTTCTCAGGATGTCAACGGAAATGGTAGCTTGTATTGCTGTTGAGTCCATATCAATCCTTGAAAACATGCATTCAAAAGGGTACAATGCAATCATACACTTACCCAAATATTCTTCTGTTTGGAATTGATGTTCCTTTCACACAAAGCTGCCTTGTCTTGAACTAATTGAATACATTTTACTAGATATGTCCATGGAGATGTAAAGCCTGAGAACTTTCTGCTTGGTCAGCCGGCAACACCTCAAGAAAAAAAATTATTTCTTGTTGACCTTGGATTAGGTGAGTGAAGAACATTCTGGTCAGCCAATGGCAGGCATCTCATACCTTCACCTTCCTTTTTATTCTTTGATTTTTTTAATTTCTATGCACTCATATTTAAATTTTTTAGATGAATTCCCCTTGCTTATATATTGCTTATGCTTCCTTATGTAACTGCTTGTATGCATGTTGTTTTAGCCACAAGATGGAAAGATGCTTGCAACAGTCATCATGTTGAATATGACCAACGCCCAGATGTGTTCAGGTATGAATTTTCCACATGCGACAATGTTTACTTATGGGAGGGATGTCCTCTCTGGTCTCTTTTGGGTACCATTGCTGATACTGGCAGCTTATTTTCTGTAGAGGAACCGTTCGATATGCCAGCGTTCATGCACATCTTGGAAGAACTGCAAGCAGAAGGGATGATCTGGAGTCTCTTGCATATACACTAATTTTTCTTCATCGAGGCAGATTACCCTGGCAGGGATACCAGGTAATTTGATTGCAAGGAACACAATTTCCAAAATGTCTAAGTGGCTGTTATACAGTCAGAGAAATGTGCTTCTCTTTGTATTTATATGTCTATGTGCATCGCAGGGTGATAATAAATCGTTCCTAGTTTGCAAGAAAAAGATGTCAACATCTCCGGAGATGATGTGTTGCTTGTGTCCTCCACCATTTAAGCAGTTTCTTGAGATCGTGGTCAACATGAAGTTTGATGAAGAACCTAACTACTCGAAACTAATTTCTCTGTTTGATGGATTAATTGGACCAAATCCAGCAGTTAGGCCAATTAATACTGATGGTGCTCAAAAGGTGATTTCCGTGTCTTTATAATTTGATTTTCTGTCAAATTCTGGAGTTGCAAGTAATAACAAATCATCCCATCTATCAGGTTGGTCAAAAACGTGGCAGATTGACTATTGATGAAGAAGAAGAAAGTCAACAAAGGAAGAAGATTCGCTTAGGAGTGCCTGCCACCCAGTGGATTTCTGTGTATAATGCTAGGCTTCCGATGAAACAAAGGTAGATTTTCATGCACTTGTTTGGTTTTTGTTGATAAGGAAAATTTTCCTTCTCTTGACTAATCTTTGAGGATCATGGTAATATTGCAGACTGCTTTTTTGTTATCTTATTTTTGCCTTAGATTTGTGGGTGTGGCTAACACATTGGATTTTTTTTCCTCTTGAGAGCCATTGTCTCTGACCCCCTAAAGGTCATGTTCTTAGCACACACATGAGGCTAATTATGTATGTTATTAAAATAGAAAAAATGTGTATCAATGGTCAATGTTGATATGTAATTGGTGGAATCACTGATCTATTCATCATAAAATAGACTATCTGTAGTAACATAGTACTTCATGAATGTAGAGAAGATAGCCCAATTTTTAGGTAAATGAAGCAATACCATTGTTTTATCTTTATAAATGCTAATTTGGTGCTTAATATGGTTGACGAAAAGCAATCCACTTAACCATATATCCATCTCATCTAAAATTAAAAGATCCAACACTTGAAAATAACAAAATTTTCTCAATATTATCCATGAAATATTCCTTTTGGATAATTATAAAAGGAATCTGGATGCTTCAAGGAAGTGTTCAATACATATCCAAGAAGTTTCCTAGAAGTGTCATAGCCAACGTATATCTAGTGCTGATATGGCATGTGGCCTGAAATATTAATCTATGTAGCCCTTTAATTGTTTGTGCATACATGTTTTACCAGAACCAGTAGAGAGATACTAATTGTGTCAGAAAACATCAAGCATTCAAACATTATGAAGCTAAGCTTTGAATATCTTCTATCATCTTTAATAGTTCTAAAAAAGAGATGTTGAGATTTAGTTATTTAATTGGAAGGAGAATATTCTTCATTGGTATGATCTTTGTAACAAAATATTTGGTCTGTCCCTTGGCATTTTATATTCAAAATGTTCACATTTTTGTCAGCAGAATCCAGAGCATTGATGTTAAGATTTTTGTTTCCTTATCTTCCATTGGCCCTATTATTTCTTGGAAGGGTGTACTCATAGCAATATCTTATGGTTATTCCAGATTGCTTATATTAATGATGTGCCCTTTTTGATGTTGTAACTTGTATACAGGTACCACTACAATGTGGCTGATGCACGCTTGGCACAGCATGTAGAGAGAGGAAATGAGGATGGTCTGCTTATTAGTTGTGTTGCATCATGCACAAATTTGTGGGCCCTTATTATGGATGCAGGAACTGGTTTCACATCCCAGGTCTATGAGTTGTCCCCATTCTTCCTTCACAAGGTATGACCACATTATGTTATTAATTTTTGTTATCATTTAAGATGTCATTATCAATGGAGAAAAGTGATGTAGGAGTGGATCATGGATCAATGGGAGAAAAACTACTATATCACCTCTCTTGCTGGTGCCAACAATGGAAGTTCTCTTGTGGTGATGTCAAAAGGTTTGTCTCTTGTGCTGGAAATTAATGTTTGTGTTTTACACTCTTAAATCTTCTCAGCAATGTCAAAGGCCGAGACAATCATGCAATATATATATATATATATATATATATATATATAATATTGTGTAAATGGTGATTAATGGGGTTAAGGAATCTTTTCGGATAGTCCAAACTTAAAACTGTTTCCCTAAAGTTCAGATGGTTGAAAATCTTTCTCCGCAAGCTCTGAAAATTTATACGCTACAATTTAGAATGATGTTTAACTCTTCCTTTTAGTAATAGTTGCTCATATTAAAAGTACAGCTTGAATGAGAAAATAACTTTGTTGTAGGGTTTTGGCATGTACCAGGACTCTCATTTCATATGCATTTTGATTGGAGGATCTTAATCACCATCTCATCTTTTGAATTGCCTTAAAGCATCTTTTTTGATGTTATATTGTATGAAGAGCATTTACATTGAGAATATGTGGGTATAGAACTATTATAATGTATAAGTTCAGTCATTCAATTTATGTTTTAAAACTTAGTATTGAAAACCAAGTACTGTTCTAAGCATTAAAACTAAGTAAATGTTGTCATGTGAGACAAAGATGGGGCTCACGTTAGGTAGGTGATATGGGTAAGCCATATAGCCATAGACAGATAGGAAATGCTTTCTTTTTATAATAAAATACAGCCAGTTTGAGATTTCCAATGAAATAGTCATTGGAATGGATCCACTTAATGATGCAACATATAATATACGTAACAGCAATTGAATGATTATGTTTCAGCATGTGTTTGTAGAGTTCCATATAAGTTTGTAACCCGATATATCCCTCGTTGTATTTATTCACATATCTTGATATGTTTCAGCATCACGTTCATGAAAAATTCTCTTGTTGTAACGGAGCTAAAATATTCTTGAATATTGCCCATGTGGTTCATGCACTAATTTATCTTTTATCTCTAATTGTATCTGTAATTTAACTCCTTAGGCACCCAATACACTCAGCAGTCTTACAAAGTAAGCGAGTCTTTCCCCTTCAAATGGATAAACAAGAAGTGGAAAGAAGGATTTCATGTCACGTCAATGGCAACAGCTGGGACACGATGGGGCATTGTCATGTCCCGCAATGCTGGTTTTAGTGATCAGGTGTTATGCAACTTCCTTAAATTTAAATGAAATGATATTGTAGCGTGTATCGAATGAGAACTTTCCTGTTAAATTGTTCTTAAATGTGAATAATTTGCAAGATTAGTAAGTCAATCATCATGCTAAATGATTTACATTTGTGACAATCTGTTTGGTAGTCTTTTATGAAAGATATAGATCCTACAAACTTGTTTGTATAGCCGAGCTACTTCAGTATTTGATTATTTGATGCTCTACTAGAATCTGATGTAGCGGATATGGCTTGCATCTGGATTGATGCTTCTTGCAGGTTGTCGAATTAGACTTCCTGTATCCAAGTGAGGGCATTCACAGGCGTTGGGACGGCGGATACCGCATTACTTCTATGGCTGCCACCTGGGATCAGGCTGCCCTTATTCTCAGTGTGCCCAAGCGGAAGCCTTGTGATGAGACACAAGAGACCCTTCGGACATCATCATTTCCAAGTGCCCATGTTAAGGTACATGTATCAATTCCCTGCTGCACTATATTCCAAGTAAAAACATGTTGTATTCCTTAAGTTTGGGCCATGTCTTTGTAGTTTGTGAATAGCATTCTGACTAAAATAAGAATAAAAAGGAAAGGTAACAGAATTATACTAACCTTAATTCAAGTTTGCAGCAACTTTTTTTTCTTCGAATGAATGATTTTCAATCATTCTTTCTGCCACCTGCACTGCTTCTTGTTGTCTTTCCTAGATTGAACTAAATGTACATTGCTCAGTTTGTCTTACTTAAAACAATTTATTCTCTTTTGTCTTGTGCAGGACAAGTGGGCAAAGAATCTATATCTTGCTTCAATTTGCTACGGACGCACTGTATCATGATATTTATTTCAGCTAAAATACCTCCTAAGTGACCGAGAGCAGCGGCTTCTCCTTCTATTTAGGTGATGTTACATTAGCATGTACATCAATCATGTCTGGATCAGATCCGCCTGGTGCTGGCTGTTTCACTATATTTGTTTTCCTTTCTGTAAATCTATTTGCCTGGCCTCACATTCTGCATGCGTCTTCTTTCTACACACCGACCGTGATAGATGTGAGTTACTCGTGTAGGGGCCATTAGAATCTTATAGACGAGGAAATCCACAGATCTTTAGTAACATGGCCACGTGAAAAGCCCGTATGTCTCAATTCAGTTCCTATGGTTGGGATGTTACATGATTGGCCCTCATGTAGATGATTTGTTTTTTTTAAATAATATTAATTAGTCCCCCTATTTCTTTTGAAAACCTAAGATACTCGTCTAAAACTGAGATACTGTTGACCCAATAGCAGAAGCTGCATCATCCTCTACCGAGGGGGGCATGTGACCGCGAGCTGCTGGTTGTTTGTTTGCATTATATTTGTCGTGGGTCCCGCTCCTGCTGATTGGCTCGTTCCCCGTCGCGGAGCCAACAGGGGATTCACTCGTCGGGCAACCATCCAGTCTCATCATTAGCATAAGACGAAGCCTTCCCACCCCTAATAGCGTTTACTCTGCTTTTGCCTTTTGGGGCTGCGGATATGCTCCTCCTCCCGCTGAAGATCTCCGCGCGGCGGGCGGCAGTGGTTGGGGGCCGGCCATGGCGGCGTCTTCCGCCCTCTCGTCCTTCCTCTACGCCGACAGCCTCGTGGTGGTGGGCATCTCCGTCTGCACCGCCTTCCTCTGCGAGGCCATCTCCTGGCTCCTCATCGACCGCACCTCCACCTACGAGTCCCTCCGCTCCTCCATCGATAAGGCCTCCAAGAAGCTCGACTCCATGAAGTCCACCTCAGCTCCGTCCTCCTCGTCCTTGTCGTCGTCGCCTCGAGCCAAGAAGATGGACCGCGTCGAGACCAGCCTCAAGGACCCCACCCGCGACCTCTCCCTCTCCAAGCTCAAGTCCCGCGGCCGTCCTCTTCGTGGTATTCGGTCTCCTCAACTCCCTCTTCGAGGGCCGTGTGGTGGCCGAGCTCCCCTTCGCGCCCATCCCGCTGGCCCTCAAGATGAGCCACCGCGGCCTGCCCGGGACCGACCCAACCGACTGCTCCATCAGCATCCGTACCAATCTGCAGAAGTTCCTGGGTTTCGCGCCCCCGAGAGGCGCCGCCGGGGCTGGGCTCTTCCCGATGCCCGATCCCAAGACCGGCTGATCGCTTGATCCAATGCGATAGAGGTGCGGATCCTGAACCCCCGATGCATCAAAGTTGGTGCAATTGTTTCTTTCCCTTGGTGGTTTTCTTGAAATTTGATTGTCCTTGCTAGATGTAGATCTCGGTGTTACGTAATTGAGTATTATCTTGAAAATTGATTGCTCTTTGCTGAAATCCTTTCACGCTAATCTCCTAAAAAAGAAATCTTTTCTTGTGTCTTTGTGCCTGTGATTTTGATACATTTGTCATGGCTTGTTATGTATGAAGCCCGATGATGTGAGATTATGACTGCGAGGATTTGAGGAACAATAGAACATCGGCATTAGGGAAGACCACACCAATTAACTTATTTGGAGAGCCTGAAACAACTAACAGAATGCCATTTAGTATGCTTGTATCGAAATAGTACAATATTCAGGTACCTCTTGGGCATGGATTTCTTGAAGTAGTGTCTGTAGAGGCTCTGTTTCTTTGATGACATACATGTCAACCATCTCTCTGTTCATGTCCTGTTGTTCTACAATGAGTACCTTTGTTTTATTCCATGGTTTCTAGATGAGGATCCTTCTTTACTAGGAATTATTACCCAGTAGAAGACATGAAGTTCCAAACTATATGATGACATTGGTTTCCATGATCCTCTCCTGCCATCGACTTCAGTTGTGGCCTATGAAGCATATGCACTTCCAAAGAGAGCTCCTGCTTTTTTTTTTCAATCTTTTTTTGCCAACTGTGTTACCTAAATCATTTTTATTCTTATCCACGAGGCTCGTTATTGGCTCAAGACACTTTTCCAGTATAATTACCCTACCGAGTTTGATGCCCTTGTTGACAAACTATAGTTCTTTCTTGCAATTTACTCAAAACTAAAATATGCACTGTTAGTATGTGAATTTCATTTGGGACATGCATCATAGAATCATGAGCATCGATACAAAAGTCGATGGCTTAATGTCATCCTATGCGCAGCAACGTTATTGAAGACTCATTTCTCTGACTCGTTATCTGCCTTATAGAATTGTTTGAGTTGATTAGTTGAAACATGATTTGAATGGCCCACATAACCACGACCTCATGGTTGATTGTGTTTCTTCTTTCAAGGTTTAGTCTGCTAAAGGATAACTATGGTTGAACTCCTGTTTTATTGCAACCTCAAACTGAGTGGTTGATGGTTGATCCCGACTATCATCGCTCAAGTCGAGAGCTGCCGCCTCAATAAAACTGCCATCACTAATAGCAACTCTCCTTTGCAGACTAGTATAGATATCGATCGCAACCGTGATGCCTGACTGAAATAAGCAATGTATCTTCCTTCCAGGATCAGGATGATGCCAATCTCAGTGTCAGAAGCTTCTGTAACTATCTTCAAGAATGATAAATGCCAGGAAATGCCGGAACCAACCAAGGTTTAAGCAAAAGAGGTCATTCTGCAAGACAGCAGTCGGAGGTGTTGCTCCTTGTCCATAGCCTTGTACAAATTGCCATTGTCGCCATTCTTTTGTAAGTTATAAAGTGCATTGTCTTAGGGACTGCTCGCTCGCTCACTTCTTGCCCATGGATGCAACTTTGCTCAAGCATCATGTATTCTTGGACTAGTTGCGTGGGTATTAGTTCTTGCTTGCTCGAAGAGTGTTTAGAGCCAAGGACTGTTGGGCATTCACATCTTTCCAAATGCACACACACTAGAGTGCTTTTATGCAATGATTTGAGTTTTTCTTTGAAATTTCTTAAGCATATTCATGCATTTTGTCGCATTTGTGGTGATATCTTGCCATGGTTGTCGAAATCAACTTCAGTCAGTTTTAACTGATACTGCTGTTTATTTATTATCATTTTGCAGCCTAATGCATAATTCCTAGGAGGGCAGATCATGCTGAGGTTGCTAGAACACCCTGGCACAGACAATTTAGAGTTGTTGGCTGACAACTTCAGTTGACAATCCATCTTCGATCTCAGATCCCAAAAGCATTTGCACTGTTAGAAACAGGGCAAATGATTCTTGGTATCAAATTGTTCTTTTGATGTAATCTGACTATTCCCCAATCACTTTTTGTGTTTTGGTGTTATCCTGAGTTTTCAGAGATCAAACAAAATCCTCACTGAAGTGTGTGCAGATAATCCTCCACCCTCCAAAAGAATACAGATCACCCCAGCAAATTAAATGTTCACCATCCAAATAAATCATCACAAGCATCAAAGATTATCCATGAATATACTTCTCATTCTCAAGCCAAACAGGTGGTGGAGGACCAAATCCACGAAAAGAGACAAAACAAGAACCATCACTCCAGGGTAACCTTATCCGAAAGAAAGCCATCAGGAACTCATGTTTCGTCATATACACATGCAGATGACTGTAAACAAAGATCATGCATGCAGCTCAAGGTTGGGTGTTGGGCAGCTTGACAAGTATGGAGTGCTCCGGCTTGTGGTCGCATTCAAAGTCGAGATGCACAAATGCACGTTCGACTTCTGGTAGTTCCTCGATCTTTATCTGCAGCGATTCTCCGATTGCATGGGCTTCTTTCAGAGGTAAATCTTCTGGGAGTTCGATATCAACCTGCAGGTGGACAGTGCCACACTATTAACTCAACAGAAGAGTGATAGTTCCATCTTCTATCTACTTCAGGATGACGACGATAGAAAGACCACACCACCAAATTACCTCCACAAAGTAAAGGACCCCAAACGTATATGCTCGGACGGTATCGACACGTTTAATCCGAGGATGATGCCTTATCACAAGGTAAGTTAATTTCTGGAGCATCTCAGGTGGAGCTGACTGACCAACCAGTGAGACTGCAATCAAGAACAATTAAATTAGAGAAGAGAGAACAGTAAATATGTTAGCCAAAAAAGATGCTGCTGCTAAATGGATGGCTCATCAGACCTGCATTCTCCCATACGGTTCCAGACCAATTTGTAATCGTATAGATCGCGAGAATAATAGCCCCAGCAGGATCGATCCACCAGTAGAACTTATCGCCAAGAATAGCAGCAGCCAGGCCAAGAATGTTGGTCACGACATCAAAGTAATGGTCCTGGATATCGATAACAAGCCTTTGACATCGACATGGTAAACACTCAATGTCTTCAACCAAAAAAAAAAAAAAAAAACTACATACAAACCATCAATCAAAGAAGAAAAATTAGTAGTAGTAGGACCTTAGCATAGGCACGGACGATCTTGTTTCCGGAGGTCCTACAGTAAAGCCACAGAGCTAGTTTTACAAAAGTGGCAGTCAACATGATCGAATACAGCCACACCAGTTGAGCCGAGGTCATCTTGTCCGCAGGCTTGTTCTCGATCAGGCGTTCCAGAGCTTGAACAAAAACTTGAAATCCTAATAGAACACGGCATAGGTGGTGATATTACATACCGACAAATAGATGTAGCAAGTACTACAATCATCCTCTCAAACATTTTGTATAAAATAGAACATCTGATCATTCTACACATACCTTGACATGTTTGGATTACATGAGTTTTTCTATATCCAGACAATGACAAGTCAATAGGTCTTTACCACCAAGTCTCGTTTTCGTATCCTATGGGCATGCTGATAATTCCTAGCACCAGCCATGGTATTTGCCTATCACGGTGCCAAAACAAAGATCTAAGCATGTGGTAGGACTGTGCTGACAAACGCTTTCTAAGCTGTCTTGCTACTTTCGTCAAGATTTCAAGTCTAACATAAGTAGCAACAAGAGGCAGTAGCCCTCCACAACTTGCTCTGATTTCTGGTACATAATAATACATCCAGGATGTTACGAACCACACCGTATCGATAGCCTACTTTTATGGTGTAGCAAGTAGGAGGAGTTGAATTAGACTTTTGTAAAGCAAATTCCACATGAATGTCATGGATTCAAAAGCCAGCACTCAAATTAGACCTTCTAAGCAAAATTTCAGATATGAAGAGAATCCAGATTTCAAATAAAACATGTACCTAAAGTGGCCATGACAGCAGCAAATATGATGATGCCGACAGGTTGAACGCGCAACTTGCCGATCGGGTACTTGTATATGTTTATGTTTTTCATGGAAAGATGAGTAAACCAGAGAATGCCGCCTGCCATAAGATCCAGCAACGAATCAAGTGTTGAAGCAGCAATAGCTATGGATCCGGTTCGTATGGTAGCATAAATCTGCAGTCGACAATCCACTTTAGTTTGCCATTTTGTGAAACATATCCTCGGATATCGAAAAACCGATAAGCTAATTACACACTCACTAACTAGCATGCTAAAATCTCTTGTTTTTCTTTCATTTCTAAGGCTCCAAGAAATCAGTCGATCGATCAATCACCTTCAGTGCCAAGAGCACAATGTTTGCATAGTTGGAGATCTTCATGGCAAATTCACTCTGCCTTTGCTCTTCAAGGTCCAGAGCTTCATCAACTACATTAGGTGTATTCAATGAGTCCACTTCCTCAAAGGATCTTAGGGTTGCAAACTGCTTCTCGTAGTATTCCTTTTCCCCTGCAATCAACGTAGAAATTAAAACATAGACATTCCACAAGCATCAGAGCATACCAATCAGCGAACGACAGTGTCCAAAACAACACTTTTTAGATCTTCATGCAGAAATAGCAAAAGAGGGATTTCCCAACACCCCAGTACCCTGAGAAATTGAAAGGAAATAAAGTTGAACAACACCAAAATATCATCAAGAAATACAAGAGACTAGTACAATCAATACACTTCAATCCGGAATCTCGATCTGAGAATTTGAGAGGGATTCCATCGATCAATTTATATACTTCAACAAGAAGTTGACCGGTTACCTTAGTCAATCATGTCGGTTAACACAAGAGACGAATTCTTAAACTATCGCAGATCACGTCACTCTTGCCATTTTCAACGCCAAGAAAATAAAAGCGAGGCAAAAGGTCAAGCTATTCTGCGATCAAAAGGGGGAAAAAGAAAAAAGCACAAGCTTTTAGCCTATCAAACGTCAGCTACGGATTGCTTCCGACGGGGAAGACGAAAAATGGCTGCTTTATGTTCCCCAGAGGATGAAAGAAATAAAAGAAACCAAATGGATTACAGGGAAATCACATGCCAAAAAATGAAAACGGAAATGGGGAGAGGAAGAAGGAAAAGAAACGCAAGAAGGGATCTTTAAGGGGGTCCGAGGGGATTTTAGGGACGGCCCGAACCTTCGAGGAGGTCCCTGGTCCGGGAGACGTCGATGGTGAAGGGACGCTCCGGGTCGACCCCGTGCTTCACCTTCTCCGGCAACCTGGCCACGAACTCGCCCCTCATCGAGTTCACCGAGTTCTTACGCAACACCCGGCGGGCGGCGGCCAGCAGGGGCGCCCTCACCTCCTTCTCCTCCTCCTCCTCCGCCCTCCCGTTCTGCCCTCCCGCCATGATCTCTGTCACCCACCCACCGAAAAGGGGCTAAAGGATCCAAACACAAGGATAAGAGAACGGAAGGAGAGACGGGTCGGTTTTCGTATATATAGACACGGCCTTATGCCCCACCTGAGCAACGTACACCGCAAGGCCCGTTTCTTGTCTTCCTCTTCCTATTCTCACGCCGGCTTATCCAATACTCCACTCTCTCTCTCTCTAATTTAATGTTTTGGAAATTTAGTTTCGAACGGCCGGTTTCATACTCTCTCATTTAAGATTAACTGTATCATCAAATTTGACCGTCAAATTAAAATATCATCGAGGGAGGGATGAATAAGGAGTAATTATACTTAGTTTTTTAAGTATCAACTGTATTAAAATATTTACTTTCGATAATTATATTTAGTTTGATATCGATCGAGAAATTAAAAAAAAATCAAAATCTATTTTTTTTGGACTCATTCCGAAAGATAAAATCATACAAGCTCATCCAAAAAATAATTCTCCATTAGTTCTCGTGATAATATCAACGATGATAGTTGATGATTTGATTGATTTAGGATGTTGTAGTGAAATTAGCATAAAATATTCATAGTATTAAGTTATTATACTAAGCATTTGCATCACTTTCTGATTGATATATTTGATTGTGAATTGATGGAAAGCAAAGCAGCACAAGAAGATGAGACATGCATGTGTTAAGCAACAATTGGGTAAAGAGAAAAGGAAGGTCAGAGTTAGGCATTCTTTGTGCAGCTTAACTTAGTAACTTATTTATGTCAATGAACATGGACATGTTTGAATATTATATAAGTCATGCTGAAGTTTCTCTATCTGGAAAGTTTCCATTTTAAAATTATTATGCACAGTAAGGCTCAATTTTTTTTATTTTTCATCAATTAGCATGCAAAGTTTTAGCATAATTAAAATGTTATATATACAACTGGAATATAGGAGAGGAACCCTTCCAATTCACTGATATAATAAGAATTATTTATCTTTTTCTTATTTTATGATTTTGTTTACGTATTAACTAACTTATGCATCGGAGATGTAAAGGTTACTATGCTAAAAGATTATTCAATCCCTAAGCTCAAATTGGCTATTGATCGAGAATATATATATATATATATATATATATATATATATATATATATATATATATATATATATATATATATGTAAGAATAGATATAAACCAATGGCTTTGGTTGGTATTGAAAGGCTTGTTGACTTTGTGGCCGCACAAAGGTAGGACTGTTTCTCGTGGAAGAGAGTTAATGTTCGATGGATGTGGCTCTTTCTTTGCTGCTGCAGTGCTGTCCACAAGAAAGGAGGGGAAGACAGGAAGGATGGTGATGTGTTGTTGTCAATGAAGGAGATTATTGGCAGAAGGCTTTTTATCCCTTCTTCTCTCTTTTGTTTGGATTCAGAATTATTGGCAGATCGGCCGCCGGAGATGTGAAGAAAACCAAACGAGGCAGGAGGATATCACTAACCCTGTGCCTCTGTCACGTGCCGTGTCGTCCGGAACACCGCCTGTGGCGGCCACGTGAACCACTCTGCGCCTGCGTCGCCGCCCGCCGAGACGAGGACAAGGTCGGGTGTTGTAGGTTGGATTCGGAATCTTACTTATCTACGGAGGAGATGACCGCAACACCTTCGTTTAGGTTCCGCCGTCACGTCATCGGGTTCTGGCCGGTGATTGGTTTCTGTGGAATCACCGAGCTGACGGAAACACAGATGCGGAGATTCCAAGGAAGTCATCCAATCTTCTGTTACGTCGCCGGTTCTCGCCGGGGAAGACGCCGACTTGTCGGAAAGATATTTTTGGCTCTCGCCTCGAGAGATGAACGGCTTCGGTAAAGAATCGTACAACCCATATGATCCAAACCTGCTGTGCTGAGGTACGAACGGTACCCCACAGCGGCCTCTGTTTGCATGTGACATCAACGGCCTTCAATCTTCTTCCCTTTTATCACTCATCTTTTAATATCTATAGTAATATAATATTGGACGATTTTTTTTCTTCTAAAAAATCTTCTCTATTTTTTTCTTTTGAGATTTTAATATGTACAGTAATATAACCTAGAGGTTTTAGAGGTGATAAATAAGAATCGAGTGAGACTTCGTCGTGAGACGAGAAAACAATCAAAAAAAAAATTTATCACAAGACGATGAAAAAATATTGTTGACGTGGACAAAGAATGAGGTGATGCAAATCTTACGGATTTTTAAGACAATGACAGAAGCACGATTGATCAAAGACGAGAGCCGGATTGACAATGACCATAAGGGAGAGGCCTTCTATTATATTATTATTTATTATAAATAAATTATTATTATATAATTATTATAAATGAATTAATAATAAAAATATAGATTGTAAACATTGAGTCTAAGATTTATGTGGCCTGAATTTTCTTGAAATAGAACGAATAAAATTCTCTCCTGTGTTAGATCAAACACAAACTCAAACCAATGTAAGCCTCAAACAACTTTGCTCTTAACCTCTTTAAATCTGCCATAGAAAACAAAACATTACATTCTTCATTCAGTTTGATTGCATTAGAGATCCATATATCCAAATAACAAAGGCAGTAATAAATTGGGGCTGTTTTAGAACCCGTAGCTAGTGGTGAAGACAAACTCATACCGCCGAAGACTGATTCCACCTTCTAAGACTAAAAATTCCTTCTCATGCCAAATCTTTCAATTTCAATCTCTGTTCTTCCTTAGATTTTTGTCCTCCAATTTCAATCTTCTTCCAGAAGATGTCATTCGATTTCCTTCGACAAAACCACATATCTAAGCATGAATGTGAATCGTGGAATTTTTTTATGTCAATGTTTTTTCTTCCTTGTTTGGTTTTATTTTTTTATTAATGAAATTACCCACATATTTATAACAAAATTTTAAAATAATATATATTTTTTTCTCAACATAATTTAATTTCCTTTGTTTGATTTTAATTTTTATTTTTACCATTAGTCACATACGAATATATATGTAAGTATATATAATATAAATTTTTGTCAACAGAATTTATTTTCCTTTGTTTGATTTTAATAAAATAAAAAAATATATGTCTTCGTCGCCTGAGAGATTCGAACTCTCGCGGGGAAACCCCATGTACTTAGCAGGCACACGCCTTAACCACTCGGCCAAAGCGACGAATGCATTGTTTTGCCGTCAGAATTTTTTATAAAGCTTTAATTATACATGAAAGTTTATCATCTGTGGGATTATTTCTTGCAGACTAAGCAAAGTTAGACATGGTCAACGCATGACGCCGGTCAAATCTTCTCGTGTTGCATCGTCAAATCAATGCCCACGTAAGACGTCTTGGAATGTTCTTGGGTCCACTTTTAGGAACCGCATCAGAAGCTACAGATCTCGTCTTCTCTGCTCGTCTCCCTCGCCAATGCCGTGCACGTTTCATCCTCCGGACTCGTATAACCGCGTCCGCCATGGTTGGCACCTCCACCTCCGGATAATGATGACGTAGAAGTCAAGGATTTGACTTCGATAAAGGCTATATTATTGGGCTCGACCGCCTCTGCCGGCTGCAGAACTCCCATCGTTGCGATCCTCCTCGGTATGGCGCCCGCCATGGATGATTTCTCCTCCGGCGTCAGTGATGTGCTGATGAAGGTGATCATCTTTGCGCTCGTTCAAGCGCTGGTCTACCTCATCCTCACCAAGTCCTCCGACGTCTTCTCCACCAACAGGATGAGGTCCCGCAGCTTCCGGCCGTCCCGGACGGTGAGCGTCCGCCGCTGGCTGGCCTTCCTCTCCGACATGCCTCCCGGTGGCGAGGCCTCGCCATCGTCGTCCTCCTCCTCGCGGTCTCCTCGGGATGATTCCTCGTCGGTCCGCCGCAGAGATTAGCTTGTTCTCGAGGAGATGCGGATGACTGTGTTGTTGCTGTAATTATGATTCGTTCCTGTGTTTTGATGTTTGTTGTTGTTGATCTCTTGCTGTAATGATGCTTGGACTTGGATGATAATATTATGAGATGAAGAACCAGATTTTACGTGAGAAGCACTCTGTGATCTGTCTCTGCAAGAACAGGATGTCGTCAAAGACCATCCAAGATCTTCATGCTTGGTTCATATCCAGCAGGGATTTCTCTGAAACATGAGGCGAACACAGATTTGATGCTGTGATTCCCCCACTCCAACCTCTCCCACCACCCTCTCTCTCCAAATATCATCCTCAACTTCTCTGCACTCTTCGCTCCCAAGGGAAGCTGCTTCAGCTCCGAACAGTTGTACACGAGGATCCTCTCCAGACCAGGGAATGGCAATGCGTGATCTTTAATGCTCACCAACTTCTTCAGGTCGCGAAGATAGATGTATCTGAGATTGGGTAATGGGGCTCCCATCTTCTCTGCTTCTTCCTCCTCCATCACGCGCTCCATTTCGTCGCAGTTCTGTACGTAGAGTTCATGGAGGAGTGGAAGATGCAAAATCCATGTGACGTTCTTGAGGCTGTTGCAGCAGAGAAGGGATAGAAAGCGAAGGTTAGGGAGGCAAGCATGCGGTGGAACACCTCTCCAGATGACCCTTTCTAGCTCCGGGAGGCACACCAAATTGAGAACCTCTAGCTGATGCAGCCTCCAATTCGGAGCGTCATCAGCCTCCTCTCCCATGACCAATTCCTTCAAGCACCGGCTGGATTCGACCGTGAGGTTTCTGAGCCTCCCCATCTTGTTTCTGCTGAGCAGTGCCGGCAACAGATGGAGAGAGATCAAGCCTCGCAGCTCTCTGATGGTCAGGGAGTGCGTCGACACTTGGCGTATGCTGAAAAGCCTGAGCAGAGATGGAATGTTCCTCACGGTGAATCCGACAGACCTTAGTTTTGGCAAGGACACCAGCTCTTCGAAGGTTATGCCACGGTGACCACGCACCGAAAGCCAATTCCAGTTCGCGAAGCCACTCATGTACAGGTTCAGGACCTGCAGCATTCCCAGGCTTGAGATCACTCCACGAGGAATCGTCCTGAGCTCCGTCGTTCCCTCCAACTCCAAATGCCTCAAGCTCGTCAACTCTCGCATCTCCTCCGGCAGGCATGCGATTTTTGTGTACGAAAGATCGAGGAACTGCAAGTTCACCAATGTGCCAACCTCTCCTGGGAGGCGCAAGATGCCAGTGTGAGACAGATCCAAGTACCTCAGAGCTACCATGCAGGGAAACAGTCCATTTGGGATCTTGGAAAGACGCTTGTTTCCTCGAAGGATCAGAGATTGGAGGTCGGGGCAATAGCATGAATCAGGGAGTGCTGCAATGTCCTTGAACATGAGGGATATCGTCTCTGCTCTGCTCCACTCGTCCCATCTTGTCCGACCGCTGCCGTTGGCTCCCACCGACCATTTGTTTCTGCTGCTCCCTTCCCCGGAAGCAATCCATGAGGCCATCTCTCGAACAACATCGTGCATCTCCAGACGGCTGTGGCTCCTTTCGCTGTTCTTCAACAAGGACGAAGCTTTCAGGGTTTCGATCATGGCGTTCCCGATGTTATAAGCTTCATTGATGTCATCGAAATAGTGTGTTGATCCCAGACCCATCCAAGACCTGATGAGGTTTTCCTTCGACACGTGATAGCCTTCAGGCCACAAAGAACAAGACGAAAAGCAGTGTCTCATCCTTTGATCTGTCAAGCTTCCGCAGCTAACGTGCAGAAGAGCAAGCGACTCATCCTCTGCACTTGAGATTTCATGGAGCGGCGAGGTTTTGATCGACGAGATCACGCTTTGCCACTCCTCAGCCGTCCTCTTTGCGGTCATCGCCGACCCCATCGTGACAAGAGCAAGCGGCAAGCCGCGGCACTCCTTTGCCAGCGTGACCGCAAAGCTTCGGATTGTTTGATCTCCCACGGTATCCTCGCCGACCTTGGATTTGAATAGGTTCCACGCCTCTTCCCATTTCAGGCATTCCAAAATGAGGATCTTGTGAGTTTGCATTCTTCCAGCGATGTCCACCAGCCGCGTCGAGATCATCAGCTTTTGCTTGCGTCCGATGGCGCTGTCGCTCGACGGCTGCGGGATTCCAACCTTTGCCAGTTCCAGAGGTGCCCAAAGGTCATCCAACAGCAGCAAGAAGCTCCTCGCCTTCAGGAAGTCGAAGATGGCGGCAGCTCGGGCGACCTCGCTATCGTCGTCGTTGAGGAGCAATCCGACCTCGTATGTTATGGTTCCCTGGAGCTTCTTGATATCGGGATCTTTCCCGACCACAGCAAGCATCACATGATCAAACTCGGTTCTTGCAGCGCTGCCGCAGAACTGGTTGTTGATGCTCCTCAACAGGGTGGTCTTACCGATGCCCCCCGTGCCGTATATCCCCACCACGCCTACTGCATCATCTGCAAGGTAACCGAGGGCCGTCTTCAGGCACACCTCCTGTCCAACAATGGGATTCGGCACGGGCAACTCCCTGGCAGGACCAGGGGGCAACCTCTCTTCGACAATGAAGACGTCTCTTGCTGTTCTTAGAGTCGGCATCTCCGCCGCATCCACGTTGTCGGTCCCTCTTCTTCTGGGAGAGACAGGAGGCAATCTTACAGCCACATCGTCGTCATCTTTTCTGCTCTGATGATGCTTATAGGCCGATCTCTTGCTGCTCCTGCATGAGCACCAGCAGCCCTTGGAGCAACAACCGGCGAGGCACTTCTTCTTCTTCTGCTTGCTACTCCGGCTCTCGAAGACGCCGGCGGCAGCTTTCGAGCTGTCGGAGGTTCTGGCGCAACCTTCCGTCGCCGGAACGACCTTAGAAAACCACTTCTTTGCGGCGCGTTTCCGTGGTTCTGCTTCGGTACCTCTCATTCTGCGGAGGACGGTACGGCGTTCCTCGACGCTCACGAGAGGTGTGCTTCTGAGCCGGAACGGACAATCTCCGACCAGCTCCTCAATCGGATTCCATACGCCACCAGCAGAAGGGCCGATGACGGGAGAAGAAAACGGAACGAACTCCGTTGTCAGCTACGTAAAGACATGATAACTCATCAAGGATCGACATTGAAGCAGCAGAGATCGAGGAACAATGCTGGGGTGGTTTGGGGACAATAAGGACAGAGACAGCAGGAGGACATCGTTGACCATTTCCTTGTTTCATGCAGGTCAACCCTCAGGGTAGTGGGCAACACAACACAGGTAAACTTCTCCTCCGGCTAATGACATGCCGGCAATTGCTCCGACGTTGAAATCACGGATGTCATGCGAAGCACGCACCATTAAACATTTGCCTCGTGTGCTTTCCCCATCACAGGGCACAACTTTTCAGACGTTGACTAAAGAAGGAACAAAAGGTGACCATTGCACATCTTGATTTAAGTATGGTCGATTCACGATGGAAGACGAATACTAAATGCATGAATACAGTGCTTCTCGTACCTAATGAGAACGCAGCGCGGTCCAAAAGACAGAATATAATTCAATCCAACCACCCTATTCTTAAGTGCGACAGAAATATAACTTGGGACAATACGGTATTATTGTATGTTATAATTGTCATTAAATGCATGCGTTTAAGTGCTTCGCATGTCTAATTTGTCTAATACATAGGTTACTCAATATATTCAATGCGGGTGTTCCACCAAGTTCTTGACGAAGTGGTTGCAAAATCAATTTTGTTTGATATGATCCATTCACGAAATTTCAATTAATTTTCAATTTAATCCCCATCATAAACTAAACAGATGAGAAAACTTATTAAATTATTCTTATACATATTTTAAAAGGCCAATATGATTAACATGAGTTGGATAATCGACTTTTTGTTACCAATAAATGTCAATTAAGGATATATATATATTAATTTATATCAATTAATTAGTAGAGTAGAAGTAGTAAAATAATGTTATCCACTAAGATCCAACCCTACATCATACCGATTCGTCCCAACAAATATTAATTAGATAGGTTATGAGGTGCATTATCACTCATAAATTAAACATTTGCAATGCCTATTTATTAATCTTTATGATAATTATTATATCTTCTCAAATTGCAAGAAATAAGAAATTTTGACCAATAATTGATGGACATGTCAATGCATGTATGTATACCATTAAATGGTCCATTCCCCATACAAACAATACGAATTTCAAGAAAAATATATAATTGTAATAATAAGAAACCCAATAACAATAATCCCCGCAAACATATATATCATTCCCAAAATTCCAATATTAATCCTCAATGCGCAGTTTATGGAGGACTTATTGACGCCTTCACCACACTAACAATTCGGCCTCCGATCAGCTCGCGTTGACCAGCCTGCAGTTGCTTCTGATCTCTCCGTCGCTCCCCGTCAGCGGGCTAATATTCCCCATGTTGATCATCGACAAAGCAAAGCTTTCGAAGAAGGCGGTCTGGTTGCCGGCGTAGATGCCCACGATCGAGGCGATGGGATCGTTGCTGGTCGAGTAGAGCTGTTGGTCTGAAGCGAGGAGGCCCTCGTTGCTCTGAAGGTTGAGGTAGTAGGAGTTGTCGAAGGCGTCGGGGGTGCTCAGGTCGAGATTGTTTAGGGTCGTCTCGTTCCCTCCGTCCGGGCAATTCGCTTGCAAGGTCGTCAGGTAGGAGGTGTTCAGGGTCGGGTCTGGGATCCCTGTGCCGTTGAAGTTGTAAAGGCGATCGCTGAAGGCGCCACAGCGTGCGCGGCCGAAGGTGTGAGCTCCTGATGCAGGTTTGATGACAAGGGAAACAGGTGGAGTACTCAGAGAAGGATTCTTTCATGCATGGCATTGCTTCGGAGATTAATGTGAGGTGCATGCGAACCTGAGAGGGTGACGAGGTCGGTGTCGTTAAGGCCGACGGCGGCGAACTTGGCCTTGAGGATGTCTAGGGGTTCGAAGGGGCTTGGAAGGTTGGTGTCGGCGCCGGTCAGGTTTGCTGTAGTGCCGTCTCTTCTTCCAAGTTGCACCGTCCATGATGGACCTCCTGACTGCGACAGAAGGCGATATGAGAGACTTCTCTTTGTAGCTTAAAAGCTCTGATATATATTCGGACAGCTTTGCATTCATCTAATCTCATGCATCAAACAATATCGTAAGCAGTGAGTGCGCATGAATCATATGCCCCGGATGAGATGACAGAATAGTCCCAAGTGCATCCACATCAAAGATCTATTACCCTTCATGGAGCTACTGATGTCTCTAGCATCAGTAGCAGAATCACGGCACATACCTGCTAAGCTAATGCATGGTTGGGCTCCTCTGCTTTATTTTCCATCAAAGAAGGAAAGACGAAGAGAGAGAGAGAGAGAGAGAGAGAGAGAGAGAGAGAGAGAGAGATGGACTTACTAAGCTGACAGAAGCTTCAGCTGCGAGGGCGAGGATATCAGCGCAGGAGACAACTCCCGGGCAAACATACTCGAGCGTCATCTTGATCGCATCGATCACCTCAAAACCCCGGAGAGAGTTGCTGTTCGGAGGCGCGTCCTTCTCGCTGACAATCGCAGTGCTGTTGTCGAGCAAAACCGACCCATCGCAACCCTAAACACATGCGTATATTGCTTCATCAGAGCCTAACTTTGAGGGAAGCCCCGAAACCAAAGAAACAGTACTGAAAGAGCGTAAATCTACATCGACGAAGCAGTCGTGGAAATGGAGTCGGAGGAGGCTGGCCGGCATCCGGGGGTCGGAGCTCTGGACCAGCTGAACGATGGTCTGCACTATGTCGGATACATTAGGACAGGTGCTGTCGTAGAATGTGGGGCTTAGCTGAGCTTGGGATCCATGGAGAAGGAAGGCCATGAAGGTGGCCACAGCCAACACACCCGAAACATAACACGACGACATGGTGCAGTATAATGCTTCCTGTCGTATAGTTTGCCTTATGCGATGTATGAGACTCGTAACACACACATATTTATACATTGAAGAGGGAATACATGCTTCCAATTCGTATGGATTGACTTCTTGGAAGGTGAAGGATGAGGAGAATGACTTGCTGTCACGTCTCCAATGCTTATATTTTTCTGTGTGTTCTGCAGAATTGATCTGTGACCTTAAGCCAGATTGGGAGTCGATTACTGTGCTTAACATTAGCTTTGTGCTCCAGAAATGAAGCCTAATCACATGACGTGCACGCAGTCAACTAATAGCGACCGGGATGCTCGCACTCGCTTCGGTTTAATATCCCAGAATATATAGCTCTACATTTCATTAATATTTATTATGTGGCAAATGATATGATGATTCCCAACGCTCGAACGAGTTTTGTATGATAGATTGAGTGATGGGAGCTTCATTGTTGAAGAAATAATGTAATATAATTAAGGCATGGAAAGTGAGTGCTCGAGTAACCATGAAAGCCATTTCCACCTGCAAAGGTATCAGTAGTTTACATGAAAAGAGAAGAATGTGTTGCATTCCAATCTGTACTTTAATGTGCATCATCAACGTTTGCAACATGCTGCTGCATCATCCTTGCACCAAACTTCCACCAACGAAGCCAAGCATTGATCCTTGAACAGCACTAAAAAGGTTGGTCACGTTGGATAAATGCAACACCACTGTAAACCGCTGGTCACCGTTGATAAAGAATCTTATTTTACTCATTGATCATCCATTATTTAACGAAATACGTTAGATCATCTAGATAATTACACCGATAAATTAAATATATTTGATTTGAAATTGTCCGAAAACCCTTAAATACTGGATGAATAAGCAAATATTACTTTTACCTCTTCCACTAAACTTCGATTACTTTTCCTTTCTTTATATAAAGTGCCTTCACAAATCTATCTTCTAACCTGTGGGAGTCATTAAGAGGACCGCATTAACTGCAAGGTTAATGCGAGCTAACGTGCCACCTTAGCTTTGCCAACCTCTATAAATCCATCTCCACCCTTGGGATTGCAACCACACATACAAGATCTTAGATCACCACTGTGCCCACAGATACAGAAGATGGAGTCTCGCAGATTTTTTAGCAGCCTTTCCTTGCTTGCAGCTCTGACAGTGCTGTGTCTCTGCATGGGCGTGAGATCACAACTAAGCACTAATTTCTACGCAGAGAGCTGCCCTAACGTGTTTAAGGTGGTGCGACGTGAGGTTGCTGATGCTCTTAAGAACGAGGCGAGGATGGCGGCTTCTCTGCTTAGGCTTCACTTCCATGATTGTTTCGTGAACGTGGGTTTCATTGCTAATTAATGGCAGCTTTTACTGATCTTTATTCATAATAGCTAACAGATGTATTGATGCAGGGCTGTGACGGCTCGGTTCTTCTTGATGGGAGTGACGGTGAGAAGTTTGCTTTCCCCAACCAAAACTCGGTGAGGGGATTCGACGTCGTCGACTCCATCAAGACTGCCGTGGAGAACGAATGCAGTGAAACTGTGTCATGCGCAGACATACTCGCCATCGCCGCAAGAGACGCAGTTGTCTTGGTAAATCCTGTACCACAAGCATCATCATCAGTGCTATGAGGAACTCAAACGAATGCTTCCTTCTCTGTGACTGCAGAGCGGCGGCCCTTCGTGGAAAGTCCTCCTCGGAAGAAGAGACGGCTTGGTGGCCAACCAAACAGGGGCTAACACTAACCTGCCTGCTCCATTCCACTCCATCAACACCATCAAAAACAAGTTTGCTGCTGTTGGTCTCGACACCACCGACGTCGTCGCCTTGTCAGGTTCACCGTCAACTCCATCTCCATCTGTACAGCAAGAAGTTTGCATCTGTTTACCCGAGGAGCTTGTTGCTGACTGTACAGGTGGGCACACCATCGGCCGGGCACGGTGCGTGGCATTCCGCAGCCGTCTTCTCAGCTTCTCCCCGACCGGTTCGGCGGACCCGTCGCTGGACTCGACCATGGCTTCGGAGCTGCAGAGCCTCTGCCCGCAGGGCGACGACGGCAGCACGGCTGCGGCGCTCGACCGCAGCTCGGTCAATGCGTTCGATAACCATTACTTCAGTAATCTGCTGAACCAGAGGGGCCTGCTGTCGTCCGACCAGGGCCTGTTCTCCAGCGACGAGGGGGTGGCGGCCACCAAGGATTTGGTCGAGGCGTACAGCAAAGATGCAGGTCTCTTCTTCAAAGACTTCGCCAACTCCATGATCAAGATGGGCAACATAAGCCCCCTCACTGGCTCAGCTGGAGAGATACGTAAGAACTGCAGGGTGGTGAACTAATCGAGATGGCACCAAATCTGTAGAGAGATCAATAAAATGGTAGTTTGTCATGCCAAAGTACTGCATAATTCCACGTGGAAATCTGTTCTCGACCTTAAACAAGATTGTCTCAATAAAGGATTAATCGAGTCACATTCTCATATTTTTAGTCTGTAGAAGGGTGTAGTTGGAAAATGTTTAAGCACATAAATTACAAGTGTGCGTGTATATATCATTCCATATATTAACGGGGGTATATATGTAAAAGAATATATCAGTCCGTATATTAACAGGGGTATATATATCGTTCCTCCCTCTTGCGTCCTCTATTTACGTGGATCTTCTCGCTCCGATCGCGCGAGGTGGGGGAAGAGCGGGCGATGGATCTGGTCCGGGTGGCGGCGCTGCTGCTGTGCTTCGGGGTCGCCGGCGTCGTATCAGAAGCCTCCGACCACCGATACAAGCAGGGGACCCCGTCCCCCTGTACGCCAACAAGGTCGGCCCCTTCCACAGCCCTAGGTGAGATCCCCTACTCCTCCTCTGTCCCCGACGTCGTCCAAGATTTGCAGATTCTTTGATCCCCTAAAAAAATGAGACTCGCGGTGTGTCGAATTAGAAGTTGTTCGTGTCAGATCTCTGAAAGATTGCTCTCTCGTGAGATTTTGATTCTTGATTTCAAGTCGGAAAATCCATGATTCTTCACCCGTATCATCCTTCCGGCCACACGATCACCATCTGACATGTTGCTTTCTTATTCCCTGTATGTGATGACCACGAATCTGGAATTCAAGATGGATGAACCATTTATTACTGCACACGGAAGCAAAATACGAAAGAATTGCTGAATATCTTAAAAGTTGAAGGAGGATACCATTTAAAGAATTAAGGATCCTTTATTTATTGGACCTAAAGACATTTCTGGATGTTTGAGTTAATAAATTCGATTCTTTTAGCATTCTGTTTTCTTGTATCATTATATGCTTATATTGTTTGTATTTCTTTGTAGCGAGACGTATCGGTTCTTTGATCTTCCCTTCTGCATTCCAGGTTGGTATGTAGTTCACAGAATTTATCCAACTATCTCATGCATGCTCTTCTATATTTTGTCTTGATTCATTAGCTGATGTTGGTGCCAGACCATGTAACTGAGAAAAAGGAAGCACTTGGCGAAGTTCTGAATGGGGACCGTCTGGTTGCGGCCCCATACAAGCTTGACTTCCGAGTTGATTATGACTATGAACTGCTTTGCAAGAAGAAGCTTACCAAAGGAGATGTTGCTAAGTTCAGGGATGCAGTCATGAAGGACTACTACTTCCAGATGTATTATGATGACCTCCCAACAGGATTTAAGCTCTATGCTAAAAGGACTACTACTAGGCGCTAGGCGCTAAAATATAAAAATATATAATATAATTAAAAATATAATTATTTAAATAAAAATATATTATTAAATTAAAAAATTAGTAATATTAAAATTAAAATAATATATTATTAATTTAATAAATAAAAAATTTGTTATTAGTATACTGTTAACATAAAAAATCAAATTTTTAAATAAAAAAATAATTTTTTAAATAAAAAATCAATTTTTAAATAAAAATCAATTTTTAATAAAAAAATCAATTTTTTATTTTTTAAGACTTGGGTGACGCGTCTTTCACAAGCATCATTTTTAATAGGAAATTTTTTTTTAAACCGACTTTGATACCCTCTCTCGGCAACGTCCGATGGCCGAGCGGTGAAGCGACAGCGATTGAGATTACGATGCGGCGGCACTATCACGACGGAGCGGCGAGCGACGGCTCGATGCTCGTTTAACTCGCCGCGCCGCTTCGGCTCGAGCGGCGCCAGCGACGCGCCTCTTTGAAACGTTTAGCTTTAGCGCTTAAGCGGCGCGAGCGCTTTTTTAATCACCGCCTCCCCATGCATGTACAAAGAAGGATATCTATCTTTACAAGCATATCCACTTTGATACCCTCTACAACAATGGCCGTGTGATTGAGATTACCGTGCACACTATCACGTTTTCTCGTTCAACGTTTGCTTCGTAAATCGCTTGCCCATGCATGTACATATCCTTGGCAGCCTGTTTTGCCATGTTTGGTGTGTTTTTCCTGTAAAAACGTAAGAAACAGTAGCTCGCAGCGCTGCAGAACGATCGCTCGCTGCATCTGCCCAAAAACCCCCAAAACAGTTCTGTTTTTGTGTGCCGCGGGCTGATTTCTGCAGCCCGCAACCACCCCAATTTTGTCAACCATCTCAGCACTCAAGAACCCCCCGGGTGGCACATGACTGGATGGGTTTTCGGTATAGTGTCGGGCGTTGAACACTTTCACAAGTTTGCACGTCAACTTGACGGAAACTTGCCTTCGCGCCCGGCACTCAGGGAGTAGTTGTTTGCGGACTTGCAGCTGCTTATTCACCCTTATAAAGTCCTTATTTTCCTCCTCTCTTTCTCTACTTTCCTGCACTCCAAGTGCTCTCTCAATTGCTTGTAAAGCTTCCCTCTTCGCGAGACGTCGGGACTTGTCCATCGCTCGTTTTCAAAACTAATCAACATCTCTTTTTACAGGTCCTACGAGACCTGCATGAGGTTGCAGTTCAGCTGACCCTTTGCGGACGCATATGTCGCAAGGGCGCCTCAAGACTTAGGCAATCCAAGCTAAGTCTGATCGAAGTGGACGCAAAGGTAATTCTTGACTTAGGCAACTCCAGCTAAGTCCGTGTTTCTTCAGATTTTTGACTGCAATGGAGCTTGCTTCATAAGTTTTGTGCACAACATGTGTAGTTAATAGATTGCAATAATCAGCTAAGAATTGTATGATAGGTAAATTTTTGTCTTAGCTGTGGACAGTTTTGCTTGATAGGTACTGTAACAATATCTGATGCTTTAAGGATTTCTTGACAGATACTCTAGAGTAGTCGCGTAGATGATAGATCATTCATTTAAAGTGTAATGACTTGTGCTTTGTTTCCTTTCTTGCAATCTGACTAGTATTCTTTAACCATAAATGCTTTCTTATTTGTGCTACTGTTGAAGGTATGCTGATGATGAGGAGTCTGCCGAGGACCAAGAAGAGACAGGGTGGAAGGATATCCATGGTGATGTCTTCAGATTTCCAAAGAACAAATCACTGTTGGCTGCTTCTCTTGGTTCTGGAACACAGTTATTTGCCCTGTGAGTATTGCTGGTAAATCTCGTTTTACTTATATTGAGGAAGAATTGAATCTTCTTTGATCTTACTATCTGAATTTAGGTTGTACTGGCAGATTAACCTGCATATTTAGGACGTTGAAACTTCTACCAAGATTAAGTTGATTCTGTGCCCATATTGCACCTAATTTGACCTATGCAGCACGGTTTTCATTTTTGTTCTTGCACTTGTTGGAGTCTTTTACCCATACAATCGAGGGGCGCTTTTTACTGCTCTGGTGGTCATATGCGCTCACCTCCAGCATTGCTGGATATACTGCTACGTCCTTGTATTTTCAACTCGAAGGAACAAATTGGGTACTTTTATCTGTGGCATTGTTTCCTCTGTTCTTCTCTTTTTGATACTTCCACTTTTGCATGCAGCAAATGATGCCATGTGATTTCATCTATGGTTATGAAGTGCCTTACATCTATCCTCAAAATAAGCACAATCCATTTATTAATGTATTAATAAAGTAATTCTGGGTTATAAATCATTTTCAATTTTTTTCCATATTTGTTGTATGTGCAGGTAAGGAATTTGCTCTTGACGGATGCCTTTTTTGTGGGCCTCTGTTCATCACTTTCAGCTTTCTTAATACGGTTGCAGTTGTGTATAGTGCTACTGCAGCACTACCATTTGGAACCATTGTTGTTATTGTTCTCATTTGGACACTAGTCACTTCCCCCTTGCTCGTTTTGGGTGGAATTGCTGGGAAGAATAACAAAATGGAATTTCAGGCCCCTTGTCGAACAACAAAATTTCCTAGAGAGATTCCACCGCTGCCCTGGTATCAAAGAACTATTCCACAGATGGCAATGGCCGGTTTCTTGCCATTCAGTGCGATCTACATTGAGCTTTACTACATATTTGCCAGTGTCTGGGGCGATAGGATATACATCGTCTATGGCATTCTCTTCGTAGTTTTCATCATTCTCCTCATTGTCACTGCTTTTGTCACTGTGGCATTCACCTATTTTCAGCTTGCGGCTGAAGATCATGAATGGTGGTGGAGGTAAACCAGATACCTTTTTTAACCCCTGAAAATAGGTGGAGGTATTCATAAAAGCATGCACATGTTCACACTTTCTTTTCAAGAAATAATCTGTGCTTCATATATTAGATACCTTTGCATTCTATAGCTGCTCTTATCCATATTTGCCAGCAGTAATTTGTTGCAAGGTTCGTTTTCTGGGAGAGCTTCTTTCTTGGTATCATGATGTTTCACATAAGTTTTATTAGAAAGGTTTGAAAATGAGTCATTGTCATGTTCTGAAAGCTTGGTAACTATAGAAATATATGCTTGAAACTTATGTGCATCCATTGGCCTCTGTTTCGTTAGAAGTATAATATGTTTTAACATCAATCTTTTCATTCTCATCTTGTCTTTATTTATCATCTTTGTTATGCAGAGTTGCTTCATTGAGTCCTCATCATTCTCGTTTCTCTGATGGTATCAACTTCACATTTTGATGACCTGAAATATCTCCACATGCTTTTTTTTCTTCCTCTGACTCATTTGTTAATGGTATATTGTTTTAGCAGTAGACTTATCACCCACAACTTCTATCTTTATTAGTCATCATTCTTTTATGGAGCCATTTTATGGAGCCATTTGCTTGCTCCTTATGGTACTCATATCTCCACCTGTCTTTGCTTTTCTTTGCCTCTAAATTTCTACTTAGTTATTTTTCATGGACAATTCAACTAAAATAGGTTTTTTTTCCCCTCTAGTGTAGTGCAATCTTCTTGCAACTGCAAAAAGGTTCATAAAGGTTCTTACCTTGCCGTTGGTTATAATCTGGAAGATTTCTATTGTGAATCTTTGTAGAAAAACACATTGGGGTATTAGGTTTCAGCAGACCTGGTTCACCTTGATCACAAAAAATGAAACTTTTTACATAATAATTCTGATAGGCATTATCTGTTCTGTAATCTACCCTCCAATCAATGATGTTTTCTCTTGGTCCAAACAAAGTCTTCTACCTGGTGTATATTTACTCATTCATCGTGCAAATTATTTCAGTTGATCCATATTGTTGCGGTTTCCCATTCTGGTCCTTTGATTTATGTTCTCCTACAATATATTTTCTTTTTGCAGATTTTGCATACATATCAGTGCATGTGAAATGAAACAAAATCATTAAAGCATGATCTCCAAAATCCTCTCTGACTCGGTGCTTTCTGTTTAAGTGACCTAAATTAGCATCTCTTATCCTGATGCAGGTCTTTCCTATGTGGAGGATCAACTGGTCTATTTGTGTATGGGTATTGTTTGTACTACTACTTCGCCCGCTCAGATATGTCAGGGTTTATGCAGACATCTTTTTTCTTCAGGTGCATGGCTTGCATCTGTTATGGCTTCTTCCTAATGCTCGGGACGATTGGTTTCCGTGCTGCTTTGTTTTTTGTGCGCCACATATGTCGATCAATAAAGTGTGAGTAGCTTATTGGCACCAGATCAGTTTGAGATAGGCCCAGAAAGAAAATACCATGCAACACTCGTGTGCAATAGGGAAGGAGCAGCAGTAAGTCTTAGATTTTAGGGATGTTGTTATGAGAAAAGGTCAGTCGCGAATAAGTTTTACATGTTTAGTCTCAAAGTCCTTGTTGTCAGGTCTTCTCTTCCACCTTCAAATGCTCAATTTTTCCTATTTTGTTAATGATGTATTAAAAAGATACAACTTGCAGCTTTAGTTACATTTGGATCTCTTTTATATGGCTCGCTGTGTCTGATGAAATTAGTTCTTGGGTAAATGTGATAGATGATGATGGGTGAATCGTGCAATAGTGAATCCAAACCTTCTGCCATGCAATTTAATTTTAGGTACAGGATCCGGTGGAATCTCATGCATGCATGCATGCATCGAAATAGAGAGTTTAAAGAAGATGCAGGAACCCTCTTTTTCTGGATAGGTATGAAAAGATACGGGTGAGAGCTGCCATTCATATTTGTATCTCCATTTCTTGCTTTTGTCTGCAGAAGTTTCATGTATAGTCCTTCCATGCAGGAAGTATTCGGGAGACATGGAAGCGAGCAGATGAATTACCCAACTTGTTTTGGATGGAAGCTTTCGGTTGACTACAAATCTCTTGGGAAATCTAGTTTTTCAATCTCGATATGAGATCAGTCCTTTTTCATTCTCTCGATGCCACTTATCACTCGTTTCACCATTCTGATGGGCAGGATGGGATCAAAAGATTGGTTGCATATTTGCTAACTATTCTACGATTGGCGACTACTATAATAGAACCGGGATTTGGATCTCAATGAGACAGTCATTACGGGAGCTCTTTGTGGCAGGTATCGATGTTTTTTTTCACATTGTCAAATGAATCTGTTTCATATTCAAGTTCTTAGTTTCCCCTTTTTTTGTGATTCAAGGATTTATTCTTAATATTACTGCAGCAGAAACGGTCAGTAGAGACTGGATTTATTCTTAATATTTTGAAGGGAACATTGTTTCTTTCTGTGCTTGATGATTATAGACTGGATTAGGTCATCTCTATGGTAAAACTATATTTGTTGGAAATGGATTGGATCTCTCGTTTTAATAGGAAAAATCAAAACCACATTGGTGAAAACATCCCTCTTGCCACATGATTTCATGCTGACCTGATCTAAATGTACATTGGTGAAAACATGGAAGCCACTGAAGTTGTTGATCACATCATCGACTAGTTTACATGGATAGTTGTAGAATCCAAACTCAAATGAATTCTACCATGCAATCCGTCCTCAGTACAGTTCCAAGTCCGATCTATGCATGCATACATCAACTGTTTTGGAAAGTTGTGGGAACATACGCAAGAATGAGCTGCCATTTATATTTCGATATCTTCGTTTCCTGCCTTCGATTGCAGAAGAGAAGTCTTTGACATGGATGAGAGCAAATGAATCGCTCGGGAGCGATGGAAGAAAGGTGACTTCAGTTGGCTATAAATCTCTCGGCAAATCTCATCCCTTCTCCTCGATGAGAAGTCATTCTATCTTTTTTTCATCCTTGTCTGATTTCTAATGTAGCATTCCTCGTTCATGCCATATACCACTCGTTTCATTGTTCTGGCGGACAAGATGGGATCAAGAAATTGTCACAAATTTGTTAGCCACTATTCGATCCAGATTCTAGCATGTAAAATTGATACATCCATTTCTATTCATGTTCTTTCTTTCTCTTTTATTGTTTTTTCTTTTTTGCGATTTCGATGATATAGCAGCGTATAAGAAGCTTCATTTCAACAGTTACGATCTTTAAGTACTTTGAAAGATACATAAGCTCTTAAATTGAGGGAAAAAAAAAAAGACTGAAGTCACAAAAAATGACTTCAGCTGTTTTGGTCACCAAAGTCTACATACATTTGTGATGGATGGATAATGTTTTGTGTAGCTATCTGTAGATGAAACAGTGACATCTCTCGGTTTCTTTTCCACCACCATAAACATTTCTATGAAGAGGAATGATTCATATGCTCCTTCTGTCATCTCACCAGTTCTATCACAAATCTATATATGAATCTATTTGCCAATCTTTGTATACTCATAAACCATAAAAATATCTTCGACAACAATAATTTTCAAGTCATATGGGAACAACATCAAACCACTTTCTTCGGAAATGCTTACACCTAATAGCTCATGATGCTATTCCCATTTCCTTGTTGGAACCCGATTTAAGATTTGCACTACAAGATTGAGAGACATTAAACTTAAAACTTTACACTAAGTTCCCTGATTTAGAGTAATTGTGATCAATCACCATTGCGTTGGATTCAGTGACTCCTAAAATTCATATGGCACATCTTATCCAGGCTATATTGTATCTTTATATCAATCTAATTCGATCTCACCCATGACTGAAAGGATTACAAGTAAACCATCTAAAAGATACTTCTGGTAATGAACCAAACAACTTGAGTTGGTTCTTTAGGCAGCAACGGACATGAATATTAGTCTGAAAGTAAATGTGGGTCACAAGGGTAAACAAATGAGGAGGAAAGGGTTTAGTAATTGCAAGAAATAAGATAACATGCAAAGAATTCTTGCTATATCACTTTTACCGTACAGAAAAGCTAACATCTTTCACAATAAGATGAATCAACCAGAACATTAAGATAGAATAGGGAAAAGCAGTATTATCACCAACTCCGGTAACTCTGGCATGTAAACTCCCAACCGAGGAGAAGCCTTACATACAATAACAAATCATGTAACTTTTTCAAACATTGGAAACTGGACAAGAAACTGGACAAGACTGACATGTTGCAAAAGTTGATGCATTTGAAAAATGATCCTAAATGTTTCCTCTCTAAGTTCTTTACCTATGAAGTTCTTGTACATGACCATGCATCTCTAAAAAGATACCTTGAACACTATAGCACCAAGCTTTCCAAGTTAACATAAGTGGTTATTTTACACCTTAATAAATTAATCAACCCAAGCAGCACAGGTGTGACACAGATAGATAGCCCTTCTGCCCCATCCCGTGTTCTATTTCTAAAAATTATTGAGTCCTTTTAACTTGGATGGTGAGGAATATGTTAGCTATCAAAGGAGACCTCAGTTAATAATCATTCTGTTTCGATGCAATTAGTATTTCTCAATGGAAGTCATAAAATCTCAGCTTCAGAAAGATAAGCAGAGAGTGTCGGTCCAAATAGGGCAGAGAAATATTTGAAGGTTTTGTGTTTCGATGGGACAGAACAATCCAGTTTTGGTTCCAGTTTCAGTCAGGATTTGTCGTAAAAGCCAAGGCCACTAAAATGTATCAACCAAAACAATATGTTGATCATATCATTTATTTGAAGTACCTTCTTACCGTAAATTTATGCTGAAAAATTGCCTATCCCAATCTGTAATGACTTAAACTACTAGAACATTGTCCAGTTGGGACATCATTTCTAAAACGGCCAAAAGCATTAAAACCACTGTTGAAACTAGAAACAGAAACCAGTCATGTATAATTTGGCTCTCTTTTTTTTTGTACATGGAATTCATTTTATAATCAATTTTAGAAGCAAAGGAGGTCAAGGTTATCCACGTAACAGCGAAACACCAAAGCATAGAAGCTAAATTGTTCATGATAAGAAAAGTTAGTGCTTCTATTGTGACTGGATTGAAGGAAGTGTAAGAGCATGTAGAAAGCTTCAGTACTATTTTACTAATCTATATGAGTGTTTTCTGGAACACAAATGATCTATAGGATGATGGCAGAAGAGATCCTCAATTACTTCAAAGCAAGTAATTTCTATATGATGACTTAGTCAGCATAACCATTTTGGTTCTTAAAACTAGATGCTGCTAGCACCAAGATCAGAAGTATAGAATATCTAAACATTACAAAAGAAAAATTAAAGTTCATGGATATAAGACTAACCATCAAACATCACACCAAAAAATTTGTGCAAGGATCTAGATAAGAAGTAATAAAAAGGGAGGAAAAGTCCTATGCATTTGAAGAGAAAGTCATTTGACCTAGGCAGCATTGTTTCCGTTAAACGTACAAGTTTTGGTGAGAAGGAAAGAAGCCAAGATACCCACAGAGCCCGAGTGTCGGAACCTCAAACACCATGTCAAGGTTGCTGATACAGAAAATTGCACTCAGACTGCTCCAGAGGACCTTTGCAGGTACAGATTAATGTACACGAAGGAAAGCAAAGATCCAATGCTGAGGTGAAGATCGATAGCCATCCAACATAATGTCTCATCACCTGATAGTCACATATTTGTTGGTGCCATGCTTGGCCCAAAATGTCCTCAAGTCAATTGGATTAGTGAGATTATACCCTTCTCCAGCAAGCTTCTCCAGAACCTTCTTAAATGCACCCTGACTCATCTTTCGACCAGCAATGCGTGCCCCCCGCCTCTTGGTGCTCATCGGAAGGGGGTGCATCGAAATGCTGGTGGTGCAGCACGCTGATTGCCACCCTCCAACGCCCCAACGGTAGCACTGTTGTGGCTTTCCAGTACAAGAGCATACCGGAGTTGGGATCCTCGAGATATCAAAGTCAATCCCATTGATGACCATGCCTGTGCTCTTCCTTCCACCCTTCCCATGTGAAAGTGAGCCATTGAGAACATCATCGCTTGGTGCTACGGCTTTCTTAGGCTTCTTCGGCTTTGGTGATTTCTGCAGGCGACCCCTGGACCTCTTCTTTAAAGGAGATTCATCTCTAGCACCATTGGCCTCCATCGTCGAAACCTTATCGTGCTTGGGTTGCGGCTCTGGATGTTGCAGCATCTGGAGGTTGTGGCCGGCGGGGGGATCGGGGATGACACCATAACCAGGGTGGTGCTGGTGGTTCGCAGGCAAAATGTGGAAGGCCTTGTCATTGTCGTTGTTATGGTGAATCCACCCGTCTCTCAGAAGGTCATTCTTGCTACTGTCGTTGCCATGGTGGCGCCATCCGTGCCTAACAAAGTTCGGAGGGACCGATGGCTCCGGAATGCCACAGTGCCGACGCACGAACCCACCACTCGACAAAAGAGGCTTGGCATCACGCTCCATCACAGAGGGCATGAGCCGCAGCCCAAGGTTTCCCTTCATTGGCGGCTCATAGAAGCCCCAGTTCCGGATGCCTAATCCGCCGTCGTCGTCCATATAAGCCGACGAGAGAAGATTCGAGGAGAAGAGAGGTTCGAGGATTTGGACAAATGCGCGAGAAAAAAAGGTTCTTTTCACCGATTACGATCAACCATCCGACACACCGTCTTCATCTCACCAACGCCATCAACCCCCTTCCAAACAAAAATCAAATACATGAAGCAAAGAACCACATTGCCAGAAAAACCAACAAAAGAACATCAAAAAAGGCGGCATCTTGAAGAAATCCCATCACATAACCATGAAGAACATCCAAAACTAGGATCGAAACCCATACAAAAGCGAACACCAAAACCTAGCAAAAGATTGAACTTCTAGGGTTTCAAGTCGAGGTGAAATCTCTTCGGAAATGCAATGAAAACACAGAAAGATTTGCACCTTAGGGTTCTAAAAAAAACACTCCTTTTCACTTGCAAAGCAAAGCGGCCAAGAAGACACAGAAAGTTTACCTCGGCCGGGGGGAGAGAAGATCCACTCCCTCTTTCTCTCGCTGTGTTCGAGAGAGAGAGAGAGAGAGAGAGAGAGAGAGTTTAGGGTTCCTTGGCGCGTGAGAAATAGGGGGAACACAGAAGGGGCAAAGATGGATATTTTATGAGCGCAGAAGGTCTACTAATGAAGTTGGAGCGTTAATGATCCATCTTTTACCGCTTACGCTAATATGCTGCGGCATAAGCACATGTTTACCCATAAATGTAATATCCATATCTATATCTATATCTATATCTATATCTATATCCCTTCTCAGAAGATAAGTACATTTATGTACATTGATTAAAGCTATTTTATGATAAGAAAGGAATCTCTTTAATTATATATGTGTATTAACATCGGAGAGTAATCACTTCAATTATATTTGATAAATCTTATTTTTTTTTAATTTTTTTAAATCGAAAATTAGCTCCCACTCGATAAAGAAAATGTGTTGTCATCCATCGGAATGATGCGCGTGTGAATATTCAGAGTAGAAACTCATAATTCTAAGATGTGGAATTAGTCAGACGTTGAATTTGATCTATAATTCAATGACTTTTGACTTGCGATGTCGTCGTGTGGCTGCTGCGTCCAAACTTTGGATCGGCCCATTTCGGTACACGTCCCGAAGCACACCCACCGACAACAGGAACAAAACAATGCTCGGCAGCGGGTCACAAGGAGAGAGAGAGAGGAGGAGACGCATCTTCGCATGAATGCAGCGAGTTTAAATTTGGACCGCATCGCACTCTCTATCCATCCCTGGCAATGCGTGCAGCCTCCATTTCTTCATCTCCAAGAATTCAATGAGAGCAGTCATTAATTGCCGATGCCTGTTTTGAAGTCTTATCGAAGGTATCATGCCATTAATGCGAACATATCATGTGTGTTTGAATCATGTGGATGCCCGATGCTCGACCTTACCAAATATTGCCTGAACATTCCATCTATCAACCCTGAGTGGCATATTTCGATGGCGGCAACATAAATGTTGTGTGCATGGTTCTCCATGTTATATATCCCTGCCTCCTGCGTGTCCCCGACTCGCAGAAGGAGAAGAAGAGAAAGAGAGATGGAGCCCGGGAGTTCTAATGAGATAGACTCGGAAGTCACCCCCCACGATGATTTCGTCGTCTTCTGCAGGAGATGCACAAGTGTCCATCAGATTGTCTACGCAAGCCCCTGTGCTGGTGTCCATTCGACCCCTCCGCCTCCGCCTCCGCCTCCGCCTCCGCCTCCGCAACCCGCCGAGCCCACGCGGCGCCGCCGGACGAAGTTCTCGGACGAGCAGAAGGCACGGATGGCCGAATTCGCGGAGAGAATCGGGTGGAGGATCACAAGGACCTACGGCGGCACCGGCAATGACGAGGTTTCGAGGTTCTGCAGCGAGGTCGGAGTGAAGCGTGGGTCCTTCAAGTCTTGGATGTCCAAGAACAGGAACAAGGCGTCGTCTTCCGCCACGACTGCTGGGGAGGATGGTGGTGATGACGTCAACACTGCGGATGGCTCCGCAGAGGAGGAGGAGGAGGAGGAGGAGGAGGAGCATGCCTGACTCCACCTTCCCATAGTCGATACTGTTTCAGCATCCGTCGCATGCACTGGATTCGTGTTCTGTGCGCGCCACTGCATTTAGCTTTAGACTGTAGATATGCGGTCCGAGGAACAAAGTCTGCCCTGTAGATATCGATGGATCGAAGGGTGTAATATGCTGGATTTCGATTAATTGTTTCTTGTCATGCTTGCTAACACAGTACTGCACTTTGTCAATGATGTTTGAAATCGATCCCCCGCTTTGTACGTCCATGAACGGTGTTTTGGCCTGCTTCTGACAGCCAGTCAATTTGAGAAACCCATCCATCCCTCCATCCATCGGGAGATTCTCACAACCAAATTCCTCGGGTGAGGACAAGCGTCCCCCACATTGAAAAGAGACTCGAGCCATGGCCGGGTCGCCATCGTCTGATGTCAAGTCCCACCTCACTGCGCAACCCTTCTCCCCACGTTTGGTCTCCCGATCTGCCGTGGTCTGAGGTCAACGCCACCTCGCTCCCCCACCAATCCACGCGCATTGGAATAGAATTAGGAACCACCGCTCTGATATCATGGAAGCCGGCAGCCAAGTTGGCGTCGCATCCAATCTCAAGTCATGGATGATGCAAATCGCATCCTCTGTGTGGAGCAACATGTAAACACGAGGAGCAACCTTAAAATTGGAGCAAACTATACCGCATATCTATCTATCTACGTAGCCAAATCTCGCTATGTCCCTCATAATACGTCATAGCGAGGACTCGATCGCAAGGCATCGACGTTGATGCTTCTTCTTCCGCCTCCTCCACCGTTTGCGTGCTCGTCGTCCGGCCGATCAAATCTCTCCGACAGGAAGAAGCTCCCGAGCGAGTTGAAGCTCCGCCGCACGTCCACGCTCGCGGTGAAGACGGCTCGCACCGGCCGGTGGTCCGACAGCCTCGACTCGCACCGGTCGTAGCGCTTCTGCTTCAGGCCGTCGCCGTGCCACAGGATCCTGTCGCACCTGTGTACCATCGCAGGCTTCGTTTCAGCTCTCAGAGGAGACGCGGAGGAGAATGCACTGTGACTCACCATGCCGGAGCTCGCCTTTTCTCGCCTTTCTGGCCTTGAATGCACCCGTAGTACTTGTCGGAGTTGGGGTAGTATTTGTAGGTGGGGGAGAATGTTATGGCCCCCTCCTGCCAGTCTTCGAACACCCTGCCCCTGGAAACCTCCGTTCTGAGCTGCGGGTAGAGAGATAGAGAGAGAGAGAGAGAGAGAGAGAGAGAGAGAGAGAGAGAGAGAGAGAGAGAGAGAGAGAGAGAGAGAGAGATGAGACTTGAATGGCACTTGAGGCGAATGAGTTCCACGACATGGTGGTGCCGATAGTACCTGATCTCTCTCCAGCAGGATGTCCCATTGCTTTTGCTCCACCAGAGATCTTGTCGTGGCCTCGGGCAAGGAGATTCTATAGTTCAGATCACCCAGCAAGATTACTCGACTGCATGGAATCCACAACGTCGATGTGTCTCAGAGCTTCGGCGAACCATGATCCATTCATCATGATGGTAGCAATCGTATTCGACTTACTCGTGATCTAAGATATTGTGTGGCAGATCGAGAGAAGGACCTCGAGGGAAACTGGTTCTTGAGAGCACATCCACGGCGTCCGAGTTCCTGTTGATCTCGTCCCCTTTTCTCCCTCCCGAAGCCAGATGACAGCACACGAAGCAGAAGCTGGTCTCGTGCAAGCAGAATCGAACCGAAACCGAACCCTGCGCGCGCGAACTAGCTCAAGATCAACAACCCCTAGACTCCAAAACGCGTATGTCCGATCCAGAGTACCATGACAGACCTTGTTTCCCAGGCAGCCCATGACGCCGCAGCCGACGCAGGAGACGCTCGGGTGGCGGATGTAGTACTGGAGCTCATGTCTCGCCCACACTGACACCAGAACTCCGACCATCTGCTTGCTTATAATGCACCGGAAATCTCGAGCAAAGCCTTCCTTCACCGGATACACCCTGTGCTTCTCCCCCACCTTTGCTTCTTTTCGACCTTCCAAGTTGGACGAAGACTTGTTCAGTGTTGTCCTGACGAGGGAGTTCCACTGCGCAAGGATTCTTCTCTTCTCTGCGCCTAGCACGGTTTTGGCATTGAGCGGAACGATCTCTTGGAATCTGAGGGAAGCAACCGCAATTGTTACCTCGTGCAAAGTTCATCTGTTCCTTGTGATCTCAGGAAAAAAAAATGGATTTTACCCAAGAACATAAATGTCATAGCGATCGTTGTTGACGTCTAACCACTCCTCCAGGTTTAGATCATCCGATGGAAGGACGCCACCAACATTCCAAGTGCTGACGTATAGTCTGCAAGAGCAAAAAAAGGGAGCAAAAAGCAGATACTTCATGTCAGAGATCTTTGCGGTCATTGCCTTCATCGAAGTCTAAAAATGGTCGAAAAGAACTTGAAACACACTTGTATTTGCGAGTATCTTTGAGATGTTTCTGGGGTCTCTTTGGGTCCAACTCATCCAAATTTGAGGGTTCAAGCAACACATCTGAACAAGGGAGATCTGCAACGAAGGAATTGCTACCCACCGGCCGCCGCAGCAGCTTGTTCGCCACCAGTCTTGGCCACAAGACCTGCACAAAGATTTAGCCTCTTGGTTAGTTCTCGCAGGAAACATTCACAGAGGAGAAGAAAGCATGTGCTAACCTCTACTTGCTGCTCTTTCTCTGGCATGATGGCAGCAGAAGAGCGAGGAAGGGAAGGGAGGATTTGCTTCAAAGCATTGAAAGGAGGTACATAGATAAGAAGAGTGACGGAGGGTGGCAAGTTGGAGGAGGATCTCCTCTGACTTGTAGGATGCTGCATGTCAATGAATGTAACTGGTGAGAATAATATGCCACGCAAACAAACACACTGGGAAGGGACAAGAGGAAACCTAGGGACCATGGACACACTGTAGCATATGTTCCTTCTTGGATCTTTCTTCCGCTCATGTGGATGGTATGCAGTTCTCTAAGCTGAAATAGGAGTGCAACATAGGGTTAGGGGGCCAACAGAGTCTAGTCCAACTTGCCCTTACAAAAAAACAAAAAAAACTCCCCTACTTGTACGAAGCCAACTTGTATGTCTGAAACATGTGATCGTGAGTTTGATCTAAGTTCTTAACAAACCCATTTTGTCGGTAGTCACTTTCTTACTAGCTCAAGAAATAAGCTTTCATTAGTAACAACTTGTACGCGGTTATAATTTAAGTCGGTGGCAGTAAACTAATCACTAGAAGACTAACATGAGCAGACACGATCCAAGTTAGTTCCCAGTCCTTGTCTTTGCCTTCTATGATCAACTACTGCCTGCTTCTCCATCTGACTTCTTGCAGTTGTGACCCCAAGTCTCATCTCCCTCTTCCTACATTTTGTTTTCAGGTTCTTTTCTCTACTGTAGGGAGCACTATGGTTCCTCCTGGCCATCTCCAATCCCAACCTCTCGAGAACCTCTTGTATCACACAGTCTCTTAGCTCCTAATTAACTTGTCAATTTGAATAGTTATGTCTTGAAATGCTCAGTTAATTGGCTACCAGGAAGTCTTGTCGTGGAAAAGAGAAAGGACTATTCAGAGAGATGAATGATCCATCAATTCCCCTTGTAAAAAAAAAGAAGCTAGTAGAGAACCAATGATTTGGGAGTTCTAATGGACCTCAGAATCCGGCATTGGATTAGTCAACAAATAAGAAGTTGGAACTCTTCATAAGATAAGCTTACTGTTCCATCATTCTCCTTTTGTAGTTGTTGATATCTACAGTTGTTCTAATGGTGTTTTCTTTTTTGGGGACCAACCACCACCTTGTTTTCTTCTTCTCTGCTTTCCTCTACATTTTGTCTCCTTCTCTATACTTCTCACTAACCCTAATCTATTTCCATGTAATACATTTTAAAGTAAAACAATTAGATGATGAAATAAACCAGTAGCAGTTTTAAATTTGGAATTAAACATAATCACATCGAACAGTTGTGGGCCAAACCAAGACACAACCCCCAGATACAACCTGCAAGCTAACCAATCAACCATATACAAGGACCCAAGTGGGTTGCATTACATTGATATGGATAACATTTTGCATCTTTATTAATCTCAATAGTGATTCGATAGGATCTGCAGGTGGACAGTGGCCAGATTTTGGTGACAATGACCCTTGGAGTTGCTCAAACCATCCATTACAAAAATAGTCTTATCACAGTAGGCATTGCATAGATCATAATATAGTCAATAAATAATCTTTCTTCTGTGTTTTGTATGTCACAAGTTGCTATTCTTTAGGAGTTTCTCTCATGCAACTAGTGATAGTAAAATCTTTTCTTCAAATTCTTTCCTAGTTCTGTAACTGAGATGATCCAAATTGTGTGCAAAAAACAGAGATGGACTAGTTTTAAATCTAGTGTCCATTTGCATATACTGATGCAGGAGAAAGATCTTCTCTTATCCTTAACTAAGTCCATCCAAAGTTATCCTCTTATTGTTATTAGCCAAATGGGATTAGAAGGATACTTTTGATCTAAATCAACTTGGCTCCTAAAATAAACATCAGTCACTAATCCAGCACTTGACGATATCGGGCATGCTTAAATGCAGCTTTAACCTTTTCGCATGTGTGATATATTGATTGATGGGTGTGTCATCATTATCTAGGCATCTAATTGTGATCAAGTTACCCTTCATAATTGAAATCACAGCTCATGCAACATGTAGGAATTGACCAAGATGTGTAACAAAGTAATCACTGTAAACAAGTTGAGGATGCCACCTTGTTGAGAAGATTAGTTTATAGCACTTGTGTGGGTTCATCATGAGACAAGTTGGAACTTTTTAAGACAGCGTCCTTGTTGTTGTGATGATGAGCTGCAAAGAAGAGGACAAGCAAGTTCGATATCTGATTTGAAAGCACTATAAAATGTGTCCATGCACTTCACATAGCAATATAATTTTCATCAACAAGAACTAACGCTGCTAACTTAGCTTTGACTTGTCTTTATTCTTAGCAGGCAGGAACGTCACAGCTGAGAAACTTGACTGCTTCATCTCCCTATTCAACGACAAACACTAACAAGGAGACGGGCAGCAATTTGATGTTCTACAAGGAAGAATTCATCAAACTTCCTATACTTTGCAGCTTACCAACTCTACAGAACCCTAACATGAAAAGGTTACACTTGTGATGTAATATACTACAATCATCAAAGCAACCCAAGTAACTGCACCACAATAATATCACTCTTGTTGTCAAAAGAGGGAAACAAAAGTAGTCATCAATAAAAACCTGACTAGCAAGTCACAGTACAGAGAAAAATGAGCAAGACAATAAGGTGTCAGCAGAAGACCACAATTATTCGTAACGTAGCTGCAAACTTAGCCATTGACATTTACCAGTTCTTTAGGAAGCTGTCCACGGGATCATTGGTCGGTTGGTCGAAATTATATAGCCAACAAATGGAAGAGTACTAACATCAAAATAGTATAAGATAATGCCAAATTTTAAACCCTAGGATGGTCATTCTAATTTAGCATTCTACATTAAAGAGCGGCTCAAATAAATTTTAACGCCAAGCTCCTTGTCTTACCCATCTCTTAACCAGATACCATCCTGTTGGTATTGGTCTCGAGTAGCTGTCATTTGGAAAACAATTTGCTGTCCACCACCAATAATTGCATATTAGAAGACAGGATCAGGACAATGCAAAGAGTTATTTGTGCCGAATGTTGTAGGCTGCAGCAGAAGGAACAAGAGATCAGCGGAATGTCTAATAAGCCAATTAGCATAATGTGTGCTCAAATTGTCAATGACTGAAAAAATTACCTCAGCAGGCTCAGATCCCTTGATCAACTCAATGGCATAACAAAGCACGATTTATGATGAAGCCCCATTATATTAAAAAGGATATAATAAAAAACACCAATATCCTTAAATATGAGTGCCACATGTACCCGATCAAACACAATGAGTACTAGAAAAGTTTACATGGAAGAAGTTACAATAACAAGGCACCCTTCGGTGGTCCAGAAAAGTAGTGTCCTATCTCATGGACCAACACCACAAAGGGGAATCAAATGATTCAAATCACTGATAATTAGTACAATATGACGTGCTTCAGTGAGCCATCAAGTGGCTGCATCAATATATTTTCTCAACAGTGAGTGGCTAACCAACAAAAAATTGATACACAATATCATTTTAGCAAGGCTAATCTGAGTCGGCTTTTCTGAGCATATGATTGAACTATCAAACTCTGAAGATCAACCAATCGATTATGTCCTGCATGATCTTTTCCCTCTCAGGCTCGATTAAAAGGTCATGTAGGAGACTGTGGTACAGTTTGATTGACTTATCCATTGAGGAAGCTTCATCAAATAACCTTCGAGAGCCTTCAGGATCAGTTACAGTATCAGAAGCACCATGGAGAACTAGAAAAGGAATTTTGATCTTGTTGAGGTTCTGTAGCAGGTAGGTTGACATGCGCAGGATCTCACAACCAGTCCTGACTCTGATAGAACCAGTGAAAACCAATGGGTCGGAGTACTTGGAATGAAGGGCCTCAGGATCACGAGAAACAACCGATCCACTATTATTTGCAGCACTAAATTGATATTTTGGGGCTAGAAGACAGAACATTGGGGCGAGAACCTGCAACAGGTACAGTGATCAAAGACCTTTGCCACATCTCAAATTGTTAAGACCAACAAAAGATTTAAATAGATCAGCCTCATACATTGACCAATTATTTTATACAACATATGCATTTAGTATTACTAAACCATATCATTTTCACCACAGAATATATGCTATCTATAGTAATTGAAATAACATATCTTACCGATTCCAATTTCTCATCATCTTGAAACTCTCACTCATTACCACATGGACAACATTGTGGTAAATTCTTGTCCTTGATGCACAATGTTAGATACACATGATACACCAACCATCTTCCTTGAATAAATATAGTAACAGAAATTATTGAAACAAAAACAATTGGACTATATTACCCCCCAATTTCTATGAAATACAAGATTCATAAATTCCCAGGTAATATTATCATCTTCTGCAAACGAAACATTGACCTTTTCTGGAAGCGTATTGATAGAAAAAACATCATCCAACGACCCAGTGCATGCAGACATGCATCTACTGTATCAAGCACTATAGGTCATACTTTCATTATGTTACTGTTTTTCAATCCTTTTCTTCTACTGGCAAGGGCATACGTTGTATGCTGCTCTATTATTGAAACTCTTGAGATATTCTTAAACAAAGAACACAACATATACAGTGGACTAAAATTCACCAGGAAACTAAGATAAATGATCGCAATCGAAAGGGAGGAAAGAAGAATGCACTCGGTAAAAATTTGCTGGGAATATTTGACAAACACTTGTCAGTTCCTTGTATCCTCTTGTCATATTTTAATTAAAGCAAGGATGCAAAATGCCCAATCCTTTGGCTGCAGACCAGTAGTCATTTCTTTCTCCAACTCCCAACATAACTTGAGAAAGTAGTCTCATTGCACTAGTTTTACAAGAATGTCAACTTTAAAGAAAGCTAAGCCGTCTCAGAAAAATCAGAGTGAACACTGGTTCCAGCCTCAATGATTTGTTTGGTAGGAACTCGTGAAACCCAAATAATATTGGTATCAAGTGGACGGAAATGATACTTCCTAGGACACTGAACAGTTGATCATTATTAAACACAATCACCAATTAAGCCCCAAGTAAAAGATTCTTGGACAATGGCTTTCAAGAAACCAAAGAGCCTATAAACAGTTGGAGCATTTGTGTATTAACTGCAGTTATGCAATCACATATAGCATGATGCATCCATGTTAGTGTATGCTCACTCAAGTTGACAATATCCCTTGTAATGATGTGCAAACAGGACAGAGCAGAAAACTAACCATTACAATTGGATGAGATGGTTGAACAAGCACAGCAGGCGACGTCAAAACGAGACCTTTAATCCATCCTTCTACTTTTGGATCACAGGCTGCCTATAAATATTCATGATCGAAGAATAATTCAACATAAATTTGAAGTCAACAAAATAGATATTCCACATTGTTAACAACAAAATACAGGTACTGTAAAGCTCATATGTCTGACATATGAACGCATACTACCTTAAGAATTATAGCTGCGCCAGTTGAGTGTCCAAAGCAAAAGCAAGGTGTCCCAGGATCCTCTGCCAAGACCTTCTCGAGAAATGCTTTCTTTTTTGCAATAAAACAATAGTCAGGAAAACTTAGCCTAAGGCAGGATAATACATGGCAATGTGGTTAAGAGATCATACCAAGTCACTAACTGCATAATCAAGGGAATGAACATATCCATGCAACCCATCACTTCCACCATGTCCTGAGGACATAGATTAAAAAAAAATGGTTCAAGCCAGAACTGTTCCACAAGCCAACACTTATATGGTTGAACAGCTATTTCAAGCCACTACATATTTTAATAGTTTATCCATTATGTACTTCTTCTCAAAAGTTAGATACTACAATTTCAAAAGCCTGCATGTTATCAGTGACTAATATATTCCTTCTGTTCCAACTATAATAAAATTTTAAATTCTTCAAGCAAAATCAGCTTTAACTTATATTAATCAAAATTGAACTAATTTTCCACTCAACAATTAACTAAATTCTCTCATCTGATAGAGTGGCTGGTGATAGTTTAACCCATTAAACACAATAATTATCCTAATCTTGACAAAAATTGGAAAATCCAATCAACAGAAAAGTTGTAGTATCTTTGCCTCATGCAGTTACAGTCAGTACAGGTTAATAAGGAATTTAAATGGCCTACGAAGAAGGAAATGAACATTATCAAATTCACGATGAAACCATTCTGTTTTCATTTAGTTAAAACTCATGTTGAAGCAAAACATATATCTATAGAAACAGTGCAGTACATGACCACACATTCTATTTTCATTTAATCAAAATACATGTTAAATTAAAATGTAGATATTTTATATTCACACTTCAAATTTATGTATTTAGCCAAGAACTAAAGACTAGCTAACCTGACTTGTCTCAACGAAGATTAAAGCCAATTTGAGCCAAGTCATAGGGTGCTATATTACATTTGGAACCTGAAAAACCAAATTAAGTACTCCTGAAAATTTAATTGGCATAGTATTTTAAACAAGAACCTAGTCTCACCCAAGACACTGGAATAGGTCAGATCAAAGTCGAGTTTCTTCTTTGATCATATAAATGTGGGAAGAATTGAAGTCATTAATTAACAAGCAATGTTTAAGAACAAAATCAACAATATCAACCAGCATATTTGACATAGGCTGCTAGAAAGCTATTGACAACATTAGACTTTTGACTTACATATGTAGGGAATATGAAATATATTGTGCAGATCATGTAATCTTACCAAACATAAAGATAATATATTGCACAATGTAGAGTTCCAAGTTGTATCAATAAGCTTGTGAGAAATTTGGAGGAAGGAATGCTTAATAGAAGCTCAACCCGCATAAAGTTTGCTTTATTTCCACCAATGCCAAGTAAAAGCTTAGCACAATTTATTTGCAGTATTATCTATTCCCTACACTAGTTCTGAACTTTACCAGATTAAACTTAAACTAGTTGAACCCTGTTTGATTTTAATCTATCTTAATCTGAACAGAGGTGCATTAGTTCCTTGAACCCTGTCTGATCAGTTGGTCTAGGACAATTGATTGCAAGGACCAGCCTGTCATGATCCGTTATTAAAATATTATTACATGTCTATTGATGTCCAATTATGACTATTCTAGCACCAATGAACTCTGTTCTCGAAGCTGACCATACAGTAGGCAGCCATACATGATTAATGCATAAACATGATATTAATCATTTATTTGTATCATGTATGTTATAATTGTTGTTGGATCTCATGATACAAACACGGTGGATGCATGCCATATGTTGAATAAAGAATTAATGGCTCCTTAATGTTGCTTATGGTATTGTCCATGTCATTGGATGGCACCAGTGATCCATTTGTATGCATAACATCAAAGTTCACAACAAAAACAAACTTGTGGCAAGAACATAATATATGCATAACACTGATCAACTTACGATAATGGAATGACTGACCTTAAAAGTGAAAATATTAATGGAGAAAGAACTTACCCATCCAATCCATTGCATATACTTTAAAACCATTTTCATTGAGTTTCTCAGCAAAGTGATTGTATCTACCACTGGGACAACAACATTATTAAATGATCATCTCTATCACCATTGACAGACAGGCATGGACAAATACACGAGTTTTATAAATAACAAGACATCTAGTCTTTAAAATAACATGAAGATTTTGCATCGCATACCTGTGCTCATTCAATCCATGCAACAGAACAACCAAACCCCTGCACAGCAATCCAGTCAATATTTGGATACAAAAAATGATTATCTATCTTCTATCTAGCTATGGTAATTGATCCATCATGCATTCACATTAAAATCTCGGGCACATGAGCAGAGTGCCTTTATGTCAAGGGCAACTCTAGACAATCTAGGTTGATTAACCAAAGTGTTCTTGATGTATTGCAGCTAAAAGACACCGAACTAATCCATTTGTAGAAATTCAATAGGAGGCGACATGGAAGAACTTGTTACTTTCTTAGAAGTCTGATGTTTATGCAGAAACAGATTGGCACAGTTCCAAACATACCGATGAGGGCTTGTGACCTTTCCTACCAAACCCAACGACATGAGACTCTACACAAAAAAAGCAAATGACGCGCATTCCAAGAAGCAACCCTCCCAAACAAATCCAGACACAATCAAGAATGAGCAAGAGGTGGAAAACCAATTTCGTCTTCAAGCATGGATGCCCAAGAAACAATCATGACGACCAAGATTACCTAAAAATTTAGAGATACGATGAATAATCTACATGTGTCAGGTACAAGATTGCACAAAGTAGAGTCTGACGAAAAGGATATATATATATATATATATATATATATATATATATATATATATATATATATATATATATATATATATATATATATATATATATATATAAAAGAAAACAAGGTGTTATTTCAACCCAAGAACATGAGAACTTGGAGGATCAAAGCCCTACCTGGTCTTCAAATTTACAGGAGTCCAAGATTGAGTGAAAAGAGTGTCGCCTCTGGCCGTGGTAAACAACGAGAAGTCCCTTCCAAGTTGCCCCTCCTTCATCGCCTCCACCACCCGCCGCACCGCCAGGGCCCGCCTCCACGACGCTTCATGCTCCCGCTGCCTCCGCGGCACCATCGCGGCCGGCACCCTCACCACCACCCCGCCGTGCCCGCCCTTCCTGCTGGCCTCCGGACGCCCATCAGCCGGGGCGGGGGCCGACCGCTCCGCCGCGGACACGAGCCGCGGCCGCCACCGGAAGGGGAGCAGGATGAGGAGGGCAGCGGCCTGGAGGAGGAGGAGCAGCCCCCGGAGGACGCGTAGGGACAGGAGGGCGGTGACGCGGCCGCTCGCCCCCGACGTCAGCATCGGCTGCTCCGCCCTCATCACCGCCTCCATCTCGATCGGAACTGGTCTCGCACGGCTCCAAAGATCAACAAAAGTGAGGCGATGAAATCACAAAAGAGAGGGAGAAATCGAATCTTTAGATCCGATCTTTTGGCGTTCTGGATTGGCGAGACGTCGTGGGGTTCCACGAATCCGAGGGCCCTCCCGGTTCTAATCGCTAAGCACCCCAACACGGCCTTGGGGTCATGCTTTTATCGCTGGCGTCGAAGGGAACAGAACAGAATGGAAGGACGGAACCTCTTCGACGCGGGCACGTCGTTTCTGACGACAACGGAACTCACCCACGAATATTAGGCCCGAGGGAGAGACGAGAGGCATGGGCCCCAAGGAAGGTGAGAAATGGGGAACCAATCGTTGGTGCCGTGAAATCTTTCGACTGTGATATCTAGTCACACTGGGGGATCCACGCGTCCGGTGGCGTTCAGCCTGGTCGGACACGTGGCACGGTGCGGCGCCAGGGCGCCGGGATTGCTTGTCCGTCGATTGGTCGGCTATCTTGAGAAAGTTTGACTCTGCTGACTGATGGATGGCGAAACGTTGAAATAACGGCTGTTATAAATGTTTATTTCGGTTATCCTGCAAGAGGCTAATAAAACGGTGCAAACAGGCAACGATTTAATACAGATTTCGGTATTCCTTTTGTTCGAATACCAGAGAAAGCTTTGTTAGACTGTAAATGATAAAAGTATGTCTCACGTATCAGTATTTTTTTTAAAGAATAAAAGGCCGTTTTTAATATATGTTGTATTAGAAGAAGGAAAATGATTCTTTGGGAGATATTACAAACAACCAATTAAGATTTTAAATATATCAAAACGGGATCTCCATGATAGAAGGCATGACTCTCGGGGGAAAAAAAAATTGAAGGTGACAATTGCCAATATGTAATAAAACTGGAAGAAATATTCTTTACAAGTATTATCCTATTGATTAAAGGATTTAGTCTCCTCTACACCAACCAAATGACACAGGTACTGACCTCGAATGAAGAGTAGCCATCTGCGAAATGTTAGGATAAGAACCGAAGAGTAATGCAGCACACCAATGTTCTGCCTGCTGCTGCACATGAATAGCATTTATGAAACCGAAGTCTGCAACCTTGTAAACATGAAATCATATTTATTAGCCTTCAGGGAACACCTGTTGTAGTCCTCCGGTGCCATGTTTTGGGGATTCTTCACTTTGATGCAATAATGTACAGGAATTACGTAGGAGATTTAACAGTCTACCAGAATCAGGCCAGGAGAAGAGTCAAATGAGTGATCTGGGGTCCTGTTCGATGATGGGGAAGAAGCAGGCTGCCGATCAACATTCACATCAAGCTAGAGCTGAAGAGAAACCTGCTACCGTCCCAGTGCGAAAGATGTGCCACCATTACCTCGACAAGTGTATTCACGTTCTCTCGAGAAAAGTAGCTGTAGGTCGTTGGTGTAATTGAACAGGAGCTGAAGATGAAATTAAAAAGTATGAAGACCCTACAAAAAATAAAATGAAAAGGTTTACTCATGATTCTTCTTAACAAAAAGGATAAGAGGTGGTTTAGTGATTCCTCTGCTGATCTTTACATTTGCGCCAAAATTCTTTTCCAGTTTCCTGACCATCCTGCTGTTGCTCGAAAAGAATGCTACTCCTTTGTGTCTCCACTATACCTTCCTCTACCTGGCAGCATTTCCTGTCAGCTTTTCACCAGCTTCTTAGCAGCCACATTTTTCTGTTCATCAGGGGCAGCATTGTCGATGCTCAAGCACCCATCGTCTTCCAGCATAGGCCTAGTCAGATCCTGTATATTCTTCGGAGAAGCATCATTGTTACAATTTGGTTTCTCCGCCCCGTTGCTCTCAGATGATGCAAATGTATGTGGAGCATGGCAAGACCTATATGAAATTGGAGACACTGGTGGCTGTTGAGGTGGAGGCGAATGAACAGAACCAGGGGGAAGAAAGACTCCAGTGCCAGGAACTGGAAATCGAGGAGCAGGGTGCATAGGAGGGGCTGCCACTGTCCACCCAACAGTTGTAGGAGGCACCACAGGAGGTGCCATAAACAGCGGCCGGACGCCATTTGGAGGAGACGTCCTCTGAGGATGGATTGGCGGCACTTGTAGCTTACGGCCCGGCGGATGACGGGAGAAGTTGGTTGGCGTAGCAGGTGCTGAGGCCGAGGCCGGACATGCGGCAGATGAAGGGGAGAACAAGCCTTCTGAGGGAAAAGCATTCTTTGGTTGGGATTTTCCAAATGTCAAAAGGATGCGCTGCTTGCGAAGGGAAGGGATGGCACGTTTTGCTAGATCTGCACTTTTTCCTTCCATTACAAGAAGAGCCCTGGCATAGGGAAGAACACCGTGAAACAAGCAATAATAACTGCTTAAAGAAGCATATGATTGCTCACAATTCAACTATAACGAGGCTAATAAAAAGTATGACCTGATTTTAGCTTCTTGGGAAATTTGATCTAGAAATTCTCCCAAACTTTTTCTAGATTTGACCAAGTAATGAAGTTAAGATGATTGAAAATGCATGGATTTATATTAAACAAGTTGCTCCATCTCTTTCCCATATATATGTCATTATATATAGAGATAGAGATTGATGGTCAGTTCCATTGAACATGATTTATGACGTTTGAATAATTTAAAAATGAAAATTCATTTTTATAATGAAACATTCTAACATAAGCATCAAGCAGAGGAAAAAAAAGGTGGTGTTCTCACAGGTATAGAATGGATGTCGATCTGATCAAAACAAGTTGAATTTTTGTAAGTGTTCATCTAACTATATGACAGATGAAGATCAGGTGTTTTTGATTATTTACTAAAGTAATCTAAAATTTAGTTTTATGCATAAATACTTTTTACACCATTCTTTGCTTGTTAGATGAATACCAAAAAACAAAAAAACAAAAACTCAAATCTCATGTATCTTGCATGGAGAATACTTGTATTGCCAAATTGGCTCATCCGAACAGACTTTTTGGTAATGGAATAAAATCTACCAACAGAAAAGAAAATTCTTACTCATTTGCTGTCTATCACGTCCTACAAACCCCCCACAACACAACTCATTTGTCAGACTTAGAAAGAGAAAAGTTGCTTTGCTTGCTTATGTTTGTGGCAAAAATAACAGGAACATAAAATCTTTAAGAAAAAAAAAACCATTTAATGAACAAACAAAAATTGAAGGCTTCACTTATCAGAAAGCAACTTGTCTTAAAAAGAAATTCAAACGCATTTCTGGTTCTACTGCATGCTCATTGCTATGAGTCCTCCAATTTGAATTTGATGTGTGTTCATTGTCGAGCAAATTGAGTTGTCAACTCACACTAGATTCCACAGGATTAGTGAAAATAGTAGCCTTTGCAAATATTTCAAGTGACACTAGAATGGGCGCAAAGATCCTACTAATAGTGACGTGTTCAATTTGTTTCTAGGCATGATCCAGTTGAGCTTATTGATAGAAACAAGGTTTTACATCTTGGACCGATACAGTATCGGTGTACGAGATGGTATACTGACTGATACCGCCTAGTATATTCCCAAAACACAATAAAAACATAATTATCAAGCGCTACTAAACCATATGGTCTGATGCCGGTTCTTTGTTGGACCAGTATTTGAAATGATGATTAGCAAGACACTAAGGATTTTGAGCTCTTCTTTCTTCCTATTTTATAAATTCACAGATTCAATAAATTTTTTGTTGCCATACTCAACAAGACTTTGTATAACTAAATGGAGGAAAATATCCACTAGTTGGTTAACTTAAAGCAAAAAGAAAAGCAAATTAGATCACCTACTAATAGTTTCTTAGATAACAAAGAGAACTTGTGTAAACAGGTAAAATAAGAATTCTGGTGTACAAAATGCATACCCTGAAGTGAGAGAGAGCTTCAAAGAGCCATTGTAGTTTCCCCTGTGATCTGATCCTACTGCCCGGCCATATACAATATCACAGTCGGTCAATAATAAGTTACAAACAGGCCTACCGTACCAAGGTGGCCATGTGTGAGGTTGTGAGTGATCCCCCTTCAAATAAGCATCCACGTCAGTTCCTGCTAAAACAAGTTCCTAGAGTACCACAAAAATGTGGTAAAAGTTTCTTACCTCATTAAATAAGTCAATAATACAAAAATCAGGTTTAACTGGCAAAACTTGCAGCTGAACCAAGCTATGAAGCATATCCTGCAGTACACTAGGAATGGCCTCCACCTTTTTCTCTGAAATTTTTGCATTCCGTGTAAAGTGGATTTTGTAGACATTAAAAGAAAATAATACTGAAACTCTTCATTCATGAAGCCAGTAACTTACCACCAGAGCTCATAGTTGTATTTTCAAATTCTGGAGGTCCCTCATTGATGGGAATGCCAAACTGAATCATTTCTCTTCCATGTCCCTTCATTGGTCTTTTCAATGTTACAAGTGTTTGACCTGGCTTTTCATCATTCCAAGCATGTAAAATACAGCAGCTAATAAAAACTGTTTTTGTTTCGATAAAAACCACTCAAAACATAAAAGCATTTCCAGGTGCATTAAAAAAGTAAAAAACAAAGATTTCTATAACAAGGAATATGTATGTGTATGAGTGTATCATGCTTATCCAAAGAAAGATTGTCCCATTAGTCACTACAATGGACAACTATCTAAATACTTTATTGCATTAGGAGTGACAACGATAATAATCTAAAACTAGAAATACAGTTCAGATGACAGTTAAATTGTCTATGGTGAAAGGAAAAAAGTCAAATCTTTTACTTAAAGATATTACTAATTGCAGCCATCTTGTGCTGGCTGGCTAATCCATGAAAAACCAACAGGCATGTTCCATATACCATGAGAAACCTTCCATGATGAGAAGGATTTATCATTATAAAAATATTACTTATGGAGCATTATATTGAAATTTGCCCCTATCTTAACAATATTAAATTCCACAAAATATTCACCAGGCAATTTTCCAATTATGTACCAAAATATCTACTGCAGTCAAAACAATAGATCTGCAACTCTATCATGAACATAAAGATGTCATGAGCAAGCCCCTTTGCATTAATCATTAAGCTTTTCTGACTAATGGCTGTCGATCCATAAATTTTGATTGAAATTATGCTAAAGAATTTTCAATGAGTTAAATGACACAGTATTGCAACAACAAATAAAGTAGGAATCAATCAATCAAATCCATCATTCAGGATTTAATATGCTGAGTCGAGAACAATGATGTTGATTTATGTCATTGAAGCATATTATATGCTTAGTTCCATGGTATTAATTCAGAGCAACTGCACCAAATCATAGCTAAACCAATCCCTTAGTGAAAACATTATATGATTATCATCTGGGGGAGAAACTATCTGATTAGTTTTATGCTATTATTTATCATATGAACATATATTCATAAACAAGTTCCAGATGAAAATATTTAAATTAATAGCAAAAAATTCATCCAAAAAGATGATTATTGTCTAATCCTGAAAGATGGAAGGAAACGGGTAATAGCTAAGCTTACCTGGGAGTTCGTTTCTATGACCAGCAGCTCTCATTTCATAGGCTAATGAAACAAGTCTTATAATCTCTGAGCTATTTAGAAAATCCTCATACAGTTTCAGTCCTTCAACAACATTAACCTACAAAGTTTTGTTTTGTGGTTTAATTGCTGGTTTGAGCTACAAGACTAGATAAAATGATATTTTGTTCCTTCATGTACAAGAAGCATACCATTGTGCCATCACTTATTTCTTTGGCCAAAAATTCTTTTGGCATTAAGTAGCCTTTCTGATTTTTGTCTGGATTTGAAGTTATATCTGCATCACCTTTAGCAGAATCATTGCAAGTCCCTAAAAAATTGAATTGATACAAAATAAAATATATATTTTAAATTCTGCATGGGTGAACAATGAAAATAATAACAAGTACATTGATGGCAATAACGATACACATATTTGCGTTAAAGAAAAAATGCACTAAATCACATTCAATCCTCAAAAAAAATCAGGTGAACAGTAATGATTATAAGAAAATCCACCTTAAAGAGCAATCTTAGAAATTCTAGTTCTTGACATTCATATGCAATGGCATGAAAGTACAATACCAACTCATTATGTATGGAAAATGAGATAGCCATCGTAAAGAGTCAATTTCAACAAATTTATTAACATTTCAAACTGGTGCATCCCAGCAGAACTGAACAAATGAAATTGTCAAGTACAGAAACATTCTTTAACCTTTCAGGCAGAGATGCATAGCATGGTGAATAACCAAATCTCAATCGAAATTAAAACTTCAGGAGGAATCAGTGAAATTACATCAAATTAAAATTAAGAGAGATAAAGAATTCTCACTGTTTCTTACAGGTGAATTTTCTTGAGGGTTATGATAGTCTGATTTGTCATGATCGGAAGTATGGAATTATCTTGTTTACATTTTGTTTAAAATCATCCAAATTTTCACTTGTTTCATAGAGCATTAATGGACATTGATAGGGTTGGGGAACCATCTATCAGGCTTACTGACCAACACTTTGCTTAATTTCTATTTGGATGAATTAGATTGCGCATTCATTGACCATTTTCCAATTTTTTTCATATGCACAATACAATAGTGAAGTTTCTGTGTTGTTTTCCTCCAAACAATTGAGAAATACTTTCCTTCAAGGATATTAAGACCTTCTTGAAGAGTTACATTTCAGGGGATGGCCATTCAACCAGTTGAGGGGGTGTCCCAGTCACAAGGCATCTTTTGCTCATCTACTTCAGAAACAGTAAAGACATTGATATACTATTTATTAGTTTCCAAATTTTATGTAACTAAAAGGCAACCATTTGTATGTGACAAAGTATAGATACTCTTTTTGGCTCACAAGGAGTTTGCAAAGCAAAATGTAAAATACTCCAGTTTTAGGTTCTTAGATACTTGTCTAAACGTGTGTTGCTGATTTTCGTTAGTTAAGGTATGAAGAAAATATAGAATGCAGCTTCATGTAATAGCTGATATGAACCGGCATGTAGGAGCAACAGAAAGGGGTAAAAGTGGAAAAAGAAGTGGCTACTAGAGAAAGAGGCTGCAGGGCATCTAAAGGAAGAATACATAAACAAGAAAGGCATCCCTAGAAGTACCCAAAAAATTAATTGACCAACATACTTGAATTACATAATTCATAAATATAATAACTAGAATATGGGTCCATGTCTAGATTCCTCAACGACCTGTTACATTGATTGGTGGTCTGTTTCCCGAGTGAGAAGTGATATTTTGGCCAATACTTTTGGCTTGTCTAAGCTTCTTGACCACATCGGTTAGATTTGTGCTTGTGATCTTCCAAATATTCAAAACAATCATTACCACCTGTAGCTACAATGATAAACCAACAATATCCGGTTGACTTCTTTTGAGCAGCAATATCAAAAGCAACAGCAGTTCTGAAGAAGCCTACAAATGGATTGGATATAGACTATCTGATCCAAGATGAGCCAGATATGGATCAACATACTTTTATCCAATAATCCAATTTCTGATTGGACAATTATCTAACTAATCAACAGGGTGAATATGAAAATTTTTATACACTACATAAACCTTCACTAAATTGAAACCTTCATTCACTCACATGACAAACTTAACTAATACTCCTTCCAGATCAAAGGTAAACCTAACTGAGAGCAGCTTGCACCAAATCATCTTCACTATCTGCCATCATATTCCCACGACTGTCTGATAATACATAAGGCTTCAAGAGCCAGGGCTTGATGAAAAACCAACATGACCAACATGAAGCTTCCTCTTGACTGGTACATGATGATAGCATTAGCCTTCTATGCCATTCAAAGCAACCCCGGTAGGACCTTGAAATTTATAGAAAGATAAGAAACCTGAAAATCAAACTTCAACTTCTTACCAAACATATTCTAAGTATATACAATTGTGATAGGGTTTTATCATTCACACAATATCTAGTTTCCCATTTGATTGATTCCACACATGGATGAGCAATCTACAATATTTATGACATAGCAATTGTTCCAGTGCCTCTTCTAGATCCTTCACTGTTTAAATGTTCTTCAGGATTTGGAATTGACCTGTTCATGTAATCCACAAGTCAATTTGATTTCATCAATATGTTTATTTCTGTATCCCTTGTCAAAGATGTTATTGTTTTCTCCATTTTCTACAAACCAATGGGCTCTATTACTGATTGTAGTGACAAACATTGCATAGAAGAAAAACAAAGAAGACTTAGAAAAGTATTTTATGGTAAAAATAACGTAAGTTTAACAGGAAGGATTCATAAAAAAAAAAGTTACCAACAGATGGTTTAGTGTTCTTGCTACTATGGCAAAAGGAAGGGAAAATGATAAGATTTAGAAGAAAAATGGAGAGGAAAAGATATTAGTGTTCTTGCAACAAGATAAATATCTTTTCATTGATCAACAATCATGTACAATAGAATTGTTCTGATTAATCACCTTTCTGTGTATGAAGATTAGGTTAAATTTAGTTCAACCATAATTATTTAAATTTTTAAATATCTAAAATATGATTCAACAATTACTATCCTGAAGCTCAAATTACACTCTGTAGAAGACTTTAGGAAAAAGCAAATATTTGTTGACCGATGTTCTTTAAGAATAAGATTCAGATTGAAATATTGATATAAAACTCTGAAAATTGCCTTCAAGAATACAGGAATAACATCCAACTGGATCAAGACACTACATAAAATCAAAGTAAAACAAATCAGACCGGCCTGCATTGTCATCCAATGATCCAATAAAATAGTTCCCACAACATCTTCAAAGTAACCAAACTCATCCAACCAGTGCAGATTTGATGCCTTCTTTTCTTATCAAAATGCATGAGATATATAATCCTAACAATGTACTGAAACAAAATTTGAAATTCCAGATCCAGGCTTGCATACCCATCCTTCTAATAAAGTCCTATCTATAAATAAACAAAAGACAGCTATTACCGAATAGCAAAACCATACCTTTGCAGTCCAAGGCTCGACTATCACCTGCAGGTTCTGACTCATAGCAGTTGGGCTCAACTACGTTTGCTCCATCCTTCTGGCTGCTATATGCTTTGGAGCTAGGTACATTGCAGACTCCTGAATGTTAATTGCATAAACTGATTATAAGATCATACTGTGGAATTACTACAATTGTAATTACAGTTGTACCTAACTCCATTTCACCATGGAAATTAAATATTCTCAAGCATGGAATGAATGCCAAGGACAGATACTAAAGGGGGAAAAAACTTGTGATGAGCAAACCTATTTTTACAAAGATAAAACCATGTTAAGATATGATCAATATTGGGATATGAAAATCATGCATTAAAGAAGATCAAAACCAGTAAAATGTCTTATCTTGGTATGTAATCTAATGTGATAATTTGGGTGTGCATCATAAAGTCTCCCATTTCAGTTTTGATCTTGTTTATGATAATTTCTTGCTTTTCCAAGAATATGTTACACTGCTACAAATTATACAATAAGATTAGTAGGATAGCGTATAGGACGCTCACCATCCTTCTCAGCATGAGGCGGTGCGTCACTCTTCTTGCTCGTGTCATTGCATGTTTCCAGCTTATCATCCCTCTTCTCTGTATTTACATCGTCAGACACAGCCATACCAGATGCAAGCGATCCATGGGTATCCCGAACTCCATCGGATCGATGTCCGTACCCATGCCCAAATCCGGTCTTTCTTCCATTTTCTTTCGGCCCGTAGGAGCGCCTCTGTGGGATCTGCGGACGCTGTTTCCACTCCACCTGATGCAGCGCGTACATAACATTGGCGATGGGAAAGTACTGCTGCAGGTGGAGGATGGGCGCCCAGTGGAATCGCCGCTGGTGGATGCATCCCGCAACGTGGTCGTACTGCCCGGGCTCACCGGTGATCCTGAGGTGATGCATCAAAAGGTCGATGATAGCATTGGCCGCAGCAAATTCCCCCCTCAGCCACGAAATAAATCCGTCCCTCTCATCCACAAACCACTGCTGTGGCGCCTCGCTCGCACCCCCGCCCACAGGCAACTGCATTGGGTCCGCCACCGCGTTACCCGACGCCGCCGCCATCACCAGGGTTTCTAATTCAGCCCCCTAACCCCAGATCCAACCATTTCCGCCTCAAGATTCCTCAAAAAATCAAACACAATCTCCGATCCTCGGATCAACGAGATCAGAGACCAGAATTTTGCGGAAATGCAGCTTCAAGCAACCAGATCTTTCCGTCCACCCAGCAAACAAGAGAAGAAGAAATTGAAGGGGATTGGAGAGAGAGGAAATAAGAAACGGGTTAGGAATCCGATCGAAAGATACAAAGTCTTCGGGGGATGATTTCTTTTCCGGCGATGAGATCTGGATGGGATGGGTGGGGGAAGAGGAAGGAGGCAACCAGGACGGGGGCGGGGAGGAGTAGAGGTGGCTTGTAGCGTTCGCTTACTTGTTTCCGCCGTGCCTAGAGCTCTGCTTTGTCTTCCTGGTTTCCTCTCTCACTGTGCCCCCTCTTATGAGGGAAGGGGGTATAGGACTTCGGATCCTGGAGGGAAGACTCGTTTGCGGTCGGGTCGGTCCACGCACCACGCAAATGGAAGGCTTCATCTGAACCCTCCATCTGATTATTGACGTGATGATTTGATGATAAAAAATAATTAAAACGAATTTTCTATTAACTATTTTATCGTTCGCACCTGAGGTAGATGGTTCTAGAAGTATCGTTTTCGAAAATAATAAATGATTATTTGTTATTTTAAAATAAGAAAAACAATAATAAAACTGATGACCCGTTGTGTGTTTGATACACGTGCAAGACACGTGTTGGATAGCTGTTAAAACCGGAACCGCCTGCCCCGTTCCCCTTTCAACGGCCTCTCGGTCTCCCCCTCTTTCCCAAACCCCCGAGGATCCACCTCGGCGGAGCCCTTCGCCCTCGCTTCCGACGGCAGCGCTCGGAGTTCGGTCTACGATGTCTTCTCCCTGCGTCGATTTGAAATCCTCGCCTAGCTACTTCTTTTGTATTGCTGTTCTCGGGCGTGGGACTTGGGGTTCCGGAGTTTAGTATGGGAGGCTGGTTGTTTTGAGCGGTTGGGTCTTCTGCAGGCCACAAAGACAAGCCAGACGTTCTTGTAGACGATTATGATGGCTCCGCGTGCAATTCACGCCGGGTAAGTCTCGGTGTTGCAACCACAGATTAGTTGGCTTGTGATCTTATGTCTTGCTTTCTCCTTATAGTGTTCCTGTTTCTGTATGTTAATACGATATGCTTGTATACTGTCTGTAGGATTCTTCTTAGGTTCAGTGTATCGAAGAAACGCAAAAAATGCTTTGGATTCTACTTTATAACATGGTTTTAGGATTTGAGAATTTGATGAACGCCTACAAATAGCAATGAGTAACGTTATCGTTGTACTAAGACGATAAAAATGTTAGAGAGGTGGCTCTCCCTGTAGCTACCCATATTAGAAAAGAGCAAAATTATCATTTTACTAAATCTTGCCCTGTACTCAGCTTATCTTGCCTATCTATGTTATAACATGTAACTGGTTTTGTCCAAATTCATATAACATGTAACTGGTTTTGTCCAAATTCAAGTCTGCAACAGTTTCTGTGTGTTGGGTCTGGCTGGGTTGCCTTCTGGTCAAATTGATTTGTGTTGTCTTAAAGTTCTTAAGTTCAAATTTGGTTCTTCTGTAAAAGGGTCAGGGTGCCCAATGGATCAAGTATGACTTTTCAATCACATGGTATCATGCCAAATCTTGAGTAAGTGAGCCTATTGTAGAAACAAAGAATTTAAATCTACCTGTAAATCAGCACAACAATATCATCTTACAATTTTCATCACCATGAGATGCATTTAATTAGCACCTTTATTTTTCCTTTTTTTTATCTTTCATTTTCTAGGTGCATGTTGTGCAAAGAATGTAAGTTGTAGATTAGAAAGGATTGCATGAAAAACTCAATGAATCGTCTACTCAAGATTCCATTCCCTCATTCACATATGCATGAAAAACTCACATTTTCAACAACGGAGAAGAAAATAAAGTTTAAAATAGAAAACTATTGGGTGTGTGTGTCAACTCACTGGATCACCTTAATACCTTTTTTAAAATATCGCTATGTTTTAATCTATGTAAAACTTGGCTCAATCCTGAAGTTCAAATTTACTGATCTTGGTCTAGCCTAAGGGCTAAAATGTGAGTCCGAATTAAGTTCTCTTGAGAGATGCTTGCCTTGAGTTCATGCTAGTTTAATTCATTTGCTTCTTTGACATTGATTGCTTGCACTATTTTGGAGGATTCATTATGTGGAACTCAAATATGGTGTCCCTTTCTTCTCACAATATCACACTTGTCTGTTCCAACACATAATGAAACCTCAAATGTGCAAGCTATTGCAGAGTTGTACTTTCCAAACATACCATTTTTTAACAAGATGTACTTCCAAGAATAATTTGCTTTTTATTGGAGGGCACATGCAACCCAATGATCTTAGTATGTTTGTTAATATTCTTTAGTGTTTTCTACTTTCTTAGTATTCATGAGTAAAACATGCAGAAGCCTCTGTAATTTAGTGGATTTAATTCCAAGTTCTTGATTTGGTACTGAAAATTTGCTTTTGAAAGTTCCCTAAAAAACTACCGGATTAATGATACAGAAGGTTGAGATGGAGTTACTAGAATGTCTTCCTTTCTGTATGGCCCCTGTTGGATTGATAGTTTATTTATGCCTTGTTATGATGAATCCTGATAGCCTTAGATCATTAGCTGCTACATGGTTTCAGAAGATCTCCGTCACAGCTTACTGGATGATATGTGGTATTCTTTTCTCGTCAAAATTATTTGTTGTTGGGGAAGATGCGGAAAGAATAATAGTTCTCTGTCCTTATAGATCATTCGACTAACACTTTTATTTCAAGCATTTCAAGTTCCATAAATTCCCAAAACGGTTGTCAGGATCCGTTGTTTGCGTTGCTGCCTACACTATGCTTCTCCAGCGGCAGCACGCATTTCTTTGAGGTCATCCCACTTTGAATCCAGCAGAGCTGTCTGTCTTCCCTGTGTCTCAGCCTACAGTTGTTTTCTTACTCAATGATGCAGGAGACAGCAATCCAGATTCATACTCATTATCTTTGTCCTCTCGTGCTGGTCCAAGTTCCAACCAATCAGAGGTCTTATATGCCTGCACCCGAAGACATTCAAGATCTCCACCGTTTCCAGATGGAAACTTGACATGGAGGACAGACATCTTATTCGCTTAAAGGTACGTTAATATTGCCATTCCATTTTCTCGATAGTTATAGTGCCATTTATAGATGATCAAAACAAACTCAATTCTTCTATTCTTCTATGATAACAAACCCATGGTGTAGTACATTAGCACCACTTCAGAGAACAAGAAACATTAGAGGGAAGGAAATAAGAATGGAACACACTGATGACCTAGACAGACTCCAAAACAAGCTTGGACAGACTAGGTTATACATGTCTTTCTAGACAATGTGACTCTACCTGAAATAAATTTGCTATGCAACACTAGAATACTGTGCTACATCTACTGTGCTGCGGCCATTGCGCTTACCATGGTGGTGGCGGTAACTGGACCTTGCTTCGCCTGTTGTGAGGAAACTCTCGGTCTCGGGACCGAGAGCACACTCCGGAGAAGGTGTCGGGTAACGGATGCGATCATGACAGTAAGAGTAGGTCATGTGTTTCTTTCGGAACCTCTCCATCGCCGCCCGTTGATCCGTTGATATCATCATAGCATTGTAAACTCCATCATTAGATTCCAGGCATGTTGTGTTATGGTTACTGGGATCAACGGCACAGCCATGGAGGACAAGGCCGGTGAACTCGGCAACATAAGGGGCGAATTTGTAGTTGACCTTGTAGCGGCCGCCCGAAGTGGCCCAGGTGGAGCCATCCCATATTGTGGCATAGACTGACATGGGCTTTGAAGGGAAGTCGCCACCCATTGTTTGGGTCCTCACCACCTCCCTGATGGGGGTGTTGTCAATGTAAAATCTGCCCAAGGAACAGAAAGAACTTGATAAAATTATGGACTTATAATTTTGAAGTTTTTGTTGGCAATGCGTCTGCAAGTCTACTAACAATAGGTTCCATGTAGCTTTCATTCAAATGTATTAGAATGGATTTACACGTCCTCTTTTTCCTTTGGTGTTTGTTTTCTCTGCACTGAAATGTGTTAGAGGACTAAAGATTTTAGCCAAGAAAATTACAAACTCTGATGAAAAGCACCAAATGATTCAACATACATCTACTTATACATAGCTCTGTAAATTTCCTTCATCATACCAAATGCTATGAGGATGTTTTCAATGTAAAATTTGTTTTAAAAAATGAGTATTTGATAATGTCATGTTACAGTCTGGAAACATATGTGGTTAATTAAATATGTATCCAGTTATGTTATATGAACAGTAAGAGCATGCATCAAAATAAAAAAAGTGTGGAATGCATGTGATTTCCATTTCGCAGTCATGAATTTAGGTATTGATGTCATTACAGTTCTCTAGTAATTTATCTTCTGTGCATAAGAAAGTAAAGGTAAAGCAGTTTTTAGCAAGTAGCATCCATAATGTTGCTTGTACCATGTAAAGCTAACTAATAAACTGTTCAAGTCCTAAAAATTGTTAGACATAAAATATCCTAAACAAGACGAAGAAAAAAACAAAGAAGATTTAGAGAGAGAGAGAGAGAGAGAGAGAGAGAGAGAGAGAAAGTAAATTGCAGACTGAATTGTTTTGTAAATTTCTCTGCACATAGCTTAAAGTTGGAAAGACGAATCATAATGGAAAAGAAAAGAATAGAAAAGAAGATAACTCCAATAACAAGTCATAATGAGGAACGTAGACTGCCATTAACATAAAATTTAAGAGAGAAATCCCGAGAAGCAAATAGTTATCTATATGTAGAGTTATATATACACATTTAACCTTACATGATCCTCTCATTGCTCCACAAGATGGAGTATTGGTGATAGTCCTCTGTAGGATCGAACCAGAGCCCATATCTCTCTTCCCTACCAACTGCTGTGCTCCCATTCCCATAAACGTTGGTCTGAACCCTCCATTCCCTGCCTCTTATGTTCCCCAGGAACTCGAAGTCCAATTCATCATGTGTCTTCTCGAATACATCTCCATTAGACATCTACATTGACATCAAAAAAAGCTTGTGATGTTCTGCAATTGCAAGAACAGATCTTTTTAGATAAACTTGCTGAAAATGCAAACTTGAGAGAAGCTTGCTTAACCGGAAGTGCTGTTGAGAGAAACAATACCACTAAACAGTGGAAGAATTATGAGCTTATTATGGAAAGAGCAGCATACATAGAAGGCAACAACGACTCCAGCAGCGTAGTCTGCAGGCAGTTTGATGGAGGCACTGAAGAATCCATGGAGATAGAGATCTTGTGACGCAAATCCAGCACCTAAGGAAACAACCATGGGCGGTTTAATAAGGACATCCATGCACATCTTTGTAGAGTAGATGACAATGGAGCCAATGAAGCAGGGACAGAGACAGTAAGAGAAGGCGAAAGTGAGCAGCAAACACCGGTCCGCAGGTCGAGGGAGAGGTGGACGGTCTGACCATCTTGATGAAGAATGAGGTTGGAGTCTCCAAATAGCTGTGTGTAGCCTTCGTCAAAAGAGAGGGTGGTGAGGTTGGGCACTTCTGGGAGAGCAGTAGCCTCATTGGTGAGGAACAGTGCTGAACCCAACAGAAGGAGGTGGTAGAAGAATAAAGGAGAAGAAGAAGAAGCCATCTCTTCGGTAAGATTGTTGTCTCTGCTCTGCTCTCCTCCTTTTCACCTTAAGCTGGCTTTGCTCTCTTTCTCTGGCTGTCTCTCTCTCTCAGTGGTTTATCTTATTATAGAGGCAATAAGTCTCTCTCTCTCTCTCTCTCTCTCTCTCTCTCTCTCTCTCTCTCTCTCTCTCTCTCTCTCTCTCTCTCTCTCTCTCTCTCTCTCTCTCTCATGTACCTTGGGGCAGGAGGAAAGAAGGCGCAAGAGTTGGAGGGAACTGAGGACCGGTGCCGGCATTATATTGGGAGCAGAGAGAGAGAGAGAGGTTATTTCATTGAAGGCTTGGGTGATCAAAAGTCTTGCTCTTGTTGGCACTTCCATGGGTGCTTCACATCACTATTGAAGCATCGATTGGAATCTCTGTTAGCTAAGAAATTGTAGTTAAAAGAAGTCCCAAATTTGATGAGGGATGTGTTGCAAGACACTTAAGGTGGCCACCCGATAGTTTCTTCTGTATCATATGGAAATCCATTATGATGTACCAATGATGATTTGCTTTGTCTTAGAGCATGACTATCTATTTTGTAAACTGAAATTCAAAACATATTAATATTATTCCATGATTCGGAGACAGGTGATCGGTTTAATCTACTTTTTATTAGATTTGATCGATTTTTGTAATGAACTAATTGATTTATCAAGTGGGTAATATTTCAGTTTGTTCGTGTTTGGTTAATTGATCAATGTGAAGCTTCAGTTGGAATTGCAAATGATCAACATGCAGTTTTTGTACAATATGACATTGTGAATTACCTACTGGATACCAAGGTGGATTTAATCATGTATTTTTCGCCAAAATATGCAGGGGAAAGAATTATAGAATTTCCTACAAAGGATCAGACTAATTTGCTCTCCCGCTGAGTATTCTCTCCTTGTCTCCATGAACACTTTGTCAAGTGTATATGTCCAACCATTTTCTTTACAGTCCAATGCTCTAATTATGCCATCAGATGCTTAATTACTTTTCTGTTCTCACCCTTGGCTTCATATCACATTTATCAATTCAGATGTATATTTTGTTCCATGAACCTTTATAATTAGCTTCTCAGCATGAAACGTTTTTCACTGAGAACATATACATCGGTTCTCCAAGAAGTCATATACACTCGAAACTCGTGGCGTAAGCCTACTCTACGCTGCTGCACTCTGCGTCTGACTGCTTGCTCTTGTGCTTGTAGATGACGCACAGCCTCATCCTGATCCGATATCATGTGGACTTCAACAAACAATGGGATATATCTGGCAAAGAGAAAGTGATGGTCACCCAATAAATAAACAGAATACTACGATTCACGAGAGAATGTTCTTTAATCTAGAAAATCGACGTAGTATTAAAACAGAAGAAACGATATTGAACACTTACAAATATTCTTCAAAAGCTCACCCTCTATCTACTTGATTCATGAACTCTGGTCCTATTTATAGGACCTCATGATAACAACCACTCTAACAATCATTCTCTATCATATCACCCATGATAGAGTTAGTTATTGAAACCATCCTAACCACCTAGATCATGATGAATATTTAGATAACCACCTAGATCTAGATAACTACTATGAATCAATTCTTAACACTCCCCCTTGATTCATAGTTACATATACCAATTTAAGACATAAAATATATATGTTTTTGAACTGAAAGCGACTTGGCGAGTATATCCGCAACTTGTTCATCTGTGCCACAATACTTCATTGCTATGGCTCCACTTGCTACAAGATCTTGGATGAAATGATAGCATATCTCTATATGCTTCGTTCTTCCATAAAATGTTGGATTTTTCGTCATTGCAATTGTAGCTTTATTGTCACAAAATACTTCCGTTGCTTCCTTTTCCTTTGATAGATCCATTAGCTCCCAGGTTTCATTTTTCTCAATTGACTTGATTTCCTCCATTTCTTTTCTCCATTCTTCTTTTTCAACAGCTTCCTCAAAAGTTGTAGGATCTGAAATAAATAAAGCAAATGTTGAATCACAAATTTCTGTTAGTGATCTAAACTTTCTTGGAGGAGATTCATTTGAGGAATCAGAATTTGAACTGCTACTATGTGAGGCTGACGATGAATTTGTTAGAGCAGGATCTGTTACTTGATTCCGTGGAGTGTCTACTTCTATCGGAATCTGAGTTTGTGTTTCATCTTCTTTTGACTCCCAATTCTAACTTGCCCTTTCATCAAACACAATATTTCTGTTAATAATAACTTTGCCACTAACAGGATTATATAATCGATATGCTTTGGATTGTGAGGAATAACCAATGAAAATGCATTTTTCAGATTTTTCTTCAAGCTTGTGGTGATTTTATGAATTCACTAAAGCATAAGCAATACTACCAAAAATTCTTAGATGGTTTACACTTGGTTTTATACCATACCAAGCCTCAAAAGGAATTCGATTTATAACAGCCTTTGTTGGTGAAATATTTAACAAATAAACTGCTGTTGCAACTGCTTCTGCCCAAAACTGATTTGGAAGATTCTTTCCTTTAAGCAAACTTCTTGCCATTTCTACGACTGTTCGTGTAATATCCCTCGCATTTCTTGTTTCTAAATTTTTGTATAAGAGTTTAATAGTAAAGTTACTATCCATTTTAAATTTGATAGATGAGTTTGAATGAAATTGAAAACTCATTTATAAGATGTGAGGATCTGTTTGTAAAATTTTGAGGACCTATTTGTAAAATTCGGAGGACTTAATTGTAAAAATATGTAACACAAGGACTAAATTGCAAAATGCACAAAATAACAAATCCCACCGTTTAAGACTCTCTGCCTTCGTTCCTAAGGAAACTGAGAAGGCAGCATACGTGGAGAAGAAAGGGAGAGAAAGAGAGAAGAAGATAAGAAGAAGAAGAAGAGAAGGAGAATTGGAGATTTAGGGTTCTTGGGCTCAATACTTTTCATTGGGATCAAAATTGATCAAAGGCAAGTGTTCTAACCCCTTCCTACAGTTAGTTTGATCCTTGTTCTCATCCTAATCCTGAAAATTTTAGAGGATTGAAGTTTAATAATGATATTTCTGTAATTTATGCATCAAACAGTGAATCTGGGTTTCTTTTCCAGATTCTGTCCTTTCTGCCTTATTATGTCTATAACTCTCTGTACCGAATTCGTATTTAAGAAAAATTAAATCCATCCGAAAGTATACTAGTATATCTTTATTTTGAGACTAAGATGTATGGATTTGGAGTTCAATTGCCTATTCTAATTTTTAATTGAATTGACCCGATAGAATCTGTCAAATAGAGATTTCGAGTTCTGACTTTTGGGTATTCTATCATTGGTAACTCACTGTGAACAGACTCAATGGTGATAAAATTAACCTTATTGGAAAGTAGACTCATAAAGCTTTCTGTGCATATCTTATTTGAAATATTTGGAGTACAGATACCAACTGAAAACGTCTGTTTTAGTCGAGCCTATACATTTTGTAAAACAGAGATGATGTTTTCTGACCTGTTGTCACTAAATGATTTGTAACTTCATGTGGAGACCTCTAATTCATACCAAACTTTGTTAATCCGAATCTAGATTATCATATCGTTCAAATGACACTAATTTAGAGTGAATTGGAGCATATTTGGTTACTCAAATAACTCAGTAATTATGTCTCTCAAATTCTGTCAGAACCAGATTTGTTGTCAAGTTTGCCTATTCTTGTTTTGTCCTTTTATTGGAAACTGAATTCAGCTAAAGCCTTTTCTTTCGGTTAAGCTGTATACTCTTGTTTCAAATCCTTGTATGCCTATGCTATTATTTTCATTTTAAATTTGAATGCATTGTGAAAGAATATGCTTGCATCGTACTGTTTCATAAAGGCGCATGTACGTTTTATTGTTCCGCATGTGCTTCCGATATGTGCCAAATTATTGTTCACACCTGTTCTTTTGTACTCTGGTGTCTGTGGGATTATCTGGACCTTTGCTAGAAATAGTAAAGGGATTGTTTGGACCTTTGCCAGAAATGATAAAGGGATCGTGCTTAGAGCCTGAGATGCTCTGCCGGCCCCCTATCGGCTTCATCCAGACGTGGATGATGACTCTCCTAGACGTGGGAGATATCGTGAGATCCCACTTTGCACCCTCTGTGTTTTGATATGATATCCAAAGCATTGTTTGTGTTTATATGTGCGCTTTGGATGATACGAAAGTGAATGATCAGATTTGACATTTGAACTTCTGTTATTTGTTTGTTATTCTGATATGTTCTGAGAGATCACCCATGCACCATTGATATATTTCATATTGTCCTGTGTGTCATTGGATATGCTCCAACTTACCATTATCATCGTCTGATATGCTCTAATTATTCCTTACTCTATTTGTTATGAATTAAATAAGTTGAATAAGAGGACATTCGTGATTCTGATATGATGATATATATGTTTCCCTGTATCTGGCCTTACATTTTGATATCAGGCTTATTGAAAGCTATTCTCCTTCCCTATGGATATGTTAGTCACTTGCTGAGCTCTGTTATGCTCATCCCGTTGTTATATAATATTTTCAGGTTAGCTTATCAGACTCTGGGATGTTTAAATTGGGCTGAGGAAGGGAAAGCTAGAAGATTTTGGGTTGATCTTTAGTGGTTGATATGTTTTTGTTGTATAAGTATATTTTGTGTTTAGTGAAATGTCGATGGTGAACCTGAACTTATATGTTATGTAAAGGTTGGAGGACCTCTTATGTTAGAACTTGAAATGTGAAGTTTAAATGGTGTGATGATATAAACGTGTGGTAAATGTTAGTTTTGTAGCTATATGGATTTCCTCACTTGTGGATTTTATGATGTGGATATTGTTTAGTTGAATTGGCTTTGAAATTTTATGAGTCTTGGAGTGATGTAGTATATGGATTATAAACTGCACAGGTTTTATGAAATTATGGGTTTTGGATGTGATTTATGACTTGAATGATTGTTAGTGTCCTCAAATATCGTTGTGGATCCTGGGAACGGTTTGTTGTTTGAATTTTAATATTATGAATTTTAAGACAGGGTCACACCTCCTGAATGTGATAATTTCAGGGGGGGCGTGACAGTTCGATTTTTACGCTCAGCTACACCATTTTGTTCCGATGTATATGGTGTTGTCAATTCCCTGCGAATATCATTTTCTTCACAAAAAGAATTAAATTCATTAGATAGAAATTCACCACCTCTATCTATCCGAAGTGTCTTTATGCATTTACCACTTTGCCTTTCTATAAGTGCCTTGAATTTTTGAAAATTATCAAATGTTTCGGATTTCCTTTCTAGAAAATATACCCAACTCATACGACTATAATCATCAGTAAATAGTAGAAAATATTGACTTCCACCGAACGATTTTGTATTCATAGGTCCACATAAATCAGCATGAATTAATTTAAGACAATCAGATACTCTCCATGATTTTCCAACAGAAAATGGTTTTTTACTTTGTTTGCCATAAATGTATCCTTCACATACATCAAGTGTGTTAATTTTAGGTAATCCAAAAACCATTCCTTTTTGCTTTAACAGTCTTAAACCCTTAATGTTAAGGTGTCCATATCTTAAATGCCACAAATTAGACTCATCCCTTTGAGTTGCAGCTAGAGCATGCTTTTCAATATTTGAAACATCAAGTGGAAACATCTTATTTTGCGTCATGCAAACCTTTACCATAATCAAACCAGATTTTTTATATTTAATGGTGCATGAACCATTATCAAATATAACTGAATACCCATGATCTATAAGTTGTCCAACACTCAACAAGTTATGTGATAAACTAGGAACAAAGAAAACATTATCAAGGTGTTTTACCTTCCCTTGACTTGTCTTCACCTCAATTGTTCCTTTTCCTTCCACTTGGATTTGCTTGTTATCTCCAAGTCTAACATTCAACTTATGAGTTTCATCAATAACTTTAAATATTGATCTTATGCCTGACATATGATTAAAACATCCACTATCCAAAAACCAAATATCATTTGAGATATCATTAACATGTGAATGAGTCATAAATAACTTACTATTGTCTTCATTTTCCTCCACATAGCTTGCTTGCTTTTCTCTTTTCCAGCAATCTGTTTTCATGTGACCAAACTTTTTACAATAGTGGTATTGAATTCTATTCTTGTAGTTTTTCTGATCATAATTTGATTGCTTTTGTTCATCATGCCCATCAAAGTGTCCTCTTCTTCTTCCATTTCCTCTATCACGAAATCCTCCTCAGCCACGAGATCTTCCTGCTGAATTTTTGTCTTCTTTTGAAGTAGAAGACTCCCCCTTAATCTGAAATGTTTTTTCTTCATTTTTCTCAAATGACCTGTTCAACCTTGCTTCGTGTGCTTGCAAGGAACCCCTTAGTTCATCAAATGAATATGTAGATGATCAAATTTCGGAGTTAAACTTCTCAAAACTTTTGCAACAATTATATGATCATGAAGATGTTCACTGTAAGTTTTCATTTGACTAACAATTTCAGTCACTCGAGAAAGAAAATCTTGCACCGATTCATTGCTTTTCATAAACAAAATTTCAAACTCACGACGAAGGGTTTGAAGCTTTACCGTAATCACCCTTGATGAGCCTTGAAATTCGTTTTGAAGTATCAACCAAGCTTGCTTTGAGGTTGTCGTTGCTGCAATTCTTGAGAATATTGTCTTATGTATAGCTTGTTGAATGAAGAACAATGCCTTTGAGTCCTTCTTTCTGTTCTCCCTCAGCCTGGTTTCCTCATCTAGATCTGCATATTCATTCTCTATTAAGTCACAAAGATCTTAAGACTTAAATAGAGTCTTTATTTTGATACTCCAAAATTCATAGCTTTTCCCCGAGAAGATGAGAATAAGGGGTTGAGACATGGAATTGCCATTAAAAGTCATAATGCCTAGTTCAGATTGAAACAAGGCTCTGATACCACAAACGTTGGGGTTGAAGGAGCAAGGAACCAATAAACAAACAGAATACTACGATTCAAGAGAGAATGTTCTTTAATCTAGAAAACCGACGTAGTATTAAGACAGGAGGAACGATATTGAACACTTAAAAATATTTTCTAAAAGCTCACCCTCTATCTACTTGCTTCATGAACTCTGGTCCTATTTATAGGATCTCGTGATAACAACCACTCTAATAATCATTCTCTATCATATCACTCATGATAGAGTTAGTTATTGAAACCACCCTAACCATCTAGATCATGATAAATATTTAGATAACCATCTAGATCTAGATAATTACTATGAATCAATTCTTAACGGAAGAAGTAATGACTCAGATGAACACTGCATGCACTTCCGTGTAAGTTTGACTCTCCCATTAATTTCGGACTTGCTTCTCATGTCCCATTGGGCTGATCCTTTTTTTTATGATAAAAATTTAAGTTTAGGATATAAACACACTTTAATGAGAACATGCTCTTAGTCTACCATTCTTAGGGGCCATCAAGACCTTCGTGGTGGCCACCATGGCTTCCGACTCCCAGCCCGACCTGTGACACCAACCTCCAAAGCCTCTCAATTGATGTCTTTGTCCTGATGCTGCGGGCATGGAGGGTTTAATAAAGAGGCAGCAAAGGCACGGGGAATGGAGGCCATTCTCTGTGCTTATCTACGGCTCTGTGCCCTCCATGAGAGAGAGAGAGAGAGAGAGAGAGAGAGAGAGAGAGAGAGAGAGAGAGAGATTGTTGGCCTGCGCGCAAAAGGTTGGCTGCTTTTGAGACAGCTGCCATAAAGACGTGCCTACTTTGGGATGGAGACGAGAGGATGAGGAACAGAGAGCAGAGCCTTGACTGGTGGAGTTGTTCTCCATGGGGATCAGGGAACCATGGGGGGTGCTGTGGTTTGGGTTCAACATGGCTACTGGACCATGGAGACGTGTACAAACAGCAAAGTGAATGGGAACACCACCAAGGTTGAACGTGGGACTCAGATCACATGCCTTGTCAGCCACAAATTGTACAAAGGCCTAACTCACTTCAGTGATGATAGAAGGAGGATAATATTTACAATGTCAGATTGGCAATGATGGAATAGAAGGAGAGAAATGAATGACTTGGGGATAGTAAATTCCAAGTTGTTTTTACTAGATAGTAAAATTCGCTCGCATATCCGTGTATGGGTCGATGTCAATTTGAAAAGAACAAGAGAACAATATGAATCGAGGAGGCGACATATAAATATATACACATGTATGAGAAAAAGATCTGATGCTTCTTATGAATCATGAAACAGATTTGAGTTCAAGCGTGCCTACAAGACGTGGAGAACAAAATAGTATATGTAGAAATGATGCTTTCTCCTTTTTTTATTATTAATGACAGTGACGTGGGGAAGCCAAGACTTGTTTTCCTGAGACCACCTTGTCCTCTGCAGTAGACACAAGGTTATGCTGTGATGTGTACTCGTTGTCAGAGTACAGTACTGTCAACGCGGTAACGCTCAATCCTCAGCCCCCCTCTGCGCTGTGCATCGTACCTTCGCCATGCATTAGTGGCGACACTGTTGATTCACGTGCACTCTCTCTCTCTCTCTCTCTCTCTCTCTCTCTCTCTCACACACACACATCTTGCAGTTTTGATCGGCAGGCCGGAGCATCCACGGTCGCCAATCCACCTTGCGAGAGGACAACCTTCGTGCCTGGCTTCTGCACCAGCTGCAATTGGTAAGCAAGCTCATCCTTCCATTCCACATGGTTGGAGGCAAAGTCACCGGAAAAGGTTAAAAGGAAAATGGCACTTCTTCGTTTCTCTTATTTCTTAGTACATAGCAAGAGAAACATGTTGCCTGTGGTTCCAAAATGTCCTCTAAAATTAATAATATTTAATTCTTAAATGTGTTGGAATGGGTACGTACCGACTAGAGGAAGAGTATGTAAAATGAACTCTGAAGCTCTTTACTAATTCAATAGACAATTCTATTCCTTTTATTTTATTGTTCTCACTTAATGAAATTTTGATTTTGATTTTTCTTTTTGCTCCTGTAGACCTTATACAAAGGTGTCGCAATCACGTCAATCTTGTTAGGTCTGTGTTTTATTCTGGATCATTGTTTTAAGTGTTAGTTTTCATCATCTCTCTCAATATGTATATACATGGTTCTCAAATTGAGGATTTCTTTCTTCCAAAAAGTAGCATTTGGTTTTAGCTGTTCATTGGATTCAGTTCACTGTCAGATCAATTGAACACAGAATGACCACAACGACGCGCACATTGAAGAAGTACATAAATTACCGATTCAAACAATGAAACAAGTTCTGGGAGCAAACATCAAGCAGTTGAACCGTGATGGGGATCTCCAAAGCCTACTTAAGCATACACCAAAACAAGTAAGAACTTAATACACGGTACATTTGTTGCAGATGAGATCTTGTTAGCATCCAAGATCAAAATATACAAACTAGGCATCTCCATCAGACGACAAAAGAGCACAAGCTACACCCACATCTTCTTTGTTGCTTCCATCCGTTCCAGCAAACTTGCAATCTCAGCTTGCATCCTCATCTTCATGTTTTGATAATCACAGTGAGAGTTCTCGAGAAACTTCAGTTCCTCCAGCTTCTTCCTACGCCTCTCTTCGGTCTCCTGCAGGCACAGTTTTGCAATCTTGGTGGCGTAGTCTTCCTCCAATTTCTCAGACTTGGCACGTACTATTTGGCGGTAACCCTCGACTTCTCTCCTGGCATCGTCTGCCAGTCTCTGGAAGAGCTTCGCCTCTGCCTCTTTGCATTTCACGATGGTCTCCAAACTCTTATATCCGTCATCCTTTGACGAACTGAAATGGGGTTCGAGCACAAAAGGTTTAGCATCTGCTTTTAGTGCATCCATCTGTTTGTCTAGCATGGCAGTGGCGGGGCTGAAGTTGATCGTAGATTTTGCCACATTGACGGCTGCCGCAGATGGAAGAGGTGTATCTACATGCTGGGTTGCTAGAGCAAGTATGTTTTTGGAGGAGCTCCCGGTAACGGAGAACTCTGTGACTCCATCTGAAAAATTGAACATAGTCAACAGCTAGCACTAGATATTTGAACGCAAGCACTTGACAATTCCAGGAGTCACAGATCACGTTTAAATGTAGCACAACAATGTATTTCAGACTACACAAACACTAAGGAAGATGCATAACATTGTTTTAATTAGTTGCAAAAGTAGTGGATATGTTTCTCTCCAGGCGCGATGCAGATTCTCCCATGTGGATCAGTGCACGTATAATTTTTGTGTTGGTATGGTAGCTGTTGCTTAAATTAACGCAAACCTTGTTACTGATGTTCACAAAAGAGAATCCCTGCCATTAGCCTATACAACATAGATTTAATAACGTTAATTGCAAAACAGACTCCTCAGTGACAGGGCGACATTGGCTTCAACAGTAACCAATGATGAAACAGAATTATACAAGAATTGGTCAATAAATTATAATATCCTAGAAAGTTTGACCACTTCGCGTATATTAGACAACAACACAGATTTCTATTTGGACAAGTTAAAATGGCATCGCAAGAGTCAGGCTCTGATAAGTGCTCAAAAAGATATTACCAACAAAGTCGAGCAATAACTAACTATATTTTATATAAAAGATTTAATGACCATAAGAAAGCAATGAATACTTAATTAAAAGTTACCAGGTTAAACAGAGGAGAATATCAGTAATCATCCCAAATATTTTTTGCAGCCATCAACTTCCAGATGGTCAACTTGCTCGCCCATCGAATATAAATTTCATGTAGAGAAGTTAGTTCTATTCAAGAGATCATTTTAGTCGTGTCTATCGACATTGATCTTTTATGTTCAGACTCCAAAATTTTGCATTCAAAATGCAAAATGCAAAAAAGGCCATCTAACACTTGATCTTCTCAGCAAATAAATCAGACATGGTCCACATGGATATGTACGCACTTGCAACCCTTGCAGTGATATTGAAGTTGACTAGATGAGTTGAACTTGCAGCTGGATAACCAATGCCAGGATGAAGTTCTCCCATTGACTATGATCAATCACTTCACAGATGTTTGGAGTTGCATTAGGACTTGTCTTCTGGGAAAGGAGGACCATATGAAGGCTTGAACCGTGCATGTTAAATGCTTCGTTCCCAACTTTCATGGGATCCCTCAGGAGGGTCATAAAAAGAAGGGTATAGCATGCAGGTCACACGTGGTTCCATCCACATATCTGGATGGCCTATAGTTAAGAGCAGGTGACACCATCTAAATTCTCACTAAAATTAATACTAGAAAGAACTTTTAAATCATCTCCCCTTATTATCCCAGCTCTTTGGGTACGGTCACATGCAATTTTCCAGCCCTAGTCAATCTAAGAGCAGTCTTATTAAAGTAATCCAGGTCTCCCTCTATATTTCCTTATACCACTAGTCCTAGGTAGGAACTGAAAATTGTAGTTAAATCATCTGATGAAGTATACCAAAGAACAGAGAATAATATTGCTTGGTCAGACAAGAAACATATTCAAGTGAGTTATAATGATTGCTACAATAACCACGATGAAAACCCATAACTACGACTACCTCATAGATCAGTTCTGAGCTTGTTGGTGATGGTAGAACAGATAAAATGCGCTGACCAAAAAAAAATTTTGAGCGACAACAAATCCAATGACCATAAAGCAGGTTATTCTTTTGCTATGCCAGATCAGAAAGTTCAGGGACTTTTTGAATCTAAAGGGTGACCAAAAATGATGGTCTTATTCATCTCAACAATTGCTTCATAGTAGCAATTGGCAATGCAAAAAAAAATCTAGTCATAGAAGAAACAAAATACTATTCTGTTCTGACCTTGTCTTTTACATTTTACAAAGTAAGCCTTGCTATCTGCCACAAAATAAGAACTTCTAATGCAGAGTCCGACTCGAACCGGGCAACAGAAGATTCATGTATTATAATTAAATCCGTAAAGGCTCTTCACCAGAAGATTCATGTCCAACATATTATTTAGAAACTATATGCCTATTACAGTCTCATTCTTGAGATTATGATCTGTCCATCGCTCATCTTCAAGGAATATCTCATAAGCATTTTTCTAGACTATATTACTTTCTTTTTTTTTCACATCACGCTTGCAGTCGAAAGATACAGCAAACAACATATATTGGACTTTCTTGACTAATTAGGAATCAGTCTGGAACATGAACACCTCCTCTGTTCAAAACAAACATATATGAAGAACTTTCATGTATCAGCAATCAGCCTCAAATTGGACATCTCATGATAAACCTGCATTGATGAACTTGTGGATCATTCCTGCTTTCTATGCAATACTTATATTATTATTCTCATATTTCACAAGAAGGAATATCCACCATCACTTTTCTCATTGCCCGTGCATCACTCTTACAAGAACATTGAGGTCTGTTCTTATAATTATAAGATCCAACAATTATGTACTATTTTAACCACATAAAAGGGTAACTACATCTACCTTAGTGATCAAATTTTCTGACCTCTGCTACAAGTTGCCAAGGTGATAAATGAAAAAACTCCAACAGCAGTGAAGCATGACCAAAGCATCTCTTGTAATATAGCTACCGGTCAAAATAGAAAGTGATGCACTGTGTACTATTCTGATAAGTGTCCATGATATACAAAAACAATAAGCACAACATAAGTGAACTAGGGTTAATATTCACATTTGAACTGTTCTGCTTGACCTTTTTCTTATGTCCATTTCACCACTTGATCTCTGCTGTTTTATCTTAACAAACACATCGCCATCAGCATCCAAATGAATATCCCACTTATGGCAGTATAGCTACAGAGAAAACAGAAATTCCCTGATGTTGTACTGAATTAAAAATGCAAATGCATATTACTAAATTGAGCACCATAACCATATTTCGATTCTTGCACTAGTCCAATCTCTGTTGAAACATACTAAAACTTTGAGAGGCCTCTGAGAACCAGCTATATGCTGAGAACACAATTTTACCCGGAGATAAAAAGTCTTCATCAAGCATTTAAATCATGATGAAATGAAAATTAATTACTGATAATAAAGCCCATCCACAAATGGGTGAAGAAAGATTTTGAACTTCTACAAGCAACTCAGGCATAGAAGTACGGACTACAACTGCTTGTGCATTTAGATAGATGTCCCCAGCAAATAAAATCATCAGAGCAAACAAGCCACTAGTGCCTTTAGGAGTGGGTGTCTCATGAACAGGAACAGGAGTGAAAGATGACAGAGAAAATGAAAAACTCATGGAGGATCAAGATGCAAATCGGCAGTTTCAGTCATCCAAAAAGTTAGACCATAGGAACTGAGGATAAAGAGGAAAGAATAGATGCAAGCTTGAAATAATAATATGATAACAACTAAATGGTAAAATATACCTTAAAGCAACAAGCAGCTACAAAATACTCTGATATCCAGAAGATCATCTTTAAGAAACACATTGGTAGAAAAATGTCTAAAATATTTTAGTTATTTTTCCACCTCACTAAAGCGATCTATTGCATCACACATAAGAACTAATTGCAAGATTTGGTAATACCCAAATATGAAAAGAGAAATGCAACACATACTAGCACATACATGTAGAACCCACCACAAGCACTCTGGATCATTCACATACAGAGTCCCTATGTCACATACTACTGGTCCACCCAACATATAAATTGGGTAAGGCCCACTCATCGAGGGAGTGGAAGCATGGTTCAAAGCACATACAAGCAGTGATTGCCTATAAATAAGTTACAAAGAAATCAAATTACAGAAACAAACAACAAATTTTAAGCCAAATTTACTTTTGGAATGAGAACCCTTCTTGGCGAACCCATGAATTAAAAAGTTCTAAAAAGAACGTTATGTGATTATGGACTAACTTCAAACATCATGAAAGCCACAAACTTCGCAATCAAGTATAATAGATGGTATTCAACTGCTGCAGCAAGATAAGACAGCAAACTGAAGAAACCACAAGACAAGAAAAGCACTAACAATAAAAGTAAAGTGAAGTTTGTCAAGAAACTCACATTTGAAGAACTGCAGCATGCTAGCACATGCATCCTTGGGGGAGATTACTTTTTTAATGAGCATGTTGAGGACCTCCTCGGCTTTTGCATGAAGCCCCTTTCCTTCAAAATCTTCACTGGCACGGAAGATTTTCGTCACACAGTCCAGCTCCTTCATTAATGTCTCAGGACCCCAATTCTTGGCACACTCATTAAACACTTCTTTCACAAATCCAAACATCTCAGAAGCATGCCCACAGCCCAGGCACTGGAATTGCATCTCGGTCATGCCTATAGGTCCTTTCGAGCTTGGGCCAGGTCTAATTAGATTCTTCTCAATGCCACAAACAGCATGGCACCAATGAGAGCAAACATCACAACCAACCCAACTGCACGTATTCAAAGCACAATCAAACTTCAAACATACAGGACACGTGCAGCTGTTGCAGAACCCCTTATTGTTGGAACATATCTTACAGTCACAGTCATCAACAGGCAGTACGCTCTTGCAATTCACATTCCTGCACCGCATGAGCAAGAAAATCTCAGCCAACTCGTCAGTAGGGATACGGCTCTTTCCCGAGACGTAGGATACAATACCAGTTTTAATAGCAACCAAAATTTCAAGCTGTGTCCTGTGTGCTTTCGAGAGGATCTCTAACGTAAGATCCGATCTCCTCTCTAGTTTCCTCTGCAGGCTACCGAACTCATCCGTCTTCTCTGGTACTTCCATAAGATTCCTAAGACACTCTCTCAGTGCTTCCAACGATTCACTAGGAAAGTCATGGAGCAATTGTGCCATAACTGGAACCGACTCGGACACTATTTCTCTCAACACCCTATCTGGCCTAGTAAGCATGCCATTTCTCCCGCTATCTGAACTTGCAACACCATTAACTTTCACAGGCCTTGCAGGCAATTCAGATGGGAAGAACGAGACATTGTCAGAGCTATTGGCCCTGTACAGACCGTTGTTGACTTCTTTGTTGTGATTCGCAAAAGCGATGGTATTGCCATCACCCACAGGTTTAAACTTACTATGAACTGACCCATTTGTCCCCTCTCCAGCGTACCAAATCTTATCGTTTTCCCCCCTTGAGAACTCGTAATTCTCGGTGGAGTTCCGCGTCAGGGAGCAGCTGGGGTTGTGCGAGAATGGGACAGAGCATGAGTACGAGAGCGAGGGGGCATAGTCCTCCGAATTTGCAGCTCGCATGCTATTACTGTACGTCGCCTTCGGGGGAACCACCGAAACAGGAACTCCTGGTGTGGAAGTCGCGGCGGCCCCATTCGTTGCCGGGATAGCAGAGTTGAGCGACAAGGAAAGGTTGGGCGGGGCAAGGGAGAGGTTAAGAGTCTCGATCTTGACCTTCTTCTCGCGGCCATCGCCCTCGCCGAACCCCTCGGGAGCCTCCCTCTTCGCGGACAGCTTGCCACCGGCCAATTGGAGGAAGTCCCGCTCGACGCACCGACGATCTTCATCTTCCGAGGGATCCGGCGCGATCTCCTTGCCCTTCAACCGGGATTTCTCAAGGGAAACAAAGAGATCGGCGCTAAGGCCGTCCTTTTCCTGGGCGGCGGAGGCGCCGGGCTTATTGTTGTCGCAGAGGTAGCTGAGGGTGAGCTCCTGGGGGGCGGAGGATGCGCCGGGCTTGGTGGGTGGCGACTCGGCGGCGGCGTCCCGGAAAAGGTGGGGCTTCGCCGGCGGGGCCTCAAGATCGAGAGGGTTACGGCTCGGAAGGGTGGGCTGGGGATTCGGAGTGGAGTCCTTGAGGGGATCGGATTCGGCGAACATGGCGAAGAAGGAAAGATCGGAGGAGGAGAAACGGCGAGGGTTACGGAGAGGAGTACCGTAATAGATAGGGTTTTGAGGGTTTCGCGATCACCTTCACCGTGGCCGCCTCCGAGCTCTCGCGCTCTCGCTCTCGCTCTCGCTCTCGCTCGCTCGCCCGCCCTTCTTCTCCCTCGTTGGTTTGGTCGACGTCGCCGACTCCGGTCTTGGACTGCAACGGGGACCCGTTCTTTGCCCCTTTGTTTTATCCTTTTAATTATTCGTGTCAAGTGATCCGCAAGATAAGTTTAGTTATGCGTTCGATGGAGGTCGCGTGCGACTCGGGACCGTCGACTGGGACCGAGCAATAGGCTATTATCATGTAGCCAGAGGGATAACATACCGCACTCGGACTGCAGCCCCGTCCTATCTGTGTTGCCCAAGGCAAGGAACACCATTTCCCTAGAAATCTGCGATGGCGTGACGTCATCGGTCATCAGTCAATGTGGGGCCCTCTTCACTGTGATAGGTGGCTAAGAGGGTCTCCTGAACGGGCGCAGACAAGGAGATGGTATCCGCGTAGCGCAAGACGCGTTGGTCGGTCTGGCACGCTAATTACGAGACTGCCAGGGCAGGGCGTGCGTTACGGGGACCTGTTTGACTTTCCAATTGATGGCTGGGATTAACTCGTGGGAAGTGGAGCGGGCCGTGATGGTGATGGTGGACCGGATGTGGACAGCTCGGTGGGAAACCGAGTTCGGGTTGGACTCGGTGAGTTGGGTATGGACTCGCTGCAATTCGTCAATACCTTGGAGCTCCGACTCGGAATTCATCATTCATCTTTAAAATAGCATTCATCGGGATCTAAATTTATTTTTTTAATCACCATATAAAGTCAGATTAATAACTAAAAAGCACATTTAATTTCACATCGATTCAGAATTAGGAAATATAATTTCTTGTTTTGGATCAACAAAGACAACAAGATCCGACTTATAATAATCTCTCTGACTTTTTTTATGACATGTCAAACTTGATTGGTTCTTATGATGTAAAATTTAGAACTTGCTAACCTTTTATTAATGCCTTGTTCTTTAAATTCTCCACCAAATCACTGAAAAATTATGCAGAATGCTTGTAGGCTTATCCTATAATTTTATGATAATTGTATCGAGCAAACATTGACTTCCAATCTCATTGATGTCCAGACATGTCCAATTGTGTTTTTAAGTTTCTTACAAGTACAGCATTGGCTCTCGAAATGATTGACCAATAAAAGAATATACAGAAAATAATGACCAAATAGTAACACCTGAAAATTAAATGAGAGTTGCTGAATTGGGATTTGTGAAGATTGATGTCTCCTATCTTTTGGTGACACAAACTTTGGTATATGCAGTCAGCCAACAGTAAAGTTTGCTAATATCTTATATTAGTTTAACAGTGCAGAGTTCAAGTCCAGTGCTGAAGAAAACAAGATGACTGCTGTCTTTGTTCTTGATAGGATCAGCCAACCAGTTTGCAATGAATTGATTTCCTTCGATTCTAATCTCAGCTACAAATCTAAAGAAACATGCAACTTCACTGGATTTGTAGAAGCAATGCATCACATTCCCAAGCAGAAGATAATGCAACAAGAAGCTTACAAGCCGTCACTTTCCTCACTGCATGACATCAAGCAAAACAACGCTTTCGTTCTACAACATCTTCAAGCAGAAATGCCAGCGTCGAACACTTAGAGCCTGAGAGTAAGATCAGGCTCCTCTACTGGCTGGTGATCCACTGCTACCAAATCTGAGCTCCCAATTAGCTCAAACCTTGAATCTGTCATTGGCCTGAAGCTTCCAGCCCACTGAAAAGCCACATCCTCATCTTCCGCAGACACTTGCCTTGGCTCAAGCAAGCCTCTCCCAAAGAGCATACCGCTTTGGCTCCCCCTCCACTCCACCATGCTCTGATGCGCTGATGAATGCGCCTTAATCGCTAGTGAATGGAGAGCAGAGCCGTGGAGGGGCAAAGATGCAATGCTAGGATAACTGTGTTGAGCTGCGTCCAATCTAAGTGCCCGCTTTGCAAGCGTTCGTTCCCGCTTGTGAGCGTTCTGATGGCCGCCCAGGGCTTGGGAGCTGAAGAACTTGCGGTGGCAGTAGTTGCAGGAGAAGACTCTCCGGGAGTTGGGCGGGGGAAAGGCTTGCGACTCGCTGCTGCTTTCGGTTGTGCTCGACAGCGAGACGACCGCCGGCGCTGTGGAATCTGCATTGAGGGTGAGGGAGAGGGTGAGGGAGATGGGTGCGTCCTCCTTGCTGGGGGAAGAAGAAGACTCTTGGGTCCACATGTTCGAAGCCACTTGACTGCTGACTTCCAAGACTTCTGCTGATGCCTCTGCGTCGGAACCGTTCATGTTTAGGCCCAATAGAGATGGTGAGTAAGGATTTAGCTCTCCTTCAGCTGCATGCACAAGTAGAACTGTCAGTGTACTTCGACAGGCCTATCATATGCTTCCATGTCCTTCTGTTGAACAGTTCTGATGCTCCTGGTTATGAAGGGAATCGAGATACAAAAATTAAATCTAAAAAGGCATCATAAAATCCCAAAACTCTGGCAGAACAAGATCAACATTTTGAGAAACTATCATGCATATATGGTAGATAATGTGGGCATACCGAGCAAGGAGCTAAATGTAACCTCAGCACTTCTCCGTGGGGGAATGGCTTCATGGCTCAAGTTCTCCTTCTGGAGCGAGGAGAAGAAGATAAGAGGAGGGGAGATGGGAATGATGTGAGGTGGGCATATATGATGGCATCTGGTAATGCCGAATTATGGAAAGCAGAGGTTGGGCTGGCAGACCAAAAGGCATGTGGATGGAGAAATAACAAAGGGATATGCCACCTTATATGTCCTCTTCTAAAAATTGGGTGAAGTTGTGGTGGAAGAAGAAAAGTGCTCGATTCCTCTTGGCACCTTTCATCTCCATATCACTTGCAAGGAAATATATGTGGTTCCTTGCACATCAAGAGATGGGAATTGTAGCCCAAGCAACAGTGGCTCTGCATCACTCTGCATGATTGCCAACAGCAGCTCTGGGTTTCTTGCTCAGAGCTGCAAGTAGATAAATAGTAAGCAGTTCTTTAAGGGTCCTGTCATTTCGACCACTGTGCATCCAGGAACCATAGCTTTCGCAACAGGAGTTCATGTGTGTGTATGCCTTCATTCAAAATCAAAGGAATCCCTGAAGGAAGAAACCGATATGTGTAAGTTTTCAGATTGTGAAGGTTACACCACAATGCGCAACACGTCGTGGGCACAGCGTTGATCATATGGCAAGGCAGTGGCAGGATAGAAGTAGATTCTCCATATCGTTTAGTTGCTTTCATACGTGGAAGAGACTGTGACATAAATGTGCGCTTCATTAATATGGTATATAAGGATTTGATTGTTCTATTACCAAAGCTTTCTTTTCATCCATGCCTGTCATTCTCCTTTTCCATCGATATGACTTCCACGGATTGGACAAAGGTGGAGCTGGCCAATCATAAAAAGCCAAGGAATGGCCAGTTTATGTCATTATCAATGTCCCGTATGATTCCTTTCTGAATTGGTTTCTCTGTTGACCCCATTCAGTGGCAGATTTTGTTGTGTGTGGTTCACTCCACTCATTGAAATGATGAAAACCATTCTGCAAGGCTGATGTGCATAGTTTTGGACTCTGCAGCTGAAGGTTGATCCACAAGGAAACGATCACATAGATGCAAGGATGTGATCTGCTGTTCCATTTCCTCGTCACAGCCACAGAGTGTGCAATCTAAGTCAGTGTGACAGTTCCTATCTATTTGCCATGAGAAATGGTTGACAGCAATGAATCTGCGTTATTGATGATGGCAAAGATGAAGAAGAAAGGAAGGACACCATGCCATGGTTCGATTGGATACCCCGCGAAGGGCTACAGCGATGCCCACGGTCACCGCAAAGAGACGGATAAAGAGGCCGGCGAAGTTGACCAAATGAGTCTCCGTCCCCGGCGCCGCGTCCATCTGCGCAAGCCCCGTCTCCGCCCTGCACACCGTCAACAGAAAGATCGCCGGTCCAGCCGAAGCGTGCAACGGGACCAGCAGGGTTCTCGTCGGCGGCGACGCTTTCGGGAACCAAAAGTTCACGAACCCAAACAGCCACTGCATGCATGCATGTTAGCGAAGTAGCCTTATTGATGAGCTTTCATGGCCCTTTTAGGGGAGAATTAGCTTCTGACGCAGGGAGGAAGAAGAACCTGCAGGCCGAACAAGCAGACGGCGAACATGCCCAACCATGAGTGCGGTGTTTGCTCTGTGGTACTCGACGGCAGCTTAGATTCCGAATACTCTTGTGAGCCAGTGCAACTAGTCGGAGCATCATGCGCACAAAGTTCTGTACATTCTACCCTTTCGCAACTGTCATATCGGCCATGATGCCTGTTCATGGCAGAAACAAGTGTCAGAGTCCCACAGAAACCAATGGATATTGCTCCAAAGTGATGCGGATCACATACCTTCGCCGGTGACCAGACTGAACCCCAGACACATCCTATCAAGGAAGAAGAAAGAAAAGGTCATAGTTGCATATATATCGTTCATGTACGTGCATGTCAGGAAGAGGAAGGGGAGTCGTGTACAATGAAGATGAGACTGGGGTCGGCCGAGTGCAGCCCAGCCTGGCGGCGCCTCCGCGGAAGTGGAGGACCCAGACGAACACCGTGAAGGCGAACACGTGGGCCACTTTGGGGGCGTGAGAAGCCGCGACGAAGAACGCCGGCTTTACCGTGATGTGATGGCCATGGCGTTCGGGGAAGCTGTGGACGTCGTCGACTGCGTTGCTTCTTACAAGGGCTTGTTGTCCCCTCTCTCTTCGTCATAGCTAAACGGGGATGGGAATCTCTTGCTTGCTGCTGTGGGTGGAATCGGGAGCCGGGTTTGGCATAAGAAGAGAGACTGCATGCAAGCAACGCATGTGGCTTACGTTGTGGAGTATGTTCCACACGAAGGTCGATCCAACGCTGGCCAAGGTTCCAACTTGAGCAGAGATTTCGGTGAAAGGTCGCAAGCTGCATCATAGAACATGAATAATCAATCCATCATGCTTGCAGCAGATCAATCAAACTTTGGACTCCCTTGGGTCGAAGTTCCCGCCTCTGCCGTCGTAGCCGCGACCAATCCGTATTCGACATGTGGGGTCCTCTGTGGCCCCGTGCTGTCTCTCCAACCATCGCAGGGGTATGAAAGGGGACTGTTCGCCGGGTACCCTCTCTGTGAACACAACAGTCATACCTTTTTGGGTGGGCTCTGATGTCCGCCCCCGGGACAGCAGCCAGGCATTAGATTTAAGTCGATCCCGGCAAATAAAGTTATTACACCTCGTAGTATTTGGGGTTGATAAGAGAAAATGTGCCTGCCAATCACGCGATGACATTTGGCGTGCTTAAAGAATAAATCCACGTAGCGCATCTCTGTCGTTGTCCTGACGGTGGGTGAAGCTTGAGCCTGACGGCGTCCAGACAGCTGACCGGCACTCGACTTCAATCTGGCAACAGCTACTAAACCCATTGGGACACGCAACCAACGCACTCAACCCACCTGCCCACCCACCTGTCTTCGCCCGCATTCAAATTTGGTCGAACACGAAAACCCAACGGAGTATCTTCTTGTCCTTCTGCCACTCGAAGGAATCCAATGCGGACACGTGTCAGTCGCATTCAGACGTCGCGGGACGGCCTTTTCGACTCGTCTTCAATCGCTTGCGCGTAACGGTTCCGTTATGTGATTGCAATCACGTAATATTATGCCCCCTTTTCCGTCATATCTCTACGGAACGGGCGATTTAAGACCATCGTGGAATCTTGGTCGTTCACTGAAGATGATTACGATTACGCCGTGACGGGCGCATTTAATGGAGGAAACAACGCGCCGAACCCCAGCAATGGCAGTCGTCACGTAGATCGCAGCCCACAAGACTCCAGTGGCCATAGCTGGCCCGCTCCCCTTCCGCCTGCATGTGCTATCCGCTTACCTCTCTCTCTCTCTCTCTCTCTCTCTCTCTCTCTCTCTCTCTCTCTCTCTCTGCTGTCTCTGTGAAACCCTAGAACTTTCCTTCTCGGGCGAACCATGGCCGATCGACCCGTAGCTCTCTTCCTCCCGACGGCGGCCCACGTGCTGCTGCTGCTCCTTTTTGCCAGCGCCGCGTCCAGGGGCGCGGCCGATACAAACCCTGGCGACCTTGCGTCAATGCAGGCCCTCGCCACCGCTCTCGGCGCTGACAAGGCCCTGGACTGGTCCGCCTCCGCCGACCCCTGCACCTCCTGGGCCGGCGTTACCTGCTCCGACGGCCGCGTCACCGCCATCCAGGTCGGCAACCGCAGCCTCGCCGGCTCCCTCCCTGCCGACGTCCGCAACCTCACCTCCCTCGTCCGGCTTGAGCTCCAGAACAACCGCCTCGCCGGGCCGCTCCCTTCCCTCGCTGGCCTCGCCTCCCTGCAGGTCCTCCTCCTCCACGGCAACCTCTTCTCCTCCATTCCCCCCGACTTTTTCTCCGGCCTCTCCTCCCTCCAGGCCGTGTTCCTCGACGAGAACCCTCTCGCTGCGTGGCCCCTTCCCGCCAGCCTCACCGACGCCGCCGCCCTCGTCAACTTCTCCGCCAACGCTGCCAATGTCTCCGGCCCCGTCCCGGACTTCCTCGCCACCGCCTTTCCCGGGCTCGACCACCTCGGCCTTGCCTTCAACCTCCTCTCTGGTCCCGTCCCCTCAGCTTTCGCGGCGGCTCCCTTCCGTTCGCTCTGGCTGAACAACCAGGCGGGGCCCAGCCGCCTCAACGGCGGGATCGCCTTCGTCCAGAATATGACCGCCCTCGAGGAGCTCTGGCTCCAGTCCAACGACTTCTCCGGGCCGCTCCCGGACTTCTCCGGCCTCACAAACCTGCGCAACCTGGAGCTCCGGGATAATCAGCTCACCGGCGTCGTTCCCAGCTCCTTGATCGAGCTGAAATCGCTCTCCAAGGTTACTCTCACCAATAACCTGCTGCAGGGGCCCGTGCCCGTCTTCCCGAATTCTGTGACCGTAGACCTCGTCCCTGGAAGCGAGAGCTTTTGTCTGAAGTCAGCAGGGGAGTGCGACGACCGAGTCACACTCTTGCTATCCATCGCCAAAGGCTTCGGCTACCCGAAACGATTCGCAGAGAACTGGAAGGAGAACGACCCCTGCGGGTGGCTGGGCATCAGCTGCGATGCCGATGGCAACATCACTGTGATCAATTTCTCGAGGATGGGCCTCAATGGTACGATCTCACCTGATTTCAGTGCGTTCACCTCATTGCAGAGGCTGCTGCTGCCGGATAATAATCTCACGGGGACAATTCCATCCACGCTCACCAATCTGACGTCGCTGAAGGAATTGGACGTGTCCAACAACATGCTCTGGGGGAAAATTCCAAGCTTTAGCAAGAATGTATTGGTGAAGACTGGTGGGAATGTGAATATGGGGAAGGATGTTGCTCCGCCAGGTTCGGACTCCGGTTCTGCTCCTAATGGTAGCAACTCAAATCCAGCAGGGTCTGTTGATGCAAGCGGCAACAGCAGTGGGAAGGCTTCTTCTGTCTCTGCAGGTGTAATTGCTGGTTCTGTGATCGCTGTGGTCGCCGGTGTCAGCCTTGTTGGACTGTTGAGTTTCTGCTATTACAAGAAGAAGTTGCAGAATTCTGGGAGGGTTCAGAGTCCAAACACTACGGTGATACACCCACGCCATTCGGGGTCCGACCAGGACATGGTGAAGATCACCGTCGTTGGCTCAAGCATGAACGGTGGCGCAACTGCCAGTGAATCTTACAGCCAGGCGAGCAGTGGCCCGAGTGATGTTCATGTAGTCGATGCAGGGAATATGGTGATCTCTATTCAAGTTCTTAGGAATGTGACCAACAATTTCAGCGAAGAGAACATTCTGGGGCGTGGTGGATTTGGTACGGTCTACAAGGGTGAGCTCCATGATGGCACCAAGATTGCAGTCAAGAGGATGGAGGCAGGCGTCATGGGGACAAAGGGCCTGAATGAATTCAAATCTGAGATTGCAGTCCTCACGAAGGTCAGGCACCGGAATTTGGTCTCGCTTCTCGGTTACTGTTTGGACGGGAATGAGAGACTGTTGGTCTATGAGTACATGCCTCAGGGGACGCTGAGTCGCCATCTTCTGGACTGGAAGGAGGAAGGATTGAAGCCTTTGGAATGGAAGAAAAGGCTAAGCATTGCACTGGATGTGGCGAGGGGTGTGGAGTATTTACACAATTTGGCGCATCAGAGCTTTATCCACAGGGATCTTAAGCCTTCCAACATCCTTCTTGGGGATGACATGAAAGCTAAAGTTGCGGATTTTGGCCTTGTCCGACTTGCACCGGATGGGAAAGGTTGTTCTGTTGAAACAAGGCTAGCTGGTACATTTGGTTATCTAGCTCCAGAGTATGCTGGTAATTCTCAAACTTATCACTCTCCTCCCATGCTGGATCATGTGGCTGCATTGTGCTATGTGATTTGTCGTGCCATCTGGTCCATATAATCTTCCAAGTCTTGATTAAGTAGTTCAGCATTTTAACTTTCTCATCAATGGTCAATGCTAACTATTAACGCTAAAGATTTATATGCCTTTGAATTTTTAGTCTAATCTCGGTTCGCTGACTTATAGCCTCCTGTACTAGTTGCAGACATTAGTCTAACTGCATCAATGTCGTAAATTAATATATAGCAAATTGGTCTCTTGCCAATTATCTTAACTTTGTAGCAAATAGTTAAGAAGTGTTCATTTGGGATCAGGAGATTGTTCTATTAGATATCGTTGGCTAAAATTGAAACCCTGGATCATAGGATGGTAAAGAAATGTAGCATGATAGCATCTTAGTAAGTCCCCTTGCAGTTTAATAATGTGATCCCTGTGCATAAGTTTATAGTGGCAATATACTTATGTAAGCTCCAATCCACAGTGACTTGGAACGCATCAAATGACTTTTGACTTTATTGTAATCTTCCAGCTTATTGCTGGCTGCAAGGCCTGACTTTATTGTAGTTCTGGAATTCCTTTATACTCTTTAATGATAGACTAGTTCTCGTTCTCATTTTGTAGTATAGCTTCTTATATTTTCTGTCTCATGCGAGTTGGAATTAGGAGCTCCGCCAACAAGCCTAGTCTGTCTAAATCTGGATTGCTTAGGTCTTGGATCGCATAATTGAATTGTTGTTTAGGAAAAGAATAAAAAATATAATCTTTGTTCAAAATGGCTCAGCAAGATGATCAAAGAAAGAGGCTCTATTTCTTGATGTTTTCATTGTTATTGGTCTGCGGGAAGTTGAAGGCGTTCATCAATCTGTATATATATGCAGTGACTGGTCGTGTCACCACAAAAGCTGATGTGTATAGCTTCGGAGTGATACTGATGGAGCTGATCACCGGTCGGAAGGCACTGGACGAGAGCCAACCGGAGGAAAGTGTGCACCTGGTTACATGGTTCCGCAGGATGCAACTCAACAAGGACACGTTCCGCAAGGCCATAGACCCAACCATCGACCTCGACGAGGAGACCTTAGCGAGCATCAGCACCGTCGCAGAGCTTGCCGGCCACTGCTGCGCCAGAGAACCTCACCAGAGGCCGGATATGAGCCATGCGGTCACCGTCCTGGCATCACTCGCGGAGCTGTGGAAGCCCTCCGATCCCGACTCAGAAGACAGCTACGGGATCGACCTCGACATGTCGCTCCCCCAAGCACTGAAGAAATGGCAGGCATTCGACGACAGCAGCCATTTCGACGGAGCCACATCATCATTCCTTGCGAGCTTGGACAACACCCAGACCAGCATACCGACGAGGCCACCTGGCTTTGCGGATTCCTTCACCTCGTCCGATGGAAGATAAGCCAGTCATGAGAACCGCATGTTCTCAGCTCTGTTCATTCTTGTGTCCTTGTTTGGCTTTGCTTTTGCTTCTTGGTTGTGGCTCTCTTCCATTCCTCGTCAGCTGTGACGTCTGTACTCCCCTTAGGTTTTTTCCCTTTAAATGACTCGCCCTTTTTATCAAGATGAGGTGTTGTGCTGCATCACTTTACTCGTTTGCTTGTGCATCTATCGCACTCAGCTATGTATGGGCAGCAGTTTCCAAGATGAGAATGTGATTAGATAGATATAGTTCTTATCATATTCCATGGGTAGCTTAAACAAATCAGGAGTCAAAGGCTCGTTTACAAGACGAACATGAACGTAATAATCCACATGTTAGCGAGATGAGATGACGGAATCGGATCACATGCGAGCTGATGGCCAGCATCGGTCACTCCAACCTGTCTGTTTATGAGACATTAATCATTAATGCAGCGGTGCAGATTCACAATCAATATTTACACTACTATTCTCTTGACAGCTTACCGAATTCTAAGTTCCTATCTTTTGAAACAGCAAGGATAACTTTTGACTGATCGACTCCGTCCATCTCACTCGGAACATACGATCGCAATCTAATGCATCACATCCATATTTAGAAGCAGTTCAAACATGCCACAAATACAAAAAGCATGGAGAGATCGGGCGGGTGGTGGGGAAGTCCAAATTGAACTCACTGTGCGCCCACCGCCCATGTGAAGTGCTGATAGATTGGCTTCCTCCACGCGCTTACTTCTCCTTCATCCTACCTTTTCTTCTTCTTCTTCTTCGTCTTCGCATTTCCATTTGTTTCTCTGTTTGCCACGTCTCGTCTTCTACGGCGAAAGCTTACGAGGAAGAACAGCAAGTCTACGTGCCAACTTCCGACAGCTGGGTTGTCTCTGTCGATGAGCTGCAGCATTCAAACACCGACCTCACAGTCTGCTGACATCTCGATCTATGTCGACACCGGCCTCCATGAGGTCAGAAGTCCACCATCGCGCGTCGCTTGAGCTGCGTCTGACCTCCATGGCACGTTCGCCGCTCGGATTCAATGGCCGACACGGTGCCTGTGTGTGCTCCTCCTCCTCCTCCTCCTCTTTACTCGCGGATACACTCTTCGGATTGGAAGTGCGCAACCCAAAGATTCTTGACCTCTTCAAACAGATCAAATAAATACCTTTTTAATCTTGGATTTCATTGGGTTTATATGCTTTACAGATCCGTATCTTCTGGGTTAATAATACGAATAGATTCAGAGAGGAGGAGCAGTGAAACTACATCAGATTAAATAGTTGCATCATAAGCCCTTTCGAGGCCCAAATGAAACTTCATCTGAATCTTTGAATTGTGATCTCGAGGCACTTAAATCAGGAATTTTGCACAGCCTAATAATCCCATATGTCGCCTAAGAACACTGCGCATGCAACATGGCGATCACCATAGCAAAGGTGTGATGGTTATTTATTTGCCTGAGGTTTCTAGACAAGGATGGAAGTCTCATGGCTTGTCGAGATGTGTAATCATCAACCATTAGTCAACCTCTGCTCGATAAATTTTGACCTGAATCAATAAATCTAAACCCAATCCGGAGCTAACTTTGCAGCGTTGAAGTGGAAGGTAAGAATGCATTTCCAAGTACTTACACCTAAAACTGCTCTTCGTCTCTGCAACACGAAGAGACCGAACAGTTGTTGGGTCGAACAAGAGGACTACGACCGAGCACCATTTGATCTGGTAAACATGTTGACTCTGCATCGCTCGGCACGATTCATTTTAGTAGACCCAAATTTTTAGTTGGACTCGGACCGATCGAGAGTTGTAGTCAAATCGATTTGGTTGGTTCTTCTCTGTTCTTAATTTGAAGCCGTAATTAATAGATTTGATGTGACTGTTTGAGGTCACCGCTGCCCGAGGCCCGACGACGCTTTCAGCCGCTATTCTAAGACCTGCAAAGGGGCGAAGAAGACTGCGATGCCGTGCTCGACGCAACCAACAACTCCGACGACTCGGAATGGCGGATGAGAAAGCGTTTACGGAGACACAGAGAGTTGCATGTGGAAACGTATGGAGAGCTGCCAACGTTTTGCTTGCACGTCCGAAAACGTTTCCCTCATGCAGAGAAACACCGCGTCGATTTCGATATTTGTTTTTGTTTTTGGTTTTGGCTTTGGTTTTGGTTTTTTTTAAGCGATTGGAATTAGAACCGAGTTAACAGGCCGAGCCGCGAGCCGGTGGTCAACCGGGTCAGACCTCCCAGTTGATTAGGTAAAGCTTCAACGGTCAGCGTTCAAAGCGCGGGGCGTTTGAATGCTTCCTCCCTTCCATCGCAGGCGATCCACTTATATAAAGACTCTCCCATTGCCTTCCCTTCCCTCCGATCTCAAATAGAATACGACCGCTTCCTCTCTCGAGCATACTTCTACTTCCCGTTTCAACACCGAGAAACCAAGCTCTGCTCATGGCCTTTCCATGGAGAAACCGAAAGTCCGGCCTGAAGACCAAGCTGGATAGGAGAGCTCTCGATAATGAGATCACCGTCCCGACGCACTTCCGATGCCCGATTTCGCTGGAGCTGATGAAGGACCCGGTGACGGCGTCGACCGGGATCACCTACGACCGGCAGAGCATCGAGACTTGGCTGGAGATGGGGAACGCGACGTGCCCGGTCACCAACCAGGAGCTGAGGAACGCCGACGGGCTCCTCCCCAACCACGCGATACGGAAGATGATACAGGACTGGTGCGTGGCGAACCGGCGGTACGGGATCGAGAGGATACCCACGCCTAAGATTCCGGTGACGAGGACCCAGGTGGTGGACATCCTGTCGGAGGTCGCGGCCGCGGGCCAGCGAGGCGACCACGCGCGGTGCAGGCAGATGGCGGCCAAGGTCAGGAACTTGGCGAGGGAGAGCGAACGGAACCGGCGGTGCTTCGCGTCGAACGGCGCGAACCGGGTTTTGGCCGCCACGTTCCGTGCTGTGGCCGGCGGCTCCTCGGAGTGCTCGGCGGCAGAGGTTTCGGAGGAAATCTTGGGAGCGCTGGCGACGGTGTCGCCGCTGGACGAAGAAGCCGCTTCGCACATCGGATCGCCCGAGTCGCTCGGGTGCCTGGTGTCGATCTTGACGCATGGGAATTTGGCTGCAAGGCTCAGCGCGGCGTTGGTGGTGATGCAGCTTCTCGCATCCAGCGGAGCGAAGGTGGACGCCGTTGCCGGGACGAAGGGGCTGGTGGAGGCGCTGGCCAAGCTCGTCAAAGAGCCCATCTTCCCTCAGGCCACGAAGGCCTCTCTGGTGGCCATCTTCTACATGGTTAGCCACAACGAGAGGACGGCAGCGCAGGTAGTCGATCTGGGGCTGGTGCCTGTGCTGGTAGAGGTCCTGGTGGAGCCGGAGAAGAGCATGAGCGAGAAGGCATTGGCGGTGCTCGACGGGCTGCTGAGCTGCGAGGGCGGCAGGGAGAAGGCCCGGCAACACGCGCTCACGGTGCCGGTGCTGGTGAAGAAGATGTTCCGGGTGTCGGACATGGCGACGGAGCTGGTCGTGTCGGCGCTGTGGAAGCTGTGCAGGAACGAGGGAGAGGAAGGAGAAGGGAAGAGGAGGTGCTGGCAGGAGGCGCTGCGAGTCGGTGCCTTTCAGAAACTGCTGCTGCTGCTGCAGGTGGGGTGCAGCGGGGCAGCCAAGGAGAAGGCCACCGACCTCATCAAACTATTGGATGGTCACAGGGAGGCGTACGAATGCGTCGACACCATGGATTTCAAGGGACTCAAGAAGCCCTTGTGAGCATCACCCGGTTGATAGGGGCAGAGGCAAGATCGTAACGCAGCACAGAGATCAATCATTCTTCGACGTCGTACGTGGAACGACGCAGATGTTTGTACAAAATACATTAGGAAGGTCTTGGTTACTTGTTAAGAAGAATAGAAAAGAACATGTTTGGCTCACGACCCTGGGATTGGATCTCAACGCCTGTGTGATTTAGTTACTTTTCCTTCTGATGGTACTCACGGCAAGCACAGGGAACGGAGGGGGAAAGAAGGCACGTCTGTGATGTCAGGCGACCCCCATCTTTTTCCTTGAGGGTCAAACAGAGGCTGTGAGTAGATGAATACTAGGGCCTCCGAAAGGATCGATTCTAGAGGAGAAACATTGCTGTCCGCTTGGCCTGGTCTAAACACTAGAAAGTTGTAGAACCTACTGGGAGCAAAGGATGTATTCGGGGTGAGAAATGTGACGGATGCGTGGATTGCGCCGTGATTCCACGGTGAACGTGGACTCGGCCTTCGCGCGTGCCTGGGCGTGATTCCACGTTGAACACGGACTCGGCCTTCGTTATCCATGCGTACCCGCGTGCGAACCCGCGGCCACCGCGTGGCGATACCAGTGGGGCGGCGGGACGGCGTTCCTGTGCAGGACAACGAAGCAATTGACATCTGGAACGCCACGCCACACGCTGCATCGACGATTTGATGGTTCTTATCCTGCCGCCGCACCGACCAAGCAACATTCGGAATACCAGGCCACACGCAGCGTCGACGATTTGATGGTTCTCTGTCGGACCGCCGCACCGACAAAGCATGGCGGGTGGCCCCATTTCAATATGTCCACATTCCAGGAACATCCCCATGGATCTTGCTTCACGCACGTGGCCCCATAGCACGATGCCGTGTGTGGCCAAGGCATTGTGTTCTTGTCCGACTCACTCAAATCAAATTTCTTTTTTTTTTTCTCTTTAAAACATTAGACAAAATAGATAATTGATACGACAAAACAGAACGAAAGAGATGAAACGCGAGCTCTCCGTACGTCCAGGAGAAAGTTAATTAGACGCGTAGCGAGGGACTTCACGGCCGCGCTCCGAGGGCCAATTATGAAGCAACCTTCGTATGGTCAGACGACTGCTTTAGGCCGCCAAACAGTTGCTGAAGATGCATCGCCTGGATGTTGTCATCGGCAGAATTCTGGACGAGCTTCGTGTGGTATGGTGGAAATGATGCGGACTCTCTTTGAGAGAAAACCTCTCGAGAACATGAGTTCCATGAAATCAATTACAAAGACATAATTGAGAGAAGCAATTCGTACCTGAAGAAGATTCAGGAAGGTTTCTTTTCTTTTTTGGTGCCACGATACTTTGTGGCTTTCCACAATATATAATGCATGTATAGAGAGCGCTTCCATTCTCTGCATTTTTATTATGAGAACTTAGAACTGGCGGAGGCAGCAGCGCACGGACGGTATCGACTCACCCATGACTCCATACTGCCCCGCCTCCCTCCTCAAGGAGCTCGAGTCGTTCAAATATGACCTGGTATCGACCTGCTTCGAGATGCAAAACATTAAATGCAGAAAATGAAAGAATACCATTAGCCGACCGGATGTGTCTTCCGAAACTGACCTGTTCTACATGAATCTGCACCATTTATTAGAAGGTTCATCTGAGAATAGTAAGCTTAAGACGTGCCTTCGAACATTGACTGGTACAAAATGGCATGGCGGCTAGCAAGCGTCCAAAGCCAATCATCTTGATCAGCAAAGAAAAGAGAGGTGAGAGTAGTAAGAACTAGCAATGAACATGCCTCACTTGCCGATCATCATCGATGGCCATCCCAAGGGTCTTCTACATCCAGACAAGCGGCAGCACAGGATGCTGCTGCCAACCGATCATCTTGATCACAGAACAAGTGCATCCCAAACCATCTGAAAAGAGTATGTACAAGAAGTGAGATGTGCGCACAAGAATCCAAGAACAAGTGCATCATAAACTATCTGAGATACCACCACATGCTTATGTCAATGCATTACTCAAATATTTTTTGAGGATTCATCCATATTTTTCACAACACCATCATTCTTACTAATCGTAACTGATGCAACGAAGATCTTTCTATCGTCCATTTGCAGATGAGCCAGATCTCGTCTTTAGCTAATTCAAAGGGTATACTGACTGATTTCTTGTAGCACAAACGATAGGCCATGTCACCCTATTTTAAGTAACATAAGAATCAACCGGAGAATTTGACAGAACAAACAGCTTGTGACTCTGCAGGTGATGCTGAGGCAACATTTCCCATGCCAGATTCTTCTTCAGATGTCCGTGAGCTTTGTCTGCCAGTCGATGAAAATACATGCTCAGAACTCGCCAGAGGCACAGCTTCAACCAACGTAAGCCAAAATTTAATGCCCATCCACTAGGAAAGGGCTATCACTTGGACGTCAATAATTGGACCGAAACAAAGCCCCGATACAGATTCATGGTGATGAAGTGATAACTCACAGGTGACATTAAACACCACAAACCGGATTTAACCAATATGATCCAGTTGAGTTTGCTTGTCCACAGGGTTAGGGTCCTCATCTGTCTGAAAATGTCAAAACACAATCAATTCCTAAAAAAAAGATCCAGCAATCATCTATGAGCTGGGTAAGGATCCATTGTACCTTTTGAATCTGGCTATAGGCTTGTTAAATTATCCCCAACCAGGCCTTGATTCAGTATAACAACCTAATTTGCATTTCAATAATTATATGCTTCTGTATATGCATGATCCTTCATTTTTGCTATTAATGCTTATAATGATGCCATAAAAAAACACTAGTATGGTAGATATGAAAATATCAATCGTTTCACCAACATACGCTTACACCGATAATATTCACTGAATATCACCGGTTTAACTTGTTAATCGAAAACCTTTTATGCACATACTTATCTGTGGATTGAATAGGTCATCCACATTAACACGCCCATCTGCAGTGACATCGACCCAGGTTCAAGAACATACCATATCATAAGACAGGTAGCTACCAACTAAAAAATTCTACCGGTTACCCGTATGGACAGTAGCTGAAGTGCATTCAGGACCAACAAACCCAAAGAATGCATACAAAATGCTTGCTTGAAAACCATTAGCAAGAAAAGTTGGTTGCTTTTGGTATGAGAACATTTCTTAACCCACAGCACAAAAAGTAGGCTGTACTAGAAAATTGAGATTACCGCTGTAGACTACCACATGAAAAATAAAATGTCCTATAAATTAGATTATTTCTACGGACTATTGCACAAAAAAAAAAAAAGTTCTGAGCTAGTGAAAATAATACATGAAATGCATCTTTAATGTCAAATAATCTAAGTAAGTCTAACATAAATGACATTTGAAGTAAGCTGAGTATACAAAACTCTCCGTTGTATGATATGACTTCCGATAGCACTCTCCAAGGTTTATATGGCATTTGATTTCAAGAACTAAAAGAAAAGGTTGCACAAATTACCAAAACAATAAGGCAAGACCGGTAACAAGCAGAACTCACATTTTGTCCCATCTAATTGCTCATGTATCATGTCCTCCTCACTTCCGGAACGAAAAATCCTCCCGCACGAACCTGCACAAAAAATCGATAAAAAAAAAAGAATAGATCAAAACTCTCTGTATCAATTGAGCAGTAGGGACCAATCCGAAAAACCTACGGCGTTAATTGAATTCATAAATCCTGAGCGAATGATCGAGAAAAAGATCGCACAACATACGCAAGGAACCTCATAAGGCAAGATAGGGTACTTGCAGGACCCATATCTCAGCGAAACCCAATCAAGAAATCAAGATGAAAGTGCTTCAGATAGGCGGAAGGCTTCTCATCCAAGATTAGGGCTAGACGTGGATTCGGAGAGGCGAGAAGCACTCGATTCGCTGGCGGGAACAACGACGTTAATTGGGCCCGATTGGAGGCCCACTTATCTTTTGGTGGGCCGGCGGTTGACAGCAGGACGCACGCAATGCAACGAACACCATTCTCCAATCTGATCCAATCCACATCATTTTGACTCGACATGGCTCACCAAATTCATACCCAATAGCTTATTGGAATCATGTTTGCATCTACTTAATTAGATATGATAAGTTAGTGGTGTTTATATACACAGAAATTTGTGAAAGCGCAGCTGCCCACCACGTGTCCCCGTACGTACCCTGAGGAGATAGTTAGAGTGAATCGACGGCAGTGATCGAAGCCAAAGCTTGCAAACAGATCGGACGATCGCCGTCCGATCACGTGCAGACAATGGCGGTCGGTCGCCTGCGAGGTGGAGGGAGACAATAGTCTGTTATTCTCAATAACCTAAAACACCCCTGTGCTTTTCCCCTATTCCATCTCACGCTTCGTCGATCTCCTTAAAGCACAAGGGCAACTTGGTATTTGCACTAGTAGCAATGGACTAGGTAGTTGAAGGCTACCGACGGCGGGAAGCGAGAGAGAGAGCGAGAGCGAGAGCGAGAGCGAGAGCGGAGGGAGCCGTGAAAAGAAGATACACAATACAAAAAGGGGGCAGCGGCGGCGGGGGAGGGGGAGCGATGGCGTTGGTGGCGGCGGACCCGACGGGGAGGAGGAAAGCGCCGGCGAGGATCTACGGGCTGCGCACATTCCTGGACCCGGGGTGCCCGACGGACTTCTACGGCGCGTTCCGGGACAACATGCGACGGTTCGTGCGAGAGTGCGCCGACGTCGAGGAGCCGGCGACGGCGGGAACGCTGACGTGGCGCACGCTGCTGGTGGACGAGCAGAGCGGGCTGGTGGTGCCGCTCTACACCGTCGAGGAGTGCGTCCGCCGCTCTCCCATCCCCTTCTGCGACTACTGCCGCTGCAGCGGTGAGTTCCTCTCTCGTTCTTGGTAGCAATTGGGTTTCCCATGGGGTGATCACGATTCTGTTCTGTAGGGGTTTTCCCTCTCTTTTCTTCTTGCTAAACCCATTTTGCTCGGTCTTGGCAATTTTGCGAATCGGGGATTTCGTCTTCTCCAAGTTCCAAACCGAGATTTTTAGCTATACCATCTTGATTCCCTGTGTGTTAACATCATCATCTGCTTCCTCTGTCGAGGAAATACCAAATCTCTGCTCTGTCTGTTCCCAATATTGCATCAATAAGGGTTTTCTTGCCAAATTGTTCCAAGCATCTTCATCAGCGTTCTCTCGCCTCGTTGTAGATGATAACCACCTCCAAACCCCCAAACCTAATCGAAGAGATAACGAAGTCTATGAGAATGGAACAGCGAAACAGGGGAGAACAGAACAGTGAAGCAGGGGCATGGGGAACCCAATGTCGGAAAAAGGCCGCACCTTTCTTTGCCTTCTTTGGTGTTAGGAATTGGGAAATTAGAGGAGAGATGGCTTCTGGTGTTGTTGGTGTTGCTGCTTCTCAAGTGTGTTTGGTTGGCATAGCAGGATGGAGCCACCACTTGGTGTCGAAGCGGCGTTACCACTTGATCATCCCGGCCGACGGCGACTGGGACAAGCCCCTCCGCCCCGACGCCTTCTTCCTCCGCAGCCACCTTCTCCACGGCCTCTTCCACTGCAACGGCTTCGGCCACCTCATCCTCGTCAACGGCCGCGACGGCGGCTCCAAGTTCATCTCCGGTCGCCACTTCATGGACCTCTTCGACCGTCTCTGCACCGCCCTCCGCGCCCGGTAACTATGAACACGTTTATCTGTTGTATTAGCCCTACCGTTTGCCACTTTGCTCAATTTACCTTGCGTGGACTCGGCTGCGTGCCAGGGCGGTGTCGGTGGAGGACGTGTCGCGCAAGGCGTTCATGGACCTCCGTCTCCTCCTCGGCGTGGCCCATGGCGCGTCCTGGTTCGCCCGCTGGGGCTACCACTTCTTTAAGGGAAGCTATGGCGTCACACAAGACGCCTACGACCGAGCCCTTCGCCTCCTGTCGTCGCTCCGCATCGAGGAACTGATTGTCGTCCTCGCCAACACCGGTCAAAGTCGCGAGCTTCGCCGCGTCGCAGTCTACTGCCGCAACCTCCGTTTGTCCGACCGCGACACTAAGCCACTCGTCACCGTCCGCGACTTCGTCCGCTTCCTCCTCGAGCTGAAGCACCGGCCGGCAGCACAAACAATGCCGCTTCCACCATCGCCCTCCCCCGCGCCATTGCCAAGGAGGGCGATGAAGAAGGCCGTGAGGAAGGGATATCGCGACTTCACCAAGGTCGCGGCGGAGATGCAGAGCCGATGGCCGCTGCGGCGGCTCCACTCCTCTGCTCAGGTCATCGTGGACGCCCTCAAACGGCACGGAAGGAAGATGACACGGCAGGAGGTCCGCGAGGTCGCGCGGCTCACGATCGGTGACACCGGCCTCCTTGACTTTGTGCTGAAGTCCCTCGGCGATTGCATCGTGGGCAACCATCTTGTGCGCCGCACTTCCAATTCCACCAGCAGGGTGCTCGAGTTCAGCCTGGAGGAGTTCCCATCTCCTGCGGCGGCGGCGGCAGCAGCAGCAGCAAAGACGGAGCAGGACGAGGATGTAGTAATGGTCGCTAGACCGGCATGGCCGGGCGCTCTGCAGGTGGAGAGGGACCTTCTGACAGTGTACCGGAGCATGTTGGCGGCGCAGCCAGAGGCCGCGGGAAAGGTGCTGGACGCCAAGCACTGGATAAAGCAGTGGGGACTGCAGGACGACGTGGACGACCGGCTCCGGTTCCTGGTCATGTGGGTTCCGAATCAGGAGGAGCTGGAGGAGCTGACGCGGGCACTGCCGCCGCCGGAGGTGGTAGTGGTGGAGGCGACGGCGTCGGTGGGGGAACTGAGAGCGGAGGTAGAGCGGGCGATGCGGGACACGTACTGCGTGATGGAGGGGTTCAGGGTGGAGGAGATGGAGGGGGTGGAGGGGAAGGACTGGGAGCCGGTGCTGCTGGGCGGGGCGGAGTCAGGGGCACTGGTGTGGGTGCGCGGGGACGGCACGGACATGGACTCAGTGTTTAGGTACGAGGGCGGCGCGGACACGTGGTCGGTGGGGTGCGCCTGCGGGGCGCGGGACGACGACGGGGAGCGCATGGTGGCCTGCGACGCGTGCGACGTGTGGCACCACACGCGGTGCGCCGGCATCGGCGACGGCGAGCCGGTGCCCCCGCTGTTCTTCTGCGCCAGGTGCGGGAGATCAGTGATGGCGGCCGGCCAGATGATGTAGTGAAAGGAGTCGCCTTGGGAGCTCGCTCGACGGAAATGACTTTTCTCGCGGCAGCAACACATTCATTTTCTTTACAGATGTCCCCGAGGGGCAGTGTAAGAGTATGATACAATGCAAAAAGAGAAGGGATCGATGGATCCCCCCATGCCTGACATTCGTTGATTTGTTTTTGTGTACGAAGTAAAACACTGGCGATCCGAAGGGTTGTATGGTTGCATAGATGTAACTACAAGTGTCCTCAAATTTCCAAATCCCAATTATGGGCATAGTACAGTGGGCACAAAGTAAACGTGGCTCAACATGTTTGTCGAAGGCTGGAAGAAGTTGCCGATGTAAAAGGTTGACAGTGAAGAAACAGGAATTGAGAAAGGTAAAAAAAAAAGAAAAAGAAAAAGAAAAAGAACAAGGCGATCGAGAAAGAGTTGTGCCAAGATAAATGGAACTCCTGAAGGAAAGTAATGGAGCCCAATCCTAGCACACCAAGGAGCCCATTTCAAATGTTGGTCAGTTAAGCAACACTCAAGCTTTTACTCACCTGTACATTGCATACGACTAGATAAAGGCATTGGAATGACTCCCCAAAGAGTTGTAGCATCCTTCAAATTGGGAGAGAGGTGTTATGATACTCCATCTGTAAAATATACGAGAGGCAACAGTTTCTCGAATCCATCAGAGGACCATATGTGGTAGAAAAGGATCGGAAGCATATACAAGCAAAATTTGTTAAAAGTCGCAGTGGAGGAAACATGTAGGGACTGCTCTAGCAAAAGCTCAATAAAAGGGTAAGAAGCTGCTCTGACTCGTGTATCTGCACTGGAACGATGAGAGTTGCATCTTTTAATTGCACGCCCATCAGCCGCGAACTATAGACAACTCGATGATCCCTCATTCCATGAATCAAGCAAAGAAGAAGTTAGTCCATGTGATGTTTTCTGTCACAGCGAAGCTTGATGTACCAGGTGGCAAGACGGCGCAGGCTCAATCCAACTAGAATCTTCCAAATTGCAAGCATGATATAGGTCAGGCTTGACCAGAAGAGGATCCATACTAACCTCCAAGGGAGCGGTCCAGAAGGAAGAAGGTGAGCATAAACTGGCGTCAGTACTCTGATGACCTAAACCAAGTTGCAAAGTTGTTCTCAGACGACAATCACAATAAACAATGGTTGTTCCATTACATGAAGACCGGTGCTCTTAACCTACCACGCAGGCTGGCGCAAGAGGTATGAAAGTAAGATCTTTGCGTCCTTCATCGGGCTTCTCATTCAGAGTCTGACCATGTAAATTACTAGATGATGTCATGCAATGAGCAATACAATTTCTATAAACCTAAAAGTAATTTGATTAAACAGGCAAACACCAATGTAACCAAACTAGCAACAACACATGCATTGCTGACGAGAAAAAGGAAGGTTCTCGCAAAAACATGAAATGAGGTAAGTAATCATTCTACTAATACAAGTCCTCTTTCAAAATTAGAGGTTTCTACCACATTAATCACTCGCTTCCAATTAGAGCCAAATGTTTCAAGCAATTGGCTACTCGTTCCATTTGACACCTGCTTAGAAAGCTACATTTACAAGCAAAATGGTTGTCTACTAAAGTTTTGTCTCGGGTAAAATTCCATCTGAATCTCTTCTATTGTCCAAAAGGGACAGATTTTGATCTGATCCAGCCTAAAATGCTAGGAACTTACAGATACATACAAAAACACTGTTAAAAAAAGGTAAAGAAATAAATTATTAAGACTCCTCCTAAGAGGTCCTATTGGATGATAAATTAATATAAACAAGAAAATACCATGGAATCAGAAATAGTCATGTTTGTGCCCATAGTCTGATGTGATTAAATTCAAATGACATGGAATTCTTATGGCCATACTTATTCTATAAATTAATATGTTTATTAAATTTATATTTCCTCAGTATATAATTTAAGCAATGCCAAAGTTGAGATTTAAAGTGACAGTGGTAGAACTAATTGAACAAAGATTAAATGCTAGATGTACCCAGTTAGATATATAGTAAGTCTTGGTTACTTCAACCATTGTTACACTTGATTGATTAGATTCTTTTGGATGATTTGCTTAACCAAGAACCCTAACATTAAGGTTAGATTGCCCGTCAAAATGAAACTGAAGCTGATATCTCAGACATTTATTTATCCGATGACTTCAAAAGCCATCAAGAAATCAGAACCTACTAAAGTTGTTAGTACCCCTGCTTTATATTTTTAGATTTGAGTCTTTTTGTGCATAGTTTATACCACTGAAACATGTCTATCAAAGCAGACCTGAAATGAAACCAATAGTTTTGTCTATTGAAAGAACCTTGGAAAATGAGAGTTTTTAGTCGTGTGGTGTGGGGATTCACATTGTTAAAGGCTGCTATTCAGTTACTTCCTAAGTTTCTACAGCTCAAACTAAAAACAGGGTGGCCTAGTACATGAGCCTTCCACTTATGCAGAGTGTGGAAAGGGTCAATGCATATAGCAACATTCCTGCAACCGAATATACTGTTTTAGTGACTCAAACATCAGACAAAAGTTGCAGAGTAACCTTACCACTATACCAAGACTCATCCTCAAACTACTTTTTGATATAAACTATGAGAGCAAAATCTGTAAAATGGTAGCATATGGTACACATTCGCTCAAGTTAACAGAACAGAAAGAAGTTGAAAATGTACTCTGAACAGATCACTGTTCAGAACAGAAAAGATACTTGAATAAATTTCTATTCAGTACACCATTACCAGCATCAGATACTTAAAAATACATGTTATTCTTATGAAACATGTATACCTTAAATGCTTGTTATGCCTATGTCAGACATCCGTGCTTCAAAAAATATTGGGGCTCTTGGACTATCTAAACTTATTTATGCTGCTGACAATACACAGAGATTACTTGTCTACACAAGGCTTCAAAATGCACTGAATATTGGCATATTGGGACTCTTGGACCATGTAAACTTATTTTTGTTACTGACTGTATACATAGGTTACTTTTCTATACAAGGCTTCAAAAGGTACTGAATATTGGCAATACATATATAATGCTATCTGTATATATAAATTCTATGCTTTTGTATATGATGATCAAATATTGCATCGCATAAATTTTCTGTGTCAGAATGTGATTGTATTATGTGGTGCTTATGTAGATACTCCCAAGTATGATTGCATTATTGTGCTCTATGGAAATGCCTGTAAAAGTTACTGTAGTGACCATTTCCCATGTCTATATTTTCCAGGCACTATAAAGCAACTTCACCACAAGAAGTTAAAAATCAATAGCCCAGAAGCACATTAAGCTAAAATATCTTAAAATGTGAAAAACAATAACCAAATACCACGTAGATTTACCTGCTGACAAAGGTCTTCCAAAAACTCTGAGTATGCAATGGGCTTTATTTCATTGAACTTTGCCAGGAACGAATGCTTGATTGCATCAACAAGCACTTCACACATGTAAACCAGAAGGGCATTCTGGAACATTGCAAAAAGTTATTGGTAGCTTATATAATGATTGAGATAAACTCTTCGATATGAACGCTTGTCATGAGAAGAAAACCATGTTTGTCAATGGAGGATGCAACTTACACTAATAAAACTCTCAAACCAGGGTCCCTCAGCCTCCAAGATATTCTGAGCTAGCACAAACAGCACAAAAGCTGTGATGTGGAATCTCTCTATTATATCTGATCATCAGTGTTAGAATATAAAGAGAAGTAAGTAACTCTTACTTAGAACTCAATACAACTTTCTAATATACTTCAACGATATACCACAGCAGTTCATCAAACAACCAAGAAATTTTGTTCGAAAATAGAAAAGTAAAGACTTGAAGTGCCTCCAGCCCGATCCACCATGCGTAGTTCCTTCCTACTTCAGCCCCCTCACCTTACCTAGTACTAGGTCCATATATTTGTCACAACCTGGATCAATCAGGCCATTGGTCGAATAACCTAAAGCCCTAAAACCACATGACCGAAAATGCTTAGGTCAATTTAATACCAATGGACTCATCTTGCCTTAATATAATCCTCCTCCAGCCTCCAATGTGGGACAATTCAGGATGTTTAAATAGAACATTGCATCATTTGTAATAATGATTTTTGGTACTTCAATATTTCATCACATCAAACAAGTACAAAAATATATTATCTATCTGAAAGCACATCATCCTCTAGGACGATCACAAAATGTTGGCCAATTCATTATCACCAACATTAGGTGCAAGCAGCTTGATTTCTATTTTACGATCATCTCATGCATGAAATCAAGGCTAAAAATCAGCAATGTGTATATTTCACATATTTTGTCCATAAATACCATTAATATTAAATTCCTGGCCAAAAACTAGCTGTGTATCAGCAATTTCAATTAACAAATAACAATCAGTACCTATAATGTGAATAGAAAAAGAGGCACCCCATTGCAGTCACTTGCTAGAAGGCAATGCAACACAAAGGAAATAACATGGGAGTTCCACCTGTTCAAATGATTCAAATTGATAAAATATAAACAAACTCACCATAGTATACCAAATTGTGAAGGTTTTCTTTGCTAACACGCTTGAATACATTGCTTTTAATCTCAGCAAAATTATTTGACACCAGTAGAGCAAGCACAGCATTATTGTGAGCAATAATGCAAGTCGATAACGTGATAGCCTGAGCTAACAATATAAAAGAATGGACAAGTACTAGTAGTTAAGGAAAGATATTTACTATGTTCATCCTAGCAGAATTTGAAAAAAAAGAAGTCACTTGTGACAAAGGATATCAAAAGCAATGACTGCAATGGCTTCATCAAGAATAAATCTAATCAGTTCAAATTTCATATTATCTGGGGGGCATGTTGAAAGTCCCTCTGCAGAGTCGAAGAGAACTTGCAAAACATCTTCACCAAATGACTGACAAAGTTTGTCAAATATCTGCAACAAATTCTAAATGTTAGCATCAATCTTCAAAGGAACAGAGTTTAAAAAATTCCTGTGCCCTATCAGCTCACCTCCAATACATTGTACACCACATACAATTTAATGGTTCCTTGTCCTCGTATGAAGTGATATATTAGGCTAATATCTGATTCATAAGTAGGCAATTGTATGAGGTACAGTGTGCAAGTCATTTCATGGTAAAAGGCAACACTTATAAAGGTTAGAAGATATAGAATAATTTGATGTAGCTTAAGGCATGCAGGTAATGTACCTGCTAACTGTAGAGAAGCAACACCTAATGCCAACACAAGAAAACAGCCAAAATCTGACAATTCAGCAGCACTCAGTCTCCAAAACTTCCTGCCAAGGAAATATAATGCCAACAAGCAGAGTCAACAATACTGAATTTGGTTCATGTTTATTGGCAGGCCAAGTAAAGAACAAATTTACCTCTCGCCTCCTAAGTTCAAACACAAATTTACACCAGATAAAATGCAATAATAGTACAAGGCAGGAACTCTCAATGAATATGGTGTGCCACAGAAAGGGAATTAGCAGAGAACATGGAGAGTGAAAGATAGGCTAGAAGGTGGCACACCAAACCAGTTAACTAATCTTAATTATTTATTAATGAAAACAAAATCTTTGCAGAACAGCCATATGGCCCTCTATTTATAAACTTATTGGCCTCAAGTAATCTATTTAAGAAACAAAATTTTTTTATTAGAGAATTCATAAAACCAAATTGAAACTTCACCATTAATATGTCACTCACCTTGGATTTAGCAATAATGTCACAATCCTAAAAATGAAAGGAAACTAATAAAGAAAAAGATCGGAACCCACCTGGTGTTTAGCACCCTCCAAACTGCCATAGCAATTCTTGCAGGCATTATTGTCAGCAAAGACAAAAATGAGTCCAAACAGACAAAGAAGCCTGCAATAATAAGCTGCATATTGTGATCAGCATCAGAAATATTACTCCTAATGGATGCAAATTTAGTAGTAGCTTATACTGATACTTCAAGTGACTTCTTCTGACAATTTTGCAACATCTAATTCTTTTCTCATTTATTGAACACATCATAGAGAAACAAAGAGTACTAGGAGCCCACATAATTTATGCAAAAGATGGTCTCTATCTGGACATGTTCATAATAGTGTAATCAGTGTGTAGCTAAAAACCAGATTGTGTGAGGTTGTGAGCTACTTTCATTAGATATAGCAGCCAACCATTGGCACATTGCAAAATGAGGAGTATGCATGTATTGTTAGTTGTAATTAAATCCCTCATGATGATAGCAAAAAATAAACATTAGGATAATTAGGGGTGCCAACCAGCAGAAATATGTCTATGCACATGGTCATCTTTGGCCTAACTTTGATTTCAATATCGAGGCCCAAGTCCAACTAGCCTAGCTTTCTGATCATCCAATTAGATTCTTTATGCAAGACAAGCCATCCAACAATTTACCCTTTACATTATCCTCATTGAGGGCCACTATCCAGATTCTCAGCTTTCTTTAGTAGACATCTTCTTTAGTTCTTTGCTCTGCTTTGACATCATAAAGTATGATGGTTAAAATGGATTAGACAAAATGTGTTCAAACAATGTGGAAAATATGAAAGTGTTTTATAGGCAAAATTCAAGGCTTAATGCCAACTAGCATGACCCATGGTCAACTCTAAACCTAGGTAAATGACTAAATTCATTTGTGATAGAGCTACAACTTCAAAAACAAACTAGGCTGCCAAGCTCTTGGACAAACCTATGCCGTTGGTAGTACTAATAGAATTATATTGGATGCATATTTGTGACTTTGATAATTGTTCATCTTTATATGCTATGATTGTAGATATACCCTTTCGCATCTCCATGGCACATGGAACATAGTATTGTAGACCCTCTGCCTTTTCTTCTCATTCCCAGCAGATATTGTGCCTCTAAGGGAACTGCCACCGTAAATCTCTCCCATGAAGTACTTAAATGGTGATCTGCCCACGAATGAGGCTTCTGCCAAGAACAAAGATATATTTTTGTACTCATAATCATGCGAACAAGTGAAAATTGATATGTAAAAAGAATCCAAGACAATTTGCAAATTGTCAATCACAGGTTACATAAGAAAATTGAAAATTTAAAGGAGAAAATTAGCATCAAACAAATAGCGCTCTTCTGCATTCCAACTTAATTATCCAAATTTAAATAAACTAAATAAAAAAAAGACTAACCCTACATGCTGGCAATTCAGTATATCCAAGACATAGCATTCTCATGGATAAGTGGACAAATGCAACAAAATCTAACAAAAAAAGCATGCGTAACAAACACAACCAACACAAGCTTCTAATAAATTAGAATCTGGTTTAAGAACCCATCTAGAGTATTAATTCGGATAGAATGCTATGGTACTACTTAAAGATATTCAGACAATTATTTCTCTGGCAATATCTAAAAAGGGGATAGTTAAAATTAATTGAAAGCCAAAAAAATGAAGGATAAACAAGAAGTCATCTTGGTTGAGTATTTGCAATGAGATACATAACATCCATCATTGATTCTTCTGAGGGCTAAACCTACTGACCAAATAATAGCCCTAAATCATAGTAGAATAGAATTAGCAGATTAAATAAATTGCTACAATAAGGTACACATCTTCCTAGAGTTTTCCTTAAAAAATTCCAATTACACATATTTCAACCATGTGGACTGTGAAGAACCTGCAAATAAGTGAAACATAGATCAGAAAAACACAATGTCTTTTACTAATTGATCCAACCATTCAGCCATTCATTATTTCATCCAATCATAATAGCATAGCTCTCAATTCAACTGTTCCAATAAGAGTCGATTTTACCCAGATCAACAGATGAATATAAAGGGCCTTGACTTGCCTTTCACAAAGGATGAAATTTTTTGGGCAATGAGGAACCTTGGGAAAACAAAACTCCTAGAACTGATGACCTTATTATGAAACCTTTTCCACATTTATAATGATTTTGTCGACTTTTCAAGAACTTCTACACCGATGAAGTTAATTTCATAGATTTAGCACCTGAGAGACTTATCAGTTTGATCTATATCCTTGTGAGAGGTATTCTCCAAAGTACTTGAATAATTAATGAATAATTAACATTTCCTAGTCAGTGTTCAAAAGAATATGGAATTATGGATCATCGATGCTTGCCTTTAAACCAAGATTGTGTCAATGGGTTCAAAAGGATGTGCAAATCTCCAAATCAGCTTTTCTTGTTGATGATCTTCGGCAACTGTATCTCCCTGCATCTTCGTCCTAGTGGCTGACTTCATCGGTGGAAGCAGAAGATAGGTGATCTCTAATCATCTGATCAAAGGTCATGGGTCAGACTACGATAGCAATGAAATTGCTAACTTATATAGGAATAATTGCACCCTCTTGATTTCTCCAACAGCTGAACACATGGTTGACCTAAGCCACTTTATATACCGTTGAACTTGCTGTGATGCTGAGTAAAAACTTCATGAAGGCCATTGCCAGATCTATCAATGTGGGCCATATGAAGCACAAATACATCGCTGATCTCTTTGTTAGATTTCCCCATCAAAACGTTGGGACTTCCTATCAGACAAAGTAATCTTAAGAAAGCTGATTGGATACCCGTTATTAATGAAGTTTTAAACAGGCTTGGCTGGTGGCAAGCCAAACACCTCTCCCTAAGTGGTCGCCTCGCTCTCATAAACAGTGTCCTTACTCTTAGTGCCCTTCCTATATACTTTCTCAACAACTACAGAATACCCTATTGGGCTAGCAAACAAACTGTCAAAATAAGAACTTTTGTCTGGCAAGGATCTGCAGATTCCAATGGTTTTGTTAACTTACTTAATGGGAATCAAGTGCGTTGACCTAAATATGATGGTGATTCTGGGTGATCAATCGGAACATACACAGCTGTAAATTACTCACAAAACGGTGCTTGAGATTACTCTCTTGTGATTCTTTACCTTGGGCAGATATTATATGGATTGTCCTTATTGGAATCCTCATGGAAGGAAGGCCCTATAAACCATAGACGGTCTGCAGTCAACATTCTCTGTGATAGTTTTGGACTGACACTTTGAATAAATAAATAAATCAGCATATTCCTTTTCCAAAGTACATGACACCTGGCAATCCTAATGCTTTAGACAAAGACTGGTACACCAATCAAGTATCACATCCCTGTTTAGAGCTTGCAAAACCTGTTCTTGAACATCCCAATATCTATTCTCATTCACATCTTAAATCATATCAACCAAAAATTCTGTGCTAATGGCTTAAATACAACTACATCAGCATACAAAAATTCTAAACATCGGTGGTTTTGCTCTTCCCTTACCGTAACGCCACTGGGAAAACTGAAGTAAGCAGTGGAGACATGGGCAGACTTCACACTAAGCAGTGGAAACATGCAAAAATGCATTGAGTATAATAAACAGTGGAGACATGGGCAGACTTCACACTAAGCAGTGGAAACATGCAAAAATGCATTGAGTATAATAAAAAATTTGTGATGTTGCCGTTCTCAAGACTTTATAACCTTTTTATTCTTGCTTATCATGTATAGGTCATTAATGATCGAGGCTACTGTTGTTTTTGCTTTTCCAAAACAAGAAAAGTTGTGTACAACACATTCCGTAAAATTGCACCATTCCAACAACGAATTCTATTACGAGTCCACATCGAAGAAAACTTTTATTGGCTTAAGTTAGGACTTTACCTCCTATCAAATTTGGATCATTTTCCATCACCCGATTCCAGTCCAGGGACTCCTCCTTTGCCAACTTGGAGACTGCCCCATTGGATTCCGGCTTCCATTGCCCTGCCAATCTCTCTCGGGTGCTCGTCGCATCATCCTCTGGCTCCTCAGCCGCGCTCCCATTTACATTCCTCTGCCTCAATTCCGCAAAAGAGACACGGCTGACCTGCGAGTTCTCGCACGCCGCCTCCACAACCGTGTTCTCGCAAATCGTCTCTACCACCGATCTATTCTCCAATACCCTGATCCCGATCCCATCCTGGCAGCGGCCGTTCTCGACCACGGACGGCTTCACGTCGCCCAATTCCGTTAGAACGCTTAGATCCTCCGACGCCGCCCCGTCCACCACCATCTTGTTCTTATTCTTCTTAGAGGCCTTGGGCTTCCGCCTCCGCCGGGGCGAGCGAACGCCATCTCCACCGTTGGAGAGGATCGGGTCGGAATCCAGGCGCGGGAGGATGCTGCGCTCGTCGCCGGAGCTGTCGCCGGCGAGGAGGTCGAAGGAGAACTTCCTGCCGCCCGATCTAGCGGGCATCGGGGAGGAACTCGATCGAATCCAAATCCGACGAAAGCAAGGAGTCGCGACGAAACCCTAGCGGTCTTGAAGCAAAGGCGTCGGGGGCCAGAGGGGTGATCGCGGAAGGACCGAGAGTGAGTATATAACAAGAGAGAGGGGGGCGCACCGGAGAAGGCAACGGCAGCGGCTGCAAACGGATCGGATCTCGAACTCCAATAACGTAAGATCCGATCCATCGACAATCCGGGTTTGATCCGTCCGATCTGACGGCTTATGACGATACTGAGGATGGGAAAAGGGCACTTTTGCGTCGTTAAAGTATTCGTCTCCTATGATGTGCCATGAGTTTTATGGTTTGCCTTTTTTTTTTGCCCCCTTTAATTTTATGTGAATTAGAAAACTTTGGCAGGAGGGTTGGGGAGAGACTGCCTAATTCGTCCGCTTGTAGGGGTTCTGAGCAAAGAATATGAATAAAGCAAGAAACCTAGAGAATGTACGGTAAGTGTTTAACAATAGAAGCCTCACACTGCAAAGTACAATAAAAACACTCTTCCTTGGAAGGAGGATACTGCTAGTCCGCTCAGGATAACAAAATACCCAATGTCAAATGTCATTTTCTTTGGTGTAAGGTAATTTAAATTTCAAAGGTGAAAAAAATAATACAAAAAAAACATTTTTGCAAATTAAACAAAAAGGCTGACAACAATCAGTGAAATTTAAACAGTATAAAAAAAAACAATTGGAAGCCTTGGATGAACATCCCGATGTACCAAAAATAACATCTCAAATGCATTTTGCAAATTAAACAGAAAGGTCAATGACAATCAGTGAGTTTACAAAGGGCCAAGAAAGAATCCTTTGAAAAGCTTTGGATAAACTTACCACCGCACTGCTTTCACAATCATTCTCATAATTAGTTTTATGTGAAAAGTGAAAATATGTACACCTTCGCAAGTACCAAATTGTTGATTTTAAGGGACAATTTGTGAAATAAGTTATTGTAATGATTGGCTACCCACAAATAACCACAGACGTGGAAGTTGCAGCAACACCATCAGAGTCATCCTATATATCTGAAGCTAGATATTCTTTGCTGGATGATCCAATTGTGACACCGGCGGAGTCAGAAGGAGACTGCAGGATTAAAGTTAAAGCTTCGTGTCATAAAAGAGTATAAAAGAACCTAATTCACCTACATAGAAGATTTGGAGCATCACTGAATACCCTATACACATTACATCAGAAGATGATCCATGGCATCTTAATTTTCATGCACTAATTAGATGTAGACATGGTACAATCATACCGTAAAATTTCTCAGCAGACTTGGTGGCACGGGTGGCAGGTCATCCTTTTTGGTATCCAGCTTGGAGACAGGGGTAAAGATATCAAATGCTAGAAAGCTGTCAATAGAAAGTGAAGTTCGTATCACCTATTCCATAAAGGCAAGCTTTGTTGGTCAAATGTAGCATTGGAGGATCAGATTGTGGAGTGTACCACAAGATAACCAACCAAAGGACAAGTCAAACCAAAGAATCGCATGAAGCATAAGCAAAAATCAATGTAAGTAGTAGTATTTTGTGAGATATTATGCAGGTAGATACCAGGTTATCTACTGGCTACAAATTACTAGTCAGGTCACCATCTGGAAACTTTCAAGCATGTGAATCACTGAAGCTTGGTATTTGTAAATGGGACATATCGAACCAGGACAATATTGCACATTTCAAGCAGCAAGTCACCATCAAAGCATAAACAGCAGCATATAGTCATTTAAGCACAATAATGCATGAGTTAAGCAAATGAAAATTCATGCTACAAAAATAGATGTGTGGTACTGCCCTTACAGGTGTCCTTTCTGTAGTCGCATTCAAGTTCACCATCAGAAACGTGCTCTAAGGAGTTTCCTAGCAATTTGGTCTGCCCAATCTATGAGTAACAGGTCATGTAAACGAGCTTATATATATATATATATATATATACATATATATATATACACATATATATATATATATATATACATATATATTATATACATATACATACATATATACATATATATACATATACATACATACATACATATATATATATATATATATATATATATATATATATATATATATATATATATATATATATATATATATAACTCGATGATGACTGGGTAAGCATTTTGTGACTATAATGCAGAATGACAATCTGTAGTTGTTATTATCAGCTTTTCAGGTGCAATGTTGTTCTGGATCCACAAGGATATCAAAATATGCAGAAATTAGATTGATACTGCCAAATTACATTGCTGCCTAAACAAATGATGATAGTACCATCCTCTTGATTGTACCGTCAAGCAGAGACAGAAGTATCAGTCAGTTTGCCAACCAACCTGTCATTGGAGTGGTATTGACCACAAGGACAGAAAAACCAGTCCAACAAAGGAAGCTGGGTAGGAATTTATACCATCTGTGATGTGATTAGTTAATTGTTTCTTGATTATGCTGAACTGGTGAACTACATATTGTAAGTTAATAGATTAGCTTTTATGCTTTTAACACAATAACACATGGATAAAAAACAACTGACATACAAGTTTAATTTGTATCAAAGGCAGAATGGTTATGAAACAAATTGTTCTAAGAGGGGCAGTAGATGGTCGGAGTGGTACCGAAAAGATGACTAATATCAGGAGGGGCATTAGAGCAACAACAACAACAAAGTACTTACCCATGTAATACATATTCTTCAGCCGCCCAATAGTTAGGAGACTACAGCTAGCAGTTGTTTTTGAGTCAATAATTTTCAGAATGTAGCATTAGAACATGGATCTCCATTAGTTTTCTATCTCGAGTCAGATTCAACATTCATGTCTGAAGCAGAATACATCATAGGCAATAGTTTTTGCCTTTGATAACTTCCATTGCATGGCATTCACCTCAGCTGTCCATTCTTTGGCACTTGTACATTAAAGTCAAAAAGCTTATAGGCACTATTTATAACAGAGTGACATGGTGCCAACTATATCAAATACCAATCATGGGGACTTTGAACTAACACAGCACATCTGTGCCATGTGCCATGCATAATTTTCAAATCAGGCACATGAATGCACATGTGCCCAGCACACAGATCGAATTGCCAACATATGCATGTATCTAGAACGATTATAGCATAGCCACAGCACAGTTATGCACACTGCAATATGTATCAATGCAGTTGGCATCAGAGGCAAGCATCAAGTGCATAAAATCGACCAACGTAGCCATGCTTAAGAAAAAAAAAAAAGATACAAACACTAATGCACCTGTCATCAGAATCTTTTGGTGCTTCCAGAATCTTCTCCAAGAACATGTGTTGTCTTGGATAACCCTAGAATGGTAAAATTAGCAAGTGAAATCACGGTTTTGCATATATTCCATCAGGAATTCATATCACAATAGCATTCTATAGTGAGAAAACACTTGATAGAAGATACAAAAGAAGCATACTACTTGTTGCTATATAGAAGGTGTTGAAAAGCAAGAAATTACTTCATTTACATATATGTTATAAAAGAAAAGAATGAACATTGAAACACATTGTGCATATTTATTTACAACATTTGTCTAGCTTGGCATATTAAGTTTTACCTAGCACTAAAGTGCGTAAAGATATTTGAATGGAAACATTTTGATGCTTCATACATGGAATTTTTGCAGTTCTCATGAGATATTCGCAAAAAAGGCACCAACCTTCCCCGGCAGACTAATATATTAGGGAGACTGATTGAACGTCACTGGCTGTTATCCACCCAAGATTAAATTCTAATAACTTAAGATAATTTTAGATAGAGAAGGTACATAAAAGACGAAGCGAACAATGCACAGCATTAAAGGAACTACATATGCACGTTAGCAATCAACCAGTCTTAAATCATGAAAAATGACTTAGGGTGATTGATACAAGCTAAGAAAAACAATGTCTGCACTAATGAAGATGGTCAAGAAACTTCATACTGGAGGTGTTAGAAGACTAGAGTGAGACAACCACAGCAATTGAAAGACATGATCACCCTTGTTTTAACTGAGGTCTTAGCCCTCTAGTATCTTAGCCATATGCCTCTGTAAATGTAAGAACAGGACAGAGTCTTGTTTGTATTTTGCAACAATTCCTTGCATGTTTTAGTTTGAGTGTGATCCTTGATAATCTCAAAAGAGATGGTATCAAAAAAACCATATTACCGTGTTCTCATAGAAGTTTTCCAGCAGAAATTATTAATTTCAGCTGTGGCCTACATTCCCATATGCTTGCCTTATGTGGAGTATGATTTGTGTACTTTCAATTATTTACTGACAGCTGGTGACAAATTACTTAGAAACCTAATTTTGATAGCCTCATTGTGCCAGGCTTATTTTGCATTTGAATATATAGAGGAGTAGTTAGTTTATAAGTTATAAGGTACTTACATCAATCATATGCAATGCAATTTGGGTTTGTCATCCAGAGAGAAAAGACGTCAAAACAAATGACTCATTTGATTGAACAAAATGAAAAGCTATATAAGCTAAAATAAAGCTGACATGCTAGAATAATCATCATAAAATGCAATATTTTGCCTCAGTCTAAGACAAGAGGTGAAATAGAGGTTCTTTATTGTCTACCTTTGCCTCAGTCTCCTTTAATGGGTATCCAATATTTTGTTCAGAAAAAAACTGAAAGAGTTCAAGTGTTCCATCCACACCAAATTCCTGCTAAATCAATTGTATGAGGAATGAGACCTAAAACCAGAATTGATGCGAAACTGTGAAAAGAAAATTGATACCCTATTCAATCCGCCATTCACTAGCAAATTTATGACAGGCGACCCTTCGTCGGCATCTCCACCATGATATGGAAATAAGGGTCGGAAGTCCTCTTCTTGAATAGAGCTGGATGGATATCGGGATGGTGACTTGATCGTCAATGCTTGCTCAGAACGTGACAACACATCTATTTGAGCCTATAAAGCAAAATTCCATGTTCATGCAACAGATTAGAGCTAAATTGGATCGATAAGATCAAGTTTAATTGACAATGTCAGCATACAAATTCCTATTTATGTTGCATTGCCTTCTAATGTCTAAAATGTGAAAAAAAAAATGGTAAAGATAATAAATACAAGATATATTTATACCCAGCCATGACTGTCCAGGCAACACGATGGGAATTTCGGATTACTTAGGGCTTCGAAAACTACACACGACACTGCTACCACTCGCCCCAAAACTCGACCAAATCCAAGAAACCGCAAAATAGATAGAGAGAGAGAGAGAGAGAGATCTTGATTCATGGAAGCAATAGTGAAGATGAGAGAGGAACGATTACTTTGGCCAATTGGATCCTCCGAGATATCTCCGTCAGCTTATCTCGTTCCTCTGCTGCCTGAAAGAACAAAACCGACATGAGAAGAAAATAGAACGAATCATGAATCCAATAAGAGACGAAACCAAACAAGCGATTAGGAAGCCAAGATTGAACGGATGAAAAGGGGAGGGGAGGGGAGGGAACCCTTCGCGAGATGGTGTCGAAGACGCGGTCGGCGGCGCGTTGGAGATCGAGGAGGGATCGGCCGAGCTGCCTGTAGCTCTCCACGTAGCTCTCCCCCTTCCGGCTCCCCTCTTCCTCCGACACCCGCAGCATTCTCTCCATCTCCTCCCTCTCGATCTCGGTCTCGTCGGCCAAGAGCCGTGCCTGGGCCGGACGATGTGGCCGGGCCAGCCCACGTCTTTTGCTCAAGCGCCGCAAGTGAAGTCTGCATGTGGTATCTCCACCTATGTATTTTTAATTTACAGTATCATTTACTCCGCTTGGAAACAATATTGCATTTTATATATTCTCGGTAGAAACAAAAAAATGTCACAAGTAATTTCCTTGCTCTCTTTAATATATACGCTTCTGAAGACACCAACTTCCTCCTTTAATGGATGGAGAGGCATGGGCGAGAAGGGAACACTGGGTTATCAGTAGGAAATGGCATTGTCGCATCCAAGAAACTTGGGATGGTCAAGCTCGAAGCCTCTGCAGCGTAGAGGAGCTACGAAGAAAAACAACAAAGTCAATATTTAGATTATAAAACACTGACTGGCTGCATTAGTTGTTCCGCTATCCGCAGGAACAAAGATGATGCAACACATGAGCTCAATCCCGGTGATGTCCGGTCTCCCTCCGTCGTATTCTGCACGAAGTCGTTTACCTCCCCAGCGGTCTCCCGGTGGCCTAATAGCTATAGGGGCGGTGCGGAGGAGACATTTGGATTCCACATAGCTTTACAGAGAGCGAGAGTGAGGATGACCGAAGGTGTTGCTGGTAAACGCCTCTAATTCGAGGGGGATGTGCTGCGCTGGCATCCGTGGTTATCCAGAACTTGCCCTGCTTGCTTGCTTGCCAAGGAATAATTTTGTTTATTTGTTTTTTTTACAAGATTTTGCTTATTTCGTGGAAGAAAATTTCCTGGGGATTCCCAGAGGATTCCGAAGATGCAAGAAATTACCTCGACGTGTCTCCATCCATGGAGCGAGCCCAGCTACACGTTCCGCACACCGTGCCCAGCAGACCCACTCACCACTCCGCCACCGTCACCTCAAGGTGCCACCAAGCGGCTGTCAGGGATCCTCCCAACTAATCCCACGCATCAGCTCACCGGCGGTGCCGACGTACACACGCGTTTCCTATCCCGCTCACCCTTTATGGAAGTCTCACCTCTGGAAACAGTGTCCTGATGATCCCATTTCTAGTCTCGAATCCCGCGGTCTAATCCAAGACCATACCACTCTCCTTGATAGAAGCCTTCTCCTTCCGTTTCCCTCGGTGTTGTCCAAGACCGTAACACCCTCCAATCGCCCATGGCCCTTGTCCGCGAGCGCCGGCTCCCTCACCTCAATCTCACCGTTGAACTCCCCGTTCCCGCCGCCGCTGACTGCCGCCTCCGCTTTCCCGTGTTGCCGCAGCGGTGCTCCACCTCTTATGCAGCCACCGACGACGCGGAGTTCCGGCTGTCGGAGTTCGAGAAGCTCCAGGTCCTCGGCCACGGCAATGGGGGCACCGTCTACAAGGTACGCCACCGCCTCACCGCCGCGGTGTACGCCCTCAAGGTGGTGCACACCGACGCCTCCCTCCGCCGCCAGGTGTACCGCGAGGTCGATATCCTCCGCCGCGCCGCCGGCTCCGACCGCGTTGTCCGCTTCCACGGCATGGCCCCGACGCCCTCCGGGGACGTTGCTCTGCTCCTGGAGCACATGGACGGCGGCTCCCTCGACGCCTTGCTTCGCCACCGCGGCTGCCGCCCTTTCCCGGAGCCTGCCCTCGCGGCCGTCGCCCGCCAGGCACTCCTCGGCCTCGCCGATCTCCACTCCCGCCAGATCGTCCACCGCGACATCAAGCCCGCCAACCTCCTCATCAACGCCGCCGGCGAGGTCAAGATCGCCGACTTCGGCGTGGGCAAGGTGCTTCGGCGGTCGCTGGACCCCTGCGACTCCTATGTGGGGACGTGCGCGTACATGAGCCCGGAGCGGTTCGACTCGGAGTCGTACGGTGGGGACTACGACCCCTACGCGGCCGACGTGTGGAGCTTAGGGCTGGCAGTGCTGGAGCTGCACCGGGGACACTTCCCGTTGCTCCCTAAGGGGGCGCGGCTGGACTGGGCGGCGCTGATGGTGGTGATTTGCTTCGGGGAGGCGGCTGGGGCTGTGCCGGAGGGGGCCGCGTCCAGCGAATTCCAGGATTTCCTAGAGTGCTGCCTGCAGAAGGAGAGCAGGAAGCGGTGGCCGGTGGCGGAACTTCTGGGCCACCCCTTCGTGGCCGCGGCGGATCGGGCTGAGTCAGAGAAGGCGCTGCGGGACCTGCTGCACGAGGACATCGACGAGTCGTGACTCAACGGCGCCTGTGGACCCGCCCTAGGTGGTTTCGAGTCCTCGAATCTGTCGTGTATTGTGTACATAATAGTGGAGTGGTTGGGCACTCTAACCACGTATAAAGTTTTATCAGTTAATAAGCATTTGCCATAATTTGCTCTCCTTTACACCACAATTTAAAAAGTATGAGCCATAATGTATAAAGTTTTAAGAGTAAATTGAGTATCATGAAGTCCATATCTTACAGAGATTAAAAAAAAGTATAAACTAACTATCAGTGGGTTAAATGGATCCAATTACCCAAAAACGTTTGAACCATTTAAGAAATTATATGGAAGAAAAGGAAAAGTGGTATACCTTTTCCATCAACCGTTTAAACAAACCCATAAAACACTATCATATTTTTATTTTTAAAAACACTATATAGTCTTTTTGAACTAGCCTTACAGTATTTTTGTGATAAAAAACAATCATAAAACGTGTTGACAACACTCCATTTAATATGATGATATCGCCAAGACTTCACCTCGCAAAGTCCCAAGACTTCTTCTCTCCGCCCGAATGAGGAGAAGTCACCGACAACGCAAAGACCTCATTGCCTCGAACGAGAAGGAAGCGACATCTCATCTACGATGCCTGACTAGAGAATACAACAATAGATCAGAATCATCAAGGGAGAGCAATGTCAAATCTTTAGGTTCTCCCTTTTCTTCTCCCTCTTCTTCTTTCTCCTTGGGTAATATCATCTCGATTTTGAATAATAACGAGACAAAAATAACCTCAATCGATAGCACCACCCAATAATGAGCAATCCGCGTACCGATCTGCTTACAGATAAATACGTATCACCCGATCTAAACGATAATATTTGAAATTAAAAACTTTGACAAGAACTACCTAAAATCAAGACCGACCAACACAAGTTTAAGAACAAACAAAAAAGAGCGTATAAAACAAATATGGACTTGCATAATATTCACATCCTTGGAAGATAAGCAAAAAGGGGAGAGAGGACAAGAAAAGAAAAAAAAAACCACAACACTGAGACGATTGCAAAATGCCGAATAGCAAAGATAGAGCAGGCTATACAAACAAATAAGGCATTGGCCTACCAAAATGACAGGTCTTTAAGTTAGAAAACCCAACAATCACTTGCAGAAGCCAACTACAGTCGATGTCAGCAGCAAACATGAGCTCCCTAACAAATTGTTGCAAGATCGTCTGGTGCTGGTCTCCATGAAGAAATCAACAGCGGGCATAAGAAGATGAAAAATACATAAGAAGAAAGTAGCCTCATGCTGAATCTCTTCTTGATTTCTTGTCATAGGTTGCGCATCAACCCACTTCGAGGGACAGTCCTGAAGTCAGAACAGAATTATGTGACAATTAGCAATTTTACAGGAACCCCAACATTTCGGGTTCAAACAAATAATGTTTTGTGAATGGGTCATAAAAATATACGACAACATCTGTAACCTTCTTAGCAAGTATCAACAGTAAACTCATTAATGGGTTATCAACATGAGTTGTGATATTGTCTTTTTTTTTTTTTTTTTTGAACAAAAAGCATCAACATGTTAAAGATATTCGAGGCGAAAATTGGTAAGTCCATGTTTTGTAGTAAACAAAAAAAGACATTACTTGGAATCATAAAAAATATGAAATACTGCGAGTCCTAAAAAATTGTTAACTGCAAAGGATTGACCTGATGCCCTAGTTATCATAATGATTTAATTTAAGCAATGTAATTTTTTATCAAATCTTAATCAAAACAGAGATAACAAATGCCACCTGCATAAAAAGCATTCATTATTCCATTGAATTCAAATTTAGCATATTGCAAAACTTAAATTTACATATACTGTTGGTTTAATTTAACTAAAATGGAGATATAATATGCTGAAACCTACTATAAATAAATGAAGAAAATAGCCAGAAGAAAAACTAAGCTATCAAGCATACTATACATTTTATATCACGATAAACAAATAACTGGAAATGAATGGTACATGTTAAGTGTAAAAAATGAGTGCCTGAGCATGCCACTATGAGATTTTAATCCTGAGCCTGATTATAACTAATGATTCTCCATTATTCAGCTGTTACAATAGTAGAATACAGACCAAAATCATCAAAAGTTAACAATACGCAGTAAGAAGAACTTGACCAATTGATATAAAATGTGATATTCTAAGAACATATACTAGTCATACCTTCCTGATAGCAGCTGAGAACTATTAGCCGGACCCTTGGAACCACCAGGTCGCTTAGACTTGTTATCTTGTTCTTTCTCCACTCGCATAGCAGCCACTTCTTTCTCCATTGCAGCCACTTCTCTTCTCATCTTTTTTGCCTCCACTTCCATTGCTTTAGTCAAAGTATCAACTTTCTTGGCCAGCATCTGATTTAGAATATTCACAGCAGAATTTACAAGAGTTTGGAAATGGCAGCAGGATTATCTTACAGTGATGTTAACAGAGCACTTACCTCAATCGCATCATCCTTGTCTTTTAAGCTTTGGTCCTTCTCATGGCATGCTTTCCTTAGTGTAATTACCTCCTTCTGCAACATGTCATACAATAGTCCAGAGACACAATCATCTGAGTCAACATTAGGGAACTCATTGGTCTTCTCATCTGGAATTTTCTTCCACCTTTCATGTGTCACACCATCTCCAGTTGCATCAGAAGATCTGTTCAGTGACAAGCCTGCACCAGTCAAAAGGACTTTGCTCCGGTCCAACGATCTAGTGCCACCATCAAATGACTTGGATGCTCCTTTGGCATGTTTGAGTACTGTGCTACTAGAAACAGAAGATCTCATCTGAAAAGATGGTCTCTTTGAAAGGAAACCATTTACACTCTTAGGAACATTATCAGCTCCACCAATGGACTGACGACGTGAAGGACCATTGCTTACACTCTTCCCCTCAATGGTCGTGCGGTAAGTACCACTAGCCGACATTCTCGATCCATCTTCTAAAACCTTGAGCCGTAACTGAAACTTCTCCTGAAATGTCAGAAAAATTGCAACCTCATATGCTTTAATCACTTGAATATAAAAATGATAAGTATTTGAAGGAAAATCACTACTTTTAACTGAGCTTCGGATCTTGCAGTACGTTCTGCTATAGCAAGCTTATCTCGAAGTTGCTGCATTTCACCCTGCAAAACCATGTAAGCATATGACAATATTTCCCATGACAAGGAAAAAAAAATCGAAAATGGGCATATAAAATGGAATCCTGCAAACAGAGCAGTGTGATCTGGAACAAAAAATATTCCTAAACATAGCATCTGCAATGAGATGATCATCAGCAACCATTAGCACTAACCTGCATGAATCTCCGTTCCTCCAGCCACTGTTTAACAGGCATAACTTTGTCATTAGAATCTTTCCATTCGTTTGCAACTACCACTGCAACCCTATTAGCTGAAACCTTTGCCCGAGATAGTTCACGATCAAGTGTTTTCATCTCGTCCTGAATATATAACCAGAAAATTTAATAATAACAACACTAAATATTTTAGATCTTATGACATAAAGTAGTTCAAATACAAAAATAGAATCCTTCTCTAATACATCACAATAAAGCCCAATATATTACATTCATCTCCTGAACTTTCCGCTGGTAATCCCTAACTGCATTTGCAGCTGCGCCACCTGCAAGAACAGCCTCTTCGAGTTCTCGCACAGTCTGGCTAAGCTTTTCAACCTCAGCAACCTTTTGACGATGCATTTTATCCAGGATCTTGTTCTCCTCCTAATCAATGAAGACGGAGGTGAGAGTGAAAACAATATAATAATAAAAATAGCATCACAGCACGCAGACTCTACCCCCACTACACCAGTGGAGAATTATTATCATTTTTTCCTGTATACCTGACAGATCTCGATCTGTTTCATCAACTCCTGATTCTTATTTTGTAGATCATCCACCATTGAAGCCTTTGCTAAAGCAATCTGTACAGTCCGTTCAGCTTCCAATAGTGCAGCTTCCTTCGATTTGGTAAGACGATCTAATGCCCTGTTGTCATCCTGCAGCTTTGCAATCTGCACATAGGAGGGATGTCTTCAACAAATTCTAGCTTTTCTAGCCTCTTTTTTACGGTAGACATATACAGAACTCTAAGATGTTATGTTCAGAGACTGTAGAGCTGTAGAGTTGTCATACGCCTGACAGAAGATTTATCTCTTAGTGTCCTAGAAGCACAATACAACTGAGATATAAATATGGCAACAGCTTTGGAGATAGCGAATATTCAGATACATTAAAACCATGCTAGGAATACAGAGAAATCCAACAAGTAAGAGGTGTAATCTTTTATAAAAAATGGAACACTGCAAAGGTCAGCAATTGGAAACTGAACAAAAAATCAACATCAGGAGAAGTTCAATTTCCAGCAACACTCACATGAAGAATTTAAAATATCAATCAGATGGTTTAAAAGAAGGAACAGACAGACCACAAAAAAAGAAAAAGAAAAAACTTGAGCAGATATTGCAAGAAAATTAATCTGTTGATAAACTGAATATCCAAGGAAGGTGGTTGCTAAGTGCTAAACACAGGCAAAGATATCAAAGAAAAAATTATGGATGATAAATTTTGCAGGAGCAAGGTTTCAAAAGAAGACCTCTTGCCGAGCTAGCTTCAACTCTGCCTCAAGGGGTGCAAGAATGGCTTCAATTGGGGGCATGTCATCATCTTTTTGAGCTGCATGGACTCTTCTAAGTGTTGCCTCTGCTGCAAACTGGGCAGCCAAAGCTGCTTTCTTCTCATCATTTATCTTCTTGATTTCAAGATTCTGCATGTTCAATTTATCATCAACCACTACCTCATCATAGAATCATACAAATGACAGAAAAGCAATAACAAGGAAATTTAGTGACTACCCTGTTCTCTAGAAATGATTCAGTGAGCTTCAGCTTCTCATCCATCTTATTCAATTCTTCTGTTAGCTGACATAGGTGAGAAAAGATTCAGAATACAACCCACTAAGTATCTAATATCATCATTTGTTTCAGAAATTTCTTTACATATACTGGAGTGAACAAATACCCAAGACAAATGCAACAACTAGAAGGAGAAATAGATAACCTAATAAAACTTGACACTAGTTTGACGAATATAGCCATTTCTTACCATGGTAATGCCATTTCTTAATTGCACAAATTAAGGATATAACATCATATTACAACATAGAATCTTAGAGTACTCCATGTAGAAACCTTTTTGACAAAAGCCAGAAAGGATTCAATCATTAGCACTTGGTTCCGAAGAGGACAATAACAAGAAATTTTATCTTCGACAAAAATAACAATAATCACAAACTTATCAAATAACAGGATCTTAAAGAAATTGTCTGAATACTTCCCTTCTCACAAGATGATTTAGCAGGTAGTGAAATCGACCACTCACCTCTTCGACTGCCTTCTCTCTCGCACGCTCTGACAATCTCAGAGCCTTGATCTCTGCCTGTGCCTCAGACAATTCTCGATCTCTGTCTGCAAACCCCTCAAAAAATTCAGACAAACTTCAGTGCGAAAGCAACCAGCCAAATAAACCAGAAGAGAAAACTGCATCAAATCACATTCCCACCTCTGACTTCATTCTCGAGCCTGCTGAGCTCGACCCTCACCGGATCCGATCCGTGGAGCAGATTTATAAACTCCTCCGCCTCCAAGTTGGGCTTCATCAAGGCCCTCCGCCTCAGGGCCGATGCCGCCCTCCCTTCAATCTTGAACGACGAAGACGTCGTCAGAACGGCCGATGCTTTCTGCGGCGTTGCATTTCCCCCGGTGGCCTCGCCTACGAACCCCTCCGCTCCGAAATCGCACGGATCTGACATCTCGGATCTGATGCGCTCTCACATCGAAAGCAAAAGTCCCATTCAAACAAAGAGGAAAGATTTAAAAAATGCGACCTCAGCTTCGATTCGGAGAACTAGGGTTCTTCCTCACAACTCCTCCTCGATCGCGATTGAGATCTACTTTCTAGGGTTTCGATCGAATCGATCGCTTGCGAAAGCAACCCTGGCTTCCTCCTCCACCTCGTCCCCGCCTCTTCCAATCGCCCTCGTTGCAAGTAACGTGGGAGAGTACTAATAAGTTAACTACAGTGAAACGAAAGCGAAGCGGACTCTTTTATATTACTCCTCTGTTATTTATTTGTACTAAACAATATATTAACGAACGGCACCTCGCTAAATTTCCTCCTGTCTTCGACCATGCGAGAAACGATCAGAACGGGTCGGAAGTAAATCCAACGGGAGATAATGAGTTCTCATTGGAGAGTCGACTCTCGAGATATTTGGTAAAGTTACCGCACCAGGGAAGGAGGAGCCTCGGCGATCTCAGGGTGCCACGTAGCACAATATGTGTCTTACCGATCTCGCGGGATCCTTCAAACGAGTTCGACTCGCCTTTAGCCTTTACTTGTTGGATCCTGGTGGGCTGTCCGACTTAAGACAGCGGACAAACTTCTGACCAAAGCGGTCCGCGACACGTACCTGGTCAAGAGTGACATTAAAGAAAGGACAGACCACTTAAAATCACTATGTTGAACCTGTTATTTCATTTGGGGAATAAGTTTTTAAATACCAAAATTGCTTGACAAAATCATTTACAAAATTAAAATTTACATAATCTTCGCATGCTACACATAATAAATAAATTTTCAAAAATAAAAGATGATATAGGAGACTATATACTCCGTATGTTGTAAATCAGATATTTCTATATATTATCATATATAATGTTAATTTGACTTAAGTTATATAATAGCCTTATATTTTTGTCTATAAATGATTAGTCTTACTGACATCTTTTATTATCCCTTGAGGACCTATAAAAGAAAAAATATGTTAGAGAAAGCATTTAACTCAAAATCAAATAAACAGTCATTTTCAATAAATATTTAATAGATAATATAAATTATAAATATAAACTTCATAACCTCTAAACAATCACACAAAAAAGGTCCAAAGTGGTCCGTTGAAATCAAAACTCCCTACAAGTGCACATATGATAATATTACGGAATAAGACAGTGAACTAGCACTAGACATTACCTCGAAGGCCCATTTAGTGTCTCATGAGTAGCTCTTAGGCATTGTACTAGATGACACTTTATACTACTTTATGAGGCTAAAAAATTCTTAAAATGGTTATCTATATGGGTTATTTTTTAGATAGTTTTGTCTATATACGACAACTGTACATAACCTATATTTATAGAACTAAGCAATAAAAGATACTCAAAATAGGACTACAAAGCTTATTGTAAGACCTCCACATACTATGTAAAACATGAATAAAATCAAAAGAACCAGACATACATAAACATTATATTGAATACCTTTTATACAGATTTGTTTATGACATTCTCCTCCACTTATTCATTTGACGTCTTCTTTGAAGCCTAAATCTTTCCCAAATCTTTAATTTTTTGCTATAGTTGTAATGCATCTCTTGGCTCCAAATTACTCTCTATCACTGTTGTTTAGTCAAACATTGATCTACTAATGCTGCTTTAACTCAAAAATTACTCTACCTTTAGTGTGAGTTTAGTCGAGTCATGATGATTTTTATTGGTTCCTGCAGATCCCTCAAATAAAAGAAAAGACAATCCTTATTTTGTGTCAATCGCTTGACGTCTTACGCCACTTGAATTGAGTGCATGCTTTTTGAAGGTTTAACCAGCATCGTCTAGCAGGCTTTGAAGTTTTTGAGGTCTTTCCTCCATAAAATTTGTCCATTGATTCCTCTTCTACTTAATTGTCACTTCTAAGTATATTCATATCACTTTCGTTTTTGTTAGCATTCTATTAGGAAATAAAATGAACAATCTACTCTTTGTAAAATTGATCATCATTCTTAAAGATTTGATAATTATTATATTTCACTGAGTTTCTTTGATCATCATTCTTAAAGATTTGATAACTATTATATTTCACTGAGTTTCTTTGAAGGATTTTTGAATATATGTAGAGCTCCCAAGAGTCCACCAACTTTGCTAAAATTAGTGTGTCATTGTGTGTCACATCCTAAATTTTTTTTTTCAAGATCATATCTTTCCACATATTTAGAGCCAAATGGATAAACATCATTTTATCTATAATTTATAAACATTTATTACAGTCGATTTATTCATCAAATCATAAGTTGAAAAGTAGACATAGTAATATTAACTAAAAAAAATCATCCGAATGACTCGACCTAGCGATAAATGATGGTTCATTCTCTACTATAATCTAATTTGGTGCTAGTGGGAGGCTACTATAAAAACCAAAAACAAATAAAATTCAGCAACACTGAGTAGGAACCTCAAAGGTCAACTCAAAATGAATACATAATCAAAAATCAATCATCCTATTGGCGTATATCAAATACCTGAAGGAGCATTCCCTCAACAGCGGATAGAGATGTTTTATCCTACGGGATGAGTTTGTGTTCTCTAAACAACGAATTGAGACAAACTCATATCGTACTCCCAATAATGGATGGAGTAGTATCCCTCACTCGCCAAAGTGGGGACACATCCCTCCCAATAGCGGATGGAGGAACCATCCAACTGTCACGTCTGACGACCCGCTAATCCCCGAAGGGAATCATCTTACCTGCCCTCGGTAGAAAAATAACATAATTTTCCACTAGTCATATCTATATCGAGATGAAATAATAAATTTAAAATATCTCTTTAAACATCATCAATATCAAATAATACCAATTAGCCCTCAATTGACTTGAACCTTAGTTCAATCGATCTAATTAAACTCGATTTATTAGAACCTAGCTAAACCGATCTCTTATCATCATTTAACTAGTCTAGAACTACCCTAGACTAGTATAATTTGGATTAGATTATGTTCAATTTAGATTAAACTAACTTGAATAAGTCAGACCAATTTGAAATCACCCTAAATTAATCTAGACTAATCAAGCCTGTTTAGTTCAATCAATATTTGGGCTCAAATCTAACAATTACATAATATTAGATTAGGCTATGCTAACCCATATACTAGTCATATGCACTGTACATGATTGTGCATGCATCACACCAGGCTTGGCCAACCCTGGCCCATGGACTGGTTATATGCGTCGCATATGACTGTCTATGTTAGGCTGAGTTAGGCTAGCTTGTGAGCTAAGGCCTGACCCGTAGGTTGGGCTTGGCCTAAGAGCTAGGTCTAGTATCCTAACTAAGCCTAGCCAATGGACTATAACTTAACCTACTAGTTTGGCCTAGCTTGTGAGCTATTTTAACTCAATTTCTATCCAATTTTATTAATATCAAATTATGACAACATATATTTACTAATAATAATATATTAAAATATAACAATAGATTTAAGGATAAGATTGAAAAATAAAATTCTTAATTCAATAAGAATTTAAAATTATATTTTTAATATATATGACATGAATAATTTCAATATGATCTAATCAAACAATAAAATTTTAAATCTTAAAAGGAATAGAAAATTTTCAAATAATATATTCTAATCTAATAATAAAAATTTTAACATTTAAAATATTAAAAAATATTTTTGGACTGCTCATAACATATTTTAATCAAGATAAGATTAAAAAATAAACTATAGTACGAGAAAATAACATTCTTAATCCAAATATAAAAATAGATATCATGAATTCAATATATAAAATATATATAATTTTAATATGTTTAAATCCAAAACCTTTAAATAGGATTGAAGAATATCTTAAAAAATTTAAATAGTCTAATTTAATCCAACAATAAATATTTTTAAAATTAACAAGATTAATAAATATTTAAGGAATCAAAATAATTTTTTTTGTTTTCAAGAAAGATAGGAAAACCTACCTCTCTTCATCATGATGTAACTTCTCATTCCTCTCATTGCTGGGCTCAGCTAGGTGACAAACGAAAGAGAGAAATCTCTCCCCTTAAATAGGAGGAGATGAGCCTCCAATAAAAGAAATTTTTCTTAATTTTCGTATTTATTTAATATAAATTATTTTTATTTAATATACTAACAAATATAAAATTATCCTATTTAGAATACTTAATGGTCATTTCCTAATTCATAGTAGCAAACAAGGAAATAAAATTAATACTTCCTAAATTACAGTAATAAGCAAAAAAATCAAAGTTAATTCCTAAATTAAATATTTGATTTGATTATAGTTTGGATTCTTGGCCCTTGCCCCTAGCACAATTTTTACTATACAGTTTCATTTGCAGTAACTCAAATTGTAACTTAATGATATATTCTTCAAGAATACCTGTCTCTGCTTTCTTTTGCATTGTGCTAAGGCTTTTTTACCTTAACTTCTCTTATGCAAGTTGAGTCGTCTTAGTCTCTCCGTCAATTATTTCATCATGATAATATACATGTGCCTTAAAGCTCTCTTCAACTTTAACGCCATACCAGATGAGTTTACTCCATCAGAATAAGAGACCTATGGAATGACATGATCTTAATCCAATAGTTCATGTTCTTAACCTCAGTCTAAGAAAAACCTTATGCCTCTACTCTATATTATGTCTTTTATGTCAACTCTCTTTATGTAGCTTAAGCACTTCACCAAACTTCACTCAAGTTACTTCGTTTTTTCCGTTTACATTGAGTTGATGATGATCATTACAACCACTATTTCATAGGCCAACCCTCCATTAAGTTCAATCTTCATATCGGCTTTAAGTATGCATTCATTTGGTATTTCCTAGGGTCATTCTCTCACTTGATTTTACAATATATCAACCAACGCATCACCTCATGTGAAATCATGCAATCATGCAATTATTTATTATCGCTTACTCGTCTATTGAGTATTATGGAACCATCATTTTAAGGTACCCACTCAACATATGTAGTCCATTGCACATGATTTTTCCTCTGAAAAATTAAGACTTATTTCTCATAGATATTAGTCTCATTTAAGTAACTTTTTTCTTTACATCATTTCCTCTTGAAGTTTCAAAAACAATCATCCCCTTGGACTACTCCACATACTTGTTATATTATGATTCTTCACCAATATAGCCTCTCTATTATGTCTGTTATAGTCTAGCAATATGTTTAACTTATTATATACTTCAACATCTTATGGATATACCATTCTCATATCAAAGAAAGTTTTTTTGCTCTATAATATCAAGTTTCAATTACCTTGGGATGGTAAAGAAAAAGTTTTCTTACTCTATAACATCAAGGTTCAGTCACCTTGAGATGGCTACGGATAGTCCATTATCTACATATGAGCCCTTATATAAGTATCAAATTCTTTAAATTAGCAATTCATTTCACCTTTGTAAACTTTGCGTAACTCTTTTAGTCACTAAGCAACTCATCCCTCCTTGCACAATCTCATCATTTGCCAAGCGCCTTACTTGTTGAGAAATCCTTCAGGGGAGCGACATCACATACGTAGCGGAAGAATAAAAAATAACCCCAACTCGTAGAAAGTTTTCGTCGTCGTGCGAAGATCGGTGCATCAAAACAAATCCGTGAAAACTACATGTATAAAAGAAAGTATTGAGGGAGATCGTATATCCCTGAATCCCTGCAGATCTGTAGGAGAGGATGAATGAGGTTAAGCGTCATCCTCTTTAGCAGTATCCACACTGTAGGAATTGCGACGATGCACTTCTCTAGGGAGAAGAGAACATGAGATGGCTACCAAGAGAACTCTCAGCCTATAGAGCTTTAGTTCCCTCCTATTTATAGAGGCCCCCAATAAACCATAATGGATCTTACTTTGTTGGGTATTGGATCTCTATCTAATTACCCAAGCCTCTTGGATTACTGGGTCTCTACCCAATAATCTCTTATTAGCAATTATTGGATCTCATCTTAGGATCCAATAATTCATGGGCTTATTGGATATCCAATAAGATAGGGGTTCAGCGGATATCTCACATTTGAACCTCTACTCGTCGCAACACCTACCATATGTGTATGACTCTCTAGGCCCAATATCAAGTTGGTTGTGAGTCATACTTGTCAAAACTCTTTCTAACTTAGTAAATTATTATCTCTATAATAATTCACCCAACTCATCGACTACGGACGTACTAGGCTACTACGCCGCAACCCCTAGACGATATAGGGGAATCCAATCCTTTAAACTTATCTGTCCTTAGTTACCATGTATTTATAGTCCCTCATCCATCTAATATCCCAAAGACCCTATATCGAGCGTGGTACTGGCAGGCCCATACGGTCTCTCCTTGAGTCTTGCTCTTGTCGGATTCTCCCGGAGAACTCTTTCTCTCTCAATCCAAATAACCTTGGCCAAGGATTTGTTCGAGCAAGAATACATAGGATATTCCTCTCATAATACCGAGAGCGGATTATCCTCTATTGACACTCAATAGCCCTCGTAAGGTTGGTTATTACTCCCAATGACCGACTGTACTAGATCTGGAACTTTTCAAACCTATAAGTCCGATATCAAAGAGTGGAGTACTCATACAGGACATCCTTGGTGTCTCAAGTCTAAGGACCAGATACACTACTGGGACTATGGAATTGCTATCTGACATGAGCTATCAATAACCATCCAGCATTCCATAGGCGGATCAATCAGTGAACTCATTCCCGAATGAGCACCTACACTGTACCCTTAGTGTCCCCACACGAGTAGCAATGAGACCAGCCACCTCCATCATATTGTCACGGACAAAATTGTAAACGACTTGTTCGGTGTAATGCTTGTGTTTGTCCGTGTCCCTTTTGGTTGGTTGTCACTTGTAAAGCTTGTAAAGGGCTTGCCAAAGGCAAAATGCCCTATTTGAGTGAGTTTGACAGCCATTGTAGGCTTGTACATAAAGTACGCGTCGAGGGAATACTTGTAATAGAATTCGGTCTGTAGTGGACCAAATCTATACCTTTGTTGTGCAACTGTTCTGAGCTTGTGATATCCATTGTTGGAATGTGCATTGTCTATAAAGTGTTTACTAAAAGAGTGGCTTGCGGATCCCGTGTGAAGCGCTTTCTCTGTCTCGTCTTCTCTTTTGTAGATCCTAAGGGATTGTAGGAGATTTCGGTAGGTGACCTTTGCGGTGATACGCATTGGTGCCGCACGGCTTAGTGCAAAACCACTAAGTCCGTGATTGGTATCGAGCGACAAGCTCACTTAGAAACACTTAGCATGCAACGTGGGGACCTTGTTAGGCACCACGAGGACAACAAGCTAAGAAGAATTGCGGAGCGCATGAAAGGTGGGGATGGCCGAGTTCGAAAGCGGTGGCTCGACATTGACACCCAAACTTGACGGTGCTCGAGGCAAGCGGGGTGCTTGGCCAAGGATGAGACCGTGCAAGTTGCAGTGGGTTGCTCAATGATCGAAAGAGTTGTGCAAAGCTCACAGAGGTGAGGAAAGTTGCAAACTCAAGGAATTTGATACTCATGCAAGGTCTTGCATGCGGACAATGGACCGTCCGTGGCCATTCCAAGCGGTACCAAGGTCCGTGCATTGGAGCATTGAAACTTTCTCTTCAAGATGTGCGAGGATACTTTCGTATGAAGTGAAATGTGCAACAAAAAGATGCAGCATGTTGCTAAACCCAGAGGGGTCAAAGTCAGATTGGTGAGGTATCACAATCTAGCAAGTGCATTTGCGAAGGCGAGTGGGCACGCTTTGTTCAAAGAAAGGCGAGTAGTCCAAGGGGCGGTGGTCTCCAAAACTTCCAGAGGAAGGATGCGAAGAGAGATGTTGCTCAACGGCGCGATATCCAGTGGGATAAGTCCCGCTCTCCGAATGTGAATCTGGTGCAATGAATTGCTTGAGGAGTACCTCAAGACAGCTCGAGGATCGAGTGAGCGGTGAGGAGTCATCGCATGATCTCGCAAGTGGCAATGCGTTGGTGGACGATAGCGAGATCAAGTGGGGAGCAACCAGGGCAACACAAAGTGAAGGCACACTAAGAGCCGACAGTGAGTTCGACTCAACAGGGGTCGACCGTGGAATGGTGGGCGTGAGGGCCACCATTAATCCAATGCTAATCGAGAAGCAGAGCAACTTGGGGAAAACTTGGTGAAGTACCCAAATCGCGTGAAGGGAGTTGGCTTTGAAGACGGAACATGGAGCGGAGGCTTGGTGCTTTCCTTACACGAGGTCAAGGACATGGACTCTTGCCGAGGCAAGAATCGGATCATATCGTTTCATGGGTTTCATATTCAGATGGAGCAAACTCATCTTGCATGGTGCCAAACATGAAGGGAGCTTCGAGGCACATACATCTTATCTTGATGAAGCACTTGGTGGAGATTCTAAGGTGACGCGGTTTGCTGAGGCAAAGTTGGTGTCAAAAAGCCTTGACACGGGGCAAGAGGATGCAGAGACAGCTACTCTTGAAGAATATGCCACAGTGTTGCTATTCAAGTTGCCATGAGGAAAGCGGTGCGCAGAGATTGTCTTTAGGGCGAGTCCCGTGATCCGATAATGGTGCACCTATTTCAGCGAAGTCCGGGGACTTCAGAGGAGCTGCTAGGCGATGGATTGTCCTAGAGCTAGGCTTCGTCCGAGTGTAACCCGAGAGTGGGTGGACGAAGGTCGATTGCCACAGGATCGAACAGAATCGAAGATGGCGAAGGCCCTGCGATGTGTTGGCGGAGTCCACACATGGAGATATCGCAGTTTGAGTTCATACCACAGGATCAAGATGCAGGAGATGTCACCAAAGGCGACATGATGCAAGATTGTGGTGGAATGGTTCGCGGCAAGTCGACACACACAAAGATGGTCCCGAGGGACATGGTCATCTGGAGATATGACCGAGCGCGACAAGGAGCTCCAAGTTGGTGAACAACATGACGGTAAGAAGAGCTATGGATTCAAGCAGTTGATGCCATGGTACCGCAGAGGCGGGTCTTCCGTGCGTGCACCGAATGTTGCATTGAACGGAAGCCTTGGACATCAGCTTATGGGGGCTGTGCCCTGTCGAGGAAGAAGTTCAGATGCAAGTACCAAAGTGAGTCCCATGTGGGGCCGGATCATCTGAGGTATGATCGGAGCTCATTAAGAGTGGAACTACTTGAGCCGACTTTCGCTTAAGGGAGCCCGGCAAGTCAGAGGACAAGGCTGAGTAAGCGAACATTGCAGCCAATGAAGCTAAGGAGAACAGAATTAGTGCAAGTCCTACAACATGAGTGGCGGTGGCCACACATGGGAGTTGCAGTTTGTATTTCCATCGATCAAGCGGGCCGAGAACACAGAGGTGTTGAAGCGGGGTCGAATAGGCGTGGAAGCAATGACGAGTCCAATGGGATTCAATACCCAATATCGATCATCGGTTAGATTGAAGGTGAACTCAAAGGAGTGTCACAATGTCATCGCAGATCTACCGATCACGAAGAAGGGATGCAGATGCGAGACAATGGATAGTAGTGCCATTGGCGTCGCAATGCCATGGTACACTGTGAGGCGGGACTTCCGGAGTCATCAATCCCTTGCTCTCTTAGAGGAGAGCACTTGGTCGTGATATGGGCCGTGGAGGAGGAGAATGCTTTGGCAAACTCCATGTACCAAGACAAGGTCAAGGGCGAAGGCCGAGAACTTCGTAAGACCAATGTCAACGGACTTTCTATCAAGATAGCCGTGAGTGAAGGACTTCTGGTCGATGCAAGAGTACATGACCAAGGATCGGAGCAGAGGCAAGACGTGGTCTGTTGTACCTTTACTACTCGGAGGAGTCGGAAAAGAAATGATGGAGAAGGCGGTGACAATCCCAAATGCGACCAAATCTATCGGAGACTTACTCCAGTTGGGTGATAACTTCTTGCATTCCGAAGTTCAATGGCAATGAGAAGGTGAATCACGATGAGTCGACTCAAATGAAGGATTGCAAACACTTCAAGTGCTTGGAAGTGTGAGCTAAGAGCAAAGCGAATTCCAAGAATAACCGACGGCACTTGCAGTACAAACTCGAGGAGGCGGGCGAAGACAAGTAACCTTTGCCTTCTCAACTCCCAAGAGAATGGGCGGAACTCAAGATGCCCAGCTCTCTTAGTTATCCAAACAGAGGAGCTCTTGCAGATGTGAAGACCCTTCAAGACAACTAAGTGGAAGAAGATTCGATGGGCAAATTTTGCGGAGGAAGGACTTGAAAACATCAAAGGTTGCGAGGTGATGCTCGTTAAAGCTCCAACAAAGCATCTATCCAGATTCAAGAGACAAGAAGAATTTGAAGATCGGCATATCAAAGATGGTCTTTTTCCTTCATCGATGATGAATCCGCAAGAACCAGAAGGATCAAAGACAACTTTGCCAACCCCACACCAAAGTCAGAGTCATTGGCGAGTTGAAGCAGCACGGCGGATTAAAGTTCGACGACTCAACAACAAGCGGAGAACAAATGGGAGCCAAGGGGCGATCGCGGCAGGAGCGAAGATCGAAGATCCAACAAAGAAAAGAAGTTGCAGCGTCGTGAAAAGGCCGGCGAGGGCGTCGAAGGATTAAGTGGGGAGAATGTCACGGACAAAATTGTAAACGACTTGTTCGGTGTAATGCTTGTGTTTGTCCGTGTCCCTTTTGGTTGGTTGTCACTTGTAAAGCTTGTAAAGGGCTTGCCAAAGGCAAAATGCCCTATTTGAGTGAGTTTGATGACCATTGTAGGGCTTGTACATAAAGTACGCGTCGAGGAATACTTGTAATAGAATTCGGTCCCGTAGTAGTGGACCAAATCTATACCTTTGTTGTGCAACTGCTTCGAGCTTGTGATATCCATTGTTGGAATGTGCATTGTCTATAAAGTGTTTACTAAAAGAGTGGCTTGCGGATCCCGTGTGAAGCGCTTTCTCTGTCTCGTCTTCTCTTTTGTAGATCCTAAGGATTGTAGGAGATTTCGGGTAGGTGACCTTTGCGGTGATACGCATTGGTGCCGCACGGCTTAGGCAAAACCAGCTAAGTCCGTGACAATATGGACGGGTATACAGTACACCAGTCGATCCGATTATCTCGATGTCTCTCTCGAGTAATCTATGACCTGGATAATTTAGGATTTATGTTTAAAGGTGAATCGGTCTCATTATCGTGATCTCATCACGATCCGATTCTCGTTGCACAAATCCAAGGACATTACAATATACATCCAGATAAAGTGAGATAATGCCAATAATTATAAACAAAGAGATTGACACAATGTGTTACAAGTATAATCACTCATGTGATTGGCATGTAGGGCACCTATAACTAGCACTGCTTACCATGAGTACCATCAAGTTTGATTGTCAATGTCAAATCGTAACTCGAACTCAACATTCTCAACCTTTATGCATTATGAGTTTTTTCCAGTGTGCTTGTTCTCGTGATGCCCTTTGATTAAACAATTGACTATCTCTTTAAATGCTAATCTCGAATGTCTACTGCTATAAATGATTCTTTTTCCTATATCTCTATGCTCATTTCCCTTAAAGATCACTCATACTGACTACCCTCAACGCAACCTCATAAGGTCCCTTATATTTGTATATTTATTATTTCTAAATGCATTTGTCATGTTTTGATATCATCTATCATAAATTTAGATTATTTTATCTTAAATCGTACGGTACCTTTGCATGTATGTCCACAAAAGATTGGCTTCCTTGAAATCTCTAATAATCTTTAACAATCTAAAAAACAGATTGATCAAAGGAAACAAATAATGTAAATTATAAAGATAGATTTCATAAATTCTGAATGATCGTACGATAAAAGGTACAAGTGATTTACCATGACCAAAATCTCTACAAGTACATATATAATATTACTGTATAATAAGGTAACTAACTAACCCTATATATTATTCTATAGGCTCATCCAATCATATGAGGTTGCTACTGAGTACTGTAATGACTGGTTCTTTATATCACTAAAGAACCAACTAACTAACCCTAATGGCTGGTTCTTTAAATCACTCTACACAATTACAAAACTCTCAAAATAATTTTTTAGATTATTTAATTTTAGATAATTTTATTATATTATAAATAGAATATATTTATAGAATTAAAATGATAAAAAAATCAAAATAGCATTGTTAAACCTATAGTAAATTTTTTTTACCTACTATATAAATACCTAACAAAATCGAAAGATACATGGGTAAACATTATATCCAACATATTTGTTAGTGATAATATAGAGATGCCGCCAGCTGAAAGTCTATTACAAATCATGAATATGAATCGGTCTAACCAAATTACATAATATGTGAGTTCCCATACGTATGCTGCAAACCAAAGATTTCTTCGTATGCCGACACCGCGAGCCGGAAGCGTTGGCTTCCCTCTTCTCTTCCTCGCTTTAAGTTGATTGGAATCATCACTGTCCGCATAATTGGACTCGAAGTGATGTCCTCGTCGTCATCATCGGCCTCTTTAACATAGAGATATTACAACCGACACATGAGAGGATTTCTAGCATAGGATTTGAAAGGACTCGAATAAATCATACAATGTCGATGCCTTCTGATCCAAACCCAATGTTACTGCAGTAATGGGTTATCTAAACTCAACATTTAATCTCTCTTGGGTAGGTCAGGATGCACCACGACATCTCAGCCCAACATGGACCACTTGACACCATCAACGATGTGATAACACAACAACGCCAACTTGATCCTTGGTGTCGCAACAGATCAATACTTTTTCTCGATTGTCGGTCCATTTTTTAGGATCCCATTCCTCTGATGTATCAGTTATAATCATCTCTGATGTATGAACATCTGGTTGGTACCACATCTTATTACCTCGTTACAAACATAACTAATATTTATTGGACATTTGTTAGCAACAAGAGAACAAGAGATTTAAATACCTACCTTTTTCTTCTTGTGGTTTAAGTTGTAAATAAGCGGTTAGAGCATTGACTCTTCTACGTGGCAGATCAACGGCTTACATTTAATGTTGACCCGATCTGACCTTTGATCTTGATTTCACTGGTCAGGTAATTTTTTATCTCGATCAGATAGCACACGATTGATCTTGACCTGATGTGGACCGTTCGATCGAGTCGGTTCGGGGATACTGGCCGGCTGCTGCAATTGTAAGTCAAACCAAAAGAACTAAAACGTAATTAAAAGAAAGAATTGGCGATTTTACGTTTCGCCCTTTGTTCTACTACACGTGTCATGTTTTTTGTAAATCGTGAAGTACAGGGTGTTATGTGCAAATGTCCGTCCTCGTAACGGAAAAGATTCGTTTTGCCGCTGGAGACCTCCGCCCCGCAACGGTGATGGCAGAGACGCACGCACCGCAGACGAATCACTCGAAATAAATAGCCCAAACCAAAAACGAGGCACAGAGCGCGAGCTCAGAGAGAGGGAAAGCAAAGCAGAGGAACTGTATAAGTAGAACGCCCCCTTCCCTTCCGTTTCTTTTCTCATCCTCCGCAGAGCTGGTAGTTAGAACTCCCGATTCCCTTCTCCCTCCCTGACCTGATCTCAGGTGATCTCCCGCAGGGCGATGCTCCGAACTTAGGACTAGAAGGTTTGGAAACACTCCTCGGTTCCGATTCTTTGATACGCAGCGTCGAGAGATCTTCCGGAGGTCGAGGCATGGCGGAGGCGTCGTCCTTGATACCGGCCTCCGTTCTTCGGAGCCTCACTGATAAGCAGTACGAGAAGCGGAAAAAAGCCGCGATGACGGTATTGGTTTTAGATCTTTCTGTTGTCTTCTTGTTTTCTGTCGACATGTTTTCTTGACGTAAATGTTAGTTTGGAGGCGACTGATTGTTTGGACAATGTGTAATTGCAGATCCAAGACATCGTCGGGAAACTCGTTTTTGAGCAAGAGGTCAAGAAGATATTGGCTGTGATTGACATGTTTGCCACGGAGTTTACCGCCAACCCACAGCCGGATCGTAGGAAGGTCCGCTAATGGTTTCTATGCCTTGTTCTAGTGTTTTCTTGAATTAGTACTTTACCGTCATTTGCAGTATCAGATTTCTTTAATGGCTTCAACCCATGTTTCCGATGTTCTCGCTGAGTTTAAGTATCTGTCGAGCTTTTATCTTAGGTTCTGTTTCTTGCAGTGTGGATTAAAAGGACTTGCAGCTGTTGCACTTGGTCTGAAAGAAAACGCTCCTGCGTATCTTGAGGTTTTACTGAAGAGCACACGCATATTTTCCAACATACTTGCTTTTCTATTGGAGTAATCACTTAGAAATTGTCTGTCGTCTAATGATCATTGAGCACCAAGATACTGAATGGGAGATTGATTCTAGCTATATCGTTGCTTTCATCATCCAGACCATTTTCTGGGTCAATAAAATTCAGATATATAACTAACTCAAAGTCCGAGAAGTGTTCTGAAGAAATAATGGTTTACCATATTGAAATGTTGTAGAACTCTTCATATTGAATATTAATTAAATAAGTTTGAAACTGCTTTGTCAAGATGCCAACTAAGAGCTGCGGGAAAGTTGCTGAAGTTGATTTTAGAAGCAAAGAGTATACAATATAATTCTCACCTTTCCCAAAACTAATATTGTTCGTTACATTTTTAGAATGACATTGGAAGAAATTGCTGGTCAGAGCTCACAACAGATATATGTTCCATTGATTGACAATGTTAAAAAGAACAGAAAATGCAATAAAGGGCAGTGCAAGTAAAGAAAATTAGTGAGAGTAATAGAGGAAGGAGAAGCTCAACGTTTGGAAATTTGGGAAATGAAATTTTTTCTTTGCAATGATGGATTATCTATGTAACATATGAAAATATAGAGGTAAGATAATGATGGATTATCTATGTAACCAATGAAAATTGTAATATCCTCTCAAGCTTTTAAATATGTTAGATTGATATGTAACGACTGGTTTTTGCTCGTATGTAACAATTGGTATGGATAATGTTTGGCATTGAGATGTTTAGGTCGATGCTGGTGCATATATCATTCATTTTAATTTTATTGTAATCTTTAATGACACCTTGTGGTACAAGTTGTATATCCAGTATGCTGGTAGCTCAGTGGTCGGATAAATAACGAAATTGGTATCAAACTGGTACTTCAATCCTTAATGTATCTTCTAGCATCTAACTCACCAGATAGATTTATATGGTAGCTTCGATGAGGTTAAAAAGTGGTTACAACATTATACGTTTCTGTTATTTTTTTTGTCTCTGATTAATTCTACTCTTATTACAGTGACTAATTGTATTTTTGTCCATTTTCTGATTCTAATATGATCATGTTCATCTGATGGAGCAGTTTTTTATGTATTTGCTTATCATATTCTTAATTTGTGTAGTTAGCTAAGTCACTTTTACTTTTGTACATAAATGGTAGGAAATTGTACCACCAGTTCTTCATCGCGTTACTGATGAAGACAGCGCAGTTCGTTTTATTGCCAGTGAAACATTGTATAATGTAGCAAAGGTAAGTTTGGTTATGCTAACTTTTCTATAATGTAGCAATGGTGAGTTTCGTTATGCTAACCTTTCTGTAACGCAACAAAGGTAAGAATTTCACCTCTTGCAAAGGTAAGTTTCTTATGCTTTCCATTCTTTTCTTGTAGGTTGTTAGAGGACATATCATCATCTATTTGTTAGATAATGTGGCCATATTTAATTAGATAAGATATATTAAAGATATGATTGGATTCTGATTATGGTTATTGGCTAATAGAAAGGAAGTCCAATCAAAGTGGGATTCTTTAGAAGAGGCCCTTGATGGGAGGAAATCTTCTAATATCTTATCCTAGACCCTCTGCTCTCGCCTATAAATGAGCAGGACCTCGGGGACTTAGTGTGTCGTGTCATGTGTTAGAAGCAACACGAAGCATCTAAGAGTTGCGTAAGATTAGCAACACAGATGCATCTAAGAGTTGCGTAAAAGAAATATTTCACGATAGGATTGGGAGAGATTACGCTTTTCCCTCTCAATCTCCCCCCGAGCCATCAATTACAAGTGGTCTGTGAAAGGATAGGAAGAGAGGAGAAGGAGTCTAGTTCTCCTTGCAGATTACGGAGGCGTTGGATCTAATAAAGGTATTCGAGATCTTTTCTCCTTTCTTTGCGGATGGCATAAAGGTATCGATCGTAAACACAGATCTATTCATGTTTTGATTTCGATCCTAGCATTAAAGTTTTTCCGCAATTATAAAAGCATGATTAAAGTTATTTTATGCTTACAATGTATCGAGCCTAGGTTCTTGAAATCAAAATTTTAGATCTGTTGTTTTCTGATTTACGATGTTTGATCCGAATTCTGTCAAATCAGTATTCCTATCGATTTTGGTTTATTGTCGTGGTTTATCGTCTGCTTGCGCGATATTAAGAAACAACGACGATCTGTCAACCTCGTTAACGTCGGCCGTAAGGGCCGCCGACGATCGTACCGCAGATTGGCCGCACGAGGGTGGCAACCCCGTGCGGGACGCGGCCGCACCGGCGGCAGCCGCGCGAGCACTGGCCGCGCGAGAACAGGCCGCACAGGCGGCAATCGCGCGAGCACAGGCCGCGCGAGCGCAGGCCGCACCGGCGGCAGCCGCGCGAGTGCAGGCCGCACCGGTGGCAGCCGGCAGCCTCGCACAGGCAGGCCGCGCCGGCAGCTGCCTCGCTGGGGCAGCGAGGGCAGCCGCAACCGCCGCAGCCTCGCTCGGGCAGCGAGGGCAGCCGCAACCGCCGCAGCCTCGCGCGGGCAGCGGGGGCAGCCGCAACCGCCGCCGGCTATTTCGGCGGCAGCCGCGCACGCGCGCGGGTGGCCGTTTCGGCAACCGCTGCGCATGCGCAGGCGGCCGGTTCGGCGGCAGCTGCGTAGGCGGCGGCGGCGCAGGCAAGGAAGAAAGGGGATTTTGACAAAATTACAGTTTTGCCCTTGAGTTAGGGTTTTGCCAAATTACAGTTTTACCCTTCTGTATTTTATTAATACTTTTAGTATTTTGACAGTTTTGTCCTTATGAAATTGAGATTTTTGATTTATATCCTCAATTATTAAAATTGATCGAAAATAATTAAATTTGATCAAGATTGTATTTTGAATTTGATTTTGATCAAATTTAGAAAGGATTAAAATTTTTGATCAATATTTGATTTTGATCGACTAGTTTAATTGGGCTAATAGTTAACCCAATTATGGGCTTACCCAATTAAACTAGATTGATTGGCATAATAGTTCTTTTATAATTTTCTTATGAATTATTGATTGTATTTTATAAATAAAATCCAATTATTGTTCTTGGATATTTATTTAGTTATTCATATGTATTTATTTGAAATTGTGAAATGACAGTTATCTTTCACATAAAAGTTTTTCATGATTTATGTGTTATCATGATTATGGTTTTTTCTTATACTGATCAATATATATGAATTATTGATTATAAGTTATAAATAATATCCAATTATTGTTCTTGGATATTTGTTTGATTATTCATATGTATATATTTGAAATTGTGAAATGATAGTTAATTTTCACATAAAGGCTTTTCATGATTTATGTGTTATCATGATTATAGTTGTCATATGAATTTTATTTATGCTCATTAATATTCAATAATCATTATGGTTGTTGTATTATTGAATTGTTTAGCATAAATTGAATTAAAGAAATTTAGTGAATATTATTTGTAATTCATCTTCCTAAGTTTTATCGACCTAAGTTTGCCAAAGTGGCCTGGATGATAAACTATGGGATATGAATTACAATAAAAGTCTTGTCATTTATAGGATATTTTAGATTGTATTTTATATTTTGGTATTGGTCTTACGACCACCAAAGTGACCTAGACCAATAATTTATAAAATACATTATGGAATTGATCCTAAATGATATTAAAGAAATTTGATAAGTATTTGTAATTTATTTTCTTAAGTTTTATTTGATCAAGATGCATTTTTCTAGTAGCCTGGGATGATAGACTTATGGGATATAAATTACATTAAAGTCTTATCATCTATAGGATATTTTGTATTTTATATTTTTGTATTGGTCTTGTAGTCACCAAAGTGACCTAGACCAATAATCTATAAAATACATTATGGGATTGGTCCTAAATGACATTAAAAAAAAAAAAATAATATTCACAATGGCACACATAATTAGGAGATTTAGATAATCCCAAAGGAGAATCTATTTTGAATAATTATGTGATGGGGTTGGATGATCTTTGTTTTGGATATTCTTAACGTTGTGTTTTTATACCCAAAGGTATTAACACTATTCCACAAGGATGGTATCGATCCTCCATAATGATTATATGTGTGAACAATAGATATGTCAATATTAAAAGTAAAATATTGATGATATCAATAGTTCAACATAAAACTCAAAGCATTGATGTTATATTATTACAAAGTGGTACTTCATTCATTGTATTTTTATAAATGTCCCTATATTTTATAGAATAAATGGCTTGAGCATATATAAGTTATATTGAATGAGTGAGACCTTGATCGATTATTTGAAGGAACACAGACTTATTTCTTGAAAGTTACGTGGAATAAATAATTAAGGTTCTTGATCGGAAAGGTCCAAAACTCAAATTAATGATACTTAGACTTGAAGACAAGATGCGCGTGAGAATATTTAAGGATCAATATAAATTTTCTCGATAAGTCATGAGTTGACACATCAATGAAAGAATTGACTAAAATGAAAGTATTTGAGGAATTAAAGATTATCTCCTCAATATTGACAAAGTTGTAAGCTCAAGACTTAAAATATTTGATTTCTACTCGAGAGTGGGTAACAATAAAATAAGGATGAAGTATAAGCCACCTGAGTTTATAATTATTATATAAACTCATAAAAGAATTTCTTCATAATAAAGCGTTACTTATGTAACAATGAAAGTTATATGAAGAAGAATTATAAGATTTGATTTGAAATGAAAAGTTATGTGATTCAAATCAAATATTATAGAAATTATTAGTGGATTAATTTGATGCTTCAATGTATGTTACCAATAATAGAGATTTATTTTAATATTTAAAAGGAAAAGGAATAAAAATCAAAGGAGATTGAAATATTCATCATTAGAGGAATCATCTTAAAGTGAAAGCGATAGTAATTTGTATTTATCGCCTATGCCCAAAGATGATTTATTTGATGAATCTTGAGGATTTATGTTATATTCTTATAATTCTGAGAATCTGGATTCTTTACTTAGAATTATTAGAATATTGTTTCTCCTTTGATAGTTGTGAACTCAATATGATTCAATAAAAGTTAACATTTGGATTATGTATAATGGTCTATACTGAAATTAATATGAATCTTGAGTTTACAATGATCTTGTAAGTAAATATTAAAATAAAATAAAAGTTTATAAACTCCTTGAGATTATGCTTACATCTACGAGTCATTCTATATTTTTGTCTCATTAAAGAGAGATATTTTATCATCATATAGATAACCTATTGAGATATGATTCTATATATCTAATTCATGTAAAGTTTCGTGCCATTGACACTTTTAAAGTGTGCATAAAAGAGGTCGAGAGACAATTAGATAGAAAAGTTAAAATCATCATATCGATAGGGGTGATGGATTTTATGGTATTCATGATTTACCGGATATGTCGTAGCAAAACATAATTCTTTGAAAGGTATAATCGTACATTTATAAATATGATTAGGAGCATGATGTATTATTCTTTTATACCCAAATTTATGTGAGAAGAAGCTTAAGACAAATATGTATATCTTAAATGAGGTTTCTAGGAACCTAACTTAAGATATTTACATATTTCGGATTGTCCTGTAGAGATAAGGATCTTCAACTCACATAAAAGAAAATTAAAGTTAATAACTATTTCTGAATATTTTGTTATTTATTCAGAAAAGTTTAAAAAAAAAGGGTATATGTCTTATTGCTCTAATCATAGTACGAGGATGGTTAAATCTGTAATACAAGGTTCCTATAAAATAGCGAATCGAGTGGAGTAAAAATCTCAAAATTTAATTTTGATATAGAGGAGATACATGTTGATACTCCTTTATTATTTGAGAGATTGTTGTTACTCAAATTATTAAATAATTTGATAAAGGTGAACAACAAAATAATATTACCAAACTCTCACATTATATTGATATCGATAATGGTCTTATAGAATAACCACATTTGATAGCATTGAAAATTTTTCAATGGGAAAGGAATCCTGTCATTTATGATTATGTGGTATATCTATAAGAATTATATTTTGATATAGGAATCGAATAGATCCCTTATTGTTTTCATAGGTCATGAAAGGTAACGATTACGAAAAGTAATATGATACTGATGTAAGAAGAGTTAAAATCAATAACCAGAATGGTGTCTGATGAATTCGTTGAATTGTCTTATAATTGTAAAAGAGTCTATTATATAAATATGACTCAAAGGACAATGTCGAACGATATAATAGTCAGACTTTTAATTTTTATATGGTTATCGATTTTTACTCATAAAGAATGTATCAATTATAATGAGACATTTAATTTTTTAAATGAGCTCGTTAAGAATCGTTATGACATTAGTGATTCATTATGAATTTGAGTTATATCATAATGATATGAAAACAAATTTTTGATTAAGGATCTAGTTTTATATGGGTTACTCTGAATGACTCGCAGAGTAAATAAAAGAAATATATAATTTGGTATGCAAATTCAGGAATTTATTTATGATCTTAAACAAGCTTCTAGACAATGATATATAAAATTTCTTAATATCATTGATTTCTTCAGATTTAAGAAAAATACTATTAATCGGTATTTATATCTGAAGATCAGTGGGAGCAAGTTTATTATATTGATCATATATATGGATAATATTTTGCATTGCCAATAGTGACTTGGTTTATTATACTAAACCAAGAAATTATCACTAAGAATTTAAGATGGTTGATATGAATGAGACATCTTATATTATTAGTATTGAGATACTCAGGGATATATCTCAATGATTATTAAGACTGTCTCAAAAAGGATATATTAACCAGGTCTTGAGATGATATACAACTTTGTTCAACAAATCATAAAAGTAAAATTTTAGTCAAAATTGAGTGCTTTAAAATGACTTGAAAAGAATCAGATAAAGGAAATATTCTTTATATATGCGCAGTTAAAAGTCTATGCTCAAGCCTATGTCGAAACGGAGATATCGGTTTTGCGGTTAAAATCTTTGGATAGATATTTGAGTTATCTAGAAGTAAAAAATATTAAAGGACTGCAAAGAAAAGTTATAAGATATCTGGAAGGGACGAAGGATTATATGCTCACATGTATGAAATTATATCAGCTTGAAATGATGGTGTTTTTCAATCTTGATTTTATAAATTGCCTCAATAATAGGAAGTCCACCTTATGGTTAAGATCTATATCAATTAGAGAGGTAATTTATTATAAAAGTTGATTTTGTGGTGTGCTTTGAGGCCACTTAATCAAACTTTATAATCATGAAATTTTATCTCGGGACTTGGTGTGGTCGGACTCAATTGTCAAGTCATTGAAGATATTTTGTGATATCGCATAGTTTTCTTCTCTAAGAATGACAAGTACTATTGCATTTTTATGCATTATGGTAGAAAGTACTTGATGGTTAGAGAAGACGAGTCGAAAACATCTAATGTCAATTAATTACTTGAGTTCCATTTGTATTGATTGTTTGATCCATTTACTTAGGACTTACTGACCTAAGGTATTTTGAAAGAACATGTTCTTATGATTGGGTTTGTGAGCAACCCATAAAGGATATGGTGATGCATATTTGAGTGGACATCTTTGTAATTGACATTTTTACTTACGTACTTAAAGTTATTTGTTTCGCTTATCCTGCTCACATTATGTATGTACATATTATGGTTGAATGTGATAACGTGATTGTCTTGACAAGACAAATTACGAGGGGTCATTATGGATTTGCATTAGGAAAGGCTAATAGTGTTGTAGTACATAGAAGGAAGTGTGACATTGATGACATACAACCGCTATGACTCGCATTACTAGTCGGACTTAATGTAGTATTATTATATTCATTGGACTTATTAGCTTTGTTTTTAAATTCACGTATAAATAGTTTTCAAAATTTGAGATCAATTATGCAAAATTGTTTTTAAATAAATTTTGTTTATTTATTTTGATTTTGAATATCTTTTGTATCTTATCAATTAATGGGCCAAGTGGGAGAATGTTAGATAATGTGGCCATATTTAATTAGATAAGATATATTAAAGATATGATTGGATTCTGATTATGGTTATTGGCTAATAGAAAGGAAGTCCAATCAAAGTGGGATTCTTTAGAAGAGGCCCTTGATGGGAGGAAATCTTCTAATATCTTATCCTAGACCCTCTGCTCTCGCCTATAAATAGACAGGACCTCAGGGGACTTAGTGTGTCGTGTCATGTGTGAGAAGCAACACAGAAGCATCTAAGAGTTGCGTAAAGATTAGCAACACAGATGCGTCTAAGAGTTGCGTAAAAGAAATATTTCACGACACAGATTGGAGAGAGATTACAGTTTTCCTCTCAATCTCCCTGAGCCATCAATTACAAAGTGGTCCCGAAAGGATAGGAAGAGAGGAGAAGGAGTCTAGTTCTCCTTGCAGATTGACGGAGGCGTTGGATCTAATAAAGGTATTCAGATCTTTTCTCCTTTCTTTGCGGATGGCATAAAGGTACGCATCGTAAACACAGATCTATTCATGTTTTGATTTCGATCCTAGCATTAAAGTTTTTCCGCAATTATAGAAGCATGATTAAAGTTATTTTATGCTTACACTATTTCGATAAGATATTTGATGCACTTTGTAAGCTCTCAGATGATTCAGATACCAACGTACAAAGTGGTGCTCATCTTCTTGACAACCTATTAAAGGTTAGGCATATTTTAAATTTTGTTTCTGAAATAACAGAAGCATTTGACTTTTAAAGAAAAAGAAACGTTTTTATAATATAATTGTATATTCATCAGGATATCGTTACTGAGAGTGACCAGTTCAGGTTGTGACATTGGCTTTCAGTATTTGATGCATACATATATATTCATTTTGAACTATATTTGCGTATCTAATAATTTTATATCCTCGTAAAGCCTGGAAGAATTTGTACCACTCCTAAGAGAGCGTATGGACATAATCAACCCTCACGTTCGCCAATTCTTATTGGGGTGGATCACGGTTTTGAATAATGTTCCAGATATGGATATGCTCTGCTTTCTTCCAGATTATCTAGATGGTAATATCTGTTGTAGAAATAGTCAGTTTTTCTTTAAATTCAGTTACGCTATAGATAGATGACTTGTGTTTCTCAGGTTTGTTCTACATGCTAAGCGATTCCTCTCATGAAGTACGGCAGCAAGCTCATTATGCACTTTCAGAGTTTCTTCAAGAGATAAAGAACACTCCAGTATGGCTCCTTCACTATATGTGGGATGTAAACATTTATAATTGTTCCTTTTGTAGTGGATGTGATTGTATTTCCATTATAAAATTTTCTTTAAGCTCTCTGGAGGAAGGGCTAAAAGGTTTATAAATGTTGATGATTTTAGTTTCTAACTTCCCTCATGACTATTTAAAGACTTCAGATTTTGGTCGCATGGCCAAAGTATTGGTACAGAGAGCAGGCTCACCTGATGATTACACTCGACTGACATCAATCACATGGGTGATTCTTTTTGGCATCAGTAGTTATTTTGCTTTGGCTATAATTTACTCCCCGATGACTGTTCTTTCTCTTCTGTTAGGCACAGAGTATCTTTATACGTTGGCGCCAACCTCTATACTATCTTTGTGATTTTTTTTGGACAGATAGTTTAATGACATTTTTTTTTGGGGAAAATGTAGATGAATGAGTTTGTGAAACATGGTGGGGACCATCTTATTCCTTGTTATTCAGATATTTTAGGTGCTGTATTACCATGCATATCTGACAAAGAGAAGGAAATAAGAGAGGTATTATTATTATTATTATTATTATTATTATTATTATTATTTTGCATTTGTGATATTTTTGTCACTTATTTTTCCTTGACGTAATATCCATTTCACGTACAGATTGCTCGCGAAACCAATAACGAGCTTCGTGCCATTATAGCTAGTACTGTTGAGGGTGTCAATGTAAGAGCGGTCCTCTCTATTGCAAGAAGGTATTTTTTTTTTCTAACTTTAAGAATTGCTAGGTTTAGAATGATTACCATAAATTGATTTGTTAGTATGCCTCTTGTGCCACTTAAAGAGCAAATGTTAATCTCTGGTTTCTTATTTTGTGTATTAGTGAGTTTTTTGCTGCTTAAGCTAACTTCCTTCTAAGCATTTAAAATTTTGTTAATCTTGTCATCTTACCACAGTGGATTAACTAGTCAAGCGTTGACTACTCGTGTGGAAGCTTTGCATTGGATTACGACTCTTTTGGATCGTCACCGGAATGAGGTAAAAGTTATTCTTCTACTAACATATTTTAAAGATGGCTGTGGGAAGATGTCTGACGTAGCCTTATTTGCTATACTGAGAACTAGTGTTATAACTCATAAGATAAACTTATCGTAGACAAACCTAAATTATATTATGATACTCTCAATCAATAGAAAAAAAAAACCCTTATTTTGACTTAATTTATCTTAAAAAATATTCTATTATATTAGAATTCATTAATTTATTTTCAGTCATGCGAAACTCGTTCTCAGATTGTTTTGTTCTTGTCAGGTCCTTGGCAAGCCCCCATAAGTTGATGATGGAGATCAAATCTAAGCACCTCCAACAATCTATTATATATACACTAAAATTTAAGATATATTATATTACATCGAAATATCTTATCTGGTACTAATTTTAATTTTGATCTTTTGACCACATCTTTATGGATTTTCTTCTTTCAGTTATAAATTATCTTCTTGATAATTACAATCCTATTGAGCCAATACGATTGATTTGACTAATACAAGTTTTTGTCACTGATTGATTCTGATTTTAATTTTATGACCTATAGTGATGCTCTGTCTCTCACTCTTCATATCAAATAATGTTATAATTGTTGATAACTATGTATGGATTTTTAACAAGGTTTTAAAATTTGGTTCAACCCAGTTTTGATATCAACCAGAATGGTATGATATTGATATGCCGATAGAAGAATATACATGTAAACATACATGACGCTTGCTCATGGGCTTGAACTTGAGATCTATTACTTATGTAATAATATATTGACCAACTGAATATCTCAATAAAGATTTAGAACATAATTATTTATGATTACTGAGATATGAACGACCAAACACATAAGTCCGATTCGATCCATTAAAGACTTAGAAAAAGTAGATTGATTGATCTTCTGATTTGCAAACTTGACTAGCTTTAATTCTATCTAGTCAATTTACAGCAGAATCTTGACCAATCTTAATTCTGTCTTCTTTGAACAGGCCATTTCATTTTTGAACGATATCTTTAGTTCACTTCTGGCTGCACTGTCTGATCCCTCTGATGAGGTAATTTCTTAATGGACACGAGACTATGCGATGTTATGGTCTTTAGGTGTGCAAGACTTGCTTCATAATAAGAAGGCATGCAGAACTTATATGGGTGTATACATGTATCGGCTGTAATATTTCTAGTTTTGGTTTTTAAAACATTCCACTTCTAATCTGGCAAAAACCTTTATTTTCTGAGTTTTTACTTTGCAGGTGGTCCTGTTGGTGCTTGAAGTGCATGCATGCATATCAGAAGATTCTCAAAATTTTGGACATCTTATTGATCATCTAGTCCAAACATTTCGTAATGATCATGCTCTTCTTGAAAAGTTAGTTTTTCTTAACACTGTCCTTTCTACATATGCTAAATTTGAGTTTCTTTCTTTTCTCCTGTGTAGCAACGTAAAAACTTTAAATACCTATGTCTAACTTGTACAGTAAGAAAACTAGCTTGGTCCTTTTCTTCAGGCGTGGGGCTCTGATAGTCCGTAGACTTTGTGTTCGTTTGGGTGCTGAACAAGTTTACAGGGAGTTCGCTTCAAAAATAGAGAGTGAAGATGACTTGGATTTTGCGTCCAATATGGTTCAGGTTTTGTTCACTGTTCATGCTGTAATTATTATCCTCTGAGAGGGAGCAAAAGAAGAAAAAGAAAACTAGGTGATATACCTTTTTTGATGTTAGGCTTTGAATTTGACGTTACTCACGTCATCCGAACTGGCTGAATTAAGAATTCTCCTAAAGCAATCTTTAGTGGAGTCTTCATCCATGGACCTGTTTGTATCACTATATTCTTCTTGGTGCCATTCGCCAGTGGCTACAATCAGTTTATGCTTACTTGCTCAGGTAATGGATGCTATAAACTATCTGTATGTCTTCCCTATATCATTCTTTTTAATCCTTCTAATTACTGTTGCCCTATCTCCGAAGGCATACAATCATGCCAGTTCTGTGATTCAGTCACTAGGGGAAGAAGATATAACTGCTAAGTTCTCAGCACAATTGGGCGAGTTGGTCTACCTGTTGGAGACCCCCGTCTTCGCCCTTTTGCGGTTGCAGGTATTGAATGTTTTGTTGGTTAACCTGTTATTCATCATAATATATTAGATGTATAATATATAATACTTGTATTAATTTAAACTATAGAGTCGTAAGCATATAACAAATAATTTTTAAACATAATAAGGTATAACATAACTTAGAACTTATGATTTATAAATAAATATAATATATGGCTTATATATTAGGTCACAATTTATAACGTATATATTGTCATTATAATATATATACATATATTTCTGTACGTTTATAATTTTAAGCAAATATTTCAATTTTATTTTTTGTGTTTTAATTATTTTTAGCTTCTGATCCAACTGATGTTGGATCAATGTCAATCTTGTTATTGATTTTATGACTTTGCTTAAATCAGTGGGTAACTTTATAGGCATACTGAATCAGAACATTTTATAGCATTCAAGTTGAACATTTATTTTGTTTATACAAGTTGTTGTTTACTTGTGCATATTTCAAATCCAATCTTATAATGCCAATATTTTAACATCAACTTCTTTGATATTCTCTCTCTTCATGCATATTGTGGTTTGCTATCAAATTCGTGATTGTCTGAACTTTTCATGAAATATAGGTTTTTCGATGGCTGTAAAAAATTATATTGGAAATAGTGGCATTGGTTGCCATGAGAATATGATCTTTTCATTAAGTATTGGTTTTTCAATTTCTGTAATTTGTTATAGCAGTTCCTTTTGTTAAGTTAACTTGTGCTTCTGAATGTTACAGCTTGTTGAACCTGAGAAACATATATGGTTGTTGAAGACCCTCCATGGTCTCTTGATGTTGTTGCCTCAGGTACTTGTAAATATCTATATTCTTGTTTATAGCTATATTAATAGCCATAAGAAAAGAACATGCCAAGAATAGTTTTTGAGATTATTGGTCTCAACGAGTGCTTGAAGTGCCAGCATGCATAGCGAGGTGACTGGACGTAGATACAGGGAATAGAGTGGCTTTTTAGGACTACCAATGGGGAAGTGGATTCATAAACTCTTGTTTAAATTAATTGGTCTGAATGTTCTATGCTATGTATTGTTCAGCACTAGTAGGATTCTTACATTCATTAGTATGTGCTTTGCAGTACAACTTCGTTTTTCTTTGAACTGGCTCAATGCATTTGGTCATATATATGGTTCTCAGATTGTTTTAACGTATGTTTTTGTGCAGCAAAGTGCAGCCTTCAAGATTTTTAGGACTCGTTTGAAAACTGTTTCATCATATATTTCCAACAATGAACAGCTAAAGCATCCATGCAATCAGATTTCGGAGATAACAGATGACAGCGGAGACCAAGTTGCTGCAAATGTTTATGACAAATTCAACTTCCCTTCCAAGCTCCAACAATTTCAGCAAACGCTGCGCCGTCATAGGTCCTCTCTACAATCCCAGAAGTCAGCATCCTCATCAATGTCACAGGTATCGGCTTCCTTTTATGGTTTTGCATTTCCATTCGTCACGAGATCATTGGTGGGGCTGCTTCTTTTGAGAGTAATTTGACTTCGATGCTCATATGCAGCATCCAGGACCTTGAAGAATCAGATCATCCTTTGCCACTCTTCATGGCCCTTTCCGTATCAGTGTAACGTTCCAGGACAATTACAGTTTTGATTTTGATTGCTATTCTTTGCTTTGCTTCAGCCCATTTGGCAGAGAGCTTAGCATCTCAAGTAGAGGACGATTGGAGATCGTAGCATAGCAAAATGATATCGCAGGTGTACAGCTGCACACTCAGCAAAAAAGCTTTTAGTGGTTTTACATGGCCTTGAAATCTTAGTCATGGATCTGCTCATATGATTTTGTAAATTTTCATTCTTTTTCTGTTTCCCCATACGAGCCGGGAGGAAAAGTTGGGTGAGGTTCAATTTGTTCTGTTCAGCCGAGTGAACAATCCCAATAGCAGGCAGGTAAGAAATTTTCATTTTTTGTTCTTTCACTCATGTTCTCCAATGTGACAATATTTTCTACCTAGTTTACGTATATGTCAGAATTGTTGAATGTGAGTCCAGCAGCTCTGGTTTTACCTTGATTACTATTATCTGATTAACATATTTTTAATATATCTTTTGCTTTTTTGGATAGAAGGTGAATTATGACATGGGGATTACAGTGTTTGGTTATGCACGTCAACGAGGCTGCGGGGACGAGAAAACGTTTCCAATCTTTACCCACTGCTCGGGTGATTAGTTTTACGGAACTTGGAGCAATCAAGTTGCCCAAAACTAATTAAAGATCTACAGTCTCGTTGAAGCAAAAACAAATTTAGTTCTTTTTTTCTTTTGCATCTTTCTATAGAAAATGAATGAATCATGAATTAAATCTACATTTTTTTAGATAATTGTATGTCTATGAAACGTCGACGTCGCCATCTCCCTCTTCCCAATATAATGCTCCCTTGCCTCTCCCTCTTCCCAATATAGTGTCGACGTCGCCCCACCCCCCACCCCCGAAGCCATGTCTTTGCTCGCAGATCTCATCAACCTCAACCTTTCCGTCTGCACGGAGCATATCATTTCCGAGTACATATGGTTAGTTCCTTCACTTTGACTCCTTCCTTTCAGTTTCTTTCCCGTGTGTTCTCTATGAACTGCTACTTGTATTTGATAAAATACAAGGTAAAGACGATGAGAAGATATTCTCTCAATTGATATGATAGTGATGATATCCTTTTATACATGTTAGGATGAAGATTTCCTCAACAGATCTACGAGATTTCTTCATGTAGTTGGAGAAATCTTAACTATTTATCAAAGTAAATCTTAACTGTTTATCAAAGTAAATCTTAACTTCTATCATGCCCCCGCAAGATGACACTCATGTCAAGGATGTCGATCTTAGACTAATGTGATGAAAATGGTTTGCAGTCAAGAGGTTTCATTCATTCTTCTACATTTACAGGGGACGAGCGATACGAAACGGAGAGAAAGAAGCTATCGTTGTGTACCAAGGATGCGCCGTAGTCACCGGGGAGAAAAGAGTCTGCGGTTGTGACCTAAGAGGAGGCAACGAAGAGTGTGGAGATTCGCTAGTTGGAAAAAAGTTGGCAGCAGCAGGAGGATACGACCGGAGTTGTTACTGGGAAGAAAGCGATGACTGCAGGATGATCATCGTCATAAGGGAAGGAGAAGATTCGCTATCGGCAACAAGTGGAGGGAACGAGAATCTACTAATGGCAGCGGAGGGGAAGAAAGCGATGACTGCAGGACGATCGTCGTTTCAGAAAGGGAAGGAAAAGATTCATTGTCGGCAACAGGGGGAGGGAACGAAAATCTGCTGACGACGGCGGAGGAGAAGAAAGCGACGACTGCAAGACGACCGTCGTTGTCTCAAAAAGGAAAGGGGAAGATTCCCTGTCGGCAACAGGGGGAGGGAACGAGAATCTGCTAATGACAATGGAAGGGAAGCTTTCGCCTGTAGAAGCAGAGGAAGTAGGGGGGAGGGGGGAGATCAGTGAGGAGCTTGCTCTAGGCAAGGTGCTCTGATATCATGATAAAATACAAGGTGAAGACAATAAGAAGATATTCCCTCAATTGATATGATAGTGGTGGTGCCTTTTTATACATATTAGGATGAAGATTTTCTCAACAGATCTACGAGATTTTCTCATGTAGTTGGAGAAATCTTAACTGTTTATCAAAGAAAATCTTAACTTCTATCATTATTCTCGATGTCACCCATGGTATCTTATTGCATTTGCTGAAGATTATTCATCTGAATGTATCTGCTTACTTCAACAGGGTTGGAGGGTCTGGCATGGACATCAAGAGCAAGGCAAGGGTATGGCTTTCGTTCTCTGCCCCCTCGTGCCATTTTTGGCATTGCACCCTTTGCCACTTTCAATCTGATTGCTGGATGTTCTCTGCATTTATCAGACACTTGCTGGCCCTGTGACTGCTCCCGACAAGCTTCCAAAGTGGAACTATGATGGCTCAAGCACTGGTCAAGCTCCTGGGGAGGACAGTGAAGTGATTCTATAGTAATCTCTCACATCTCCATCTCACTTCCAACTTTAGTGACCAAACTCGGCTAGCGCGGTACTCCCACATGTTCTCATCTCTCTGTTCTTCCCGTCCCCAAGCCGTTTTGAAGGATCCTTTCAGGAGAGGCAACGATAGTGATGTGAGTTCTCCATTCGAATCACTTCCTGTTTTCATTTTGACCGTTCGTTGTTGCTCTGATCATATCTTCTTCTTTCTTCTTTTGGTCATGCAGGTCATGTGTGACTGCTACACACCGGCCGGACACCCAATTCCAACCAACAAGAGATACAATGCTACTAAGATATTTAAGCCACCCTGATGTTGAGCCTTGGTGCTTAGCCTGACTCCTTGGATGGCCTTCATGCTTTGGATTCACTGGTTCTTGTTTCTTGCTGCTGATGGTGTTCTACCTTGACAGGTATGGCATAAAGCAGGAATACACTCTCCTTCAGAAGGATGTCAACTGGCCTATGGCTTCCCTGGTTCTCAGGTACTCTCTCTCTCTCTCTCTCTCTCTCTCTCTCTTCTTCTCCATGTTTAATGCTGCTAACTTAGATGAATGCAAACTACTACAGGGTCCTGACAGCTGCTATCAATAAACTAGAGATGATTGATTTGATATAGTTGCATTCAGAGTTATTTATAGGAGAGGATTCTCTTAACAAACTAGAGAGGATTTTTCTCAACAACCTAGCGGAATTTTTTCATACAGTTTGAGGAAATCTTATCCGCTATCATGCCCCCGTAAGATGGTGCTCCTATCAAGGACGCCAATCTTGGACCGATGTAACAAAAATGGTTTACGAGCAAGAGGCTTCGTAAATGAGTCTACTAGTTGATCAGCCATGTGTACATGAGAGATACGTAGTTGATGCCGAAGAACTTGATCTCGCACAAAGTGGAAGTCGATGGTAATATGCTTCATACGAGTATGGAACACTGGATTAGCGCATAGATATGTAATTTCGATATTATCGCAGTAGATTATAGGAGTGAGAGTAGAGTTAATATTGAGTTCGTTGAGTAGATTTGTTACCCAATTGAGTTCTGCAACAGTGGTGGCAATAGCACGATATTCAGCTTCAGTTGTTGACCGTGCAATTGTCTTTTGCTTCTTGGAGCTCCAACTGATTGGATTAGCTCCAAAAAAGATAATATACCCCGATGTGGATGTTTAGTCATCAAAGTTACCTGCTAATTAGTATCGGCAAAAGCATGGAAATGAAGTGAGGATTGTTTGTGAAGAAAGAGATCATGATTAGTCGTCCCTTTAAGATATCGCAAGATTCGCTTGATGGCAGACCAATGCATAGCAGATGGTCGATGCATAAATTGTGATAACTTGTTGACTGCAAATGAAATGTCAGGACGGGTGAGAGCTAAGTACTGTAAGGAGCCAACTGCTTGTCGATATTGAGTAGGTTCTGTAGCAAGACTTCCATCACATAGTTTGAATGATGAAGTAGAGAGAGGAGTAGTAACCTCTTTTGCATCCTGCATATTTGTCTTGGATAATAAATCTTGATTATACTTTCTTTGTGATAGAAAGAGACATGAAGGTGTGTATGTTGCTTCTACTCTCAAAAAGTAGCTAAGGGTGCCTAGATTTTTAAGGGAGAATCGATCTACTAATTGCTTGATGAATGCCTGAATCTCTATAGGAGTATCACCCATGATAGTAATGTCATCTATATACACCAGAAGATATATGGTGCCTCCATTTTATCGTCGTAGAAATAACGACGTATCAGACTTGGAGTTGATAAAGCCAGTTGAAGTAAAAAATGAGCCAAGTTCATTGTACTAGGCTCTTGGAGCCTGACGAAGACCATAGATAGCTTTTTGCAGTTTGCAAATATGTCTCGAATACTGAGGATGGAGAAAACCAGGAGGTTGCTGCATAAAGACATCTTCATTATTAACATCCAATTGGTGTAATTGCCAGCCTTTAGTGGTAGCCAAACTCAGGATAATTCAGATTATTGTTGGTTTAACAACAGGACTGAATGTATCAGTGAAATCAACACCAAGTCATTGATGAAACTCTTTGGTGACTAATCGTGCTTTATATCTGGCAATGGATCCATCGGGGTTTCGCTTAATTCGAAAAAATCACTTACACCCGATGATGTTTTGTATGTGATGAAAGGGTACAAGATTCCATATTAAGTTATGGAGTAAGGCATCATATTCTTTACACTGGTTGCTTTGCCTCTTGGACCTTTGACTAACTTAAGCAGTGATGACTGGTTCGACCAACTTGTCTTTGCCCTTCAAGTACGTCTCACAGTCATTCAATTTATCATAGAGTTCTTCGAATGACATCGGTGAGTTGCATGCTTGAATTGCGGCTGCCAATTCCTTGTACTCATCTCCCAAGCCATTGAGGGTATGAATTATCACTTCTTCGTCACAGAGAGAATGACCTATCAAAGCCAAGTCATCGATGATAACTTTGATATTTTGTAGATAGTCAACAATGATACTTCCCTCTTGTTTTGTTTTCATTAAACTGGATAGAAGGCTGAGCTTACGAGTATGCGAACGATTTGCCAAGGTTGTTTGCAACTTGCACCAGGCTTCTGCAGCAGTTGCACACAAAGATAGCAACTGAAGCTCGAATAGTTTGGAGGATGAGACGGTCTTGACGTAACCATAGCTTATGAGCTGGATTGGGTACTAGACTGGGTTAGTCAGGGATGTTCATCATTGCTGGTGGACAATTGAGAGAGCCATCGACATAACCTAGTAAGTCATATCCAAACAGAAGATTAGAAAACTGAGCTCACCAAGATGCATAGTTGCTGCCTTTTGAAAACTGGGATTAGCATGACAGCATTGATGGAGATAAGTCCTGTATATGGAGAAGCACTGTGATTCCCTGTAGAAACAGTAATTGGAACATCAGAAGTAGATGATGAAGACATTCTGAGTATATTGATCCGAGGACTTAGAGTTTGTGATAGAATAGTGCAGTGAGGAGCTCTGCTAACGGTAAGATAGTAGTTGGTAATAAGTGATGATGGCTACAGTCCGTGCAAATCACAACGTTCAGCCAAGTTTGATGCAAGAGATCGGTTGAGGACCACAGTAGTGGACCGCAGTAGAGAGAAGAAGCTTTCGCCCGATAGAGGAAGAAGGGGGTGAGAGGGTTCTTCGGTAGAAGAGAGCGCCGGGGTGAGATTGGTAGTGCAGCGGAGAAGCAACTTGAGAAGGGCGTTTACCGCGCAGGCACGAGCGAAGGAGTGCCAATCGCGATGGGAAAGAAGAACCTGGCAATCTCTCCATGCAGTGATTGCAGTAGAGATTACTCTTCTTCTGTCGCATCGTAGTAGGGAAGAAGCTAGAGGCCGCGACACCGTAGGAAGTCACCACGAGAAGAGGAAGCGGCAACGTTAAGTTCCTATAGGTTGTGTGCTGGTCTACATGCAGAGGAACAACGGAGAGGATTTGTGCCCTCTTCTCTCTACAGTCAGCGCTGCCAGAGGCGAGGGGCTCGCTACTACTGCACAGCCAACGATGAGAAAGTTTTGCAGGTGGTTCAACGCGCAGGGGGAAGCGGTTCTCCCCTGTTCTGCACGCAAGGAGAGGGCTGCCTTGACGGAGAGGGCTACCTTCTCTGCTCTGCACGAGGGCGGAACAGCCAGTTCGAGCGGCTGTTGGGCGACTGGGCGACGACTGCTGACGGATCTCCCTTCCTCCGTGAGCTGCAAGAATGATCAGGGGCTCTTCCTGTGCACACGGGCTGCTCTTCTTCTTGAAGGGCAGAAGGGGAAGAAGCTGCCATTGAGAAAAGAATACAGTTTCAGGAGAGGACAACGTTGAGTAGCGATTGCTGTCGTCGGACAAGCTGATCAATGGATTCCTCAGCCGGAAAGAGAAAAGTTGAAGCCGAGGGTGACCAGTGAGCTCTGCTATGGCTCCGTAGCGTTGGCAGCAACGCTGGTGAGAAGAATGCGATGAGCAATGCCGCTGGAGAAGGAGCAGAACATCGATTTGTTGCTGTCGTCGGACAGCGCGAAAGAGAGCTTGCTCTTAGGCATGCAACTTTGATACCATATAAAGATTGAAGTATAAAATGAATTGATTCAATATAGTTGCATACAGAGTTATTTATAGGAGAGGATTCCCTTAACAAACTAGGGAGGATTTTCCTCAATAACCCAGCAGGATTTCCTCATTCAGTTTGAGGAAATCTTATCCGCTATTAGTGTAGCCAACTACGAAGAGAGTGATATCGGATAAGATTTCCTCAAACTATATGAGGAAATCCCGCTAGGTTGTTGAGGGAAATCCTCCCTAGTTTGTTAAGGGAATCCTCTCGTATAAATAACTCTGTATGCAGCTATATCGAATCAATTCATTTTATGCTTCAATCCTTATATGGTATCAGAGCCGCTTGCATAAGAGCAAGCTCTCTTTCGCGCTGTCCGACGATAGTAATCGCTACTCAACGTTGTCCTCTCCTGAAACTGTATTCTTTTCTCAACGGTAGCTTCTTCCCCTTCTGCCTTTCAAGAAGAAGAGCAGCCTGTGTGCACAGGGAGAGCCCTTGATCATTCTTGCAGCTCGCGGAGGAAGGGAGATCCGTCGCGATCGTCGCCTCACCACCTCAATAGCTTTCGCTGAATGCCGCCGTGCGCCCTCGCGAGCAAAGAAGGTAGCCCTCTCCGTCAAGGCAGCCCTCTCTAGCGTCAAGTGGCACAGGGGAACCGCTTCCCCTACGCGCGTTGAACCACCGCAAAACTTTCGTCGGTTGGTGTCGTGGCAAAGCAAGAACGAGCCCTCGCCTCGCAACGCCGACTGTAGAGAGAAGAGGGCACAAACCCTCTCTGTTGTTCCTCTGCACGTAGACTAGCACACAAGTCTGATATGTCGTTATTTCTACGATGACAAAATGAAGGCACCGTGTATCTTCTGGTGTATGTAGATGACATTATTGTCATGGGTGATACTCCTATAGAGATTCATGTATTCATCAAGCAATTAGCAAATCAATTCTCCCTTAAAGATCTAGGCACCCTTAGCTACTTTTTGGGAGTAGAAGCAACATACACACCTTCAAGTCTCTTTCTATCACTAAGAAAGTATATTCAAAATTTATTATCCAAGACAAATATACAGGATGCAAAAGAGGTTACAACTTCTCTCTCTACTTCATCACTCAAACTACGTCATGGAAGTCCTGCTACAGAACCTACTCAATATCGACAAGCAGTTGGCTCCTTACAGTACTTAGCTCTCACCCGTCCTGATATTTCATTTGCAGTCAACAAGTTGTCATAATTTATGTATCGACCATCTGCTATGCATTGATCTGCCGTCAAGCGAATCTTGCGATATCTTAAAGGGACGACTAATCATGGTCTCTTTCTCCACAAACAATCCTCACTTCATCTCCATGTTTTTGTCGATGCTGATTGGGCAGGTAACTTTAATGACAAAACATCCACGTCGGGGTATATTGTCTTTCTTAGAGCTAATCCAATCAGTTGGAACTCCAAGAAGCAAAAGACAGTTGCACGGTCAACAACTGAAGCTGAATACTGTGCCATCGCCACCACCGTTGCAAAACTCAATTGGGTAACAAATCTACTCAACGAACTCAATATCAACTCTACTCTCACTCCTACAATCTACTGCGATAATATCGGAGCTACATATCTATGCGCTAATCCAGTGTTCCACTCTCGCATGAAGCATATTGTCATCGACTTCTACTTTGTGCGAGATCAAGTTCTCCGACATCAACTACATGTCTCTCATGTACACACGGCTGATTAACTAACAGACTCATTTACGAAGTCTCTTGCTCGTAAATCATTTTTGTTACATCGGTCCAAGATTGACATTCTTGATAGGAGCTCCACCTTGCGGGGGCATGATAGCGGATAAGATTTCCTCAAACTGTATGAGGAAATCCCACTGGGTTGAGGAAAATCATTCCTAGTTTGTTAAGGGAATCCTTTTCTATAAATAACTCTATATGCAGCTATATCGAATCAATTTATTTTACGTTTCAATCTTTATATACACGACTGACTTCATGAGTTCTTCCATGGCTGTCGCAAACCGTGGAGCATCCATTCGTGTCGGCCGCGACACCGAAACATCCGGCAAAGGTTGGTGGCGTTCTCAGATTTACTACTCTTTACAGATCGGTCTCGAAGAAGATGATCCGAAGCGTGAAGATTAACTGTTTGGTGCTCAGTTTATTTCGAGGACCGAAGGCCCGCTTCCAACATGCATCCCTACGTCGTCACCTCCGTGGTTGCAGAGACGACCATCCTCTGGAAACCAACATAAAGCCTCAAGAAAAGATGGTTCAGTTGTTCTCAGTGCCTCAAGAATTGCCGCAGAACAGCAGTCTCATAATAATCATAATAAACGTGTTTGGAGACATTCAAGTTTCAGATTCGAGTCCATGTGTAAGCGTCACGTACGTCATTTTTTCCACAAATATAGACCCGATGGACGAACATCCATTTGGCCTTCCAATACAAGTGCTAATTTAGAACCAAACTAAATCAAGATTTAAGAATGTCACTTCCCGAACTCAGCAATAAGTCACCAAGTAAATGACCTCAGGTCTGCCTTTGTTGTGTTACATTGTCACTTCTGAGCCGCCTCTCGTTTCAGTCTATCCATCAGAAGGTGCGCTACCGATCTGTAACCCTGCTTGCGAGCTGCTTGTCGATGACATGCGCGGACAAGATGAGTTTAAACAGCAAGATCTTTGGAGCCTGTGATTCCAACAATAAGAAGATTCAAAAGGATTCACCTTGGTAAATCGCGATGCCGGTTGGTACCATCTTTCTTTTCTTCAAGCAAAAAGAGCTGTCAAAGTTCAGGCATTTTGAGTTTGTGAGGGTTTAACGAATGTACTACAGGATCTGGTGGGCTCAGTTATACCATCAGGATACATACTGTGAATGCTAGAAATCTCTTGGTAATTCCTATTTGATGAAACTGATACAGCAATATATAAGGAGGAGCACTGTGATAAGGCAGTAGAGTGTGCTTGCCTGTTGCATATCCAATACGGGTTGATTCCTTTCTCTTCGATGCAGTGGGGGCACATCCAATCCTTGTTTGCCCTGACTTCCTCCAGTTCTGTCAAGGTAAATCAATCCATGAACTTGGCATGAAACTTGCAGTCCATAAGTAGCCAAGTTGAAGCCTAAGAAACGGCTGCAGGCAACTGGTCAGCGCTCGATGGCATTCAAATCGGCATACCTTCACCGTATCTTACTTTGAGACAAGCACGGCATAGGACTCCATTGGAAGAATGGCAGACCGAGCACTCCGTTTTACCTGTTAACGCAGAATACTTGAGCATTTAGCTTCATATTCATTGCCATGGAAGAAACAAGGAGCTGGAAACGAGGCAAGATCATGTGATTCACCTATGCATGGCTGATTGATGTTTCCATCCCCACACCGTCTGCAATCTTCTTCCCCGCATAATTTCTTCTGCCTGAGTTCGACAGCAGAGAAGGCCAAGTGTTCTTAGTTCTATAGTGAGGTAATTAGCAATTCTAAACAACGGGAAATAACTCTTGAAATAAGAAGCTTGGATGATTCTTCCAACCAATAAAAGGCATGATTCTTGAGTGGCATTAAGTAGTAGAAGAGACAGGCGACAAGAAGCACTCGACCTGCAGAAGTGGCAGCAGATCCCCAACACCGGGTCGTAAACGCTTCCCCTGCTTTTGCTCGCACGCCCATCCGAGAACAGCCGCTTACGAACCTGGTGGATGACGTCTCTGTACTCCGAGGACGCTGCCACAGTCGCATTGCCACGGAGCGCGTCTGTCGTCCGACCGAATCCGTGAGTCGAGAAGCAGAGATTTAGGACGACGAACAAGACGAACCTGGAGGAGATGAATCGGCATCGCCATCGTCATCATGCTTGCCCTTCAAGCGCTCCGACCGCCGGAGAGGAGTGCCCTCGACGATCCGGATCTTCCGCTTTCTCTTGACGCCGCTGAGACCTCCGGTCGCTGACGAAGAAGAGGAAACGATGGCCCGGACCTCGCCGGCCTTTCTTAGCAATCCGAGCGACTCCAATCGCGCCTTCGATGGAAAGAAACCCGTCACCGATCCACCTCAGACGGAACCCAAATCGATCCTTTCTTCTCCGACCATCATACCTTGTTCTCTCGTATGCGGGCGTCGCGGAGGCGCTCGTACGCGGATTTCTCGCCCGATCCTCCCATGGCTAGCGGCGGCTTCTCCTTCGAGGGACGGATTGCTTCGACTGGCCCTCCCCTGAGACTTGTAGGTGGTGGCGCTCGGAGTTCGAATCGGAGACTAGCAGCGATTGACTTCCAACGGCTATATTTGAAGGAAGGATTCCCGAGGCACCACCATTCGGTACAAATATTACTGCGAAGAAAGGCGACGCATGACCGTCTGATCTTTCTTGGACGGGTAAGATGCTATCCTAAATCTTAACTAGGGATGTCGGCCTGGCCGTCTGATCCTTCTTGGACGAGTAAGATGCCATCTAAATCTTAACTTGGGATGGTATGAATCTTAGTTGGGAATGTGGTCGGACTGGAGCGGCGAATTCGTATTGAGACGGAAAACCAATGTGCTTTTCATATTCTTTTAATTATTTTTTATTTAAAAAAATTATTAAAATTAATGAATAATAATAATATTTATACAATTTATATGTCATTATAATATTCATATATAAGTACAGCCAAATAACTATAAATATATAAATTCTCTCTCTTTTAATTTTCTTTCATGCTCATGTATCTTACATAAATAAGAAAACGTATGAAGTGTCTAACAGTAAAAATTTATAAATAATTATTGATAGAAGAGACAATACTCAATTGGAGTTTAAATTTTTTGATAAATTTTTTTTACCTATCATTACTATTTTCTTATAATTTTTAAAATATATTTTAAAAAATAAATATAAGATTAGTTTAATGATTAATATTAGAATATTTGTTTCAATTCTCAAATATATATACTTTTACTTATATTATTATCAATAAATATATAGTATATATAATTATAATAATATAAATATGATGAGGGCGAATAAAGGGACATGATATAACGAGTATCCTATCTATTTCTATCTCATAATCATGCAGGTAATAAAATTTCTTTCCCATATCTTATTTCATAATTGATACCTGTAGTCTTGAATATAATAATTTTAATTGTATTCAAATTCGATCAAAATATATTAACAAAATTCTATATTTTTCTTTCACATCCGATCAAACCCAACCCGATTAAAAAAATATATTTTTCTTTCACATCGGATCAAAAAAGATATTCAAATCCGATTTAAACGGGTCGATGGATATAAAAAAAAGGGATCCGCAACCCATCCGCATCCGTTTGGATTTATTCCGGGGGCCAAGTTAATTTGCTCCGTCCGGTGAAACCACTCCGCGCGTAGAAATGGTACCTGGCCTATTATTGGGCAACATTTAGGTCCCACATTAGTAGAGGCAATAAATAAGAAGGTAAGACGGTCGGCAAACCCCGAACGGGTAGGAATTTGAGCTAAGGAAAGCAACCCCAGATCTAATGGGCTCCATCCCCAAATCGGAAGGGCGCGGCCAAACTTGGGGTAAAAAATGATTAGGGGTTCGTCTCTTGCAATCGTCTTTCCCCTTTGGCTTTGATTTCTTGTTCCTCGCTGCGTTCGAGCGGAAGCCCTCTCCCCTTCGGCTTCCAAATCCTCTCTCGGTGTGTTCCTTCTCCTCCCTCGAGGAATGTCTGGCGTCGGAGCCTGACCATGGACGACATCGACGGCATGCCGCTGGCGAAGCGGCGCAGGCTTCCCATCTCGACGAGTCCTTCCTCTTCGCCACACGGTCCTTCCACTCCCAAGTACTCTTCTTTCTCCTTTCCCCCTCTATTCTTTTTCTTGATAGTTTTAGGGTATTGTTCTGCTCGTTCATCGCTAACTCGTGTTTTGCTCCGCAGGCGCTCAATTGGTTTTCCCGTAGAGCGAGCGTCAATGGAAGTTTCAAAGGTAAATTGGCTGGAACACCACCGTGCTGATATGAAACTTTAGGGGTCTTATATTCGTGTATCTCCTTAGTACTACTGTTTCATTTGCGTTGGTGGCCCCCTTTTCAGTGGTTTTGCGACTGGAGTTTTTGAATCGTTTTTAATTATTGGCCATACATTTAAAAAAAGGTCTCTATATTAATATAAAAATATCAAAGAAATCATGAAAATATATAGAAAAAGGAAAACAATCTATAAAAGAAACAAAGCATTTAGCACTTTGAAATATAAGTATTATGCATTTTGAAACATCGTTTACAGTTTCACATATTTTAACAGAGGACACTGGAGGTAAGTAACAAAAGATATTTCATGCTTGAGAGGTTTAGGATTTTGGAATAGAGTTAGTTATACATGCAAATGATTTCTGAAACTTCTATAATCTTTTCCTTTTGGACTGAACTTCGTTGTGCTTCATGCTAAAGTTGTATAATCTGGCTGAGTCTCGATTATCGTATTAAATTTAGGGGGAGTAAATTTTGGAACCAAGGGAATTTCTTTCTTTCACAAACACATTTTTTTGTTTCTTATGCTCTTACTCAATTTGCCAACTTGATTATGCTTCGTGAAATATGAAACAGTGTTATGAGTTCTGTTGTGTATTGAGGTTTGATTACTTTAACTATATGGTTGCCTTTTGGAATGTCAACACTTTATTCGTGGGAAAAGATGTTTTCTGAGTAACCTAAATTGTACTGCTTGCTTCCAGTTTTCTGAGGCACCAGTCTCACTGCTTTATTAAATGCCAGTCCCTTCCATTATACTTTTAGCTTTTGCATTGATAAATTTAATTTGTGAACTTGTGAACGTTATTGGCTAATTTTGGACACCTGATAGATGCAACTTCAGCAATATAATATATCTGCTTTATAGGATGTTGATCTCTGCCGTCATTCATTTGGCTTTGATAGATTTAAATTGTGAACTTGTGAAGGCCGTGTCTTGATTAATATGGCCTCCTGATAGGTGCAATTCTGGCTATATAATATGCTGTTTCACCTTTTTCCAGAAATGGCCTGGTTTGCCAAGAGGTGTGAGCTTTAATCCCTCTGATGAAGATCTACTCTGGCATTTGCTTGCTAAAGTTGGCAAGGGAAATGCTGACCCTCATCCGTTTATTCATGAGTTTATTACTTGTCTCGATGAATTTGAAGCATTTGATTATACACACCCTCAGAAACTTCCTGGTAATTAGTTATAGTCTTTCAGCCACACTTTTTTGTCATGTCTGCGCTCTGATGTCTGAACCATTATTTGATAGGCATTAGGAAAGATGGGGGTGCTTCGTACTTCTTTCACAAATCTTTTAAGACATGTATTGCTGAAATTAGACAACACCAGAAGATGCGTGACAGTGACAGTGGGGACGTCTGTTGGCAAAAGAGTGGTAAGTCAAAACCTCTGATTGTTGATGGGAAACACCAAGGCTATAAGACCATGATGATTCTATATGAGAATGCCAGCTGGGTGATGCACCAATATCACTTGGGTGTGGAAAAGATAGACCAGGAAGAGTTTGTTGTTTCTAAGATATTTCACCAGAGGACTGGGCAGGTCAACAAAAGTGTGGAAGACTTGGCTCTGGGCGCAGATGAAACCGTACTTGGAGAAGCAGGGTCACTAATTTTTTCCAAGATGGATCATCGCCTTGATCGCGTTAACGCAGATGCAACTTCACAGGTTTGCAGCACTTCTAGCTTCTGCATTCTAGCCAAAATTGTTGAGTCAGACATTTTAATGGAATATCACATCAGCATAGTGACAGGAAAAGACAAAGAAAGTACAGAAGTGAGGTTAAAATATATATCCTTTTTAATTCTTGATATCCTTTGTTGTGTAAGAATTTAATTTTTATTTTTTTTCCTATTTATCATATCACATTTGTTCCTGCTATTAGTTCATCCAGCTGGTTGCAAATGGTGTTTATCTTATTAGATTACTCTAGGAGATCATATAGGGCAGGCTTGCATGTATTTTCTAATCATTTGCCCTTGGTATTCCTCTTAAGTCCCAAACTTTTATAGTCGTCGAATGAGCTGTTATGTGCTTATCTTGTTAACCACCAATTATACAGGATATTTTGATGGATGGCCATGATCCTAAGCCCCACCTGTCCTTGGAAGGTAGTTATCACTAATATTCTTGAAGGAAGAAAATTATGTGGCCTTGTGAATGCAGCTATTATGAGTTCTGATCCAAACTTTTTTTCCTTCCTACTGCTACAGTGTACAATCACAAGTATCCATCTGATGGTTCTGAAATAGCTAATGCTCAAGTACGAAGAGTTAATTCAGATATGATACCTGATTCTGAAGTTGAAGGCCATACTGCTAAGATTGGAGGAAATGATATCATCCAACCATCTAATCTACCAAATCATCTTATGGATGCAAAGACTGAGCACCCTGACTGCAACACAAATCTTCTTATCGAGAGTATGGATGGTATACCTGTGGCTGTTACTGGAGTCCATCCTAAGGATGATGAACTCGATCATGTTTTGTTGCATGTTCGTAATCACATGCTGTTGTCAAGCATGAAATCAGGCACCACTGATTCCAGATGTTCGTCTGATAGTAGCAGTTGTGGTTTAAACCACACTACGGAAAATTTGTTGCTTGCCGAAGATGGTGGATTTGTTCCTCAAAATGATTCGATGTATGTATGCATTATCATATTACCTCTGCATTTTTTGAATATCAGATACTACCTGTTCTTGTATTTGTTTGAAATTGATTCCAGGAGTAACATGGAAACAACTTATGGAAAAGATATCCTTGGACCGGTGCAGGTATATATTCTCATACTTTTCTCTTCAAGAAATTTATTGAGCTTCATTGGCATTTGAATGAAACCTACTCAAGCTATTCAATTTCTACTTTTTTTTTAGTTAGTTGCATTTTTTACCCTAGGCATGGACACTTTAACTCTTAATTTTCTCTTACAATGAAGTAATACACTAGGTTTTCTTTTTCCAGTATAAAAGATTCAGAGGGGAGTGAAAAAGAAGCAGCATATCGAGAGGAACAAGTCTTTTGAGTTATTAGAGGTAATGGTTCATAGTTGTGAAGCATGGACATTTCAAAATGATTGTTATGGATGTGCTAGTGTCTACGTGGGATGCCACAATTGTTGGGTTGGCAGTTTAAAACATATTGGAGAATCTTGTACCATCTATTATTTATAATAATGTGGCGTAGTTGTGTAGGTCTCTTAAGTCATAACACTAATCTTCAAATATGTGTATTAGCAAAACGCTGAGGATGGTTGTTATGTTTTGTATTAGTTTCATAATGGCCATCATAGATTGTTTATATTATATAAAGAATAAAATTGTTGGTTACATATAAAAATATAAATGAATTAGGTACTGTGCTCATGCTGTGTCATTCTCTATATCTACATGATTTGCAATAGTATTGTATCCTTATTGGTTGTGCCGATGTCCATGCTTCATAGATCTGCAGATATTTGCATTCACTCCTTATGGTACTTGCCTTAATCACGTGAAATGATCACCCATAATGCTTGCATGAAAACACTAATCCATGATATCATTATGAAGAAAGTTATTCCAAGGATGTATTTACCAAAATTCATGGGTAAGGCAGCACTTCAAGGTGGTGGGGCTGGGGGCATTAAACTCATTTTTAAATCTTATATGAAGCTGTCTGAAATGAATGGTGCAGACTAAAAATGAATCATAACACGTTTGACTCTTGCAACTTGCAACCAATTCTTCAGTTTCACCATCAGTCATTATTGTTGTGTATTTGAGTTTGAATCAAGTGTGGAACATTGATCTAAATACTGAGATTGTAGGAATTTATTCACGTTTTTAGTATGTTTGGCTTTGTTCCAATTGTGTTATACCGCTTTATTGAGTTTGCTTTTCTCAGGCTTCTATCATTACCTTGCTTTTTCTTGCAAACTTGCGGCAGTTGTAAGAACTTACAGTACTCATGGGGTGCTGAGGGAGAAGGGAGAAGGAGACACGAGGGAAGAAAGAAGCAGGGAACATGTTGGGAAGGGAAGGAGAGCATGTGGGTGAAGAGAGCGAGTGGGCAGGGAGTGGGTGCCAGGGAAATATTCTGTCAATATAATCTAGCAGTTTGCACCAGAAACTCTATCTGAATTCCCTGGTTTGATATTTTTTTTTTGGAACATGGTTCTTTGCCATATTTGTAACTGGTGCTTTGGGTTCAATAAAAAATTACATGTATTTATTTGGAAATTTTCTCACATGTTTATGCACTCTAATTACTATTTATTTAAGAAATATATTCTGGCAGATATTTTAACTGGTTTTATTAGGAGATTAATATATTTTTGCATGTAACTTTTTCATCTTTGGCAGTTGAAGCTTTGGTTTTGTTTGCTTTTCCTGTTCAGGGTATTTCTTCGTGTCCTTCAGTGAACAACACTACTGACTATGACCCTGGCAGAGAACAATACAATATGCATTCACCCAATAAAGAAAGAAGTTGTATGGATAGCCATCTTCCTCAAAGTGGTAATTTATACATGGCAAACAATATAATGGCTGAGCCTTCTGGAAGTTCTACTGCAGAAAGTTATTCCATGGTTCATCAGTGTTCAAATTTGCCTTGCTGCCAAAAGAATATTTTGTTAGAAGCAAGCTTCTCCGAAGAGAATCTTGGCAATAATGGTTTATCCTCATATCATACACCTCAAACACCTGTTGTAGGAGAAGGAATTGTAAATACTGATTGCAGACCCTCTCGATCAGGTTTATCTGGTCAGCTGATTTCACTAAAAAATGAAACCATGGAAGAAATCTATACTGATGATGTCTCTGAAACTAATAGGGAACTAGAATTTGGTGCTCATGGATTAGGAACATTGGAAAAGCGTGTCATAGGTATTTCTGGTACTACAACTCTAAGCTCATCGGAAGTCAGAATGTATACTGAGGTCAATTTGTTAAAAACAAACAAATTTCAGACAGACCAGATGATATGCAACTGCTCAAGGGATGCAAATACCTTGGATCCTCAACTGTTAACTCTAGGTCAAAGCCTGGAAGACCAGAATAATGGCAATGATGTGCTCGATTCAGTACTGCCTAGCATCATTAGTGAAGTGAAAGTTGAACCTTTGGAAGAAATTTGCACCCACAATGGTTCGGGAACAACAGCTCAAAAACCTGTAAGCTCTTCACTTGAAGCAACTTCTAGAAAACTTACGAGGTCTTCCCGAAGTGGTTATTCTGCAAAGACCAAAAAACATACTGAATACTCACTGACAGACAAGCATTGTAAAGATATGCTTTCATCTGACTGCTGTAATTCACAAAGAAAGACCACGATAAATTCTTTATGTTCAGAACAACCATTCCTGAAGAAGGATTTACACCTAAATTCAAATTCTTCAAAGTTTTTGAATAGTGCCTCTTCACGAAAAGGCAGTAACAGCCAGGAAAATGTTTTCTTACACAAAAGAAGTTTGATCGAGCAAGTCGGAAATAGGTGCTCCCATCATGCATCTATAACTGAAAATGTACATGTGAATAATACTGGTAGGCTATCTATCTAATTCAAGTTTTGTCAATAGATTTTGTGAAGGCCTTCAAATTTTGTGCAGTGATTTACTTATCCTGTCTTAGAAATTCCTACTTTCCAGAGGCTCATATTTCAAGAACAGAGGTCAAGAAGGAATATGCTGATGATTTCTCCAAGGACATGCAAGCTGATGTGATTTCTCCAAAACCTGAGATGCGGGCTTGCAGATTAGTTTCTTACTTGAAGCACAACATGGACAACTCACAACAGATTCTGCCACAGAATCAAATTTGTGAACCAGTCAATACTCCAAATGCTCAAGTTAGCAATTTTTCTCTTCGTAGGAAAAGGAAGAAGACTGCAACGTGAGTGATGATCCTTATCATATTTCTCTTACGTGCAAATTTGATGAACATTTTTGTTAAGTGTGGTCTATAAAAACAAAATTATGCAGGGATTCAGTAGAAAGAGCACTCGAGGAAGATGCTCCAGGGCTTCTGCAGGTAATTTTGAAAATGAATACATTTTAAAAATTGTCATATGAACATTTTTAATATGAGATAATGGTTTTTGGATAGGTTTTATTGGACAAAGGAATAACAATCGATGAGATCAAGCTTTATGGAGCCACTGAAGATGATGAAGCACTGGAGATCTCTTCGTCAGATGACAACTTTGAAGAGCTTGAAACTGTAATTACTAAGGTTAGGATAAAACTTTCAAGGACTATATCTGATGCATGGCTCAATTTCTGTTAACATATACCATATTATCTTTCTGCAATTATTCGTGAAATAAACCACCAAAATATACATATGTGGATACTCTTCCTTGTGGGGCATGGTTGTATAACATCACATTGTCAGGCTTTCTGAAAATAAGTCGATCATTTACCTCATATAACCTCCTCCTAACTTCCTCTTTATTTAGCTTAATTGATATTACAAAGTCTTCATTCCACATGTTCATAAAGCACATTAGAACTATATTTTATGAAGGCAAATGGAATTTTTTCTTGGTTTTCCCTTTGAACTTCCATATGTTCTATGTGAATGATTTACTCATTTCTTGGGCGTTTTCTATTTCAGATATTTTCTTCACGAGCTTCTCTATTCAAGTTTTCAGTGGCGCACCACATGAAGGGATCAAAGGCTGTTTATTGTTTATCTTGCTTAATTTCTTTGATCGAACAGGTTTGGAGTTTCTTTATTATTTGGTTTATCATTTCCCATTGTAGTTTTTACCGATAACGGTTTTCTGGTTTTTATTTACGTACTGACTATGTTTTACATCTCAGACTCGATATCTTCAGTTTCGTGATAATCCAGTGGAATGGGGATGGTGTAGGGATCTGCAATCATTTATTTTTGTTTTTCAAACACATAATAGGTGAATGTTCTTACTCGGATGTTGTCTTTGTAAATGCTCAGATTTGATAGCCACTCAATGGAAATTGAGTATTACCTTTACACTACTTCTGATACAGAATAGTTCTGGAGCGCCCAGAATATGGTTATGCCACATATTTCTTTGAGCTTGTGGATTCTTTGCCAATTGACTGGCAGATCAAGAGGTTGGTGACGGCAATGAAGCTCACCAGCTGTAGCAGGACCACTCTCATTGAGAACAAACCTTTATTGGTAAGACCAACCCATTCTCTCCTCTTTAACATGCCCAATGTTCTTTAGTAGCTACTTGAGGTGGTGAACTTACATGATCCAGGCCCATATAGTGCATCAATCTAACTGCTGCTTAATATGTTCTAACTTTTGCTTTATTTTTTTTTCATTTTATTGGAAGAAAAAAAATGAATTATTTTAGTCTGCTATGCTGCCCGGTTGGTCTGATTTTATTGTAATCGGAAACCTGACAAGGATTCTGCATTCGAGTGAGTTATTAACATGAGCCACCAGAATTACACATGCTAGCTTCTTTTTTGCTTGCATCTGTTTCAGGATTTACAACTTTTGTTTTCGACTGCCTGTTTATCTAACACCTGAGATTTCAGGTAGTCTTACAACTTTTGTCTTCAGAACTTTGCACCTAAATTCTGTTCTGGTGTTCAGGTTGGAGAGGACTTGACCGAGGGAGAGGCTCGTGTGCTGGAAGAGTATGGCTGGACTCCTAATTGTGGGCTGGGGACAATGCTGAACTACTGCGACAGGGTTGTGCATGACAAAAAATACGAAAGGTACAGCAATGAATGGAGGGCCAAGATCGGGAGACTACTAATGGAGGGTCATGATTCCGGACGAACCATACTCGTCAAACTCCCGAAAAGGGTTGTAAAATACAAAGGCGGCCAGAATTTAAAAATCAAGTTGGAGAATTGATCCCGACAAATGCTAGCTTTGGCTGTGTATAGTTGCGGAAGCGCCTTAGATGTATTGGCCAATGTTGTATGTCATTGCTTCAGCCTCGAATCTTCCATTGTTGGCGTCAATTAACCTCTTATTCTGCACCGAGCATTCGAATCGAGTTGGAGAATTGATCCAAATAAATGCTAACTTTAGCTGTGTATAGTTGCGTTAGTGCCTTAGATGTTACTCTGGTATGTAATGGCCAATGTCGTATGTCATTGCTTCAGCCTCGAATCTTCCATTGTTGGGATGAATTAACCTCTTATTCTGCATGAGATCGAGCATAAGAGTATTTTTTTTTTCACAATTGTGCAGCTTGAACTTGGAAATAATGTTGTATCCTCACCACATTTGGCTACATTACACGAACCTTGTGATCGAGGGTGGTTTAATTCGGTTTTCCGGTTTGGATTTATCTAATTGAATCGGTTAATTGATTTATAATTTTAAGTTATATATATATATATATAATGAACTTGTTTGATTCTACGAATTGATTTGGTTTAATCGATCAAAAATTTTATCAATTAGATCGATACGATAATATTTATAAAGTTATGTTTATTGTAAAATTAAGTTCATGGTAATCGGTCTAATATTTTTTAAATTAAAAACATCTTAGGTTGATTGGAATTGATTAATCAAATCGAAAAAGAATACTATCGAATTAAAATCATTTAATCTTTAAGATCAAACTATCGATAAATCAATTCACATAAACATCAACCTATTTAGACCCACCGAACTAATTTTGATCATCCCTAATTACAAATTCGCTTGCAAGTTTATTTTTGTGCTGTGCTCGTGTTATTTCCAATCTGGTCTTTGTGTTTGCTATTGTTATTTCCATCTAATCGGTCAGTTGTGACACGAAAATTTCCTTCCTCGGAACAACTTCTTGATATCTCTCGACTAACCAGTTTGAATGCCTATGTAGATTTAGCCTGAGACAGCATTATTATATCTGCATAAGTTGTGCATTTTGGGCCATCAAGAAATGTTGGAGGATTGATGCAGCCACAACACAGTATTATCTTAAAGATGGTAGTTGATGTATATGATTCTTACTACAAAGCCAGTATGTGTCTTTCTCCTAAAAGAATACATGGAAAAAGAATCATCAGGACTCCATAGCTAAATTTAGATGGTGAAGTACATCAAAAATAAAATCTTAAGCTTCGTGAACATGCTTTCCTATGTGTTAATTGAAAACTTGTGTCTGCATTGTGGACACTCGTAAAAGACTGTCTGCCCTTCATCGGCTGATCGTAACTGCAAATTATATGACAAGTGGTCAAAAGTTTAAACATATTTGGAAATGATCACAGGAATATGATCAATGAGATGATAATTTACCTGTTTGGTATAATATTCAAGTTGAGGATGACGGCACTGTGGGCATTCTTCATTAACCTATCACACAAAAAGTGAATCATGGGCTGTGTCATACAAATGAAGAAACGAGAAGAAAGGGAAGGATCAATGCACATGGCTCCCTCAAATATGGGCTTGGGATATATTATATGCAACATTACCCCTATCAGCAAGGGGTTGTTTCCATTACTTGAATCACGATCACCGAAGTTGCAAAGGAACACACCTTACCCATTTAAGAAACATATTGATCTTAAAAGACAACACACAAGATACTTACAACTGCTCTTTGGACTGCTTCGTCGTCAACCGGAGCACTCTCAAGGATTACAAAAGGTTCAATCTTCAGTTCCCTTCTAATATCCTGAAAACGGATGACAAAATTTGCTTGTTGGAGTTAAATAGAGAAACGGAGTAAAATCTTCACACATGGTTAATAAGCATAATCAGTTTTTAGATACACCGTTCATAGATCATTGGCGGATAATACTAAACCATCCAAGATTCGATGTACAAGGTTCCTTCCTAAAGACGACTCTTGGGAGTAAGATAAATATCAGTTACATATCACGACAAAGTAACTATTAACTATGTGCAGCTTATTTATAATTAAAAAATTACTTGCACGGAATAATGCTTGAAAATTTTAGAAAAATGTGGCAAAACTTATAATGATCGAAGATAAAATTATCATGATAGATGCCTATTATCCTCATTTGATGGCAGACATAAGCAGCATCAACCATTTGTAGAATATGCATTAAGTATCCTGAGCATCCAAGAGCAACTGTTTCTTTAGTTGTTGCTTTTAGTCTAATAGTAAGATGAAATAGCCCACAATCATCCAGGACTCTAAAAGTGTCCTGAGTCGGAGGATGTATGCTTTCATACATGAAGATAAACAACAATCTTGGTTGATATTGCCCCATCCTATTAGTTTATTGAACAGATTAAATCTTTCAGAAATATCACATTGCAAACTTGGTTACAACAAATTATTTATCAAGAAAACAAGACTCCACCTCATGACCACCAGTGCGTGTAAACTAAAGGTGTGATAAGAGGAGCATGATTTAAATGCTGATCATCTAATATGAAAATACAGCAAAAAAATTTTCCATCTAAATTAGAACAAGGCACAATGAGACAATTTTGAAATACTCATGTATTATGGCTACTTTCTTCACCATTTTTTCTACTCTATTTGTTCAGTCTCCTCTTCTGCACTTATTTAAGTTCAAAGTTAGCATCTAGCAAAACAACTTTGACATTGAAGATGTACAAATCTGTTCTTCATCATATTCTATAAATATTATTCTACTAAATTTAGTTTTACCAACATGTCAAGCTTAAACCAAAAAAAAAAAAAAAGAAAGCTAAGTACATACCACAACTAACTTAAAATCATAGTAGGATGACAAACCTGATCACAATAACCAGTAAAATTGCAAGTGAAGAATACAATTTCATATGAGTGTGCTTCGAACACACATGTAACAGACATGTATATCAAGATTAATATTCCATAACAAATGGAAGAATAGGAAAAAAATTATGCTCTCGATTGGTAAAAGAGTTCCCGGGTTGATTTGGAAGAACTGCAGTTTGTGGGACATACCTCAGCTGTTATTGTGTACCGTGTTTCTCTCCCTTCAATATCTGAAAAACAGTTTTAAGATTGTAAAATTAATGCTCCCATCTTTGTTAGTTCCACGATGCTATGCAGGAAAGAGTATAAATAGACCATAAAACAGAAGAATGAATAAAGAAAAACTATGATGTCTCCTGAACATACTTCTGAGAATCAAGTGAATATACAAAAAACTTATGCAGACAGAATTATGCAATGTTCAAAGAAGACCATTTTAGATGTTCAATTAATAACAAACTGTGCAATGTAACAGGAAAATTGAACTATGCAGCGAAAGAAAATGATGTAAAAGATAAAAGTGAAAAAATTATTTAACATGGTATGTGCATATTCCAAGAATAACCACGGATTTCATAGCTCATAGCTGATGTAATATCACGGGGCATCACAGTCTCTCCCCTGCGCAAACTTCTTATATCCTCTTCAAAACCCACTGAACCCTAGAATCTCGCACTAGTTGATAATATAAAGGATCATGGCAAGCTCCTGGAACATCCCACAAGTAGGCCTTCTCTACTAAACCCACCAATCATAGTCATGGTCCTAGTCGGCTTAGGTACACCAATTGTGAGGAGTCACTACAGCTTTTTGCACCCTAAAGGGGTAGTAAAAAAGCATTCTTTACGACGGACAATGTCTTGCAGAAAAGCTCAGACCGCAACCCGCATGCAATGCATGACTATTGCGAACAACATACATCTAGTTTGATGGTTAAAGATTCCAACAATATCTGGAAACCCTAAACGCCTTTTTGCACTATCTATCAAACTGATTGGTACTTTCGTGTCGTGCGAGGAAGCAAACGAATTTGCATGTTGACCAGGGTTAACGGAGGGGCAACAAGTTGTCTGCAAACTACCTACAAGCCCACCAATTACATGCTTCAGATGCAGGTGCGCATGCAAGACGGCCCCAATCTTGCAATCAGACAAAGGGAACGAGGAGAGAGAGAGAGAGAGAGAGAGAGAGAGAGAGAGAGAGAGAGAGAGAGAGAGAGAGAGAGAGAGAGAGGTTACCCCCGGCGGCGCGTTTGAAGCCACAGAGAGGGCAACTGGCGAAGTGGAGGGAATCGAAGGAGAGGAGGGTTCCGCACATGCTGCAGAACAGGAAGTCGCGGGCGTGGCAGAACGACATCTTCTTCTTCTTTCCTTTGTTGCAGCGGCAAGGAGAAGGTGGTGAATGCCACCGGGAGGTGCCGTTTCCGGGACTCCGCCGAGCGCGGTGGCTTCACGGAAGTGGCGGCGGCGACGAAGAGGGGTTGCCGATAGGGTATGCGCAGAGGTGATGGGAGGGTTTTTGGTCTCCCGCTCGTGTACATGTACAATACCTCTTTCGTATCAAAGATCGTATACGTACTCTCCAGGAACGGCCGCCGTATTTACGAGTTCGCCACCGCTAATTATGTATGTTAATTGATTCAAGTCATTGTGGACTTCGTTTAGATAAATATTCGTTAGACACGACGAGAAAGTTTTCTTGGGATTAATGGGTGGAAACGGCTTTGTTGATTAGGGTTGGTGGAGCCAGACGAGGAGGAAGCGGCGGAGGACGACGCGGCCGCCGACGGCGGGGCACGTTCCGATTGGGCTCGGCGATTCGAAGGGCCCGTCAAACAGCGGCCATCGTTCGCTTCCACCGTGGGCTGGGCTTAATTAGGATCCAAACTGAGCCTGGCCCATTTCCAGTCCTCACATCTTGATGGTCATGAAATCGCCCTTCTCTTACCGCGCCGGCGCGGCGCCCGCAACGAATCTTGCAGAGGGTAAGAAGGATCCTCGCCTTGGTCACCAAACCCTTGGTTTCAGGCGGGGCGACATGGAAGGCGGCGCCGCGGGAGAGCAGCGAGACCGGGAAACCCTGGACGCGGTGCGGTCGGTGGTGTTTAAGCCCTCCGTATCCTTGGAGGAGAAACGGTTCCCGAGGGTCCAGGGGTACGACTTCAACCGGGGTTGTGACCTCATCGGCCTCCTCGATTCCATGTCCTCTACCGGGTTCCAAGCTTCCAACCTCGGCGACGCCATCGACGTTATCAATCAGATGGTGAGCCCCCGCCCGTAGGCCTCCCTCTGGATTCCTGTAGTTTTTGCTGACGATCGCCGCAAGTATCGGTTCTTGGACATAATTTTGTTCTTTCTTCCCGTTCGCTTATCGTTTGGGACGGAATGAAGATAGATTGGAGGCTCTCCCATGATGCGCCCACGGAAGATTGCAGCGAGGAAGAGCGCAATCTGGCCTACAGGCAATCGGTCACGTGCAAGATCTTTCTGGGCTTCACTTCGAACCTTGTATCTTCTGGCATCAGGGAGATAATTCGGTTTCTTGTGCAGCACCGAATGGTGAGTGCATGTCATTGGCACCATTCTTCTTTATTCTTGAAGGTTTAGATTCAGGTTCTTGGAAAGTTCAGCGCACAATACATCAAGAACACCAAAGAATATAGAACCATTCCATTCAATATTTGGTTACCATTAAAGCGAGACCGAATCTGCGATTGTTTTTCGTAGTATGTCAAGAACCCTCATGAATCCTATATTGATGCCAGCAAATTCTGCATGTTTGGCAGGATCTTTAAGATTTGTGCATTTTTCATTGATTCAAGACTGTTCTTTCTCTAAATTGAATATATTGAACTTTCAACCGTCTGAAGTCAGTTTACATCTAAACTAATGGACCATATTTTTCTTGTAATTTGCATTCTACCTTTACCCAGTCTACTCTTCTTTGTTGATTCATTTCTACTCTTTGCTCAAAAGAAATAGAATAAGGGACTAAATTTACAAGCCAACATGAAACTGACTTTATCATATCTCAGTTAAATTTCTGGAGCACTAGATAGTTTGTATTTCTTTACTCTAATGTTTTGCTGCTTCTTTAGTAAAGATTGTAATATATGGTAGGGGCTTTCTTTATGCCCATTTATGAATGTTCATTTGCTTTAATAGCTTTGTGGCACTTCTAGGTTGAAGTTTTGGTCACAACTGCTGGTGGCATTGAAGAAGATTTAATCAAATGCCTTGCTCCAACATATAAGGGTGACTTTTCTTTGCCTGGATCGTATCTGCGTTCAAAAGGATTGAATCGGATAGGAAACCTTCTGGTCCCTAATGACAATTACTGCAAATTCGAGGACTGGATCATGCCAATTCTGGACCAGATGTTACTTGAACAGACTACAGAGGTAGGACTGATCATCTTAAAGTTTTTGCTACTCTATGCTCCTCAATTGTCTTTTAATTAGTGGACGAAACCTTGGCATGTCATTTCCTGGCAAGTGATTCATATTCTTATTATACCGATCATTCTCTAGCGCTTTCATGCAAGTTTTTGTAGGCATGATTACTTGTTAGCTGTCCAACTGCTGGAGTTATTAATTTCATTGTCATATCGTGTGGGTTCTGTTAAAATTGATGCGAGGTTTGACAACGATCATGTTTTTCCAACAATTGCCACCATATGAGGCATTAATGAATGCTATATTTTAAGATAGAATATTCTTTTTTGTTAACCTTCTTCACGTGTGTGCATATCTGTTCTTTGTGCTTTCCCAGACTCACAAATGGGGCACTAGTGCATCGGGCTATCTTTGGCCATTATAAGTTTATAACAGTTCTGAGCTGCCTCTTGTACATGAATGCATGGTAGCTTCATCTTATCTAATTCACAATAACCTTGATATGGCTATGACATAAAGTAGCTGTTGTTGTGAGACTGTAGTTAGAAACTGTTATATGCCATTTCAATAAGTACTGTTGTTTTACTAGGAGGCAATTGTTTTTTTTATTCTTTTTATCTTTGCCTGTTTAATTAAGTTATATTCTTTTATGGCTTAAAATTGGCTTAGTGTATTAAATTTCATGGAGGGAATGATGATGATCTAGTAAGGCCTAGCTTAGATATTAAAAGATATTTTGGTATTTTGAGGATTCTGTTTGAAGAATGATGGCCAGGTTTTCTTTGGGGGGGTTTCACCTGCTTGGGATGCTGCTGCTTGGATATGTTGCTTGGCATATATTTGTGTCACACTTAATTAAATTACTGGTAATTGCAGACTAATTAATGGAACTAAGACTTATGCTTGATTTTCTGCTTATAATTTTATGTAGTTTCCTTTAGTATGAACAATTCCCCCTTTTAGGGTTGGATCTTTTTATTTATCAGCTGCTATTGATTATATTATCACCATTTAATGATCTGCAAAACCTGTACATATCCTGGACTATTTTGTGAAAATTTTAACATATTTGTAAATTTACATTTGTTTTCTTCTACTAGTTTTAGTGTCATTTAGAACACAATACTAGATTGAAATTTTGTAGATCTTTCACATGCTTGTTTATTCAGGTATTATCACAAATAGAAGTTTGTCGCACATATTGTTTTCTCACAGAATATGACATTATGCTTGTGCTTACAGAATGTAGTTTGGACTCCATCAAAAGTGATTGCGCGCCTTGGAAAAGAAATAAATGATGAAAGTTCATACCTGTACTGGGCATACAAGGTACTAACAGTTATTTTCATCTTTTTGCTGCCTTGATTGTTTTAAATTACTACAGGTTCAAGCTTATTAACATGTGGCTATTGTTTCTAAAGATTGCCTACCTGCTATAGCTTTGGCCCTTAGTTTTTAATGATGTATATATATGCAAGTATAATATGTATTTTTTAGATGTCACTACATTGAGAAACAGATGGTGATTAATGAAATTAAGATGATGATTGATCTTCTTTCATCTTAAGCTCGTGTTTTCTTTTCTACATGCTCAGATCTTTATGGTTTCTTCCTGGAAGAATTAACTCAGGGATGAAAGTCAATTCGTTGTTATTCATTCTAATGGTTTCATAATATATGTCAAACTTTGTCATATACATTATTATATACTAGATATTTTCATTGTTGTCGTATCTTGTGCCTTATCATATCCTTTTGTAACATGTTGTTTAATTATCCATGTTGTGTCAGCACTCCATGTCATACCGATGATTACAAGTGTTCTTTTGGGTAATTCAGTATAACTTTAATTGCAACAATCAGAGCACTAGACAACTCTGTACCATCAAACAGTGTTTTGCTTCTTTTTCATGTAGCTCCAGGCTTTGCAATTATAAAAGATGAATCTATTGGAAAGCAGCCAATTGTTTTTTCTCGCTAATTTGAGATAGTCCAGCCTGTGTATAGAAAATGATGATACTTCCTTATTTAGTCTATCCAATGGTTTATATTTCATGGTTTTGTATCAGTATGTTACTCTCTATTTATTACTAAACCTTGTTGCTATTTGATCAGAACAATGTTTCTGTCTATTGCCCGGCATTGACTGATGGATCATTGGGGGATATGTTGTACTGCCATTCAGTGCGTAATCCTGGTTTACTTATTGATATTGTGCAAGGTACAGCCTTTTTTGTTACTCAATTGCTTTTGCCTATTTGCATCCTGCTTATGTTGACATTTCATCATCCAGACATACGAGCAATGAATGGAGAAGCTATACATGTGGGACTGAGAAAGACCGGGGTCATAATTCTTGGTGGCGGCCTCCCAAAGCACCATATATGTAATGCCAACATGTTTCGGAATGGTGCAGATTATGCTGTTTATGTCAACACTGCACAGGAATTTGATGGAAGTGATTCTGGAGCACAGCCTGATGAGGCGATTTCATGGGGAAAGATAAAAGGTTCTGCGAAAACTATTAAAGTATGTGTGCTGATCTTTCTTGTCCAATCATTTTTCTCCTCTTCTTTTCCCTTTCAATATCATATACCTATTAATAATTACATGCCCTTTCTAGGTCAGACATGATAATCCTCTTTCACTAATAGTAATAAGATTAGAAATATAGGTTTTCCTAAAAAAATATTGCTTTTTAATTGATAAATTACATAATATTTTAGGACATCATGAGTTTTGTGTGATGAGAGTGTGCCTTAGTAGTTGGTACAATGATAAGGTTGCTCCTTTATGACTTGGGAGATCAGGGTTCGAGTCACGGAAATAGTCTCTTTAAATATATAAAGATAAGGTTGCATACATTGACTCTCCTCAGACCGCGTATTGATGAGAATCTCGTGCATTGGGTACACCCTTTTTAGAAGTTTTGTGTGATCATTAATACCTTTTAATTAAAAAGAAAGTTCTACAAGATTGTTATTAGACTAATGATATTTTATGGATTTGAGCGTTGGACAATTAAGAGATATTGAGGATGTGAACCAATAGGCCATACTATATGCTTCGCTTTTTAGTGTAGTTTACTCTATGTCAGAAAGAATTGATTTATATGGGGTTTGGGTTCAATGATCCATCGACTTAATACCATCTTTCGGATGAAGGTTCTCCGGAGGAGAAAACTATTGCTGGAAGACCAGGCGTAAAAACCCGAAAGAAAACAACATCCATTGTTTGTAAAGTTAAAGCGTTAACTACAAGACTTAAAACGACAGAATAAAAGTGTGATAGAAGACTTATAGATGTGTAAAAATGCAGGTTATCTTTGGATAGCACTTGAGTACTCTCGACGATTTACGGAACTCTATCAGTTTCGATCTCCTCCTTTCTCGTTGTTGGAACATCCTCCTAAGGTTTGGACAATAGACAACAAGCTTTGGGGGCTTCTCAAAGCAGCTCGATGGAGCTTGATGCAGAGCTTCGGCTATTGGAACTTGAGGAAGAAGGTTGCGGTTGGAAGGATTGGTTGCACTTCGTAGAATTCTTCCCTTCTCTCTTCTCCTCTCTTCTCTATTGAGGTTGGAACAACTAGGGCCGGTTGGACAGAGGCTGGAGGATTCTTGGTTTCCCTAATGCTCCCTTAGATAGGTCTCTCCTCCTTTTATAGCTGAAGGGGTGTAGTCCTAGTTAGGTTAGGACCTCCTAATGCCTTACGTCTTGGAGAGTCCTAATGCCCTTTAGGACTTGTTTTAGGGTTAGCCCATGAGAGTCCTACTCCTATTAGAACTTGGCGCCACCCTCTCCTTGTGGCTGCCCCTATTTGGGTGAGAGCTATCCTAATCTTAGTCCTAGTAGGACTTGGATTGAGGTAAGTGGGCTGCTATGATATGGCCTTTGCTTGGCCAAATAGGGTTTCATGGCTTCAAGAGGCCCTTCAATAGAGGTTGGCCAATTTTGTCTTGTGTTGTTGAGATCATCCCTAATCAAGAATAAGCTCTTTGCTCTCTTTTTCTTTGATTTCGTGGCTTCAAAAAGCCCTTCAACAGTTATCTAGATCTTCCACAATTTCATGCATCATTACCAATTTCCTTGTAGTGAAATGAGAAATTGTAGGAGGATGACTCGCAATCCTTCTTGCACTATGGGTTTACAGAACCATCCTTCGATTAACTAGGAAACAACCATCTTTGACCAACATTGTTCTTTTCCACAGGATGCAACTTCGTTATCTAGATTGTTAGGATGCAGTATTGATGTGTAATTATAAATTTGGGCTTATGTATAGAGGCTCTATATGAAAGTTAGACTAAATATAATGACAAACATATGAAGTGCAATTTAAATAACAAAAATAGAATATTTGAAGATAAAAAAAAAAGATGGATAAAGCATTTGTAATAGCAAGTCTTTGGATCTGTTATTCGATAGGAAATGAAGATTGAAAAGACATAAAACAAGATGATTTGTTAAATCAGAGAGGAGAATTTAGTCTATTATGTGGTAATCATGTGATTCTTGGATGGAAAGGGCAACTTTAAAGCATTGCTAGTCTTCGTCTACCGTATGAGTTTGATAGGATTCACACATACACACACATATATATATGCATGGAGTTGCTAGAAGAGATGAGACAACAATATGTGCACCCGTGAACAATTAAAGCAGTTCTAATCGATGATAAAGTAGGGAAACCGATTAAGGTGGTTTGAACACATGTAGATGCACCAGTTAGTCAAGGACAGAACTCAGATTAGTGCTGCTATGGGCGATAGAAGACTTCTTAGGACAGTAAGATTGAATTTGAGGTCACTTTGGCTTTTGTGTTATTGTTACATCAATGATGGAAAAAGATTGATGTTTCAATTCTGAACAGTTGTGAGTGTCCTTTATACTCGATGCAAGATTAGTTAACATGATTTTCGTCAAAATTTCAAATTCTTGATTAGTTAAATGAAAAAAGGTAGAATTGGATATTCTATCAGAACATGACGCATAGAGAATATTGTTTAGGACTGATTAGCTGTAAGTGCCAAGAGACCTAAATCAAGAGGAACCACAGTTGGGCTCCACTCTTGAATGTTGCAGCAGCTGCTCAGAGGACAAGGGAAACTAGATTTTTTCAATGGTGGTTGTGAATAAGATATTAAGTTGAACACTCTGCTGTGCACCAATAGGGTAATTGAGATTATGTTTCCATCTACATGTATATATTGCTTCATGATCTGAATGAAGTTATTTTCTGTCTTGTCAAAACAAGTTTGGTGATGTGAATGGTTAGATTCTGAACATTACCTGTGTTAAGTTTCACTTTTGTAATTCTAATGTTGACTAAACCAAACAGGTTCATTGTGATGCAACTATTGCTTTTCCTCTATTGGTAGCTGCAACATTTGCAAGAAAGTTCCAGGAAAGAAACAACAAATTAACCTGATGGGGGTGCAAAGGTGATCATCTTATTTGGATTCAAATACCTTAATTGAATCTGCTACCATCTGCAGATGCTTGCAAACCAAAATTTTAATATTAGATAGCTGAGAGCCTACAGAGGGTCCTTTCAAACTCTATTAACTTACCCTTGTCAATTTGCTCATTATGTCTGGCTGCGTAGTTGTACGTTTTGGCAGCCTCTTTCTTGACCGACCAGAGATGAACAGCACGAAATTTTACTAGCGGCAGGAGAATGTAAGAGAGCTTTTTCAGGTATATATGTATGAATTTTATATTCCGTATTGCTGACATGAGTAAATTGTCCGAGTAGTTCTTTTGCTTGAGAATCCCCCAGCGTCTGTTCTCCGGAACAATGTTAAAGCCTGTGACCTCGCAAATGTTGAAATGATGATACAGAGGCATTCCTCGTTACTGGGCAGGGTTGGAATGACTGACTAGGCACGGTTTGGCTTTCACCATTTAGTCATACCATCAGTGTGCATGGAAATGAGTGAGCGGTTCCCGTATTGGGAGAATGGTTTTCTGAATTCTTCCCGGGAGTAATTTTTTTTTTCTCGGATTTAATACCTATGGTGGGTTGGGATTTTGATTCACACTCCCCGTATGGTCAATAAAAGAGCTTATAAAGTAATAAAACAAAGCATAATAGAATCTATTAAATATGTACAGGATATATATATATATAATAGAAAGTTAAATGTAAAATTTTAAATAGGCCAAGCGCGGCTTGGGTTGGAGGCCTAATGCGGGCGGGGAAGAAGAGGAGCCACGCTTGAAGTTTTCGTGTCCTTCATCCGTATTTGCCCAAATTTTGTTCTACATGGTTAGGCGGCCGGACTTGAATTCCCTCTTGTTGGAGATCTTTGTTGGTTTGTCTTGGCATCTTGACGCTCGCCCGTTTTCAGCTCCTTCTCACGGCCTTTGCCCGCCTTTAGCCGGACTTCTTCCGTTGTCTTGAGGGTCTCACATCCAAGCACTTGAAGCTCCTCTGTTTGGATAACTCTGCGCAAAGTCAGCCCATCTTGATTCACCTTCATTGCCATTGAACTTCTCTTGGGAGTTGATCACTCCAACTCGAGTAAGTCTCCGATAGATTCGTCGCCTTCGAGTTTGTCCTTTCTCCATCATTTCATTTCTTCGAGTAGTAAAGGCACAAAGACTCACAGTATCGCCTCGCTCTCCGATCCTGGTCATGCACAATCACTTGTTGAGCCTCCTCGCCTTCGCTTATTCCAATTTGTCTTGGTACATGGAGAGCCTTTGCCAAAGCATTCTCCTCCTCCACGGCCCATATCACGACCAAGTGCTTCTCCCTCTAAGAGAGCAAGGATTGATGACTTCTAAGTCCCGCCTCATTCATGGCATGCGCGAAATGGCACTACTATCCGCTGTCTCGCAGAGAAGAGTTCACCTTCAATCTAACCGAGCCACGCTTGCATAATTTTGTTCTACATGGTTTGAATCCAACCCTCTCGGGGGGCTCTGGCTTGGGAAATAGGAATCACGGCAAACTCAGATCGGATCCCACTCATTTGCCAGCCTGTCGGCAGCGTACGCCGTAGCCCCAACACCACCGCTGTTTGCGTCGCGACCGCGTTGCAACACTCCCGACCTGTTGGAGGCCACCAAACTCATCGCGCTTCTCTCAGGGTTCGCATGAGCCGTTGGATCCTCCTATAGGCGTAGCTGACACGCTCGTCATTGAAACCGCTTGCTGCTTGAATAGCAACCAGCTCAAGGCGTATTCTTGAAAGTAGCACCATGCCGTTCTTTACTTCGTTTGCATTTAATACGGTTTCGCCCCTTCAGGCGTTCCTTGCCCTCGCAAATCCACCCCGTTCCTTCCCGCACACCGGGTTCACCATGCGAGGCCGTGCGATCCACTTCGCCCTCCTCCTCCTTCATCTCCTCCTCTCCCTCTCTCTTCTCGCCTCGTCCCTCCGCCCCCGCCCCCTCGTGCTCGTCATCACCAACGAAGACTTCACCGACTCCTCTTCTTCCCCCTCCACATCCGCCATCACCGACGACTCCGACCGATCCGATGACTCCGCGGAGTGGGACGAGTTTGGCGACCCGGAGTCCTCCGCTGCCGCCACAGGAGACTACGACCCGGGCTCCTGGCTCCCCTTCATCGAGTCCGCCTCCTCTCCGCCCTCCCTCGCCAACTCCTCCTCCGACCCCCTTGAGGCCCTCTACTCCTCCGGCGTTCGCCACATGATCACCGCCGCCTCTTCCTCCGACCCCGCCGACATGGAGGACGCTGCCGCCGAGATCGAAGCCGCGGCCTCCGCCGGCTTCCCCCACGCCCAGTCTGCCCTCGGCTTCCTCTACGGCACCGGCCTCATGCGCCCCCAGAGCCGCTCCAAGTCCTTCCTCTACCACCACTTCGCTGCCGAGGGCGGCAACATGCAGTCCAAGATGGTTCTCGCCTACACATATTTCCGCCAGGACGTGAGCCCTAATTTTCCCTTCCGAGTCCGCCTCCTCTCCGCCCTCCCTCGCCAACTCCTCCTCCGACCCCTTGAGGATCCCCCTCTACTCCTCCGGCGTTCGCCACATGATCACCGCCGCCTCTTCCTCCGACCCCGCTTTTCGATTCTACGATTTCCTCTTATATAGCCTTATGATTGTGGGGTTTTTTTTTAATCTTTTACTTTGGATTCATCCTTAATGTCCAGATGTATGAGAAGGCAGTGAAGCTGTATGCGGAACTGGCAGAAGCAGCGGTTGCGAGCTTCCTGATATCGAAGGAACCACCAGTGATTGAGCCTATCCGGATCCACAGCGGTACCGAGGAAAACAAGGATGCCCTGAGGAAGTCACGAGGGGAGGCAGATGAGGATTTCCAGATCAATGAGTACCAGGCACTAAAGGGTAATTCCGCTGCCATGTACCGGATTGGGTTGCTTTATTACTATGGCTTGAGGGGAGTGAGGAGGGACCACGCCAAAGCACTGCATTGGTTCTCAAAGGCTGTGGAGAAGGGGGATCCGAGGGCAATGGAGTTGCTAGGAGAGATGTATGCCCGAGGAGCTGGAGTGGAGAGAAATTACACTAAGGCATTCGAATGGCTCACTCTTGCATCCAAGCATAAATATTACTCCGCATATAATGGGTTGGGATACCTCTACGTTAAAGGCTATGGAGTAGAGAAAAAGAACTACACTAAGGTAAAGTCCCAAACTTCAATTCTTTCAGTGTGCATAAATTTCCTTTATCCCCGTTTTTGGTTACTAATTTGTAAATAAAAAAGAATTAGGCACCCCATGTTCTGCTGAAATTGGAGAATGGTGCAGAATTCTTGATCCAAGAACTTAACTTTCAATTCAGGTGTTTGCTTAACCAGAATTTTAGCTTCAAGAACTTAAATTCCAATCAGTTGCATTGTTTTTTATGATGTAAATCACAGAAGTCAAAGTTTGGTTGGTTTAGCTGGGCCATGTTTGATTATCGTCAGTTCGGTTTGATTTTTCGTGAAGCAATTTGGTTATATCTGTGTATAATAGATCAAAGTCTTGGGTTGTATTGGGTGATTTCGATCACTATAATTGTGTTTTATGTTATGACGAGTTGGTTTGACTAAATCACTTTCAAGACTCCTCTCAGCCAAAGTCAAGATATAGGAAGTGAGCACTTTTGTGAAAGTCCACTTTGGGATTTCTGGTGCCCCTTTGGAGTGCTAAACACCTCAAGTCTCTTACTTCCCACTTCTGAGTGAATTGCAAATTGCTGCATGTTATTTGTTAAAACAAATTACTCCTTTGAGGAATAGCATTAGTGAACTAGAAAATATTCATCTGAATTTTAATCTTGGTGTGGCCTGAGGTTGGTTAGAGTTAAGTGAAACAGTTTTGGTGAAGTAGCTAAAAGTATCGTAGATGTAAATCTAACCCATAAAAGTTGTGGTCTTGTTCTTTGATTTTTTTTCCTGTATTCATCCTTTTTATGAATTGAGGCTGTTGGATTGTGTTAAACTAATTATAAGAATGTGGTTGGTCATGTGATCTATTTATGCACTATTATATTTCCAGGCTTTGTTTACTTGAAAATGTTACCTATGGACTATGGTATATTACTGTTGAAGACTCTTCCATGAATCTTTCTTCAAGCAAGTGAAAGAATGTTGAAGCATTTATTTTTATAATGTTTCCAGGCTTTGTTAGCTTAAAAACCTCAACCGTGATATAATTAGTTGAAGGCAATTTTTCTTGAATCTTGCTTCAAGTAAGTGAACAATTGTAGAATCACTTGTTTTCTAAAATCTCTCTATACTTCTTTTTTTAAACTCAAAACTCATTTGTCTTTGAATCAGTTCACACTTTGGATATCCGAGTAGTGATTAAGGCATGATACTGGGCTGCTGGATGATGGACAGTTCAGGAGATACATCACTAGCTTAAAAGAAATCGAACTTAAACATTAGAAAACTATGGGATTATTGAAATGATTTCCCCTGTATTTTTTTTTTCTATAAACGTTATTTTCAGCAGGATATAGATAATTGCACATTTGGGTCCCAATTCGTAGATATTAATATGATGAATTTTAGATTAGATCTTTAAAGTTAATCAGATGATGTCTGGATCAATTTCTATTAGATATTGTGGAATAGATCTTTTTTTATCTACTTAGGTTTAGTCTTAGATTGAATCAATGAGTTTATATTATCTATTTAAACCATCAACAACTATTGGTCATGGCAGTGAAGTTTACTACATGAAAATGCAGCACGATTTCCTACATTGCAGCCTTTGATATACCTTCTCTAATTTATTGTTGGTTGTAATCATGCTTCAATTTTTAACTAATACCTGCAGGCAAGAGAGTATTTTGAGAAAGCTGCTGAAAATAAAGAGCCTGGTGGACATTATAACCTAGGTGTGTTGTATCTCAAGGGTATTGGTGTGAAAAGGGATGTAGCGGCAGCCTGCAAGCTATTTCTTACTGCAGCTAATGCTGGCCAGCCAAAGGCTCTCTACCAAGTTGCCAGGTTGTTCCAAAAAGGCATAGGCCTCAAGAAGAATCTTCAAATGGTATTATTTTCTAATTTTATATCTTCTGCTGACTGTATTATGCATCACTGATTCCTTTTTTGTCTTATTCTAGATCTCTGTCATTAATTTTCTGCCTGCTATTAGCTGCTTGATATGTGTGCTCTTTGGATCCTTTTTATGGCTTTGTATTTGGATTCCTTGTCTTTATATAAGCTTCACTGAAGCTGGAATTTTTTTTTTATATTACTCTTATGCCCATGGTATGTCATGCAAAAGTCTAATAGGTTGCATGATTGACCTGTTGTGATTTATTTTCCATTTTGGTTTTGATTGTTTGCAATTTATCAATAATTTCTTCTACTATATGATTGACTTAAAAGAGACAATGGCATATCGTAGAATAGCTCTATGGTGATTTAGATCAACCTTCTTATTAAGCAAGGCACTTAATGATCAAGCTGAACCAAATATATCATGGTCATTTTAAAAGTTTTGATGGCTGTCAACATAAGGTTACACCGCTAATAGTTATGCTGAATTCCTAGCCAAATACAAGTTTGCGCAAGAGAGGATCTGATCAAAAACCTAAAAGGGCTTGTTGGAAGTCCTATTTTACACTGTACTCCAATATCTCCTGCCTTTTCTTTTTTTTCCCTTTTATTGTAAATGTTGCAGAAAAATGTAACATTAGGAGCTTATCGCAATTTTCTCCAACTTTGGCTCTTCTTTTTTTTTATAGAAATTTTGTTTTAGTTGATTCTTCTTTAAATTTCTTGCTTTCTCATCATCAAGCAAGAATGGAAAGCTATGTAATACAAGCAAATCTATGTGCAATCACTTAAGCTCCTACAATTTGACGTTATGATTCTTTGACAAAATAAAATACTTGCTTACAATTCGACTTTGTGATTCTTTGACCAAAAAATTGAGATCCATATGAATGTGCATCCAGTGTTTTCTGTATATATCTTCTCAAGTATGTTATCTTCATTTAGTTATTATATTATTGACCAGTCTTCCTCTTGTTTCAGGCTACATATTTATACAAAACGGTGGCAGAGAGGGGACCTTGGAGCTCCTTGTCAAGATGGGCTCTGGAGTCCTATCTGAAAGGAGATGTTGGAAAGTCACTTCTGCTATATTCCAGAATAGCAGAGCTGGGATATGAGGTGGCGCAAAGCAATGCTGCCTGGATCCTTGATAAATATGGGGAACAAAGTATTTGCATTGGTGAATCTGGCTTTTGCACAGACACAGAAAGGCATCTACGGGCACACACTTTGTGGTGGCAAGCATCAGAGCAGGGTAACGAACATGCTGCTTTGTTGATTGGTGATGCTTACTACTATGGCAGGGTAATGATACTTTCATCAGCAACCGAATAGTATTTAGTTCTTCTGTTCTGATGTCAATCTCTTTTCCAGTGCCTTGAGCAAATTGTGTAAACTGACATTGCTTCATTAGTTTTAGATTCTTTCCATCGTGCAGAGATCTCTGCTTATCTAAATCTGAAAAATACATCCGACATGGGACACTTTTAGCTGCTAGTGTCGTTGTGTCTTGCCAATGATTAATCATAATTGGTACATTGGGTTTTTATAGCTTATAGGCAGTTAAAGATTTTTGAGATGCCTGATGCAATAGGTTTATGTAAAGTTAATTATCATTTTGGTTGGTACTATTATGCCTCGCACTTGGTTCTGTGCAGTCGGTTTGTTAGATTTATATTGGTTTGGCATGTGTCCAAGTTTGGAACTGTTTATGTCACTTGTGAACCATACTTATGCTGATGTCAGTGCTCTATATTAAGAAAGTTATCTTAGACTACTTGAAGTTTAAGTTCAAATGTTATCTAAATAGATAAGATTGCTTTAAAATAACTGGGCTTTTGACCAGTATGTTCAATATGCCATTTTGTGGTTTTGCATAAACATCTTATGGTTTTTAGCTGCAAACGATATCTGTTCCCCATGATAAACAATCATCTTACAAGTTAGGATAATACTGAAAAAATTAAATTGCATGTTAACTGTCCATACCTTCATATCTGCTATAACATAGAAAGGTGTTCATTGGCTTATCATGCTAAAGATTTTTACAGAAACATTGGTTTTCAATATACCTTTTATCAAGTTATTTGCAATATAATTGTCATTTATGGTTGTTTGATGTAATTGCTACTTCAACTTTGACCATGACAAAAAAGATTTTCTTTTGCAGGGAACTGACAGAGACTATGAACGCGCTGCAGAGGCATACATGCATGCTCACTCACAAGCAAATGCTCAAGCCATGTTCAATCTAGGATACATGCATGAGCATGGTCAAGGACTTCCACTTGATCTTCATTTGGCTAAAAGATACTATGATCAGGCCCTTGAGACTGATCCTGCAGCAAAATTACCAGTTAAACTGGCACTTACAAGCTTGTGGATGAGGAAGAACTACGCTGACAGCTTCCTGGTAAGATTCCTTATTTTGTTCTCTTGAGGATGAGTTACTTATAAAACAATGTCCCTTGCATCATGTCTCAGTTACTAGTTACTCTTGGATGCAAGTTTCTTTTTTATTCTCTCAATTGTAGTTGCTAGTCGAAGATTTGAGATCTCTACTTGTTTTGGTTTTGATGATAATCTAGGTTTTTTATTCATGTAATTGTTAAAGTTGTATCAAGGATTTTTCTTCTCCCAGGGCTAAAGGACTTGGTCTCTGAATCTGTAGTCTGAGAAAACTTTAGAATCATTAACTTGTTAGAACTCTAATTTGCACCTTTTTTTCTGTTGGATAAGTAATTGTAGAAAAAACAAGGGAAGTTGTGGCTGATTTACTTTTTGATCTCCATATATTCTGTGATCTGGTTATAAATCTTTGTGTTTCTGCATGTGCACCTGTGCATGTACACCTGACAGATTTTAAATGATTTATATTATGAGAAGAAATGGCTATTTGCAGCAAACTTTAACTGTCTTGGTGATCTTTTGAACTATTTATCTGGATTTGTGTGTACCTGGTTCATTAGGGAATACAGAAGAATAGATCACATTGGTAAGTGTTGATCAATCATCAATCTTGTAAACTATGAGAAAGATTCTATCTCTTATTTCATCATCAAATGACTGTTAGGCCTTTGCAGCAACCCCCGAGGATACATTAAGAGCTGATATCTAACAACTACTGTGTCTATGTGAAGATTGAAATTGTAGACTGAATAGTGACTAACAAAAATCAGCATTTGAGAATTTCCTAATCGTTATTTATTATATCTGGAAAGAGCGACAAAGTATTGATGTTGCAGTCAACTAGAGCTCTTTGATTGACTGGTTTATATGTTGCTTATCTGCGTTCTTATATGGAAAGCTCTTTATCTTGTGTTTTGATGGTAAACATTTTCTTTTGATTATTACAATAGTATGATGAAATGTTCTGATGTTTCAGGTTAAAACAATCGATTCACTCCCACAAGTATATCCAAGATTAGAGGCATGGGTAGATGAAGTACTGATGGATGAAGGGAATGTGACAATATTAACTCTTTTCGCATGCCTCTTGACGGTACTTTATCTCAGAGAACGGCAGAGGCGGCAAGTGGTGGTGCCTCATCAACCGGACGATGTACCCAACTAGGTAAAGGAGAAGAGGCTTCTCAATTATATTTTTTGTGCAGAAGTTGAACTTCGATAACGAGTCGCCAACGAAAGCTCGGAGTTATAATTACAGATCATCAGATTTCTACTCTTCCCTCAACATTTACCATTTCTGGAAGACTGTAAATATCCTCCTTGACAGCATCTCTTTTATCCTTAAGTTTGTGCTCGTTTGTGTACCAATCGCCATTAGGATTATCCAAAACCATCTAATATCTTAAGTTTGTAACAACCTAAGATTGTCGTTCTTTGCTACTGCAACGTATGATGTGTTGCGACAAAATGCAATAATCTGCCTGTCAAATGTTACGTTCTGCTGAGATGTCAGAGACAATTCTTTTGTGAGGTTTATCTGTTGCTAAGACATTAGGAAGAAACTAAAACTCACGAAGCCTCTTTTCGTTGCAGAAACCAAAGCCATAGATTGCTGTCACCTGACTCGCCAATTGCAACCTGGTTGGATTCGGGGAATTAGAGGGTGGTTGACCAACCCGGCTTGCAAGACACGTATTCACCCAACCTGCAGCTGTCCCTATCGCCGATCTAATTCTCCAGCCAATTTATTTCTATGAAAAGTATTTTTTTTTTTTTTTTTTTTTTTTTTTGATAGGGAGAAGTGAGGGTAAGTTTCATTGCATGTACATCTATCTACGAGACCCAGTCTCAGACCTAAGATTCCATTAGGTCTTCTCCTGGGCCCCTCCCCCATCCTTTTGGGCACTGCATCCTTTCGAGTCCACATCGTCCAGTCTATCGATCTGCTTGTCGTTCACTATCTTCAATTATTTGTGCAATGGTGGCCCATCCATTTACACTGTCTATCATTTAAAAGATGGGGCAAAGAGTACTGTTGCACCATTTCCTGGGGACCCACAACAGTTTACTCAAGTCCTTTTCCGTATTCATTCACCCTCTTTTGGCTCCATGAACATGGATAGCAAACCAAAAGCACCATTCTAGACTACTTCCCGTGCTTTGAAGTGGATCGATTTCCCTTCTAACTTCTACTTTCTTCAAGATTTTGGTTGGCACATGTTTGATTCCTTGTATTTATCAGAGTTAAAATTTATTATTCAACGAGGCCATGGAAATCTTGTTTCCTTGACGTTATATGAAAGTCTCAGTATTTGTTCTCTGCGATAATAAAAGTCTCCAGTCGAAGGGAAAGATTAGATCAGAGAACACAAGGGATCGAACATAGTATTACAGGCAACTGACATTTATTTCATAAGCTAAGTCGAGCATTTTATGTGTTCAGTGCCCCATAACTGCTACGCATCTAACTATCGCCGTGGGGTCGTGAGTCAAGCGGCGACGATCGCTATCTTCATCCCGGACTGGCAGTGGCCGGCGAAGTTGCAGATGAAGTAGTTCCTCCCCCTCGCGAGCGTGATGCGGTCGTTGCCGGAGGTGAACACCCTGGAGCCCCGGGGAGTCGAGCAGCCGTTGTAGCCGGCGGCGTTCACCGCCACCACGTTGTGCACCGACGGGTTGTACTTGAAGACTGCAGCAGACAAAAAAGGATCAGCCGGCGGAAGACTGAGGCCCAGCACGAAGCTGGCCAGCACTCACCGAGCACGTCGCCCGCCCGGAACCGCTTCCCGCGACTCCAGCTGGCCATGTTGAAGGACCAGCCGCCGCTGTCCCCGACGGTGTAGGTGGCCGCCTCCGCCACCTGGACGTGAGCGAGCAGGAGGCAGAGCACCGCCAGCCCCAGGGCCACGGCCGCCTGGCCACCTACAGCAGCACTGCCCCTTCCCTGCGCCATCACGAACGGTCCTGATGCGGGGAATGGAGGTGCCTAAAGGACTGCGTCGAGTGCCGTGGGTGAGGAGGAGGAGGACGAAGGGGTGCGCTCTATATAAGCCACCAGCGAAGGTTAACACTTAGTGGGGTTGGAAAGAGAATGGCTTACAAAGTCGTCAGGCCTCTTCACTTTAACCTGTCGGTCGAGCAATCAAGACCGGCCAACCACCCACCCCATTACCACACCGCCATTACTTTGCACAAGGGAGTCAGATTCTTGCAGCAACTTTTGCCGCATCCACGCACAGCAGCAAGCCGGTTAGGTGGGCAGGAGATGGGAGAAATGGGAACGGAGGGTCGCAGGGTCGACGGGACGAGAAGAGAATCGGATGATGTTTTGGTGTGGAATTAGGTATGTTTCAACCCAAGCCCACCGTTGCCCTTTCCAGAGATCTCGAAGCTTGTCGACAAGGTAAAGCTGGACTCCATTATAACATGATATGTACCAAACATTCTCCATGTGATGCAAGAAGTTACCACGTAAATGTTCCCTTTTACTGAAGATTATTTTAGGGGAAACAAATGAAGCTGACTGGGTTTGCGATGTTGCAGGGCATTCTTCTGTCGCCGAGAGCAGATCGACTGGGGAACGGATGACGCCGTGTGATGTTGGGTTGAAGCAACTCACTTACTGCAGCCCATCAAATGTGATGGCTAATCGCACAAGCCTTTGATGAACAGACCAAAAGAAAACGAAAGGAATGCACGCATGTGGGTTGCATCAGTGTATATTCGTGATGAAGTCAGCTGGAGTGATTCCTTTGGTGACCACCCCATGAGATGAGGAGGCCGAAGCGAGCTGATGGCGTTTCTTGGGCTCTGAGCTTTTAGAATTATCGATGAATCCACCTCAGGAGTTTCGAGCTTCACAAAGCAGCGGTCCGGTCACCACGAGAAGAAGACGAAGGGATGGCATGGCTTTTCCTACTTCCGTGTAAGCTTTCGGAGTCGGTCTTTGCACGTCGAGAATGGTGGTATCATTGGAAAACCTTAACATGACCTGCAGAGAATGGACTGAAGAGAATGGCAGCACCTGGGAGATGAGCTCAGGAGCTCCTGCTTCTGAGAAGCCCCATGGACCCATGGAGCCGCACGTACGACTGCGCCTACTGTCGCCGGCGACGCGTGCTCCGATGTCGGCCTCTGATTTGAGTGCGGGATACGCTTCATGTGCACTTCCTTCGGTTCATGCATGGCTTATGGCCTCTTTCGCTTGTCTAAGACAGCAAAGGACCGTAATCAAAAGGAATTTGAGATCAGAAGCTCGTCAAATTTCAACCACTGTTGCCACAGTAAAATTAAAAAGCTCTGTCGACCGAAGCGAATCACAGGAGTTTAACAGCTTGTCATGCGTGGAGGTGAGAAGGCATATATTTATTCTATAAATATAAAAAATTATAATTATGTTAATATTAAGTAAAAAAAATTAATATCATAAATTAAAATCAAATAATAATATATCAAATTTAGAATGTATATTTTTCGATCTCATTCATAAAATATTTATTTGATCTTTAGAATTCATAAAATATTTATCCTGTCACCTTACTGGATAACTAAACTCATCTTCTTCTTTTTTATATTTTTTATATAACTATTATGAGTGATTAATTAAAAACTAAGAAAGATTAAAAATAAATCTATAATCTTAATAACTACATATGACTAAGAGGATATAAAAATATATATATAATCTCTCAATATCATCACGTTATGTATCTTCGTTGAGTACCTAATATGTCATGTTTATTTATAAACGAAAGTAGAAGTTCTATGATAAGTAATTAGAAAAGTCTCTCTCATTAAAATCATCTCATAAGAAATTATACTATAATTATAATTATTTTTTATCGATCAATAAATATAATCAGAATTTAATCATATCTATAATATATCTTACTTGATTAGATAGAGTCACATAATCTAACATTCTCTCATTTAACCCATTAATTAGTAAGACATAAAATAAATTTAAAATTAAAATAAATAAAAATAAATTTTAATTTAAAAATAATTTTACTTAATTGGATTCTGAAATTTATAAAAAATAGTTTACATATGCACACAAATTTTATAAAACAAGCCAATAAGTCTAATAAATATAATAATATCATATTAAATCTGACTATAAATACAAGCCATAACGATTGTATGTCATTAATATTATATTTTCTTCTATATATCATAAGATATAATAATATTAGTCATTTCTAATGTAGTTCAAAATGATGACTTATGTAATTTATCTTATCAAGACAATCATGTTATCACACACTTATCAAGACAATCATATATATATATATATATATATATATATATATATATATATATATATATATATATATATATATATATATATATATATATATATATATATATATATATATATACATAAATGTGAACATGATAGCAGAAACAAATAACCTTAATTACATAAACAATAATGTTAATTATGATATCCACTCAAACATATATCATAATATTTTTATGGGTTGCTCACAAACTCAATCATAAAAATATGTTCTTTTAAATATTTTAAATTGTAAGGCCTCAGTGAACAAATCAATAATTAATACAGTAAAACTTAAGTTCTTGATTGATATTAATTATTTTTATTTTTTTTATAACCATCCAGTACTTTATATCATAAATGCATAGAACCATTAGAGTACTTATCATTCTCGATATATCATAAAATATCTTTAGTAACTTAATAATTAACTCTAATAATATTAATTCTTAAGATAAAATTTTATAGTTATAAAGCTTGATTAGTGATCTCAAAATATGCCACAAAATCAATATCTATTGTTGCTAATGAATAATACATTACTTTATATCCTTTCCTGTAAATTAGCCCTCCAACTAATATAAATATAAAATGTAAAGTGAACTTCTTACAAAATTATAAAATTAACATATAAAAACATCATCATTTCAAGCTAATTAAATTATATATATATGAACATATAATATTTCATCTCTTCCATATATATTATTACTTTTTTTAGCTTTTTAGTATTTTATTCCTACGTAATTCTAATATATACTCAATATATCGACTACAAAATTGATATTTAGTCTGGTAAAAACTTGAGCATGTAATATATTTCCAATTGTGTATAAATAAAGAATATTTTTCTTTACCTAATTCTTTTCTAAGTCATTATAAAAATACTTATTTTAATTAAAATTATAATTTTTATCATTTATTGAATAAAGCTATATACTAAATCTCTTCAAGACTCAATCAATATATCCTCTGTGAGACAGTTATAGCAATCATTGAGATCTATCCTAAATATCTCAATGTCAATTACATAAGATGTCTTATTTATATCAATCATCTTAAAATTTTTAATAAAAAAATTTTCTATTTGATACAATAAACCAAAATCAATACTAGCAAGTAAAATATTATCTATATATAAGACTAATATAATAAACTTGCTCCTACTAATATTAAATATAAATATCAATCAATAATATTTTTCTTAAGTCTGAAAAAAATAATGATATCTAAAAACTTTATATATCATTATCTAAAAGCTTATTTATGGTTATAAATAGATTTTTAAAATTTATATACCAAAATTTATATTTCTTTCATTTTTTCTATAAATCATTTAGGTTAATTCATCCAGAAAGTATTTTCATATTCATATAATATAATTTAAAATCATAATAAATCACTAACATCATAATGATTTTTAAAGAGTTCATTTAAAAAATTATCTCATTATAATTAATGTATTCTTTATAAGTAAAATATTTGACTATAAGTCTAATGGTAATATTGAAAGTTATATTATTTAATATCACCTTTTGAGTCACATTTTATGTTAAAGACCTATTTATAATCGATTCTTTTATAATTATTGAGTAATTTAATGAGTTTTCAAATATTATTTTAGTATATTGATTTTAATTATTCTTTTATTATATCATATCAATTTTCAGAATCATTATTTTTCATAACTTATGAAAATAATAAAAAAATCATTTTCATTCCTCTATTATAATCTGATTTTATAGATATACCATATATAATAAAAAAATGATATGTTTTCTTTCCCTTTGAGATCTTCTCAAAATATCAATCGTAATTGTTTTTTAAGAACATTAGCGATGACGTCAATATCATGTGAGAGTTCATCGATGTTATTTTGTTATTCACCCACCCTTATCAATTCCTTTTTTGATTTGAAGAACAATAATCTTTCGAATATAAAATGATAAAGAAATATCAACTTATATTTTTTCATTATCAAAATTAAATTTTAAGATTTTTATTTTTATTAATTCGTTATTTTTTAAGAATCTTACATTGCTAGATTCAATTGCACTCGTACCATGGGCAGGATAATAAAATCTAAACCCTTAAAATTTTTGTATAAATAATAAAATATTTAGAAATAGTCCTCTAATCTAATTTCTATTCATATAATTTGAAGATCATTATCTCTACAATACAATCTTAAATATATAAATATCTCAAGTTAGATTTTCTATCAGTCCATAACTCAAAAGAGTTAGAATTGACTTACTAAAAACCTTGTTCAAGATATTCATAACTATATTTAGAGCTTCTTTATTCAAGTATAGAAGAATAACTCATCGTACTCTTAACTATATCTATAAAAATATGATTTTAACTTTCAACAATCTCATTCTGTTATGACACATATAATAAAATATACTAAATGCCTTTCTTTTCTAGGAATCTGACAAAAGAATGAGAATTATGATAAGTATAACAATTTTATACGGTAATAAAAGTTTATGATAAATAATTAGGATAATCCCTCCCATCACTATTGTTATTACACTAAGACCATCGACTAACGAGTCAGCTCGGCTTGGTTCAGCACTTAAAGAGCAAGTCCTACCTGGAGAGTTGATGTGGAAAACTATTGTAGAGAGTAGGCCTACGGGGAGCTAGCACAGAGAGCTAATGTGAAGAGCTTTCTACTTTGTGGTGGGAGTGAACTGATCTAGGAAGATGAACCGCCTTGCTCGTTGAGGAGTCATCTCGTAGTACCTCAGTCGTGTCGGGAATCTGCATGATAGGTCGGTACCAGGGAATGTCTCGACGTGATCCCTCCAATGCTTAAGTCAGAATGATAGGGAAAGAGAGAGTTAGCAGTATTCAAGAGAGTATGGTATTAACACGCCTACCCCTGTTCGACCTGGGGCTTGGTTTTTATACATAGACGCTTGATAACAAAGATAGAGATTAGTGAGGGTCCCCCTACCCTACTCATCGAGGGCATTAATGAAGGTTACTTATTAGTGCGTCATCCCAAGGCCAGTGTCAACACTGGACGATCGAGATGGCGTTCCCTATCTGACCTTTTAATCGTTTTGAGTCAAATAGGGAGTAGTCCCTCCTTCGATTGTCCGGAAAGGGAGTGTGGTGCGAGCGAACCAAGTCGCTGACCATTAATGCAGGGTGTGACCCTTTCTTCAATCGTAGTATCAATGAGGAGTAGATCTTGTAGGCTCTTTTTGGGAAGCCAGGACAGGCAAGGATCATAAGCTGATCCCCTATCAGGGCTACAAGTAGTTGACGAGAGCTTCTATACTTTTGCTTAGGTAGCCTTCTGATGTGGGTAATAAATGGGACGTGACGTAAGCCCATACCGCTTGCACCCGGATGACGTCTCCTGCCCCCCTCGCAGCCGACTGTAGCCAGGGTTGACCAACATATATGACACAACTTGTTCCTCGCAGGCTGCACGGCCACCGAGACACGTCACCATCCCGCAGGGGTCAGGTCCTCGGCGCGTTGTCAAACGCAATCAGAAGCGCGACGTCACAACTACAGCGGGGAGCAGCAGTCCGGCCCATATAAACCCAGGTAGATGAGTGCAAAAAGGGGAGGTCGGCTCGCCCGCTTGAGTGAATGAACACCCTCTGGAGGTAATCTTGACTAACTTGATCGTCGAAGGGGTCGGGCGAAGCTCTTCCCAACCCGACCTGTTTGCAGGAATGAAGACGGAGCGCCCGGCATCGAGCTCAGTCCAGAGCCTCCTTGCCGATCGACAGTTGATGTCCCTGTCGCCTCAAGGCCTCCCCCTTCGGACGCCTCGACAAACATGCAGCTCGAACTGAAGGATCCCCGCTCATCCGGACCCGAACCAAGCCGCTTTAGCCCTGAGGCCACGGTGCGTAGTTGTATACACTAATAGTTTGGCGCTAGAAGAAGGGCCCGAATGTCAAGGGATCACCAGACCAACCAAGACGCACACACGGACGAGGGGCTTTACCCGATAGGGGCCCCTCCTGAACGTCCCCTCCCCAGTGAACCAAGGGCAGATGACCCTGCCATAACCTCGGAGCGTTATTGGAGATTGTTCAACGACCCGGGTCTGCTACCGCCCGATGGTGCCCCAGTCACCCCTTCTGCCGAGGCCTTCCAGAACCTCGCCCACCAAGTTCGAGCCCTTGCGGAGATGGTACAGACCATCATCCCGCTCATTTCTCGACCAACGAACCCGCCAGCGGTCCAGCTTCACCAGCAGACGGAGCCACCTACCCAGGCTTACATGACACCCTCGGCCTTCCCTGCCTCGTCGTCGGCCCGACCAGTCCTAGGCAGAGAACAAGCCATGGAAAACTCAGTCGGCCGACTCGTGCCATTAGGTGGTATCCTCGGATTTGGCCGACTCTCTCCAAGCCCAGCTCCGCTTCATCAGTCAGTGACTTGATGAAGTACAAAGGGAGGTTCGTAAGTCGAAGGAAGAGCAGAAAGAGGACTCCCACCTGGGGTCCCCGTTCGTGATGGAGATATAGGAACAACCGGTGGACCACGTCGCTGCCTTCCGAGCCCAGATAGCGCTGTATGGACTGTAGATGCTCTGATGTGCCGGGCGTTCCCCACGACTTTAAGGGGGCCGGCCCGCGCCTGGTATAGCGCTCTAAAAAGCGGGACGATAGCCTCTTTCAATCAACTCGCCAAAGCATTTGAGCTCCACTTCTTGGCGTACACTCGACCGAAGCCTTCTGTCGCCCTCCTCCTCGAACTGAATCAAAAGGAGGACGAATCTCTCCCATACTTTGTGAATCGTTTCACTACGGAAATCCGAGGTTTGCCGGATGCTCACCCTTCCTTATTAATGCAGGCGTTTATGGTGGGGCTACGCCCTTCTAGATTTTTCTGGTCTCTCGTGGAGCGTCCCCCCAGCGTGGTGCAAGAAATGCTTCAGCGTGCCAACCAATACATCTCGGCGGAAGCCTGGATGTCCGGGAGGCAAGAAGAGCACAAGAGGGGCCAGCCGGAGCCTCCCCACGGGCAGTAACCCGTGCAACCGAGACGCAGGTTGGACCGGCCTGACTCGTCAGCGCCGAGGCCTCCCCTTCCTGCCTTGGGCACATCCCGAACGCAGATATTTCTCCAGATAAAGGAGAAAGGGTTGCTAAGAAACCCTAGCCCGATGAGAAGTCCGCGGGAGCTGGCGGACCGAACTCGGTATTGCCGCTTCCACCGACAGAACGGCCACGATACCGAGGAATGTCGCGAGTTGAAGTGATAGATCGAGGAGCTGATTCGTAGGGGACACTTGGGCCGGTATCTCCAGCAGAATGAGGAGTCTTCCCCTCGTCCAGAGGGCCCCGTCGAGCGACACATAAATGTGATCACCGGCAGCCCGGCGTTCGGAGGAAATAGCATGTCTGAACGTAAGGCGTATGCCTGCGCCGCTGCGACCGAAGAACACAGACATGGCCCCGAGCCGAAAATCACGTTCCCAACCGAGCGGACCGAGCAACTCGAGCACGACGATGCGTTGGTGGTATCTGCTAGGATCACCAACACACAAGTGAAGAGGATTATGATCGACACGGGGAGCTCAACCGACATACTCTACCTAGACGCCTTTCAGAAGCTCGGGTTGTCCATGGACACCATAGAGCCGATGCATTCGGCACTCACTGGGTTTACCGGTGATTCGATTTTGCTGCTAGGGGCAGTCACTCTGCCCTTGACCCTCGGGGATGTGCTGAAGTCGAAGACGGTGATGGCGACCTTCCTGGTGGTCGACCTACCTACCGCGTACAATGCAATTCTGGGGCGACCCACCCTCAATAAATTCAGGGCGGTCGTCTCTACTTATCACCGTACCATGAAGTTCCCGACCCGTGCCAGGGTCGGTGAAGTTCGGGGAAGCCCCCGTGAGTCCAGACAGTGTTACCTAACGGGGGTCTCTCTGCACAAGAGAGGAAGGCCCAAACACCCCCTAGCAGATCTCCGGGAAGCAAAGAGGCCAACCCAACACCCTGAGCTGACAAAATCCACCATAGATGTGCCTCTGCAGGAGAGTCATCCCGATCGGACGACTAAAGTTGGTTCAGAGCTTCCCAAGCAGGAGCGGGCTCAGCTCATCAACCTTCTCTAGGAGAATGCTGATGTCTTCACCTAGTCGCCAGCTGATATGTCAAGCGTCGACCCTAAGGTATCCCAACACCATTTGTGCATCTCCCCTAATGCATGTCCAGTGAATCAGAAGCCTCGGTGACTCGCTCCCGAACGGCAGCTAGCTGTCCGAGAGGAGGTGGAGCGACTTTTGGTGGCAAACTTCATCAAGGAGGTCAAATACTCACGATGGTTATCAAATGTAGTCCTCGTTAAGAAATCTAATGGGAGCTGGAGGATGTGCGTTGACTACACCGATCTCAATCGTGCATGTCCAAAGGATTGCTACCCCCTTCTGAGGATCGACCAGTTAGTCGACGCAACCGCCGGACACGCTCGTTTTTTATTTATGAATGCCTTCTCCGGCTACAACCAGATCAGGATGACACCCAAGGACCAGGAACACACGGCTTTCCTCACAAATCAGGGGGTCTATTTCTACAAGGTTATGCCGTTCGGACTAAAGAACGCTGGAGCCACCTATCAGAGAACTGTGAATAAGATGTTCGCCCATCAGATAGGGCAAAACATGGAAGTCTATGTCAACGATATGATCGTGAAGAGTCACACGGGCCCGACCCACCTGATGGATCTAGCCGAGACGTTTGCCACACTGAGGAGGTACGGCATGCGCCTCAACCCCGCCAAATGCGCCTTTGGTGTCAGCTCAGGCAGATTCCTCAGATTCATCGTGCATGAAAGGGGAATCGATGCGAACCCCGAGAAGGTCCGAGCCATCATTGACATGCAAGCACCTCGGACGGTCAAGAACCTCCAGTGCCTTAATGGGAGGTTCGCTGCCCTGTCTTGGTTCCTGTCCCGATTGGGCGACCGATGCCTCCCCTTCTTTCAGGCTTTGAAGAATCCGAAGAACTTTAAATGGACGACGGAGTGCGAAGAAGCCTTCGTGCGTCTGAAGCGACATCTGGCCGCCCTCCCTCGCCTTGACTCGGTCTCCCGCCGAGAGAGTCAGTATTTACCTAGCTGCCTCCCAGCATGTGGTGAGTTTTGTACTAATCAAAGGAGGCCTCCGGAGAACAGCTGTCGGTCTATTATCTCAACCACGTCCCGAAAGGGCCTGAGGAACGATATCCGCCCATCGAGAAGCTGGCGCTAGCACTCGTGTTGGCAGCTCGGAAGCTGCGCCCATACTTTCAGACCCACCCGATTGAGGTAATCACTGACCAACCACTCCGATAGGTTTTATCGAAGTTTGATGTGGCAGGTCACCTCCTCAAATGGTCGGTGGAGCTGGCCGAGTTCGACTTATAGTACAAGCTGAGAACCGCCATCAAAGCACAGGCCGAAGCAGAATGGGTCTTGCGAGTGGACGGGTCATCCAGCTCGACGGGCGCGAGAGCCGACCTGGTGTTGCTAGCCCCCGACGGGCGCACATTCGAGCGCCCTCTTCGCTTCGACTTTAAGGCCACCAACAATGAGGCGGAGTATGAAACACTCCTGGCGGGTCTTAGATTGGCCGTCGAGATGCAGGTGGGCGCAGTACGCGTCCTCACCGACTCACAGCTCGTCGCCGAGCAACTTGATGGTGGGTACGAAGCCCGGGACCCAACCATGTCAAAATACTTGACAGAGGTAAGGGCCCTTACTGCCAACTTTGTTTGTTTTATATTATCCAGAGTGCCTAGAAGCCAGAACGACCGAGCGAATGCACTTGTGAAGTTGGCTTCAAGATCGACCCCCGAAGAGAAGCCCGAGGTCGAGGAACTTCCCTTCCGTGCCATCACCACCGTCGCGGTGGTCGAGCCCGACGTCCCGACGACATGGGTTCAGGAAATGTTGCAGTATAAGCGGGACGGCATGCTTCCTGCTGACGAAGTCGTAGCCCGACGTCTGTGCCGTACCCAAGCCTGGTACTGTGAGATTGGCGGCCGACTATACAGGAGGTCATTCTCACGCCCTCTTCTATGCTGCTTGGACCCCGATGAGGCTCAATCAGTTCTAGCTGAGGTTCATGATAGGATTTGCGGGGATCATATCAGGGTCGTACCTTAGCGTTCAAGGTACTCCGTCAGGGCTATTACTGGCCCACTCTGTACTAGGACGCAAGGGTCTATGCAAGATGGTGCGATGCGTGTCAGCGACATGCACAAGCCCCTCAGCACCCGGCGGTCCCGCTCACCCCCTTGGATTGTGCGTGGCCCTTCGCGCAGTGGGGGATGGACCTACTCGGGCCTTTTCCCCCGGCTTCGGGGCAACAGAGATACATCATTGTCGGCGTGGGACTACTTCACCAAGTGGGTTGAAGCGGAGCCGCTGGCGGCGATCACAGAGCCCCAAGTTAAGCGATTCGTATGGAGGAACATTGTGACCCGGTTCGGCTTGCCTAGGGTCATCGTCACCGACAATGGGACTCAGTTCACCATCACCTGATTTAGGGAATTCTGCGCGACTTACCGGATACAGCTGAGATTCAGCTCAGTGGCCCATCCCCAGACCAACGGCCTGGCGGAGGTGACCAATCGGTCGATCCTGGACGGACTCAGGAAGAGGACCCTCGCGGCCCGATCTAACTGGGTCGACGAGCTACCGAGCATCCTATGGTCCCTACGGACCACACCTAAAACCGCAACTGGTGAGTCTCCTTATAGCCTGACATTCGGCACCGAGGCCGTCCTACCAGCCGAGGTGATCATCCTCACCCCTCGGGTAGAAACCTTTCAGGAAAGAACGTCGGCCGACGGGATCCAAGCCGGATTGGATCTGCTTGAAGAACGCAGACCCGACGCACACCTGAGAGCCCTCTCCTATAAAAGGGCCACCGCCAGGATCTACAATAAAGGCGTGCGCCCTCAGCCCATTGGATTGGGTGACTTGGTTTTGCACAAGTCCGAGGTAAGCGACCCGACCCGAACACGCGGTAAGCTCACCCCCAAATGGGAAGGACCTTACCGCGTTGTCAAGATCATCCGAGCGGGTACGTTCCGACTCGCGACGATGTTGGGTCGCCACTTACCAAGAACATGGAACATCCAGAATATCAAAAAATATTTCATGTAAAAATCACAGCATAGCAAGATGAATGATAGTGAAAATAGAACTTTGTTCAGTAAGAATCTGATTACAAGACTCGACCGACTTACAGACCGACTAGCCCCTTGGGAAGGATTACAAAAACAATGACAAAACAGAGGACCACTTTTATGTCTTCGGGGACTCCAAGTTATCGTCGAAGGGAACGTCCTCAGGCATGTTCACCTCCAGGTCCTTGGGATAGGAGGTGAAAGGATCCTCCTCGACCTCGAGGCCAGGATGGCGCACTTGGAAGCAAGCCAGGGTGATCCGATATCCATATTCATAGGATACCTGCCCCGTCCGAGTTAGCCAGAGTTCGAACCCCTCGGACTTCTTGTAAGCCTCGATGAGTTCCTTATCCTTCTCCGGACGCAGGCGCCTCTCCTCGGTGAGGGCCTCGAAGGCTGTCTTCGTCGAGGCCTCCTTTTCCTCCAACTTCTTGGTCAGGGTAGCCGCCTCCGTTTTCAACAAGCGGAGCTCAGTCCGGTCCACCCGCAGTAGCTTTTGCAACTCCTTGTTCGCCTCCCCCGCTGCCTGGAGCTCGGATGTAAGGCGAGCCACTTCCGCATCCAGATCGGACGCCCGCTTCTCGGCGACCGCGATCGCCTCGGGGCCTGCCACTGCCCGGATCTCCTCGACCTGTTGACGCAACTCAGTGTTGCGCTCGCTCAACCCCCCGATGATCCGACCAGCGTCACGCACTTGGTCCATCAGGGTTGTAGTGTAGTGGAAGCCCTACAAAAGTGGGGTCAGGATCGGTACTGTTTAGAGATAGTGGTAAGCAAGAAGAGCTATACTTACCCACATCAGCGACTTGGCTGATTTGCCGAGCAGAACCTCCGAGGGCAAGGTGTACAAATCCTGAGCCTTGTCGGGATGGAGTGCACCTCGGAGGAACTCGGCGGAGGAATCTCCTCCGGCCCACACTCTGTCCCCTCGGGACAGACCGGCCCATCGGGCGACCAGTGGGTTGCTCGCCTCCCCTGCAGGAAGTTCGCCCATCGCTCGCCCATCGCTCGAGCCAGGAGAGGCTCATCCTTGCCCTCGGGAAGACGACACAAGTCCCGCACCGCTGGAAGTCGAAGGTCCTTCCCCGTCGCCTCCCGACTGGGGCCGCCTCCCCTCGCTGCGGGCCCGCCCCCACTCGGTCTGCCTGCTCCGCAGTCGCACCTCTCGGACGGACCGTGGCCACCTCGGACCCCTTGGAAGCATGGGTCTTGGTCTTCTTTGAGGTCATGCGGCTTCAACCTCCAACGGAGTGTTCTTCGAGCTGGGCCTCAGGCTAGTCGCCGGGCATGGGGAAGAGACCGTCGAAGACCGCCCACCACGGAGGGATTGGAGATTCACCATTTCTGCAGGAAAACCAAATGGTGGTTAGTGTTCGAGGCTATCCGCAATACCTATAAACCAAACACCTTGGGTGTACCCGCCTCGACTAGCCATCACTCGGTCATATTCTGAATAGCTTGTGAGGAGGGAAGAATTCCTTTAAGCCTCCTCAAATCCTCGTACTCTTGGTCACTAAGGTTCGGGGGAGTGTTGTCGATTGCCATCGCGGACCATCGGACCCCGAAGCCCCAATCCTTCTTGCAGGAAACGAAAAAGAACCGCCCCTTCCACCCTTTGTTGCTGGAAGGGGCCCCGCCGACCCAGAAGCCTGCTCGGGCGGATAGGAAGTAGCCCCCCGACCCTTTGGAGAGGCAAAAACAAGACAAAAAGAGGTTTCGGGTCGGGGTGATGTTGGCATAATGGCATTCCCCTAGGAATGCCACCAGGTAGCGCCAGGAGTTTGACGCCACCTGCGACGGCGAGATTCGCCACCAGGAGATACAAGCAACGATGATGGGGTGAAGAGGAAGATGCAGCCTCGCCTCAAGGGCGTCTAGGGTCAATGCGAAGCCCTTGGGAATCGGGTCATAAGCCCGTTGCCCCGGTTCAAGGGCTAGGAGGACATAATCCTCCGGGATGCTGTAGCACTCCCGGAGGTTTCTCAGGGATGACCCGCTCACAGTGGAGTCGAGGTCGTGCGGCCACATCAAGGCCTCAAGGGCCCATGCCGCCTCCCCATCAGAGGATTGACTGGGGGACATCAGAAGCAGCCTCTCGTTAACGTTACCGGAGGACGGAGAGGCAGAAGAAGAAGAATAAGAGGAGGCCATTCTCACTGACCTTGGGAAGGAATGGAGGAAAGGCCGATTCGAAAGAGGAAGAGGATGCTGGAATCAAGGAAGACGACCGGAAAGGAGGGACGGGGAGACCCGAGATGGAAAACTCACACAGCAAGAAATGAGAAGAAAGCCGGACACATGCTATTTAAAGAAAAAATCCCGCCAGGAGCAGCGCCCTTTCGTCTCCCGAAAGTGGGTGACAGCCCACTTCCGCGCCTGCCCGCGAGCCACGTCACATCAGGAAGGCCAAAGGACGCCCCTTCATAAATGAAGGCCAAACGTGGCGACTCTGGAGCGGGCAAACCAAACGGCAAAGTGCAGGTGCCTTGACCTCAACCTCCGAAAACAAGACCTGGGGAGCCAACCCTTGAGGCCACACACGAGCAAGGGAGTTCACAATTGTCTGCATCAGGTGAGTTGGAATAAAGGGCTACCGTCTTACTAAGTAGCGGCTCGACCGTCGACCGCCCGAGTACTTCTCTGCGCAGCCCACCTGCCTGAGCATGTACCTCGGCCGCCGACCACCCGAGTACTTCTCTACGCAGCCCGCCTGCCTGAGCGTGTACCTTGGCCGCCGACCGCCCGAGTACTTCTCTACGTAGCCCGCCTACTTGAGCATGTACCTCGACCGCCGACCGCCTGAGTACTTCTCTACGTAGCCCACCTGCCTGAGCATGTACCTCGGCCGCCGACTGCCCGAGTACTTCCCTGCGCAGCCCGCCTGCCTGAGCATGTACCTCGGCCGCCGACCGCCCGAGTACTTCCCTGCGCAGCCCGCCTGCCTGAGCATGTACCTCGGCCGCCGACCGCCCGAGTACTTCTCTGCGCAACCCGCCTGCCTGAGTGTGTACCTTCACCATAGCTCCACAACGCCCGCTCCTCGACCTGACCACCCGAGTCCAGCGCCCCTGGCACGCCTCGCCCTGGGTGATGAGCCGACGGATGTCCGCCGCGAGCCCCTGGAAAGCGTTCTCCACTCAAATCAGAAGCCCGCCTGGCAATCCCCGCGACCTGAAGCCAGCCTCAAGGCAGGACTTCCTTCGGGGGGGAGGGGGGAGAATGATGTGGGTAATAAATGGGACGTGACATAAGCCCATACCGCTTGCACCCGGATGATGTCTCCTGCCCCCCTCGCAGCCGACTGTAGCCAAGGTTGACCGACAGATATGACACCACCTGTTCCTCACAGGTCGCACGGCCACCGAGACACGTCACCATCCCGCAGGGGTCAGGTCCTCGGCGCGCTGTCAGACGCAATCAGAGGCGCGGCATCACAACTACAGCAGGGAGCAGCAGTCCGACCCATATAAACCCAGGTAGATGAGCGCAAAAAGGGGAGGTCGACTCGCCCGCTTGAGTGAATGAACACCCTATGGAGGTAATCTTGACTAACTTGATCGTCGGAGGGGTCGGGCGAAGCTCTTCCCGACCCGACATGTTTGCAGGAATGAAGACGGAGCGCCCGACGTCGAGCTCAGTCCAGAGCCTCCTTGCCGACCGACAGTCGACGTCCCTGTCGCCTCGAGACCTCCCCCTTCGGACGCCTCGATAGACGTACAGCTCGAACTGAAAGATCCTCGCTCATCCGGACCCGAACCAAGCCGCTTTGGCCCCGAGGCCACGGCGCATAGTTGTATACACTAACACCTTCTAAGCCATGGTGGCGAGATGAGTTGATAGTACTGATACCTTTTTTTTTTATCAAATGTTATTGCATGACAAATTTATTATAATTAAGTTTTCTATCAATTGATCGATCGTAATAGGAATCTAATTATATCTATAACATATTTTAATTAGATCAAATAATTTAATTTTTTTTACTCTCTAGAGGCATCTAATGAATGTCTCATTCATCCAATAGCAAATTCTCTAAAAGAATCAGCCGATGATAGCACATGATGTGGAATCCGGATATGCGCAGATAAGTGGAGCGCGATGGGAAGCAATCAACCTCAGCACCCTATAATTTGGTAAACTGGCGAATGACAGCCGAACTGTGTCATCTTCTTCCCTTCCAGCTTCTCAAATAAGAAGCCTGGTGGTTCGCCCGATCTCAGAGATGGCTGATGGAGAGGTATCTGAGGAGGTATGACAAAGAACGCATGAAGATGACGATGCTGGAGCACGCAGAGACCTTCCGTCAACAGGTAGGCTTCAATCTTCGGATGCTCCCTACCTCTTGTTCGCTTCGATCACAAGCACGCGACTTTGAGTTTGTTTCCTTGTCTGGTCCATCGCCTGTATAGAGTTCAGAAGATTTCGATGAAGAGACAAGAGGTTCACCAACTGAACTTGCGTGAATGGATACTCGATCTTGAGCTTCCAGCAGATGAACACACGGACGGAGAAGGTGTCAGAATTAGAACAAGAGGGTGACATAGAACTGACTCTGGCCACAGGAGGAAGCAGCCCGAGGAAAAGCCAAGGTTCTGAAGCAAGTTTATGCTCACCATCAACTGAGTCCGCGGACAATGGCGTTAAGAATCGCTTGGACTTGGAAGGACTGATAGAGGAAAGGCTGAAGCAGCCATCTTGGCAATGGCGATGTTTGAACCTCAGCATGACTTGTTTGTAAGCTTGCATGAGAGCCTCAAGATCTACCGTGTGTACCTACCAACAACGTGATCATCGATTCTTGAGGTCGTCAGCAATCAGCAGCCCGAGATAGACATCTTGATGGACGAAGATGCTGACCGTGCAGGTCCCTCCGCCCCCCTCTTGACACCCGTGAGGAGACATGGCTCCTCTGGTCCGCCCTTTCTCCACAGCAGGCAGAGCGTACGGCCTCTCTTCTTCCTCCCTACACGACAATCTTGTACACGAAGAATCTTACCCTCTCCAACACGCACTCGGATAAAAATAAACGATGCAGGAATGGTCTCATACCCCAAGGAAGACGAAACGCATGTGACTCTTCCCCCTCACCTTGGAGCTTTCCCCTCGTCTCCGCCATCGTCGTCTTCTTCTTCTTGCTCAGCCTATAAGCAAAGCCTTCCACGGCATAGAGCTTGAGAGGAAGCTTACCAACGTTCATCGAGTAGGAAACTAAGAGATGCGGAGGGGATCAGCGCAGCGGCTGAGTTTGCTGCTATTGATACTCTGTGGTAGCTGCGCCGTCGCGGTAAAGAGACCGACCTACATCGTGCAAATGGCCAAGTCCCGGATGCCACCCGGCTTCGCCGAGCACCGCCACTGGTACGACGCGTCGCTCCGGTCCGTATCTGACTCCGCCGAGGTCCTCTACTTTTATGACACCGTTGCCCACGGCTTCTCAGCCCGGCTCACCCCTGCCGAGGCCCGCGCCCTCGCCCGCCGCTACGGCGTCCTCTCCGTCGAGCCCGAGACCCGGCACGAGCTCCACACCACTCGGACCCCCGAGTTCCTCGGCCTGGACCGCGGCGGCGGGTTCGTCACCTCGTCCGACTCGGATGGCGACGTCGTGGTCGGGGTCCTCGACACGGGCGTGTGGCCCGAGAGGAAGAGCTTCGACGACGCCGGGTTCGGGCCCGTCCCGGCGAGTTGGAAGGGCGAGTGCGAGGAGGGCAAGGACTTCGCCCCAGCGGCCGCCTGCAACCGGAAGCTGGTGGGGGCCCGGTCGTTCTACAGGGGGTACGAAGCGAGCATGGGCCCGATGGACGAGTCCAAGGAGGCAAGGTCGCCAAGAGATAATGACGGCCACGGGACCCATACCACCACCACCGTCGCCGGCTCCGCCGTGCCGGACGCGAGCCTCCTCGGCTACGCTGCCGGCACCGCCCGCGGCATGTCGTCCCGCGCCCGCGTCGCCGTGTATAAGGTCTGCTGGGTCGGCGGGTGTTTCAGCTCCGACATCCTCGCGGGCATGGACAAGGCGGTGGAGGACGGGTGTGGCGTCCTCTCCCTGTCCCTGGGCGGCAGGGTGGCTGACTACTACCGGGATAGCATTGCCATTGGTGCATTCACGGCCATGGAAAAGGGGGTGTTCGTCTCATGCTCCGCCGGCAACGCAGGGCCGGTGCCGACCAGCCTCTCCAATGTGGCCCCGTGGATCACCACGGTCGGTGCCGGCACGCTCGACCGTGACTTCCCCGCCTACGTGGTGCTCGGCAATGGCGAGAACTACACCGGCGCCACGCTCTACGGAGGAGATCCCCTCCCGTCATCGCCCCTGGAGTTGGTCTACGCCGGGAATGTCACCAACACCACCAACGGGAACCTTTGCATGCTGGGGACCTTATTGCCGGAGAAAGTCGCCGGAAAAATCGTCCTCTGCGACCGAGGGATAAACTCTCGGGTCCAAAAGGGCTATGTGGTTAGTGAAGCCGGCGGAGCCGGCATGGTCCTTGCCAACTCGGCCGGCAACGGGGAAGAGCTCGTTGCCGACGCCCACCTTCTACCAGCCACCGGCGTTGGGGAAAAAGCAGGGAACGCCATAAGATCGTACCTTTTCTCCGATCCGAGCCCGACGGCGACCATAGTGTTCGGGGGAACCAAGGTCCGGGTCCGGCCGTCGCCGGTTGTGGCGGCGTTTTCCTCCCGGGGGCCGAACACGATCACTCGAGCCATCCTCAAGCCAGACGTCATTGCGCCGGGGGTCAACATCCTTGCCGGGTGGACGGGGGCGGTCGGGCCGACGGGGCTGGCTGTGGATGCACGGCGAACAGAGTTCAACATCATATCCGGGACGTCGATGTCTTGCCCGCACGTGAGCGGCCTGGCAGCGCTTCTCAAGGGGGCGCATCCGGAGTGGAGCCCAGCCGCCATCAGGTCCGCCCTCATGACCACCGCCTACGCCGCATATCCCAGCGGCGACTCCATCATCGACGCGGCAACAGGCCGCGCCGCCACGCCGTTCGACCTCGGGGCCGGGCACGTGGACCCCCCGCGAGCCATGGACCCGGGGCTCATCTACGACCTCACCGTAGACGACTACCTCGACTTCCTCTGCGCCTCCAACTACACCCCCTTCCGGATCGCCAGTCTCACCAAAAGGAGCAACTTCACGTGCGACGCCACGAGGACCTACGAGGTGTCGGAGCTCAACTACCCGTCGTTCGCGGTGGCGTTCCCGGCAACGGCAAGCGACGTCGTCGTAGGGGATGCCACGACGGTGAAGCACAGGAGGACGTTGACCAACGTCGGGTGGCCGGGGACGTACAAGGCGACGGTGAGGGCGTGGGCCGGGACGGAGGCAGGAGGCGTGAAGGTGGCGGTGGAGCCATCGGAGCTGAGCTTCACGGAGGTGGGGGAGAGGAGGGGCTACACGGTGCGCTTCTCCGCAGCGGGGCAGCCTTCTGGCACGACGGGGTTCGGCCGGCTCGAGTGGTCGGACGGTGAGCACGTGGTGGCCAGCCCGCTCGCGTTCACGTGGAAATGAGAAGACGGTGCGAAGTGCACCGTGTGGGCATGGTCGCATCGCTAGCAAGTGTTGCATTTGGCAGTTAACTGTAGCCTTGTGATAAGGACAAGTAAGTTGGTTCAACCACTGTCGATTTGGTTCGTCCAAATCCGACTCCAATGCGACCTTTATCTTTGGAGCGTACGACAGTGAATGCCCCTATCAATATATCATTTATCACCATCCAAATGTGCTTACCATATTGGCGGATGGCGACACTTCTCATAGCCATTTCATCGAACACCTAACGTGTTCCTTGCAGCTCGTAGCTGCACTCGCCCCCCGTTGTCCAAACCCACACCTCCACGCTTCTCCCGTCCCATCCGAGAGAGATTGGAGCAGGGAATCTTTGTTGGCGAAGCTACGGAGCACGCACTGCTGCCACTTCTTGAATGGTACATATACACGTATAGCCACTTATTGGCGATACTTCTCATAGCCATTTCGTCGAACACCCAACCGGTTCCTTGCAGCTCATAGCTGTACTCGCCCCCCGTAGTCGAAATCCAAACCTTACGCTTCTCCCGTCCCATCCGAGAGAGAGACTGGAGAAGGAGATCCTTGCACTTTGATGACAGCTGGAATCGGCGAAGCTACAGAGTATGGGCGGTCACTGTTTGTCTCTTCTCTCGTCACGCAACGCAACACAAGCGCCGTTTCGACTCTCGCACAGTAAATCCATGGGAGTAGAGGATGGCATGCGTGACGTTTGAGTACATATCAAACTCCACATGGTCAAAGAAATGTATTATCAGAAATTTCTGCGAATGTGATGCTGATGATGCGACAATATATATATATATATATATATATATATTATCATTATATATATATACACATACATAATCGGTTTCTAGCTCTCCAAGTCATCAAACTAAATTTTTTTTTTGAATTTTCTTTTATAAAATCCACAAACGTGTTTAGATCAACGTTCAATGCGTGGCTATTGCTAAAGTCTTTGCATCAATATAAGTTAATGAATCAGATATCTATCATCTAAAGAGATCAAGGATAATATATCATATTTGATATAGAAATATAATACATCATTGTCATTTAGTCAACGATCGATCAAGATTTCCATCGATGATACGATGACAATGAGAATGTTAACCCGACATTGACAATTAACAACTTGACTTTAGACTAATTTTTATCTTATAATAATAATTTTGACGATTCAATATATGATTGTATGACACTTGGATAGTCGGATGATTTGTATAATCATTCATGATATTTAATATATATATATATATATGTATATATATATATATATATATATCAATCAGGTGTCCTATAATCATAATTTAGTTTAACAAATTTATCAAAATTTGATTATTAAAAATAATAATTATATTATAAAAGAAAATAAAATGAAAAGCTATGTTCGTTTTAAGCAAATATATGCCAAATATTAAATTCTTTGTAATTATTATATATATATATATATTGTATTAATCGACAGCAAAAGACGTTTCTTCTGCTCGCTCTCTTGGAAATAGAAATATCATAACGCCATTCCTCGTAGGTAATACGTCAGTGATCATCCATGGCGCCGGTTGACCAAGTCCAATTCCGCTTCTCTCCGCTCAACCGATGCGAAGGCAATAAAATGACCGAAGCCGGATGACGAGGAGGCCGCCGCGTTTCTTTTCCTCTTTGCTTAACGCGTTACGCACGCGGTCTTCCTGCGGTTTTAACGTCAAATACCTCCAATTCGCTTCCTCCCTTTCTTCCATCTCTTCCCACTCTCTCCGTGTTCCAAAATTGCGGTCCAGAGACGTCAGCGCTGCTAGCTCGCGCAGAAGCGAAGAGAAGATCCCGACTTTTTGATCATCGGAGCTACCAGCGAGCGCGGAGACGAAGAAAGATCGGACCTTCGACGGCGGCGGCGATGCTGCGATCGTGCGTGAGGCCGCTGGAGCGGTGCTTCGGTAGGCTCGGCGGCGGCGATGGGCTGATGTGGCACATGGACCTTAAGCCTCACGCCTCCGGCGAGTTCTCCATCGCAGTCGTCCAGGCCAACAACTCCCTGGAGGACCAGGGCCAGGTGATCACCTCCCCGTCCGCCACCTTCGTCGGGGTCTACGACGGCCACGGCGGCCCCGAGGCGTCTCGCTTCGTCAGCAACCGTCTCTTTCCCCATCTCGATCGTACTTCCCTACTCCCTGCTCTTCTCATCGTTTCCGTCGTCAAAATCGCATCTTGATGTGCCAATCTGACCAAAGTTTTGATTTTTTTTTTCTTTTTGTTCTTTCGATTTGGGTAGGGTTCGCTTCGGAGCAAGGGGGCTTGTCGGCGGATGTGATCAAGAAAGCGTTCGACGCGACGGAGGAGGAATTCTTTCATCTGGTGAAGCGGTCATGGCTATCGCGGCCGCAGATCGCGTCGGTGGGATCGTGTTGCCTTGTCGGCGCGATTGCCGGCGACACGCTCTACGTGGCCAATTTGGGGGACTCCAGGGCTGTGCTTGGGCGCCGGGCCTTGGGCAGGAGGACCGTGGTGGCGGAGCGGCTGTCCACCGACCACAACGTCTCGGTGGAGGAAGTCAGGAAGGAGGTCGCCGAGCTGCACCCTGACGATAAGCAGATCGTCGTTCACACCCGTGGCGTCTGGCGGATAAAAGGGATTATTCAGGTGAGGAAATTGCCTTGATTGCACAGAGCACATTGGTGTGAAGGATTAGATGGATGATATTAGTTTGATTCACGATAAGCATCCCTAGTGTTCTCTAAATTGATTGATTTCATATTCTTGTTCCTTTCTCTTTAGTATGTGGTTCATCAATTCCTCTCTTTAGAATTTTTGCTACACCTCTCAATCATGTCATCTGAATCAGTAAACACTATAAAATTACTCTATTCCATATAGTTGAGATTCACCGTATACAAATTTTGAATTTTTGTCCTGATGATACCCGTCTTTTGATTCAAACTTTCTTGCCCTCAATATTCAAGTGGCCTGACATACGGGATGTCCGTTGACATTTGATGAAGAGCTATTTCGTCTAAGCGATCATTTGAGCTTGGCATCATTTGTGAATATTGGCTGATTGATTAGTTTCCTAGGGTCATTCATGTGAGCTCTGTGTGTGGAATGAAATAGAATTGATTGGTACATGGATCTCAAAATGCCAATCGTTTGCTTATAGCCATGGAGATTCGTTGATGTCCATGGATGAGCGATGACTTCAAGTAATTGTGCTGGTTTTTTTTGCTACCATTGGTCTTGTGCATCAAGTAATTCTTAATTTACTTTTAACTTTTGTAATGAATTATAATACATAAGGCAGACAATTATTATGTTTTGTAGCAACTTGGTGGTGCCTAGATAATTGTCCAGTACCAGAAATTTATTTGAATTTTTGTTGGTTTTTCATCTGAACTGTTTACTCTTATTATCCATTTAAGTATGGTTTCTTAGCTGTTTAAGCTATTTTCAGAATGTAAATCTCCATAGGACATATATCCTCCAATGTTTTGGAACTTCCTTGGACACAAAAGTCTGCTCTTGTGGTTTATTTTCCATTTTCATCTTTGATTTATGGCTGGATTGATAATACTTCTGCATGTGAAGCTCTTCTTTTGTGTGAATTTGTAAATTTCCTATGCAAAGCATTTTATTTATTTCAGTTCCTTTGTGATCTCATCTTATACATCTTGGGAGGTGACTGAGGGGGTAAAACACACAAAACGTGTCCATTCAAGGTAGAAACTTCCTAATATGAGCTGTATCATGCGTATTTCTATAAAACATGAAATGGACTAATGCAGATGCACAGGTTCCTTATGGTAGACATTAGAGAATATGCATATTTTCATGAGTACATTAAAAATCCATGTTTGCTTCTTTATTAGTTTCGGTTTATATGGTCTATAATGTCAGCATTGATTTCATTTGCTATCGTTTAGACAGAACCACCGTGAATTGGATCTCACATGCAATGGCTGAAATTCCCATAGCAGATTGCTATCTGTGTTGGAGCTTTCATTCCCTTCCCTGATTTTGAATGTGTCATTCTTGTCGGTTTACCTTTTGCTGAGTCAACAGAAGGTTTTGCATCACGAAACCTGAGCTTTCCATGTGACACTATATTCCTTGATACTGATCTCATGATTTACACTTGTATCTGCCGAAAGTGGATAATATTAGTAACTATATAAAGGTACTTTTTATTATAATATATATATATATATATATATATATATATATATATATTTCTCTCAAAAGCAAACACGCAGAGAGCAAAACCCTTCAAAAGCTATTGCTCTAAGCTTTTGATCCTAAGGATACTGCTGTGCTTAAGTTTATTTTCTGTAACATGTCTTCGGTATTTCTTTGTACAGGCTAGACTGCACTTGCTGTCTCCTTTAGTATGGTTAGCTTGCTATTCAGCTCGTATGCTTGTAAAATTTAACTGGAAGAAATAACTGTTGCTTATAGTGCTGCAACAATATCTTTGATTACAACATCCAAGAAGTGTCCACCAATATATTGTGAATGACCAATGATCAGCTTTTGAGTATTTGCTAAATGTGTAATTTTATATGTTGTGTTGTTGTGAGATCTGTTGTATCTTTGCTTGGCTTATTTCAAATATCATTTCTAATTTAAGCCTTTTAATCCCGCCATTGTTGTGTACTAAATAACATCTGGTTTCCCCTTGTCAGGTCTCGAGGTCTATTGGAGACATCTACCTAAAGAAACCTGAGTTCAGTAGGGATCCGCTCTTCCATCAATTTGTTTCTCCAGTTCCGTTGAAGAGACCTGTCATCACTGCAGAGCCATCGATTCGGGTCCGAAAGCTTATGCCACATGACTTATTCTTGATATTTGCATCAGATGGCCTCTGGGAGCAGTTAAGTGATGAAGCTGCTGTCGAGATAGTATTCAAAAACCCAAGAGCGGTAAGCTCCTCGGCTCACTTTTGCCTTTCTAACATGCTATGTCATGCTTCTGATGGTAATCTAAGTCGATTCTTCACTGGCACATGCAGGGAATAGCCAAGCGATTGGTCCGGGCTGCTCTTAACGAGGCTGCAAGAAAGAGGGAGATGAGATATGATGATATAAAACGGATTGGAAAGGGAATAAGGCGCCACTTCCACGACGACATCACCGTAATAGTGATTTTTCTTGATCAGGACCGTCAGGGTGTTCATTCAAAGATCAAAGGTAGCATATATGACTGCACTACGGCACCTGTTGACATCTTCTCCTTCAATGCGGATGAACCAGGCAACCCTGTCCAACGAGTTGAATAGATGCTATTCTGAGGTTTTCTGGTACAACTGCAGCATACATCAATTTCACCGATGATCTAACAGTAGTTGAATGAGATGGGATTTTGAATAAAAGGTCAATGGGGATGGTGTACATAGGAGTCTAAGGAGGTTTCGGATGGACGACCTTGTCAAAATTTTGTCACGCATCATTGCCTGTTCTCTTCTGTTTCTCCATCGTTTTTCTTGAAAGATTGTACATTGAATTGGTTGCTTCAAAGATGCTACTAGTTATCTTCAACTATTGTTGAGTACTTCTATGCACCTTCTGTGTTAATTAATATTCAACTTAACCATCATTTTTATTATCATTTTTTATCTACGGAAAATGTAATTGCAAGTGTTGGAATCTAAAACTAATGTCTCCCTCTGATTGGGAGAAGATCCAAATGTCCTGAAATATTTGTTATGATATTTTTCACATATTTTTCAAAAAAAAGTTCATTTTCTTTCGCATTATATAATTCATGAGACATCCATTAGTCACGTTCAGATACATAAAATCAGCAACAAAGTTTGGTAGAAATTTTCATCTAGCTTTTCACTTCGGCATATTATGCTATATCGGAAACCAAACTTGGATATGATTTCCTCTGCAGTAAAATTCAAGTTAAACCCTTTCTAAACATAAAACCAATAAAAGAGAAAAAGAAGCTTGGCTATGATCCAAGGAAAGACACATTTACCTTGTTCGAAAGAAGCCATAAGAAAGATGATGGCCTCATAAATGCCGTAATTTCGACATACAGTGTCACCCCAACTTATCCATCAGAGCAACCAGGAGAGGAGAGGAAAGGTCTGCTGATGAGTGAAGAAGGGAGAGAAGATCGAGTAAGCTTTTCTATATCCAGCGGAAATGTCCATTCCAAACATCATAAGGCAATTGCTTCGACCATCTACCCTGCATAATTCCATCCGAACACTTCCCACATGAATGGGCTATGAGCTGAATGAAAGCTGTGCAAATTAATGCAAGGAATGGATGAGCAAATAGTCGATCAACAACTTAGGAAGTTCGTGCAGCTTGTGAAAACCATACTGTATTATTTTCAGTGAGAGTTTGCCTGCTTCTAATCTGTCTCCTCTTAGATGAAAGGTTGAAACATCCATGAGTGCCGTCCACTGAGCTGATCAAGATCTGCAGGTTCATCCCAGAGATGTGCAAATCCAAACAGAGTAGATTACAAGGCAAGCAAAGTCATCCACATTCTTCTCGAGATCTTCCTTTCGAGAGAAGCGTGCAGCAACCAGCGATCAGCGCACCTCAGCGAGGTCCCCTACCCCACTCTCCACAACAGCACTGCATCCCCTCCACTTCCCCACCAGCTGTGATCCCATGATGAAGCCGTGCCGATCGGATGCCAGCTCAAAGCTCATCATCTACTCCTCACCAACGACGTTTCCCACTCTCCCTATAAATCACCAGACCCACCCGATCTTTATGCACTGTGAGCAGTCATGAAGCCCCTCTACCCCATCTTAGCTCTTCTCCTCGTCCTCTTCGCCTCTTCCTGCCTCCAACCCACCATGGCAGGATCAGGTAATCGCAGACAAGCCTTGTTTGCTTTGCTCTGTTCATGCCGTTGCGCTAAATCGTTTGCGTGGTTGCAGCGTTCTGCGAGTCCAAGTGCAAGGTGAGGTGCTCCAAGGCGAGCGTTCAGGACCGGTGCCTCAAGTACTGCGGGCTGTGCTGTGAGCAGTGCCGGTGCGTGCCATCGGGAACGTACGGACACAAAGATGAGTGCCCCTGTTACAGGGACAAGTACACAGGCAGTGGGAAGAGGAGGCGACCCAAGTGTCCTTGATCGAACACCTTGGCGGTATCACCGTAGCTTTCGATACTTCTCTGCCTCTCCTCCTGCCAAAGGTATGTTGGCTATAGTGGATGGATTATGATGAGATATACATACATACAGATATGTTATGTGTGTTTATATATATATATATATATATATATATATATATATATATATATATATATATATATATATATGTAAAAGAGAGTGATATGTTGTCAATATATTTCATATCAATAAACATTAAAAAAAGCTTTCCACATGTATAAAATGAAACAAAAGTTTGGAACATCGCAATGTATATATTTCTTCAGGAAAAGCTTGAATCAAATCTCAGTCAAATGGTGGAAGAAGGTCCTCAGAAAGCTGCAAAAGTTTGACCTTGGGAAGATCCACAGAAGAAAATTTTCAATCAAGAGGCAGGCATTTCCAGAGGGGTGGAAACAGATGAAATCTTCATTTCACAGAACAAAATTGGTAGATTATGGTACAGAAAGATTAATTGGTCAAGAAAGTGTAGTCGATCTTACAGAATTGTGCTCTCTCACAACATAAACAGACACTGAATTATTTCAAGGACCAAAGAATTCGATGCTATCATCCCGTATCTTGTGTTTCAGCAACAGGTCGCAGAGAAAATGGCTGAACACTTGGGAAAAAGATCAGGGCAGGCATCGTCTACAACAATTTTTCAGCAATCTGGATAGCATTTGGGGTTGCTCCTTTATGTATCTGCTGATCTCCACAGACAAATACGTGCAACCAGTAGTAAAACTTTGATCAGGACATGGTATTCTATTTTTGTGAAGCTCAAGGATAATAATAGTAGCAGCAATCACTTGGCTTTTTTTTGACAAAATGGAGCATGTTACCCGAGGTTGCCATCTTGTGATAGGTCCTGACGTATGCGACCCACCACCACATCATCTTTGTTGGATACTCGCATCACAGGAACTCGCATGCGAGTTGCAGTCACTTTGACATCCATGTCATTCTGGAGAAAGGCATGTTTAGAAAATAAGGTGATCAAATATTTAATTAATACAAATCAAAGAAATTTGAGACAAAAAAATTGAATGCTTATACCAATTGATAGGCAATTACCCAAAATTTTCTTGTTTCCTTCACCAATTTCATTTCTTCCTCACCATAGCCATTAGAAAGAACTGCTGCATTGTGTGAGAAGTGAGAACAGATTGAATGCATACCGCACAGAGAGATTTAGAAGTGTTAAAACTTAATGTTGATCATTCCTCTGACAATGTCTTCAGATCAAGGTGGCATAAAGAAATAACCTGTTGCTTAAAGATTTTACATGTAGGTTGTTTGCCTTCCAAGACCAATAAAGTAACATAAGAAGAGTACATAAGGCTATCGGTTACAAGATGATTAGGTAAAGATTAATAAAGAAAAGAACACAGAAACACCTCATGAGTCTGCTGCGCAAGCTCTTCCATTGCCGCAACATCTGCACTGCTGGCTGCCTGATAGGTGCTGACAACCATCCTGACCACCTGCAGGCTTCATAAAGTCAAGCTGAAAAATATTAGGATGCATTGTTCTTCCTGATCTTCAAGGATCATTGTCATAGTAATTGAAAATGGATGCAGATTTCAATCACTGAAAGAAACATACAAATTTGCAAGTCTATCAAACTCAGGTAACTCTATAAGTACCGCATATTCAAAATATTAAAGGTTCCTGTGACATTCATAAACAAACTTCCATTGAGTTTAATAACCAGCAGGAATCCTTGGAGCCAAGGCAAAATCTAACCCCTTCGTGTTCATAGGAAGTTTGCCAAAGAAAACTCAGGAAAGATCAGCATCAGATGCCTGAAAAATAAAATATCCTTTCAATGATCAGCTTATGATTAATTGCATGCATCAGGTCCATAAGATATGAAAAACCAGAAACCAATCATGCAGTCAAGATTAAATTTTCGATGTATACTTGATTACATCATTTGTACATGCAGTCAAGATTAAATGGCATACATCTTGTTCATTTGTACAAGCAAGTGAAAGCAGAAAAAATTAGTCAGAATTTATCTACAATAAAGCTCTACAAATAATCAGGCAAACAGTGTGTACAGAGAGGACCATTCATTGCTTGTACACTAGCTTTCATAAGAGCACTGAAATTTAGCTAGTGAATTATCTTTACCCATATACGGTTATACATCCGCTACATGCAGGGTTTAACCACTTACAGCTTCAGGAAGACCTAAACATGGACCGATAACCATAATTTCTATCATGAATATTTTGTAATAGATCTAGGGCACATGAGTTAGTGTTCACCCCATAAGAACATCAAGTATATGTCAAAAGGAGATCAGAATCTTTAAGCGCTTAATGTTTAAGAAGAATAGTCAACTTTTGAATGCATAATATAGGCATTAAAAATGAATTTGCATATGAACTGATCACATATTGTGCTTCCAAATTCTAGTACACCATAATTACATTACGTTAAAGTCTACATTCAAAATAAACCAACTATGAATAAATGAAAACAATGATGCCATTTGTAACACTCTGATTAGTCTGACATCAAAGACGAGCAAGACTAAGATTGACTTAAGGGTACGATGAGTGTTGATAGGCCAGTTATCCCATTAGGCCAGGTCTTAATAAATGATATCAAAACCGTTCAAATATTGAAATATGATAAAGGCGCTCGAGTCATCACTGGACTATGACTCATATGCATTATGCTAGGATTTGATATGGGCTATGTTGGGTCGTGACGATGATGTCAAACCCCTTAAGTGGAGGAGATCGAAAGTAGATAAGATCAAGATTTAACTTATAAGGGTCTGATGGGTATACTAGTATTAATTTAAGCCTAAACATTTTGAACAATGCTTTGGGAACCCAACGATGATGCGTGTACTACCTGTTAACCTAAGTCTACACATTTTAACCAATTGCTCATCATATTATTTGTTCCATCAAGGCAGATATCCATTCTATCAGGATATACAAATAATTAGCATTTTATAATTCCAATTTCTGGTGTTGATTATGGGCTAAGATAAATGTGACTTGCTAGTTCAAAGCTAAGACCACAAAGAATGAACAAGAAACAAACGAATGGAAGACGAAGCATGATCGGCAGCGGAAAAGCCACACCAAGATTAGATTTTGATGAAGAGTGACAACCTTCGCATGGCGATAGAGGGGCGTAGCAGCCATCAAACAGATAATGGTGAAGCAATTAGGATTCGCAATGAGCGCCCCCTTCCCCGATCTCCCTTGTAGCTTTATATGGGCCATGGCCTCCGGGCTCCTTGCTGATCGACCCGCCGGCGCTGAACAGGGCGATGTCGATCCCGTCGAAGCTCTCCGGACGGAGCTCCTCCACGGCATACTCGCGGTCCTCGAAGGTGAGGCGCTTCCCGGCGGACCGGCGGCTGGCGAGCAGGCGGATGTTCCGGTAGGGGAAGTCGCGGTCGGAAAAGACCCGGACGAACTCCTGGCCGACGTAGCCGGTCACGCCCACCACCGCCACAGAGGGTCCATCCTCCCGGACGCCCATGTGGACGGTGCTGGTGACCCGGGGAATGCCGACTCGGCTTCTGCTAGGCTTGGCGAAAGGAAGCGAGAGGGAGGGGGAGGAGAACGGGGAGAAGAGGTGGTGGCGTTCAGCGGAGGTCGTTGCCTGCAATGTGGCTCGTTCGGGGTGGCTGGTGCGGCAGCGCAGACGGAGAGATGGAGGAGGAGGTAACTGCACCGCGCGTTTAAGGTTTCTGGTCACTTCGTCTCTGGGAAACGCGGCCCGCAGATACGGTGAATAACTGACAACCGCTAACGCCGTGAGTTAGGCAGGTGAGCATTATATACATATATATATATATATATGGGATAACTCACTCATTAATTTTAATAAACTTAAACCATCATTCCAAAATACCTAAGTTCAAATTAACAATAATATATTCATCACTCTCTCATAAATCAATATTAATTTTTTATCCATCCTAATATGAGAATTAATTAAGATATTATGTCATTATAAAAAAAAGTAAACTTTATCCTTCAATTTAAGAGAGAATATCAGGATATGAACTTACTATATCCAAAAATAAATTAAAAATATCTTAAATCAATAAAATAATATGATTATGTATAATATTTCTTACTTAATAAGTTTGGTCATAAGTCTACTTTTGACTTAGCCACAATATTGATAATCTTACCATCAAAGGGTCAACGTGATAACGTCAATAAGTTTGGTCATAAGACAACTTAATTGATATATATATATATATATATATATATATATATATATATATATATATCAATCTTTGGTTGATAAGTTTAATTGTATAGAGTTAATACTAATCCGATCTAATCAGATAATTGACTCATTAATTTTTTAAGCCTAAATCATTAGTTTAAAAATAGTTAAATATAAATTATTATATCTTTACAAGTTAATATAAGCCTTTGTCACTTTCATATGGTATTAAAGTAAAATGTTATAATCTCCCCTCATTTAGGGCTTGATGATATTATTAGGACTCAACATAGCTCAAAATATGATGTTAGCATAATGTTCATAATGCCTAATTTAGTGATGAATTCATACCATGACATGTGCATTATTTGCAACTACTTTTTTATTCGAGCTCCTCATTACACTTAATACTTACTAAATTGACTTTATTATAATCATCACATGATAATTGATCAATTTCGTTAAGTTTAAACTACTAGCTTAAAAAATAATTAAATATGACTTAACGATATTATACTCATTAAGTCTTTATAAGTCGATGTAAATCTTTGTCACGATGTTATGTGATCGAATCTCTAATTGATAAATTACACCTCATAGAGACATATTTTGTATTATAAAATTTTATGCTAAGCTATAGGTAATGAACATCTTCAATTGACATAAAAAGTTTAAATTTCTCGATAGCAAAACACATTCTTGTAAAACAAAGTGATCGCCAAAGGTGCTATCATGCAAGGCTTTCTTTTGACACTCAAAGTAACTTTTAATTAAAGAGAGAAAGAAAAGTGAAGGAGGCTCATAGAGGGGAGAGACACCTCGTCTTCTTACTTTGTGTTACCCCTATATTATTATAATAATTTCATCAAGTATTATGGAAGACACCTATGAATGTTACCTGTATAGGATTCAGGAAGTAATTAACATTTATAATATTCACATATGAATCGAGAGATTACATTATAATTCTACCCAAAAGAGCCAAAAAAGTATAATGTCACCTCTTCAGAGTAATAGTAAGGAGTCAAAACATTATAGATTAAAAAACTAAAATTTAAGGATAATGGTAAACTATGATAAGAATTTTTCACAAGTAGATTTTCTTTATATAAAATATTGACATGATAAAAATGTACTCGATCTGTTCATCAAATGCTAATGTTTAAATGCTCATACGATAAATTTATACATAAAACATTAGACTGATGAGGTGATGCATCATACGTATTTATCAAAAAAAAAATCAAAATCTTATTCGATAAATATTTTTACTTATTAATATTTATAAAGAATTATCCTCACGCTACAACTATCGAGTTGCGAGACGATCTTGCCCACATGTCAAAGGTAGGATGAATCCATCCTTACTTCCGGTGTGCAAACATGGCCAGGGTCGAGAACCAATCAACGGGTGTGGCACGGACCGATCTCAATCCGATTGGACCGGGTTCAATCAATCGAGCTGTTGCAAGGGTGCATGACCGGAGACGTAACGCCGTTTGCAAAGACAGTTCCGTGGTCACGTGCGACAGCCGCCACTTGAGATGCCGAAAGCGGTTCGATGGACCGATCCCGCCGCAAGCCGCCCCAAAATTTCCCCGGCTCCCCCAAACCCTCGATTCGAACTTTCGAATACGATCCGAATCCCCGCGAGCCGCCGACCCCTCCCTCCTCCGTTTCCCCCTTCTCTTTCTTGTTTTCGGGAATCGCTTCAAAAAATGGCGGACTTCCTTCCCCCCGTCACACTTCCACTCGTCACCTCCTATACAAACCCCCATCCCCTTCTCTCCGCCTCTCACCCCCCCACCCCAAGCCTACAGCCCGGTATAGAGAGAGCGAGAGGGATCGGGATCCATGGCGGATAAGGAGAACTGCGCCCCTCGCCTCACCCGCGCGGCCGCCAAAAGGGCCGCCTCCGCCCAAGTCCCCAATCCCCCCGCCCAGCCGCCGGCCAAGAGGAAGCGCGTGGCCCTCAGCGAGCTCCCCACCCTCTCCAATGTCGTCACCCTCGCCACGGCGGACCGCTCCACCCCTCCCCCTTCTAAGCTTAAATCGAAGCCCAGGAAGAAGGTGGAGGAGTCGGACGACCGGGAACTTGCTCCGGTTGAAGTTGCTGCCTCGTCGGATGGCGGCTCCGACGTCGATGATCCGCAGATGTGTGCGCATTATGCGTCTGATATCTATCAGTACCTCAGATCAATGGAGGTTTGTCTCCGATTAGGGGTTTTTTGGGGGGTGGTAAAGATGTGGCCTTTTGGTTATGGTGTTTCTTTCGTGGGGTCTTTAGGTGGAGGCAAAGCGGAGGCCTTTGGCGAAGTACATGGAGACGGTTCAGAGCGATGTCACCGCCAATATGAGGAGCATTCTTGTGGATTGGCTGGTCGAGGTGGCGGAGGAATACAAGCTGGTCTCTGATACCCTACACCTCACCATCTCGTACATTGATCGATTCCTTTCGTTCAATGCGATCAACAGGCAACGGCTGCAGCTCCTGGGGGTGTCCTCCATGCTCATTGCTTCGTACGTTCTGATGCGCTTTTCTTTGGTGAAATGATGAGCTCTGTTATACCCCCCATTGTATCTGGGGTTGCATTTGATCTCTTCTGATTAAAGTTCTTGGCTTGACATCAACCAATGCAGGAAATATGAAGAGATTAGCCCACCTAATGTGGAAGATTTCTGTTATATCACGGATAATACGTACACAAAGCAAGAGGTAGCTTTTGTTCATCTCTTCTTTGATCTGTTCCTTCTATCATCTCAATCGAAGCATATTGATGATCATTTGCCCCCTTCTTATCTTTGTCCATTAGGTGGTGAAAATGGAGAGTGACATCCTAACGTTTCTGAAGTTTGAGATGGGCAATCCCACCATCAAGACTTTCCTGAGGTATGGGATCTTGTGCTCCTTCTGATGCCCACTTAGCGTGAAACTTTTCATTACGTCACCCCATGACAGTCCCAAACAATATAGTGACTGTAAAGAACAAGACTTGGCATGTGACATTGTACAGTGTAATCATATGATGATTGATTACTCCCTAACCAAAGCTACTATTTTATTATTGTAGGCGATTCATACAGGCAGGTCAAGAAGATGGCAAAGTGAGTGTTTGTTCTTCTTTCATGCAATTGTTTTTTTCCTTTCCCCCTTTGATTGTTCAGTACTGAAGTGTGGAATTATAGCTTCATTGCTCATGGTTTGCTTGACTTGACACAGTACTCGAATCTGCAATTTGAGTTCTTGGGAAGCTACCTTGCGGAGTTGAGTTTGCTGGACTATGGCTGTGTTCAGTTCTTGCCATCAGTAATTGCAGCTTCTGCAGTTTTTGTTGCTAGATTCACACTTGATCCAAAAAGCAATCCTTGGGTAAGTCATTTTTACTTGAGAATATTGGTTTGGAAGTATGTTATTGTATGCTTATCTTTGAGATGTTAAACATTCCTTTACTTCTTTGCAGAACAAAAGATTGAAAGAGTGTACTGGTTATAATGTGTCTGATCTGAAGGAGTGTATTCATGCCATACTTGACTTACAGTTGAACAAAAAAGCATCCACCTTGTTGTCTATCAGAGATAAATACAAGCAGCACAGGGTAAATTTTTCTTTCATGCCAGAGAGAATTTTTTTTGTATCGATATTAGTATGAGAATCTTTGTCCTTGTTGCATCTATCTGAACTTTGCCTTCTTCATTCTGACAGTTCAAGTGTGTGCCATCCTTGGTTCCTCCCACTGAGATTCCTGCAATCTACTTTGATGGCCCCAAGTTGTAGTCTCCTGGGAAGGATCATGACATATCATCGTGACTTTGTGGTAAATGAGATCCCTCAATTGAATGTGAAGGAACATGAGACTTCAATCTGGCTTCTCCTAAGGATAACTCTGAAGCTCTCTGGATGTATCTAATGTCTTAATCAAATCATTGTGGACCTGATGCTCAAGAAGGCATCGAGAAACTTGCTGACTGCAGTTTTGCTGATGAAGAATACATTCTGTTTTGTGGGGTAGGAAGAACAGACTTATGCTCAAGTTTGACCATGTAGGAACCTAGGAAATACTGTGTATTCTTGTTCTCACATGACTACAACTTTGAAGACATGTAAGGTGCATATGGGTTGCTCATTTTGTTCAGGTTGAGCATATGAAGTTTGAGAATTTGCAATTAATATCAAAATCTTTTGATTATGTCCTTTTGTATATATATGATTCTCATTGGCCTGGATCTCTCTATCATTTTGTCATGTGAGGTACATATTTAGTTGCTTTGCTTGAAGGTTGATTTCACAAAATAATTGAGGAAAAAATCACTGTAATCCCTGTTATGTTATCTGGTTCCTTATGGCTTTATGGTTGTAGTTGATGGTGATTGATTCCTATAGCAGGTAGAGTCTGTGAACGTCCAGCTCTTGGATGATCTATTAGAATGTCTCGTCTACAGTGGCCTCAAAATGAGAGTGCATCTTATTAAGGACAATCATCTGATAGGGTCAGCTGGTACAACTACAGACAAAGGAATCATAGTTTCCTCACTAATTTCACAAAATAAGTGAGGAAACAATGATCTTGTATATCTAAAAGCATTTCATCTTATGTAAGTTTAGTGTGCTTGAAAGCCATGGCATCACAGGAGTTAGTTTCTTCCCTAGAATTCTCCACTGCTAATTTGGATGTCCTTGATGCACTAATTGTGCAATCAAATGTATATCATGTATGAAACCATAGAACATCCAATATAAGCATCATTGTCAAGAAATTTTGTAGTGCAAATGAGATCCAGTACTTAGACATGCATTATTAGTTTGCACTATGCAGACAAGAGTGTGAGTTATGTATTCAGCTTTGCACTTCTCTAGGTAAGTCTTTGCATTTATAATGAAATTGTTTTAACCATCATCAGATGATGCTAATCAAGAACTGGCAAATGAGACAAGAATGATACATTGTTGTATCAAGAACATAAATGTATAGCTCCTGCTCCTATCTTATCTCTATATTAGCTTTTAGATCTCATTGACAGTGGTAATTAACTTGATATTGTAGGTGGTGTCTGGTTAATTATAGATGATTTCCCAGGCTCAGAAAGGAGTCAAATATAAGTTTCATCAAAGGAAACTTATATTTGAAATATCACATCAACACCAAATTCTATTGAAAGTATTCTCCAAATATAGAATATTCTTGCTAACCGCGTATAGTTTCCCATCAAATATATTTAAATTTAAACATTAAGGGATCTCAACATACCCTCGCTCGTCGAAATCACTCAAGTTGAGAGCACAAGAACCAAAATCAGAAGATTGAAGTCGGGTCTGTAATGCAAAAATGACTTGAAGCTTTAAAAGAGAGAAGAATCAACAGAGATATGTGGATGACTAGAATAAGACTGCCTGCTGAAGAAGAGATGATATGGATGAGAAGTCTGCAATAATTCCAAAAAGCTACATAAAAAACCAGAATACTGGAAAGAACACAGGATTGTCAACATACAGCAGTTCTTTTGCTTCAGGCAAATTATACTACATCAACTGCAGTTGAAGCACAAAAGACTTGAGAAGAAAAGAACTGTTGCTTTTATCCTCAGTGTAACTTCCAATTGCTAATAACGTTTTAACTAATAGTCATGGCAATTACAAGGAAAACCAGAGAATACTATGAAGTTACAGGATTTGTCAAAAGAAAGGAAAACTTATCATAGGTAACATAATTGGCATATGTGGACAATGTTATCAGAAAAGAAAACTGTGTAGCATGACACAATTTGGAGACACCTCTCTTAGGGGAAAGAAAACAAGGGAAACAAAAATGAAGAAGCCAATCGGTTTGAGTTCATGAAGAAGCTTTGGGTGCTAGGATAGGCTGAACTGCAGCCTTAAAATCCTCAAAGAACTTTTGCTCTGAGAACCTTTGAGCTCGCTTTCTAGCAGCTGTGGCTATCGCAAGTCTTTCTGGCTCTGGCATCCTGAGTACCTCGAGAATAGCTTCAGCGTATTCCTCTTTGCTTGAAGCAAGAAAACCTGTTCGGTGTCCACCTTCATTTAACACTATATCCATCTTGGGACCTGCTGAATTATGGGCTGAATGGGAAGCACAATATCGTCAGTGGGACACACACCTTGCTTTGGGCTAACAGTATGATGAGAGCTTATATGCACTAACCAATCGGTATCACACCGGCTGCCATGTACTCTACAATGCTAATTCCAAAATGCTCATCTATCATGCAATGGAGTCCTGCAACAGCACCTCCCAGAAGTTGGACTAAGTCCCTGTTTTAGTAAACAGCTCAAAGATACCTTGTGTCAATATGGCAAACAATAAATGAAATTATAATTTATGCACCAAAGATAGAGCATGCACTTAAGAGCATTAAGACAATGTATTTCATATTCTTCTCAAAAGGTACTAAACATAAAAGTGCAGGCATAAACATCCAAAGTATAGTAACACAAAGAGCATAGATTGTTAATAAAATATAGTAAGAACAAATCTAGAGATTAAAAAGAGAATCCAAAACTTGAGATTGCCCAGCAGCTAGGAATGATCAATTGTGCATGCCAAATACCATGTTCTGAAAAGAAATGAATTTAAACAAGCAGTGATGCAAATCAAACCTATACATAACATCCCTGTGGAACTCCACATAGTCATTGACATTTAGTTCCTCGGATCTGTTTTTGAGCTTCTGCAATCTTTCTTCATCCTGCTTATTTCGACAACTACCCACAAATAGGAGCCTTGGTCTTGGCAAGTCCTGGTCCAGTCTTCTAACAGCAAGCACAAATGCCTCCAGCTGAAGGCCATGGGCCTTCACAAGAACCAAGTTGTACAATTAATATTTCAGAATCAACCAACCACATGACTACTTGACGCTTGCAAGTGATGAGAGCATTTTAAAAAATTACCTTCTCCGGGCGAAATTGGGCAACAGATATAATCACAGGACTTCTAACTGGCCTTTCCAGTGGAAGCAACTGCTTGGACATTCAGGAGATTTCGTCATCAATGAGAGGAAAATGAATCTCTGCCAGTGAATGACTTTGTGAAGCTAGAAGACGGAAATAACTTGCTTGACATGCTCAAATTGCTAACTTTTTTTTTAACAATTGCAGGTAACTAGACACATTTAGTTAAAAGGTGAAACATGAAAATTTTCAAAACATCCAAAGTTCACACAAAATTAGGCTGATAAGCATTTGACACTTGATTATTTATTTTGGTTCTTTGGCTCAACATAACTGTGCAGAGTACATTCACGATATATAAATGCTTGTTTTTCCCCTTCATTTTGATTAATGTCTAGTTTTTGGAAGTTAGAAAGAGTTTCCTGGTTACACGATCTTAAAATGCAGTACGATGTTGGTCTTTCAATCTGTCACCTAGTTTTTGTGGTTTTAAGTTCCTTTCATGTCAAATTGCTTTGGTCAGAAATCCATAGCAACCGACTGAAAACTTTTGTCAAATTCCCAAGGAGACTTTTGAAGTTCAGTTGGGATATAATGTCAATCACATATTGACAAGGAAGAACTATAATATGATTTCCACAGGAATAAGAAAGATTTATTAGAATATCACTCCCTACTAATATATTCTAGATTGGCATGCTTATATGTCAATCACTTAAGACATGATTGCAACACACAATAGTTTAATCTTCACCGAAGAGTGTGTACCCAGTGCAGGAGGCTCCGGTCAATGCAGGGTCTAGGAAGGATCAATGTACGCAGCCTTACCTTTAAATATTTAAAGAGGCTGTTACCATGACAATAGTTGAATCTTCACTATCACTACAAAATTTACCATGATATAAGGATCTTAGCGACTAAATTATCTATTACTTGTTCATTTACGTTCTTACATATGAACTTCAATGAACAAAAAAAGGTTTTGCCTGATAAGTCAAACTTATACTGGCAATAGAAGATCCAGAAGTTAAAAGATAACAGAGGTTGAGAACCTTGGAAAACATTAGCAGAACCTGAGAAACTATATACCTGAAGAGATGAAGTATCACAGGGAGGGTATACTCTCTTAGTGCGTCGAGGAATCTTCCACAGACTCTCTATATGTGATCTGGTCCATGAGGAGTTAACCATTGCAAGATGTGCATAAGATCCCACCAACCCATACAGCCAACTAAATAATGTATAATACACAACCTTGCACCAGGATAGCAGCATGCTGCCTCACAAGCAAAAAAATATAAGATGATTAGTTGCGTCAACGGGAAAAAAAAAAAAGCTTCTCAAACCAAACCCTGTAAATTATATATTAAAATTTTTAGATTAGCACCAACATGATCCTTTGAAACATGAGAATCAATATTATGATCTCATCCATGAGTGGAAAACAAGAATTAGTTGTGCCCATTGTATAAAAACTTTCCTAATCTTTAAGTGGCTGTAATGGATGCAAACACATCATGACCTACTGGGGAAAAGCATGATATGGAGTAAAAGAAACAAATGACCAAGTTCTTCATAACATGCTCATAATTACTAAAAATACTCTGAATGCTGTTAAATAAATCATGCTGTTTCATCATGCAGTTCCTAGACAATAATTGTGGTGGATAAACTGGAACTTGTGCATCCAGATTCAGTGCAGAGAGTGCGGGCATCAAAAATAGATCCTTCGGATCGTTAAGCATCATTACCAAAAACAGCAACTTGCAAAAGATCAAGGACATAAGCTTACAATTAGCATAGGACACCAAATGCACAGATATGGCTAAATACTAGCTCATGAACAAGATCAAGGACAATGTTCTAAGATGAACTAATTCTTATATACAACTACAACTTATAAAAATTAAAGATGTAGGAAGCAACTACATCAACTATCAACTATCAACTCAAGATATTTCATGGCTCATATGCAAAAATACCTGCTGGCAATTAGAGCATCATTATTATACATTGAGCTTTGCTGGAGAACACGAGAAACCATATCCGAACTGATGGTTGGATAATGCGTATAGCAAATAACTTTACACCCAAAAATTCGAGCAAGCGGGTATGTAAAAGCATAGCCACTAGTATCAAAATAGAACTGAGGTGTGAATTTGCAGAGAGCTTCCCATGAAAGATACACTGAACCAAGACTTTGTCCAATCATAGTAAAATGAGGATATGTGTGTTCTTCAATCCACTTCCTTCTATACAAACGGACAACCTAAAAGTGCAGATTAGGGCTTTAATAAAAAAGACATAATTAACCTTTAATGAGAAAAACACAAACGAGCTAAAGTTACACAGAATTGACCTTTCCTTCTTATGAAATCTAGACCAGGAATTTTAAGCACTTGAAAAGCAACTTATGTAACAATTTGTGCTGTAAACAACTACTATGAATTCAGTATCTTTTTTAATTTCATTGCTCGAAAGTAATAGCACTAAGCAGCACAACATCCTGACCAATTTCACAACATAAGATACTAGTCATGCTGTCATTTATCCGGATGGTTCTCAAATATATACTTTAAAAGAGATAAACCGATCTCTACTTTCATCAGGCTCATTAAGAAAACACTAAAATATCTTTTAAACTATTCATACTTCAACAAGAGTCCAATCGCGACACTCAAAATCGATATAGATCTCTGCAAAACCAATAAAAGGGACAACCGCAACCATAGCATGATCCAACGCGAACCTGTGAGAATTTCTATTTGTTGGATCTGGAAACGCAAACTAAAGGTGTTGAATTGAAAGAAAAGCACCAGATTTTGATTCCTATGCCAAATTCAGCATAACCTAAAGAGGGAACAGGGGCTACTTGAGGGGGGCGAAGCAGCTTGACACCGAACCGATCGAGGGCGCGGGCGGCCAGGCTCTGAGGGGAGGCGTCGTCACCAGTGAAGACGGCGCAGTCGAGATCGGGGTTCTCCTCCTGCACGGCCTTGACGGCGCACCACAGGACCCTCTCCCCGCCGCCGCCGTCGTTGGTGTAGGGATGGAAGAAACCCACCGCCCTGCGCCTCCCCCGTCGTCCCGAGATCACTGCTGCGGCGGCGGAGAAGAGCAATAGGGACAGAAGGGAAGAGGTTAAGGTCGCCAACAGCAAGTCCCAAAGCGCCATTTTGGTCGCGCTTCGACACCTCGCGACTCGGCGGATTTGGGTCCTTCTTTCTATACGTCAAAATAAAAACGACGCAGCTCGTGACAGGGTACAGCCGGTGACCCCTCAGGTGGGTCACACGAGTAACAGGTCGACTCGAGGCAGACTGTGTCACCCAGGAAATTCTTGCAGGTACGTCGCTTCTCTCTGGACAGGTCACCCATGCATTCTGACAGAATCACCGCACAGAAATCCCAACGGGTGCTGTGGAAATTTAATCCTGTCACGGCAACAGTACGAGCATGAGGATGATTTGGCGAAACCACAAAGCTGCACTTCTGATCGAACTCAATCCAAGAATTTAAGTATCGATCTGATCTGATATGACATTAATGTCGATAATTAATCAATTCAGTAACTGAAACGCCGTTGTCAGACTCAGCCAAACCCTGGCGACATCTTAGGGCACAGATATTAAAGCAATGAAGCAGCCCACTAGTGTCTTACAATCGCCAAGTTTACTGCCGAGGCAAAGCAGGCGTCACAAAAGATGGAGACACAGAAGGTTCTGTTAAAGACAAGCTCTAGGAAATAATACGATCAAAATAATATTATTTCTACAAGCACTCGCCTCAGAAAACTTTGTTAAAAGAAAACCATTTTTAAGCCAATACATAAATTTACCAATCGACGCACCAAAGCAGGACTTTCACTCATGGAATACAGGCCAAATGAACATCCAACATTCTTTCGAGTCCCAAGAATCTCCTGCGTACTAAATAAGATAACTTGGATTCGTGCGGGCAAGAACTACTTGGGGCCAATGTCCTTGAGAGCACAGATCTGTTCTTCGCCCATAGCAGACATCACAGTGACAACCAGATCTTTCCCCTCCGCAAATCCATCTTTGATCTGTCAGTGTATTCACACGGCACAACATAAACAAAACAATCTGTCAAACTTTACGGAAATACTCCTTTCGGATTACATATAAATAATAGGTTGACGTAGAACCAAGAAGGAATATACTTGAATACAATCTGGTTGAAGTAAAAATGGTTTACATTCCAAATATCATCCATCATCAATTGCGATATAGGTTTCTAGGCTGTCACATTGGTTAACATTTGGCTGGACCATGATGCATGCCACATAAAATTTGTCTAGTAATCGGGACATTTGAGCAGAATTTTTAATTTCTTAAAAACTATCTGTTTACATCTGACAATGCACAAAAGACAAGGTACAAAAAATTTGCTCTAAATCATACAGAAACACGCAATCTTGCAGCAACTAACGAAAACCAAGTTAATTTACATTATTAAACCTAATAATGCTATGAAAGCCTACATCAAACTATTTTTGCATGTTTCAAGAAAAATTAAATTTCATTCAATGTAGACAACAAACCTTCTAAGAAAGCACGAAGAAAAAAAAAACCTCATATTAAACCTGTCAGGTCCTGAGACCCAAAAGAAAAAACTTAACACACAAGTTGGTCCTTGGTCGAGCATATATAGTCTTGATATTCATATCAGCCTGACGCAACCTAACCCTCTCCCGACTCTAAGCATGTAAGCTAGCCTTAGTGAAGCTGTTAGACAATTTATACAGCTAATTGACCTCTAAGATCAGTATCGCATTAACATTCAAGATCAAATACTGGTTATACAAGAAGAAACGATAAAAGTAAAAAAACATAAAATATAAAATATATCAAGTAATATCAATCCTTGGGAAAAGTCCAAAGGCAATGAAAAGCACAGTCGTGTAATAACTGTGCAAGTATCAGTCTGGTGAATCCACATAATTGAGACACATTTTGTACTAAATGTGATCAGCTTTATAATCTAAAGTGATTAAAACCACTTTTGGACCACTCTAGTCCTAATTAACAATCTTAATATATACCATGTTTACTCAGAATTGACACTTGATCAGAAGGACCCAACTTACAACCAAAACCTAATGAAACTTGGATTTAAGATACTAAAGGTTAGGTATGGGTCAAAGATTCAACCCATCAGGAATTTAGGGCCAGTCACCACTGAATCTCTTGCTTATGGTTCGCCTTCATCTATCTTCTTCTTGCTTTTTTTTTTTGTTTGCTTATCTCCTTACTAAGTTCTTCAACCTTTTCCCACTATAAACTAGTTTGGTTATCGAGTTATAGGCTTTGTGCAAATTTTCATTTGGTTCCTAACTAATTTTTGTTGACTAGCATACTGATTTTGTATTAGTTAACCTCCTAGCTAATCTTTATTTTGTTGTGTTCATCACATTGATCTACTTTGGACAAAGGTAGACCAAAGAAAAACCAAAGAGAACAGTTTATCTGATCCAAATCCTATGTGACAACGAAATAGTGGGATCTGGGCCCAAATCAGGTTCTGGTTCGAGATAATTAGTAGTCCAGAACTGGCTCAACCAATACAACTAACACCATGGTACATTCAAATAGAGCTTGAAAATGAAATGCCAAGAATAAGAACTTACAAGGCTCATCAACAGCACAAAGTATATCCTTAAACAATAAAAAAATTTGCAGTATGATGGTATATAAAAGTTCTACAAAATTTTGGTCAATGTACTAGGATTTTGAACTAATAAGCCAAAAGCTACAATATCTTTAAAAGCTCAAAAAGACAAAAGATCAGTGAACTATAAAATTGATGACAGCTTAATAATTTTTTTTCAAATAAAGAACCCAGTCCAGCATGTAGTGTATCCCAGTTGTTTCAAAACAAAACCTGCTTGATTATATCTAGAAATTAACTTTAGAGTCTTGTAGAATCCCTTGAGAACAAGTTCAATTTCATCAATCACAGACCTAAAGAAATTGAGGTAAAAACTAGATTGGTCAAAATATCTGATCATTAACAGCATATTTTTCGAGCATAAATATTTTAACAGGCATGCACAACCCAAAAGGTCAGCAGAAGAATACAAAGAGAGCCTTGCTGCAATGCAAACATCATGAAGAAAACAAAAATAGATGATACCCATCAGCATTAGCAATTCAAATAGCACAGAGAATTTCTGTAACTCCCATGCAAGAGTAAATCTCTAATTATCAACATGGTGTTTGTAGTACAAATGGAGCATGAAAAAATCCAAAACAATGTAGAAGGTCCAGTTCTTCACCAAATACCATGAAGAGATTTGTACCATATTTTGAGAGCACTTATTATGAAAATGGATCAGTAATAAACAAAGCATCATTCCCCATAATAAAGAATGACATTTCTATAGAATTTATAACAAAAAGAATTACAGAGATATTTATGTAGGCTATGATACAACACAATTTATCAGACAAAACTTCTCCTAACTGGCACCACCTGAAAATGATTTATTATAACCTACACATTAGCAGGAGCCTCACGCATCAGGCAGTCCTAGTGAGAGACTTCCTCTATGTCAGATTTTGACTCTTATGATATTCATGGTATCACTAAGCAGGCACTTAATCATGTCATTGATGTACACGATTAACATAATGATTGAAGTTTAACTCAATGTAATGTCATATGATATACACAATTAACATTATGAATTAACAATTAACTTAATATCTCCATCGTCAAATGATTGTCTCTAGAACACAATTTGATTTCTGTTAAAACCATTTGCTATTTCTTCCTCAAACCTTCACTCTCTTTAAAACAGAAAGGCAGTTCAAGCACATTTATAGCCTAAATTTCTTCAGGCTTTTGTAAGGTAAAAGAATCGGCAGAAATAAAAATCTTCATGACAAACCTGAGCTAGCAAAGTTTCATCAGTTGGAAGTCTCAGATCATCTTTCGTGTTGCCATTTTCAGTCAGAAGGCTCACCTACAATGTGCAACCAAATGTCAATTACATGTTAATTGCAAAACCCATCAATCGACCAAGAGAGACATCGTATAAATTATCAAAACATACAAAACCATCTTCAGATATATCAATGAGCTGATAATCGGTTCGAGTAACATGAGGAACCTGCAGATAAACCAAAAATAATTCAAATATACATTACAAATCGAAGTAGAACTTTTCAAAATAAAATAATGGAGAACAAACATCACAGTTGTGAGAAGATGGCACAATATCCTCAAGCTTCTTTGTGTTAAAGATGTCTATGCCAACAAAGTGACATTTTGCATGGCCATGTTTCCCAGTCTTGGATGTTGAAACTTCAACAACCTAAAAAATAATGAGAAAACAAAACAGCACAATCATAAGAATAATACAGGTGCACCATTATAAAGCCATAAAATGTATACGTGACGTGCATTTTAGATTGCTACGAAAATGATCTTTAGAGCAAAATAATTCTTGAAGGACATAGGCTTCCAGAAAATCCAAAGAAAAGCATTTGAACCTAACAATATAAAATGTGAACATCAATAAGCGCAGCAAGAACAAAATGAATATTCCAATAATCAAGGGTGCATACTGTTCCTGAAAGTCCAGAATCCAAACCACAACTTGCTGCTATCTAAAATATCAAATGAAAGTTGGCAACTGTAAAAATAAAAGTTCCAGCTTGTGGCTATGTACTTTTCTTGTCTATTAAGCAGAAAAATAAATTTTCCGAGTTCCTTCACACATCCATTTTCAAGCTTAAGGACAGCATTAATCATAAAGACATAACATGAAACGAGGTACCGTACATAAGTTTCCGTATATACAAAAAAGTCTTTCCGCCAGTTGCATTCGGAACTAGTAAATACACACAAAGAACATATAAAGATCACGCGTGTTTTGATCAGATATCAGATCGCATAACCGAAATTCTTACTATTCTTAGCGGCTATATATGAGATCTTCATCAATCGTCTAGTAGCATCAACCAGTACGATTCTTAGCGGCACATGACTATAAGAAATGAACCAATCTCATCAATAGCAGCAGCACAATCAAAATACTAAATAACCAAGAAACGTATAACGACATGAAGCAGATAAAGATACACAAAAACATCTGCATTGATCATATAGATCACGAATAATCAGACGAATGAACCGGACAAACCAAACACAAAACAATGTGCAAAAAGATACGAGAAAACATGGATTTCAAGGAATGAAAGAAAAACTAACAGATCGAAGAAACCTAGATTTCATGGTATATACAAAAAAAGAAAGAAAATCAGAGATCAAACTGGTAAACAAGAAACCTTGCAGGCCCTCCCTTTGATGACGATGTATCCGTTCTTACGGATCGTCCCGGCCTGTTGGGGGTAGGTCTTGGACGCCCCAGCATCGGCCTTGGACTCGAAATGATGTTCTTCATCCGACATGATCACTGATTCAAAGCAACACAGAAACAGCAGAACACGATCCGAGAAGACAATGAGAGCGAGGCAAGAGGACCGTGAAATGTAATCGAGGGTTTCGTACCCGGTTGCGGTGGCAGACGATGAGCAACAGGATCCCCCAAGGGATGGGGGTTTCTTTGTTGTCATAAATACCTCTAAATTGTTGTCGCCTGTGAGTCACAATAGCCGTGGGATTATTAGATGTCACACGTGGACGGTCGACGCGGAGAGGAACGATGAAAGCCGCTACTCATATTTTGTACGAGAAAATATTTTCTTTACACCAAGTCACGTGAGACTCTCCACATGTGGGGCCATACCAGCCAGCACTCATAAGGCAGGTAGGCCAACGAACGACTACTAGTCGTCAGCCGTCAATTTGAATTTAAGATTATATAAATTCTGTTTTACAATAAAAAATTATTTCACTACCAGACAGTTTTGTTCCGATTAGAGATAACAAAATGTCATGTATCTATAAATTTTGAAGCTTACTATTTACGGTCTTGTTTTACTATTCACAAACATTTTGTTATCGATATTTCTTTAAAAAAATATTATTTTATTATTTTATATTACCGATTTTAATCCTTAAAAACTACTGTGAGATATTTGGGCTCGCGCATCGATCGATTTCTCCCCCTTTCTCTACCTAATGCTATTGATTTGTTGATGATCGCTGCAAGTATAGTTAGAGTCAACATCGATGTTACTCGATGTCGTTAGATCATGCTTGCCACCACCTCAATACCATCTTTAAAAATTAAGAAAAAAGAAGGGAGGAAGAAAAAGAAGAAAATGAAAAAGGAAAAGACGAAGAGAAGGAAAAAAAAAAGAAAAAGAAAGAGGACATTTATGAATATTTATAAAAGGATAATTTAAAAATATTAAAAAATTTAAATTAGGATTATAAATAGTAAAATAAGGATTACAAATAGTGATATCCTGAATTTATCTTATCCTAACTACAGCCTATTCAATTTATCTGAAATCCAATTAAAAATATTTAATTCAATATAAATGGGTTGGATAATATTCCAAAAAATTTAACCAGTTTCATTCCCAAATCACATTAAAAATTAGAAGTCAATTATGCAAAAAATTATATAGATACTCCACTTCATCCAGAATTCGATTAAAGCAACTCTGAACTCAGATTAAACAAATCGAAAACTCAAATACCCACACAAAAAAAAAAAAAAAGGAAAAGTTTGATGAGCAGAAGAAGATAGCTCGCCTTTCCTACCTGTTTAATGTCAGGCCAGGAATACTTTGCCACTCGAGGGAGTCACTCATGGGGCTCCTGCTGCCTTCTTCCCTCTCCAATCGCCTGCCATCACCACTTGATGAGTTAATCAGGAATCCACAAGCCAAGAATTTTCTTATCTAAATCTGATAATATAAAAGGGCACAAATATTCTATAACAAAATGATTATATATCATAAGCTATAAACATTAAATTTCTCTAAGCTAACCAAATAGTTAACGAGAGTTTCTGCGTATCATAAATCATATTCATTTAGATTTCAATGTTGGGCCATCGAAATTCATCAACCTGCAGAGTGAACCAGCGAGGATCATAAACTACTTCCTTGCTTTCATGGCAAACTTCCACATATAATCTAAAATTTGTCATACATCCAAAAGCTTGTGGAACACTCAGCTTAATATGAAAGCACACTACTTATGGCAACGAAATGTACATCCAAGGACAGGCAAACAAAATCTAATGTGCGAAAACACGCTATACTACAAGCACCATATGCATCTCTAGAAGACCACATACAATTGTCAGAGTGACCATGCATCTCTTGGATTACCATAGAACTTCCCATGAAAATCGTGCATTTCTATTTGCGTGAAGCATAATGAAGCAGTAGATGCCCTTAAGCTTTCTTTTCCAATGTGTAACACGCAACAACAGAAATTGTTTCGTAACAAACAAAATATTCTCCAAGAATATCTTCATTGCTCACTGTTTCCTATGCTAGACCATGTCTTTGATAAAGGAGTATCTTTGAATTTGCTAGCAAACAGCAGCCACTTCTATACAAAAATATCTGACATTTGTTAGGTCATTGCAGCCGATATGCAAAGAAGCTAGCAAATTTTCAAGCAATGCCCTAATAAGGCATGTAGGTCAATAGGTCCGGAATTAGTCTTCCCAAATATCAGCAAAGAGTATGCAAGGCTCATAGAAGTTTGGATGCCATATTGATCCTCACAGATTGACTCTTCATGGGTAAGATTGAGACTATTCTTAATGATCTCCAGTGGCTAATGGTTTATTATGTTCCTCTTGAACACCTGGAAAAGAGCTTACATTATGCTGCTTGTTGTAATTTATCACTTTTGTGCTTTTAGATGAGGGAGAAGCATTAGCAAAGCCATAATGTCCAAACTTTTTTTTAGCCCCCTTGGAGGGCAAGCTATCTCTTTGATCTCTATACAGAATATAGCTTCCGGTACAGCATAATTAGATTTTTTTCTTGATCGCTTAATCTATCAACAGCATTGTCCACTGGAAGCCAAGAAATTGTAATAAATTTCTGTTGTTTCGAAGGCATGGGAGTAACCAAAAGACTACCATTTCTTCTGAAATCCCAATGCTTTGAAATTCTGATATGCTGCAAATTACTTGTCCAACTCACAAATGCAATTTTTTCTTGCATGAAGAGAGAAATCAGTACCTTTAGTGTTCGTTGCCTTAGGCGTTATACAAGCAAGCTACCTTCGGAACATATCCAACTTGCTTGATATGATGGCTTAACTTATCAAGCATCTCAAAAATTCTAGTAGATTTTGGGTGCTTTCTATCCCCAACCGTAAACTCATGAACCATATCATCAAGCTCAATCCAACTGGACCCTGCTGGCTTCTGCTGCCCTGTACCTTTCATCTGAATCCTAGCCTTTGCCACACCTTCCCAATTCCTGGCAGCTGCATAAATATTTGACAAAATGGCATAATTCCCAGCATCTGAAATTTCCAATTTTGTCAACTTATCGACTGCCTCTTCAGCAAGATCTACATTGTTATGCACTCTGCATGCACCTAAAAGGCTGCCCCATATGATTGCATTGGGCTCTAAAGGCATGGACTTTGCAAGGTCAAATGCCTCCTTTAGAAGTCCTCCGCGTCCTAAGATATCAATCAAACAACCATAGTGCTCTACCTCAGGGACAATGCCATAGTCTCTTTCCATACTGTAAAAGTGACAACGAGCCTCTTCGATGAGTCCCATGTGTGTGCAAGCACATAGAACACCGATAAATGTCAAACCATCGGGCATGATGCCTTCTCTCTTCATCCGAACAAAGAGAGCAAGAGCCCTCTCTCCATGCCCATGCATGGCTAACCCTTGAATTATAGAATTCCAGGAAACCAAATCTCGCTCGACCATTCCTTCAAAGACACTCCATGCCTTGTCAAGACACCCACATTTCGAATACATATCAATCAGCGCATTGCACACATGGGTGACAAACCTCAATTTGCTTCTTTTTACATAGGAATGGATCCTTTGACCGATACCTAGCAAGCCAGACTCAGCGCAAGCAGACAATATGCTCACGGTTGCAGCAAAATCAGGCTCCAATCTTGCTTCTTCCATCTGATCAATCAAAACAGAAGCCTCTTTTGACAGTCCCTTTTCAGCATAACCAGATATCATTATAGTCCAAGTGACCAAGTTCTTGACTGGCATCTTATCAAACAGCATCCTCGCCATGTCCAAGTCTCCTGCCTTGCAATATCCTGACACCACCGTCGACCATGACACAACATTTCTCTCCGGCATTCTATTAAACAAGTCGAAGACATGATCCATCTCGCCAGCCTTGGCAAGCCCATCCAGCAAAGTGTTCCAACTGATAATATCCCTCTCAGGCATACCATCGAAAAGCTGACGTGCCTCCTTCAGCTCTCCAGCTCTCAGCAAGCCAGCGAGGATTGAATTCCACGACACAACATCTCTCCGTGGCATTCCATCAAAGATCTTCCTAGCGTCGGCGATGGCGGCAACGCCAGCCTTGGCATATGAATCAATGAGCGCATTAGGGACGAAGATATCCGATAAAAATCCTAGCTTTAGGACATGGGAGTGGATCATTTGGACGCGGGCGAAGGCGGAAGGACCAGAGCAGGCCCGGAGTAGGAACGAGTACGTGAACCTATCGGGAAACGCGTCGCATTTCTGCATCTGGGCAAAGGTGGTGAAGGCCCGGGAGGACTGAGAGTTGTCGGCGAAAGCGCGGATGAGGACGTTGAAGAGATGGGCGTTGGGATGAGGGACCTGGCGGAAGACAGCGACGGCGGGGAGGATCTGGCGGCAGAGGGAGTAAGCAGAAATGAGCTTGGGAGCGACGAAGGGGTCGCGGTGGAGGTCAGCCTTGAGGATTTGAGCTTGGATTTGCCGCAGGTGGTGGTGGTCGGAGCACCGGTGGAGGTCGACGAGCTTCTGCTCGAGGAGGCGGCGGTGCGACGTCCACTGGGGCTGGCGAATGGAGGCGACAGACATGGAGGGTAAGACTTCGCCGCATGCAGCGCTCGGGTTCGTCGCCAGGGCTGGCTGGTGGAGAGAGCGAGAGAGAGAGAGAGCTACGTGGTTAGGGAATGCCATCACCCAACATGGCCGAGAAGCTCATGCTAGGCTAGCATGATTATCATGACCAAATTATAATTTTATTCTTAAACTTATTCTTGACCTAATTTAAGAATCACTAATAAATTCTTGACCAAATTTGTGTATTGTTCGTCGTAATCATGCTGCTGATCCTTCCTTTGTAAATGTAAAATTGCAACTTTTGTAAGCCATTCACACTCGGGTAGCATCAACAACATGAAGTTCATAAAAACTGCAAAAGATCATCGGCTTCATTCTCTCAATACCCACAGAAACATGCATACAGTTATTATCGACTTAAAGCTGCAAATGAACGACATTGACCAAAACCTAATTAATGAGAATTCTGTAAGAAACAACCGAGTAACGATGACTATAAAGAATCATAAGCTTCAGCTGCTAAGTTTCCATCTCTCATAATCGATCCCCTGCACCTCTAGGAAACAGCAGGCATGTCTTTGAGCCACGAGTCCAGAGGCTTTCCGATGGAGTACACAATGAACCCGATCGCCCTGAGTTCCTCTGGATCGACCACGTTCCGCCCGTCGAATACGAAGGCTGGCTTCTGCATGTTGTCGTAGATCCTCTGGTAGTCCAGCTCCTTGAACTCATCCCACTCGGTCAAGATGCAGACGCCGTGTGCCCCCTTGGTGGCCTCGTACGCATCCCATGTCACGCTCACCTGCTTCACGGCAGTCGGGCTCATCGGCTGCAGGTGCACCGGATGGTCCCAGTCGAACTTGTTCATCGCGAGGTCGCGTCGGATCTGGTCCTCCGTCACCTGGGGGTCGTAGATGCTGATCTTGGCATTGTCCCCAAGGAGACCCTTGCAGACGTCGATAGCAGGGGTCTCCCTCGTGTCCCCGGTGTCCTTCTTGAAAGCGAATCCAAGAACAGCAATCTTCTTCCCTGAGACCGTGTTGAACATGGAGGACACGACCCGGTTCACGAAACGGTTCTTCTGGTAGTCATTGATCTTGATGACCTGCCTCCAGTAGTCGGCCACCTCCGGCAGACCATTGCACTCGCATATGTAGACCAGATTAAGGATATCTTTCTGGAAACAGGACCCTCCGAATCCAACACTGGCGTTCAAGAACTTGGGGCCAACCCTCGAATCCTTCCCCACGGCATAGGCCACCTCCGACACATTAGCTCCGGTGGCTTCACAGAGTGCGGAAATAGCATTGACGGAGGAGATCCTCTGCGCCAGGAAGGCATTTGCTGCAAGTTTCGACAGCTCTGCAGACCACAGATTGGTGGTGATGATGCGGTCCTCGGGTACCCAGTGGGCATAAACATCTTTCAGCGCTTGAACAGCCCTGCGGCCCTCCGGAGTCTCCCGGCCACCGATGAGAACTCGGTCGGGCTTAAACAGGTCCTGGATTGCTGTACCCTCCGCGAGAAACTCTGGGTTCGAGAGGATCTGATACTTGACTCCCCTGCTGTTGTGGGTCAAAATCTTCTCGATGGCCTCTGCGGTCTTGACTGGTACCGTAGATTTCTCGACCACAATCTTGTCGGACTTGGAAACATCGGCGATCATGCGAGCTGCACTTTCCCAGTAGGTCAGGTCAGCCGCCTTGCCTGCTCCAAGGCCCCGAGTTTTGGTAGGGGTGTTCACGGAGACAAAGATGATGTCAGCCTCTGAGACGTGCTGTTCAATGTTGGTGCTGAAGAAAAGGTTGTTTCCTCGGCACTGCTTGACTACATCATCGAGGCCTGGCTCAAAAATGGGAAGTTGGTCGCTGTTCCATGCTGCAATCCGGCTGACGGAGATATCAACAACGACCACCTCGATGGACGGGCACTTGAAGGCAATCACGGCCATGGTCGGGCCACCAACATAGCCAGCTCCAATGCAGCATATCTTCACCATGTTTCTGTGCCTGGCATGAATAGTTCAGAAAAAATGTTTCCACACTTGTGAGGGATTAATTTACACAGGATATAAACATATTCAAACATTTACTTTAAGATACAAAAAATATTCAGATCTTCACATGTAATTAATGTTAAAATCACAAACCTACTGTAAAAGGAAATTCTGCATTACTTGGTCAAATTCTTTCACCTAGCAAAATATCAGTAGATCTCTTGCAAAATTTCTTCCTACAATGCCAAATGAGTTTCACATAGCACAGTGAGAATGTCAGCAAATGAGTTTCAAGACCCCAAAGAAAGCACAAAACTAGGCATCTAATGAGTACAGATTGACATAAGAGCTTGAACTAGCAAATGATCTTCAAGAAGGGAATTTGATCCATAAGATCAGATGCCCACAGACACAATTTTGAATACAGAAAAGACCACCAAAAGACAAATGATTATGTAAATACAAGATCTGCATCTTCAAAAGTAAATGCACAAGTCAACAAGCTTCACTGAATACAGGAAGCATGTGGAATGATTACCAGAATATGGATCATCATAATAGGAAACAAAATTCAGCATCTCCGAATTACCAAGAATAAGTACCAGGGAAAAAAAAAAAGATTAATGAAAAGCTCTTGTCATATGCAGTATCATCCGACTAAACTAGTGCATCCATGTTTAACTTGTTCCATTTTGCAAGATTTTGAAAGAAAATGTGATGTTCAAACATAACAGTTTAACACATAAGGTCCAGAAGAAAAGTTTACAACAACTGGTAGATCTATGATTTTCTGGGCTTGAATGTTCGATCGACCATAAATGTCTGTTGCAAGATGAAAAGAAAAAAAACAGAAAAAGAGACATTTAAGTGAGTCAAAGTCCTTGAATCAAGATCGTTAGCAGAAATCTCATAAGATGGGAGGAATGCCTGGAGTATAGGCACCCAAAACAGCACTATCAGAATTCAAATGAACAAATGACAAAAAGGGAAAAACAGCAATTACAAACTTCTGATCAGGTCATAAACTGAATTACAGGAATCAGCTAAGAAAAATCACCTCGCAAAGTGCTCGCACTCTGGCTTCGACAAGGGATTATAGAGGAGAATGAGGAGGAGGAAGAGAAAGGTGGCAGTACAAGAGGAGAGAAGAGGAGAAACGATTTCTGGTGCCAAAAGAGAAGGTGACTTCCCCTCCTTAAATACCCGAACTCACTGAGATCTACCATCTTCCTTTCAGAAAGAATTCATGTAAAAGGCCAGATTTTACCAGTTTAGTTGGACACTTCAACACGTTTTCAAGCATCTCTGTAAGTCTACCAAACTTGAAAATGAGGAGATTAGCCATTTTCCAATAATAACAAACTTTCAGAAACAAGAGCTTCAATAACTATTGTGATTCTATTGCTCTTTCCATAAACACCCACTGCAGTGGCACATCCTCCTCAAGAAGCAGGAAGAATACATGCATACTAACATTAGATGAAGTTCATATATCATAGCCCATGGCCAAACAACTATTCCAATCACAAGATGATGGCATAAGAACACAAAATCAACAGGCACGGCCGACTGAAACGAAATATCACCAAATAGCCAATTCAGAACTTTCACAATGGATCATGTCTATCTAATCCCAGGCCACAGATCCTGAATTAACAATTCACAGTCAACACAAGGTCCAAACAGTGTACTCGTTCCTGTTTAGTCCAACTATTTTTGTGACACCCACCAACCAAAGGCGCATAAATAATACAGTGTACAAGAAATTCCAAGAAAAAATGCGGCCCAACTCCCATGTGCACATTTCTCCACAAAGAAGAAGAAAAAAAGAACATGAGAAACAAATCTAAGCATCACAGAAATTGTAACTTCAAGAGACAATTTCATCAGACAAAAGAGAGAGAGAGAGAGAGAGAGAGAGAGAGAGAGAGAGAGTAAACCAACGATGCAAAAAATCCCTTCTTTTGCACAATAAAACAACCTTAACCTTCTGAAAATTATTCAATAACCGTCTTTATTTAGCTAAGCGACTTTTGCCACTTCCATTAAAGTAAACGAGAGGACGCTTTAAATTCAAGAAAAGACAGCGACTCATGACCTAACATTCGGAACAACTACTTTGGACTTCGAGTGAGACGCAAGCGACCAAATCAATCACCTGTGTACAAGAACCTAAACCTCAATAAAGAATCGAGGGGAGGATTAAGAAGGGGTAATTGCCACCAAATCGGCACCACCGGATCGAAAATAAAAGAAAAATTAAAAAAAGGGGGAAAGATCGAGAACGAAAAGGCGCACCTTTCTTCCGTAAAAATGAGGTTAGGGTTTCTGGCACTTGCTGTCGCAGTCGAGAAGGAGACTGAGGGGTTTGTTACCATCTTTGCAAGAAATGAGAGGTAAATTTGTGATTAAGGTGGAGGGAGAATTATCTTAACAACCCCTTCAGATATTTACAACCCATTTTTTATAATATTTTTAAAATATCTTTATATAAATGAACATAAAGATTATTTTTATATTCCCGCTTTTCATTTTTTTTTCCTCTTCCTCTTTGTTTTAAAGAGATGAGCGATGAGCAACGTTGACGACATTAGACGATAGAGTGACGCAGTGCAACATCGACACATATAGATAGAATAAAAAAAATATAAAAATAAAGGTAAAATTATTAAATGAGGAATTATAAATAATAAAGTTATATTTTATTTTATTTTAGTTTAGAAGTCATCATTTGGCGAATAAAAAAATGGGGTTGATATTATTTCTTGAAATCATACTAACTGATACGACATTGGCAACAGAATTAGTAGACATTCTTTATGACAGCAGATGGAGAATAATTGCACATGTCATCTCCTGCATGTCGGCATGTGAAATTTCACGTAAAATAATGCTGCATAAAGAATAAGCAGCCGAAGCCTAGTCGACGGTCACTTCAATACTAGTATATGTGATCAGTGATACTTCTATTATGCATGTCTCTGTCTTGGCGAACCGGTCCGAGACGGTTCAATTGAATTGATCGAACGATCGATTCTGACCGGGACATAGATTTGATATGATTCTTTTCCTCACCCGGCAGTATCTCATCCTGTTTCCAGACTCCAATCATATATATGCAAAGAGAAGATCCAATACGTTTGTTGAATTCGTCATGAGTTGGGTGTGTTTCTGGTGCAGCCATTGACCTTCCCGAGAGCCAACAAGAACATCTCATAGAAGAAAACAAGAAAAAGTTAGGAGGGTGTTGGATGAGAATTGAAGTACTCAACCTCAGACTCTGGGCTTTAGGACAATGTTGTGTTAGGCATGACTTCTGCTCGATCGTGACAGCTGCAGAGATGCAAGCAGACTCATTGCTTTCTTTGACCTGATCATATAAAAATCCAGGAGCATGGGTTTAGCATTTCAACGACATCAATCATGTGAATGATGATGATACAGTATAGATGATGAAGATTCGAGTCACAGAAACAACCTCTTTGTGGAAGGCCTTCTCCAATGGCAACTGATGGTTGCCGGCACAAGGTTCTCTACTACCAATGGCAGAAGAAATAGCTGCACATGCACGTTGGTATGATGCCTTTGTGCCAACCTGCAACCTCACCAAACTGAGTGGTCAACTCTATCAGCACTTCACCACAAACGTAGGAGTAATTATCATATAATCCCTTGTCGCCGGCTATTGTATTTGAGTCCTTGATGGCATCCTAGCTATTGTTTTGCTTCATTCATGATTATGGTGCATCATAAACATGTGATCATGCATGAAGCAGCAGATGTAGGGAAGAAAACAATCTAGTTAACATGGATTCATGTGCCATGCATGAATAAAGGTATCATTTTTTGCTTGGAATTATAGTTGCATAGCTCTGACAGGAACAAGATGATTCCGGCCCCCATGTGAGTAGCAAGGAGAGCATACACTCAACCTGCCATAAGATGAGACATGCAAACTGATTACTAAAACATTTCCATTATAGATGCTTCAATTCACATATCACAACTGAATCATGATTTTTAACTGAGCTGTTCAAGAGTAGATAGGGAGACAAAGTATCACCTGATGCAATATAATTATAATCCATCTGTTACGGAACGAATGCGGCCACCGGGTGACGTGTTGGGTTGGTCTTGTTCAGTCGCCGAAATCTAAGGGTGTCCGGTCGTCGCTTGCTGCTGAGGTGGATTCTCGGCATGTCTCGGGCTTGATTCCTACAAGAAGGCCTGGGTCGGGTTTTTCCCGACCGAGCTCCTCCGATGCTAAAGTTAGTGAATGTTTTTTTCTTTTCCTTCTCCTCGCGCTCTGAAGCTAGGTGGGTGTTATATAGGCATGTTCGGAGGCGTACCTCAGTCCAGATGACTGCGAAATTGCATAGGGTGGTACTGTATAGGTCGGCACTGCACAACGTCATTCCGAGATCTTGGGGGTGGCCTGCTCCATGTGTCGCTGTCTCGCGATTTTGGGGGCGGCTTGCTCTATGCGACGTCGTCCTGGGATTTTGGGATGACGTCCCAGGATTGCGGGAGCGACTGTTCCATTTGGATTTGGGCGTTATGGCGGCGTGTGGGTGCCATCTCATCCCATCCGACCCGAGACGATGGATCGGACGTGGCGATGCATGTGGGGCATCTTTATGCTGATGTGCCTACTGTCGTGGATGATCCCGAGATATCCCCTATCACTCCTCCCCCTCCCAAATAAGGCATGTTCCGAGGTCCTCGAGGAGGGGCTCGAGGCATGTCTGGCTTGTTCCTTCAACCGTATCATTTGCCTTGCGGGGTTTGGGGAGTCGCCTTGCTGTGCTGTTGCTTTGGCGTCGGGCTGAATCGGGACTTCGGAGGGGCTGCTTGGCTGGCTGGGCGAGCGCCCGAGTTGATGAACCTGAGCACGAATGATCTGGTGCCCGAGCTGGTGAACTCAGGCACACAATGGATTAGTGCCCAAGCTGGTGAACTCGGGCACAAATGGATTGGTGCCCAAGCTGGTGAACTCAGGCACAGATGGGCAGGCGCCCGAGCTGGTGAACTCGGGCACAATTGGACTGGTGCCCGAGCTGGTGAACTCGGGCACAAATGGGCCGACGCTCGAGCTGGTGAACTTGGGCACAGATGGACCGGTGCCTGAGCCGGTGAACTCAGGCACAAATGGGTATCGTGCCCGAGCCGGTGAACTTCGGGCACAAAGGATCGTGCCCATTGGCGAACTCGAACACAGATGGATCGGTGCCCGAGTTGGCGAACTCGAACAGATGGACCGACGCCTGAGCTGACGAACTCGAGCACAGATGGACCGGCGCCCGAGCTGGTGAACTCGGGCACAAATGGATCGGTGCCCGAGTTGGTGAACTCAAGCACAAATGGGTTTCTTTGCTCGAGCCGGTGAACTCGGGCACATGGATGGGTGCCTGCCCAGCGGTGAACTCGAGCACAGATGGGTGGTGCCCGAGTTGGTAAACTTCGGCACGAGATGGGCTGGTGCCCGGTAAACTTCGGGCACAAATGGACCGGTGCCCGAGCTGGTGAACTCGAGCACAGATGGGCTTGTGCCCGAGCTAGTGATGGCTCTGAGTTGTATCCGGGAGCTGAGTTTTGACGTCCGGTTCTGACTCTGTACCTTTCACAGAGTCAACACTATACAATGGCGCTGATCGACCGAGTGCAAGACGCGGGTCGAGTGATCGAGCATTTCAGGGAGGTGAACTTCGACCTCTATCGGGAGGTTGAGGAGTTGAGGGGTGGCACCGACCCCATGGTAGTAGTGGTAGCCGAGCAGCATGCTACCGTAGCCAAGGCTGAGGCTGGGCAGCTGAGGGCCGAACTGGAGGACTCTCAACGCCAGTTGAAGGATAGTCGCGGGCGGGTTCGGAGGCTGGACGACGAGCTGCTTGAGCTCGCAAAGAATGCTGAGGCCGCGTGGGCGGCGGCCAAGGCGACTGAGGAGTCATTGCAAGGGGAGTGCCACGGAGCGGAGGAGCGGGCGAAGAGGGCGATCGAGGACTTCAAGAAGTCGCCCGAGTTCGAGCTCGGTTTGCAGAGGTTGGGTCAGGCGATCTTCGAGTACGGCTACCGACTAGCTCTTGCCCGCTTCCATGCCAAGTACCCGGATCAGGAGTTGGAGGCCGATCCCTTTGTGGATCTTCCTAAAGACCGCAACGTCGACATGCCCGAGGAGGTGCCTTTCGATGATAGTCGGCGGATCCACCTCCGAGTTAGGGAGTCTTGAGCCGAGTCGGGGCTTCGGGCGGGTTCACGTCTTTTGTTTGTAAGGCCCGCATCTTTTCGGTCGGGCCGAGTTGGAGTTTTGTAAGGCCCGAACCAATCATAGTGTAAAGATTCTACTTACATGAATGGAAAGTTTTTGAATATCAATGCAAGGTTTCTCTCTGGAGTTATGGGTAAAACTTTCTCAAGTTTGACATGTTCCAAGTCCTTGGCAGGGGGGTCCCGTCCATGGTCTTGAGGCGACAAGTGCCTTCTCGGACAATGTCGTAGACCCGGTAGGGGCCTTCCCAGTTCGGGGATAGTTTTCCCCTAGCACGGGTCGGATCGCTCACCTCGGCTTTTCGGAGGACCAGATCCCTGACCCAAATTTTCCACGATCGAACCTTTCAATTGTAGATTCGGGCCACCGCCTTCTTGTACGCTAGAGCACGTAGGTGGGCCTCGGCTCTTCGTTCGTCGAGGAGGTCAAGTCTTGCCCGGAGTCCGAGTTCTGAGATTCCCTCGCCGAAGTTTTCCACCCGCAAGGTCGGGAACGTGATTTCGGGGGGAAGGACGGCCTCGGTCCCATACGCGAGGCTGAATGGGGATTCTCCCGAGGCTGTTTTTGGAGTGGTTCGGAATGCCCACAAGACGCTTGGGAGCTCTTCCACCCAAGCTCCACGCGCTTCGCCCACCCTCTTCTTCAATCCTTCGAGGATCGCCCGGTTTGTGACCTCGGCGAGGCCATTGGTCTGGGGGTGGATGACCGAGCTGAACCTCAACTGTATCTCGTACGAGTGACAGTAGGACTTGAACCTCGCGTTGTTGAACTGGGTCCCATTGTCAGTTATGATGGCCCTTGGGATTCCGAAGCGCGTGAGGATATTCTTGCTGGTCATATGTGCCCTGCAAGCCAATCACATGAGTGATGGCACTTGTGACTTGATATGCACTTTTTCTCTTTGCTTATTATTAGGTGTTTTATCACTTTATCTTGCATGTTGCATATATTGTGATGTCCTTGGATCTGTGCAATGGGAATCGGATTGTGATGAGATCACGATAATGAGACTGATTCACCTTTAAACACAGACCCTGAATTATCCTGGTCATAGGTTACTCGAGAAGGACATCGAGATAACCGGATAGACTGGTGTGCTGTATACCCGTCCATATGATGGAGGTAGCTGGTCTCATAGCTACTCATGTGGGGACACTAAGGATACAGTGCAGGTGCTCATTGGGGAATAAGTTCACTGATTGATCTACCTACGGAATGCTAGATGGTTATTGATACCTCACGTCAGACAGCGATTCCGTAGTCCTAGTAGTGTATCTAGTTCTTAGACTTGAGACACCAAGGATGTCCTGTATGAGTACTCTACTCTTTGATACCGGACTTATAGGTTTGGAAAGTTCCAGATCTAGTACAACCGGTTATTGGGAGTGGTAGCCAACCTTACGAGGGCTATTGAGTGTCAATAGAGTATCATCCGCTCTCGGTATCATGAGAGGAATATCCCATGTATTCTTGCTCGAACAAATCCTTGGCAAAGGTTATTCGGATTGAGAGAGAAAGAGTTCTCCGGGAGAATCTGACAAGAGCAAGACTCGAGGAGAGACCGTATGGGCTTGACAGCACCATGCCCTGTATAGGGTCTCGGGATATTGGATGGATGAGGACTATAGATACATGGTAATTGAGGACGAGATAGGTCCAAAGGATTGGATTCCCTGTATCGTCTAGGGGCAGCGGCGGCGTAGTGGCCTAGCATGCGTCCGCTTGATCGATGAGTCGAGTGAATTATTATAGAGATAATAATTCACTAAGTCGAAGGAGTTCGACAAGTATGACTCACGGCCACTTCGATATTGGGCCTGAGGGTCACACACATATGGTAGGTGTTGCGACGAGTAGAGGTTTGGATATAAGATATCCGTTGAATACCCTATCTTATTGGATATCCATTAAGCCCCTAAATTATTGGATCCTGAGATGAGATCCAATAATTGCTAATAAAAGATTATTGGGTAGAGACCCACTAATCTAAGAGGCTTGGGTAATTGGATGGAGATCCAATACCCAATAGACAAAAAAAATCCATTAGGGTTTTCAAGGGGCCTCTATAAATAGGAGGGAACCAAAGCTCTATAGGCTGAGGGTTTCTTTTGGTAGCCACCTCCTGTTCTCCTTTTCCCAAAGAGAGAGGTGCATCGTTGCAATCTCTACCGTGTGGATACCGCTAGAGAGGAGGACGCTTGACCTCCTTCATCCTCTCCCACAGATATGCAGAAATTCAGGGATATACGATCTCCCTATGTATCTTCTTTTACACGTGCAGTTTTGTGGATTTATTTTTGACGCACTGATCTTCGCACGACGACGAAAACTTTCTACAGGAAATCTGGGGTTTTGTTTTCTATTCTTCCGTTGTGCATGTGATGTCGCTCCCTTGAATGATTCCGTTGAAGATCGGATCTTAAACTACGTGTGTTGTGTTTTAGATATGCTTTTGATGCCAAAATCGTTAGCACGAAGGGCGAGAAAGGGTAGCAACTGTTGCTGCTCGCTCGTCGCGACAACCGCGAGAATTGCTTGTAGCCTTCTTTGCCTGCACGATGGTCGATGGCCGTGGTCACGTGTAAGCGGCGGCCGACGGTAAGGCTGCAGATTGCCGATGGCGCAAAGACTTGCAGTGCTGCGCCGGCAGCTTGCCCGCAGGAATCGACGTCGCCTGCGAGCGCTGCGATCGCGGATAGAAACGCCCACATGGGTAGGGGCGCCAGTAGGTGCTGCCCCTTAAGGGCAGATCGCCTTTGGGCGATCTGCCCGCAGATGTGGGCGCACCCTCAAGGGGCAGCGTCGCCCGTGGATAGATCGCCTGCGGGCGCTGCGCCCGCATGGCGAGGCGATCTGCCGCTGAGATGTGGGCGCACCCTCGAGAACAACGTCGCCCGCGGATAGAACCGCTTTGCGAAGTATTGCGCCCATGGCGAGGCGGGCATTTCAAAAATTTCGATTTCTGTCCCTTTTGACATAATAACTGAAATACCCCTAGGAATTTTCAAAATTCTAATTTTATCCCTTATGGCCGAATGACCAGAATGCCCTTAGGAATTCAGATAATTCCCTTTATGTCCCTGATTTCAAAAAAATATATATGTTAATTAAATAGTTTAATTAACTATTATTTTTTTAATCTAGTAGTCCTATAAAATAACATATACATGTGATGTATGATGTGGACAGATGATCATGGACCTATGATGTGATGTGTGTACATGTGATTATTATTATTGGGGCTTGTGAGCCTCTATTTTTCTCGTTTATTATTGGACCTACGTGCCTATAATTATATTGTAATTACATGAGGAGACGTAGCGGTAGCAGGACCCACGAGGTTGAGACGGATGATCCGACGCTTGGAGATGTGTTGAGATGCCGACGGAACCGACGAAGCGAGAAGGGCGATCACAGGGCATGGAGATGCGCCGAAGCACACATAGATCTTGATGTGAGTGATTGGGTCCACTGGCTCGGGCCTGATCACATTAGGATGTGGTCCATGATCATATGGTGTGATTGTTCATGTGATGTGTGATTAAATATACACCTACTAGATATGTATATATATATTTGCATGCGATGTAGATATATATTAAATACGTATGTGTGTGACACATTATGTTAGGAGACCAAATCAAAAATCCTCTCTATTAATAATATTAAGTCGGTAAACGTGAGACAATTAGATTAACCGACGTGCCTTCCATCGTTATAGTTAGGAACCGATTCCCGGTGTAGGTTGAGTTGGTCGAGTCCCTTGAGACTCACCTATATCGCGTCTTGCTATCTTATCTACGACATAGAGATGTCATCGATGACCTGAGGACATGGTATGCTTGGTCGAGTCCCTCGAGAGTATATCACCGAATCAGACTCATCTTGTAATAATGGTAATGACTTAACTGAACATCATGGTTGGTTGAGTCCCTCGAGGCCATAGTGGTTCGGAGGCCGAACAGGACGAGAATCATAAGGAGTTGTGATTAGCAAGAGTTGCCTACCTTTATAGGCTTAACGTGATTGGTCGAGTCCCTCGAGGTTACGTTAAGACACCGATTGGATCTTGATCCCCATTAGAGATCCGCCGAGGGTCTCCGATTCACATAACAGAGGGTGTTATGTGTCTCATGAAAAATTAGTGGGAATATATTAAGATATAAGTCCTTATCTTAATTGTTTAAATTTCTGCAAAGTCTGCATGTTATTTATTTCTGATACATCTTTTATTTCAGAAAAATATCGCTTTCAAATCCTTTATGTGGCATACTTGATGCCAATCGCCTCGCTGGTACAAATTATACGGATTGGCTTCACAATCTTAGAATCGTTCTCACGGCGGAGAAAATCGCGTATGTCCTTGATACAGTGATCCCTAAGCTCGACGAAGGGGCAAGCGAGGATGAGATCGCTCGTTATGTGAAGTACTTGGATGATTCCACTCTTGCTAAGTGTTATATGTTGGCCTCTATAACTACTGAGTTACAGAGACAGCATGAAAATATGGATGCTAATTCCATACTCTTGCATCTCCGTAAACTATTTGAGGAACAGGGAAGAATTCAGCGATATGAGATATCAAAGAGTCTTTTCCGTGCTAGGATGACTGAGGAGACACCGGTTCAGAACCATGTCCTTAAGTGGATTGAGAAACTCACAGATCTAGGAATGGTCCTAGAGGATAACCTATGTGTGGATCTTGTGCTTCAGTCTCTACCAGATTCCTTTTCTCAGTTCATAATGAATTTTAATGTGAACAAACTTGAGGTGACCCTCTCAGAGCTCCCCAATATGTTGAGAGAAGCAGAGAGCACCATCAAGAAAGAAAAGCCGGTTCTCTATACTAGTGAGACCAGAAAGAAAAGGAAGGCCGAGAAGACCCTTAAGAAGGGCAAGGACAAGAGCAAAATGGGTAAGGCAAAGGTTACCAAGAAAGACCCAACAAAGAACAAAGGCCAGTGCTTCCACTACGGCAAAGATGGGCACTGGAAGAGGAACTGCAAAGAGTACCTTGCAGAAAGGGTGAAACAGAAGCTTGGAGAAGCTTTAGGTACATTCATGATCAGTCTCCATTTGTCATAATCTTATAATAACACATGGGTATTGGATACCGGGAGTGCTTATCATATTTGTAATTCGTTGCAGGTTCTGGTAGAACCTAGGAGACTGAACAGAGGCGAGATAGACCTTAAGATGGGCAATGGAGCAAAGGTTGCTGTAGTGGCTGTTGGCAAGATCACCTCACATCTACCTGGTGGAGCTATTATTGCATTAGATGCATGCTATTATGTGTTGAATCTCGGATTTTGATGATGAAACTAATTGATTATGGTTTATTGTTTAACTACATTTTGAGTTACGCAGGTCTACTATCTATCATGATTAGACAGTTGACGTTGGAGGAATTGACGTTGTGCGAAAGTGATCACGTCAGGATATTGAATGTCGAGCCGGAGGTTCGGTCGACAATCGACAGAAGGCTTTGTACATCGGGCATTAGGCCAAGAAGAGCGTGTTGCGCCAAGGATATCGGGGTTGCGGAGGTCAACCACCAATTGGGCAATGGATCGCAAGAGAGGACGATGTGCCGAAGAATTGGATGAAGCGCTGACCAATGACGTGCCGGGCAACTGAATGTCAATTCACGTTGTAATAACTGTTTAGATCGAAGTAGAATATTTGTTTGTGTGTGTGCAGGATTAACTACGATAGCGATGAAGACGTAAAGTGAAAAAAAGTGCCGGAAGACAAGTATGATGGATCGTTGGGAGTTCGAGAGTTCGACAGAAGTCCGAAGATTCGATGGGAGTGTTACCAAAACCGACCGAGAACGAGTAGGGAGCTTGCCGAAGGGTTTTCGGAAGTTCACCGGAAGGTTCGTCGGAAGTTCACGGAGCTTGCCAAGAAAGATCAGAGCTTGCCAATGAAGCTTGTTTGAATTCGCCAAGATCATCGTGAAGTCCGGGAGCTTGCCGGGAGTCCGCAGAATAGTTTCCGAGGGTTCGTCGGAAGACCGCCGGAAGTTCACCGAAAGCTCACCGAAAGAAGTCATCTTATGGACTTTGTAATAGCTTAAAAAATATTTTTAAAATTTGTAGTTAGCATATAATTTGGTTTAGGATTAGGTGTTAATCCTATAAACCAAATATGGGCCAATTCGGACTTCATTTGGACCGGTTTCGATCGAGTTTTCGGCCGAAACCACTGTGCTGAAATGACCTGGGTGATGGCACCGCTCAGAGGCCGAGAGCTGGGCGGTGGAACCGCCCCAGGCTAGCGGTAGCATCGCCCGACCCGAGGGGACTGTGGTGGCACCGCTGGCACTTGCTGCACTGGGAAAATCGAGGCACTTCAAATTTGGGCTCCAAATTTGAATCCTCTTGAGGCCTATAAATACCCCACTCATTCAGAGTTTAAAGGGGGTCTAGAATTGAAAAAAAAAAGAAAGGGAAAACTCTCTTGAAAGTGTGTCAAATCTTCCCTCTAAATCTTAAGAGTGTTCTAGTCCAAGAGAGGGGTAAGAGTGCTTGTAAGGGTTATCTCCTAAGCCCATCAAAAGGAGAGGTGCTGTGAGGGAGTTCATCCTCGCCCGTTGGAAGGAGGATAGCTAGTGGAAAGCCGGTGGCCTCAAGCAAGAGGAATCGGGAGTGGACGTAAGTCGGATGACCGAACCACTATAAAAATCTGGTTTACATTTACGTTCTTACTATTTACTTTGCTGCAAACCCTTTCCACTTAATTTGATGCTTCACTTCTCATCTCTGCAAACATCTTTAAGTTAGAGCTTTTCTTATATGATTCCATCTATACGACTTTCATAATACGAAACGAAGTTTTTACCGTACGAAGTTTCCGAAACTTGTTCAAATCGCTGAAAATTTATCATTCCTTACCGCTGCACTAATTCACCCCCCCTCTTAGTGCCGCTCGATCCCTAATAATTGGTATTAGAGCCACGTTATTTCTCATTCGGATTTACACCCGTAAGAAATAGCTCTTCATGGCTTTCAAGAGGGCTTTTCGGTTTTTCGTCCACCTTTCTTTAACGGTTCGGACTACACATATTGGAAAACTCGAATGAGAGTTTTCTTAATTTCTCTCGATTTAAACTTATGGAACATCATTGAAAATGGATTTCAACTTTCCTCTAAACCGATGAACGAATGGTCGGATTTGGAGAAAAGATCGTTTTCTTTAAATGCAAAGGCTATGAATGTCTTATTTTGTGCTTTAGACAAAAATGAGTTCAACCGGATTTCTACGTGCGAAACGACTTTTGACATTTGGCGAACTCTTGAAATCACGCACGAAGGAACGAGTAGAGTCAAAAACTTGAAAGTTAATATTTTGATGCACGATTTTGAGGTTTTCCAAATAGCACCAAGTGAGACTATCGATGACATGTTCTCCCGTTTCTCGAATGTCATCGATAGTCTAAAAGCTCTTGGTAAATATTTTTTGAATTTTGAACTTGTAAGCAAGATTTTAAGATTCCTTCCAAAAAGATGGGATCCTAAAGTAACCGCAATACAAGAGGCTAAAGATTTAAATAATTTACCTATTGAAGAACTAATTGGCTCACTAATGACATATAAAATGAGCCTCCTAGAACATTTTGAACTTGATGAACACTTGAACCACCTTCTAAAGAATAGAAAGGATTTGGAACTTCGGACAAATGAATACCACTTGAGTGATGACTCAAGTGATGAGGACAATGAGGACATTGAACTTTTAATGAATCTTAATAAGTTCATTAAACAAAAATTTAAAATGAACAATGAACTTGAACAGAGGAAGAGACAAAGATGAAGAAGAAGCGTAAAGAAGAATCAAATGACGAAACGACGAATTGGGCTTTAACGGGCTTCGACTACAAGGTAAATAACTTAACTCCCTTGAATTATTTTGAAATTATATGATGCTTTCCATGAATGCTTAACTTAGTTAGTAGGAATTTTTTCATGCTTTTCTTGTGTTTTTGGAAATTAAAAAAATGTTTTAAAAATTATATCATGCTTTTCTTTCTAGTACTTTTGAAAAGTAAAATTTTGGAATGATGTATGCAACATTATGAATAATGATTGAATGATTTGTGATAATGTTTGTACACCTAATAGGATCAACCTATGCATGTGTATCTTGAAGGTTTACATTGTCTCTAAACTTGATGCTTGATGATTTTATATCATGCATAAGTTTTTGAAGTGATGTTGATTTGAAAACTTCTATTTTGGATTAATGGGTCTTAACCCTTTTTATGATGAAAATTTTAATTGATGCATGTCTTCATGAAATCAATTGCAAAACTAAAAGACCAAACCCACAAATTTTTAAAATGAAAGAAATGTTGTTTTGATATTGCCTTGTGTTATATTTGGACTTAATGGTTTTCATGACAAAAATTATTTTTCAGATTTTTAAAATAATATATGATTTTAGCAAAAGTTTGAGTATCGATCATCTTGTTATAACTAATGTAAGAAAGAATTAAAATGATTTTGATGATTTTTCGTTTTTGAATATGATGCATGACATTTTCATATGAAAAATTTGAACATTCATATGAAAGATCAAATCACTTAAATTGAAACTCATAAAGATGAGAAAATGCACTATCATAATGTTTGATTTGATGCATTTGATCTTGACGGGTTTAATGACAAACTTGTATTTTGAATTTATACAATGATGGGTTCCATATAAATGTTTGAACATACATTATGAAATCATCATTGAAATAAAAATATTAAAAGTTTGTTATCATGCTTAATGACCTTGTGATATCATATCTTGATGACAAACTCATGTTTTGGTCTTAAATTTGATACTCATCTTTTGAAACATGAGCACACTTGTTTGAAACAAAATGAAACACATTAGCATGATAAATTGAATCTCATAATGTGTTATATGATAAATTGAATCTCTTAATGTGTTATATTGTTGTCTTAACAATTTTTATAATGAAGTTTGTCTTTCGGTTTTGAATATTTTGATTTGGCATATAAAGACAAAAGACATACATATATGATGAAACATAAAGAAATTATATTTACTATCTTATCGAGATTAATAATTTCATGATATCTTAAGAATCTCATAAATTATAGAAGTGATTTAATTTAATTGATTATGATTTGATAATTTGAACTTTTCTCTCATGTTTCAATACTACTTTGTATGCTTCATGACTTGTTGATTGAAATATTGATGTAGACTTTTGATGTATCACTTGTCATGATTAATGCAAATTGTTAGCATTTTGAATCTCGAAAATGATTGCTTCTTTTTTTCATTTACTAAAGAGGAAAACAATTCAAGTCTTGATATATCGATAAGTGATACTTGAAATTATTTTTATGATTCATGATGAATTTAGATCTATCATGTATAAATCAAGTTGTTGCTTTTACTATCAAATGAATCATGAGCCTTGACATCACATCTTTCATGATATAAAAATGACATAATTTTCTTACCTTATATGTCTTTTGTGATGATTTGAACATTGATATAAAACAAAATTTATATTCTTCCCTTTCCCTTTATTTCCTTCTTTAAAGACAAAAAGGGAAATAAAGCATGTTAACATCATTAATCATAACTTGATTTTGATTTCTTGGAACTATATATTTGAGATTCTATTTATGAAATCATGATCATGATGATTTGAAAACTCCTACATGTAAATCAAGATTTTCTTCATGACAAATATATATAAATTTTGTTTATTCATGAATTGATCTTTAATGGCATGACTTCCTTGTGTGATGATTGAAAATTAATTTTCTTTATGATGAATCATTGAATCATGACTTGATCTATGAGAATATTATTTATATATATATATATATATCATGATTCTTGATTGTATACCCTTTATCATGAATTGAAAATTGCACTTTGTTTTAAAATCATGATCTTGATCTTGCTAAAATGAATGGTTATGAATCATGAATGATATCTTTTGATCCTTGTTGATTTTTCATATTGATATCTTTCATTATATGATATGATTGAATGATTCATTGATACAAATTTAAATGATGTAAAAAGTTGTTAAAGGAAGAAAACAATCTAAATTTTGATATTTCAATATTTGATACTTGGAATATTTTAAAATGTGTTCTTGATGAGAATGTTTGAAATTGCTATTTTTATCTTATGAATCTTCATCTTGATCTTGTTAAGAAAAATTTTAATGAACCATGAATCATATCTTTGGTATTCACGAATTAATCCTTATTGATATCTTTCATGAATTCTTTGAATCTATTGCCTTAAACTTTTGAATTGTGATGAATCAAAAATTTTTCTCCTATATGACTTCTTCTCCTATATGTCATGCTTTGAATATCGATGAAGATTTTTTATTAATGGAAGTTGATAAATGATATGAAAAGAGGATGTAAAAGAAAATCTTTGTATTTGATCCTCCTATTCTTTTTGACAAAAACAGAGGGGGAGAAGATTTATTACTAGCTTGCAACTTCAATAAAAAATTTCCTAGCTCGATCATTGAAATGAAGGAATATCCTATCATAAACATTTTAAATGTTGCTAGCATACTACAAAAGCAAAGTGCAAACTTGCTATGATGAATTGTAAGAAGCAAGTGATGGATTGCTATGCTTGGACATCCTTGAAAAACTTGCCATGATTGAATGTTGAATGTTGAATGTTGATGAAAATTTAGCTAGTATGATTGTAAAACTTGTATATCTTTTAAACTAGCTATGATGATTACTTCTCCTTTTTGTTGATGACTTAGGGGGAGAAGTAGATTGATGACTTCATGTATTGATTGAATATTTTATATATTTGCATGATGATTTGATGTATTCTCTTAACATGAGTGATGAATATTGCTTGGATTTGGGATAATCCAAGTGTTCTATCAATGACATATTGATAGGGGGAGTTTGGTTAAACTCTGGGGAGTTAAGGTTAACTCCGTTAGTTATCAATTAGTTGTCATTATAAAAAAGAGGGAGATTGTTGAATCTCGAATTTTGATGATGAAACTAATTGATTGTGGTTTATTGTTTAACTACGTTTTGAGTTACGTAGGTCTACTATCGATCAGGATTAGACAGTTGACGTTGCGCCGGAAGTGATCACATCAGGATATTAGATATCGAACTAGAAGTTCGGTCGACAATCAGCAGAAGGCTTCGTACGTCGGGCATCGGGCCAAGAAGAGCGTGTTGCGCCAAGGATATCGGGGTTGCGGAGGTCAACCACCGATTGGGCAATGGATCGCAAGAGAGGACGATGTGTCGAAGAATCGGACGAAGCACTGACCAATGACGTGCCGGGCAACTGAATATCAATTCGCGTTGTAATAACTGTCTAGATCGAAGTAGAATGTTTGTTTGTGTGTGTGCAGAATTAACTACGATAGAGATGAAGATGTAAAGTGAAACAAAGTGCCAGAAGACAAGTATGATGGATCGTTGGGAGTTTGAGAGTTCGACAAAAGTCCGAAGATTCATTGGGAGTGTTGCCGGAACTGGCTGAGAATGAGTAGGGAGCTTGTCGAAGGGTTTTCGAAAGTTCGCTGGAAGGTTTGTCGGAAGTTCACGGAGCTTGCCAAGAAAGATCGAAGCTTACCAATGAAACTTATTGGAACTTGTCAAGATCATCGTGAAGTCCGGGAGCTTGCCGGGAGTCCGCAGAATGGTTTCCGAGGGTTCATCGGAAGACCACCGAAAGTTCGCTGAAAGCTCGCCGAAAGAAGTCATCTTATGGACTTTGTAATAGTTTAAAAAATATCTTTAAAATTTATAGTTAGCACATAATTTGATTTATGATTAGGTGTTAATCCTATAAACCAAGTTTGGCCCAATTCGGACTTCATTTGAACCAATTTCGATCGAGTTTTCAACCGAAACCACTATGCTGAAATGACCTAGGCGGTGGAACCGCCCCAGGCTGGCGGTAGCATTGCCCAGCACCCGAGGGGACCAGCGGTGGCACCACTGGATGGGCGGTGGCACCACTCGGTATCGCTAAAATTGAGAAAATCGAGGCACTTCAAATTTGGGCTCCAAATTTGAATCCTCTTGAGGCCTATAAATACCCTACTCATTCAGAGTTTAAAGAGGGTCTAGAACTGAAAAAAAGAAAAGTGAAAATTCTCTTGAAAGTATGTCAAATCTTCCCTCTAAATCTTAAGAATGTTCTAGTCCAAGAGAGGGGTAAGAGTGCTTGTAAGAGTTATCTGCTAAGCCCATCAAAAGAAGAGGTGCTGTGAGGGAGTTCATCCTCGCCCGTTGGAAGGAGGATAGCTAGTGGAAAGTCGGTGGCCTCAAGCAACAGGAATCGGGAGTGGACGTAAGTCGGATGACCGAACCATTATAAAAATCTGGTTTGCATTTACATTCTTGCTATTTACTTTACTGCAAACCCTTTCCACTTAATTTGATGCTCTATTTCTCATCTCAGCAAACATCTTTAAGTTAGAGCTTTTCTTATATGATTCCACCGATACGGCTTTCATAATACGAAACGAAGTTTTTACCGTACAAAGTTTTCGAAACTTGTTCAAATCGCTGAAAATTTATCGTTCCTTACCACTGCACTAATTCACCCCCCCCCTCTTAGTGCCGCTCGATCCCTAACATTATGTTCCTTCTATTTTCAAAAACATTATTTCCATTTCATGTTTGATAGTTATTGGATATAAATTAGTTTTTGAGAATAATGGTTGTTTAATAATATTAGATGATCAGATCATCACGAGAGGAACATTGCATAATGGTTTATTTATGCTAGATACAGCTCCACATATCATGAGTGTAAGTGAGTCTAAAAGGAAATGAGAAGTGGAGAACCAAACAAGAAAGAGTATTAAAACCCTTCGATCAGATCGAGGAGGTGAGTACTTGAGTACAGAGTACACCCAGTTCCTCAAAGACTATGAGATCTTATCCTAATGGACACCTTCTTATACACCACAGCTTAATGGTGTATCAGAAAGGAGGAATCATACACTGTTAGACATGGTGCATTCCATGATGTGTTTCACCGATCTACCCATCTAATTCTGGTGATATGCTCTAGAGACCGTAGCTTACCTTCTGAACAGAATTCCAACCAAGTCAGTGATGTCTACTCCATATGAGATATGGAATGGGAAGATGCATGATCTTAAGATTGTTAAGATTTGGGGCTGCCCTGCCCACGTCAAGAGACACAACCCCGACAAGTTGAAATCTAGGACGGAACGGTGCAAGTTCGTGGGATACCCCAAGGAAACTTGTGGGTATTATTTCTATCACCTTGAGGACCAAAATATCTTTATAGCCAAGAGAGCAGTGTTCCTTGAGAAGGAACACATTCTTGGTGAAGACAGTAGGAGCATGATAGAGTTGAGCGAGGTTAGAAAACCTAGCTCAACCACCATTCCAGAATCTGTTCAGATACCTAACACACAAGTTCCAACTTTACGTAGGTCCGATAGAGTATCTCATCCTTCTAAGAGATATGTGGGACATATCAAAAGAGAGGATGTTGAGGATATTGATCCTCAGACCTACGAGGAGGCTATTATGAGCATAGACTTCGGGAAATGGCAAGAAGTCATGGATTCAGAAATGGATTCCATGTACTCCAACAAGGTTTGGAACCTAGTTAATGCACCCGAGGGTATTGTACGTAGGTCCGATAGAGTATCTCATCCTTCTAAGAGATATGTGGGACATATCAAAAGAGAGGATGTTGAGGATATTGATCCTCAGACCTACGAGGAGGCTATTATGAGCATAGACTCCGGGAAATGGCAAGAAGTCATGGATTCAGAAATGGATTCCATGTACTCCAACAAGGTTTGGAACCTAGTTAATGCACCCGAGGGTATTATACCCATTGGCTGCAAGTGGATCTTTAAAAAGAAGATTGCAGTAGATGGAAAGGTAGAGACCTATAAAGCAAGGCTAGTGGCTAAGGGGTATCGTCAAAGGCAAGGTGTTGACTATGATGAAACTTTCTCACCTATAGTCATGCTAAAATCCATTCGAATTCTATTAGCTATTGCAGCACACTATGATTATGAGATCTGGTAGATGGACGTCAAAACTGCATTCCTCAATGGCAACCTCGAGGAGGAGGTGTATATGATACAACCTGAGGGATTCGTGTCCAGGGATAACCCAGATAAGGTGTGCAGGTTGCTTAGGTCCATTTATGGATTGAAGCAAGCTTCCCGAAGTTGGAACATAAGATTTGATGAGGCGATCAGATCTTATGACTTCGTTAAAAATGAAGATGAGCCTTGTGTGTATAGGAAAGTAAGTGGGAGCACTATCACCTTTTTGGTATTATATGTGGATGACATCCTGATCATTGGGAATGATGTAGGGATGCTCTCCATAGTAAAGACTTGATTATCTAGGCACTTCTCCATGAAGGACTTAGGGGAAGCATCCTGCATATTAGGGATACGGATCTATAGAGATAGATCCAAGAGGATGCTTGACTTGTCCCAGTCCAGGTACATAGACACCATTGTCAAAAGGTTTGGCATAGAAAATTCCAAGAGAGGTCTCATACCAATGAGACATGGAATATCACTTTCTAGGAGTATGTCCCCAAAAACTCCTAAAGAAATGGCACACATGGATATGATACCATATGCATCAGCGATATGATCTATCATATATGCTATGCTATGTACCAGGCCTGATATAGCGCATGCTCTGAGTGTCATGAGAAGATATCAAGCAGATCCAGCTTGGAGCACTAGAAAGCAGTAAAAAGTATCCTTAAGTACTTGAGAAGGACTAAAGATCTTTTACTGGTATATGAAGATAGTAGCCTCAGGGTTGAGGGCTACACAGACTCGAGCTTCCAGTCCGATGTTGATGATCGCAAGTCTAATTCAGGGTATGTGTTCACTCTGAATGGAGGAGCAGTATGCTGGAAGAGTTATAAGCAAGACACTATTACCGACTCGACCACGCAGGCGAGAATACATTCTTTGCGGGGCGAGGCAAAGAAAGGAGGAGTCTCGATGAAGAAGTTCATCACGATCTAGAGTCATCCCGAGCGAGGAGCTGATTCCTTTATATTGCGACAAATACGGGACGATTACTCAAATAAGGGAACCCGGGTCTCATCAGTAAGTGTTCTGAGGAGGTTCCAACTTATTAGAGAGATCATGGCCCGAAGAGATGTAGTAATGAAAAGAGTTCCATCCGAAGATAACATTACAGATCTACTGACAAAGCCATTGACTTAGGTTGTCTTTAAGCGTCACAGAGGTCTGATGGGGATCAGACATGTTGGTGATTGACTTTAGGTCAAGTGGGAGATTGCTAGTCATATGTGCCCTGCAAGCCAATCACATGAGTGATGGCACTTGTGACTTGATATACACTTTTTCTCTTTGCTTATTATTAGGCGTTTTATCACTTTATCTTGCGTGTTGCATATATTGTGATGTCCTTAGATCTGTGCAATGGGAATCGGATCGTGATGAGATCACGATAATGAGACTGATTCACCTTTAAACACAGACCCTGAATTATCTTAGTCATAGGTTACTCGAGAGGACATCGAGATAACCGAATAGACTGGTGTGCTGTATACCCGTCCATATGATGGAGGTAGCTGGTCTCATAGCTACTTGTGTGGGGACACTAAGGGTACAGTGCAGGTGCTCATAGGGGAATAAGTTCACTGATTGATCCACCTACGGAATGCTAGATGGTTATTGATACCTCACGTCAGACAACGATTCTGTAGTCCTAGTAGTGTATCTAGTTCTTAGACTTGAGACACCAAGGATGTCCTGTATGAGTACTACACTCGTTGATACCGAACTTATAGGTTTAGAAAGTTCCAGATATAGTACAGTCGGTTATTGGGAGTGGTAGCCAATCTTACGAGAGCTATTGAGTATCAATAGAGGATCATCCACTCTCGGTATCATGAGAGGAATATTCCATGTGTTCTTGCTCGAACAAATCCTTGGCAAAGGTTATTCGGATTGAGAAAGAAAGAGTTCTCTGGGAGAATCCGACAAGAGCAAGGCTCGAGGAGAGACCGTATGGGCCTGACAGCACCATGCTCGGTATAGGGTCTCTGGGATACTAGATGGATGAGGGACTATAGATACATGGTAATTGAGGACAGATAGGTCCAAAGGATTGGATTCCCCTGTATCGTCTAGGGGCCGCGGCGTAGTGGCCTAAATCGTCCGTTATCGATGAGTCGAGTGAATTATTATAGAGATAATAATTCACTAAGTCAGAAGGAGTTCTGACAAGTATGACTCACGGCCAGCTCGATATTGGGCCTAGAGGGTCACACACATATGGTAGGTGTTGCGACGAGTAGAGGTTTGGATATAAGATATCCGTTGAATACCCTATCTTATTGGATATCCATTAAGCCCCTAAATTATTGGATCCTGATATGAGATCCAATAATTGCTAATAAAAGATTATTGGGTAGAGACCCACTAATCCAAGAGGCTTGGGTAATTGGATGGAGATCCAATACCCAATAGGGCAAAAGATCTATTAGGATTTTCAGGGGGCCTCTATAAATAGGAGGGAACCAAAGCTCTATAGGCTGAGGGTTTCTTTTGGTAGCCACCTCCTATTCTCCTCTCCCCAGAGAGAGAGGTGCATCGTTGCAATCCCTGCCGTGTGGATACCGCTAGAGAGGAGGACGCTTGACCTCCTTCATCCTCTCCCACAGATCTGCAGGAATTCAGGGATATACGATCTTCCTATGTATCTTCTTTTACACGTGCAGTTTTGCAGATTTATTTTTGATGCACTGATCTTCGCACGACGACGGAAACTTTCTATGGGAAATCTGGGGTTTTGTTTTCTGTTCTTTCGCTGTGCATGTGATGTCACTCCCCTGAAGGATTTCCCAACAATTCTTCCATACGAAACTCTCGATTTGCTTTGTGGCAATGGACGCCAATGGTTCAGCCTCGACTCACTTGGTGAAATAATCAACCCCGACTATGAGGAAACGTCGTTGGCTCGAAGCCAAGGGGAAGGGGCTGAGGAGGTCCATGCTCCATTGCGCGAAGGGCCAAGCCACGTCGATCGGGGTGAGGGGCAACGTCAGCTGGCGTTGGACCCGGGCATGCGCCTGACACTGGTGACACCGTTGCACGTAGGATAAGGCATCTCGTCATAGCGTTGGCCAGTAAAATCCTTGCCTGAGTATCTTGAAGGTCAAATCTCGACCCCCGATGTGCTCCCCGCATACGCCCTCGTGAACTTCGGCGAGGACTGTCTCGGCTTCAGGTGGGGATAGACAGCGGAGCAATGGCTAAGAGAAGGCTCTTCGGTATAGTTTGCCCCTGATCTCGACGTACCATGCTTGGGCTCGTCTGAGCCGACGTGCAGCCGACGGGTCATTGGGTAGCTCGCCCTTCTCTTTGTAGCGAAGTATTTCTTCCATCCAGTTTGGGTTCGCCTCCACCGTGTTGACGCCTGAGACTGGTAAGGTCGGTGTGGAGAGGACCTCGGTTCTCTTCAGAGGCTCCCCGGGCGGCTAGTTAGACGCTAGTCGGGCCAGTGCGTCAGCTTGGACGTTCTGAGCATGGGGTATCCTTATGACCACCAAGCGGTTAAAGCGAGCCGAAAGTCGGTAAAGGTTTCTAGGTTCTGCACATGCATCTCGAGAGCGAGGCGTAGTCCCGACAGCAACGCCTCGTATTCGGCTTCGTTGTTGGTGGCTTTGAATTCTAACCGAAGCGAGTGCTCGTAAGTTTCGCCGTTCGGGTTCTAGAGAATCATCCCTGCTCCGACTCCTCCCGAGGTGGCGAACCCGTCAACGTACAGGGCCTAAGCTAGCGGATTCGACTCCTGTGTAGTCAGGCCGTCCTCGGGGGTTAGTTCAGAAATGAAATCAGCCAGTACCTAGGCCTTTATGGTCGTCCGGGGCGCATATTAGATGTCAAACTCCCCGAGCTCTACCGACCATTTGAGCATCTGACCCGAGACGTCGAATTTGGAGAGGATCTGACGGAGTGGCTAGTCAGATATTATCTTTATTGTATGGGCCTGGAAGTAAGGCCATAGCTTTCGGGCCATCACAATCAACGCTAGCGCCAGCTTTTCTATCGATAGGTAGCGCTCTTCGGGTCCAACGAGAATATGATTGGTGTAATAGACTACCTGCAGCGTGGCTTGGTCCTCGCTCACCAACACCGAGCTGACCACCTATTCCGAAGCCACCAAATAGAGGCCCAAGATTTCACCCGATCGGGGTGAGACGAGCCGGGGAAGCCGTCCGAGGTAGGTCTTTATTTTGCCGAAGGCATCCTCACATTCTGGGGTCCATTTGAAGTTGTCCGCTCAGCGTAAGGCCCGAAAGAATAGAAGGCATTTGTCTCTCAAGCGCGATACGAACCTCCCGAGTGCTGCTAGCTTTCCTATGAGGCGTTTACCTCTTTTACTGAGCGTGGAGATCGCATCTCCATTACGACTCGTACTTTCTCCGGGTTGACGTCTATCCCTCTTTGGTGGATGACGAAGCCGAGGAACTTTCTCGACCGGACCCCGAAGGCGCACTTTGCCGGGTTGAGGCGCATGCTGTATTGTCTGAGGGTCCGGAAGGTCTCTGCCAGGTCGGTTAGGTGGGTTGCGGCCGACCTGCTTTTGACAATCATGTCGTCGACATAGACTTTCATGTTTCTCCCGAGTTGGGACTTGAACATTTCATTAACCATCCTCTGATAGGTGGCTTCGACGTTCTTCAGATCGAAGGGCATGACTTTGTAGCAGTAGACTCCTCTGTCGATGACAAACGCGGTGTGCTCTCGGTCTCGTGGAGCCATGCGGATTTGATTGTAGCCCGAAAACACGTCCATGAACGTGAAAAGCTCATGGCCCACGGTTGCGTCGACCAGCTGATCTATCTTTGGGAGGGGATAACAATCCTTGGGGCATACCGATTGAGATCGGTGTAGTCAACGCACATCCTCTAGCTTCCATTACATTTTTTAACGAGGATTACATTAGACAACCATTGTGGATATTTCACCTCAGTTATGAATCCGGCATCGAGTCGTTGGTCGACTTCGCGGTTAGTCGCCTGCTATCGTTCCGGGATGAATCTCTGAGGCTTCTGCTTGACTGGGCGTGCCTCGGGATGGACGTTCAGATGGTGTTGCGCCACCTTGTGGTTGATCCTTGGCATGTCTTTCAGGGACCAGGCGAAGACATCGGTATTTTGCTTTAAGAACTCCACCAGCTGGACCTGGTCAGCTTCCGAAAGTGTGGCTCCGATCTTGATGACTCGGCCTGGTCGGTCATCCTTCATGGGAACCTCGATGAGCCGCTCGATCGGCTGCGAGTATGTAGGAGTTTTTGGGTTGTCCCGAGGGTCGAAGTCGGCCGGATCAGGTCGCGTCCTCTTTGGCATTGAGATAGCCGTCAGATAACATTTCCTAGACTCCTTGGGATCGCTCTACACCACCCCGATTCCTGACGAAGTCGGGAATTTCATAGCCCAGTGATAGGTGGAGACGACCGCAGTTATCCTGTTGAGGGTCAGCCGCCCAAGGATGACATTGTATGCTGAGGGTAGGTCGACCACCATGAAGGCGATCATCACCATCTTCGTTCTCGGTTCGTTCCCTAGGGTGACGAGAAGGGAAGTCGTCCCGAGGGGGGAGATCGACTCCCCCGTGAAATCGGTAAGCATGGTCGTCATACGGGAGAGATCATTGTCCACGAGCCCGAGCTTCCTGAAGGCATCTAGGTATAAAATATCGATGGAACTCCCAGTGTCGACCATCACCCTCTTTACCTTGGCATTGGCGATGCAGACGAAGACTACTAGAGCGTCGTCGTGGTCCGAGAACTCCCCTCCCTCCGTGCCGAATCTGATTTCTTCCTCGGAATGCATCCTCAGACATTTCTCCATCGTGCTCCGTGCATATGCCTTCCTGGCGATGGAACTACTGCCGTCGGAGGCTGGCCCACCGATGATAATGTCAATTTATCTCTCGATCGGACCCCGGGGCCGAGGTGGCGACTCCCTTGGTTTCTTAAGGAACCGTCCGAGATGCCCTCGTCGAATCAGCTCCTCGATCTGGTTCTGCAGGTCTCGGCAGTCCTCCGTGTCATGGCCGTAATCTCGATGGAACCTGCAGTACTTAGATCGGTTTTTGTTAGTAGCCTTCACCGGGTTGGGTTCCCACAGGAGCCCCTTCTCCCGGATTTGGAGGAAAATTTTAGTCCGAGAAGCGTTTAGGGGGAGCCTCGGGCGCGTCAACTCTGGTCGATCGATCTTCCTTCAGGGTGGTTCGGGGAACGACCTCGGAGCCATTGTTCGGGGGAGGTCCGTCCTGGGCCTCTTGTTGTCCTCGCGCTTCCCCGCCACCAGGGCTTCAGCAGCGACGTGTTGGTTGGCACGCTGAAGCATTTCAGGGACTGTCGCTGGCGATCTCTCCACCAGCGACCAGAAAAGTCTGGAGGGGCGTAGCCCCATCAAGAAGGCCTGCATGACCAAGGATGGATGGGCCTCGGGCATTCCCCTCGTTGGGTCAGCGTGAGGAGTGCGGCCATGGAGGGTCTCGATCGTATGTTGGCCATGAAGCCTTGCTCGAGCCCCCACGCTAGCTGCTCGAACGAAGAGATGGAGGCTGGCCACAGCCGACTAAACCACATCCGGGCCGACCCTCTGAGGGTAGTGGGAAACGCCCTGTACATCAAGGCGTCGGATGTGCCGTAGAGGGCCATATGGGCCCGAAAGGCGACGACATGCTCCGTGGGATCGGAGCTGCCGTCGTATGCTTCAACGGTAGGGAGTCTGAAGTTGAGGGGAACTGGCTTGTCCTGTATCTCAGGGGTGAAGGGGGATGCTCCCGAGACGTCGTCCTCGACCTCTTCCTTGGTCCTGCGGAGCTCTCACTGGAATTCGTCCAGACGCCATTTCACCGAGTTGAGTTGGGCTCTGAACGTGTCGTCGGCCGAGTCGGTGGACACCGTGTCGTGCTCGAGAAGTGGCATGTCAGTCGGGGGGAGACCGTGGACGCTCGGCTCGGGAGTCATTCCTCGACCCCCGATACGTCCTTCGGCTTCCTCCCGATGTGGTTGCTCGTGCGTGGCTAGATTCGTCGGGAGATCGTCGAGGGGTACTGGAACGTAAATGGATGGGCTCGGTGCCTGGGGGCCCACGAGGCGCACGAGTTACGGGATAAGGGGGACGATCGTTTGGATCATCCTGGTCAGAGCTTGGACCTGCCTTAACAGGTTGAGAAACACCTCGGGCGAGATGGCTGAGGGTGCTGGGGCGTTCCCGGGGGTGATAGCCCGGGATCGTTGAATAGTCGCCAGTAGCATTCCGGGGTCTGGATTGAAACGCTCCCAACTGAACAACGAAAGTTGGTCCCGAAATGGGAATGGGGGCAGCAGGTTGCCCTTCAATCGGGCAAACTCCCGAGTTAGTCATGGGACACTCTTGCGAGATCGACCCTCCTTCTAGCGTCAAAATGTTACGGAACGAATGCGGCCACCGGGTGACGTGTCGGGCTGGCCTTGTTCAATCATCGAAATCCAGGGGTGTCCGGTCATCGCTTGCTGTTGAGGTAGATTCCCGATGCGTCTCGGGCTTGATTCCTGCAAGAAGGCCTGGGTCGGGTTTTTCCTGACTGAGCCCCTCCGATGCTAAAGTCAGTGAATGTTTTCTCCTTTTCCTCCTCCCCGCACCCTGAAGCTAGGTGGGGGTTATATAGGCATGTCCGGAGGTGTACCTCAGTCCGGACGATGGCGAAGTCACACATGGCGGCACTGTACAGGTCAGCATTGCACGGTGCCGTTCTGGGATCTCGGGGGTAGCCTGCTGCATGCGTCGCCGTCTCGGGATTTTGGGGGCGGCCTGCTCCATGCGATGCCATCCCGGGATTTTGGGACGGCGTCTTGGGATTGCGGGAGCGGCTGTTCCGTTTGGATTCGGGCGTCGTGGCGGCATGTGGGTGCTATCTCATCCCATTCGACCCGAGGCGGTGGATCGGACGTGGCGATGCATGTGGGGCGTCTTTATGCTGACGTGCCTGTTGTCGTGAATGATCCCAAGATATCCCCTATCACCATCTTTTGCACAAATTAAATAGACACTGCCGAGGAAGAAAAAAGAAATTATATTTACCTTGAAATATATGGAGTATATGGACAAGGTGTATAGTTTTGAAGATAAACCTAGATTAACCTTGAGTCTGACAGAATTAAATGTAAGAAACATAATCATGTCAGAATTGTAACAAAGAAAAAAAAAAAGGTCTCAGATTAGACAAATGAAACAGATTTACCAAGCTCCACGAACCCAAAACCAGATCTAGTGCTGGTGAAAAAGATCAGAATGTGCTTGTACCTTAGACACATCCAGCAACTTCTTCAAGATCTTGCTGCCCCTAAGAAGTAATCCCCCTCCCACTGAAATCTAAAATTGGTGCTTGTGGGCTTTGAGCTTTAAGTTTGGGCTGATCCAATAATCATAAGAGTTGCTGCATTGTGTTGGACTATGACACAATTTGAGGCAATAAATCCATCACTATCTAATATTTCAGGTCCATTTAAGATTTTTAGAAAAGATCACTACTCTGATCATGAACTTGACTGTAAATATAGGGATGACAATGGGAAATCCTTCATCTCCAGTTAGAAATAAATGGTAGCTGCCCGCTATCATGTGCTCAAAGGCTTCTGCAAAGTACTTGCTTTAACGGTTTGACCCTTGTTTTCTCCCTTAGCCAAGGTGAAGAATATGTATAATTACATGTTTATGTGAACAACATCAATAGAATTTTCTTCTCGAGAAAGGTTGGTTTGCAAATGCATCAGTTGCCTGGTATAAGAGAATGGACAAGCCAATCCTACTCCAGATTAGTAGTAAACATAATATCTGGTTTATTTTTCCACTGCACGGTTATTGGTGGGTGCTTGAATCAACAAGCTGAAGGGAAACAATAAACATGACCCAGAACTGATTGCAGCCAAAATAAAAAGAGAAAGGAAGAGTCAGGACTTCTTGAAAGACACCCAACAGAAGAAACTTTCTGTCTGCAAAGTTAAAGGCCAGCAACTTTATGACCTGTTACAACAGAAAAATTAGATCAACTATTCTGCCACATACTCTTGAAAGAAAAAAGAAAAACAAATCTGCTCTTTAGTCCAAAGGTCATAAGATGCAAAACTTGGGCAGAGTTTTCCAAGGTCTCTACCAAGTAAAGTTTGCGATGAACCTTATCACTGTAACCATTTACACTCTTCATTCTTCTTTATGCCCAAACCACCCATGTGCCTTAAACAATAGGAAATTTCCTCAATTCCATGGATAAACATTAAGGTGAGATGAGTTAATCAGGGAGTACGAAGAAACTACAAACAGATTCAGAGCTATTTTTGTTTTCTCCAGCAAAGTTACAAGTAGACCAAACTAGTGTGAGTACTAATGGCAAAGGAAAGCCTATTGCCAAGATAGATTGCAATACAAAGTAGTCATCGGTGTCTTCAAAGAGTAGCTATACGGCAAAGGATAGAATTAGAGGAAAGTGTGACGTAGCACATGAGGCTCTCACCAGTGTGGGGTATTCCACCAAATCTTTGCCGTGGGCTATCAACACAATCCCAAAGTTCTAGCTGAATTCATAGCCAACACTAATTTGGACAAGAAAATTAATTCTTAGAAGAAAGATAGCTCAGACACCGAAATGACTACCCAAGCACGATTAAATTCATCGTTTCTAACAAATAACATCTTCGTCGATCCACTTGAAGAACATCATCTCCACAAAGCAACTAAAAATAGGTCTTGCAACCAACAATTGGTAGAGTCAATTTTCTCCGCACCACTTGAACAAATCAAACCAATCAAGTCTGTCAAGGCGCCATTTTTGAGTGTTGACAAAACGAGAATCTCGTCCAATGCCCAAGATGATATCAATACAGGAACAGAAACCTAATCTGAGATCAGAGCTACAAACTGCAATAAACCTCTCACCTATTTCATTTCTGGTACCCGCCGCCTCCGATGGTGTTCCTGTGCTCCCCCACGCGTGTCGTAAGGTACACCTTCGGGAAGTCATCCGGCCCAAAGGTCCTTGTCGCCATGCTGCGCTCGACGTCGGCCTATCCGAGGACGGTCTAGGGGGCGGAGTTCCGGACGCAGGGTTTTGCCGGGACAGCAGCCGGGTGGAACCGGCGGTATTCCGTGGCCTACGGCAGCGCGCTCCGGCACTCGGGGTCGGAGACGGTACCGGTGATCTCCCATGCCTTCCCGAATGGATTTATTTATCGGGCTTTCATGGCCATTATTCATTATATAATATTTTATATAATGAAATAATAAGGGTAAATTGTGTTTAAGGAAATAATAATGAGGTTTTAATTAAATTTAAGTGATATAATAGGGGCCAATTATATATTACCCAGCGACGACAGCCCCGGCGTCGCTGCCACTGCGGTTGCTGCGGCGTCGGAGCCTGTCGACGAGGGCCTTCGGCACTCCTTTGTTCGACGAAGAGAATGAAAAGAGCGTTCTCCGATATTGATTCATTGATGCAAGGAGAGGAGGAAGATGTTAGCTCAGATTGCAGCAACGGATGCCAATCAGGTTGGACCGACTACTTAGGCCAGTCCTCCGGTGAGTGCCCTTAGCCTCTCATCCGTGACAAAGGTGGTTCCTTTGAAGAAGAGAGGGAGGACGACCTGTCCATGGTCTCCGATGCGTCCACCGGGCCTCCTCATTTCGGGAATAGGACGAGCATTCCCGCTGTTATCTTCTTTCCGGCACTTGCTTTTAGGGTGGCGGTTGCCTCTGCTCTGCCTCGACTCTGGCTGCTGGATTGGTCACGGGCGGTGCCAAGAAGAGGAGAGTCTAACTAGAGCAGCAGAGACAGTGTTCTTCTCTGTTGGATGACGCTGCCAGCTCGCCTTTGTTCAGCTTCTCCAAGGCATGCTATATTCCTGATCCCTACTCTCTACCGTCTGGTTTCAATCCACCCCTCAGCTTCCACGAAGGCATTTTGGAGTTCTCTTGTGGCTTTAAGGTGCATTTCTGGTTCTGCTTCCACTAGTTTTTCTCCTATGTTGACCGACAAGTATGATATCGAACAGAGAAATCTCCAATTGGAGAAGCAAATGGGCTACCTTCAATCTTCCGTTCCTGTGAAGCCAACCACTACGAGACCAGTTGAGTGATCTCCATAACCTACATTCCTCGATGCGATTCTATTCCTCGACTCACTCTTCTTTTTTGTCTTCTGTAATCGACGTCGGTAAAGGAGTGCCCAAGACCCTCTTCGACCGGCTCCGATACGACAGCGGCCACAGTGGTGGCGGCGCCGACGGGGCGATGGGGGTCTAGGTGCAGGGTAAAATGTAATTAGCCCATTATAATAACCAATTTAGAACCATAGGGTGATTTTGTAAGTTTCTCATGTTTTAGGGGTATCTTTGACAATTTACAAGGAAGAAGAATAATAGGGCCGAGCGACATGCCACCGCCGCCGCCTTCAAACCCCACCATCCTCCGTTCCTTCCCCCTCACCGGAGTCGCTCCACTCCGTGAACGAGACCAAGAGATCCGGCGGGGCAAAGTAAGGCGTGCATCCCGCACCAAAAGCCCTCCAGCCTCTCATCTTCGTCTGCAAGCTAATCAAACGTCAATCAATAATCTCCAAGAAACCCGAAGCAACAACCAAAAGGTGGAAACTTTCTGAACCCCATCGTCTGCGGCGGCCGTTTCGACCACCATCTGCCCGTCTGTTGTCGTCCTTGACGGTGGAACTTTCTTCCGGCTTTGGATGGATAGAAACGGCAGGGTGAAGGAGGGAAGGTGGAGGGCGGAGGACGCGATCGCAGGCAATAGCAGGGTCATGGTAGCTCTAAGGGAGCTCATCATCTTTCCTTTTCTCTACGCAAACGAGTCGCGCAAGCTTGGCCTTAAGGCATGCCTTTTCCCCTTCTTCTAGCTTCTTTTTGTTGCAGAAGGTTTGTGCTCTTCGTCGGTCTTTGTTTTCTCAATTGATTCTTGGTTGATTGGGATCTTCCTGCAGTGGCCCAGAGGGTTGCTTCTCTATGGTCCGCCGGGCACTGGAAAGGTATCACCTTTTTTCCACGACCAAACTAGTCTTTTTTTTTGTGAATTCAATTTTAGCTAGTACAGACACTGCATGTGGAAGTTCTCATTCAAAGATTTGATCATGAAGGGGGGAAAAAAAAGATAAAAGAAAATATAACTGCTTGTAGTTATGTAATACCCAAGTTTGATCCCGCAGCGGGAGAGGATAAAGGCTTGATGTGTATACTATCATTAACATTGACTTAATCATGATGTTGGCTAGGCTCGACAAAGTTAATGAGTCAGTTATTCTGACTAACTAGATTATTTCATTAATAGCTGAATTTGGTTGATCCAGTTCATTGTAAGAAAGCTCTAATACTCATGAAAATTATCTCTCTTTTTTGTATGTGTATTTGCAAATGGGAAGCTTTAGTGCAGTTGCTCTCGTGAATTTATTTTAGTATTTGTATTTTGTAGACATTTCTGCTATTGTGACACTTGTTCATGGTCATCTTATTGTTGTCATCTGGGAGGAAGATTTGCTCTCTTATCGGTTACCTCACATGTGGATGTTGTTATGTCTCAGACTAGCCTGGTCCAAGCTGTTGTTCGCGAATGTGATGCACATCTGACTATGATCAAGTAATGGAGAAAAATTACAGAGAGATGCCATCTTTTCATTAAATAAAGTTGATGCTAGTGCCTTTTACTCATCTTTCCATGTATCCTTGTACATGTCATTGATGTTCTTTTTCGGTTTTATGTGTCTGTTCCCCATAGCCCTTATTCTGTTCATAAATCACATGCTGGAGAAAGTGAAAAATTTTTGCGAGAAGCATTCTCTCAAGCATATTCTTATGCGTCATCAGGGAAGCCATCTGTCATATTCATTGATGAAATTGATGCCATTTGTCCCCGACGCAGTTCTAGGTATGTTTGTGAGTTTTACCCCCTTTCTTGTTCAGCTGAAGTTTGAATAATTCTTTGGTCAGGAGGGAGCAGGAATCTCGTATAGTGGGTCAGCTTCTAACGTTGATGGATGGAAGTAAGTCTTCGTCCAGATCCCATCTACATATTGTTGTCGTAGCATCAACTAACAGGTTAGACATTTAAGTGTGTATGAACGAACTCAATGTTCAAGTGGTTTCTAGAAATTTGTTTCCATCCGAAGAATCCGACTGTCTCAATTATATGAAGTGAAGATGGATAATTGGTTGCATGTGTCTTGTTAGGATTGATGCAATTGACCCGGCGTTGCGAAGGCCTGGGCGCTTTGATTCTGAGATAGAAGTTACAGTTCCCACAATTGAAGAACGATTGCAGATTCTTGAGGTCTGACTTGTTCCATATCTCGTTGTCATCACTCTGATTGTAGAACATCTTGGTATACTTTTGAGTAAATTGCTCAATCAAAGTAGCTGATTTGAAAGGTTACTTGCCGGTACCATCACATGGTTTTAGCATATTGAGAGGTTGCGCCTCATCTTTACAACTTAATTTGCTCCAGCTGTATTCGAAGAATCTTCAACTGGATGAAAATGTGGATCTGCAATCTATTGCTGCATCATGTAATGGATATGTTGGTGCTGATTTAGAAGCCCTTTGTCGAGAAGCTGCTAGGTTTGCATATCGTAGGTTGTCAGACTCCAGGGATAAAGATGCACTTAACTTAAAAATGGAAGACTGGGAGAATGCTAGAGCTGAGGTTGGTCCAAGTATGACAAGAGGCATTACTAAAGAAGTTTCGAAGGTGTCATGGGATGATATTGGAGGATTAAAAGATTTGAAGGTTAGATCCTTCACACATTTTCAATCTACACGTCTTGGCTAACCTTTTTCTCTAACTAGACCTTAATGTCAATAACAGAAAAAGCTTCAGCAGGCTGTTGAATGGCCTATTAAGCATGCTGATTCATTCGCAAGACTAGGAATATCACCAGTACGAGGTGTTCTGCTGCACGGGCCACCTGGGTGCTCAAAAACAACCCTTGCTAAGGCTGCAGCTAATGCTGCCCAGGCTTCTTTCTTTTCCTTGAGGTTGTCTTTTCAACTCAATGTGTAAATGTTTTCCTAGTTTCCACTTGTTAAATAAACAATATTTCTTAAAATGCTTTAAATCACTATATGTAAAAATAACCATGATGGTAAGCAACACAAGTGATACTTGTGACACATGTTTAGGTGGAAGGTGCAGGGTTTTGTTGCATAGTATAAACTAAGCTATGATGAAAGACTGATGTAGGCTGCAATACGGACAAAGGTCTCAATTCATTTTCACCATTCTCTTATCAATGTTGTTGTCATTACTTGTGATGACTTTCTAGAGACGGTGAATTCAGGCATGACTTTGACTTTCCCAATGGGTTTTGTTGTCATTTTCACCACATTCTATTTCATGCACAAAATGCTATTCGGGCATGACTTTGAATTTTAGAGATTTGTGATTGTCATATTCTCTTATGCTTGGTTTTTCTTTTTGACTTGTGTACTGTCTTTGATAATATGTAATTGATGATGCAGTGGTGCCGAACTGTATTCCAAGTATGTTGGAGAAGGGGAAGCATTGTTGCGAAGAACATTTCAGAAGGCACGCCTTGCTGCACCTAGCATAGTATTCTTCGATGAGGCTGATGCCATTGCTCCCAAACGGTAAGCATTAAAATGGCCCATGTGCTGCTTTAACCTATTTTTAATGGGGCTAATGACAGTCTGTACATACAAGCACTTGCAGTCCGAGGCACCTTTGGATAGAACTTGCCTGGAAGTATCTCATTTCAAATTAAAAAATGTAATAGGCATCCTTTTATAAGTGTGCTTCCTTCAGACACATATCTAAGTGACAAAATATGTAGTTGGAGTTTTTTCTTTCTATGGTACTTTGAGCTGTGGAGAACCAGGTAATTAAGCTGAATCTTTTTAGTTTGTCGTGCCTTCGACCCTTACTTTCTTTTAGTACTAGGTTTTGGTAACATAAGAACACAGCCTCAGATAGTCCGCTATCTTGTGCTCTTTAAAGGGGGTTGAAACCCTTGGCAGTTTCCTACTGTGTGCTACATGGATTAGTTCCTTTTGGTGCTGTCAGGTAATCTTCATGATTACATAAACATGTTTAACCCACTGTTTATATGTGAGGAAATGTTCCTTATTGTAGTGGTCATGGCGGGAGCTCAGGCGGCAATGTCACCGTTGGAGAAAGACTTCTGTCTACCTTATTGACTGAAATGGATGGTCTAGAACTAGCCACGGTAGCGCTCCACCCATTGATAAGCTCTCAAAAATGAGGGCTTATCCTCTTTGATAACTTTTCTGTCTAATTTCCATTATTGCACTTACAGGGAATCATTGTACTGGCTGCTACTAATCGACCCCACGCGATAGATGCTGCTCTTATGCGTCCAGGCCGTTTTGATTTGGTATGTACAGTAACATCCTATCTCATGTAGGTACAGTTTTGCAGTGTTCTTAAAACATTTTAGATGTTGGAGCTGGAGATTTATCTGAAGACTTTATTTCGGCTGTGTTACTTCTTTTCCCTGCCTTTGTAAAGATCTATCTTGGTTTGCTTCTGGCTTCATTCCTTTCTAGAAAAAGGATGGAGTATTTGAAAGTAATTTCTAGATTACATTGTCTTCATACTGGCTTGACTAAGAACATATTTATGAACCCAAAATGTCATGTAAATTTTCTATGCTATAATTGATTTCTTTTATTTTTGTTGTTGTCACCGACAATACTGTTGAGTTTCTTTAGTATTATGTATGCGAGCTCGTGCATGTTGTGTGTATTCAAGCACTATCTTTTATATTACACATTGAAGGTAATGAACCGATATCATGTATGCTAACTCAAGTGCTTTTTTGTACCTGAATGTAGACACAAATCATGTCTCAGCCAATTGCGCCACTTTCTAACATTAGACCTTGTCGACCACACTAATCTTATCGACTCGCAATGTTTATGGCTTTGCTCTAGGTGCTGTATGTGCCACCTCCTGATGCAGAAGGCCGTTTTGAAATATTACGCATCCATACAAGACACATGAAGTTAGGGAAAGACGTGGATCTTAGAGAGGTCGCGGAATCTACCGATCTTTTTACTGGCGCTGATCTAGAAGGCCTGTGCAGAGAAGCTGGCATGGTGGCTCTCAGGGAAGACATGTCGGCCGATTCTGTTTGCAATCTTCATTTCCAGACTGCAAGAGATTCACTGAGACCCTCGTTGACTAAGTCAATGATTGAAGAGTATGCCAATGCAAGATTTCGTAGATAAAGCATCTTTTGAAGGCTCAATTTCTACATGTACTTGTTTAAGTTCCTAACTTGGTACTCAATGGGTTCCTGTATTTGATATCCGATTGCAGGAAGAGTATCGATATCAGTGGAGATGTTCTGATTGATTGCCTATCAGGAAAAGCATGTCTGATGCTAAAGACAATGAATTGTGGGTAATAGTTTGTCAAAGATTCATGTATTCAGATGTTCTCAGTAGATTAAAAAAAAAGAGAGTTACAGTTTTGTATGCTTTGTATTCGTTTTACAGAACCTTACACATTCCTCTCTATTTTGTTTCTATCCTGCTATTTATTTTGGCAAAAGTAGATATGAATAACAACCATTTAAATTGGTTTCATGAATCTTTTGCAATCACTAAACTTTATAAAAATAAAGTAAAATGCAACCTCTACTGCTGTAAAATGCACATCTGATGCGGTGCAATGAGAAGCACTCTAAAAAATTACTTAGATTAACAACATCTATAATAATCAATGATAATGTCCCAATCTTCTTCATGAGATCACTGGAACATGCTCTTCGATTTATTGGCCAAAACAATTTATCTTTAATGAGGAGATGTCATTGAGACTCACTATTTGCAAGGGTGTTAATGTACGATGTAATTGAGAATTACATTTGATTAAAGATACTAAACTGACACACAGTGAAACAACTCCATAACCATTGCAAAGTTTAACAGAAGTGACAGCAAAACCATACATAATCCACAGATGAGTACGGACCAACTTTATTGGCACTGAGCGACATCGTTCACAATCCTGTTCCTATAAGCCAACAACATACATGCACAGATGAGTAATTGGAGCAGAATGAAACTATGAACAGGATATCAGCAGCAGTTGAGACCTAATTAGCCAGATCTGTCATGGCTTGCTCATATTGGCAGCACTGTGAAGCAAAAACAGTGTCAATAAGAGGTGTGATGCATGAGACATGATCATGATACTTTAGGATATTTGCTAAATAAAACTTTAAATAACTCACGGTGAATCACCATTCCAATGCTTCTTCTCCATGACTTTTTTCCAATGATTATGCTCAAATTTCAAGGTCTTATCATGCCAGCTGCAGAAAGGAAGGAAGTTGAGCGCAACGTATGAAGTGTCATAACTAATCCAAGGCGGGATGTCTTGCAAAGGAAAAGGGAAAAAAAGGCAAAAAGCATGTGCTGCTTATAGCAATAGGAGCAAATGACGTATTGAATTAATACCATAAAAGAAGAATTAAAACAATCAAGACATAAAATGTGCTATCTGATCTGCTTTTAGCTTTTGATTCTGTGATGACACCTTAAATTTAATGTGTCATAAGAAAACCTTGGATAAAGAATGCACTCAACACATAGAAATGCTTCTTTAACTTAGTGACAAAAAAACCTGAGCAGACAAGTAATAAAATATAAAGGATAAAGTGAATTGATTTGGACACTCAGCAAGGTAGTAATAAAATCTCTAAACAAAAAAAATGAAAAATATCAATAAAGGGTACAAACATGGCATAAGGATGTGAATGAAAGATCATTAATCCAAAAATAGTTTTCTTGGTAAAAACTAAAAACACAAAATCATATTACTATAACTGGGAAACCACAAAGTTTGTATTTCCCACTACAAGCGTTTGTCACCCACTGGACTTCCTTAAAAAGGAAATGCAAGTCCAAAGACTCCAAACAAATGCAAAAACCAAATGATTCCCCACAAAAACAAAATGCAACAAAACCCACAACACTAGTATTGGCTTCTGTTCATAACAAAAATTTTCGTGGAACTTCAGAGTTTGAGAAAGAAGAGAATCCATAAATCATAATGTGTACATAAAGCCCCCCGAAAAATAATCATAACGATGTCACAAGATAACTTAGCTAGACAAACTACAACTGTATGTAGTTCTCATTCCTGCTTTTGTACTTATCCATTTTCCGTAGACGGATGATATTCCACTATAGATAATATCTATTAATTTGCTTGTTGAACTCCAAACCACCAACATCTAACCATGAAGACATATGATTTTACATCCACCAAATTGCATGCGACCATTATCTTTTATGGGGTCATTTTTCAAAACATCTGTAATGGTGATCCTTTCCAAGATCAATCCTTTGCCTTAATCACCAAAGCAACAGATTTTACCAAAATCTCACCAATAAGATGGCAACAATATTACTTATCAAGAATTAAACTCTCATGCGATCTGCAGCTGTCACTGAACAAAAGGTTGTCCCATCTTTTGTTACTTACTAAGAACCATCTACTCGAGAAGCAAGCCATAAAAAAACTGCAAATAGACTCTTTGTCATTTTTTTCTTCCTCAACATTCACATCCCTTCTACACTGACAAGGAAAAATGGAAACTATAGCAAAGCTCATTGTCTGAGACAGCACTAAAACAAATTTGATGAAGGTCAAGGGCTATCAAATATTATGGATGTTCAAAGGTCCAACCTTCAATTCAACAAGCATTTTATGCAACACAATTAAAATATAATTACAGGACCAAAATTGCATCTTGATTTCAACGTCAGACAGATCCTCTGGAAACATCTCACCGATAGACATCGTAAATAGTTTTAAACTATCAAGCAATAAGCTCTGCTTTGACAGGCAACGCTCATGATTTCGTAATACATCTTGCAGAACGATGCAGGTAAAGGTCGCACCAAAAAGACCTACTCTGATTGATATCAAAGGCCATGGAACATCATAGATGTCCCAAGACGCAGCCTTTAAGGATGGCACCCTACGGTTTCTCCTCCTTCCCTTCCTACCCAAGGCTGAAACTACTGAGATCATATGAAGCGGAAAAGAGGGACTGAAAAGGGAATATAAACCTCCTTAAGAAGGCAAGAAATGATATACCAGCGTCAACAAAGATGGGGAAGCGAAAAGAGAGAAACCCTAAGGGAGAATATATATATATATATATATATATAGAGAGAGAGAGAGAGAGAGAGAGAGAGAGAGAGAGAGACGACGTACTTGAAGCGCCGGGAGAGGTCGGCAGTGCGAGAGGTGCACCAGGAGACGGCGGCGAAGGCGAAGGAGCCCAACCATGAATGGAGGTAGCGGTCCGGATCAGTGTGGGGCACCCCGGGGTCGCCACGATACACCTTCCGGAACAGGTCCTCCATGGATTCCTCTTTCTCTTCCGCGCTTCCCTCCTCGCCTTCCACCGACCCACTTATGGTTGGGCTCGGTACCGACCGAACTCGTTAGACAAGTCGTGGCAGACGGGCTTCAGGTTATTCGGCGCCACCTCCACAGCGCGGGCGGACCTGACTCGTGAGACAAGTGGTTGTGCAGCGCGACCGCCTCTACCCCTGGTTGCCTTGCGCCGCAAGTCAATTAGCGAAGCTCCCAAGAAACCCTCGCCGTCCGCTTATGAGATTTGAGGATCCACTGAGGACGTCTTTTGATGGTCCGATTCGATATTTAGATGCCTCGAAACCAAAGAACAAATTTAATGAGATGGACGGATGAAGCCTAATACAAGTTTGTGTCGTACAGCATAATAAGGATAGACCCTCCAACTCGATCTCCTGCAAACTTAATTAGATGGAAGGAGACAGACTAAATTCTGAGAGCAAACACGCACGGGAACAAGTTGCTATTTCTTTGCAGGTATCCAAGGAGAAAAATAAATGGAAGAGCAACCGGAAAGATGATGTCAGTTGACTGATCCACTTGCTACGATAATGTGTAACATTGAACTTTTAAGAGTATTACGTCGTTCGCTGCATGCAGGGGCGGCATCCCAAGAACAATGTGGTCACAGTTCTCATTGATACTTAATTCCATACCCCCTTTGATGAACATACGAAATAAACGGGTGTCTGATGATTGCCAGCTTGATCAGATCCAGCGCCTCTTGATTCCGGCCCACACCAGGGCAGCGACTACAGCCCCACCTAAATGTGCTGAACCTGAAATGTGCCCCTCGCCCTGAGGAATGAGAAGATAAAAAGAGATTAATCACACCATGATCAGTCTAAATAATAAAGCCAAGTTCCATTTAGCATCACTAGCAAACCGGATGAACTTATAAAAGTGAGTCCGAGTAATTGAAGGCAAATGAAGAGAAATGTGCTGCTCGACATGAAAGCTGCTAATACAAGAAAAGAAAAGAAAGCAAATTCCACATGGGTGGATAAAGAAATTAAAGCCAGACGGAAACACCAGAAATATACATATGTCAGCCGGTCACTTTTAGAGCACCTTTATATTCTATCAACAAGCACACATAATACAGCTTCTCAAATTCACAGAAGGGAAGACTGTGAGATCCTCTGCAACCAACACAGGGTCTCAACAAGTAAACAGAGGCGACTAGAGTAGCCCGTCAAAGATAAATGGTATGCGTTAGATCGAACTACCAACTTGTTACTAAATAACTGAATTGTTTTCCATTGTATAAAATCAGATGATCATAAAAAGCAACGTCAAATCACAAAGCAGCTAAAGGTTAGAGAAGGTTGGCAAGAAGTGATGAGGCAGAACCTCTGACGGAAAATGACACACTCCTCGAGGGGGGCCTTTCACAGCCTAGCAATCCATTCAGTGGTTTTAGAGTAATTGTGCTCCTATTGTTATGAATGCAGAAAATTATAAGCTCTAAGGCTGAGTTTTTACATTCCACATACCTGCTTAATCCGCCATAAATCAGTTCCAATCAAGAATGCTCCCTGTAATGACATGGCAGAGGCTAAGTTATGGACATGTAACACAAAATTTTCTTAAAAATCAAAGAGCACAAACATACCATTAATACTGCAGGCACAGGTATAATGAAGTTGATATAGTATATATTTTTTGGGAAAAGAAACACATTAAGAAGAATTATGGCATTTACGGCAGCACTTGCACCCTGCATGACATGGTGGCATAAGATTTAGAATAAATATAAAGAGAAGTAGAATTTTTGTATTAAATGAAAATGAAGAAAACGACAGGGCATAAGTAGCTTAGAATCGAGTGATCACACAGAAGTGGAACTGGAAATATACAAACAGATATGCTAAAGCTATGTTAACGAGCCTGATAAAGCATACCGGCATTTGGCATTGTTCAGATGCATATGGATGATTAAGGAGGAAGTGTGATACTTCCTCATAATTGACATACTTCTCTATTTACCTTCATGGATAAAGTAACCCTAAGGAAGATCATTTTTGATAAATAATAAAGCATCTATAGTGGGAGGAGATCTGTGGTATAGTAGTTGAGAAAATAATATCACGTTTATCTTTTGTATGTATATGTCTGTGTTCAGAAACAATGAATAAAGATATGAAATATCAGTAGTTACATATGTGTACATATGCATCCTGAATGGCATGGCCAGAGATAAAACATACCAGTGCAGGAATTCTTGATTCATCCCATCCTCGGTAACCCTAAAGATATCAAGATGGAGATCCAAATTACATAAGGTTATTCGATTGATAAGGAAAATGATAAAAAAGAAAATCGAATCATCAGCGAGAACTTATATTTCTGAAGGAAAAGTTGATGCTTGATCTCAAAATGCTATAGCAGTAGTTATGTCTGTTACCTTTGAAGACGGAACCATAAATGCCTTGTGCACCAAGTAAAAAATTGATCCACCTAATGCACCAGCTAAGTACAATTTCAGCAAAAATTCAGGACCAAATAGGTTGCCAATCTGTTTGTCACGATTAGGTTCTGATAAATTAGTCAATATATCTCAATACTGTCAGAACTGCAATACACAAGAAACTTTAAGTACAACTGTTACCCTTACAAAACATGCTTTGAGAAAAGTAAGAAGAAACAGGATATCAAGATTGCATATATTATAAAGTTTGTAATTCATCTATCAGGAATCACGCCCACGAAATAGTAGTAATCATATGGTTGTGCTTATGCAACTAAAATCTGATAATGAATAAGGTTTAAGACAGAACTACTACAAGAGTAGTCTAAATTAAATAATTAATAGCCTTGACTAGAGAATTTTTTATCTTCAACAAACACACGATCTTTCATGTATTCTACAGTAATGTTACTCTTTAGATTGCCCGAAAATAATTAAGGAGAAAACCTTTTCCAAGAGTCACACCCTTTCGACATTTACCATGTATATATATTTGTGTTTTCAATACCACATTTGTAGCTCATTTAATTCTATCAATGCCAACACTTAACACCCAATTCCCATTTCAGCACACTATGATTATGAGATCTGGTAGATGGATGTCAAAACTGTATTCCTCAATGGTAACCTCGAGGAGGAGACATATATGATATAGCCTCATTTGTCCAGGATAACCCGTATAAGGTGTGTAGGTTGCTAGGTCCATTTATGGATTGAACAAGCTTCCGGTTGGAACATAAGATTTGATGACATTAGATCTTATGATTTCATTAAGAATGAAGATGAGCCTTGTGTGTATCACTATCATATTTTTGGTATTAAATTTCCATGCAAGTGATGATGTTCATAAATAATGAATGTTCAGCCTTGAACCACAACTCATGATTCTAAAACTGTCATACTCACCTATTCTTCTGAATTCCGATAGCTGCCCATCGTGTGAATGTTCTAGCCGCTTAATATGTTTTTCCTGTAAATGTATCTTCAATTCATAATTAGGTTTACTATCTCATTGTACAATAGATGGACAACCTTGATACTCTTAACCAGATTTTCTGCAATAATTTCTAATATATTCAATAGGCACACACATAGGTTAACATTCTCAAGTTCGAAATACATGACTACCATCTCTAAATATCTGCAAGTGAATTTTCCTCCACTGTCTGCATATAACTATGTTGCTAAAACTAACCCCTTGGTAATTTGTGTCAACTCAAGTTTTGAAGCACTCAAGGATAAATACAACCAAACAACATTCATTTATGATAAACCATTGAAATTTGAAAACCAAAAATGCAATTTCAGGTAAGAGATCTTACACTTGATCCGAAGAAGTAAAGGCCGATCATATTTGTCACAAGATGGCTGGTATTAGAATGACTGAATGCGCTCGTAATCAGAGTGTGCAAGCGGCCACTTTTAAAATTGTCAAGTGAAATCTGCTCAATGGATATCAGACTAACAAAATTAAATTCCCATATTTGTCACCAGGTAGCATGAAAGCAATAAAACACCTACAATGCCAGGATTAAGCCTGCAGTCCCGTTAGTTCTAATAGGAATATAGGTTGATTCATGATAGAAATAGCAACGAGCAATAACACTTCCTGCAAAGTTAATACCATAAAGTGTTTCCTCATGAATGCAGGATCAGCAATCCGCCATAATAAGAAAACAGCAACATTAGCTCCAATCAAACCAAAGACCACTCCGTCTCCATTTGCTAACGGCATCAATTTTCTCCTGCAATAAGGAAACAGAAAGCTTGTGCATGTCCTAACAAAACAGAAGTTTCCACATACGACTCGGCAGCTTAAGCTCAGAAATCCAATGTATGAAATAAAAGCAAAAAAAAAAAATCCATAAAAGCTTAATTTGAATCGAGATATCTTCGATTTCTTTTCAGAACAAATCAATTTCAATGGCTACCTTAGTTCCTACGGAAGATGAGGATCATTGATCGATTATAACAAACAGATGTGGGACCATCGCCGCGTACAATTTGTCAGCAAAAACACAAGCCAAAATTTCTTCCGAAGAATCAAATGTAGTTACCAGAGAGGGAATCCATGCGAAGAGAGGAGTCGTTTGGGATCAAATCCGGACCGCCGCTGGAAAGAGATCTTGAGCGCGCGGACCCCGTCAAGGACGAGACCCTTGAGGCCGACCGCAGGCGCGGCGCAGAAATGGGCTCTCGTCGCCGCCTGCGATGGCCGGCAGAAGAGATGACGGGTGGCGAGGCCGGAGGGGAGAGGGTTGGCTTCCGATCGCCACGGACGGGGGAGGAGGCCAGAGAGAGAAGAAGCGCCGTGGGATTCGGGCGCCGAGGAGAGAAGGGAGCGGCCATGGGAAGAGGAAATGGTGTTCCTTCCGTCCTTCAAGAAGAGATGGAGGAGAAGCGAGTGATTCCTCCGCATCTCCTCGGTGTTCGTTTGCGTTGTCTTCGTGGAAGCCTCTTCCACTCTTCCCTTCTTTTCCCAGCAGCAGGACATGTCCTCTTTATTCTCTTCCTCGGTGATCCGTCGCGGTTTGCTTCGGTTCGGTTTGGATTGTCGGGCACAGTCCATCGTCCGGTTCACATTGCGGTTTATTTTGCACGAGTCACGCACCCTCGCTCTCTGCCGTCTGCCGTCGTCCGTCGTCGACTCGGGTGTGCATTGTCTCGTAACTCAACAACAATATATTATATAATTGAAGCAAGTGCGAGCGTTCGAGAAATCACGTCTCCTCGAGCGTCTTGACACCCATCTTAAAGCATCCCATGGCGGCCCATCAGTCCGTGGCCACCTGCAATTTGGGTGCTACGGTCATCTCTTCTCACAGGTCGGTGGTGCTGCAGAAACAAAAAACTGAAGTGCAGGTGAAACAACTGAGAGAGAAAAATTGCAGAAGAACAAGATTAAAACACTTCAAAATTCATGCTATACAGATCTGTATGGAAGATATAACAGACACTGAGGAGCTATGCAGATGGTTCAACACACGCAATGCAGCTCCAACAGGAAACAAAGAAGAACCCTGTACATGAATGGGCTCTGGACTCACAAGCAAAAGCAATAATAATAACAACAATAATAATAATAAAGAAAAAGAAAAAAGAAAGGAGAGAAAAATATGAAGAAGGCCTTCCGCAACCGCAAGAGAAAAATCCTATTTTCCCCGCTCTTGAGATTTCTGTACATTGTTTTTTTTTTCCTCGTACGGCAATCCAAAATCTTAAGCCTCCCCCCACCTCCTTTCACATTTTTGACCTCAGCCGAGTAAATAACCCAAGAAAATTGAAAGCCCTTGCGCATTCGGTAAAGAACTCCAAATAGCAGCATCCAAGGGCAACCCACCATATTGCCAGATATTTCAAAGCATGAGAGATAGAGGATCATGCTTCAAGTTTGGCCCCAAAGTCAACGTCACCTAGAATAAGTGGCTTGTGTCGATCTGAATCCTTTGTAGAAGCTGGAGGGTAACCCACTGCATCACAAGAAGCTTCTCCATTTGCATAGGCGGAGATACCTCCCTGATGATTCTCTTCACCACCACTGACAGTCCTTGATCTGCTCCTTGACCTGACATTAGTGCCCACAGGAAAGGGCTCCTGCAATCGAAAAATTACTTGAAATTCCAAGAAACTACCGATAGAAAATAATAACTACTCAATGAACTGGTAGATGCAGACCTGCAGCATGATCATCAACTACCAAATTCAAACGTGAAGAGGATATGATATAGAAAGAATTTGGTGCAATAGGCATAATGTGGAACAAACCTAAGATAGGCATGGAGTTCGGCATGCAGCACAAGGGTCTCCTATATGACATTCTAATTAAGTCGCATGGTGCCTAGACAATCATAAGGCCGGATAATAATGAGAGTTTTTTACAGCAAATTATCACCATATATTTCAAAATAGATGATATTAAGTTCTTGGAACAATGGCCAACTCCATAGCACATACTTTGTGAACTGCAGTTTATTTCCAAATACATCAAATTCTAGCTCAGATCTTCACATTTAATAATGATTGGAAGATGAGGATAGACGATATTTTCACTCCTACGTGGCTGTTTTAACTACTAAATATCAGCTTATATTTCCTTCTACACTTTCCAATGAGAAAATGTAGCTAACTTCAAATCACTGCTGCTTCAACTTCACTTGAGAGTCAACAAAAAATAAAGGCATCTAACATTCTTGAATGAAAAATCTAATTAATTTATTAAGAAAGTTTGCATATGGTACATGTTCTTTTGGCTTTCTCAATCAGATCGGTCACAAGATCACACCTGCTTGACAAAGTGGAAGAATACAACATTATTATAGGATGTATCTCACAGTTCAAAAGGTTTCATGTCATTCTTGCAACTACAATCTCAATGTTTAGTTAAGGAGCTCCTATTAGATATGTTATGCTTAAAATTCCAAAAGATGCTTAAAATAAATACCATGATAGGTTTTAATAACTCAAAGAGATAAAATGTCATTGAATATATTTTTCTAAAGTTCGCACAAGAATGTATTTGTTTTTGACATTTCTTGTTAAAGACTTCCCTTCTTATGGATAATTATTTATATATATTTTAGTGCCTAATATATATGGAAATACCAAAAAGAAAGAATATTTCATACAATTCTTGAGACCTAAGCTTATTGTAATCATATAGATGTCATTGTCACCACCTCTAAGCACAATCTTGGCTTGTCACTACTCAAACTAACTCCAGGATATATAAGATATTGGATTTTTAAGCCATACAGAATAGAAATATGAATGTCGCAATATGTTAATCCTGGTATAGAAAGAGAATGTGACATGGTGACAGTGGAAGGGATCTTGTAATCAGCATATTTTATTAGTGATACTATTTTGTCAACAAAAACCAACTATTGAAGTTGCTGGATGAACTACCAGACATCAGGAGCACAAGACAATAAAGCAATCAGAGCAATAAAAATTGTAGTACATGTGCCTCATACCTGATCCCCAGCATTAGGACCATCTGTATGGAAGAGGATAGGACGGCAACGCTTATCTTCATTCATCAGACTTGAGTTCTGGAAATGAGCAATGAGAGCGGCTTTCCCTTGGATTCGAGCATATGCAAGTGATGCCACCTTTTCACTGTTAAACTTCTCCCATTTCTTACCATTAAATGACTGCAGAAAAGCCAACATTTTAGCATCTCACAACTTCAAATGTGAAAAATATTTGCTAGTACAACACTCTAGCTAAACAGAATGATGATAAAGGAGGCTAAAAGTAAAACAGAAAGAAAAACAGATGCCTATGATAAAAATTACAAACTAGTAGGTAGAAACATAGATATGAAGCTACATTACAGGGAAATCTTTCCACATGTTGAGGTTATATATATATATGCTCATACATACTGGATAGAACTGGCAGAATTTCAGTGGTTTAAAGTCAGTGAGATGTATCAAACCTGATAGAAAGGAATAATATGTTGAGGGTTGATCATGTTTATAAATGCATAACCAACGTTGCATTTGTTCTGAAAAGTGAAAGGGTAAACACAACCAATTAGATGGTCAATAACAGACACAGGTATGCACATCGATAGCAAGTTATACAAAGGATACTGTAGTTACCTTAAAATCTATTGGCAAATAGATGAAGTCATAAGTTCCTCGATGGTTTTCATCAATAGCAGCCAAGAGCATCTTAGATGTGTACCTAAATAAACCAGGAAAAACTGTTCAAAGGGAAAGAATAACACGTACATACGTGCGTCCACAGAGAAAAAAAGGATGATGTAGATAAAGGTCAAGAATTCAGCATACTTGTTAGGGATGTTCTTTATCATAAGAGTCGTTCGAGCGTCTTCGCCACGTATAATTCGTTCAATATCAAGTTCATACTGCTTTTTGTTATCACACTGATTCACATTTGTGTCATTTCTTCGGCTCCTTATCCGGTCAGTAGAACCATCAAATGGACCAGGAATAGGGAACATGGGATTTCTTCCATGGAACATCTGGCCCCTTTGCTGAGGGGAAGGAATCCTGATGTGTGCAGGAGAAAGACAAGGATCCAGACAGTTGCCACTGGAAGGTGAAAAGATGTTACGAGAAGCAAGTTCTAGTGATTTCAACTGTGGAATTGCAGAAAGCCCCATATTTCCAAGAGATCCAGGATGAAAGCCAGGTTGCTCCATGGAATCCCCAGCATAGGCATGTCTCCTATCCAAAAGTGATGGATTGACAGAAGGTGCCGAACCAACATGATGGTGTAAAGGAATAACTGTGTTTAACATATGAGATTGTGCTCTAGGAATTCCATGGATCTGAGATGGTTGATGAGCAGGAATATTGTTTATAAGCAATGAAGAATTTGACCATAACATGGAGCCAGGGGGTTTATGGGGGAATGCATTTGTATTATTCCAAACATACTGATGTCCTTGAAGAGGATAACTTCCATTTGAGGAAACACCAAAAGCTGTAAAGATAATTGAACGCATTACATAATTAGCAAGCAAGCAATAAAGAGAAAGTGGTCTTAAAATATCAATATAACAGGCAATAACTACCATCATAAACGTCAAAAACTAATTAGATTCATAAAGTGTCATCTGAATCTCAGATTTTATAACTTGTTTTAGTATGAAAATGAACAAAGAAGGTGTTCAATATATAATTAGTGACCAAACGCAATTTTAGCTTTAAAAAGTGTGGAACATATATTGATGACAACAATACTATTTTGTCCAAATGAATGTTCTATTCAACTTAGTACCTTCATTAGCATTAAAAGAATGCCCGTTGAAGCTTCCAGAGCCTACTTTCTGCAGGTGCCTTTTGTCAATTCCTCCAGAAGGTCTGGAGATGACCCCGATACCCATGGTTGACGTAGTATTCGAGTTATAAGGGATGCAATTAGATATTCCATTGTGATAATCTGGAAGGGAGTGAGGATGGATATCAGACATGCCCTGGAATCCAGTATTGATCTGGCCCACTGAAGGGCTTATATCAGCATGGGTGGCTTGATTGGTGTGATTACCAACAGATGCAATTTTTACAGGGGAAGATAAATTCTGTGGCACGCTAGATGAGAATCCATGGAATGTGGTCCCCATATGTGGGGTAAATGGTGCTTGAATTGCTGAGGGTAAACCATGGAGTGCTCCATTCTCAAGATTATTAGGTGTGATTGGCCCAAGAGAGGATGAACCTGAAAAAAAGTGGCATGCATTACGTCTAGCTACATAGGTCACAAGCATAACATGATATGAAAAATGACAAGGCACAACTAAAGATAGAAGCCTCAAATTATACCAAGACACCCAGGTAGAGAGTTTTTAGGGCTTCCCTGCCGGCATCCATCTAATTCTTCCTGCTCCAGCTCTGGAGATAACCGTTGCATCAAGCTGTTGGTAAAGAAATGTGAGTCACTAGATAATAAGCCAAAGAGAGAAGCAAATTTAAACATCAAGGTTATCTTTTTATAAGGTAATGATAGAAGATAGATATGATAGTCGATGTAAGATCTCTCAAAACACACGAGTTCACTTTTTGCACTAGGGAGGCCAAGAATCAAATCAATAGGTCAAGTACCATCTTCAAAAACTTGACATGTAGACAATCTGATAGAGAGATGCATTAAATGGAGAAGCTTTGTCCGGATAGAAAGTATCATTTAGAAAGCTCAATTCTTTTGGAAAATAAGTTATTAACTAAAAGTAATCATGAAAATTGAGAATATTAGATATTATGACTAATTATAAATTAAATGCTAATGAAAATAAAAAAATAGAAGTAATGTAAAATTTATTGTTATACAGAGCATATGCTTAGATAATGATATATGCTGTGTTTTAAGAGAAAATAATTTGGCTTGAACTTCAATTATAAATATTCTCTGCAAAAATATGTTCTAACATGTCCAAAAAAAGTTGCATGATCAACTATATTCTGTTTTAATACCTGTCTGATATAAGTAGCTACAAATTATCATAATTGCTTTCAGTGATTTGCATTACCTGTAATTGTAATATAAATGGTAATTTAAATGGAACTTTCAACTTTACTTGAAGTCAAGGACAATTTATGAACATGCAGCCATCCGGTTGCCATTAATCTCTGCCCCGGTGGTTATATATTGGCAAAGTTAGTCGTAAATTTCAAATAGAGTAAAGTTAGTCATAAAAAGCAACTAAATAGGGTAACCCTGACAACAGAGGTAAAAAGTGAGATAGTTCAGAATTCTGTGAGTGGGCAATATGGGCATTGCAGTGACAAGATTCACATGAAATGAGGCTAAAGAATAAATCAACCTAAATGATGCTAAACATCACCAAAGTCTGGTCATAATACTGATAGTAGGCACTAGCTCAATATACTAAGACTTTGCGGACAAATTCCAAGATCATAATGATGCCCAGCATATATGACTTGCCACGAAATCTCAGGTGCTACCTTCTGCACTGCCTCATACCCTACCTCTTGCAAGCAAATATCTGAATCATCCCAGAAATAAACACTTGAAAGTTGAAACAACCTATAGGGTACTACACAGCCATTTCAATGGAAGTTTTATATTATCACTATGTCGTCTGAAATATGTTACAACTATAATAATTAACACACGCACTTACAGCTGAAACTCAAAGCAAGGAAAAAAAAATTCGTTTCCTAGATATGCAAAGAAAGAATATAGGAAACATCAATAAGTAGTTGTTCAACGGCACAAAGTTAACAAATAATATTATGTAGATTAACAGAGGACATGATCTTTAACAAGGCTAATTCTAAAAGTCAATTCCAAATAGCTAAAACTTCAGGATCTGTTGTAGCTGTCAAAATTCATCCCTAATAATTATGACTTCTGGCTTTGTAATTATTGTCTATATAAGCAAATAAACATAAAAGATAAGTCCAAGCCTAAAAACTCAATGCCAGCTGTTGAACTTCAAGTCCACCACAGAACCATTCTGAACATATATCAACATGATATTGTGACTATTTGAATCAGCCAGAGAAAACATATTCTTCAATCAAACCAACATCAATACAGAGATATGGAAGGAAGATACGATTTGAAAGGGTCCACAAGATCATTATTATGAAAGCTCAGCTAAATCCTATAAGGTAGTCTATAGAAAAAAAATATTGAAAAGATGGAGTTCAGATTTAAGAATTTGATAAACATACACTGACACAATTCAAGAAACTGACATGACAAAGACCAGGCACCAAGTTTCTGATAATCCAAATTGACTAATCATGGATCCAGTCATATAAATTAGAGCTGAGTTGCTGACAGAAAACTATAAGAAAACGATACAAGTATAATGCTGTATGTTCAATTTGTCTGCTACTTTAAGAATATACATAAGAATGATAGAACGCCAAAAAACAAATACAAATACCATGGGAAATTTAGTAAAGACTTATAACAAACCAAAAATTGCATTTAGTTTTCCATGTATCTTCCAAGCATGATCAAATAAAAAACAGAGCCTCTGTCTAGAAATGTGGGGAGAAAAGTGTTTGATTGGATGATACCTATGTCTTGCACCTCCAGGGCGGCTAGGCTCAAGCTTAATTTTCTTGCCTGCAACGTCACTCCTATTTAGGGCATGGAGAGCAGCTGCAGCGGCTCTAATATCATAAAATTCTACGAATTTGTGGTGATGCTTATGTGGAGTCTCAGATATCTATAAGGTCAAATTCAGGATTGACATCATTAGTAGCTTTATCATAACACCAAAAGAACTTCAGTTTATTGCCACAATCTATATCAATATAATGAATGCAGAAAATCTACATCACCTCTTTGATTTCGCCATAAATACCAAATATCTGATGGAGATCATCAATTGTAATAGAAGAATCTAGGTTAAATACAATAAGCATACCCTCATTTATATCTTCCTCCGAAGGATTGTCCTAATAACCAGAAAGCACGTCACTACAAGAAGATATGTAATCCACAGGCATTTATATATGCCATGGGAAGCGTATACATAGTCTGTACAAAACACGAGAGGAAGTACCAGATTTCATGGCAAACACACAAGAAATGTAAAGATAACATAAACCATCATGATAAGATAACAATATAAGGATGACAAGAACCACCATGATAACATGATTAGGTGACAGCATAAAGATGAAAAGAACCATCATTATAGAAGCGGGGCTCTTTCCATATTCCCTAAATGAAGTTGAAAAAAAAAATCACTGAACAGAAATTCCTAGCTTCATCCCAAAGAAGAATGAGATCCTGTTAGGATCAGTATTGCTTTTGAATCGCATCAATAACCAGACCATTCACCTTACAGGCTGTCTCATCGTACCACCAGATTTGCATGGCATAATGCTAAAAGCAATATATGAATACTATCTGCTGGTTAAGAGGCAGCAAGAAAACTTGTTTTGAAGGGATAAAATGTAGTATCCAAGTGTCAATTCTAAACATACAAAAAATTAGTAGATAAAGTTTTAAATTCAATCAATGCATGGAAGACTGCAGGATAAGGTTCAGGATGGATGGCATTTACCAGTACGATGACTTATCGGCACACAGACCAAGGTGATCGGGGTGGTATGTTCAGTACAGGGTCTTTACCATCTGGTAAAACAAGGTGCAGACCCTGTACCAGGCATTTTCTTCTCTTTTTTTTGTCCTCGGTAATTTTTTCATGCTTTTTCCAAAGCTAAGTTCATACTGGCATATGGAAGCTCGGTACACTGGTATGGACCAGAACAATACCTGTCAAAATCCTGGATTGTACAAGTCTGAAATGGGCATACCACACGGTTAACCCCGATCCACATAATAGTAAGCTATTGGACAGGTAAACATTGATCATTTAGTTGATCCAACATTTGAATTCTAAATCAGACAGGCAATAGAGATTGACTCATTTAGCATCACTTGCTTTTTAAATCAACACAAAGTTGGTTCTACTTTTCAACCAGAATCTTATCTTAATTTGTGTTACGTTGAACATGGACCAGGAAGATCAGTTTTCATTATACAAGGCAATCGCAAAGGATGATATCTTTTATCCCTTATTTACTTTTGGAGATTTCTCACTGGAAGTGGTGGTGGGTTATACAATTGTGTAGGGCAATCATGCAAATCATGTCAGATTTACCTCGATATATTTCCAAGTGTTACCCCAGTTCATATTACTGTTACAAAGACCTAACTGAACAAAGGAAAGCAGTATAAATAAAAAAAAATCTAAAACAATGGATTTCAGGATCAAAGTACTTAGAGAACTTCTAATGAACTGTAATGTCAGGACACCATTTGAAAAGAAGACAGGAAGTCATTACCTTTGGAATAGAGAAGTGGATATCCATATTCTGATGCCTCAATGGCTTGTTCTGAAGCGCTTGCATTGCATTTTGTGCTGCTCTTATGTCATAATAAGATATCATAACAAAACCACGATCCTTGTAAGCAGTGTAAAGTGTGTGTATATCCCCATAATGCTTAAGAAATCAAGAAGATAGCAATCAGGAATTAAGAAATCTGTGGACACTACCAAAAGCACTTAATCAAAGAATTGACAAGAAAGATAGATCAATCTGAGTGAAAAATGTACCTCAAAGAGAGCCCTTAATTCACCATCTTCGACATTGCTATTGATATTTCTAACAAAAAGTGATCTAGATGGATGTTCAGCATATGGGTGTTCATTGGAAAATGGGCCATTTGGTTCACCTTGTTGACCAGTAGAGAGCCCTCCCCCGACAAATTCAGATTTTCTATTGCGATTGGAATTATCATCAGATTCCAGTTCCATACCACCACCACTGTAGAATATGTCATCGTCAATGTCATTCCCATTGCTGGGTCGATGAATACATCCAATATTGTCAGCAGCACCAGGGAACAAGTCATCATCATCAGGAAGGAGATTTCCAATAGTCCGAGCTTCAATTTCCTCCATTGATTCAAAAGGCTCATCTTCACCAAAGTTTGACTTAACTGAATTAACAGACTGACCAAAGGGAACAATTCTTGATGACAATCTCACTGCCAGTGAAATTAACAATAATAAACATAGACATTCCAAAAGCATAATCTTACATGCCAAAAAATTCCATGAAAAAAAGCAGGAAAATGAGCATGTATTTGTAGGACTTTACTCCATAAAAATATTAAAACAGAGAACAAAATTCTTCTCAGAAGAACTCAGGCATCTAGGCTAGCAGCATTATCTAAAAAGGTACTAAAGTATGAATTGTAGGAGAAAAACACACATTTTTTGTTGAGTATATCTGATAAAGAGCTTGAGAAGAGTCCATTCTCACATGGTCCACTAAGATCCATTATGTTCCCCTTGCCAAACAAAGGAGGAAGAGACAACATATCAGATTGGAATCCAGAAACATGATCAGCAAGTCTTGAAGTAGGAGGAATGCTGGTCACCCTTTGTGGCACCGTCAGATGATGTTCAATGTTAGACTCTGTCTTCTGGTCCTTGAGATTGTAAGACTTTGGAAGCTCTAAACATTCCATAGAGCTTGCTTTAATCTCACAATGCTTATCAGGTGGAGAAGATGAAACGGACTTACTCCCTGACATCAGTTGTCTTCCCTCTGCAAAAGATGAATAGGGCGATGCATATATTACACATTTGCCCTAGATCATAAACAGAAATAAAAAAAAAACAACACTGGTTTAATGTGAAAGAGCTTATCAAGTGAGGAAGAGATTTTTAAACCAATTTATAAGTATAAGGGTGATATCCAAAACTATTCTATATATTGGAATTAGGATTACAAGTTATACTATGAAAACTTGGAAAAGAGTTATTGAAAATTGAGTAAGGTGTGAAACAAATATCTTTTGAAATTAATTTGGTTTTATGTTTAGAAAATCAACAGTAGAAGTTATTATTTATTTTAACAACTAATGAAAACGTATAGAGAAAAAAAAGTTACATATAATTTGTATTAATTTAGAGAAGGTTTATTAGAGGGTTCCTAGTTTCTAGACATTAATTATCATGGGATTTAAAAAAGGTGTATTTATTAATTATATTGGTATTATAATGAATATAAATGACAGTGCATCACTAGTGTGTCTAATGAGTTTGCTATACAATATTAGCATAGAACTACATCAAGAATCCTTATTAAGTATTTACCTTTTGGTCTAATTAACTAATTATTTAGATAATAGATTTCCCTATTGTATGATTAATGATATTATTTTAGTTTATGAGAGTAAATGAAACTAATTCTAAACTTGAGTTATGGTGACAATCCTTATAAAGTAAAAAAGTTTTAAATTAAGTAGGACCACATCCGAACATGTGAGATATAACCTTAGTAATACTTAGAATAGATTCAAGGATATAGTTATGTCAAACAACAAGAAGATTCATTAAGTATAAGCTTTAGGCATCTTGAATCAATAACTTAAAAGTACGATGGACACAGATTAATTTAAAATTTCTGGAGAATGGACCAGTTCACGTGAGTCTTCCAACATCGAGCAAATGACCAATTCTAACACTAGCACTTGTCAAAACGAATTATTAAATGAGTTAAACAACTGAAGGACATACACTACAAACAATAGAAAATGTGTTACTTGATAAATTCAAGCACCATGATGCCCTTTGATATAGGTGAGATTCTTGATGTGCAGAAGAGAACGCATCAGAATCCAAAATTACGGCAATTGTTACTGAGGACAGGCACCATGGCCTAGGGTTTGGATCCCCTCTTCATCTTGAAAAGGTTCTAGGTTTGAGAACTAGTGGGGTGGTACCAAATTACCTGACCTAAGTAGCTCTTTAGGTGGGATTGATACTTCTTAGTAATTTTCAAAAGAAAAGAAAAGAGCAAAAGGGAAGAGGCAATTGTTACCTCAGTAGCAACATGCGGCTCCTCAGAAAAAGTTGAAGACGCCACAGAGTGCAAGTTGAATACAGAGAGCCGCCCCTGGTCCATGTTTTCAGTTGGCATCCTGCAGCTCCAAAACCAAGGCGAAAACTAAATTCACATTGAGGCGCCCGGAAAGCCCTCTTCCTAAATTCTCCGGATGAACAGTTGATCCCTTTGGAAACTAAAAAGGGCAAAAACAAACACAGAAAGTAAATGGCAACTAGAATGGGTTCTTTCTTCGTCTCGACGAAATCGTCGATGTTCTTCATATTTAAAAGAACAAAGAAAAAAATCCCACAGAGAGGATCCCAAACCAAGATTAATGTTTTAAGACGAGTTAAGCGAGATCGCTGCAGCGACCCGAATGCCAGCAGTTAGGGAGCAAAAGAAACTCAGAGCAAGCAAGAGATCGCAGCAAATCGAGAGAAACAGACAAATCCAAGTACCTGAATTCAAGCTCGCAATTGCAACCGCAGGCGCAAGACCCGACCTTTTGACGCCAATTCCCAGGCAGATCACAAATGAGCAGACAAATTCCAGCAAAGAACTTACGAAGCAAGCAAGAAGACGAATTCAACGAGTCGGTTCCTCACCAGATCGCCCCATCTTCCGTTCTCGCTGACCAAGAACCTCCGCAGAACGGCACAAAAGGAGCTGGGGCCTGGCCGAATTTAAAGCAGTGGTCCGCACAAGGCGAGGGAGCGGCTTGCCAGGGAGAATCCCCCAAGGGTCACCTCGGCATCCGTGTCGTACGCGAGCCTCCAATCCCGCCCATCACCCCTCCGTCCCTTCTTTCCCGTCCAATGTAAGCAAGAACACCACGCCCCGGGTACAGCTAAACCAATCTTTCTTCTCTTCGGAAGAAATCGAGAGATCCCAAGCGCAAACCTCAGAATGGGTGATTCCGTCGGGATCTTTGGTGGATTCCGGCGAGCTGTTGCCGGAATCTATGGCGATCCGCCTCTCCCTCCGCCCGGGGAAGAGAGACGAGCACAAGCAAGAATGAGAGAGAGAGGAGGAGGAGGAGGAGGGTTGTTATTCGAAGCTTTAGAGTGCGAGAGAGAGAAGGGAGAGGGCGGGCCGCAGATTAAGGGGTAAACGGCGGAGGAGAATGAGACGGAGACGGAGGCGGAGACGGCGCGCCGTTATCGTCCTAACGGCGTCGCCCTCGATCGCGGGGTGGGTCGGATCGACACGCTCGCCGCCCGGAGATTTAGCGTCCTCCAACTCGCTCGGGAACTCAAATTACCTTATTACCTTAAACATGCAACCCAATTTTCCGCAATTAAGGTGATAGCGAAGGGCAATATAATCATTTCGACGACCGAACTGCCCCTCGTGGCTTTTCGCTGTTGAACATATAGAAGCTGTTTCCTGTTTTCGGGAGAAATCTGGTCCAACGTTAATTAAAATATACATGCTCAGCAGATCCAGAAATCACCATATCCTGTGCCATATGTCTCCGACAGCGAATAGGTTCTCCCAGCGGAGGGTCGCCCATCGATGGCCCTTCAAGATGCGCCACGATGAAGATGAGCTCTGTTTTATGCCTGTGATGGTGCATAGGATCTCACAGGAATCATTTGTCTCTCCCTTACCATTACTGTCCGATCCGGGACGGAGGGACCGGATCAACCTACTTCTTACCATGACAATTGCATGTGTACTGGTAAGAGTTATGTGAATAATTAAGGAGCTAATGCTCGTAGACGTACATTGAAAAGTGATTGATGATGGAGTGTAAGTCGAAGTTGGTTTCTTCTCTTATCAACGAGTACAAGCTTTGCATGGATCAATGGATGTCCTTGTGCTCATCCTTAGAAGCTAAGCTTGAAAGTTACTCCTTACCTCATGAAAAGGACAACCATTCTACAATGTGTTGTCCGTTCTGTCCATTTCTAGTTTACATCTTATATCCGAATGGACTTTATCATGTCAAGATGATGAAAAGGTGACAAAACAAGGACCAGAGTGACCACTTTTTACAGCCAAGTAGAGTCAAAGGACATGAGTGAGCATTTTTTTTAATCCTAATTTAAGATGCTAAAATCAATATTCTTTTCTTTGCAAATGATAAGCAAAATAAGATTTTAACTATGACATACTCAATATATTGGATTAATCGAAACTCCACACGTGCAGACTAGAAATTATTCTTCAAACTCCTTATTCCAATAATATTTCTATCATCATCGTAAAAATCTTGTAGATATAGTTCAAGAAACTTATACTAGTTTTACAGTTAATACTCATGATTGATCGATCCGTATCTCATGAGGTTATAACCTACAAAGGATAAATTAGGTCAACTTGACTCTATGATTCCACGATGTACATAGACAACTAACCGTGCCATTAATAAACCCTAAGACAACTTATTATTGGTAATCGAAAATCTTTATTCACTAGCTGTATGACACCTAATATCCTTAGATTAATGTATCGTTGGAGGTTGTCATCACGGTCAAATCGGTTCCCCCCCTGTACAAACCAGATAAGGTTTGGAGTGTCCATCCAAAGAATAATCGTCCAGCTAGTTTCCCTAGATGATATGTTAGCTGATATGGCATAGGACCATGTGGCAAACTACCATTGGAGGATTGACGGGATCCATCGGATATCAAACTGATCGATTGCTATTTCGACTATTAATACCACAACATGATAAGGTAGGTCCATCCAACGACAGTCAACTTGGTGTCCTTTCGCAATCAAGTTTAACAGGCACCTAAATCAAATATTTTAAATGCACGTACTAAAAATGCGAATTTGCTGAGAGGTCATTTTCCATTAATCAACATATTTTGAAGTATCTACACGCTACACATTCGTGTCTCCTCATTTACAATATTAAATGTTTCGTTTGAGAAGGTGATGATTCTAGTTGGGTTTTTTCTTTTATTTATATATATATAGATATATATATATATATAGAGAGAGAGAGAGAGAGAGAGAATTATGAGCTTTAGATTTTTAATCCACAAAGTTTGTCTTTTAGTTTACTAGGAGAAACAAGTGTTTTTTTTTTGGTGAATTAAAATATATGACATAATTGAAATATAAAGTTCAAACTACGAAGAAATTATTACCTGACACTGAGCTATGATGTTTAGGGAAGATCCATTTGATGTTCATCAACATACACCTACAAGAGAGAATCAACAAACTGAGCTCTTTATCTTTGACATTTCCATGCACAAAGAGTCCATCTGATTTCTCCACATACCTCAATCAATCATATCAGGAATAATTCCACTTCGCTATGCTGCCATTGTTTTTATTATTGTACGTTTTGCTGTGGATTCTGAAATTTATGCTGCTGGTCCCTAGCTGCACAACCAGCAGTTAGATTGTCCCATCTTCTCCTGCAGTATATATATATATATATATATATATATATATATATATATATATATATATATATATATATATATATATATATATATATATATATATATATATATATATATATATATATATGTACATATATATACATATATATGTACACATATATATATATATATGTATATATATACATATATATACACATATTTATATATACATGTATATATATATGTGTATGTATATATACATATGTATGTATATATGTATATATATATACGTATATATAACATAGGTGTTCATTTTTAAGCAAGCAAGTTGCCGGTTAGTTTTTGTAATAAAAGTGAGATAGCAAGTAGTCCTGTCTCCTGTTGATAAATCAGTTAGACTATATAGGCAAGAGAGTATTAAATAAAGAAATATATATAAAAATAATGCAGACTATTTGAACTGTTACATTTTCCAAATATACGAAGATTGAGAATGTCAAAACCACAAACTGTAATTTGGAATATTTTAGTTAATAGCTAGGTTGGATAAATAGCTTCAGTCATGGAATACTCTATGTTCTTTTGAGGGTGAGCATTAATGAGAGTGAAGGTGGATGGCATGGAATTGTCAAGCATCACTTGATGACGGCATGTGGTTTCCTTACCTTCTTCTGGGCATTATGATGCTCCAAGACAGGACCATGTGTCGCCATTTTATTCAAAGACAGAGGAAGAGTAATCCTGCAGGGTAAAAACACTTGTTAGAGATTTAACAGGAAGAGTGAGAGAGTAATTCGGATCCAACCAAATGAATCAAATCAAAGGCGTTCACAGTGATCTTTCAGTGTGTGCATGAGAGAGAGAGAGAGAGAGAGAGACCACCAAGAGCGCAAAATAATTAATTGATGTGAAATATGTACTCATAGAACGAAAGTCTGCAAAAGTTGCTGTCAAAATTAAATACCATGTCAGAAAGAGCTATCGTTCTGAATGATATGTTGACACTCTTTTAGTGGACAATCATATGAAACCGAATGGTGAATGATAAACCTGTTGGCGTCTTCTGTGCTCCCATCTGCTGCCCAGTTACCTAAAGGTTCAGAATGCTGATTATGTTGTTGAAAGCATGCAAATGCTAAAATTATTCGAGCAAATAGGCTTTAGCTCAAACTGTAATTCAAATCAAACCGAAAGCAAGAAGAGTTCCATGTTTCATGTCCCTGGATTGAGAATCCAACGTACCAATGGCTTCTTAAGCCCATTATCCAATGAAAGGAACCCAAGAAGTGAAGGACACGACAATGACAGCAGCATTTGGATAGATTGGATCGAGGGCCAAGTTTTTATTTGAATAAATGATAACCAAACACTTCAAATACAAACCACATATATTACCTCCATTTGCATACTTTTCTCTTCTGCTGGTCACATCATCGAGTGTCCAATCTCTCAATTCCCCTAATGTATCACAGTTTCTGCTTCAAGCAGTTGTTGGAAGCAACATCAGATGCTTCTGCATCAGTCAAGCAAAGAGTTGATTTGTTCAGTTGTTGAGCATATAGAAATTGATAACTACTGTTCAAATGACCAATAACAAAATAAAAGATGAATTGAAATGCATAAATACCGTCAATGCCGGTCTCAATTAGATCATTGACAATTAACGTAAAATTATGTCAAATCTTATGAATATAAATCTTAATCAATTTCTCAATAACGATAAAAGATCTATGTGGTCCTTAATTTTAACGCCCTTCATATCATGGTATGTAATTTCGAATGATACCACCCGGTATGGGCGGTACATACCGGTCCGAGAGGATACCGATACGCGGACCGCCCGCTACCGAACGATACGTGTATTTTGGCTAGTACCGAGACGTACCGACCGGTACCGAGGTGTACCGATCGATACCAAAGTGTACTGACCAGTACCGCTCCAGGTTTCGATCGTTACCAAGATATATCGATCAATACGGGCTAGCATGGTACCATCAATATGCCATAGTGTACCAACGGTACATATCAGTACATACCATACTGATCAGCTCTCGGTACACCGATACGGTACGGTATTGCGGACCTTGCTTCACATAATAAATAATCGATTTCAGCATGAGGAACAATCAATTCATCTTGGTAGACAGCACATAATGAATAAAACCACACTTCCCCAATCAAAAACAGAAACAATTAGTCCACTATGGCATGAAAATTTCTAGGTTGAGAATTAAGCCTTGCAAGCAGCAACAACCATAACTTGGTAGATACATAAACCACATATATTACCTCTCTCAGCATAGTTTTCTCTTCTGCTGGTCACATTACCAAGTTTCCAATCTCTCAATTCCCCGAATGTAATAACAGTTTCTGCTTCAAGCAGTTGTTGGAAGCCCAACATCAGATGCTTCTGCATCACTGCATCAGTCAAGCAAAGAGTTGATTTGTTCAGTTGTTGAGCATCTAGAAATGGATAACTATTGTTCAAACAACCAATAACAAAATCAAAGATGAATTGAAATGCATGAATACTATCAATGCCGGTCTCATATCCGGATGGAAAAGGTGAAGGGTTGTATTAGGTCACTAACAACCAGCATAAATTTATGTCAAATCTCATGAATATAAATTTTAATCGATTTCTCAATAATGATAAAAGATCTATGAAGTCATCAGTTTGAACAACCGATTTTAGCGCAAGGAACAATCAATTCATCTTGGTAGACAGCACATAATGAATAAAACCTCACTTCCCAAATCAAAAACAGAAACAATTAGTCCACTACAACATGAAAATTTCTAGGTTGAGAATTAAGCCTTCCAAGCAACAACAACCGTAACTTAGCAGATACATAAACCACATATATTACCTCTCTCAGCATAGTTTTCTCTTCTGCTGATCACATTTCCAAGTGTCCAATCTCTCAATTCCCCTAACGTAATTACAGTTTCTGCTTCAAGCAGTTGTTGGAAGCCCAACATCATATGTTTCTGCATCAGTCAAGCAAAGAGTTGATTTGCTCAGTTGTTGAGCATCTAGAAATGGATAACTACTGTTCAAATGACCAATAACAAAATAAAAAATGAATTGAAATGCACGAATACCATCAATACTAGTCTCAATTAGATCATTGACAACCAACGTAAATTTATGTCAAATCTCATGAATATAAATCTTAATCAATTTCTCAATAAAGATAAAAGATCCATGTAGTCATCAGTTTTAACACACTTCACATAATTAATAATCGATTTTAGCACAAGGAATAATCAATTCATCTTGGTAGACAGCACATAATGAATAAAACCACACTTTCCAAATCAAAAACAGAAACAATTTGTCTACTATGACGTGAAAATTTCTAGGTTGAGAATTAAGCCTTCCAAGCAACAGCAACCATAACTCGGCAGATACATAAACCACATATATTACCTCTCTCAGCATAGTTTTCTCTTCTGCTGGTCACATTACCAAGTGTCCAATCTCTCAATTCCCTTCATGTAACCACAGTTTCTGCTTCAAGCAGTTGTTGGAAGCCCAACATCAGATGCTTCTGCATCAGTCAAGCAAAGAGTTGATTTGTTCAGTTGTTGAGCATCTAGAAATGGATAACTAGTGTTCAAATGACCAGTAACGAAATAAAAGACAAATTGAAATGCATGAATACCGTCAATGCCGGTCTCATATCCGGAGGTGAAGGGTTGTATTAGGTCACTGACAACCAAGATAAATTTATATCAGATCTCATGAACATAAATTTTAATCGATTTCTCAATAATGATAAAAGATCTATGTATTCATCAGTTTGAACAACCGATTTTAGCGCAAGGAACAATCAATTCATCTTGGTAGGCAGCACATAATGAATAAAACCTCACTTCCCAAATCAAAACAGAAACAATTAGTCCACTACGACATGAAAATTTCTAGGTTGAGAATTAAGCCTTCCGAGCACCAACAACCACAACTTGGCAATACATCACACACCTTGTTCCATGAGAAATTGAAAGCAAATGAGACTATATGTGGAAAACAAAGGATAAGAACCCTAATACAAACAGAACATTCTCTCTCGCAATATACCAGCTAAAGATCTACAGCAATATCAGAGATATGTTGTCCTCGAAAATGGAGGGATCTAACATTTAGATTAAAACAACCGTAGAAGAAGTATAGGAACGATAGGTGATGGAGGCGAAACCTGTGTGCTGAAAAAGCTAGGTCGGTGATGATTGCAAACTAGGGTTCCAGCGAGGAATTAGAGTAGAGGATCGAGGAGGGGTTGGCGATCGAGAAAGGGCAAAGAGGAGGGGCAAGGGCGGCGGAGGAGACGAACCCACAGCGGTGGCGATGGAGCTCATGGATAGGCGAAAGCAATCTTTGAATAGCTCCGGTTTCTCCTCTGTTCCGTCTCTTCCTCCATGTCGAGGCCGCCTTCTATAAGTGGGCGGGACCGAAACTGAGCGCTTTCTTCTTCGTCTTTGGCGCCGGAGATCAAATTCTAAAGACTTGAATCCGACGGCCCAGATCGTCTTGATGCCTCAGCTTTTAACGGTGAAAAAATTGGTACTAAAAAATGAAAAAAAATGTTAAATTGATGTATTAATATATATATATAGCCCAAATCAAGTACGTAAAGGAATAATAAATACCATACAATTTCATATTTCCAATATAATTTCTTCGCCGTTTATTCTCTCCTTTTTACAAATTGTTTTTTTTATTATATATAAATATTTTAGTATACAAAACATATTCAGAAAATATCACAATCAGAATTGAACTGCTCAAGATCGATATCGATTATTTTTGGAATCGGCAACCCGTCACATGGAATAAGTTTTGGTTCCACCGATTTAATTTTGATTCGAATCGAACTATGACTGGGACTACTCGAATGCCAAATGAACAACTCCTCCCCTTTCAGCAGTCTCTCACGGCCATGGATCCAAAATGCCGCCTTTTTGTGGCCAGCCGCCGCCAAGTTCTGCCGTAGAGTGGGTTGCGCGGCCGCCGGAGGGCGCATCTCCAAATGCCTCATCACCTTTAGAGAGCATGGGCCTGAGCTGGAGAAGTTCTCAGCCAGTAGTCCACCGGTTCCAGTTCCGCCAAGGTCGCCTTTAGAAAGCAAACAACTCTGCCGCCAAGGTCGCCACCAGCACCTCCCCTGCTCATCGGACTGGGGAATCTAACACGGCCGCGTCGTCCCCTACTTCAAACTCCACGTCGAAAAGGTTCGCTTCGTTGAATAGAGACGAAAGAGCAGGTTTCGGGAGAGAAAAAGGGCCGGCTGTGGTCGAAGTCGTCGACGGCCTGCAGCGGCATGGCCTCGTGGAGCGAAGGATTCGGTAGAAAGGCGGCGTCTTTGAGGTCCTCAAGCAAGGAGTTAAAGCCAGAGAGGCCGAACTAGTCCTCCTTCCTCTCCTCCATCTCCCCGCCATTGGAGCCCGAGGCGTTTCCTCCCGTCCAGAAGACATCCTCGAAAGCATCGCTACTCTGCTCACTTCGGGCAGAAGAGAATAAGAAGGCGATGCGTGCGCTGCGGCAGAAAGTTAGGTTTGGGGGCTCTTTTCTCCTTTGATTCTGTGGCTGGTTATCGATCGATCGATCGATCGCCCCTTCTTCTTCCTCTCCATCTTCTCCTCCTCCATTCACCCCATCGGAAGGATCCTTGTCTCGTTCCGATATAAGCAATGGCTGAAGGTGAGGATGTTCAACCTCTGGTGTGTGACAATGGGACTGGAATGGTCAAGGCTGGATTTGCCGGTGATGATGCTCCAAGGGCTGTTTTCCCCAACATCGTAGGCCGCCCGCGCCACACCGGTGTCATGGTGGGCATGGGTCAGAAAGATGCATATGTCGGAGACGAAGCTCAATCCAAGCGTGGCATTCTGACTCTCAAGTATCCCATTGAGCATGGCATTGTGATCAACTGGGACGACACGCAGAAGATATGGCACCACACTTTCTACGTCATTTATATTATTTTTTTTAAAGCTAATCCTATCGGTTGAAGTTCTAAGAAGCAAAAGACAATCGCATGATTTACGACTGAAGCTAAATATTGTGCTATCGCTACAGCTACTATTGAACTCAATTGGATCACAAATCTCCTTAAGGAACTCAACGTTAATTCTACCATTCCTCCTATAATATATTATGATAATATTGAAACTATCTACTTGTGTGTCAATTTAGTATTTCATTCATACATGAAACACATCGTCATCGACTTCCACTTTGTACGAGATCAAGTTGTCAGATATCAACTACGTGTCTCTCACGTACATACAGCTGATCAACTAGCAGACTCACTCACGAAGCCTCTTGCCCGTAAACTATTTTCATTACATCAATCAAAGATTGATATCCTTGATAGGAGTATCATCTTACGGAGGAATGATAGCGAATAAGATTTCCTCAAACTGTATGAGAAAATTCCGCTGGTTTATTGAGAAAAATCCTTCTTATTTTTTAGAAAAATCTTCTCTTTTTAAGTGTATAAATAACATTCTATTAAGCCATATTCAATATACTTTTATCTTTACAATTTATTTTAACAGTTATGTTATGTGTTGCATTCTGGTCATTGACTATCGTTGCTAGATTTCCTATAAACATCGTTAGATTTAAGGGGTTGTTTGGTTGTCTGTGAGTGAAGTTTCTGCGTGGAAGCGAGTCCGCAAACACGACTCAAATTACTCCCATCCATTAACTTTGATCCGTCAAACACATCAGCTCGAACACACAGGAACGCCTTGGAATCGATGCTAATCTCGCATGCACTTACACTGCACACCCTTCCCTGCCGCCGAAGAACCAACTCATGGAGCATAGGTGAACGTCTCCGGCAGCGGTCGGCCTTGCAGGAACGCCCTGAACAGCACAAGCGACCTCTCCGGCTGCGAGAACGGAGCCTCGTGAGATGCCCCTCTCACGGTGGCAAACGAAAGGACATCACCGTAGACTTGCGTCCAGCCACCGACCTGCACAGAGAATGCGAGAGAACTCGGATGCAGAAAGGCAGTGCGGTGCGTGCGACCTGAGACGAATCACCTTCCCGTTTACCTGTTCTCCCTCGAACCAGACTCTGTAAGGGACTGTTGTCTTCAGGCCCAGCTCGTTGGCCAACCTTTGCACCAGCGTTCGACTTCCAGTCAGAGGAATCACAGAATCCTGATCGCCGCTGCAATCGAAGAGCATAAGAATTTGTCAGCGACAGTCGACACCATTGATGCGGCTCCAGGGATCATTGATTACCTGTAGACCAACACCGGGACCCCAGACTTCACAAGCGAGCCGACGACCGCGATCGTTGGAACCTCCAGGTTGAGCAGCTCGTACTCCAGAACACTGGACGAACACCAGAAGCAGCATGTCAGACGAGAGCTCAGGTTTCTGCAACGATGGGTACCAGGTTCAACATCGATACCTGCTGCAGACGGTCCATTTGGTAACTCCGTCGAGGTGGGCATGAAGGGCCTCCTGCACGTCTCTCCGGTTGAGATACCTCACCGTCTCGTCTTCCACGCACACGTCCACACGCTCGGTAACTTGCTGCAAGCGCGGCATGCCTCAGATGCAGGGTCAAAGAGAGCACGCAGATCACCAAAACGATGGCTCCTGAGCTTACTTGAGGACTCAAAACCATGGATTGCGACAGAACGGAGGAGATGCAGACGTCGAGGGTGACATCGTACTTGTCCACGAATCGACTCGTTTCTCTGGTCACCTGGCTCATCACTCGTTGGCACACCGAGCTGAGGGATCCTCTGTAGTACTCGCTGACATAGCGTGAGTAGTTGCAAGCAGAAGTGAAGATTCGGTACGTGGAGTCCGAGATCAAGCCATGCGACCAGAAGAACTCTGCTCTCGAGTTGAAGTCGGTGGAGAACTCGAGAACCGGATTGCCCAGCTGTGGCAGTCAGCAGAGGAAAGAACACAGATCAACCAGCGGACACACAACTCTGTTGATTCGTCGACAATGGTGCATTACTCACAGCGATGCCTTTGAGGTTGAAGACCCTCTGCTTGTCATCAGATTCGACCATGAGCTGGGCGAGTTGCGGAACATAATGACCTGAAAACCACAGCCTGAGTTGCTGATTTCAAGAGAAGACGAACCATGTGTAGGAAGACAGGGGTGTCTCTTCACCTGCGTAGCTTTCCCCAGCGATGTACAAGTCCCTGCCCTCGTACTGTGGGAACTTGGTGAACCAGCGCTGCAGGAAGACTAGATTATCCATGGCTGAACGAACGAAAACAAGGAAAGAGTCATCTTCTATGCCGGCATCGGCAACACGAACTGCTCAACCGAGTAATCGTTCACCTGTCATCTGATCGTTCACACCCTCATAGTAGGAGGAGTCACTGGAGTAGGAGAAACCGACGCCTGCTGGGGTCTCCAGGTACAACATGTTGGCTTCTGCAAGTTGGAGAGGAGGAGGTGTCACTGCTTTCCCTGTTTAAGGAAGGTGTCTCTGAGGAACAGAATCCATGCATGATGTTGCAGAGTGGTACCTTTGTTCCAGCTATACTCATTCCTCTCCAGCACTGCACCTTTTGGTCTGAAAGGCCCGTTCTCAGAGAATGCTCCAACCCCAACAGAGGAGCAACCGGGCCCTTCGAAGACGAAGGAGAAATGAACACAGAAGCGTATGAGGTAATTGAATCGCAAAGACTGAAGATGTTGTGTTACCTCCATTCAACCAGAGAACCAGAGGCTTTGCGGAAGGATCCACCTCTGCTTCAGCAAAGTAGTAGAAAAGAGCCCTCCGGTCGAGCTGATCCACCGTGATGTAGCCCGAGAACTGCTGGAAGCTGACCGGAGGTTGTCCAGGCAGCTTCATGATCATGTCCGGGCGGAACGGCTTGGGCTCCAGCTCCCTGGAGGAGCACAGTCGAAGCAGGGTGGCAGCCATCAGCATCGCCCTCCATGCTACACACTGCATGTTGCAGGAGCCACCCAACACAAACCGAAAGAGAGGGGGAGAGGATACCGTCGAGCGAACGATGAGGCAGTATATATAGCGAGATAAATCAGAACATGATCATTGGCAGTGAGATAAATCAGAAAGGCTAGAAAATGTAGAAAGGTTGTCATCCACCACCAGTTTCATCTCTTCTCTTTATCATGTTGACACCCAGTTGTGGAGGGATTTAGTATTGAAGCTACTGAGCAGCAGAGGACACTGAGACATTGATTGGAGTGCCCTTTTGCTCCTATAGGTCTTGTCTGCCACCCCAAAAGAAATCCAACGAGCGACTGATGGATGCCGGGTGATGTAACACTGGCATTATAGCCATTGCACATAACAAGAACTCCTGTCCATATAAAACTTCCAAAGAGCACTGAAGCTCAAGTCACGACTCTTATTTTGATGCCTCTCCGAAAGAAGAGAGCTTGTCATTATTATCGGAGAAGCTTGGAGTCTCTTCCAAGGAGCGGAGATGCCACTGCTACGACTTTGTCATCTGGTTATGTTGTATTTAGATGAAGCTCGTTTGGTGAGGAGACATCAAAGATTCATTCTTTTGATGGATTCTTTAGTCGTTTGTTGTTGGCTCTACTCCAAGTATATGATGTGGGGGAGATGATATCGAGCGTGAGGTTGCATGATTGATGGGAAGGTCTAAAGGGATTCGGACATTTGGATACAACCCAAAACTGCTTTGCGCCTTTGAATGATCGCATTGCTCGTCGGGTCTTATTGTACTAAAAAGTGAGAGTAGTGTGTGACTCGTAGATATATGCCATTGCTTTTCTGGGAGATAAGGTGGCAGCTCCCTCTCTCTCTCTCTCTCTCTCTCTCTCTCGTGCGAGGGAAAATGAAGAGAGGAAAGAATTGTAGGGCATGGGTTGAAGCTGCCATATCATCATCGCGCTGTCCTTTGAGAATCTTGATGGATGAGGGAGAGGCGATGAGGTTTTGTCTTGGCGCTGTCAGATGGGATACAAGGCTGTGGGCTCTGACGACCAGAGTCAAAACCATGGCAGTGGCCTGCAAAGCTGGCGGAAGAGGACGAGGCTGCGCCACCTCAGAGGAGGGAGGGAGCCCGGCGGGGGGATGGATCGATCGCGAGCACACGGCAAGAGCTGTTTGCAGCCCTGGCGTCGAAGAAGATGAAGAAGACAGCGGGCATGGGAATCTTCCCCTGACCATTGTAGGGTTCCGGTCTTCCCCTGACCGTGCGGCCATGGAGGAGTAGGTGGTGCTGCAGTCCCCATCCTCTCTCTCTCGCTCTCTCTCGCGCTGCTCCCTTGTCGCTCTCTTCCTCTGATGGCGTGACGGGAGTAGGTTGTGCTGCGACAGGAGTTTGACGCAGTAGGTTTTCGCCTGTTCTCGAGGATGACCGTAAAATCATGCATCCGTCTGTCTACGTTAGAATACGTATACAATGAAGAGCGCATGTAAATTCTATGCACACAGAATACGGAACTCCAATCACGTTAGTAGCCTGGAAATGAGAAAATAATATTCAGTTAATAGTCTGAAAATGAGACAATTAGATCAGCATTGACGCTGAATCTTGCATGGTTGATTGCAAAAACAAAATAAAATAAAATAAAATGTTGAAATTTTGATTGGATCATAATTATCAGCCCTTAAAATGCTTTTTGAGATTACAATTTTGATCATATTTTAATAATATTTTTAAATATTATAATTTTTATTTTTTTAATTCAGACTAGCCCTTATTAATCGATATCGACTATGAGATAATTTGATAGAATAGTCTTTTGGCTTTTGTTACGTTAAATCATTAAAATATAATATGGAGGTGATAAAAGAATTATCAACTTTATATTATTTATGCATAAAAGATATAAATTGGGAGTGCGTCCCACAAAATCATGTCACACTTGATGGTGCACGATGCCTAGAGAATTCTGATCTTGTTTATGGGAATATATATATATATATATATATATATATATATATATATATCAAAACATTCATAATTATGTATTCTTATGATTTATAGTGGCATGATCAACCTGGATGGATTGGGTAGAATCTTGATCCATTGAAAAATATTGTTGTATCAATAAATTTAAATATACTAATAACATACAAACTATATTGTGTTTTTTGGGAACAACAGGAAAAAGGTTCCTTGTTCCTTTCAATTTGTATTGATGTGATATGGTCTGCCAACTTTAGCTTGGGGTCAGCTGCATGAGTCCTTGATGAAACACAATGTCCTGCTCAACTGGAATCCAAACAATGAAACACAATAAGCGGCATATATGAACAATTCCATCAAAATATACGATGATATTGGAATCCAAACAATGAAACACAATAAGTGACATATATGAATAATTCCATCAAAAAATATGATGATATTATTCTCGGTCTACTTAATATATTATGAAGGATTCATAGGCATAGCATATGATATTAATCAACGCCGAGAAGTGCTCCACAGTTTTAAATGCCAAAAGGAAAAGTGGGAGGGATGGAATGGAATGCTCCTCAGCTCTTCTTCCTTGGAGCCTTGTGAGCAAAGCAAAGGAGAAGAAGGCTTTTTGTCCTCCTTTTCCCTTTCTCTCTACCCTTCTGCTGCCTTTAACTTCACACTCCGCACAAACTACTGCGATGTGTTGGGCAAGCAAAAGGACTGCAGCTTTTCTCCATTATCTAACAAAAGCTAACCTTGTGTTCTGACCAATTGCTTCCCTGTCTCCATGAACAGCCACACACTACCTCCATGTGACCTCTAATTGAAGCTTTTGGTTAAACTAAGCACGATCATGTTTATATAATTATCATGTTTTATACAATTAGAAGTTGGACCGAAAAGATGCTTACGATGATTCTTGTATTTAGTCTAAGATTAAGATGATCTTATAAGAGTTTGATAAGTATATTATTATTATTAATTTTAATATAGATATTTTAAGTTAGTGATTTAGACCCAATAAAATTAATTATCCTAAGTTGTAACAATTGATATATTTAATATTAGAGTATGGTGAGGATCTCAAATAAAAAGCTATGCATCGCGGAGTAACAAAGTTAACATATCGTTGTAGCACATATAATTTAATACTAGTAAACATATCATAAAATATATAGTTTAATCATATATTTATTTTGATATATATAAAAGAAAAGATGAGTGTACCCATATTAACTTGAATTAAGGTATCTTAGATAAGCAAAGTAGACCTCTAAATTAATATATTAATTATTTCATCAGATCAAATTAGTTAGTTAGTGATTTTAAAGTCAAAAAATAGTAATTTAAAGGATCCCTAAGATTGAATAAAACCTATGATGTTGAAACATAGCAAAAGGCTTACGGAATCGAAGAGTGAGGAGACTACGAATAATAGTAATAATAATAAATAGATCAAAATATTTTTAAAAAAATAGAAGAAAAAATTCTTTACATTAAATGACTCGTAAGATGCTGATATATGAATTCAAACGGGATATCTAAATAGAATGACCAGATTCGAGCGTGAACAACAGTCGGACAGCGTGCAGTGTTGTTCTAATATATTGGCTTTTTGGTCCCCCATCCTTTCGCTTTATTACTTGGTCGCTGCGATCATAATGTCAGCGGCAGTCATCATATCCATCGCACGGCCGTGTGGGAGACAGAATGGAAAAGCAGCGCAAGGCGTGCGGTGATGGGCGCGGCCGACGAAAAGCGCAGAGGCAGAAAGCAAGCGAAGGCCCAACTCGGTCGATCCACAGACACGGTTGGGTTGGGGCCAGCAACAGTGAGGCTCGATTCGGTCAACATGAACAATACATTTTAGAGACACAGGATCGAAGGAACGATGATTATGGGAAACCCCTAGCACAGAGTGCACTCATGAAAAGAGTCTTCAGCCTGGAGAGAGACGATCTGGGCTTGCTGATGATAACACCAGGAGACCTCGAGCTGTTGTTCTTGCTCGTCACGGTATGGAGTTGCCGGCGGAGACCGCTGTTCTCTTTCCGAAGCTTCTCTACCTGACTACACAGATCTTTAATGGCTCCTCTCTTCTCCTCGTTCCTCCTCGTCAGTTCATTCAGTTGCCTGCAGTTTTCCTCTATGAGCGCCGAGGTCTGCTCCGAGCAGGAGATTCTGCGCTCGAAGTCCATGACCTCATCGGCCATGGAACCATCTCTCCCCTTACAACACTTTGACCACATCTCGAGTTCGAGATCTTCCATGCTGGACCCGGGGTTCGAATCGGACTGCTCATACCTGGCAGCTTCGCCGACGATGGAAGACGGCGACGAGCGAGAAGAAGACCGCATGAAATGTTCTGCCAATGAACAATGTAGCCTGTGCAAGCCTTCCACCCTCTTCGCCAGCTCTGGTCTCTTACGGCGGCAGACTTCGTCTTCCTCGGCCGAGGAGGAATCACCATCCTCTCGTTTTATGTCTGCCAGCAAAGCCAATATGTTTTCTTCGTACTCTGCATGCACACAGCATCATCCGTCTCAATCCTAGCAAGAACATGGAGATGGATCACATAAATTTAGGCTTTGTGAGAAGCAGAAAACCTGATAGTGCTGACCGAAGCCATGGAGATGGGATGGAGTTCCACCACCGAGTATACGAAGCCTTCCCTAACCCAGCATCCATTTCCTCACGTCCAACGTAAACTTTCTCAGCCAAAAAAGATCAATGGAGTACACATAAAAGCAAAGGAGGAACGGTAATGTTGGGGAAAAAAAGGAAAAAAGAAATGAGATCTCTTTGGCAATTTAAGGAGTTTCAATTCGCAGAATCAAAATCTTATTGTGTATTATAGGAGCAGTGGTTTTACTACCCTTCACACGATGACCCATCCGCCTACCTGCTTGTTGATTCGTGCAGACAATGGACTGGCGAGGAGGATTTGTGTTTTTGCTGGCCGGAGATAATTCGCGTGTCTACCCACGCCTAAATGCCTTATTAACTGGCCATCTCCATGAAAGAAACCATTGATTGGGGAAGCAACGGCACAGATCAGATACGTATTCTCTTTAATATACAAAGTGCGATGTAATTTTATACGAAGTTAATGTATTATTCATTCATGATTATTGTGATGTTAATAGCTGATGTTATTGAGATCCAAAGCACTTCGCAGCTCCCATGATGCAATCGGAGCGCTACGATGTTACATGAGCTCGTAGTTGATTGCAACCAAAGAAGCGTAAACACGGAACCATAGAAGCCCAGTCGAGGCTACCTAACACAACTTTTAACAAAGCAGCAAACATTGGAAGTCACAAACTGGAAGCTGAAATGGGATCCGAAGTCGCCTTCTTCCCCGATCCCACCTCCTCGACGTCCTTCGTGTATGGCCCGGCCGCCGTCAACCTGCACGGCTAAAACAACCCGTCACATCATCTGCACTGCACATCCTGACATACATCAACGAAAGGAAGGTTGCAAAGATGAGGTAATGTGTGGTGTGTGATTTGTATATGCCTAATATACATGCGTATAATTCGGTGGTGCGTGGTTAACTATTAGTCCAAAACAACCATTCCCGTGATCTCGCCACCGCCGCGGTATCGACGGCAATGAATCGGCTCACGTGACAAAAAAATTTCTTATTTTAATTGCCATCTTAACGATGACGAGCGTTGATGGAATGAATGAACGGACGGCGGAGTCTCCACGTCCGTGACGACGTTACCTCTGCTTGCGCTTCTCGAGGAATCGCTGCAGCGACTTCCGCCGCGCCATCGGTAGTAGGTCTGCGGGAGAGAAACAAAAAAGGAGGTGATGATTCGATTTCAAGCACTGTTGAGGATGTCAGTTTTTGGCGGTCACCTCCGGTATGGCCGTTTCGTGCATCCCCCTCCTCCGCCAACTTCAAGATAACCTCCGCCTGTTACGATCGATGAGTTATAATTAGTGTAATAGAGAGAAGGTAAATGAGAAGGAAACGGGAGGAGCGACCAACCTTCTCTCGGGGGAGATCGAAGACGGCCACCGTGCCGTTATAGAAGATCGTCAGCGGCGGCGTTCCCTTCGATGTCTCCCCGATCGATCTTGAGGATTTAGATTTTGATTTATATTACATTTCGGGTATGGAAATGATCAAAGGTAAGGAGTAGAAAGATTTAGAGAAAGGCGAACCGGAAGGAAGGATTTAGAGCCGGCATCGTCGACGGAGACGGGGAGGGGAAGAACAGGGTGGTCTCCGCCGACAAAGGAGGCGCTGCGGCCCTCCAAGCGGCACCGGGGGCGATCATGGTCCGGAGAAGACGAGGGTTGATACCGGAGATCACGCTCTGGATGCCTGAACCGAAGGGTAAAGCGAGTACAACGATCAGATGCGAGAAGAAACGAACGCGGTAGATAGCGAGAAGAGATTAACAACCTCGGACGGAGCCTCTTCGATCCACGCCGCGGAACCCGGCGGCGTTCTCCTTCTCGATTCCGAAGAAGTCGAGCTCCACCATGGTATCGCCCCTCGTCATCCCTCCCTTCTCGCTCCGCCGCTTCCTCTTCTCTTTCCTCTTCCCGCGGGGAGGAGCGTCGATGATAAAGCCCCCCAAGGAGGAGCAGCAGCAGCAGTGGTAGCGAGAAATGGCAACACGCCTTGCTTCCATTGCCTTTTCAATGCGCTCCAGTTACTTTCCCAAATTGCCCCTACGGCCACAATGTATTATCGACCGTAGGCCCGCTTCATCGTCCAATCCAAGGGTCGCAGAATTGAAGTCCGGGAGGGGTATCATTGTAGTTATAGGACAGTTAAGGGCGGGATATATTGGGAGGGCATGCGTCACGCTGGTATCGTGGGCGATCGAAGGGCACGTGTCGGTGGACGCTATGCTGACCTACGGCAAGTGGGACCACACGCCACTCTAGCTGTACTCGTACCAACGCGGTCGTGGTCTTTTCGCGTACGTGGGTTTAAGGACTACAAACGTGGAAATGGGGTGGATGCGGAAGGAGCGGCAGGCGCTGGGGGAGAAAGAGGAGGTGGTGGGTGGCGGGATTGGGGGGTGGCAGCGGAACAGAGAGGATGTGTGGGGTTGAGGTTGGCGGAGGTGGAGGTGGAGGTGGAGGTGGCGTCCGCCGCAAGCTTTCGCACCCACAAGGCGTCGCTTGTGACAGGCAGGTCATACGCATCACACGGACGGCGTGACTGCCATGAATGAGGTTTGTTAGGATTGGGACTGTGCTGGGGGGATTCTTCACGTGTTCTCTTTGGCGCTTGCGGGTGTCGGCGAGTCTAATTGTCTTCGTTTAGGGGACCAATGTTTTCTTTTTTGGAATTATTCTGACCCTCAAATCAAAAAACATATTCCAATGGAGAACTAAAAAGCTCGGCGAGTTATATCCTTGGAAATAAGCTTTTGAATTTATATAACTTTTGTGACATGATGGTGGTGGAGTTGCAGTGGCAAAGTAGGCCTTTCATTAATGAGACATAATTGCTCATTTTTCCCGTCATTTGTCATGCTGGCATAATTTATTTGTAAATTAAGGACGAACTAAGAGAGCGTGGGTCAGTTTTATATGAACTTAGTCTTTATGGCATTGTAGCGATTTTTTTTATTAACATATGATTATCATTTTTTTATATAATTACTATTTTTAATCGATTTGTCTAGCTTGATTATTTCAAATATGATAATTCGTCAATCAATCAGATATGCTCAGATATAATATTTATGTCGATCATATTTTAAAAGTAATTACATCCAGAGTTAATCGTATTTTTAAGAAGAAGATTATGATCTTAAGTCGATTACATTGTCAAGATAATCTTATCCTCAAATTAGTATGTCTTCGAGTCGTCATCATTAAATTGCTTTCATATTTGCCATATTACCAAAACGTTGAAGATCATATCCTCAAAGTCAATCGTATCTTCAAAATAATCATACTCTTTAAATTCTCAAAATTAATATGGCATTAAGTTTTTAAAGTCAATCTAACATTAAGGAAAGTTATGCTCTTGAGTTGATTATATCGTAAGAGGAGCATGTTCTTATAATAACTATGTCCTTGAGGAGGTTATTTTTTCATATTCTAACAATTACAATATTGAGTCGACTATAACTGACCATGTGACCTAAACTTATAAGTATAAAATCATAATCATGCTATTACGTGAAATAATCAATAAATCAATATTAGGATATTTATCTTTTAATATCATTTAAAATATTTTTATTTAATTCATAGAATACACTTCGTAGTTTCATTTATAAAACATAATAATATTAAGTAATACCACTAAAAATAATAGAATAAAAACTAAAGAAGGATGATAATATATCACATATTGTATATAGTGCATATGAGGTCTTCTTTATTTATAAGCGAAAGTAAAAGATTTAAGATAATTATAATTTTAATCCAATCAAAATTATAATACATCTTATTTAATTAAATAGAATTACTTATGAGAAAGTCATTTGTGAGAAAATGATAGAAAACTGATGCTAGTGAAATAAGGTGTTCAAAAAATATCAGGAGCTATGCTTGACCTCCCTTAACTGATTAATATTTTTGATCAATCAAAACATGATAAACACAAACTAAATCAACTCGAATATGATGACATGTTGATCGAACATGTAACATTAACATGACATCAAGAAGATTATTTCGATTTACAAAATAAACAAAGTAGGCTCATCATGTTTTGATTATGAATTAATTAAGAATTCATATATTCATATTTTTAAATAAAAAATTGATTTGGTCGTTAAAGTAATCTTATTGGATGCGTCTCCATACAATCTGTTGCTGGATCATACTAAAATAATATGAAAAAATGCTATATTTCTTTTGTATTAAAGTAAAATCCTCCTCCAAGATCTTAAACTTTTTTTTTGAAATCCTTCTCAAGTAATTAAATTTTTATTCAAATAACAGATTATGTTGAATCAATTTTTTAAAAAAATTCCACATCCGATCAGACTTACTGTTTATATTAACTGAAAGATAATACAATAAGTGAAAAAGATAATATATAAGACGATCTGTGGCTTGTAAAAGTTTTTCAGTTAATTATTATCTTTTTTCGTTAAAAAAAAGTTATGTAATTTACTTATTATGCTAACAAAACTTTGAGATATTTGTTAAAAAAAAAAACTTTGCAATTTACTTATTATTGCTAATGCAACTTTGATGCTTGTTTTCTTGCAACCTTTTATATGGACACATTGGATTTTACCTTCGAATCCCACAACACCATTTTAATGGACCAACAAAAAATTCTAATGTCAACATATGACATTTTAAAAATGGTTAGGGGTTTCCCTACAAAAGTGCAGCCCTTCTATTAGGATGGGGAGATGCGGGGGGGTTCCGTTTCGTACCCTCCCAAAGCCCTAATCTCCATGGCTGAGGGTGAGACCAATGTCGAGTCCCATCCCCAAACCCTAAAACCAGAATCGAATCCATTGCCACCCTCCAAGCGTAAGCCCGACTCAGAAGCCCTCCTGGAAGAAGAGAGCGAGCAAGAGACGAAGCATCAGAAGCTCGAGGTCGCCTCTGATCCTGCACCTCCGACCCAAGAAGCCGCCAACGAGGACGATACCAAGGACAAGGCCGAGGGCGAACCGGCCGACGCTAATGGGGACCGGAACGCCGCTGTCGATAAGGGGAAGGGAGTGCTCACCGCGGTGGACAAGGGTAAAGGGATAGCGGTCGATGAGGAGGGCGAGGAGGAGGAGGAAGGAGACGGGGGCGATGATAAGGACAGCGACGACAGTAGTGATGTGGGTAGTGGCGACGAGATTGTCGGGGAGGAGGACGATGACAGTGATTTCCTCGATGATCCACTGGCGGAGGTCGATCTTGAGAACATCCTGCCTTCAAGGACGCGGCGACGGGAGCCTCCGCCTCCGGGGGCTTATTTCGACCCTGATCAGGACGAGGATGACAGCGACGACAGTGAGTAAAATGAGATGAGGCTCAAAGAAGGTAACTTTTACTGGCAATTCTTGTATTTACTTTTGATCTGATGTTCATCCTATCGTTAGGCATGGGAATTCAATGCGAATTATTGAATACCCTCAATTGGATATCGTCCAGTTGAAGCATGATTACCTATCTGCGTAAGTTATCGTGTTCTGGTTCGGAAGTTCGCCCTTGCCATTCTCAGATTACTGTCACTATTAGTTTCCTTTTGGTGAAACAATTTTAGGCATTATGATGAATGCTGCAGAATTAGGAGTCTTTATATGGTGGATATTTAGCAGATGAAGGAGCTCTTTGTATTGAGTTTAACTATCTGTAGGCTTTATTTTGTGATTTACTTGGTCTGAAATAGATTTTTCTGTTTGCAAAAGCTGGATAAATCCAAAAACTAAAATAGATTGTCCATTTGCACAAGTAAATCCAAAAACTGGATAATAATTCTTGTCCAGGTTTAAGACCTCTCGAGTCTTTGTCCATTTGCGCTTCGCATGCTGTTTGAAAATCTTGATATTCATGCTAATCTTTCTACTGGTTACTTCTCATCAGTTTAGATTTCTGTAGGCAGTAGCACAATGCAAGTGTATTTGCAAAAACAAATCACACGTTGTACTTTGCCCACCAAGACTCTGGTTGTATAGCCTCATCCTAGCTATCCATTGCTATAAGAACATAGGGATAGTGAAAAGTGAATACATTACTGTCGAAGGAGAGAATCAGTGATATCTGTTGTTACATCATAAAGGGACGAACCCACAGTTTTTCTCAAGATGATAGCCTTTCATTCACTCAAGATTACAAGGGGCTGTGCTTATCACTAGTTATTTTGCCTTCTAGATAAAGCTTAAAGGAAGAGGGCTGTTGAACTTTGGAAATTGTATTAATTATTGTAAGCAAGGAGCTATGCTTTGGTACCTACTTTTCTTTCAGTTGAATGTCTTGATTGTACGTATTCTCTGTGCTATTATCATATTGGGGATGGTTCTACCATCGAATAACACTTGTATACTCTTTGTCATTGAGATTTGATGCATAGAGTAACAAAGCTGAGTAATGGGCTTCTGTTTTACCAGTCAATAATTTCAGAAGCTACTCAATAGTTTTGTAAAACTTGTCATGAGTCTTGTAATTTTAAATGGGAGATATTAGTTTTTGCTATACCTCCTGAAATATTTATTACCTTCTGAGCCAGATTAAGCAATGACTGCTGGGGTTGTGAAATCTTAAGCAAAGGGAACCGAGTAATATGCCTTTTGTTTCTCTTGATTCTTTTTTTGTCTTTGTGGCAAGATTACTACTTTCTACTATGATCCTTATCAACATATTCCTAATTTTGTTGCTTAGTAATGTAATTTTTTCTATGCAGGAAACTAGAAGTTGGCAAGGATCAAGTTACCATTTTGCTAACCATGCAGTAATGTTTCCGGTGATCACCACTCGCTGTTAGTTTGCGTCGAGTTTCTTCACTTCTATTTTTCCATGAGAACGAACAATATGGATGGTTATCAGCACTGCACTTGTTTGATCTGAACTGTAGAGCATAGAAAGAACATTATGGAAGGAACAATATTTGCTTGATCTGAACTGTAGAGCATAGAAAGAACAATTTGTATATCTGAGTTCTTAGGTTGGTACAATGAGTTGCATTGATATAATTTTTCCATTGATGGAAATCACAGTTGACATTGCTTCCAGGCAAGTTTTACTCCGATTGATTATACTGCTGATATCAGAATGAAGTCGTTAAGAAGCTGTTTTTTTTCCCCGTTAAATTATATGGGAATAAAAGTTTTTCAATGGGAATAGCACATTTTCTACTTTCCTAAATGTTTATTCCCCACAATTGTTGTGTTATCAGTGCATGAAAAGCTTTAGGAAACTAAATTGTTTGAAGGAAATATAGAATCAGAATTTAGGTATAAAATGTGTTGGGTGTCAGCTGACAAATTGGATAAGCAAATGTGTTTAACTGAGTACATGAGTTCTTAGCCCCAGTGTGGCACATCTTACATGGTGGATTTGATCTGATGTTGATATCAGTCTTTGATTTAATGTGGTGGCCCAGCCTGTCTTCAGGTGTCACTTTGACTATATATTAAAAGTTTAGGCATTGATATTATTCCATCCAGATTGGGAGTCTGTGGGTGATGACCATTAAAACATGGCCATGTTTATTGGGCATCTCTTGGAGATTGGGAGTCTGTGGGTGATCATTAGAACATGAGCCTGTTTATTGGGCATCTCTTGGATCATTCCACGGAACTTAACTATTATATTATATATATATTTTTTTATCATCATCATTATTTAATAAGGATGTCAGGACACTTAATATAGGGAAATGTATGTAACCTTAATATAATATTTTTTGGCAGACCGACTCTGCTTTCGTTCTGCTCTCTCTCTCTCTCTCTCTCTCTCTCTCTCTCTCTCTCTCGTTTGGCATCGGTAGTGTGCTTCGCCTTCGGCGTTGACGGCCCCCCAACAACGAGACGATCGCTGAGGAGCTGTTCGTTGGTGGGAGGCGGAGGAGCGGAGCAGTCGCTGCCACGGCTGCACGTCGTGGGGGCCAGCGGCGAGAGCGTTCCGGGGATCACGGTGGAGTTGAACTCGGACGCCGCCCTCCCGTACCACCGGGAGAAGTACCTTGACATGCTGGTGCGATCTCCCCTCCTTCCCTTCTTTAAATGCTCTTCTCCCTTGTTTTGCCAATCGTCGATCATTAATGCAGTCATGACCTAAAAAAAAATGTGCTTTTTGGGGCCGATGCCGGCGTTCCTTCTTCGTCCTCTCTTCACATGGGATACATACAGATCGACTTTTTAATCTGCCTGTCTCTGCTGCCGAGTGGCGTACAAATCTATGTATATAATTGATTCTTTAGTATCTGATTACTTTGTATTGCGCAGTTTGCAGTGTGCTTGGGATTTTGCAGATCAATCAATAAAGCCTCCCATCTCATCACTCGTTGTGAGTTATCATTTGGCCAAATGATCCGAAATAACTAGCTGAGAGATGGCAAATCATCGATGATCGTAGTTGATGTTGGAAGAACTTCTCAGCCGTGCAACACATGATGCAGGTAGGTATTAAGCATCGAACTAGTTTACCTGTAGAAGCTAAAACCTGATCTCTCTCTCAAATGGTGGCTTCTGGTTCTGCTCTGCTGCATGAAGTATCAGGTAGGGTTAGTGCCAATGAAGAAGAGTTCTGGGTCCAGCATGAAGGGTAAAAGCCTCTTAGAGTAGCCAAGGAGACTGCCTACAGAAAACTCATACAATCCATGATGTCCTTCGATGGCATGTATCCTTGAAGAGACTATAGGCAAGTCATCCTTGGCTTGACAAAGACACTCTTATCCTCATGTAAGACCCTTCTTCTGCTCCACATTTTCATATGTGAGTCCCCTATTTATAATGCCGGAGAGAGAATTAAGGCTTAATATTTCTTCTGAGGCATAGTTTTGACTTTTTCCTCCTTGCAGAACATATTCTCTTGATCTTCTCGGATCAGCTTTCTGCAGCTGCACAATCCTGTGCACAAAAAGAGAGACATCAAGTTAGCAATATCTTCCTAGTTTAATCCTTGGGAACAGTTCTAGTTGACAAGATATACATTGACCCTGCTAGGTCTTTCAAGTTGGCAGGAGATGACTTTATCTAAGTCACAAGGATTAGCAACTTGCTCAAAAAGTTGGAAAAGGACTCCAAATCTTTCTGGAAAAAATGTGTATCTTCATGAACTTATGTCTTGTCATGCCTGGTGGCTATACTATTGGAATCCAATAGATATCAATCTACTTGTTCCCTCCAAATTGCGTGACCCTTTGTGCAGGTTCTTACTGTTTATTCTGAAGAGACAAGCACTTAGCCTGCAGTACTCTGTCCCAAAGCTTAACCCAATCAATCAAAGCATATATAGCACTTGATAGCTTAGACATTAAAGCTTTCATTCGATGGATTGGAGTCAGTGAACAGCAACACCAGTCACTGTTCTGTTACACACCTTTCAACCTTGGGCTTAGCTTTGTCTATGCCATGTCAAGAGCAATTTCCAGGTGAACCAGTGACCAGAACACTGACAGTTGTTTGCATGAGTACTAGATTCTGTAATTAATATGGCAGTCTTTATCACTTCATATCTCCATAAGCACATGCAACTGTGTCTTCCACTAAAGACCATCGAGTCTTGGAAATTCTTCTTAAACAGTTGCTCACTTTATTCTCTTATGTGCTGCAAAGATCTGGAAATGCTTTTTCTGTGAATGATTGCCAGACTGACAGTAGTTTCAATCAGATGAATATAATTCCAGGGTCATTTGTGAGCTGTTCATGTGAATGAATCTTGCCTGTTGTTTGTTCATGCAGGCAAAATGGCACACTTTAGCCTGAGTGAAACCAGAATGCACATCCACATGATCAGGCATCAAGTCATGCCAAAATCTTCTCTCTGCAACTTCATGGCAAGATCATTACATAAAAGTTGGCCATGTGCTAATCATATTTTACAGGCAGCTTAATTATTGGAAGATACCTCTTAGACCCCTCCAAAATAGTTTTTTTTTAATATGTGCAGTACAGGTTAAGCAAATCAAGGTATATATATAATTTTCTAGTCCATGAATTATATATACTCTTATGTATATGCATACTTGTCCTAACGTTCTATGTATTAGCATCTTATGAGTTAGAAATCTCTGCCTTCTGATTTATTCTCATTGTCATTTCGCATCTCTCTCTTGAGCCAACTCAAGATGTCAAACTCTCGTCTCTTCCATGAGAATCTCTCAACTATCTTTGTTTACTTGATCACAAGTCCACTCTTTACTTGCCACAACAATTGATGTTTGCCCTACCACCAACTTCCTGTAAGTTGACTAACTTCATGAGAAGCAGCAGTACCAATTAACACAAAAAATATTTCTCCTACCATCATTGTCTCTCCTGCATTACTTGGACACTGCATTTTGTCCAGTAAATTCCCAATGTTTGTTCATGAATAGATGCCAAAATTATGTCACCAAAATCTTATACTGTGGAAGCCTAATCGGTGGGTCATAATCACATTTCCCAAGTCAGCACAAAGTCACATCGTGCTTTCCACGGGTCAACGAGCCACGCCACCGTGACGCCCACGTCAAAGCCAAAAAGCTTAACGGCGCACGCATAATATATCTATCATTCTTCCGCAGCCCTGCACATGCGTTCTCCCCTGAAACCACCTGTTTCCTAACCAAGCCCTGTAAGGCCCACAACCGCACCGCCGAGTATCATCACCCGATCGGTGATGTGCATGTGGGACCCACTTGACGTCGTTCACCCAGCGTCGTTGAGTCTTTTAAGAAGTGGATCGAAAGGTGACGGCGACTCCTTTCCTCCGCTTTACACCGGCTTTGATTCCTTCGCTTCTTTTGGCTTTCGGTTTGGATTCCACTGTGAACACTGTGACTTGCGGCTGCTATTGGTCCGTTTGCTGCTTTCCCGATGTGCCCCCGTGTTGCCGCCACCATGGAGGCTGCGCTCCCCGCCGACGATGGCGACGAGCTCCCCCGCTGCCGCCACCTCCTCGCCTCCCTTTCCGCCGCCGCTTCCGCCGCCCAGTCGTTCCGCGGCCGGTGGTCCTCCGTCGCCACCGCAGTCTCCCGCCTGTCCGCGGCCCTCGACGGCCTCGCCGCCCTCCCCCCTAACCCCCTCGCTGCCGACCTTGTCCGCTCCCTCGCCCAGACACTCGCCCCAGCCCTCGCCCTCGCCATCCACTGCCGTTCCCCTGACCCTCCGGCCGCCAGGCTCCGCACCCAGAGCGATATCGCGGCCGCTTCCGCCGCCCTCCACCAGCTAGCCGCCGACGCCGACGTCCTGCTCGGCTCTGGCGCCCTCCTCGACGCGCCGTCGCCGCCGCTGGAGACAGCAGGTGGGAGCTCCCGCCTCGAGTCCGTCCGGGCGGAGGCCAGAAGCCTCGTGACCCGCCTCCAGATCGGGAGTTCCGCTTCGAGGATTGCTGCCTTGGATTCTCTGCTCGACATGCTTCGCGAGGACGACAAGAACGTCGTGGTCGCCGCCGCCAACGGGTTGGTACCGGCGCTGGTCCGTCTCCTCGACTCCGCCGCTGGCGCCGCCTCCTGCCACGAGACGAGGGAAAAAGCCGCGGCGACGATCGCGACGATCTCGGCCGTGCAGAGCTGCCGCCACCTCCTGCTGGCGGAAGGCCCGCCCCTCCTCAATCACCTCTCCCGCGTCCTGGAGTCCGAGGGAGGCGCCGCAAAGGAGAAGACCTGCGTGGCCCTCCAGACCCTAACGCTAACTTGGGAAAACGCGGTCATCATCGGGTCCCGCGGCGGGATCGCAGCCCTCCTTGGGATCTGCCGCGCAGGAACGCCCTCCGCCCAGGCCACCGCAGCCGCAGTGCTGAAGAACCTCGCAATGGTTCAAGAACTCCGGCAGAACTTCATGGAAGAGAACGGTGTCCCCGTCCTCATTAGGGTTTTGGCCTTCGGGACCCCTCTTGCCCAAGCGAACGCTGTCGGTTGCCTCTGTAATCTATCAGCCGGCGAAGAATCGCAGAGCATAAAGCTATCTATATTCAAAGAAGGCGCTTTGGAATGCCTAAAGAACCATTGGGAAGCAAGCGGCAGCGGAGATGGTCAAAACCTCGAGGCTGCAATCGGCTTACTAGGAAATCTGGCATCTTTTAGGTACATTGCTGAGATCGTCGCCACCGCTGGTTTCCTTCCTCGTGTCATCTCTGCACTGGAGAGCAGCCAGCCAGGAACAAGAACAGAGGCAGCCAAGGCAGTCGCTGAATTGGGTTTGGTCATAGGGAGGACGAGGAAGGAATTCGGGGATGCGGTGCCTCGACTGGTTCGCATGTTGGAAGCCAAAGCCGGGGAGGAGAAGGAAGCTGCTGCGAGGGCTTTGGCTTCTCTGATGTCATTCCCGGAGTACCAAAGATTACTGAGGAAGGAGGAGAAGGGGATTGTAAATGTGGTTCAGCTCCTTGACCCTTTAGTCCGAGATTTAGATAAGAGGCATGCGATATCGGTATTGGCATTGATTTCGCAGTCGAGCAAATGCAGGAAGCAGATGGTGGCTGCAGGAGCTTGCGGGTACCTTCGGAGACTGGTGGGGATGGAGGTGGATGGTGCAAAGAAGCTTCTTGAGAACTTGGGAAGGGGAAAGATACTGGGAGTGTTTCCAAGAGCATAAGCTCACAGAGCCAGCAAGAAGGATCCTAAGTTTGAAGGGTGCTGCTCCCTGATCTGTATGTAACATTAACACTATCTCAGTAATTGTTTTCTTCAACCTTTGGGTAGGTGATTTTGTTCCGATTTCATGGTGCACATGCTTTTGATTGTTGAGTTCTTGATGAGGTTGTTGGTGTGTGAGTAGAGATAGAGAACAACCAATTCCATGCTAAAATTTTCAGTACTTCTAAAAGTAAATGTCTACATTTTTTTGTCTTCCATAGTAATTTTTACGCTGCATGTTACTCGTAAATATGAAGTTAAATGTTTCGTTTGGTCAATGCAGAACATCCATTTCTCTGTTAATATAGATCAAAAAGTTGGGCGGACCGAGTGGATTATAGCACATAGTTTACCTAGTTTGTGATTACTTGCTGCATCACCAACAGGATCTTCATGGGAAAGACCTTGTGTTCCATAATCTTTTTAGGTCAAGTAACGTTGCCAAGTGAATCTTTGCGTCGAAGAAGCCCTCTTTCTTTTTTTTTTTTCATTTTATTGAAGACAGACATTGGGTAGCTTGTCTAACCTTTCCAACCACAATATACAAGGAGGCATCATGGAGCCTTTGATTCTATTTGGTACTAATTATTTGGTCTATTACCACAAGAAGCATCGAAGGTGAAGAAATTATGAAAGATCTATCGGCATATGAGGTACAATTCTTTCAGGCTTGCCCACTGAAACAACACTGGAATCTGCCTCCTCTAAATGTCCTGTCCTGGTGCCTCCTAATGCAGCAGGTATGTATTATTTTGGATTGCTCACAATAGCTCAGTTGCAATTTCTTTTGGAACTTGATTATCATGTCCTAATTAATTAGCATATAAATTGTTGGGACATCCCACTTGGCCACTTATGGATGGAATATTTTGATATTTGATTGATGAATTTACTCTTGAATGTCTTACTTGATGAAACCTTATGCTGCTTCCATGCCCTGACAGCAGACCTCTAAGCTTACACAGTGATGTATCTTTATACTCGACAGCAATACCCTTTCTCCATTTGCTGTGTTGATTTGCTTGCACCAAACTTGACACTCACCTATTGGCCTTGCCAATCTCATAACCACAGTTTTGCAACATCATTATGTTTTTGTTTAAAATGGAGGCCTGACAAGTGATGAGTGAAGATATAGACAACAATGATACCTCTAAAAAGTTGTTCCTGTCAATACTTCTTGTCTGAAGCACAAGCTGGCTGATCTCATCCCTGAATGCACTACTATATTTGCTTCTGGTACTCTGAGGCTTCCCTACCTAAACCTCTGGTTCATTAATAAGAACTGGATTTCCTATGTGATCAGGTTTTTGCATTCTTCTCATCCAAGTGCCATATGTCACATGCTGAAGGAAAAAAATTAAACATTGGCTTTCCTACCTACCACAACTGCTGCACAAGTCCTTTCCCACATGGTTTCCTGGAAAGAACTCTGAAGCTTGCATTTCTCTTCCTAATGTGCTACTCAAGATTCTCTAACACCTACATCTTTCTTGAGTTAGTTGGTCTGTACATGCCAGGGAAACCCTTCAAGTCTCATCATGAAGGCATCCCATTCCTAATGCCATGAACAAAGGCTTAATCTCCAATGTTTTGAGCTTGTTCTGAAGATCTTCTGCCTGGAAAAATCATCTACTTTCTTCTTGAGAAAATGCTGGTCGACTGATATTTTCAGATATATGCCAATACTTATGAATCCTTGGGAACTTTCAAAGGTTATCAAGCAAATGTAGCAAATGAGTCCTTTGGTCAACTTGCACTACTTGTCTAAAGTCAGCATCACCCTTTGACCTATATCTTAATTGGAAGACAAGCAAACTTCACACAGCTGGATTTTGTTTAATATCTCAGCCAACAACTCATCAATGCCAAGCGTGACATTTACTCATTAGCTACATGCTCTTGATTCTTTTATTGTCTGGGTCAAATCTTACTACTTGTCTATCAACTACAGTCATTTATTAAGAAAAAAAGATTTGCTTGAGCAAGCCATACGGTGTGTCTTTCAAGCTTAAACCCCTAAACGGTAAGGTTTAAAGATCTTGAAACCTAGGAAGTGGCCCCCAACTATCTTTGGGTTCCATAATTTATAGCAAATAAGGTCACATATGATGACTTCCCCACGTGACCCCATAGCATAAGAATAATCCTTAACAAATGCATTTGTCTTATTTTATACTTACATGATATTATCGATTAATCATTATTTGATCTATGTCCTTCATGTGACATTTAGACTGAAAAAAAAAAAAAAATATATTCTCTCATCGATATCCATGTGGACATAGTTCCAATACATTTGGTTATAAGTTGTCTTTACACTTGTCATCTATCTACATGAACAAAAGATCAAAATTGAGATTCTTAGAAATAGTTAAACGTTACCTCCATCACAGAATTAATCGTTTCTTCATTACCAAGTATAAAAACTCACTTTTAACGTAATCAATGAGTTATTTTTCTACCATTAACGACTACACTCATCCATCTCAGGTTATTGATTTGAACATCGAAAAATCTCTTTTGATCTTGATTTTCATACAAATGACACCTTCGATGATTTTCTTAAGAGTTCAACGTTTTCACATCGAAGATACTTCAAACAATTTTCTCAGAAACACCTCAAATGACCTTGCACACACAAATCTGAATCACGTCGAACTGACTTGAACATCAATAACATCATATATATGGATTAATATATGTTGAATTTTTTTCCTTTTCTACCGAGCATCTTGTAAAGATGACCATGCCACATGATCCCATAAGCATATTCCTTGCCAAATGCATTTGCCTGTGCACTAAACTTGGACCAGCTTCTGCATACATTTTGTTATACATACATACATACATACATATATATATATATATATATATATATATAGATTGGATCTTCTAGATGAAATGGACTTGGCATTTTTTCTTTGGTCACAGTCAACTCCCAACTCAAAAGTCATGTTCATTGTGTGAAAGCTCAGGTCCTGTTTGTCTCCAAACACATGGAAAATCTGAAAGCTTTAGTGTTCTGCATTACAAACACATCACTTTCTATCATGTTCAACTGCTTTGGTGTTCTGCATTGCTGATGGAAAGCAATAACAAAGTGGCTGCTCATGACTATTATGTTTCAGATCTAATCTCCATTACTTTCATGGATAAAAGTTTACCAGTAGAACTGCCATCCTTCTGTTAATCTCCATTTGCAGAACTCCATCCTCAGTACCAGAGTGACTGATTGGTAGGTAGCTGCATCTTGGCACTTTAGTACCACTAAACAAAAAGGACAGGTAAAGAGAAGATAATAGATATCGTCCATGTGCATAAAGCTATTTCTAACATTGAATCAGCCCTGCAGCTCCCTGAAGCTGTTGATGGAAACAGCCTGGCCCTCGAACACCTCAGGTCAATCTAATGCCGTCAACCTGTTTCATTTCCTGATCGCATCAGGCGTGGCTTTGGTTAAAATGGCCTGCCAGCTGCTTCCATCATCTTCTTCACACTCATCAGCCTCTCGATTCCCTTCAGAGCCTGCAACAGGTATTTTTGTCCACATATTTAAGCCTTACTGCATGATCAAGGTATTGTTCTCATGCTATTTCTATTACATTTCTAATTTACCTCCAACACCATGACCTCTGGGGTGACAGATGTGAAGTCTTCGCAACCTAGCTGAGAGGCTACCTCTGCAAAGGTTAAGGTGATGGTGATGTTACAAAGACGATCTACTACGTATGAACTAAGTCTCTACACAACTATATGTTTACTTTGGAGTGAAACAGTTGTATCAGCTGTACCAAATCCTTCTTTCAATTCATTATATTGCTGCATAAGTGATTCCAGCACCTGCTGTATGCTTTCAGATATTGTTACACAGAGACATAATAATATAAATTAAAGGAAACAGAAGACTGAAGCAGTTCAGAAATTTTCATCAAATTAATGTGTGATAAAAATTTATTGAAACATACAACAAAAAACATATCCAAAAATGTTCATTTGGGTCTCCACAAAGAGAGGCTTACCTCTGAGAACGAATCCGACTCTGGTGCATTTATTGTGATAGGCGATGGCACCTCACCCATCAGCATTTCATTTGCCAAGTAATCCAAGGGAACATCTACCCATATCGAGATTCCATGTCTTAAATAAGCCCTTGAAGAAACAAGACATGGTCAAGAGACTTTGGTTAATAATGGTTGGAACTCAATGGAGCTGCAAAGTGAGATCTTTCACAGGAAGAATAATTCATGCTTACAAGTTTGTCGAGGTTTGCACAGAACCATCCCCAGCACAAACCACCAAACGACCCATGGAGGACAACTGCTTTAGCACTTCAGTCTGTCAAAAGATTATTAGCATGTAATTTTCTCAGCTCGATGGCATCGTACGATATGAATTATTATGCCACACCTCTGAGTCACGAAAACCCTTTTCGTCTTCCTTTCTCAAGGATTTAGCAGCAGAGACACCACCTGCGGCTTGCTCAACTAAACTATCGCTGTTGGTGATAGCACAAACGAGAATGAAGCATTGAGCTAAAGATTAGTCGAGGCATCCATCCATCGGGTGTCAACTCAAAGATCATACCTGTCGAAGTAGCAATATCTCAGTGCATCAGCTAAGATCTTCCCCAAATCAGTTTTCATGGTGCAATTCATCCCTATGAATAACAGAGGCAAGTTCTTGATTCTTAGATAGGAACCTGTGCAGGCATGCTTCAAATGAGGAAGACCAAAAAGGATGGTAGTGATCATGGTGATGCTTACCCACAAGAAATATGGATGTTCCTTTCAGATCATCCAAAATCTCAGCTGCCTTCTTCTGCATCCACATTATTACTAAACATTGTGTATTAATGACAACTACATAAGTATTAATCTTTTCGAAACAAAAATGCCTGACCTTTACTGCAAGTGATGTTTCCTGTGCAGCTACAGACATCTTAGCTCCTGTGAGAAAGTTAAATAGGGATGAGCTCCATCACTCATTGTTTACAGAAAATTGAGGAAGACAAATAGCATCATTTAAGCTACTCACTCCCAAAACCCAGCAAGGGCAATACCTCCTCTCATTTGCATAAAAAGTAGGGCTTCAACGAACAAAATCACAGATTCTGATACCTAACTACAAAATTAACATCAAAATCCCAACTTGATACGACTCCCAACACCAAATCGGCATGACATGGCAATAAACTTCATCAAGATTCCAACTTTCTCGGTGGTCGAGTTGCGAAATGACCAAAATCAGGCTTAACACAGTAAAGAGGCTTTTACGACAATCATGATTGCGATAAAGAGAACAAAAACTGGAAACAAGAACGACAGGTTAATGGCCGCAAATTTCTTTTCTTTTGGGGAGGAGAAATCTCACCGGAGAAACCATAGGCGCGTGTGCTTCTCCTACTCCTGCTCTGTGGTTCTCGAATCGCAGCTGGGGAGGCGAGGAAGATGGAAGGTTTCGCCACGGAGCGAGAGGGATTCCGCGCGGAGCTCCAAGGAAGAACGCGATTTGGCGGAGGGAATAGGGGAGAAACGGCGAGAGATGCCGCAGCTCTCATCTCCACGCCCAAGCGGAGTTCCCCTCTGCGTTCCGGTTTCAGGCCGCTTCCAAGAATCGATGTTTCTTGAAACGAGATCGTGCCACGTGTTCAAACGCGAATCGTGCGAAGCAGGATAAAACCTGTATCCGCATCAGCATCCACCGCCACATTTTATGCATATAATTAGAAGAATATATAAATGCGAATCAAATATACATCCCAAACAATTTGAGTCAGTATATATGAAACATTTTAATCAAATAATTTCTTATATTAATATTTGAATCTGATTAAACTTTTAAATAAAATCATAAGATTCAAGAGAATACTTGATGAATGAAGAAAATTTTTTTTAGTGTCAATTTATAAAAATAAGAATGACATATAAAATTATTTAAATCATAGATAAATTAAAATCATAAGTCATAATTATCAAAGGTAGAAAATAAATATTTTCAAAAATTAATTTAATTTTTATACTTAAAATATTAATTTTAAAAATTATTATTTATTAAGATAATTAATGAAAAATAAAGAGAGAAAAAAATTTTACATCTAATTTTTATTAACTTAAAGAAAGTCTATGATAGAGTTTCTAAAAATTTATTATGATTAAGTTTTTAAAATATATATCTATTAATTATATTGATCTTATATATATATATATGTAGTTATTAGTGTATAACAAATATGTCGAGTGAATTTTCAATTAGTATAGGAAATTACATTAAGAATTCATATCAAGTCTCTATTTCTTTCATATTGATAATAAATAAATTTACTAGTCATTTACATGATAAATTTTTCTAATGTTATCGTATCGATAAAGATAACATGAAAGAAAATCAATTATGATGATATGAACATATTGTTACGAACAAATTGTAAACGACTTATTCGATATAATGTTTATATATGTTCGTATCTTTTAGGTTAGTTCTTGCTTTGCCAAGTATGTAGGGGGCTGGTCGAAGGCTTAACAGTCCCATTTGAGTGAGTTTGGTGATCGTTGTAGGTTTATACATAAAGTTTGTGTCATGTGGACACTTGTAATAGATTTCGATCTATAGTGGATAAATTTTATATTTTTATTGTGCAATCGAGCTTGTGAAGTCCATGGTTGTAATTTACATTGGCAAATAAGTATTTGCTGAAATTGTTGCTTGTGAATCTGTGTGAAGCGCTTTCTCTATCCCGTCTTCTCTTTTGCAGGTCCTAAGGAATCGTAGAAGGTTTTGAGGGGCTGACCTTCATGCAAGGGTGCCACACGACTTAAGTAAAACCAGCTAAGTTCTTGACATTTGGTATCAGAGTGAGACAAACATACATAGAAATACTTAGTATGCAAACGTGGGAGACCTAGCGGGGTTGCGTCGAGGGCAGCCAGCATGCATGACCGTTTGGGGGAAATGGATATTGAGTTGTAGGGAAAGGAGTCACTCAGAGGAGCGAGCATCCAAGAATAACATTCAGAGGAATGGCCAACCATTTGTACAAAAGGCACCATGAGGACAAATAAGCTAAGAAAAATGCATAGTGCACAAAGGTTAGGATGACTGAGTTTGAGCAGTTGCTTGATGTTGGCAACTAAACTTAACAGTGCTTGAGGCAAGCAGGGTGCTTGGTAAAGAATGAAACCATGCAAGATGGAGTCGGTTGTTTAATGATCGAAAGAGTTGTGTAAAGCTCACAAAGGTGAGAGGAATTATAAACTCAAGGAACTCGATACTCATGCAATGGCTTATATACGGACGATGGACTATCTGTGGCTATCCCAAGACGACCGAAGGTTGGCGCCATGGAGCATTGAAGCTTTCTCTTAAGCATGAGAAGGATTCGTCTATAAGAGGCTGAAGTAAATAGCAACTTAAACATGTTGCTAAACCTGAAGGGGTGCAGTGGGAGTTGTATTAGCGAAGAGTCATAATCTGGTAGGTGCATTTACGAAGGCAGAATAATGCATAGTTTGTTCAGTAGGATGGAGTAGTCTAAGGGGATAGTGGTCTCCAAAACTTCCAAAGGGAAGGATGCGAAGAGAGAAGTTATTCTAATGGGCCAGATATCTATGAGAGATAAGTCTTAGTTCTCCAGAGGAAGAATCATATGCAACAAACTACACGTATTGAGGAGTACCTCAAGACAACAGCTTCACAAAGCTCAACGGACCAAGCGAGCGACAAAGAGTCATTGTATGATCTCACAAGAGGTAATGCGTTGGTGGACGTATAGCAAGATTAAGTGGGGGAGCGACCCAAGGCAACACAAAATGAAGGCACACTTGGAGCCGATATGAAAATCGAACTCAACAGAGGGTTGACCCGTAGAATGGTGGGCACAAGAGTTACCATTAACTCAATGCAAATCGAGAAGTGGAGCAACCTGGGGGTAACTTAGTGATGTACCCAAGCCACATGAAGGAAGTTAGCATAGAAGATAGAGTATGGAGTGGAGGCATGAAGCTTTCCTTGGATAGAGGTGAATGACATGAACTCTTGTAGAGACATGAGTAATATCATGTTATTCCATGGGTCTTTTATTTTGATGGAGCAAACCCATCTTCCATTGTGCTAAAGACGGAGGGAGCTTCAAGGCACATGCATCTTATCTCGGTGAAGCATTTGATAGAGGAACTAAGGTGACACAACTTGCAGAGGTGAAATTGGTGTTAGAAGGCCTTGGCACGAGGCAAGAGGATGCAGAGGCGGGTACTTTTGAAGAATATGTAACAATGCTACCATTCGAGTTGTCATGAGAAAAGCAATGCATAGGGAGATTGTGCTGGTAAGGGCAAAAGCCGAGGATCCAGACAATAGTATACTAATTTTAGTGAAGTCAAGGGATTTCAAGAGTTACATGGCGACAGACTACCCTATAACTATGCTTCATTCGAGTGTGACCCGAAAGTGGGTGGACAAAGGTCGATTGCCAAAGGAGTGAACAGAATCGAAGGTGGTAGAGGCCCTACGATCAAGTTTATCCCACATTGATTAGAATGCAAGGAGATGTCACTAGGAGATGATATGGTACAACGGATCATGGTGGAACAGTTCAAGACAATGCGACACACACAAGACTATTCCATGAGGGATTAGATTATACAAAGATATGATCGAGAGCGTTACTGGGAGCTCCACTTTGGTGAACAACACGATGATAAGAAAGACTATGAATTCAAGGAGAGAATGTCATGGTACCACAAAAGCGGATCTTTCGTGGGTGCATCGAATGTTGCATTAAATGAAAGCCTTGGTTATCAGTATATGGGGGTTGTGTATTACTAAGGGAGAAGTTTAGATGCAAGTACCAATGAATCCCATGGGGGAACTGGATCATGCAGAGGTATGATTATAGCAGTTGGAGAGTTGGACTGCTTTAAAGCTCACATTCGCTTAAGGGAGCCTGATAAGTTAGAGGACAAGATCGAGTAAACGAATGTTGCATCCAATGAAGTTAAAGAGAACAGAATTGACGTAAGCCCTGCAACATGATGGCAGAGGCCATACATGAGAGTTATAGTTTGTCTTTCCATTGACTAAGGGGAACTATTCAGAGAACACAGAGGTGTTGAAGCAGGTAGTTGAAAAAGGGCGAGGAAGCAATGATGAGTCCAGAGGGACTCAGCTACCCAAAACTAAGTGTCGATTAGAATGAAGGTGGACTCAGAAGAGTGCCACAGTGCCGCTGAAGTGGATCTACCGATCGTGAAGAAGGGAAGTAAATGTGAGACAACGGATAGTAGTGCCATGGGCATGATAGTGCCATGGTACTGTAGAGTCGAGACTTCCATGAAAACATCGATCCCTTGCTCTCATGGAGGGAGAGCGCTTGGCCATGAAATAGGCCGAGGAGGAGGAGAATGGAGAGGTAAAGTCTAAGTACTAAGATAAGACTGAAGGGCAGAGGTAAGAGAACTTCGTAAGATCGATGTTAATGAGCTTCTCAACAAGATAGTTGAAAGTGAAGGACTTCGGGTCGATACAAGAGTACATGACTAAGGAACGAAGCAAACAATATACGGTGTTGTACCTTTACTACTTAGAGGAGTAGGCGACTAAAATGATGGAGAAAACGGTATAATCCTAAAGGTGACCAAAACTATCGAAGACTTACTCCAGGTTGGAGTGAAAACTTCGTGTATTCCAAAAGTTAAATAACATTAAGAAGGTGAATCACACTAGCTGACTCAATGCAAGGAGTGCAAACACTTCGAGTGCTTCGGAAGTGAGTTAAGAGCAGGTGAAGGTTAATAACTAACTCGACGCATAGAGTACAAACCTCGAGGAGGAGGGCGAAGTCAAGTAACATTTGTCTTCTCAACTCTCAAGAGAATGAGCAAAACCGAGTATCCCAGTTCTCTTATTTATCCAGCAAAGGAGCTCAGCATAGATTCAAAGACCCTTCGAAGGAACATAATCTAATTGAATACAATAGTTGTCAAGTCCCCACCAATGCTGATTAGTGCTATTGAGAGTAGATTGTCTATTTCATTTCTCAACTGAATGCCAATTAAAAGTGGAAGTGATGTGAACCTACTTGGATGAGACAACTAAGTGGAAGAAGATTCGATGGATAAATTTTGCAGAGGAAGAACTTGAAAACTTCAAAGTTTGCGAGACGATGCTCGTTAAAGCTCAAACAAGCATCCATCTAGTTTGAGCGATATTAGACATTTGAAGACTGACACATATCAAGGATGATCTTTTCCTTCATCTGAAGAATCCACAAGAACTACCAAAGATCAGTATAACTCAATCGACCCCACACCAAAGTCAGAGTCATCGATAAGTTGAAGCAACATGGCGGATCAAAGTTCGACTATTTAACAACAACAGTAGAGGCAATTGGGAGCCAAGAGGTACATTACAGCAGAAGATTGAAAATTCAATAAAGGCGAGGAGTTATAGCATCAGCAAAGGCTTCGACAAGGACGTCGAAGGAATAAGTGGAGGAGAATATCATAGACAAATTGTAAACGACTTGTTCGATATTATATATGTCCGTGTCTTTTGGGTTTGTTCTTGCTTTACCAAGTATATAAAGGGTTAGCTAAAGACTTAACAACCTCATTTGAGTGAGTTTGGTGATCCTTATAGACTTGTATATAACGTTTGTATCATGTGAACACTTGTAATAGATTTCAATTTGTAGTGGACCAATTTTGTATATTTGTTATGTAACTGTTCTGAGCTTGTGAAGTCCATGATTGTAATTTACATTGAAAGTATTTATTGAAATTATTGCTTGTGGATCCCGTGTGAAGCACTTTCTCTATCTTGTTTTCTCTTTTGTAGATCCTAAGAGATTGTAGAAGGTTTTGGAGAGGTTGATCTTTGTGGACGAATATGTAAGGGTGTCGTATGACTAAGGCAAAATTAGTTAAGTTCATGACAATATGCCAAAAGACCTTTCGATATAATAATTAATGATAGTGATAAAAAAAAGATAGAGAAAAACGTAAAAAGATCTTAATAATAATAATAATAATAATAATAAAGTTTGATTCAGCCTTAACGATTATATGGGTATGGCTATATATTCGTCCATAATAATGAAACTGTTCATGATATAGAACATTTAGTCGGTGATTTAAATGTGACCAACAATAAACTTTTTCAATGCGACTTTTCATCATAAATAACATAATAAAAATTATTTTAGTGCTATTGTTAAATCAAGATTAGTAGGGTAAACCTGAACTATTTAAAGAGATGCGAAGGGGAAGAGTGCAATTAGAGTCAACATAATTGGAGGGATATGTGTGCTTTATCATAAACAATTTAGAGCCAAGATGGCGTCTTCAAGCTTGGGAAATTATTGAATGGTCGTTCAAGGCAACGCTCAATTGGACCTGAGATGAGTTAATTGTCAACGTATTGATAGACTGAACCTAATACGCCATGATATAAACGCAGATAACTTTTTTTTTTTTGTATTTCACAATTATCCAACCCCTAAACCAATTCGATTTAACTTTACATATTTGATATGCAAAGCATGTCAGATACTCATATAACCCACAGGGGAATGGCCACACACACAACAAATACAAAAACAAAAGTGAAAACAAGTGAAACACCATATCCATTGCATATGACATATGAAACACGTTACTTGAAATCAATCACAATACATAGTATAGTTATTTTTTTGGGGACCAGAAAGCACCCATGTGAGTTCCAAACTAACAAGACCAAATCTCTGATAAAAGTAAAACGGAAAAACAAAAGGAAAGAAAAAAGAACAACAGAGTTCCCGACAAGAACCATCGTCGGGTATTACCAGAGCTTGCTATCTTTCCTTTCTTAGAAAATTACTAGGTCTATTTGGCACATTGGTTGCATAAATCTGAACAATTATGGATGTATCCACCGACAAGATTACATCCCAATCAAACTCGAAAGAAACAAAACCTGCTTTAACTAAACTCGAATTCCAAACCTTGGCACAAGAACCTTTATTTTGAATCTTCTGAATCTGAATATTTTCTTCTTCTTTTTTTTTTTTCCAAACAACTCCATGGTTAGCTCTATAAAATTAACTAACCCATATAATTTACGAGATATGTAAAACACAAAGTCATGCATCTGAGTCACAATTTGTTCACCTATCATAGTCTTGGACCTCAATATGTGTCAACTTATGTCGCAATTCCTGCAAAAGATATTAAGTATCAGAAGAGAAAAACCCTAATAAAGGGAACAGTTCTTATCGTATAAAACTCGAAAAGAAAACTGCAGCTCCATGAGAACATGTTTGTCAGGAAACATATGCAGATCAAAACTTCACCAACATATATTGGAACACACAAGGATAGATAAGAAAGGGAGGGCAACAGAATGTGACTTATTACCCAGTCAATATACGGAAGCAGAATAGAGTCTATTTTATAAATCGCCTTCAGGGAAAAGACAGCCTCCTCTATTTAGTTGCATACTAGCTGTTTGTTTCTAGTTGTACCTATATAAGCGTCTTAAAGCTTTTCCATTTATTGAAAACCATGTCCATATGCAATCAATGGCATGTAGCTTCCTAAAGCTAAAGATAATTAGTTCATGGTTCTGGTGTTGAGCAAACCTTTTACCTAATTTTCTTGGTGCATCACTAGGGTTCAGAGAGTTGTATCTGGATCCACACAAACTGCAACACAACTGAATCATATGATGAAACATAATGATAAACTCTCCACAAGCAGAAGCAAAACAGAGTCAACTGGATCATATGGCCTTATCGATCTGATTTTAACATGGACAGCTTCTATTATTTATATTAGAAAATGAACGTACTAGAACATATGGAGAAACTGAAAACATCATGTTCAAGCAAGTCAAATTCCGACTTGGTGGAATCACAAAACAAGCCAATTCACCAAGTTTGGATTTATCTTAACAACCATAAATGCCTGTAGACGCAAGTTCCTGTAAGCACACTTCCAGGTTAATGTTGGCAAGGGCTTGTCTTAAACAATAAAGGATTTTACTGAAAGATGTGTGATGACATTTTAATGACATGCTTGATCCACTAAAAAAGATTCAGCCATTCAGGTAAGATTTTGTTGCCTTCGCTACTTATTTCTCCATTGGATTGTAATTGAGGCTACATGAAACTGTTACTGATAAACAAATTTTCCCAGGTAATGATAGGAACCCTCAGTCCCATTCCACCATGATTACAAGAGTTAATGGGATCTTTAGTACAACAATTAGCCATATTTCTAGGATTCATTGCTATTTATAAATTATTTCTTTTGGGATTTGGGAGGCAGAATTCTTAATGTTTGCAAGGGTTTGTATTAAAATATAAAGTTATTTTGCTGAAATATGTGTAATTACATTTTAATGACATGTTTGATCTGCTAAAATGATTCAGGTAAAGATGCTGGCTTCCATTTACAGACAACAGAGAATGTGTGGACCATACAGGTAGGGCACCAATATGATGAGTACCATGCCAAATACTATAATGTTTTATTTTGAATCGAGTAGAATTGTGTTGGATGTGATGTGATGGTGAACATTATGGTGTTATCTTTTGACATTTCTAAAGATGGAAATTAGGCATTCTATCACAAACTTGTTTTAGAAACTCTATAATTGATCAATTAAGTTAAAGAAGGTAAAGTGCCTAAGGCCCTTTAAGGAGCCCTTCTTTGCATGCAACCGTCGACCAGTGAGCTGGGGTGTGATAACCATGTGGTATAAGAGATTTACTGAGTTTCGGAAACACTAGTCCTTGCTAAGGATTCAAATGATAGGACCCTTTGTCACACAAATATCAGAGGAGTTTTTTATCGTGCTGATTATTATGGCCTTTGTATATGACAAGTTCAGACTGATCATATCCTATTGTAGATACATAATGTCTTTGCTTGAATGACTGAAATTCATATAGTCATATTTGGTGTTAATTTTAGATCCAATTGGGCGGATGTTGGAATTGCACTTGATCCAGGAAGCGATGATGATCAAGGGATGATGGTCTAATTGTTAATTAGTATGAGTCATGGTTGGGTCAGCATAACAAGGGCAGTATGACAACCAGGACAAGGACAATAGAACTTCCTGTGTAGTGTTGGATAACTAAATTCAAATGATCACACTCCTTTGATATGTAACTGAAACCCTTTCGTAGTTGCAGAAAGCTCAGATGAGGAGAAGGTACAGTATATCTTGTACGCGCTTGAAGACTGTGTATGACTGGTTGAAATAAAAAAGATGATGCATGAGAAAGATTCCAAGACATATACCTGGGATACGTCCATCTTTCAAGAAAGCATTTTTATGAAAGATGACTCCATTCAAATGCACAAAAAAAACCAACTTAAAACAAAATTCAGTCCATGCAGGGATACAGGGAAACTGAACAGCTAGCCAAATTTGACCTTAGCCTTTTTACTACTGAGAGAAGAATTAGGAAGGTCCTATATAACCAAGTAGCATTTCCATTGATACCATGCAATTATATAGTGAGCAGTTTGAAAGTTGAAGATAAGGAACAGGGAATCGAATCTGAGATATTCTGTTAAGTGCTGAGACGAGTGGAACTCAGCAGTCAGGATCTTAAAGACCATCAAGAAAGCTCGGAGTTTTGATGGCGCTCCATCTCTCCAAGGCAAAGAACAACATCTGGATCATCTCAAGTGTACTAGGTGCAGTACAGGACTTCTTGTGAATGAATTTAAATGGTTTTCTAATGCTTTGTTCAAACTTCAAAGTGTGGACAGCAGGACTACAAATATATAGTTTGCGACTATAAAACCAACCACTGGATGACTAATATTTCGGGCAGTGCAACCATTTTGACTTATAAAGGAAACTCTGCTATACGGCCAATCCGTACAGGATCATGAGCCACTGCTTCATAAAAAAAGAGAGGGAGGTTAAAGAATCAAGGTGGATTGTATGTATTGACAGGGTAGACACCCAGGAAGCCAAATGTAGTAGTGAGAGGTATTTTTCAGTAGTATCGAGGATCAGCATACGCTCTGATTTAATAGATACAGTTTTCTGTTCATCTACATAAATTCGGCAGTATAAATTATCTTCTACAATTGGAACTGAGTTCTCTCAACACATATGTTAGGCATGTAGCTATTATCAGCAATGTTGTAATACTTATTTTTATCAATTGGAGGAGTCAGCAGATTTTTCCCTCACAAGCATACACAACTCATCATAATCTCATGAAAGGATTTCTTGAAATTTCAGCACGCCATCATAGGTAACTGAAGAAAACAGGTATCATTCAGTGATTGATATGTATTGTGGTGCTTATTAAAAATAAACCAAGTGAGGTTCAATGCTGAATTTGTGACATGACACCAGTTCTTTAATATCTAGCAAACAATGTATGGTTATTAATGAAGATTTGATATGTGCATATGCAAACACATACCCAGCATATACTTAGTATTGAAATAGTAGGCAGCAACATCTTTTACCAACATCACAATTAAGAGAAAGAATATGAACTTTATATATGGAATTTCACTACATAGTTAAAACCTAAAGTTGAAAATTTGAAAAGTTAATTACATAACTTAGTGATCTTGAAGATCAACAAGATGCGTGAAATAGTTCATTCATAATGACACCTAACTCTGGTTCATACATGTTTCATATCTATTCTCATGCTCATGCTCTATTTTGTTTCTCAAGGGGGAAACAAGAAATACATATATAATCAAATTGATTAGAGTTAAATAAACTGCTTACCTCTATTTGGTTGTCTATTGGTAACATTATAATCACCCACATAACCAGCAGAGCCCTTGCCTATGATATCTGAAGGTACGGTGCCAAGCCCATAACCAAACGAACCAGTGCCCCCAAGTTCAGAAGATGATGATCGCCAAGTAGGGTCTCCATAAACTGAACTTCCACCATACAGCTCCGCATAGGATCCTTCAAATCCACCACTTGATGGAGAAACGGAAGTTTTCACTACACTAGGACCAGTGCTCCTTCCAAAACTGCCACCACTGAGATCGAAGTTATTGTCACCACCTCCAAAATTGAGATTCCCGCTAGTGTAGCTTGAAGTGCTTCCCCCAACCTGAGCTGATATAGGAGTAGCACTGCCCCAGTTTATGGTACTATTGCCAAAGCCTCCGAGGTTCCCATTCCCTGAGGCCATATAGGCATTGGAACTTGCAGAATTAGTAGCATAGTTAAGATCTCCACCACTCCATGCATTACGAGCCACTGAGCTAAATCCCGAACTAGCATTTGCACTACCCCCACCATAACCGATGGGACTACTGTACCTCGTGGAGTTGGCACTGTAATATGGGCTCAAACCACGTCCATAACCGATATTGTTGCTAAAACTTGAATTTCCTCCAAAGCTTGGGATCAAACTAGGTTCAAAATTCATCCCCATTCCAAAACCAGGACCAAATGAAGTGAAGCCATTCCTTGCACTAATGGGACCTAACCTACTGTCCATCCTCATCCCATAGCCACTAATCAAACTTGGATTGTATCCCTGAGTATATCCATTAAGAAAGTTGTTTGCCCTATTCAGACCATAGTTATATCCTGGACTAGGGGAACGAATATTGGGTCCTGGGGATAGTTCTTTGGGAACAGCCCTCTTGACCTCAACCATCTTACCATTCAGCTCATGAAAGCTTTTAAATAGTACCCTGTCCACAGCATCCTCAGAGTCATATGTGATGAAACCAAATCCCCGAGGCCTCTGGGTGTTGTGATCATACATCACAACAACATCAGTGATTGTTCCAAATTGATCAAAGTACTTTTTGAAATCACTCTCCGTTAGGGTAGATGGCAGGCCTCCCACAAATATCTTTTTGGTGCGACCACCTGGACCAGGAGAACCATGGACGCTGCTGTTGTTTCTATTAAGGATCTGCTGGTCATCCCTGGGAACAGCTTTCTTTGCCTCAACCTGAGAAATCGATCGCCAGTTTAACAAGTTTATTAGTGAGTTGCTGATCATCAGAATCACAAAAGAAAAAATGTTGCTGATTATCAAGAATTCTCAGAATTCAAAATCCATGAACTTGTATCCACAACTGCATAATTGTAATTTGAATAAGGTGCAATGCATGAAGCATCTGGAATTACAAGGATGCCTAAATACATTCAAGTGGGGAAAAGAATAGAGAAGGTAGAAGACAAACGGTTAGACCTTTACCATTCGGCCGTCAATCAAGTGCTTTTCCATGACAACTCGCTCCGCGACGGCCGGGTCTGCAAACACAATGAACCCAAAACCACGAGCACGGCCGGTGGTGCGGTCCTTCATGATCACAGCCTCCACCACCTCACCGTAGTTTCTAAAGTACTCCCGCAGGCGGTCCTCATTTGTGTCCCAGGAAATCCCACCAATGAACAGCTTCCCAAGATCCGACTGCATTCTCTTTTCTGCAAATTAAACATCTTTAAGTTCCCGTTGTCATGATCATCATTGGATGAAGCACAATACCATCAATTAAGGACAGGTATGCACAATAACTAATAGGAGATAAAGTTCCACCGATTTGATGGAACATACAAAAGAATTCAACTTTAAAGGGTGAGTTGTTGATTCGAATTAGATCCGATCGATCTCGATAAGTAATTCCAGGGCTTTCATCTACTCTTCCAACAGATTAGATAGCTTAGGCGAGAAGAAAAGACGCCAGACGTTAGCCATGACGCCAGATCTGACGGGAAAAGAAGACCCGGCCATGGAGCTCGCCGTCGATGCCCAGCTAAATCGGGCAAGCCGAAACAGAATCCAGCAGCACAGCGAATGGATCCAAGCCGGACGGAAAGAACCAGAGGATCGGATTCGCGGTCAGCGACCGGGCAAAAACAAAACCCAAGAAGAAATCAAAAGAAACGACGCATCTACGGAGGGGCTCACCGATCCGAGGCACGGGCGTCAGATGCGACGGGGGAGGAGAGATCGGAGGCGTTACCACGATCTGAAAGGCAGAATCAGAGGATCCTCACCATCATCATCAACAACCACAACCACAACAACAACAACGACATAAAGAGAACAAAAGCCTCCTACCCTCTCCTTCTCTCCCTATCGTTCTCTTCCTCTCCTTTTGATCGATGAACAAACGAATAAATTAAGGACTATTCTTTAGCTTTAGCGATTCCTTTTCCTTCCTCCAATTCCGCCCGCCTCACGGAACAAAGGGAGATGGAGCGAACCGGAAGAAATGGGGGCGGTCTTTACATCAAACACATACCTGGCTATCTAAAGGAGAGGAAAAGAGGAGGGGGACGACGAGCGCATCGGCAATATATAAATAGGTGGAGAGGCGGAACGGGTAAGGGTGGGTGTGGATGGTGGGGGTGTGCGTCGGCCTCTCTCGGCTGGCATGTGGTGTGTAAGAAATGGAAAGCAAAGCGGGTGGTAAGACTGCTCTCTCTGCGTTGGATTTCTTATTATTTATACCATTAAATTATACGTGAAAATGACACCCGTCGCAGCTGCCTCCGCCATTAACCACCGGGTTTTGTATTTGCAACACAAATTATAGAACTAAGCAGGATTGCAGACACCCATTCTCATCAATTCTTCTTCATCTAAGTTAATTTACATCCGCTAATTGTGATTTAAGTGCCCAATAACATATGAATGCCGGTCATTTCACGGATACTTTCTTCACGTTATAATTGCAAGCTGGTGGGTGCATTACTAACTTTGTTATCTTGGCATGTACAGTCCCTCGTTCATGAATCTAAATCGGAATTATTCACTCTTTTGCACCAAAATTGAAGCACGTGTTGTTATTGCCTGATGCCGGTGGTAATTAATAGTGCCGCGGCTCCATAACAGAAAAATGGAAATGCATGTATCTAAATATGATTGAAGCGTTCAGTGCAATTACTTTGCCACCTTCATGAATCCAAATAAGACACAAAAGCATTTCCATTGTTTATAGACACAATTATATTAGCCTGTCACGTTTATGACATACGTTTAATAATTCTTTTGAAAAAAATCATATATAATTATAAAAAATAATCTTTGTATAAATGAAAAAAATTCTTGAAATGATTTATATATATAAATAAACTCAAAGTGTAAGGAAATAAGTCAATGTATGCTATGATAATTATAGTTTTATCCACAGTAATTTAATTAAGCTCGCAATATAACACAAACTAATATCATAAGTAGATAATAGTACATCAAACCATGTTTTATATATATATATTATATATGTCGTATTTGGTGATCATGTAAGTTGGTCATAAATGGCAGCTAAGCCAGCCTTATGCAGTGGTCCTTGCACACAGTATGATCATGCTCGAGGGATACATGGGAGGAGATGCCGAAGGTAAAGAAGGGAAATTAGAACAAAACGGATGATTAGACAAGCATTTTGCACTCTCAAAATCCAAACACAGAGAACTACATTCAACACAGCGAAGAAGAAGATGATCTCAAGAACCAACCCACATCTCCCGGAGCTTGTCCTCGGCCTCCTGCGATCGAACTCTCTACGGCAATGCAGTAACAGTCAAGCTCGTGGTTAGAAGATTGGGCATCCTTTAACTGATATCCCAGGCGCGGTTGGACATGACGCCAAGGGGCAGTGGTCGAGCTCCGAGCCCCACCAGTGCAAGTTGTGATGCTGGTTCTGGAGAGCGAAGAAGAGCAGCACGCCCATGAATGCTGTACCTGCATCCAGCGCCGCAGACAAGACGTAGTTGTACCGCTGCCACCACACCTTTCGATATCGGAAGACGAAGTAGTTGAAGATGGTGCCGGTGATGAGCCAGCTGGCAATGTTGGTTGGGGTTGCGGGTGGCATTCCGGCGAAGCCGTAGGTGATGACAGGTACGTTGATGAGAGATATCCACTTCTTCTCCGGGAAGATCTTGCTCAACACCCACACGGGAACGGGCAAGACGGCGCCGACGAGGAACAACCACACCAGGTTCCTGTACAACCCGCCGTGCCCGAAGAGTCGCCCGGGGGCTATGAGCCCCCAGATGACTGATGCATCAAAGGTGACTCTGTACTTGGGGCATGTCCATGGGCTATCGGGGTGCAGTGACTCGACGTCGCAGATGTTCTCGATGTTTTCGAGCATCCACCAGGCCACGGATAGGTTCAAGACGCCGGCAACAACAGTTCCTGTCAGCTGAGAGATGGAAATCGAGCCTCAGAAACAAACACCTGAATCATCGAATGATGTTGTCTTGGGGAGAGCAAGATCACCTGGGCAGTGTACATGCACCTCGGTGGGATCTTCATGTAATGGCCAAGCTTCAGATCTGCGAGGAAGGAAAGGGCGTGGATGGTGCTGATTCTACCGTAGATCTTGAACAGCAGATTTGCAATAGGTTTGCCAGGAAGGACATACCCAATCATGAACTCGGCTATAATGTCATATCCAGGTTGCTATAATATGCCACCATATTAGTTCACATCATTGAAAGATTCAATATCAGCAACTTAGGGACTGCACTTTGTTTGGATCACCTGGTTCGTGGTTGCTTGAATGACTCCGATGGGAAGTGTGACAAGCCAAGCCAAACCGAAGGCAAATATCATCCCCCACCAAGGCAGCTGCACCTCCTCTTTCCAAACAAACGACAACATCAGCGACAAGGCGATGCTTCCCACCAGTAGAACGACGAACCACCACTGAGGAACTTGCTTGTATCTCCTCATCAGTTTGCCATGGATGTCCAGCTTCAGGGAGTTCATCGCTGACTTGCTTTGCCTCCATATATCGCTACAAGTTAGTAGGAAGTGGAAATCAGTCGAGTCTCTCGAAGAATTTGAACTCGTGTGCTTGCACCTGCGTAAAGTAAATATGGAGGACTTTTGTCGAGCACCTTCCATGGAAGAGGAGGACATGGGAAATGGTTGCCGTGAATCTTGCGAATCCTGACCCGATCGAGAGTGCGAAAAGAGGGCTGAGGTAGAGCTTGCCGTAGCTGTCGTATGCGGCTACGTTGAGGTCAAAATCCGGCGTCAGTATCTTGGTGGTGTCGTACTTGTTCCCTGTCGCAGTGAAGAGCTGATTGGAGAAGATGGGGAACTTGCGGGCGTCGAAGGTGTTGAACTTCCAGTAGCACACGGGGACGATGATGTAGATGAACATGATGAAGCCGACGGCCACGTTGAGGATGGAGAACCATGGCGTCACCAGGGGACTGCCGTGGTACGCGGAGATGCCGGCCCAGTCGAGAGTAAATGCGCCGACTCCGAGGCCATGGTAAGCCGACCCGATCTGCTGTGCGGTAATGCTACGAGGCCATGCCCAGCACATCCAGGAGAAGAAGCTCAGTATGGGCAAGAGGTAGCCGGGCAACGTGTAGTAGGCAAAGCTTGCGACGAAGAAGATGAGAAAGAACCGCATCCTGCTTAGCCCTTGCGATCTCGAGTCCTTCTCGTGTAAAGCTCTGCAACATGCATCACTCTATTGATCAGTGAAGTCGACAAGCATCTCAAAATCTGTGATTTATCTTCTGGTGATCTTTTTAAGGTTGTCTACGTTGACATATATAAATAATTCCAACTATAGAGGTGCTTGATTCAGATAAATCTATTTCTATTCTCTTGATATTTGCCCATGGAAAGAGACGAGGGAACATGGAACTTTTGGACAAAGCAGAATATGACGGACAAGAGAGAGAGAGAGAGAGGAATCTGACCTGAAGAGGGAGACCTGAGCAAGGTTAGAAGGCCACCACATCTCAGGGGGCTCCACCAAATACCTTCTCATCATTCCAGCCCAGCCATAACCCAAGATCTAAATTTCAAGAACATAGAGAAAACAAAACAAAATGAGTAGATTATCATAGCAAAAAGTTCTGACCATATCCGCATATGAATTCTCTCTCCCAAAAAAAGAAAAGATTGTAAATCTATTCCTCACGGTGAAAACTCAACACTCCACCAAACACTCTAAAACAAAGGCAAAAAAGAGGACCCAACAAAATTTATAGCACTTACCAAAACAGAGATGTCAGCGGCGACACTATATCTAATTACCAAGTCAAAGACAATGAAATAGTGTAAATCTAAAACCCAAAATTACATGAAAATAATAGTCTGAAAAGGTCAAGCAATCACTTATATTTCAGCGATTAATAATCTTGATCGAAATATTAACGCGGACAAATTTTAGTATCAGAAAAGCAGTGGGAGAGGGGAGTACATGCAAAGCGGAACGAGAGAGAAGGGAAAGGAGGCATTTTCCTATATTCTACCTGCGTGGTGAGAACAATAAGGAGAGCGCAGAGGAAGCTCAAGCTCTGCTTATAGTAGGCCTTCATCACCGTGATGGCGCCGATGGAGTAGGCGTCGCCTCCGCCGTAGGACACGCCGCAGCTGGCGAAGATGGTGATGATGACGTGCTCCTTGATGTTGAAGGGGCCGGGGTTGAGGTTGAAACCCCACCCCGGGAGCAGATTGACCTCCCTGTCGGGAAGCACGGAGGCCATGAAGCGGCCGATGGGCAGCACGGCTATCTGCATGAGGATGGCGGAGATGGTGAGCGGCTGCGTGCGGTAGGTGAAGAAGGTGTTGAGGAAGATGAGGAGGGAGCAGGAGGTGAGGCCGAGGAACCACGCCCGGAATGTCATCACCGGGAGCGACGGGTCGTCGGTCTCCGGCACCACCAGCTTCACCTCCTCGACGGGGCATCTCTCTACCCCCTCCTCCGAAACCGGAGGTTCACCTTTCCTATCACCCTTGGAGGCCATTGGGGAGAACCAGCTTTTCCTTTAGACGGAGGAGGTAAAGGTCAAATATGAAATGGAGTTGGGGAGGAGCCGGCAATATATAAGCAGCAGAAAGGCAGGTGGGGGAAGGAGGGAGGACGATACGAAGTCCGAAGAGGTTGATCGGAACTCTTTGATGACCAAAATACCATTGATGTGCAAACCAAAGAGGCGTCACGTGAGGGGTGTTTTGGTCATTTGATACCGCGCGCTTGAGGTGCTTCCCACGGGTGGGTGGCGCATAGGCAGCAACCGGTGCGGCGGAGTGTGGCGGCCGCGAGGACCACGACGACGGCACGCGTCTGTGTTGGCTCGCGACGCCGGGACGGCCCGGAAGTGCGCGGGCGGGCCCGCCGCGGGGCACCCCGGTCCGACGACGTGGCGGGTCACGTCGGCGGTCCCCCTCCCCTCTCGCTGCGCCCGCGAGCGCACCGTACCTGCGGGCCCCGCGGCTCCGTCGGCGACGAGGCGGCCACCTGTCCAGGTGCGGACCACTCGGGTGCTTTGACCTCCGCCACCTCCGTGGTCTCCGCCTTCCTTGGTCTTCGTCTTCATCGATAAGGCACCAATCGTTTGGATGACGAGCTGAAAGAAAGCGAGGAAAAAGGAAAAGCTGCCGAAGCATGCAAGACCTGCACCTGATCGCGTGGAGACCTCAGAACAGGATGATCTCCACCACACCAAACCGAAGACATAGAGAAGGAGACAGAGACAGGGCAAGAACGGCTAACAGCGGAGGCGCACTTCACTTGATCAGCTCGGATCCGTAAAGGGGACAAAAAAGGCTCTTCTTTTCAACGAGGAGTGGCTCTTGCCGTTGTCTACAGTCTGGAATCACCAAAAGCCTCGTTGAGAACATGGTTTTTTATCCCCGGTTTCGTATCATACGAAATCCAACGCCGGGGAAAGTATTCCAAGGTTATCTTTTTCTGCCTACGTGAGGTGGGATCACGCCAACCTCACGCAATTGTCTCACTGTTCATCAAAATAAATGCTGCTGAGAAGTATTATTCAGGGCATTCGAGGTTACTGGACACAGTTACGTAATTGTTAGGTAGCTCTTCTCCTTCTCACCTCCTCCATCGTCTTGTCTGAGTCATCTGTTAGGGTTTGTCACTACCTTTTCGTTGATTCCATCTGGAGTTGCTAGTCCACTTGGTGATTGATTTCCTCCCTTTCTTATATTCTCCTTTTTGATATCATGTGGCACTAAATTTGATAGGATTCCGCACTAAATAGGGTCTACTAAATTTGCCTTTCCTTAAATTAGTTTTTTCTTTGTTTTGGTCTTACGTTAGAATCCTACCTAGCTAAATAAAGATGAAAAACTATTAGAAAGTTCCTTAGAACGTATGGTTGATGACATTATATATATATATATTATTTATTCATGCACAAGTCCCTCTCGTTGCTCTCCACACACAAAACTCTCTCAGATTCAACCATGCTTGGGTTTAGGACGAGAGGCGAAGCAGAACAAGCATCATAGAGAGCTATCAAATCTTGTACCCTGACACCACTAGCCCTGCATCGTATGCGATGACAATGCTGTAGCATTCACTGTACATATCTGATCTCCAGACCACACATCCGGCGAACAAAACGACGGCCATGGACGGACGCGCTTGTCGATCGAGCTCAAGCCCATACCATGCCTTCTTTCCTCGAAAGCGTGATGCAGAAGCTCCCATGGCCGATCGAGAAGACAAACAAGAGCTGGTGGTCCAGTCCGCACCTCGTTATCGCCTCCTTTAATGATGTGAAAAGGGATTGCTCGGCCTCCGGTTCCGGTTCTCCTCCAGCAAAAGCGACGGACGGCAGCAGCGTAAGCTATGTTATTCTTGCCAATGCTGACAAATGAGCCTCCACCCTTCGTTCCTTCACATCTTCCAGCCGAGGAAGACAGGTGGAATAGACGTGACGCTCTCGCTTTAGAGCGTGTGGAGCTGAGCGGAAGAGAACAGCTGCACTCTGTACAGTAGAAAGAAAACCTCTGGCTGCGGGTGGCTTGTCCAACCACTGGAGAATATAAAGCACATGGATTGCAGCTTAGTTGATGTCTCATCGGCACGCGTGTGTCGAGTCGCTTGCATTGCTGCTGACACCCCATTGTTTGCGGATAACAACGAGTGATCAACGTTAGGATGTGGGTACTGCTCCTTATAACAAAGAGGTGTCTTCCCACTATCCGCAACCCATACCTATGCTTGGAGACGACGCCTACATGTCTTCCCGAACGTCCGGCAAGGGATTCTCCAGCATGAATCACCGCTACAGGGAGCGATTCAACAGTTGGAATGAGTCCGACGAGCTCGGCGTCTTCGAGGCGACGCGGTACTTCTCTGATGCGACCGATGGCGTAGGTCTCGTAGGTGGATTTGGCTCTCGTGGAGCTGTTGCAGTCGATAAGAGGGTGCCTAGGAGCTCAGATGAGAGACTAATTAGCGGCAGTCCCTCGCTGACGAAGGCCAAGAAGTGCAGCAAGCAACCTGGCTCCCCCGGTGCTAAATTAGTCGGCTATCTCAACTCTTTCTTCCACCAAGCGGCTTCTCGGAGGAAGCCGAAGTGTTTGAATCCCACCTCGACGTCCAGAGAGCCACGAGAGGATGGGGAAGACGTGGAGAAGAGACCTGGAGATCAGAGGGAGAGAAGAAGAAGCATCACCGGCCATTCTCAAAGCACTAAGACCGCTGGCACCAAGTCCAGCAATTTCTGCCCACCAAGTGAGGTAAGGGGAAGGATAAGAAGTATCACAGAGGTGTCAAAGGAGCGAGAAAACTGGGAGAACAAAGAGGTGCCTAACAGGGCATGGCCAAGGGGAAGAAATAAGACCTTCGGTAGAAGAGGAGAAGACGTGGAAGATGATGACGGGATCTCCGACTCTAGCTCCGATCTATTCGAGCTGAAGATTTATGATCGCGGCGGCCTCTCCGACGGCTTGCCCGTCTTTGCAACCACAGATATTCAAGCTATCAAGAGAGACACTGCAATATCAAGTTCTGCATCGTAGCCACCGTTTTCCTCTCTTCTTCCCTTCTCCAACACCAGGTAAGAAGAATACGAATCAGTGATGTTTCTTTTCATATGCTCTTCTTCAAGTGAAGTTTTCATGGATGTGAAGTGAGAAGCCATCAGACCTCTGTTCCAAGTATGCGTTGGAGATTCACGCGTGAGGTTTTGAGGAGTGTCATATTATTGAGGATGTTTCCTACAACAAATGAATCATCATAGTTGGCCTGTTGGCAATTCATGTGCCAAGCACTCAAGTTGGTATGTTGACACTGCTAGCCACGTGTATCTCATATCCTATGGTTCTGTACAGGGCCCAAATGTGCCACTCTCAAAGGTGTCGTAGTCCATCATCCTCACTGCATTCTCAGCAATATCCAGTCACTCCCTTGGGATGGACTCCTCGGTGATTGATGTGCTATTGGTCATAGTCCAAATTAAATAGGAAGCAAACAAATGCTTCTGAATATAAATTAGAAATACATGGAATAAATGGATCGTCCAATTAATTGATTCATAGGAGTTGGTTGAGCCCAACCATGACGAGGAGAGCTCGTGTCGGTTATATGGAAGCCGTTGAGCCGTGTCTTCTTGCTTGATCCGAACCGGACCATGACGAGGTCAAGTCCGTTCTGACTCGACTATGCAAGGGAGCCATGTCGCCCGCTTCGCTCCCGAGAAGAGACGTCGACGACTCCCGTTCGCCGTTCCCCGAATCCAGCGAACGCGGAGGCGATCGAGATCGAGCGCGGAGGTAGGGTAATGCGCTCGATCCTATACTTCGCCTCCTCTCTCTTGCCTTGCTTACGGTTCTTGAAATGGGTTCTTGATTCGTGGGTCTGCTCGTTACGATAACTTGATGCGGTTGATCCCGGTGTTCTCCGCTTCGACTTCTGGGAGTGATCTCTTGATCCCACGGACAAACGCTGGGATGGCCCAGCGGGAGATCGAGCGCGGAGATAGGTAATGCGCTTGATCCTTATCCTCCGCCTCCTAGCTTACGGTTCTTGAAATGGGGTCTTGATTTTTGCGTCTGCTCGTTTCGATTACTTGATCCGCTTGATCTCGTTGTTCACCGCTTCGAGTTCCTGGGGAGATTTCTTGATCCCACGGACAAACGCGGCGATGGCGCAGAAGGCGATGGAGCGCGGAGAGTGGTAATGCGCTTGATCCCTTACCACGCCTCCTCTCTCATGCCTTGCTTCCAGTTCTTGAAACGGTTTCTTGATTCCTTGTCTTCCTATGGATATACTCGTTCTTGATTCCGTCTCTCCTATGGGTCTACACGATCCGATTACTTGTTGCCGTGAAACCGAAGGAGGAGGTGTCCGAGAGGAAATAGGAGGTCGAGGAGCTATAACTCGTTCTTGATCGCTTGATCCCTTTCATCGCCTCGTGAGTTGCTTCGAGTTCTCGGAGGGGTTTCCCGATTTCTTCACTCCTCTAGTTTCAATTACTTGTTGCTGCTCTAAAACCACATGAGTTAGGTGTCCGTGAGCAATATGGAGAATATGGAGTTCTTTGAATTGATTTCTTGAACTCTGGTCTCCTGTGGGTTCGCTCCCTTCAATTACTCGTTGATCTTCTAGTCTGATTCAATCATACGCTTCGGTGGTTTGCTAATCCTCTTTCTTGAGGATCGGTTGCGTTTGCTTGAGTTCTTCCGTAAGTCGATCTTGAACTGTGGTTACTTTGGGATGCTATGTGAACAGCTTGTTCTCGTGATGATAGTGGTGGTTGCCAAGCAGCTGTAATTGTTTGCTTCCTTGATTTCTTTCTTTGCCTGTGATCTATGTCCCTTCGCCATTGTGTTTTTGATCCTTCGAAGGGTTGTCTTCAATTTTGATTTCTGCCTCTTCCTTCATCTTGATTTCTTCTTCTTCTTTTTTTTTTCTCTCGTAGGCTTGCCCCAATAAAGATATTGTGTTTCTTCAATTTAATCTCTTGAGATAAGATGAGATTCACTGCATTTCTGCAAAACTGAGGGATGTAGGAGAAGTAACTATCTCGTTAATGAGCTTAGGTCGGTAAGCATGACATTGATTAGATGTCACTTTCTTCCTGAATTGTAAAAGTCTTGTTGGATCATCTCTTATAATTCATAGACTTGGCATGCAACACATTCCTTTGCACTTTACTTTCTATGGTTACCTTTTCAACTGTAACCTCTTCATATAAAATAGATCTGTATTATATATAGTAGATGGCATCGTTAATTTGTCTAGATAATTAGTGGCATTTGTTAAATGACAATGCAACATTTGAGAACAAAGTTTCTGTCCGTTGTTTTCACTCATATCGTTAGATGTTTTCTAGGGCTCTAATACATGTTCATGGCCTCTCATTATTCTAAGTAGCTATATTAGATCATCAATGTTATAGTTTCTGCTCATACCATGTATGTTCTGCCTCAATCTTGTTTGTCCTATTTAAAAGGCTGACGTTTCTTGTAGACTGAATCTTCAAATTCAACATCCTGTTCCTGAGAATTTATTAGTTTATTGATATCCTGTGCTCAACTGTTGTTGCAGAGGTTCCTTCAACTACTAAAGGAACACACGGATCAAGAAATAAATCCAGAAAGGTTGGTGCTCCTTACCGATATTAATTATTGCTTCGTTGTATTGAATTAAAAGATCATATCCGCATCATTTTATCTCTGCATTAAAGATTATACATATTCCTATAGACAAACCTCTGATAACTGCACACGTCTGTTACTATGTGATTTCAACTGAGTAGTTTCTGATGAGAAACCAGACAATTAATTTCAAATGAAAGAAAAAACACAAAGTCGTATTATTTGATGTGGTTGGTTCCTTAAGCCTTCACTTTTGTGTTCTCATTAGTCTTTTACTTGCTAGTTCTGCGAACTTGAAGGCATGGAATGTGGTTTCACCCAGATTAGCACAAAACAAATGATATGTACCAATCTGGTTGTGAACCGATACATAGATCATCCTTATTTCCAGTGGTCTAGTTCACCAATAATAGAAAAAAATATTTCCACTAGCTTAGGCCTTGCGTTTGCAAGCCCTCTTCCTCGTATATTCTGATGTTATCGTCCATCACCCATTGTCAGTTTCGAGTATGCTTCCTCCTCTTCTCCTCCTCCTTTTCCTCCACTGTTTCCTCTTTTTCCTTTCATCCTCGTCCTTTTATTCCTTCCTCTTCCTCTACTATCTCCTCTTCTTTCTTCCTCTTCCTCCTCTTACTCCTTCCTCCACTGCCTCATCTTCTTTCTTCTTTTTCCTCCTCATTTCTCTTATCCTCCATTGCCTCCTCTTTCTTCCTACATTTTCCTTCCTTCTTTCTCCTCTCCTTTCTCCATGTGTTTCTTCCTCTTCTTCTTATATGTCTTCCTTGAGTCTTCAGTATGTACTAGTGTATCATATGTTGATATACCTGTACCAATCAGTATGTACTAGTGTATCATATCTCAATACACCTGTACCAATCAATATGTACTGGTCTAACTAGGGTCGAATAATATGAGATGATAAACTTGGTTCAAGGTACATAGTTTCTTATGAATTGGTTCGTAAGGAACTTGCCCTAAACCAAGAAGGGTTGGGACAGGATTATAAGGAGGTAAATTATGAGTACTTCAAACCCTAGTCAAGCAATTGCATCCGTTTCTTCTTTAATCTGAAAAATTACAAACATGAACAGAAGAACAGGAAGAAAGAAACAAAATGCAATATTTGTAAGCTCATTGATTGTATTCTCTGGTTAGCACTTGGTAAATTTTTGAATGACCTTGCAACAACTGAGGAACCACTTGCTCTTTCCGCTGTTTTTACTGATATCATAATATCTTTTCTGGGGCTCTTATACGTTGACCATGGCCTCCCACACTTCCAAGAAAGCTATATATGAACACCAATGTTATTCAACTTTGGAATCCTCGCATCATGCTCGATGTACCATAATTTTGATTCAATATTCTTGTATCTCCAATTTTAACATCCTGTTCCTGAGAATTACAAGTTTATTAGCCCCTTCAGCTAGTAAAAGAACATACGGTTCAAGAAATAAAACTGAAAAGGTTAGTGCTTCTTACATAGTTGAATAATTTTTTGCTTTACTGTATTAAATTGAAAAATCAGACCTCATCGGCATTTTCTTTCTCCTGGGAAGATTATCCATATTCTTATAAGACTAGGTTTGTTTGATAAGGGCACGCTTCTTTACCATGTAGTTTAAGCCATGAGGACAGAGAACGAGACACAATTGAGGAAAACCCTGTTTTTGCACATCGTTTTATTGTCCAGTTCTGCAAATTACCCTGTTTCTGATGAATTTAGTTCCTAAGGAACTTATCGGAGAAGGTACGGGACAGGATTATAATAAGATAAATTATCAATTCTTCCTATCAAACCCTAGTCCAGCGATTGCATTTTGTTAGTGTAATTGTAAGAAACTAGAAATGAAAGAAATTATAAACATAAAAATAAAGAAAAGTAAGAAATTAGGAAGAAAAATATAAGAATTAGTTATTAAATTTAGGTTGCAAGTGTAATAGCATACATTTATTAGTATTAGAGATGATTGCAACCCCATGCCATGAAGTTGACTTGTCCCATTTTGCGAAAATTGAATGCCCATCAAGAACATATGGTATAATGGCCCCACCTATTGCCTCCGAAATTGTACCAGGGCTATACCTATCTAGAGAGTTCAAGATAACATTTAGTAAAAAAAAAAAATTCATTTATTACGTCTAAAATTGTACTGGGGTTATACCTACCTAGAGAGTTCAAGATAACATATAGTTAAAAAAATAAATAAATTTAGTTCAGAGAGTTAAAGAGTTAATGTAAATAGAGAGACCCTCCTTTTATATGTGTTAGATGGTTCCAAACTCCACTTGTTGTGAAGGCGTCTGTTAACCTTGTTGGTAAAAACTTTGACGGTATATCATAAGGTCTGGAGCTGAAATTTCATCTTTGTCACTTATTCTTTATAATAAAAAAAAAAGAGTTCATTTATCCTTTATAGGTCCCAAGTTAGGATATTAGTGAGAAATATTCTCCTTCAAGTGTCATGTTGACTAGGCACAATTAAGTGATGCCATATCATCATCATCATCATCATCATCATCATGCTAATTGTGCAAGCTTAAGTAGCATCATATGATTATCATGCTGACTGATCTCTTACAACACATTGAGCAACATGTGCAAAGACAGGATTAATTTTCAATAATTTGATTGGATACCATATGTTAAGTTCTGTTTAACTGTTACTTCTATCCATATCATTTGGCTTCCATCATGCTTTGGGAAAGGACTTTCTTGAATCGAAGAATAATGCTTGACTCAAGAATTCGACAGTCATTTCTTGCACTAAGGTTTTTTAACTAATGTCCACAAGTTCTATCTGCATAGGGTACATGGAACATGGAGCACCTGGGCATGCCAACTTGATTCGTCTTCCTGTGTAAAGAGGGCCACGTAGGTTTGTTGAATTCGAATATTCATGTAGTAAGTGTTGGACAAAAAGGAAGTTAAGGCATTGAGACTTTTAATTGCTCGAGTATGGAGTATCAAACATATTAGATTTGTAAGTAAGGAGTCTCGATTGTGAAAGACATAAGAGTGTTAAATATACGAAATATGCAGGTATCAATTTACAAGAGAGGAGTGTTAGACGCATAGATGAGGATATGCCTAGGGATATGCCTTCAAGTGCTTACGTAGTATCGAACATAGAAGATGCATGACGATATTAGGACGTGTTAAACATAGTATCAAATGTGGCCATGTAAGAGTACTGGAGGCAAAAGGCAACATGGACATAAGATTTTCCAATAAGGTATGACGCACTAACGCTTAAGATTTTGGATGATTTCTCAAAAAAAAACAAAAAAAGACCTTTTTCCGTTTGTTGCTGGATGATATCATCCGTTTTTATTTTTTTCCCAGATAATGGTTCTATTCTTCCCTCGCCTCCATCCCCCGCCTTGTCTGTCCTACCTCGTCACCTCTTTCCTCCCTCCCGTCCTCGCCTTCCCTGCCACCTCTCTCTCTCGCTCTCTCTTTCTCTCACTTGACATACAAGCGCATCCCACTCCCCTCCCACCACTTTTTCCCACCCTTCCCGCCACTCCCCTCGATTCTTTCTTTTTCAAAGAACGTATCCTAAAGGTTTTCTTGCTACAAAGCCGAGACGTGAAAATTTGATCCCCGCTCCACATGATTGAATTTGTAAGTAGCTAATTTCCGGAACATTATGCTGAGCAGCTCTACGCAAAGATATCCAACGCGTAACAATCATGTGAGTTAACTCAGCTTTGGCTACAGTTCGAAGTAACCATTGTTGTGATGTTCACCTGCTTGCATAACCGCTCGCAATAGCAACACTCCGAACGATATTGGCAGCCGCTCCGGAAAGGAACCAGAGTAAGAATGCAACCCTCGAGTAATGTTGTCAGGGAGTAAGAATTGCATAAAAACAGTTCGTGAATATGTTTCTCACACGAAATTGAAGACCAGTTAAGTGCAGATTCTCGTCGGAAACTCCAATTGGCTGACATCACAAGAAAAAACAATACATTCTCCTTTAAACAGCAAAATGCTTGAAGTTCAAGAGAGAAACCAGCATTAATTCTCGACTTTTGAGTCACTAAATTCCTTCGTTAGGTGAAGAAACCTTGTAAGCTGCATCCAAAAGGCAGATCAACTCATGCGTTCAAAAAGCATATGTAAGTTTGACCCTAGAACAGGTTTTGTTATCCATAATTCACACGTACACGAATTCTACACTTTGAAAAAAAAAAAAGGGTATGAGACAACACTCTCTTAAACTTCCATCTAAACGAAAACAAAACTCCCCACTCCCAACCCCAAAAAAACAAAAAACTATATTTCAGAAATACAGCTATAGAGAAATCTATGAACAGAGCAACTCCATATGTACTATCAAGAAAACCATTGGTATTATATGCATGGTACAAGAAATCACAGTTCTATCAGTAGAAGGCAGTGAAGAAGTAACTTCAAAAGTATACTAGAAATCACCTCCAAACAAGAACAATAAAAGATCCTGGTCGAAGAGACACATTAGTTTCAATAGAAAGCTTTCAACCAATAGCTTCAAGATATAACAAATAAGTGAGAATCAAAGAATTGAACGATCCGCAGAAGAAAATTAGACAACCATAGAATCATGGAACAGTTCCAAATATCACTAGCAAGAAGGTAGTTCACAAAGAAGTAGAACAGACGTGAAGTCAGAATGACACCGAGGACACATCTGGAAAAAAAACGAATTTACTTCCAAAACCAGCTCATTACAACACCGAGGACACATCAGAATGAAAGATGGCAAAGCATCAAAAAGTTCAGCGGACAAAAGATTGTCCTCCCAGCTCCATGATCCAGCACAACACCACCATCCTGAAAACCTAATTCCAAGAAATCAAAAGAAACAAACTTTGTTCAAGAAATCAGAGAAATATAAAAATAAAAAATAAAGATCTTCCATCGTGAAGTCAAAGAAACCCCTCCACGATCCTGAAATCTTGAAGTGATCACTTCCAGAAATCCGACAAAGCTTTGGGGCAACACAGTTCTACCACAAGAGAACGCAGACGCCGTCCAAGAAACGAAACAAAAGAAAGATCCGAAAATGATGACTTCCAGCCTAAAACCAAAGGAACCATCCAAGATCCAGAAGCAACTGGTCACATCCAGAAATCGCACTAGCTCCGGACCGGCATAGCTCTGTCGCATGAGGACAATGGCTACTAGCAGGAAAGTAATTCCAAGAAACCAAAGGATCGGGAGGAGAAAAGATCAACAAGGTCAAGCTACAACAAACCTTCAGCATCCGAGAATGCAGAGAACCAGAAAGACTCGACGGAACTCGCGCAGCTGAACACTCCAAGAAAAGCTGCAACAAATGCAAAATGAGATCAAGAGCTTCTCCCTTCTCTCCGAATTCATGGGTTCTTCTAGCGATTCGTCGTCTTCTCCAGCCGAAGCAACAAAAGAGCTCGATTTCCATGATTCTCTCACCTCTTCGTGCGGTTGGAGGGCACGAAAGAAACCTATCCTTCGTTGTACTCAAATGGGCGGGAAGCCTAAGCTGGGCCAAACCCAATTAGCTCCAATTTCTGTAGTTGGGCTCCGTCGATCCCAACTCAACCCGACCAATAAGCAGCAATGTATGACTCAAGTAATCAGTAACAAATATATGACTCAAGTAATCAGTAACATATTAATTACTAAATTATATATTAAGAGGAAGCACGTCACGAGCAATTGTTGTATTGAAAAAAATATTTATAACTTTTTGAAGGATGGAAAATAAAAATTTGAGGGATAGTGATTACCTCAAAACATATAAAATAAGGACATGAATGAGAGCAAGAAAGCCAAATAAGGCAAGATTTCCCTGCAACATCATCTTCGATGGTGTAATAGAGGTATACAGAGTGTTGAATTAATTCATCTATTTCAACGAAATAAACACTCTGAACTGTTGCATGAAGAACATGAGAGATAGATTTGGATTCAAGATAGAAATAAAGCTTCAAAGAAATCTATGGACAGAGCAACCTCAAAGATAGGATCAAGAAAACCATTAATAGTACTATTATCTATTATTTCTAAGAAATGAGGTAAAACGAATTAAACTTCTGTCAACAATCGAAGAACCGATTGAGAGACGCATTAGTAACAATAGGAAGCTTCAACTAACAGCTTTGAGAAATCAAACATACGTGCAGTTACGAGAGAATCAAACAAACAAGAAATCAATGAGAAAAGTTGCCTCAGATTACTTTCGGATGATCTTTTTGAGAGAAGTTCCTAATTATGGTCGTCTAGCAAAAGACTTGCTTCCAAAACCCTAGATCCTGATGGTCTCGGAATCCCATCTCCTTACAACACCAAGAACATCAACCTGAAAGATGACCAAGAAGCAACAGATTCACCGGACAAAAGAGCATCTTCCTAGCCTCATGATCAAGCACACCACTGCCATCCTGAAAAGTTCCCAAAGAAACCATAGAAAAGAAAAATCAGAAATGAGGGAATTCGAGCGTCAAGCCAAAGAAACCGACAAACTTAGGACCGATAGAGTTTAAATGCAACTGAAACAAACTAATGCCCGAGAAATGAGACGAAAAAGATAGGGGAAATAAGAACTTCCAACCTAAAGACAAAGGAACCCTCCAAGATCCAGAAATCACGGAGTGGCCGCTTCCGGGCAGAAATCTGCCACCCGAGAAACACAATGGATTACTAGGAGAAAAGGAAATCCAAGAAACAGAAGGATTAAGAGAGAAACGATTAACGAGGTCAAGCTCACCCAAGAAGGCCGAGACTTGACGGAATGAACACAACTGAACACCGCAAGAAAATGCTGCAACGATGCAAAAGGAAATCATCAAAAGCTTCTTGCCTACGAGCTCGTGGTTTCCTTCTCATGATCCAGCGCCCCCAGCCAATGCAACAAGCGAGTATGATCTCCTTGGAGTAAAGTGGTTAGGCCAGCTTCCTTAGAGATGATGGTTTCGAATCCAGCATATTATATATATATATATATATATATATATATATATATATATATATATATATATATATATATAAGCCCGACCGAGCCCAAATTCGGCTCAGCCCATCTGAACTCAATGCGACCAATTAGCTGCAATGTATGAGTAAAGTGGTTAAGCCGGCTTCCTTAGAGATGATGGTTTCGAATCCAGCATTAATATTATATATATACACACACACAATACATATAATATTTATTGTGATGGATAATAGCTCATTAGCTAATCAAAGCCAATTTTATAAGAATTAGAGGGATTGGGATCACCACAAATCATATAAAATTAGAATGTGAATGAGAGCAAGAAAGCCAAATAGCCTAGGGATCACAAGGAAAAGATGTGTATTTGGGCCGGGCCAAACATCGCTAGTCCTAATCCATAAGTTGTGACCCAAAGAGCCCATATTCCAAATCGGAACTAACTTTTGACCCATCCACATCAATTCCAGGAGAAGTCTATTGTGTATTATTGTTAGATAATTGAGGCACAATTATAACAACGACCATGACATACATTTATTGGAGTTCATGTATAACCTTAGGACATTAAGTCAAACCAAAAAAAAAAAAATCCTCGAAAGGTGTTCTTTTAAATTGAGATAAAAATTTGTTGGAACATCAAAATCAAAGTCATGAAATCCTAAAAAATATTAAAAGAGAAAAAATAAAAGCTCAAGTTCTCAAGTTCCCCTACTCGACCACTTGCCAACCCTAAAGAGGAGTCACATGATCTGACCTACCGCTTGAAGCTCTCAATGGCTACCCAAACTTCTAATAGAAACGAGAAAGAAGGCATGTATATATTGACGACGATCAGAGATGCAGGGCACAAATAGCGGTGTCTAGCAAAGCAAGCAGGGTCCCACATTATTATGCTGACATCATGCTCAGTCTAGTGAGCCAGAAGGTGTTTCTTTGTCTCGCGGCCTACACCCGTCCACTAACGCCGGATTACTCGCCCCATTTTACCCCTCGCCCGCCTTTCCTCACGCCCTCCTTAGACCCCCGACCACCTCCTCCTCCTCCATCTGCATTGCTCCACTAAAATCCCTCCTAAAAGACCCTCCTTTTTGCCCTCCTCATCCACCTCCCAACCCTGGCCTCGATCTCGAAACTCTGCAACCCATCTTTCGCCGCCTTCTCCTCTACAGGCTTCCAATCTGAGTCGAGGCTCCCAGTCGTTTCCCACAGGGGAGGTGGTTTGGTACGGTGGCCAACCGCTCACCTTCGCCTCTCGATTCGACGAGATTGCACCGGGAGGAACTCACTTATGTATGCTTCACTAAGAAAGATCTCTTTTCTTATATCATTGCTTCTCTGTTTTCTTTTTGATCGTCTCAAATCTGCCGTAATCTCAAGAATCCTACCGCCGTCTTTGACTTTGTTTATTCTGTTCTCTGCAACGGAGCATTTAAATCAGTTGTGTCAAGTCGGTATCTTAAATTGAAGTCTATGGTTGGTCCAAGAACATGTTTAATTGAACTTTGGTTTGGGGAAAATCAGGAAGCGCTTGTTACTGGGATCATAACATGGGGTGGGCCTATGCATGACCATTGTAGTTAAAGTGTACAACTGCATCTCATGTCCATCCACTGTCACTGCAAGGTCTACCAGATTTTTTAGACGATTCACCATTCATCATGCAGAAGGTGAATTACTAACCTGTAATCTGGTGAGGCCATACGCTTCAAAAAGATAAGCTTTGTAGTAATGATGAATGATGATGTTTGAACTTTGACTTTGTTGTAGAACTGTAATGCAATATTTATACATGGTTTGTATAACCTAGTTCTTAGTTGTATTTTAATTTAGCTGATACTCTTCATCTTTTTCTCAGTGTTGTATTATCAAGATACTTCTGTAGAAATTCATCTGAATTTTAACTATATCTATTTCCAGACTGCAGTGCTCAGCTCAAGATGGAAATGATGCCACATCCAAGAGGACAACCCTCCATGATCATTATGAGCAGCAAGGACAGTCCCCATGGTACAATAATCATTGTCGTCTGGTATAAGATTTACTACCGTCGATTGCTAGTGGCATCAAGGGTGGAACAAGAAATCCAACGGTAAACTTCCTCTTAACAGTTTTATGCCCCCCTTCCTGTTTTCATGAACTGGTCTGTTCAATTAAGTCGGAAACAATGATGTTGATCAAACATCTTATTTTGCATAAGAGTATATCTGTTCTTTGAACTAATCTAAGTTTTCATATTTTTGCAGATTTTTCAGAAAGCTATATCTTCATCTGGTGCCTACGGTGAGCAATTCAGGTATTAAACTGTCTTGTTCTAATATTACTTCACCAACCACAAGAATATACTGGACTCATACGCTGGTGATGTAGGGAATTTGTGATTGACCAATGAGTTACCAATGGATTCCTAAATTAAATGATATGTGCACCACGATAACCAAGTTTCTCACTATTATTTGATCTCTAGGTTTAGCAATCTTCTATTTGCTAATTAATTATCTAGATTCTATTTGCAATCTTCTAGATTCTATTTGCTAATTAATTATCTCTAGGTTTAGCAGTCTTATATTTGCTAGATTATTTGTGTACCCCAAGTGTGTTTCTTGATGAAAGATCTTAGTGGACACTGTCAATTATTTACACGATCTTGTCTGCAATTTGTATACATTTTCATTAACTAAATGCAATATTGGTCTACAGGCAGCTTGTAGTGGCAGACAAGGATATCGAAAGTGCTTATTGGGAGCTTGCTATAAAAGACATTCAAGATGCTTGCAAACTTTTTGAGCCCATCTATGATCAAACAGATGGTGCTGACGGTTATGTATCTATGATCGAACAGCTCAAATGACACTAAAGGCACCGTTGAAGCTGCTAAATGTTGCACAAAATGGTTGACCGGCCGACTGTGTACTTAAAGATCCCAGCTACAGCTGAATGTGTTCCATTAAACAACTTATTTCACTTGGCATAAGTGTTAATGTGACGGTAAGTTGAGCTGCTTTGGGTGTTTCTCTGACAGACTTAAACTCCTAATGTTTCACCCTTCTTGACATTCAGATATGTTCTTTATAAACCAATGCTATAAAATACCATCCTTTTAATGGAACTACTAATTCTGTGGCTTATCCATATGGATGATACTGTTTTCTTATAATTGTTATAGGATTAATCCTATGTTTTATTAACTTCAGTTTGTCTAGTAGTAATCTTTTAACTGTTTTGCTTTTGATGCCACTTCTGGTTAACATTTATATAATCTGCCCAAAGTTGTTCATTGACATGCTTCACTTCAATTGAAGCAGATTCCATAACTGATTATTTTTGTCCATTCACTACCTCTTGAGGATCAGTCATGGTCTTATAGACCCCACCAATAGTCTGGATGAATTTGTTGCTTCGTCCAAATGTGTAAAAGATCATAGTCACACTTTATCTCAAGAAGCCAGTTCTCTCAGATTTGATACACTGTGCTGAAGAAAAAGGAACTGTGATCATTTAATCTTTCTGCAGAAACAGTTCTTGCTAGCTGCATAGTTTGGATTTATGATTTGACTTCATTGCCCATCATCTCAAATTAGTTCTTGGGCTGAAAATGTCTGACATTATCTACTGTTTTATTTCTACCTGAAAATGTCTATTTATCTATTGTTTTATTTCTTCTTGTAACCTACCAAATGTAAGTCTTGGAGAGAAAGAGGAAAAAACTAAATACGACATATGATTGAGATAACAGCAAATGATTTTGTTCAGTCTGGACACCTACACAAGTTAATCTCTTGAGTGCCGGAAATGGTCCTGAAATAACATTAACAGAAACTAAAATGTAACCTAGCTAACACCTTGAGAAAATTTAGACTCAATTGAATCTATTTTCTAATTCTCCGTCACAGCTGGTGATCAGATGACTAGGCTGCCCTTAGTTGCATCATCTTGCAGTGCCACATTTGATCTTTGAAATGGTTATTTTCTTAGAGTAACTACCAAGCATCGCATGTTTTTGACATATTCTGTATGCTTTTATAGCATAATATCTCCATTCATATTGTCCTTTCCTGTACTGATTCTTCTCACTGCCTAGATATGAAGCAGTCATTGATGGATATTTGGACGGTCTCAAGTCTTCAGGGCTGATTGACCTATCTAAGCTTACAAACGTGGCTTCCTTCTTTGTCGGTCGTGTTGACACTCTCATCAACAAAATGCTAGAAAAGATTGGGACACCTGAAGTTCTTGATCTCTGAGAAAAGGTATAAAATCCATTACTTGGGGCCTCTAAAACCAAAACATTATAAAGATTCTCACCTTTTGTATGTTCAAATCCTGCAGGCAGCAATAGCTCAAGCAACCCTAGCTTCTAAGCTGTAACAAAAGAAATTTTCTGGTCCTTGTTGGGAGGCTTTAGTAAAAATGGTGCCAAAACACAGAGGTGGTTGTGGGCCTCAACTAGCGTTAATAATCCTGCATATCCTGACATGTTCTATGTAGATCCCCTAATTGGACCTGACACGGTGAATTACACTAAGTTACCCTTCTTTAGATATCCCACAAAAACCACCTACCCAAACACACACACACACACACACGCACACAAAGATTCATTTTGTATACTCTTTAGTGGAGACAAGTCTGAACATATGTACTGAAGATTTCACCGATGATCTTCATGTTGTGGTACCATGACAGATGCTAATAGATTTACTAGATTCTACTAGGATGAATGCATTATTTTCTCACTGTAGGAAATTGCATCAAGCATGTATCTTCAGCAATAATGCATCTGGAGTTCCTTCCGGTCTATAGGCTTTGCATGTAATAATAATGTACTTATCATCACATGTACTTTTATTTATGCTTTCAGGTTTCGACCATGCCTGATCAGGCTCTACAAGCCTTTTATGGATCACGGTGTCGTCTCAAGGACCATTGATTCGAATATCTCGGAAGCCAAAGGAATTTACAGTGCACTAGAGAAGTTGGGGATCAACTGGAATGAGGTTGGGGTGCAGCTTGAGGCAGAGGGCGTGAGTCCTTCAAGAAGAGTTTCGATAGTTTGCTGGTTAGTCTGAAAGAGAAGGGTGATTCTCTAAAGGTCATCAGTCCATAGGACAGTTATGAACATGCACATCTTCGTCGGTCATGGATGGTGATCTAAATAAATCTGGTTTTATCTGTAATTCTTGGTTTGTTGGTTCCTGAAGCGAGCTCTTGCTCCTTTTTTGTCTTTTATGGAGACTAATATATGAAATGGTGGTGGAGCTTTTGGCGTAATTAGCTTGTCTTACAGTGGTGAGGAATGAATATAGTTTAAGATCTTTTGTATGAGAGAAAAACTGCCTCTACCAGTCATGGTGAATGAGAGGAAAGATGTAATGGTTGGCAAGCAAAGCTAGTCGGTGCCATGGTGAACTAGCAAGATGATGGTTCTTAAAGAACATAATTGGCCGAAGGTTGAGGACTTCTCATCGATATGAAACTTCCCTCTCCCAATTAGTTGCGAGCAACCAAATGATCCCAAGATTCTTGTGAGACATTACGAAACCTCAACAAATGATCTTGGTAGAATTTTGCATTATCACGGCAGATCAGATCGAACAGAGCAAACATAAGATTTGAAGCAAATGAAAATGGAAGATAAGACGATTCATACCATCAATGGCTCTGTTATGGAACGAATGTTCCTCTCGGCCCACGATCAAATCCAATTCAAACGAAAACTCCCTCTTCTTACTGCTACACAGCGACCTCGTACCCACAAGTAGACGCACTCTTTAGGCCCTTCAGTATCACGGATCAATCGACTCGTTTATGATGAATTGACGAGAAATTACCAGCTACGAAGACGGCGTTCGCTTTCTTCGTCGGAGCGGTCGACACCAAAGGTTCCAACATAAGGATCTGAGTCGAAAGCGAAGATCGAATCAGACGAAAATCAAGAATCGAAGGATCGAATCCGCAAGAACAAGAGACCGTTAGGGAATTGATCGGAGGAAAGGTTGGCACCTGAGAAGCGATTGAGGAGATCGCGGAGCATTTAGCATTAGGGTTTGGAATCCTCGAGGTCGCCATGGGCGCCAACGCGATCTCAAGCGCGTCGCCTACCCTCCATTTTAACCCCAATATAAAAGATATACATATACACATGGCACCGGGCCGCAAATTGCACCACGTGTTTCATCCGCAAATCTCATTGGCGGAGAAGAAACCCCATGCAATCAACCCCACATATGTGAGACAGTGTACGGTTGGGATGTAATCAAACCCAACTCAAGGCACATAGGAATTAAAAATTTCTAATAGGAAAAATCAAATCAAATATGAGAAAAATAAAATTAGAAGAACTAATTTGCAAGCTTAAACACTTAAAATAAATTAGATAGACCAATAAGATTGGAAGCGTTATGTACATCGACAAATCGATATTTGAATTATTTAATTTAATATTTACATTCTTTTAAATTTAAATTCCCTGATCTCATTTAAATATACTTATAAAGGATAAAAAAACATCTTATAATTTATTATTTTCTATCAACCTTAACTACTTTTCTTGTAGAATTCGGTGATTTCAAGAAGTTACTATGTTTTTTTTTGGGTGCATAAAATAAATTAATTTGTCGTTGAAAGCTTATAAATTTTTTTTTTCTTGTCTTCTTTCTTCCTAATTTATAATTAAAATTGCGGGAGTTATTTATTGTGATGTCCAATCCTGTGGATGCCTCATTTCGCATCGTAGACTGGGATTAGGGTTTCTCGTTCTCCGCTTCCACAGTCTCAACCTGTTCGGCGAGCTGGGCGAGCTGAAAGAACGGTTGAACACCGACGATTTCTTTGCCGAATTCGTAGATTAGGGTGTCGGTAAGGACGATTCGGTAGAAAGGTTCCTTCTTTACCCTTGGTCTTGCTCGATTCCGGGATTTAGGAACCCTTTCTAGGGTTAGAAGCATCGGTTTTTGTTTCGGACCTTGGTTGTGTTGAAAAGATTCGTTCTTTAGCACCGTTTACATTTGATTTATAGTCGTCTGTTCGTATTTTGTGTTTTACTTGTCTTTTTCGTTGATCCTCGTGTAAAATTATCCTATCTCGCAATTATTCGCGAAAAGTGACTTCTTGAGCTGCAAGTCTTTTGCTCCAAGTAGCCACAGATTGTTGTTGATAATGCAACGAGTTCTTGGTGTTGTAGATACTGTCTCTGTTGATCTTCATGCGTGATGTTCTTTTGCTTCGAAATAGTGTCTTTAAAGCTTTACTTTTGCTTATGTGATCACAAATTAGTGATTTTTGAGATGAGAATTGTTCTCTATGGAGTGAGACGAAGAACTTATAGTTGGTACTCTGTCAACGTGAAACTAATTTTGGGTATTCTGTGATAGATAAACCTCAGTAATGATGAATAGATCGAGATCAGTCAGAGAAACTGTTCAAGATCTTGAGTTGAGACTCGGTCCTTCTTATCTATCAAAAGTTGGAATGCCGCCTGCTGATTGTTTAAGGACTTACCCTGAGATAATATTGATCGATGATGACGGTGATTATGACAACAGGCTGATAAACCCTCCTGAACATCCAGAAGTGGTACTTGAGTAGAATGCTTACCATGGGCTTCTTTATTTTGTTCTAGTTAGTTGTTTTTTTTTTCCCCCCCCACAGTTTGAGGTATTTTGTGCTGTTTTTTGGGCTTCATGTGTATGTCTTTTCATGCAGGCATTTAATTCCTACCCATACTCAAGTTCATGGGAACATGTAATTAGAGAAGAGGACTTGGAACTTCGTCTTGGAGTTGGAGGTAAGTGAAGCATCCTTTTGCACAACTTACTGCTTTTAGTTTTAAGTCCTTAGTAGAAATCATTGCTCGAGTAGAAAAATGATGTATAAAACACTTTTTACTATTTCCTGGAACTACCTGTAATTTGTTGATTATGAAACTTTCGGAGTAAAGATACATTTCTATAAAAATCAAATACGAAGACCTCATTGATATGCCAATATTCACAACAATATGTCGCCAAAGGCAAGTTGTCTCTACTTTGTCACTTATAGCTATCTGTTGCTTATATGCTGCATGCAATTAGATATGCATCATTGCACAAAATAGCTTAGTGGTACTAGTTATGAGATAAACTTTATTTCAAGTTCAGCTGCCTAAGGCTTTAACGGCTCAGAGGAAAATGAAAGATTTTATTGGTGAATTTGGTGAGAAAGGTTGACGCTGCTTGTTGCTTTTGAGGGTCATCTATGATTTTAGAATTTAGGAGACTTGAGAAAGTTTCTGCATTGTTGCATATATAATTCCTTAAATCGCATATGTAAGTGTAGGCCACCACTTGATGTCAGTGAGACGTCTGCTCTATATCTTCAAAGTTGTCTTATTTATTGGCATCTAATACATTCCTCATTCCTTTTGATGCTCTTGCAGCCACTCATGTCCATCTTGGGAATTCGAATTGTGGGACTAATAGATTGGAATTTAAATTTAAAGACCCAAATGCTCTGAAATCTGGCAAGGTATATATGTATTCTTGAGATGCCTTTTTTCCTTTTCTAATTATCCGATAGTTTTTACTTTGATTGCCTTCTACAGTTTTAATTGTTGAGATTCTTTTCTCCTTTTGATTAAAGCTTAAAGGAGAAATGAGCAAAGCTTGGTGCCCTTGCTCTTAAATTTATGATGGTCTCCACTCTCTTCGGTGGCTTCATGGACCTTACTTTTAGTAGATATGGGGTTTTAATTCCTCCGTTGGCATGAGGGTGTTTCGTAGGCCAGCTTGGTCTCCATCAGATAACAAATTATGGGATCTAAATGCAGATTCAACCATAATAACCATCAGGTTCTGGTAGTACATTGCTCCAAACATGTTTTTGGGTACTGAGTGTGACTGAGGATTCATTCCTGACCCAGAAATCTAATTGATCTAGATTTAAGGATCCATACCTATGTTGGCGGGGCTAAATCTGGGTTGGATGATCATGTCATCTGGGTTGTTGGCCCTAGTTTCATGTGCTAATTTGATCGTTGGCCTTTGTTTCATGTCTTTCTTAATCACCATGGTTATTGATTCATTTTAATGAAGTAGATCTTTAAATTATTTAGTTTTGCTATCCTGATGTGATATAGATACGACAGGCATCTTCCAGCCAATACCACTGTGACTTTAATGAGGTCAAATTGAAATGTGCAATCTGCATGGACACAATGAAGGAGGAGACATCCACGACCTGTGGACACGTTTTTTGCGGCGGTTGCATCACTAACGCCATCCGCGTGCAGCGGAGATGCCCAACTTGCCGGGAGAAACTCTCTCTGAGCAACGTTCACCGCATATACCTCCCAGGAGCAAGTTCCTGACCACTACTGACTGCACTGACATCACGACCGGGTTTATAGCCTGGTTCTGGATGATCACCTTACGAAGGGTGGCCGATGGGTTTCGAAGAACTTTCGAGTGTTTTGTAGAAGTTTTTTGTGCATTTGGTATTGTAGCAGCAGTCGTGAGTTGTAATTCTATATGTCCTGTGAATGAGAAACTGATCCCAGGTTGTATGTGTGTTTGAACTCAAAACTGGAATCAGGAAGATCTGGTCACTGATTGATCCCGCCACCACGAGACTAAAGTTTATTATTGTTGACTGTTGAACATTGTATTGAGATCACCTTGAGATGTGCCTAACGAGTTCTTTTTGCCGACTTGATGAATTGTTACTGTGTTCAGTCATTTCAACTTGCCTGATGTGAAGGTTAGCATGGCTAAGACTAACTGGACTGACATGAGTTTGATACTGGTGATGTTCAACATGCCCCAAGCGATTAATTCACCGAACAGGAACGAGAAAAATACAATAATTCTTGATAAAAACTGAGCCTGCTCGGCCTCAGTTTTATGAGCAGGGATGTTGAATTCCATTTTGATCAACAAGATTAATGAGAACTGATGATCTAAGTCAAATCCATATCGAACTGAGCTGACATAATACATCTTATTGAACACCGCCGGACACGCTTAAACCACTTCCTAGGCGTAGAATACTGGAAGAGAAAGATGGACGAGCTCAGTTCTTGCTGGTGCTGCATGCCATCAGTTTGCAGCGATTGGCATACTGTGCAAGACGACGGTTTCCACGGTCAGCCCGGGCCCGAATCCGAAGAGTACTCCCCACTCCAATCCCTCGCCGGTGGTCGCCTTGCCGTCCGCCGACGACAGGTTCCTCATCTCGTCCAGGATGAACAGCACGCAGGCGCTCGACATGTTGCCGTACTCGCTGAGCACGCGCCTCGTCGCCTGCATCTTCTCCTTCTGCAGTCCGAGCTTGGCCTCTACCTGGTCGAGGATCGCCGGACCGCCGGGGTGCGCGATCCAGAAGATGGAGTTCCAGTCGGCGATCCCCAGCGGCTTGAACGCCTCCACCAGGCTCTTCTCTATGTTCTTGGATATCAGCCCCGGCACGTCCTTGAGCAGGTGGAACGTGAGGCCGACCTCCCTCAGGTGGCCGTCGATGGCGCCCTCGGAGTCCGGGAGGATGGTCTGGCTGGCGGAGACGATCTGGAACAGGGGCCGCTCGATCGCGGGGTCCGGGTCGGCCCCCACGATGATGGCAGCAGCGCCGTCCCCGAACAAGGCCTGGCCGACGAGGCTGTCGAGGTGGGACTCCGAGGGCCCGCGGAAGGTGACGGCGGTGATCTCGGAGCAGACCACGAGGACGCGGGCGCCGCGGTTGTTCTCGGCCAGGTCCTTGGCGAGGCGGAGCACGGTGCCGCCCGCGAAGCAGCCCTGCTGGTACATCATGAGGCGGTTGACGGAGGGGCGGAGGCCGAGGAGCTTTGTGAGCTGGTAGTCGGCACCGGGCATGTCGACTCCGCTGGTGGTGCAGAAGACCAGGTGGGTGATCTTGGACTTGGGCTGGCCCCACTCCTTGATGGCCTTGACGGCAGCCTCCTTCCCCAGCTTCGGAATCTCCACCACCACTATGTCCTGCCGGGCGTCCAGCGACGGGGCCATGTAGGCGCAGACGTTAGGGTTCTCCTTGAGGATCTCCTCGTTGAGGTGCATGTAACGCTTACGGATCATCGACTTGTCGCCTGAAGCCACGGAAAACCATGCAATAACGCACAGTCCATTGGTAAATGAGATAACATTTCCAGGAGAAAGCACATGTCCTGTTCTAGAACAATGACAGAGCTCTTCTCTAAATGCTACTAAATTATGGCAACAATAGAACACCATCAGCTGGTTTGTAATAAGCAGGATTGTACGCATGAAATCAACAAGAAAGAAGTCACGCTTCTTGGATGGCTCTCATACCATCTGGAGAGGCACACACTTGCCGGTCACGAAGTCTCTCAAAGATCAAGGAACAAAATAGGGTGAGTGTAATATAACAGGAAGAGGAAGGGGAAGAGGTGACGGACACATCCTCTTGAACTTTTCCTTGAGCTCGGTGAGGTGGTCGCTCTTGGTGATGCGGAAGTAGTAGTCGGGGTAGTCAGCTTGGTAGACGACGTTGGCCGGCGTGGCGGTGCCGATGGCGAGCACCGCCGCGGGGCCCTCGGCCCTCTGCGAGCGGCGGATCTCCTGGAGGTCGGCCATCGTTACGGACGGTGGGATGGCCGGGGAGCGGTCGTAGGAGTAGTGCCAAGGCGACGCGGTGCCGCTTCCAGGATGGAGAAGCCAGGGGAGGCACAGGGAACATTTATAGGGACGGAACGTCAGATGGACGGTCAAATACGATGCCACGTCATCCCAATTCAGGTTTGGTGCACCCAGCCGCCACGTGGCCACCGGCTCCTCTCCTCCGGTTAGTTGGCGAGCCTCGTGCCCCGCTGCCTCCTCGGGCGGTAACCGCACTCGTAGCGCCCACACACCAACGGAAATCGTGCATCCTGAACCCATCAGGTCCGTACGGAACGCCGCCTGATACGTAGTTGGCAAACGCTTAATCGAGCACTAGCAGGGGATCATCGTAACTCTTGGCAGGGATATATATATATATATATATACAAATCGATGCTAAACTATATGAGTATATGCCTTAGATTCTCTTTTCCACTTTTTCCTTTCATTCCTTCTCGTTGGATTTGGACATCTCGGTAGGTATTTGATGGACATCAATTGGTTCTTAACATCGTTACATCATTCTACGTGAATAAAATTTTTTCTCGTTAAACAAATCATTTGTATAGTATTACCTCGATAATAGATCTTCAAATACTTATTAGTTACAAGTAAATTTTTAAGAAGAAAATCAAAATAGATAAAAAGGTAAATACCTATAACACTATTGGCTAAGAAGTATCGTCAAAGTCAATGTGTTGATTATGACGAAACCTTCTTACCCATAGTCATGCTAAAATCCATCCGAATTTTATTGACTATTGTAACACACTATGATTATAAGACCTAACAAATGGATAAGATAACCGCATTCCTCAATGATAACCTTGAGAAGGAGGTGTATATGATATAGTATGAGGAATTCGTATCCAAAGATAGTCCAGATAATGTGTATAGGTTGCTTCGATTTATCTACGGATTAAACTAAAGCAAGCTTTCCAAAGTGGGAACATAAGATTTGATGAGGTAATCAAATCTTATGACTTCATTAAAAACGAAGACGAGTCTTGTGTGTATAGAAAGGTAAGTGGGAGCACTATTACCTTCTTGGTGTTGTATGTGGATGACATCTTGATCATTGGGAATGATGTAGAAATGCTCTCAACGCTAAAGGCTGGGCTATCTAGACACTTATCCATGAAGGACTTAGGGGAAGTATCCTACTTATTGGGGATTCAGATCTATACAGATAGATCCAAGTAGATGCTTAGCTGGTCTAGTCCAAATACATAGACACCATTATCAAAAGGTTTGATATGAAAAATTTCAAAAGAGGTCTCATACCGATGAGATATAGGCTATCACTTTCTAGGAGTATATCCTCAAAAGCTCCCAGAAAAAACACACATAGATAGGATACCCTATGCCTTAGCGATAGGGTCTATCATGTATGCTATGCTATGTACTAGGCCTGATATAACGCATGCTTTGAGTGTCACGAGCAGGTATCAGACAGATCCAAGCTTAGAGCACTGAAAAGCAGTAAAGAGTATCATTAAGTACTTGAGGAGGACTAAGGATCTTTTACTGGTATATGGAGAAAATAGCCTCAGGGTTGAGGGCTGCATGGACTCGACCTTCTAGTCCGATGTTGATGATGGCAAGTCAATTCAGGGTATATGTTTACCCTGAATGAAGGAGCAATATGCTGGAAGAGTTCTAAGCAAGATACTACTACTGAATCAACCATAGAGGTAGAATACATTGCTACGATAAAGGCAACAAAGGAGGGAGTTTGGATGAAGCAGTTCATCACAGATCTAGGAGTCGTGCTGAGCAGCGAGGAGTTGATTCCCTTATATTGCGATAACTACAGGGCGATTGCTCAAATAAGGGAACTTGGGTCTTATTAAAAGTGTTATGAGGAGGTTCCAATTTATTAGAGAGATCATGGCCTGAAGAGATGTAGCAGTGGAAAGAGTTCTATCCGAAGATAACATTGTCGATCCACTAACAAAGCCATTGACTCAGATTGTCTTTGAGCATCACAGAGGTCTGATAGGGATCAGACACATAGGTGATTGGCTTTAGGTTAAGTGGGAGATTGCTAGTTATAGGTGCTCTACAAGCCAATCACGTGAGTGATAGCACTAGTAACATACTGTGTCAATCATTTTGCTTATGATTATTGGCATGTTCTCACATTATCTAGATGTATATTGTGATGTCCTTGGATCTGTGCAATGAGAATCGGGTCGTGATGAGATTATAATAATGAAACTGATTCACTTTTAAACATAAACCCTTAATAATCCTTATTATAGGTTACTCGAGAATGACATCGAGATAACCGGACAGGCTGGTGTACTGTATTCCCGTCTATATGATGGAGGTGGTTGGTCTCATAGCTACTCATGTGGGGACACTAAGGGTATAGTGCAGGTGCTCATTGGAGAATGAGTTTACTGATTAATCCGCTTATGAAATGCTGGATGGTTATTGATACCTCACGTCAAACAACGATTCTGTAGTCCCAGTAGTATATCTGGTCATTAGACTTGAGACACCAAGGATGTCCTATATGAGTACTCTACTCTTTGATACCGAACTTATAGGTTTGGAAGTTCCAGATCTAGTATAGCCGATTATTGGAAATGACAGCCAACCTTACGAGGGCTACTGAGTGTCAATAAAGGATCATTCACTCTCGGTATCATGAGAAAAATATCCCGTGTGTTCTTACTTAAGCAAATCCCTAACTAGGGTCATTCGGATTGAGAGAGAAAGGGTTCTCCGGGAGACTCCAATTAGAGCGAGACTCAATTAGAAATCGTATGGGCTTGACAACACCATGCCCGATATACGGTCTCTGGGATATTAGATGGATAAGGGACTATAGGTATATGGTAACTGAGGGTAGATATGTCCAAATGATTTGATTCTTCTATATTGTATGGGGATTGCTGTGTAGTGGCCTAGTATGTCTGCAGTCGATGAGTCGAATAAATTATTATGGAGATAATGATTCACTAAGTCAGAAGGAGTTCTGACATGTATGACTCATGACCAACTCGATATTGAGCCTAGAGAGTCACACACATATGGTAGGTGTTGCAACGAGTAGAAGTTCGAATATGAGATATCCGTCGAAGTCTTTATCTTATTAGATATCCAATAAGCCCCTGTATTATTGGATCCCATGGATGAGATCTAATAAGGGCTAGATTATTGGGTAGAAACCCATTAATCTAAGAGGCTTGGGTAATTAGATGAAGATCCAATACCCAATATGGCATGATCCATTAGAGTTTATAGGGGGCCTCTATAAATAAGAGTGAACAAAAGGCCCATAAGCTAGGATTTTTCTTAGTAGCCACCTTCTATTCTCGTCTCCCCAGAGAGGAGCATTATTGTAGTCTCTACCGTATGGATACTGCTAGAGAGGAGGACGCTTCACCTCCTTCATCCTTCCCTATGGATCTGTAGGAACTCAGGGATATACGATCTTCCTAGGTGCTATGGTTCTTTTCATACACGTAGTAAATCAGATTTGCGGATTTATTTTTTACACATCGATTTTCGCACGATGACGAAACCTTTTCATGAAAATCTAGGATGTTTTGTTTTATGTTCTTCCGCTACGCATGTGATGTCACCCCCTGGATTTCCCAACACCCCCCACCTGGTGGTGCCACCTCCTGACGTGGCATCCGAACACTGTATGGGCCTTTCATCCGGCCCAACACAGCCTTGATTCAAGCTCAGTTGGCCCATAACTGAGTCGGCTCAATTTTAATTCAATTAGTCCTTAATCCGACTTTGATCTAGATAATTATTACAACACAAGAATTAAATTATTGTCTAACACGTCATTGGTCCATCGACGCTTCGTCAGATTCTTCGACGCATCGTCCTCTCTTATGGTCTATTGCCTAATTGGCAATTATCTTTCGCAACTCCAATCTCCTTGGCGCAACTCCAATCTCCTTGGCTTGATGCCCGAATCCTTTGTCCGAAGCCTTCTACGGATACATCAACCAGCTCCCTTTTTTTATGATGAGAACCAATTGATGGCGGAGTTAACCTTAACTCCCGGAGTTTAAACAAGCTCCCCAACATGTCATATTGATAGAACCCTTAGATTTCAAAAAATCCAAGCAATATATCATCAAAAAATCATGTAATATTTTAAAATATTCAATACATTATATAATGCATGAAATCATTAATATACTTTTATTATCAATAAAAAGAAAATTTACATCTAGCTAGTATTTAAAATATACAAGTTTTACAACATACTAGCAAGATTCACATTACAACATTCAATCATAGCAAGTGCAAGTATAGCAATTTTTCACTTACTTCTTAATATATGTAATTTTTCAACATTTAAGTATAGCAAATTTTAAAGATGTGCAATATTGTAATTGCTTCTTGAAATGTTCTTGCACTTTTCCTTCTCAAGATAGCACTTCTTGGAGATGTTTCAAGATGGCAAGTTCTTTCTTTTGCAATAATTGATCTAGCAATTTTGCTTCCTCTTTGAAGTATGCAAGTTAGTAATTTTTTGATTTCTTTGTAATGTTCTAGCTAGCAATATCTCTTTCTCTTATGATGCACAAGCTAGCAAGCTAACTCCCCCTTTATCATTATAAAAAAGAAGGGAGGAAAGAATACAATAATACAAAATTTTTCCTTACATCCATTTTCAAGTTATGACAAATGAGGTATCACAAATTTTATCCATACTTCAATCATGTCATGAGCGTCAAGAAGTCAAATGACATATCATGATTAATTTGAATAAGTCTCTTCTTTTGCAAAGAAGAAACATAGGAGAGCAAACAAAAATCATGATTCATGCATAAGAATTCTCAAGTTATCAAAATCATGAATTTATAAAAATTCAAGTATTGAGTTCCTAGAAATCAAAAGATAAGTTATATTTTATTTGAAAATTTTTCTAAGCATTGTAAACGATCTTGATTTATAAAGAACTTCAAGTTATAATTATCAAGATCATGATTTCAATAAAAAAAATTATAGCAAAATAAAATCTTTGAGAACTTGATTCAAGCATTATATATAACTCAAAAAGTCATGACTCTAAAAGATTAAGAGAAGAGTCAAGAATTATTTAAAAAATCTTATTCAAATTCAACTCTGTCAACTCCATACCCATCATTAAAATCATTTTCATAGATTCATATAAATGGATTCTTTAACACATTATCAAAATCTCATTCATAATTCAAGAGATTCACAAAGCATAATATACATGGATTCATCATTTGTCTTTCATCGAAAAATCGAAGACTTTAGACATAGAGAAATTTCAAGAAACATGTATTTCTCTTTTATGATTTATTTCATATAAGCATGTCTTTATCTTTTTTATGCCAAATCAAATAGAAACATGTATCAATGTTTAAGACCAATTCATAAGTTTCATCATAAAAATCATTAATACACATTAATCTAAAATACAAGATTTTAAATCATAAAATCAAGCATGATACAAGCATTTTCATTAAATCATCAAAATTATCAAGCATGATTTCATAAAGTATCATCAAAATTATTTTAATTCTAATATTCTTTCTTTCATTGTTGTTAGTTATAACAAGATGCTTTCCTTCTTATATGATTCTAGCTTAGTGTGAGAAATCAATAGTTAAGTTCAAATTTTTGTCAAAACTATGCATCATCGTATAAATCCAAAAATCAAGTTTCAGCAAAACCATCAATACCAAAAATGTATTATTCCTAAACATAGGATTTCACATTATCATTACTTCAAATCCTCATGCGTAATAACAAACTTTTAATATTTTCATTTCATCATTATCAATTATGATTTCATAAGGTATGTTCAAATTTTTGTTCGAAAGCCATTATCATCATATAAATCCAAAATTATCATCAAAATTTTTTATTTAAGAAATTTGTTAAGAGTAACGTAGATTGATTACATATAAGCATGATTAAGTCCTTTTTTTGTATAAAAGATTGTATCAAGTTTAAAACCGAAACACAAGTTTTGTTATCAAGATAAAAAATATGACACACATCTAAAAAATTTCATCATAAAATCGATTAAGACCAAAAACATATATAACACGTTAGTCCAAAACATAAGATTCACTCATCATGCATAGTTTCAAAATATGATACTGGCAAAATATTCATCATATTTAACTTATTCAATTTTGACAAATCACTTTCAAGATTACTCATTCAATTTGAAAATTTTGTCAAAACTTTAAAGATAGAGAATTTTTACAAAAACATTCCTCTTTTTATGTGTTTCAATTCATGCAGTTTGATCTCACATAGATAAGTTCAAAATTTTCATACGAAAGCCAAGCATCATATCAAAAATCAAAATCATCAAGATACACATGCATGGATTAATCCTATTAGGTGTATAATCATTATCATAAATCATCCAATCATCATTCATAATATTTACTTTTCATAAATACTAGAAAAAATTATTTCCTAGAAACTAAATCAACCAATTCATGAAGAGATCAAGTGATTTCATAATAATGTAAAAACATTTTGGGTGAATTACTTACCTTGTTATTGAAAGCCGTTAAAACACAATTCACCATTTTGCCTTTCGATGCACTTAATTCTTCTTAGAGTTCTTTCTTCTTTGGCCTCTTCTCTTAGTTTATTTTTATTCTTTAGTTCTTGTTTTATGAACTGTTTAAATTTCTTAATCAAAAGTTCAAAGTCATAATCATCATTATCTTTATCACTTAAGTCATCACTCAAGTAGTGTTCTTTTATTCGAAGTATTAAATCCTATATGTTCTTTAGAAGGTGATTCTCATGTTTATCAAGTTCCATAAATATCATTTCATAGGTTATCAACAACCCGATAAGTTCATCAATAGGAAAGACTTTTAGATTTTTCACTTCTTGTATAGTCGTCACTTTCGGATCTTACCTTTTTGAAAAAGATCTTAAAATTTTATTTATAAGTTCAAAATTAAAAAAATCTTTACCAAGACTTTTTAAACTATTGGCGATAACTGTGAAATGAGTGTACATTTCACCAATAATTTCATTTGGTACTATTCAGAAAAGCTCAAAATCATGTATCAAAAGATTCATTTTCGAGTCTTTAATCTTATTAGTGCCTTCGTGTGTGACTTCAAGAGTATACCAAATATCAAAAGTCATTTCGCAAGTCGAAATCCGATTAAACTCATTTTTATCCAACGCATAAAATAAGACATTCATAGCCTTTGCATTTAATGAAAAAGATTTTTTCTCAAAATTCGTCCATTCGTTCATCAATTTAGAGGGAGTTTGAAAATTATTTTCAATAATATTCCATAAATCTAAATTCAAAGAAAGTAAAAAAACTCACATTCGAGTTTTTTAATAGGTGTAGCCCGTCCCATTGAACATAGGAGGACGAACAATTAAAAAGCTCTCTTAAAAGCCATAAAGAACCATTTCTCGTGGGTGTGAATCCAAAAGATAAATAATGTGGCTCTGATACCAACTGTTAGGATTAGTTTGGCACTAAGAGTGGGGGAGGGGGAGGGAGGGGGGGTGTGAATTAGTGTAACGGTAAAGATTACATCAAATTCATAATTTCAAAAAATCATTTTGTACGAAAAGAATTGTTTTGATGAAAGCTGTATCGAAAACGAGTTTAACTTAAAGGCGTTTGCAAGTGAATGATGTAGAGAAGAAGTAGGGCAGTGAGCAAGTGAAATGAAAGATTTGCAGCAAAGATAAATAGCAAGAAGTAAATGCAAATCAGGTTTTTATAGTGGTTCGGTCATTCGAGCTACGTCCACTCCTGATTCCTCCTTCGTTAAAGCCACTGGCTTTTACTATTGATTTTCTTTCCAACGGGCGAAGATCAAACACCCTTACAACTCCTTCTCCTTTTGTCAAGCTCAGGAGAGAACCCTTACAAGCACTCACTCCTCTCTTTAAGCTGAAATCAATCTAAGGCTAGAGGAGGGATTTCTTAAGTGATTTTTACAATGTTTTTCTACTTTCAAATTCTATGTGCTTGTATGTTATAACCAGGGATGAGAGGGGTATTTATAGGCTCCAAATGGATTCAAATTTAGAGAAAAAATAACCCCATCCTGGGTCTTCTAGACATTGGTGGGTGGTACCACTGCCCAAGCTTTCTGCCATTGAGCTGCACTACTGCTTGGCACACTGGGCTGCCAGTGTACTGGGGGGTACCACTACTCAGACTCAATGTAGAAGACTAAGCCTTCAAGTGGTTCCACCGCCCACCTAGCGGTGCCACCGCCTGATGTGACATCCGGGCATTGTATGGGCCTGTCATCCGACCCAACCAGCCCTAATTCGAGTCCAATTGGCCTCTAATTGAGTTGGCCCAATTTTAACTCAATTAATCTTTAATTGTACTTCAATCTAGACAATTATTACAACGCAAGAATCAAATTATTGTCCGGCATGTCATTACTCTATCGATGCTTCCTCGGATTCTTTGATATATCGTCCTCTCTTGCGGCCTGTTGCTCAATCGGTAGTTATCCTCTACAACTCTGATCTCTTTGGCGCAACTCCACTTTTATTGGCTTGATACTCGAATCCTTTGTCCGAAACCTTCTGTCGATACGTCAATCGGTCCTCCAGCTCGATGTCCAATCATCTGACATGTTCTCCTCCGACCTAACATATTTTTTTATGCCTCAATTTTCTAATACTAATCGAAAGTAAACCTATATCACTCAAAATGCAGTTAGATCATAAATCATACTCAATTGGTTTCATCATCAAAATATGATATTCAACAAAAAAAAACACACATTAGATTTTCTTTTGTATGTTTTTGTTAGTTTATGAACAGAATACATATGGATCCATACATTTTGATTGTTAAAACTAAATAAATAAAATAATGAATGGTATCTTTCTGAAAACAAATCAAAAGGAAAAGGAAGATAGAATATAAACCATTTCTCTTCACTTGACTTGTTGTTCTCATAAATATATTAAATTTTATATAATCTCATCCAAATTAGATAGTATAAATTAATTAATTTATTATTTTTATATTTTTAAAATTTATTAAATTTATATTAGTATTATCCATAATACCTTATGCTATAAATGATATCGAAGTTAAAAAAAAAGATAAAAATTAGATCTACAGGGTCCAAAGCAAAGAATTATAAATTATCTTCATTTTTATTATCGACAAGAGTTCAAATTAAGATTATTAAAAATGATTAAAAGTAATATCCTTAATAATTTTTTCATAGAATATTTTATCTATTTACTATCAGATATAAAAACTTATTTTTTATATAATTAACATATTATTTTTATTATTATTAATCATATTTATTTATCTCATGTTATTAATTTGAACATCAAAGGAATTGAATTAGCAAACATCTTTTGAACTCGATTTTTATACGAGTGACACGTTAGAAGATTAGTATTTTTATTTTAAAAATATATCGAATAATCCTACTAAATCACGTTGAATTAACTCATACATTAATCATATCTTCCTATAACAATTTGGATCCAAAAATTTTCGTTTTTAATATTTCTAATCTAATCGTTATGGAAATGGTGCAGAAATGCTTGCGATTAATAGGGACAATGACAAGCAGTTAATTTTCTATTAATTAAAATGATTCTTTCACCGAAAAGTAACAAGATGTGGGGGCTATCGGGCCCAAGCCAGTGTTGGCTTCGCAGTTCCGACGCGTCGCCCAGAAGTCGTAGTCGACGTGTCGAGATCCAAACAGCAGAACTCTGCCGACGTCGCCCCTGCCCACCACCGTCATGTCCACTCAACCGCCTCGCTCGAACGATGCGGAGAAGCCGAGACCTTTGTTCGGTGTTCTTGGACACGACAACTCATCCATTGGCCGTGCTTCGTTTAGGCGCGCGATATAAGAAGATGCCGTCCTCACCTCCGAAGAAGAAGACTCTTCTTTGAGGGTTTGCGCGCGCTCTGCTTAGGATTGTGACGAGATGGTGAGTGGTTGGATCTCGTTTCGGATGTTCCTGTGCAATCCTTGCTCTTTCCATACGACGCTACTGACGTCTACAGGTGCTTCCGGGTGACATCGATCTGCTCAACCCTCCGCCGGAGCTCGAGAAGAGACGCCACAATAAGAAGCGCTTCGTTCAGTCTCCGAACTCCTTCTTCATGGTACTTCTCCTTGTTTTCATCAAACGTCTGTTTCTTCCTTGTTCTTTAGCCGACAAACCTTCTTCACGTCGACTTCTTGTCGATTGAAGGATGTGAAGTGCCAAGGGTGCTTCAGCATGTGAGTTCCGATCACAAAGCCTGTTCTTTATGTAGGTCTTCTTCGCTTCTATGTGGCTGTATGGTAGTTTATGTACGTAACGTTGCTGGGCTCATGCATGCATAACTACTGTGTTTAGTCACTCTCAGACGGTTGTGATCTGTGGGAACTGCCAAACTGCGCTCTGTCAGCCAACCGGCGGCCGAGCCCGGCTTACTGAGGGGTGCTCCTTCCGGCGGAAGACCGACTGATGCTTGCCTGCTTCTTCCTCCTGAACTCCTAGCTATTACTCAACGAGGTTATATGTCAAGCTTATCGAGGATTGTCTGTTGCTGAGTAGCGAGTGGATAGTGTGTTGGTGATGTAGATTACTGGCTTTGCTGTTTCGCGAAGTATAATCTATCGTACGTATACAAGGTGACGAAGGATACATGCTTTAACCATAAGAAGCCATTATAGTCACTTAGTTTCTGATGCCACCACATGCAGCCCGTTCACATTGCAGCAACAGTAGTTTCGAGGCCCACGTTAGAAGAAGACTAGTTCAGCTGTCAGATGGAGTGACAGATACGATGTCAATGAATTCACCTTGGTTGGCACCTCTGGATTTGTCTCCAGGGTCACGACTTCAATGTCATTCAAGCTGCAGCTCCAACCATAGATTAGAAGGCTTCAAACGCCACATCTGATTCGTTCATGAGCTATCGTCGACGCAAGTGAAACTTGTCTTTTCTGGTTGCAGAGTCATGCATGGAGAGTTTTTGTTTGACGGATCGACCCCTACCGTTGACAACCTGCCACTATTAACGTACTCGACCATAGAATTTCCAGTTCCCTCAACCCGACGCTGGTGCCTAACTGCCGTGGAGTGAGCTCCGAAAAGTTATGTAGACATCTGAGATCCAATCCAAAACCATGGTCTTTCCCCTGCGGAGCCGCGGTGCACAAGACAGCGCCCTCGAAACCTACGCATCAGCTAACGCAAGCGTGGCAGTGTGCAGGTGATCCAAGCCATCACTGGTGCACGGTCGCTGTCTCTCCACCGCAGACACCGGCGGGCAAGCGACCCAAACACCCGCCTTCACGTGAAGGAAGAGGGAAAGGTGGATCTCTCGTTGTGTAGTATTTACCTACGATCATGAAGCTGGTGCGAATCTTGATGCAATCGAAAGGTTGTAATTCACATAGATCCTGATCTTGTATGTGAGCTCCATCACACCATGAAATCTAGCTGGTTAGCCTGCCAAGATTGTTAGGTAAGTTAGGTGTTACAATTCAACTTTAGTCAAGAGGACGATCGCAATTGGACACTAAGGATAATGATCAGTATTTAATCGCTGCCAAATCCATATAAAATAGACATATATATCCACCGAACAGTCCACGGCGAGCAATAAGTTATCAGGAATTTTTACTTATCGTCCTTGTCCAAAGAGCATATGCTATCATCGGTGGATAAGTCGTCGTCGGTGGTGGTGTAAGGAACCGTGACCTGTTCTTTGGATAATTGCAGAGCCTTTTCGTGCAATTCCAGTAACGTGGCGGGTCACGGCAGGCCAGTACGGTTCGCACGTCGCGGGGCCCACAGATGGGGCGGGATTTCCACCGCTGGTTGCGTGACCCACCCGAGCCTTATGATACGTCATTGCGTCGAGATCAAGCGTCGATGTTGGAATCCGCACGGTGGCATTGGCGAATCGTAGGTCACATAATTGGGGGACAAAAGGTTAAAAAGAGTGAAACTGTATTTATTCTCATATTCTCCATAATAATATTTTAATGTATTTTTATAAAATAAATAGAAATAAAAAAGGCAACGCCTATGGCCACAATCATACTTGTCTGTGTGTGGAGCCCGCAGCTTTGACCGACGTGTCCTGTCCATGGTATCGTCTGGGAGGAAATGGATAAGATCAAATCAACCACTGACTCCTTGCACCTGCTCCCAATTTGGCTTGGTGCCAGATTAGCTGAACAATAGTTGAACAGAAGGCCGGAGAGGAAGTGATAGGCTCGAAGCCAAGGCAAAAGATGCAAATCTTGCTCGAGTCTTGCAGCATCGGATTATACATATATGGCATTTGATCATGTCATCGTTCACATGATTCCATAACCTTGGAGCAGGCATAATGACATCATATTTTCATTCAATCATACACCACGCGCGACCAGCCATCCACCTTATTGGATTAGATATGTTGTATTCTCATAAATATTCGTGCTGTGACATCAATCACCTTCTCCCATGAAATCATGTAGCACGCCTGATGTAGCTTTCCACTCTCGTAATTCACGCAACGGCGTTGAGACTGGGACCCAGAAATTTAATTAGACATGGCCCTATTTATTGGTACAAATATCTCGTAACTAATCAATTTCGATCCGACCCGATCGGTTCTGAGTTAATTTACCGGTCCGAGTCGATTGGACCAAAAAAGACCGGTTTATTTCTATCCGTTCATATAGGTCGTGGTGTGTGGGCCACGGCCACCGCACGTGAGCTCCGACAAGCGGGACCCGCTTTGGGGTCCGGGTTCTGAGCCCACTGGTTTGTCGGTCGGCGACAGCTCAGCTTGCGGGTCGAAAAACTCGGTCCCTTTTGTCCGGATTAAATTTCATACATTAATTATATAGTATGAAGGATTGAGTGATATTAATTATATTCAAATATATAAGAATAAGTACACTAATTCTGATAAATGAGTAAAATCCTCATACTGAAATGGACATAAGTAAAGGCTTAAGTTCCTTTGTAAAAGGGAATTCATGAAACACATTGCACGTGAGATGTTTATGCCCTCTGCCTCTTCCTTTAAAACCGGTTATCAGTCAGCCGGATTAAAAGACTATCATTACAGTGGGATTCATGTCCTTCCACTGTTGAATCACTTTCCTTCTATGATCAAGATTTGTTAACGAGCCCTGAGAATGCACGTCACATACCTTCCCCTTCCATGGAAGAGAGGGTGAAGAGTGGACGAAATCAAAGTTGAGGAGATGATGATGGAGCAAAAATGACTTCTTGTAGCTCGAGAAATCCACGGTGGAGGGAGCAAAACCGGATGAGCCCACAGTGGAGAGAGAGAGAGAGAGAGAGAGAGAGAGAGAGAGAGAGAGAGAGAGAGAGAGAGAGAGGGTCGATGAAATCGAGAACAGGGTGGCGCCACCTACCCTTTCCTTGGTTAAAGAAAGCCAAAGGTGGGACCTTTTTTCCACTATAAAATGGGGCGGGGAGTGCAGTCTCACCAATCCATCCCGACTGCGTTCATTCCGTTTTCTTGACTTCCACTGTTTGCGTTGCGTTCGCCTGCCTTCCTCCTCCTCGGCTTCCTCGTTTTGGTTCTCTTTCCGAGGGTAAAGTTCTCTCTTCTTTGCGCCTCCGGAGAACAGATTGTTTGCGGTAGTGTTTCTCCCACAAGCTTCTGTTTTTGGTAGTCTTGGTGTAGCAGAATCAAAGATTAAGTTTTGTTAGTAATGTTACCTGCAAAAGATTCTGCGCTCTGTGTTCTTGAAATCTTTCGACCACTGTATACGGCGGAAACATAACATTCTTGGGAGAGAAAGGAGAGAAAATTTCTGGTGAAAGCATCTAATTTTCCCCCTCGTTGTCAAAACGAGGAAATCATGCTAAAATAACTTCATTTTTTGTTGACTCTGCTCGATTTTTCCTTGGGTTCTCAAGAAGATTTTGTGTAGAGAGAAGGTTTCGCATCTTTCGCTTGCTCTTTTCTACCCAAACTTGCCCAATCTTTTCTGCGACTGCCGTTGTCTGCAATATTTCGTGTCGGAAAGCAGAGAAATCAGAAGAAGCTTGAATCTTTTTTCATGTAGATACTGAAACCCCTCATTGAAAACATCGGAGAAGGCAAGGAAAAAGACGACTTTGAAGCCTGAAACCGTTTCCTTCTGCCAGTGCGTCATGACACGTTTCAAATATGAAGTAGATTTCTCACCGCTGTCAGTAACCAGGACGCCTCTCTCTCTCTCTCTCTCTCTCTCTCTCTCTCTCTCTCTCTCTCTCTCTCTCTCTCTCTCTCTCTCTCTCTATGCTGACTAATTAGCAGAGCTGCTTACATCTTCTTTTAGAATATTTCTCAGACAAACACTACTGTCAAGTTCTCTTGTTTTCCCCTGCTTTCTTCAAGATCTAATGTGTTACCTCTGCATTCACTTGCCAACTCAACCTCTGAACCTTTTCCGAGATATCTAATCCTTTCTTCCCTGCCCCGTTCTTGGATCTGTTATGGTAGAATGTTATTCCTGTTTTACGGCAAAAGTGATATTTTTTTTCTGGGTATTTTGGCTGGTATTTTGTGCTGTCATAAGCATCTCTTTCCTCCTTGTTTAACTGTATTATGCTTTCAATTATCCAGTTATTTTTGGATGATCTGCGCGTGTTGTTTCTTAGATCTTTCCCTGATCTCACTCTGGATCTCAGCTACATCTTCCACATCTGCCTTGCTGACCTTCTCTGGCTGTCTTGCACTGCAGGCTTTGTGAGGTTTGAAGGAGATCACCGGCAGCGATGCCTCAGCGCACCTTGACTCGCGCCCACAGCGTTCGGGAGCGCATTGGCGACTCTCTTTCTTCCCATCCCAATGAACTCGTGGCCCTTTTCTCAAGGTTTACAGCCATCTTAGTTGGATCTTGTGTCTCGTTTTTGTTAATGGATGCCAGATCAATGCATGCTTGCTTAGATAGCTGCAAAGAATGACTGCTCGACCATTAGCATTCAGATCTGTGAAACATGTTTACGATTGCATGATTCATTCGGCAGGTTCATCAATCAGGGGAAGGGGATGCTGCAGCCTCACCAGCTGCTGGCAGAATATGCAGCTGTGTTTTCTGAAGCAGATAGGGAGAAGCTGAAGGACGGGGCGTTTGAGGATGTCATTAAGGCAGCGCAGGTATATAAGTTGGACGATGACACCTTCTCTTTCATTCCACCAATTCATCTGTTTCCCTGAACATTATTACATTAACTCCAATGCAGGAAGCCATAGTCATTCCTCCATGGGTTGCTTTAGCCATCCGGCCGCGCCCTGGAGTCTGGGAGTACGTCCGGGTGAACATTAGTGAGCTTGCCGTGGAAGAGTTGACGGTGCCCGAGTACCTGCACTTTAAGGAAGAACTTGTTGATGGAAGGTGGGTGATCCAATACCATGAAATAATTGTCCTTCTTTTTTTTTTTTTTTGCTATGAAACAAATATTTGATCTTCTTGTTGCATCTTTCTTATCCTCTTTCAGCTCGCTAAACAATAACTTTGTGCTGGAGTTGGATTTTGAGCCCTTCAATGCTTCGTTTCCTCGCCCCTCGTTATCAAAATCCATCGGAAATGGAGTGCAGTTCCTTAACCGACACCTTTCCTCAAAGTTATTCCATGACAAAGAAAGCATGTACCCCTTGCTAAATTTCCTGCGGCAGCACAACTACAAGGGCATGGTATTTATTTCTTCTCTAGATCTATATAGCACATAGAGTTATCCCACAATTTTCACTACTAGTTATGAACATGGTTTTAGCATTCTTGGTCGGTCCAGTGAATATGTAAATATCAAATTTAATATTCAGCAAAAGCTATTTAAGCATCTAATAAAAATTTTAGAGTACCTTCGGAACTATTTGTAGTTAAGGGTAAGAAAGTGGTGCCTGAACATAACTAGTCATGCTCGCTACATAATTGGTACTTTTACGCTGAAGATTTTGCTAAGTATGGCTGTCAATACTCATGTTAAAGTCAAGCGCTGCTCTTTTCTGTGATATCATATTGTTTAAATCATAGATATCATTAATTTTATTGGAGTTTGCGATCCTTGCAGTCGATGATGCTCAATGATAGGATACAAAGCCTTAGTGCTCTTCAAGCTGCATTGAGGAAAGCTGAGCAACATCTATTGAGCATCCCATCTGCCACCCCATACTCAGAATTCAACCACAGGTAAATTGATAGTCTATCATATATGTTTTTTCCTTGTTCGATTTTCCCAGGCTGACTATTTATGAAACTGGAGTATGTAATGGAAGTCTCTCTGTGATGCAAAGGTGGCAACTTTTTTACATGTTGTGTTTGATGAGACTCTTTCAATTTGGCTGGTTTCAGATTTCAGGAGCTTGGCTTGGAGAAAGGTTGGGGTGACACGGCTCAGCGTGTGTACGAGAACATTCATCTGCTACTGGACCTTTTGGAGGCACCTGATCCTTGTACCTTGGAGAACTTCCTTGGGACAATTCCTATGATGTTTAATGTTGTGATCCTTTCTCCGCATGGCTACTTTGCCCAAGCTAATGTCTTGGGGTATCCTGACACTGGTGGTCAGGTACGACTAGATCTCCAAGAATGTCAACTCTCATAAGAGTCAAATTTCTTCTGCTTCTCACAAGACCTTTGTCTGCAGGTTGTTTATATCTTGGATCAAGTCCGTGCCTTAGAAAATGAGATGCTGCTGAGGATCAAGCACCAAGGGCTTGACATCACGCCCCGAATTCTTATTGTAAGATTTGAGAGGAGATTAGATTGGCTTCTTGCACTGTCATTAGATCTTATCTAGTCCTTGGACATTTTAAGGAAATTTATGGTCGATGCACCCTGCCTGAGACTAAATTGCTGGGATTATGCAGGTTACCAGATTGCTTCCTGATGCAGTAGGCACTACTTGCGGACAGAAACTTGAGAAGGTCATTGGCACCGAGCACACTCACATTCTACGAGTTCCATTTAGAACAGAGAATGGAATCGTCCGCAAATGGATCTCCCGTTTCGAAGTGTGGCCTTACCTTGAGACCTACACTGAGGTAAATCTTAGTCTCATAAGCTTGTTTTCAGTATCTCAATGGCTTGGGCATGGATCTGCTTTAATAAACTTGTATGTGAAAGTTTATCAATGATGTTTTTTGATGATAGGATGTAGCAAATGAGTTGGCAGGAGAACTGCAGACCACCCCTGATCTGATCATTGGAAACTACAGTGATGGAAATCTAGTTTCGACTTTGTTAGCACATAAATTAGGAGTAACCCAGGTTTGAATCACTTGGTTTGCAACCACACATTAGACGGTATAAGATTTCTGCATCACTGATGGTTATTGTCTTTCACATGCAGTGCACCATCGCCCATGCACTAGAGAAAACAAAGTATCCTAACTCGGACATCTATTGGAAGAAGTTCGAGAATCAGTATCATTTCTCTTGCCAATTCACGGCTGATTTGATTGCGATGAATCATGCTGACTTTATCATCACTAGCACCTTCCAGGAAATTGCCGGGAGGTACTAATCATCCTTTGTCTCAATCAGGATACTAGAATGGCTATTGGAATCTAAGAGAATTTCTTCATATCTTGTATTGTTTCAGCAAGGATACCGTGGGGCAGTATGAGTCTCACACCGCTTTTACTCTTCCTGGTCTCTACCGAGTTGTTCATGGAATCGATGTGTTCGACCCCAAGTTCAACATTGTCTCCCCTGGAGCTGATCTGTCGATATACTTCCCTTACACAGAGAAGCAAAAGAGACTCACTTCCCTCCACCCCGAGATTGAGGAGTTGCTCTTCAACCCTGAAGATAACACTGAGCACAAGTATGACCTGTTCTTTCAACTAAATTTGTCATTCTTCTTGGATCACACAGTGACTAACTCGAGAGTCTTTGCAGGGGTGTGCTGAATGACACAAAAAAACCCATTATATTCTCCATGGCAAGGCTGGACCGAGTGAAGAACTTGACAGGTCTGGTCGAGTTCTATGGCCGGAATGAACGCTTGAAGGAGTTGGTGAACCTTGTGGTAGTGTGTGGAGACCATGGGAAAGAGTCCAAGGATCTCGAGGAACAAGCGGAATTTAAGAAGATGTACGATCTCATTGAGAAGTACAATCTTACTGGGCACATTCGCTGGATCTCAGCCCAGATGAACCGGGTTCGCAACGGCGAGCTCTACCGATACATTGCTGACACAAAAGGAGCTTTCATTCAGGTACTTGCTACTCTTTTTCTGTAGAAACAATTACATGCCAAGCTGAAGTTTCACCAACCTGCATCTTTTGCTTTGGTTTTGTATAGCCTGCCTTCTACGAAGCCTTTGGACTCACCGTTGTCGAGTCCATGACCTGTGGGCTGCCCACCTTTGCAACTGTTCATGGAGGACCCGGCGAAATTATAGTAGATGGAGTTTCTGGCTTCCACATTGACCCTTACCAGGGTGACAAGGCTGCTGAAATCATCGTAAATTTCTTTGAGAAGTGCAAGGAAGACCCAACCCACTGGGACAAGATCTCACTAGGAGGGCTGCAGAGAATTGAAGAGAAGTAAGATCCCTTCTTGGTAACCCCTTCTTGTCATGAAGGCCAATTTTGGATCAGTATCAATTATCTTAACCTCTGCATTAAAATCAAATAAAATTAGGTACACTTGGAAGCTCTACTCAGAGAGGCTGATGACACTCTCTGGAGTTTATGGTTTCTGGAAGTATGTCTCCAACCTGGACAGGCGCGAGACTCGCCGCTACCTCGAGATGTTCTACGCCCTCAAGTATCGCAACCTGGTAAAAGTCTCACATCTGGATCAGACCATTTACTTGATAAGCTTATCGATAGTGTCATGTGACTAATGTTTGCATCGACTCCATCTCCTGTTTCAGGCAAAGTCTGTTCCTCTGGCAGTCGATGGAGAAGCCGGCATTAATGGCTCCAAGTAGCTTGATCTGTTTGTTTGCATGTCTGAGATTTAGACGGTAGAGTCTGTTCCTCTCAGACCCTGCATTGGCGGGAGTCTTATCCACTGGGTTCGTCTTTCTTTTTAGGTTTTGTTCTTCATGAGTTTCATGTCTCAACTGATGTGTGGGCTGCTTTTTTTCTGTGTTTTTGGCAAGATTGAAACTTGCTGTTGTCTTTAAGGTTTTCGGAGTGATGTCCAAGGCTGTAATGTCATGCCATGCCATGCCATGGCATGCTGCAATAAAAGTACCTTCCCCTTCATTCCAAAATACTCCTTGGAGTATGAACATATTGTGGATGATGTCCTTATTTCAGCAAACATCTTGAAACAGAACTGCAAGAATAACACAGGAAAATTTTCTCGTGTTCAAACTCATTGAATTAGTGCAGGAATCATCAACTCAGGTTCAGATCTAAGTGAGGCAAGCTATTTGCTGTCACTTCAAACTTCTGAATGGTGGAAGCATTTGTCGTCCAAGGGAAAAGCAGTCATCAGCTTTGGCAAGCCATCGACTTGCAGGTTCATCTTGAATGGCTGCTGTCACAACAAACACAATCTGCTACCATTAAGCAGTGTGGATTTTGGCCATGGTTATAAAAATATGTTTTTCCATATAGAAAGAGACATCTTACAATCTGATGCAGACAAGCTAACCCTGTAGCAGCAGACACAGTGTCAAGCTCGTATCCAACTATCATCTAGAGGAACATTGATGACAGGATCTATCTTACACAACAGTGGTGGTCTGATTGTAGTAGGTGGAATCCACAGAGAGAGATGAAGAAGACAGCTCTGATGCATGGTCAATTGAAGGCACAGATGAAGTTGGCCACCTGTTACATGTGCCTCTCGAAGACCTCAGAGGACACATGGCCGACAATGGTGGGGGAAAAGCTAAGAGCAAATCAAGGAGAAGCACGATTCCAAGATCTACTTCCATGGTTGAATTCTGGAGGGAAGACAACTTCTCCAAGGAAAAGGACCATTCAGGAGCTACAGTAATTAGTCCTCAGTGAACTGTAACAGGTGATTGTTACAATCTGATCCATGGGACTTCCACTGTGGGAGGACTATTATTGATGACAGCAGGCAGCTCAGCTCCCACAGAACAACGAAATCCAGACTGTGATCTAAATTATACATCCTGAAGTCAAAAAAGCTTCATGGCCTTTCCACAAAGTTCCTGCAGGTGGCTTGTAATCAACTCCATCTCCGATACTGTTAAGTGCTGGTAAATGACACTGACTTGCTACGTTGCTGAGTTCTTCCATTTGTTTTCTGTCACAAGCGGGGGAATAATAGAAGATTGCTGGATCATTCACGCAAGGCATGCATGGAATGTTTGAGGGACCAAACTGGTGTAGTGTTATTGAGGCTTGCCCAAGAGATGTTGTTGCCCTGCAAAGCAAATCCCATCTCCTTGGACATGGGAACCCACCTCAGGTTATATGTAGTCCTTGCCTGCACCTTCTGAATCATCACTGTTCCTGTTTGGATCAATCCATGTTCTCCTCCTGTGGAGTACTTGCAACATGTGAATCTTGATGAGAGCTTTCCCCCTCCATGCACAGCTTTGAAATCAGGTGTGGATAACAAATCAAAGAAATGAAGACAGTTGTACCCACACACCCTCCCTCCATGCAAGATAAAAATTCAAAGATCAATAATCAAATAAAAACTAAAAAATTCAAGTCTTAACGATACCATAAATGCTACTTTAGTTTTGTCTCGTATGCCTCTGATAAAACAAATCAACTCGAAATGTTTGAGATCGACGACCCGAATGTTTGAGATCGACGACAAATAAGATATCGAATCCAGTCGATGGATCTGTTTTTCTAAAGAGCAGAGCAGAAAAAACGAAAAAAAAAAATTGATCTGCGGCCATCCTCATCAGGAATGTTTTGATGCACACAAACGCACCATGTCACCAATTGAATGGGCTCTACTAAGCCCAAGTTGATGAAATTGGGCCGTTGGTGGGCCGGCCCGTAAGCCATCCAGAATCGTACCCAAGACTCTACCGTGTGGGACCCTTTGGTGTCGTGAGGGAGGAGAAATGTGTTGGCCGCCACAATCGAGATCCTCCAGCCAATGGGTCCCACGAAATCCAAACACGTTTCGTGACTTCCATGTGGAACTTGAGATTGACGTGCCTTCCCGCCCCCCAATTCAACGTACGTGGTCGAAGTACTCGATTTAGTGTCGAGGAGGGAATAGTCAATAGCTTCGATATTTCAAAAAATTATTAGTTTAGACGATAAATAATTAAATTTTAAATAATTAAAATTTATTATTTTATTGTTATTGTTGCTGTATGATAAACGATTAAACAATAACCATATAATGCTTTAATTCAGTCGTATTGAAGTTTATCCCGGTGTTTAATTCAACATGTTTTTATTTCCTCTAATTTTACTTAATAAATTGAACCGCATTTTAAACCGGTTCTCGATGCAAATGGTCGATAAACTTTTCTTCTTCTTTTTTTTCTCTTTTTTAAACTCTCATGTGACTGTTTCAGGTCATACTCAAAAAAAAAAAAAAAAAAAAACCGAGGATAAAAGGATAATAGACACAAGATATTGGTGGAGGGTTCAAACCCTCGCTAGAAGTAGCTAAGAAAAGAGACTCTGCTTGTGCTGCTTCTGTATGTAAATTAGGTTAACTGATGCGGTCAAGAAATCAGAATCCTAAGTTGATCAGATCCCAAAAAGAGATCAAGGAAAGAAAAAAAAAATACACCATCAACTTGAAAGTAACAGTTCAAATTCTTGTGATGAGTCGCACATACATTTATGTCAGTAAACAACTGCAACTTGCCTTTAACAAAAACCCACCAATGGAGTCTTCAACATAGCTCAACACCTCTCCAAGTGCATCATCATAGCATCAGAGTATCTCTGGTGTACCAGTAGATGTTCCAAAACTGTCAGAAGAAAAACCAGCCCTTGTGTTTTTGCATGCATGTGTGCAGCATCACTTGATTGTGCCCTCCTCACAAGAAGCCAGAAAAGCAGGACACTTGCTTTGATTCATTTCTTTTAGTTCCCAGATGTTTTGGCTGGATGTAGAGATGATGACCCTGCATCATGCTCAAAACTCAAGAATCTGAAAACCACACAGCTTTCTTTGTTGTTTCAGACATCGCAATACAAAAACCAATCAAACAAGTGCATAAGATGCAAATTCAGACAAAACCAGCATCGGCAGCACATTTAATTTAACCTATTGCCGAAGACCACCAAATCCTAAATTGCAACATATGAGATTGCCTGTGGTTTTAGAAAACCATCTTTCCTCAAACATTATCCATCATTCCCAAACAAAGATCAACCGGATCTAAAAAAGGAGCAAACAAAGACAACAAAGGAATAATACAGACATAATTAGGAAATGAAACCCTGTAGACCTTTAATAACTGAGTTTGAATTCTCACTAACCACAAAAAGTTTTGAAACAATGGCCATCAATATCCAGATTTATTTTAAATTCTCATCATGGACCATACACTTCAATTGCAGCAACCTTGTGTCCACCATCTCCATGACCTCATAACCGATCTGGTATTTATGGCCATGACTAACAAAAGAAACCAAGCATGCTCATAGCAACATGAATTAACTTGCAAAAAGCATTTATTCATCATCGAATGAAAAGCTTGTCCAAAACCTAAAAATTGAAACACCTAACTAGGCAATTATAAGAAGCATCCTTGAAGACACCTTTGCAAGACAAATTACAATGAATTCATGATAGCCAGCCAATGTTTCCAAACCTCCATATCCTTCATCAACATGGTTCCTGAGAAAGGAAACAACATGTAAGAGAAGGCTTATTTCCAAAATAAGATATACACTTAAGCATTGTTCAACGGCCTAACTAAGATAATTGTAATTCTTACATTCATTTTAGTAAACACTGGTCTCCATGGGCAAGTCATCGAAATTCCATAGGTCCAGAACATCCACACCACCCTGCACCAGTTCACCACCAAATAGGATGTCGATCGAGGCATCTGAGCTCCTCCCAAAGTAAGGGGCAGGGAGAAACTTCATGCATGGTTCATACGGATATAACTCCTCAGAGAGTTCAATTGCAGAATTTTTCTCAGCTGGCATGGTCTCTACATAGCTATTATGTTTCAGTTTCTTCTGAGCACCACCATCACCGTATATATCAGGTTCAGTGGGATCAAGAATCGGTGTGATCTTTGGAGTCCTGGCCTCGAGCTCCCATGCAAAGTCGGTATAACCAAAAGAATTACTTCCCTCATCAGAATAAAAATTCAGAGAAGCTCCTTCTGGAGGTGCTGAAGAATTTACTGCGATAAGGGGATTCATCATGTGAACAGGCTTGGTTAGTTCCCTGTCTATCATGAACCTTGAACATTCAGACTCTTGGTCACTCCAATACTTGGAGGTCTGGTTGAAGTCAAGTTTTTCCAATGCACTTATTTCTGGAATTTCTGAAGCAGTAGGCTTTGTTGAGCTTTTTCTTGAACCCGATGCTGATGCTGTTGCTGTTGCTGCTGTTGGGAAGTTCACCTTGGCTTTCCTACCCCGAATCCGGCGGGCTTCAGCATCATAGGCTCTGGCAGCCTCTTCGGCAGTATTGAAGGTTCCAAGCCAGATGCGAATTCCTTTCCGAGGATCCCTGATTTCAGCTGCCCACTTGCCCCATGGTCGTTGGCGGATTCCTCTGTATTGATTCTTTCTTTTTCTTTTGGCTGATTTAGCAGCAGATCCATCAAACCTTGCAGACTTTGCTGAGCCCTCTGCAAACCAAGCAAAACTTTGAATTGCTATTATGAGAAACCTCGGTGATACTAATGTAAGATCAAGAAACACTCTTTTCTTGCAAAGTTCTTTTTTGGATAAATACACAACACCAAGACACATCTTCTGATTGTTTTTTTTTTTTTTAATGTTTGCTTTCAATCATTCATGACAATGGAAAGAAGAGGTAAGCAAGATCCCGTCTTTTCTTAGTCAATCCCCCATACCTACACGACGACTGAAACCCTCATCTCAGCATGGAATGCTACCAACACTACCCGTTCCTAATCACAGAACATCGCAACGAGAAAGTAGAAAATCAACCTCTTTCTTGAAATTTCGCTCTCAATTACCTCGGGTGAAGAGGGCTTTTGATCCAAAACCAAAGTGCACGGCGTCAAACTCATCCGCCTCCGTCTCGCCGCCATCGAACTCGTCCTCCTCGGCCTCGTCGTTGAAATCCCGGAAGTCAGCCTCGAAGTCGTCGTCGTCGTCATCCCAATGCCTCCCCTTCTTCAGCTTGCCCTTCTCACGGCCCACCCAGAGTTGCTCCGCGGTCACTCGCCGCGACGCCGGAATGAAGTCGGAGATGATGGCCCCTCCACACATCTCTAAAACCCCTCCTTCCCAAACCTATAAATCGCTCCTATAATTCTTCTTCTTCTTCTTCTTCTTCTTCTTCTCCTCTTCGCTTCTCACGCTGGATACCGGCGAAGCTCGAGACGTCCCCATTTTATAATCCTAACGAGGAGAGGGGATCAAAAGAATAAAATAAATGGTCAAATATTTTCCTTTAGAATTTACATTTAACAATTATCCCTTACAATAATTAACGATAATTAACATTTATTAATATTAATTTTATAAAAAATCCTTAAATCCCTTATTTATTTTTTATAAAAAAAATAAAAAATATTTTTAATAAAAAATAAAAATATTTTTAAGAAAAAAAATTAATGAAAATTAATATTCGATTTAGGATAGATGGGCCAATTTTTGACCGATAAATGAAATAAATAATTGGGAATAAAAGAAAGTGAATCCAGCTAACCATGCCGCAACAGCATACCGACATGATGGGAATCTTTGGAACTCGTGCCCAACGCGCTCCCTCGTACGATGCGCGTCTCCTATGGTTAGTTGTAGAGCTGCATGCATGCACCGGCGACGTGTTCACGGAAATCAATCGGAGTTTGCAACCTGACACAAATCTTGTGACCATAAGTTATTCTTTTACCTCGTGGGATGACATTATTACGATGGTACAGACATATGTATCGTTTGAGATCCGAATACACGAAATACTATGGAACATTGCCATCTCAATGGAGGATGGCAATGGGGTTTAGGGTGCAAATATCTGATGACTTCTTTTGATCATAAAGAAGAGTCAGCCACTCGTATTGACAAAACGTGGAGCAAAAATATTATCATCTCAATCCATCACCAGACACTCTGTCAAAAGGCACGCTTTGCGTCTCTCGGTTGAACGAAGACGAAGATGCCACCCTCAATCGTTGACCATTGACCTGCAGACACCATTGTGATAGTATAGGACCATGGAAGTTTCCTGAGGTGACTGCAACCTGGTAGGTATCAACTAGATTGCAGCCATGAAGGCCATTTGTAACCTAGAAAGTGGTTACTGTGTATTACCATTAAAGTATATTACTAAACTATATTTAAACGGACCTAAAATTATTCTATCACTTTTACGATATAAGTTTACCGAATCTATCAATTTTATTTAACCTAAATCATCAATCAAAATGTTAACATACTTATCGTATCTTTATAAACTAATATATTTATTTATTTTTATGAAACTAATCAAGATATTATATTTTACATGTGGCTCGAGTCTTTGGTTGCTGAAACCTTTTTTTTCTATTTGAGCTATTTCATCGTATCCAAATATTAAGTCGATTGAATGTAATGATCCAGGCCTAATAGTTTAATTGACCCATTAATATTATTGGACATAATTATAGATCAAAATATTTAAATTAAAATTAATAATAATCAATCTTAATTTTATCGTTATAATCATAATATCTCATATATATATAATATTACTGTCTCTCCCCACCGAAGTTACTTCCCACGTGACACGTCACATGTTCACCGCTGCCTCAGGGATGAGCATGCCATGTCATCGTTGGGTGTGCACTAACCCTTCCATGCTCACATATGTAATCAATGCCAACTGTATGAATGCATGTTCCTCCATCGTCTCTTCCATCATCCCCAGAAGAAGTCACCAAGGTTTAGCTTTCATGGATGTCCCACCATGACATGCACATTTTTGGTGTGGCACCAACCAGCCCCCCACCCCGAGTGACACGCTTAACAGCCACATCCATATTTCTTCCTTCTGTGTTCCCACATCCCCACCTGCAAGAATCGTGAATCCAATTCACAAACTCATTCAATCTGTATAACTCATATTTAATGTGTTTATAAAAACATAAAAGAGTAGTGAAAATGTGAATATATATATATATATATATATATATATATATATATATATATATAATGTATAGGAATTAATTGATTATGACTTAGGAATATGAAAAATAATGTTTGCCAATTCCTAAAAAGACTCGATTATGATGTTATTGAAAGATCATATGTTTCTTAGACTTGAATCAAACTTTTTTAGTTTTGATAGCATTTAATGTTGGAAGTCGATAATTAGTAATCTTTAATGGAGTAAAACGAAATTATCAACATTTTCTTTTTTTTGCTGTCAAGAGAATTGTTTCCTACCTTCCGTTTGATTGGATCGACAACTGAGTCCCATCTGTGTCCCACGGTGTGTAACCGTGGAGAAGAGAGGGACGGAGACAAGGAAAACGACGAATTCTTCCTACCTTCTTTGTGATTGGATCGACAGTTGGGTCCCTCTTACCCATTCCCCTAATTATGAGACTGGCCGGTGACGGGGTAGGCTATTAGTGTGCCTCGTTTTCTATCTAGAAAAAGGGGAGGGAGGATCATAATGACTCCTTCTGATATACCTGTCTTCCTGATTGGACATAAGCTTTGGCCCCATCCGCCTCCTACGCTGAATCCAATCATGAGGCTGGTAGGTGGACGGGTAGGACGTCAACGTGGTAGTAAATCAGCCCTCCGTTCTTCGTGGAGAAAACGACGAGTTATTTCCCTCTTTTTTTACTGTCATTATGTCCCACAATCCAATCCAACCACGAGGCTGGTAGAACGTCGAGTAGTTCTGCAACGTGGCGGTGAAAGAGACCTCCATTTTCTGTGGAGAAGAGAGAGAGATGAGAAAAATAACGACGCCTACGAAACGAAATGGAACGAAAGATAGAAAGCTGAGTGAGGGGGAGTGAGTGAGAAGCGGAACGGACGTTGAACAGACAAAAGTCGCATTGTTCATCTTAATTCCCTTTTTCTCGTCCCAATTTTTGTTGTTGCTGTTGGAGACTTCGCCTCTCGATTTCTTGTGGTTATTTCGAATGCAGTTTCGATCTCTCGATCCAGTTCGACGCGAAGCAGTAATTTGAGGCGGAAACGAAGGAGTTAATGCCGGGGGATTCCTGCCGCCTGACGATCCCCTCCTCGATCCTTGTCCCTCGACTTTGGGCTCGGTTTCTTGGTGTCGTACCGATTCCCACCGTCGACGGGATTGCCTTTGACTTTGGCAAGCCTTCCTGGGCGACTCTCGTGCTATGAATCCCCTGCGCCATTGGAGGTATCGAGCCTGCCCTGGCGTTTTGTTTGATTCCGTCGATTTCTTTTGAATTTGGATGAGAAGCGATGCGATCTGTCGCCGTTTGTCATGGGAATCCTGCATTCCGGGGCGGAGATGGGGGTCCTGATGGTGCTTAGGTGGCATTTGCTGCTGTGGGTGCAGACGCTGGAAAAGAAGGGCCTTTTTGTTTGATTGGCTTTAGGAAAGGTGGCATTCCGGACATCAGGTAGCATGGAAGGAGATTGCGTTCCTTCAAACGTTTGGTTCTCGATTGTCCTGGCATTTCGACCGCGAGGGAGATCTTCTACCTTCTCATTGATGGGCTGCCGCTTGATTAACGTTTGTAGTGTATGATCCTCCGTTTGTCTATGTAGAATGTTGGAAGCGCGTCCACTGGATGCAAGAAAAGCTCTGTCTTGCTCCTTCTTCGAGAAGACAACATGGATCGCTTGTTGCACAATTTGATCGGAACAGATCTTGAGAGTTTGTGGAGTGGAAGACAACAAGCTTATCGGCTGCATATGCACTATTCAGAATGAGTGAGGTGGAGAGAGATCATCCTCGATGGAAAGTCCCGACAATGCATTCTCTGAATTTATTAGCATCGTGAAGTCCTGGATCCCTCGACGGTCTGAGCCGCCAAATGTGTCAAGGAACTTTTGGATGCCCGACCATAGTTGCAGGGTATGTTATGAGTGTGATGCACAATTCACGGTTTTTAACCGTCGGCATCATTGTCGACATTGCGGACGCATTTTCTGTGGAAAGTGCACAGCAAATTTTATCCCTGCTACATCTGATAATACGAGGAGCACTAAAGAGGAAGGTGAGTGTGAGCGAATTCGGGTTTGTAACTTTTGCTTCAAACAATGGGATCAAAGGATATCATCAACTGATAATGCAATTCAACAGTACGCCAGTCCTGCTCTTTCCTCAACAAGCATTGTCAGTACCAAATCTAGTGGGACTATTAACAGCAACTTCAATGTTGAATCTTACTCGTCAGGACCTTACCATCTTATTCCTTATGGTCCTGCTCCTAATCCATGCCAATCTGTTCTGTTGGAGCCTTGCTCAGTTAAGCCAGACCTGCATGTATCTGCAAGGAGCATAGACGCTGTAGAGATTGGTAGCCACCAGTTTGATTATGTCATGAACAGGTATCCTTGTCTTTCACTTAATTGCTATGATTTTATGGCACTTGCACACTCTATATCTTCCACCATGGAGAAAATAAATCATTTACTGGGAGAAAATATATGGCAAGATGTTATTATGTTCATTGACTTATGCGTGCTAAACTATTTTACTCTTTAGGCCAGTTGAGAAATGGTTATCGTGATGACTTTTTTGATATAATGTGGGCTGTGCATTGCTGATGGAGTGAAGTTTCAAATCTTTTTTTGAGAACCATGCCAATTTATATTCATCTTGGCATTTTTTCTCACCAGCATTAGGCTTCTCGTAACATTCTACATATATCAAAGTTATTTTCGTGTTCAAACAACTTTTAGGTGGTTCTTTGGTTGCATGACGTTTAATCATTATCACAAAGATGGATTTTCATATCAGACAACTTGCCTTGTAGGTCTCAAGGTAATTCCTTCCTTATCTGCATTGCGACATAGGACAACTTATATGGGTCCAAACATTAGGGTAGAGACATTGATGCAATCCTTCCTGACTGGCTTGTGATGATAGTTGAGGTTGTTCCACTTGTCTTTGATGGTTTGCTACTTTTGTGACCAGTCATTCAGCAACTTGGAGCCTTGTTAGTTCTTCTAGTCAAAAGTATAAGACAACAGGTCTACTGTATGAGTCTAGGCATTTTGAGACTTACATAATTGTGGAAGAGAAGGTCAATTAGACTATTGGAAAGGACCTAGTAGATAGACAGTATCCAAGGCTCCAAATTCTCTTAACTCACTTTGAGGAGATGAATTTCACCGTGCACCACTTAGATCTCTCGTAGAAAAAAAAGTTTTTGTTCATTCAGTCTGCAATGATCCAGATTACAACTCTTCTTGTCCCCGTATATCACCTATGTAAGTAAGTTAAGAAAAGTAAAAAAAGAAAGAGAAAAGAAAATTATAATTATGAAATTTACATCCCTTGAATCAAAGCTCCTCAACCTATCCTATTTCTTTATTACTCACAAGTTTGCATTGAATCAGTTGATAGACAATCTTCCTCTTTTACATAACTGATGCAGGCTTCTTTTTTTGCAGATTCTTTGATCAAGCTTGTTGGATGGAATCTTCAATAAATAGAATTCTTCAATCTAGTCCAGATCTGTCTTCTTTCAAACTTTTATTTTGGCTTCCCCTTTTTCTTTTCCATAGACAATCTAGATAAAATCGGTACAAAAGAGATGCTTCCACATGGCAAATTATGATATTTGCAAATCCCTTGAACTATCAATTTTTATTTTGCAAAGTACAATAAAGATAAGATGTTCAAAGATAAAAATATGATCAAACCAATTCATATCTAAGTTCATCACAAATATAAAGGAATTTGGGTTGACTTTTTTTTTTTTTTGGCTTTGTTCCAAATATGGATTTAGAATGTGCCTCGTTTCCTTTGGGGGGGAATATGAAATCAAGTTGAGAGTTAATGTTGGGTTAATAGCCAGTAAAAAAAATCAATCAGATTTCTAGTGGAGCCTTAATAACTTTGAGATGTGCTCTGTAGCTCATATCTATAAACAGTCAAAATCTTTAAATACGTAATGATGATGTGAAAGATTGCTTTTCCAAATGACAACTAATTTTTTATGGTATTCAAACTTCTATTTTAATAATTTGCATATTTTCATCTTGCATTTTTCTTGAGTGTTTAACTTTACTACTTTTTTTGGTGTGTCTTACTGTTTCTTCATTTTATTCAAAGGTTTTTTATAAAAATTTTAATTAGATCTAGTTATTCTAGCATTGACTTTTGCTTCTTGACTTTTCCTCGACTTTCCTTCACTATAGTTCAAGAATCTCAACATGACATTATGTTGTTGACTATGTATTGGCTTCATGCTGGGTGTTTGAAGGACCTGAAAACTTCTATAATGTTCTTTAAACAGATTCATTCTTTTACTATAAGATGCATTCCAGATAGTTGGTAGTCTTACCAAAGTAAGGCTCAGTGTTAAATCTAATTATGAGGTTAGAGTGATATCAGCATTGATGAAGTCCTGTTGTGGGTTTGCAGGAGTGATGATGATGATTATGAATATGGAGGGTTGCATGATTCAGAAACACAACATTTCCAGCATTATGATGACCATGGTGGTCAAGATGAATTTAATGGAGTGGATCAGGATTGCTATTCAAATAAAATGATTCCAGCCGAAGTTGACATCAATTTGGAAAACGTCTGCTCCCCAGCACACAACACACAACTCCATGCTACTGTAGATGCTGATAAGATGGATGAAGAAAATGAACCTGATTGTAGCTATGAATGTAATGCTTCTCCTTCCATATATGAGATAGAAAATGCAGATGCAGAGCCTGTGGACTTTGAGAATAATGGACTACTCTGGCTTCCTCCTGACCCAGAAGATGAAGAAGATGAAAGAGAATCCATTCTGATTGATGATGACGATGATGAGGATAGCCCAACAGGAGAGTGGAATTATGATCATTCATCAAATGGCTTTGGCAGTGGTGATTTCCAGACTAGGGACATATCAATTGAAGAGCATAAGAAAGCAATGAAGAACATTGTTGATGGACATTTCAAGGTGTTGATAGCTCAACTTCTGCAGGTTGAAAATCTTTCAGCTGGTGAAGATGACAGGGAAAGTTGGTTGGACATAGTTACATTCTTGTCATGGGAAGCAGCAAATTTCCTTAAGCCAGACACTAGCAATGATGGAGGAATGGATCCCGGTGGGTACGTAAAAGTCAAGTGCCTGGCTTGTGGACATCGCAGTGAAAGGTTAATAGTTTTTTTAGTCTTTTAACTTTATTTGGCCTTATATATATATATATATACATACATACATGTATGTATATATACATGTACATACATACATATATATGTATCTGCTACTGGTTACTGTGGTTTTATGAACTCTCTAGCTTTTGTGTGTTCCTTTCAACATACACAAGTTATACTAACACGGTTTCTACCTTCTCTTTCTTGACTTGTCCTTGCTAATATATATAGGAGTTCAAGACACTTATATAAGCATACCTACAATTAACATCTTACTGAGTTGATATGCTTTGTATGTTTGTTGAACTTTTTTGTCTAGTCTTTTAGCAAGGTGTTAACAACTCGCTGGTTTTTGTGTGTTCTCCTTTTTAACCTGCACAAGTTGCACTAACACGGTTTCTGCCTTCTCTTTCTTGTCTTGTCCTTGCTAATGTATCTAGGAGTTCAAATCACTTCATATAAGCATACCAACAACTAACATCTTACCGAGTTGATATGCTTAGTATGTTTGCTGAACTTTACTGCCTATTCTTTTAGCAAGGTGGTAAGAGGAGTTGTTTGTAAGAAGAATGTGGCACATCGACGTATGAAATCAAAAATAGAGAAACCACGTTTTCTAATTCTTGGAGGAGCACTTGAATACCAACGAGTAACAAATACGCTGTCAAGTTTTGATACTTTGCTGCAGCAGGTGAGTTATACATTCATGTGAGACTGTAAGTTTGATTTTATTTTATTTTATTTTTTGGTGAATATGCACTAGGCTCATTTCGCATTTTGAAGTTAGATGGTTTATCCAGGAAATGGATCATTTGAAAATGGCTGTTGCAAAGATTGCTGCTCACCAGCCTAATGTCCTTTTGGTAGAGAAATCAGTATCTCGTTTTGCCCAAGATTACCTTCTAGCAAAAGACATCTCGTTGGTTTTGAATATCAAAAGACCTCTTTTGGAACGTATTACCCGCTGCACTGGGGCTCATATAGTCCCTTCCATTGACCACCTATCATCTCCAATGCTTGGGCATTGTGATTTGTTTCATGTGGAGAAATATTGTGAGGATCATACTACTGCAGAACAAGGAGGGAAGAAAATGCTAAAAAATTTGATGTTTTTTGAAGGGTGCCCAAAGCCTCTGGGTTGCACTGTAAGTGACAATTACATTCAAGAAATTCTATTCCTGTTACATACATATTTTTGGGTTATGTTGATGTTGTAGAACATGTGCGGTGTTTATCTTATCTCCAGTCAAGTTTTGGAGATCTCACGAGCATTTGGGTAATTTTTGTTTAGGTGGGCTTGGGATAGCATTTTCCTGATGGTGAATAAGACAATTGGGCAAACTATCTTGCTGGGGACTGCAATTGCAATTTCAGCTATTTGTTTATGAATTTAAATATCTTTTGGGTCCTGAACTTAAATTATTCACTATTTCTCACTTTGCATGATTTTATGTGACCCTTCAGTAATCTTTTCTGTTTTATATTTTATGATCACCATGATATATTTGCACTGGAATTATGGGGAAACAAGATGTTCATTACCTGAGTTGCAAAGTAGGATTCAGTTGGTGATTGTACATCTTCTCCATCCGTGTTGGAGAGAGTCTTGTCCATTGGGACACCCTTTTCTGTTTGACAAGGCCTGTCCAAAGTACAAAAATGTGCAATCTATCATCTTTTAGATAACTTTGACAAGTTATAAATGAACTAATGACAGCTGAACTTTGTTTTTAGGCCAAATGCAATGTTAGTTTTAGTTTCATCCTTTCACATCAGAATATTTGCCTTGCTAACATATTGCATTTGACATGGATTTTCTCTGAAACTCTGTTGAGTATGAATTAGTTGAGACAAATATTGTGTTCAAGTAATTCATATTAGAACATTTGGTGCATTGAAACTTCAGCAGAAGTTTTATGAATCTCATTTTTTTTTCTTCGTTCACCTAGGTTTTACTTAAAGGTGCTAGTGTCAATGAACTGAAGAAAGTGAAACATGTAGTCCAGTATGGAGTTTTTGCAGCCTACCATTTGGCTCTCGAAACGTCTTTTCTAGCAGATGAAGGTGCTTTTCTACCTGAACTTCCTTTAAAGACTCCAATAACTGTTGCATTGCCAGATAAACCTTCTAGCATCGACAGATCCATCTCCTTGGTTCCTGGGTTCCCTACTGCTGGTGAGCCACATGGTAGTGTCAGTGTTCAAAGACCCAACACAACATATCCTGTCACTACATCCATAGAGTCCAGAAAGATGGTATTGGAAGCATCACCATCTTCCTTTAAAGGCCACAACTCCAGAGTTGAAGATTTTGCCTCCATGTTAAGTCCTATCTCTGCTGATCATCTTTTAGAAGCATCAAGTGGGGCCTCTTTACCTTCTTTCTCGACTTTGGGTAATGTCTCAAATTATTCATCTCGATCTCGTACCACAAAGGACAAAAGTAAAGTGTTCTTTGGAGATTGTCATGGGGCAATATCGTACATAATTGATGATCAGACAGTTCCACATGGTTCTCCTCTTCCTGTCTGCTCTCTTGATCAAGCAGAAAATTGTGCTGCTATACCTAAGGATGCCCAAACTGAGAGCAGTTGTATGTTAGAAAAGCAGATTAGCTCCTCTAATCCAGAAACTTTACAACAATTTGCTGATGAATTGCATGACTACACGCTACTGAAGGAAGAATTTGCACTTTCTCCTTCTGATCATCTGAGCATTTTGGTTTCGCTTTCAACCCGCTGTGTGTGGAAAGGGACTGTTTGTGAGCGTTCTCAACTCTTTCGGATAAAGTATTATGGTAATTTTGACAAACCTTTGGGAAGATTTCTACGAGATCATCTATTTGACGAGGTGTTTTTTTTGTCTCTCATTTCAGTATGGGTTTCTTTAACCACATTTTGCCCCTCTATGGCTGAGTATTTTTCTCTCCTTGTCAGAATTATAGGTGTCGTTCATGTGATATGCCATCAGAAGCTCATGTTCATTGTTACACTCATCGATATGGTAGTCTGACAATATCTGTTAGAAAGCTTCCAGAGATTCTCCTGCCAGGAGAAAGGGATGGAAAAATCTGGATGTGGCATAGGTGCTTAATGTGTCCTCGTAATAATGGCTTCCCTCCAGCAACTCACAGAGTTGTGATGTCTGATGCTGCATGGGGTTTATCTTTTGGAAAATTTCTGGAGCTTAGCTTTTCAAACCATGCTGCTGCAAGTAGAGTTGCTAGCTGCGGGCACTCACTTCATAGAGACTGCCTTCGCTTTTATGGGTTCCTCTTTCTTGATCCCTTGTGTCTGTCTATTGGATTAAAACTTTAGTGTCTCCTTGTTTTCTGATTTTACTGTGTGCATAAACAGGTTTGGTAGAATGGTTGCTTGCTTCCGGTATGCATCAATCAATGTGCACTCTGTTTACCTGCCACCTCCAAAAGTTGATTTTAATTATCAGCACCAGGAATGGATATCTAAAGAAGCAAATGAGGTTTGTAGCAATAGAAAAATGCCGAGTTCCTTTCGCTTAGCTTGTTGATGAAGATTTTGGGATGAAGATTATATATGTAGTTACAAAACTTCATCCATGTCTAGGTGGCTGAGAGGGCTGAAAATTTATTTAGGGAAATACACAGTGATTTATGCCAATTTAAAGAAACAATGATTCAAAATGGTAGCATGGAAGTCCCAGAATTCAGACATCACATTGTTGAACTTCAAGATTTTCTGCAAACTGAGAAAGCTGAGTTTGAGGTAATATAGCTTCTTTGTTGTAGTTTTTTGGTTTTTCATTGGATGAGTTGTTCAAATTTTACATTTGTTCTGGGTCATTTGCTCATTTAGGATGTTCTACATAAAGTATTAAAGAAGGAGGTGAGGAAAGGAGAACCAGTCATTGATATTCTTGAGGTTAATAAGTTAAGAAGGCAGTTAATCTTCCATTCATATTTATGGGATCAACGACTGTTATTTGCTGCAGAATTAGATAATTGTCCCAAGGGGATTTGTAACAGTTTCTTGACAATAGAGAAAGAAAAGCACTGCACTGTTGAAAAGATCAAAGATTTGAATCTAGCATTAAAGCCACAAAAAGATTCCCAGTGTTCAAATGCTGCTCCAGTAGAATTTAAAACTGATGAGCCCTTCGAGCAAGGGACTCATACTGCTAACAATCCAGAGGGCAGTGATGAGTTAGGTCAGAAAATAAGAGATGTAGAAATGGACCCAATGCAAGAGAAACAAAACCAAACCTCTCTTTATACCAGCATAAGTGCCACTGAAAGTTCAATTCTTTTGGAATCTGGTTTGGTAGGGCGTAGAACCCTTTCAGATGGACAGTTTCCAGTTTTGACAAATTTATCTGACACGTTTGATGCAAGGTGGATCGGTGACAGTGGCACTGCCCTGGCTGATGTAATGATTCAAGATCTGATAGTTCCAATGGAAAACTCAGTTGCAATGCCAATTTCTGAGGGTTCAGAAGAACGTGCTGGAGCTGACATAACACAATCATTTACTTCCATACTACTAAGTAAGTTAGGAGACAGTGCAGAGGACTTCTCAGCTCGGATTGGAATTCCTTTTGTAAATATTTATCGTGCTATTAATAAAAACTTGGGAAACAATCCAAGATTTAGTGATCTCAATGAGTACAGTTCTGTCTTCTGTATCTTTTTAAGGGAGTTGGAGCGTCAGGGAGGGGCAAGGTTTCTTCTTCCTGTTGGCTTAAATGATACTGTCATTCCAATTTATGATGATGAACCAACCAGTATCATTTCCTTTGCACTTGTCTCTCCTGAATATCATGTTCAATTATCAGATGAGCGGGACAGAATTAGAGATGGTACGGACTCTTCACCTTCATTACCACTCTATGATGCAGGGAATTTCTTGTCTCAGTCCTTTGATGAAACCTTTTCTGATCCTTTTAAAAGTTTTGGGTCAACTGAGGATAATATTTTATCATTGTCTGGTAGCAGGGGTTCCCTGGTTTTAGATAAAACAATGCATGTCAGAGTTTCTTTTACAGATGAAGGTCCATTTGGGAAAGTAAAATATACTGTTACTTGTTATTATGCAAAATGCTTTGATGCTCTAAGAAGAGCTTGCTGCCCTTCTGAGCTTGATTTCATAAGGTCTCTCAGTCGTTGTAAGAAATGGGGAGCACAGGGTGGCAAAAGTAATGTATTTTTTGCAAAATCATTGGATGACAGGTTCATAGTAAAACAGGTAACGAAAACAGAATTAGAATCATTTATCAAGTTTGCCCCAGAGTATTTTAAGTATTATTCAGAGTCCATAGCCACAGGTAGCCCAACATGCTTGGCAAAGATCCTTGGTATTTATCAGGTATCAATCTTCTCTGACATATCTAATTTTGATCTATATTCTCATGGTGTGTTTTCTTTATCAGGCTTTCTTTGTTTTCTACCTTTCTCTATGCATACTTGATATATGTTGGCATTTTATAATGTTTCTGCCTTTATACATTTGAGATTATGCTGGGACTTGAGTTTGTAAAATGGAGAAAGAAAAATATATAAAGATGGACCATCTTAAATTTTGTTATTTGAAAATTATGGGAACATTTTCTAGTAACATGTTGAACTTTTGAAGCCAACATTTATGCAGTTATGATATGAATTACTACTATATAAGTGGACTTTCTTCTGCTGATTTTTTATGTATCAAGAGGTTATGCTGATTAAAATAACCTAGGACCAGACCATTGTACTCATCACATTTTCTTTCTTTTTCCCCAAGTTTTTTATTTGTTTTGCATCATATCTTTTTAGTATTTTCGTGAGAGTCTCTTATATTCACCAGTTAGTTAAATTCTTCAGCGTTTTCACCTTTTCAGAATTCCAAGTTCCCTTTGAATCCATCGAACTAAAAAGTTTCGCCTTCTTTTTCCAAGTTCCCTTTGAACTCAGGATTTCTACTTCACATTCTACCATAAGAATATCCTAGTAGATTCACTTTTAGGTTTTCAATACAAATTTGTGTACCTCTTTCATTGGTTTCAAGTACTAACTTTAACACTCTGAATTAGATATCATCAGTGTACAACAGAGGCCATATACATGCTACACGGAAAGTGTTGCAAGAATTAGACACATGAGATACTATGATTGGTCAAAGGGCCAAGATGTCCAATATTTAAAAGACGCAGAAACTAAAGTGCAGAAACACAACACAAATAAGAGTAAACTTATTATAATCATATTTGAGACTCAATGTTTGTGTTGTGATCATGTTAATTGTTAAGTATTAGATAAGTTCCAAATAGGAAGGCAAAATTGTTTTTTGCATAGACCGAAGATGTTTTGCACATAAATTTAGAAGGGTTTCAAAGTTGGGAGACACCCTGCAAGCTGTAGTATTACCTGATCCCCATACCCATTGGGGAGGACCAGTGAAGGGACCCATTAATGATTTCCATTTGAATTGACTACCCGAGTTAATTGTTAATTTCTCTGGAAGAGATTTCTTTGACAAGGAGCATCGGATTAAGAGAGAGTTGGTGAGGTTGATCAGCAGGAATTTGAAATCCACCCTTTCTTCTGCCTGTTCACTGTAAAGAGAGTAACTAGCTTTGTTCTGTTGTGTCAATATAGATCCATATTCATTTTTTTTCTGATTTTATTTATCCTGTAAACTGGCAGGATGACAATTTTGTGGAACCTATCGATACATTAGTGAAAAGAGTGAAGTTAAAAGGCAGATGAAAATGAAACAAGTAATGAAATTTTAGAGAGAGTCTTGTTTTCGGAGTGGGACTGACAAGACTGCTGAATCCTCTTACACAAAGGAGCATTAAGGTAAAAGCTGTTCAAAGTTGACCATAGCAATATTACATTTTGAATCTTGCATTCGTGAATCAAATCTGGGTGGAGCACAAAGATTAAAGATAAACGTTAAAACATGAGAAGTGTTTAAGAAATATATAATCCATTTTGAAACAAATAGTTATATCATGTGCACCATCTATCTAAAGTGATGCTAAGATAGATGCACTATCTTTGTCATGGTAGTATATAGAGTGGTATAGAGAAACTTATCAAGAACTTTGAAGTCTGTGACACTTGAATTATTGATTGGTAAATGAAATGACCACAAATATGATCATCTTTTAAGAAAACATGATAATTTGTTTCCATTTTTGGGTTTGTGACACCCACCAAAGTGTTAATTAATTTTTCTTGTTTCTGTTTTTCTGATTATCATTCTTTGGCCGGCTTGTGAAAATACTGATGTTTTAGCTAAATCTTTTATTATAGGTTACCTCTAAGAACCTCAAGGGTGGAAAAGATATAAGGATGGATGTGCTGGTTATGGAGAATCTGCTGTTTCGAAGGAACATTACAAGGCTGTATGACCTAAAAGGGTCTTCAAGATCACGTTATAATCCAGACTCAAGCGGTAACAACAAAGTACTTCTTGACCAGAATTTGATTGAGGCAATGCCGACATCTCCAATTTTTGTGGGGAACAAGGCAAAGAGGTTGTTAGAGAGAGCTGTTTGGAATGATACATCATTTCTGGCGGTAAGCAAAATAATTTACCTCTTTAATCTGATGAGGCAATGCGCCGTTGGCTAATTAGTCCCTTTTTAAGTTCTTGAATGGGGGAACTTTGGTACATATCTAATGCTTATCTGCATCTTCTTCAGTTTTGCATAAATAATATACATGTAAATGAGCAGTAGCACACACCTGTCCGAACACCAGTTCACCTATTAAGAAACATTGTTGTCTCTCTAAGCGAGGACGGATATTGTATGGTAATATTTCTTTTAGCTCATTTTTCATTATTTCTTTTATGGATCTGCTCTATAATTCTATAGCTTTCCACTTGTTAAGTTTCTTATCATCAGTAAATTGTTTTTTTTCCTTCATACTTAGATATAGATTTGTTTCCAGTGCTATTCTTAAGATCCATGCATCCCTTCCACCGACCTTCCTTCTTTCTGAATATTTTTGCAGTTGATCTTTCTGAGCACCTAAATGAGCCAAGTTTGTTGCTTTGATACTAATTGTGCATTTTAGTAGACTGGAGTATCTCCAATAGTGCTTTCTGTAACTACATATGTGATTCATGTCTGACACTCTACATCATCAATGCTGTTACAGTCCATTGATGTCATGGATTACTCTTTGCTGGTGGGTGTCGACGAAGAGAAGCACGAACTAGTGCTGGGCATTATCGATTTTATGAGGCAATATACATGGGACAAGCACCTGGAGACTTGGGTGAAAGCTTCAGGTATATTGGGAGGGCCAAAGAATGTCTCTCCTACCGTAATTTCTCCAAAACAATACAAAAAGCGGTTCAGAAAAGCGATGTCTGCATACTTTCTTGTTGTTCCTGAACAGTGGTCACCACCTGCCGGTATCTCTAACAAGCCGGACGCTGAAATCAGCCAAGAAAACCAGCAGGGAGCCACAACAGAAGGAAATTAGGTGCATTTAAGATGTATGAAAACAACAGTTTTCCTTCTTTACAGTATCATATTTCTTTTTCCGGTCCTTTTATAATCATAGGTCTCACATCACCATTCATATTGCTTTAAACATTTGTGATTTCCACAATATAGAGAGGGCTAGTCATATCATATGCCACAAATTTAGCCTAGTATTTAGTTGAATTATGCATGCTCGGACATGTATTTGTAAAGGAACCTGTTTGGCTTCTATACAATCCTCAATAAAAACAGTTGATTGAGGTCATACCTTATAGACTGCCGGCAGATGCTAACTCCACTCAGAATTTGCCATTGAGTTGCATTCTTTCAAGTGTTTGTAACTTCTGATCTATACATTCTTGTGAAAAATGGCAAGATCGGTATTCGAAAGCAGCAGGGGCATGGAAAATAATTCCTTTGGCCTTGTGTGATTACTCCGTCAACGTAATGATACGAAGATGGTGTGATTTAAGAAGATGATATTTCCTGGTTTCCATTTGGTCACTGACAGCTGCAGATTTAAAATCACAAGTGGAATCGGTGTGACGATTTCCAATAGAAGAAATCTGATTGCTTTCATCAGCCATGGATATGCTTCCCTCCTTTTTGGAGTTCTTCTCACTTCAGCCTTGGTTGTTCAAGCTCAACAATGCAGCAAACATAAGTGCTGATACCAAAAGTTTCCGACAACAAATGGCAAGCATGCATTGCCACACAATGAATAAAACACGGAATGATCCTCTCATGATTCCAAGGTTTATAATACCGGAGGCTTCTGTAATAGATAGGAAAGTAATAACTCGATTGCTGCTGGTGGGCTAATAACCAAGCAACATAACAAAGACAGATATTTGTACATTGCCATACACATGGTTCGACTGACATATATAAGTCGGCAAATGTTTCACTGATCCATCTTTTACATCCGCGACACCATCAGAAGAAATCTGAAATCTTGATTCAGCATCTGCGAAACATGGAGAACTTGTAACTTCAGAAATGTTTTCTCCTTTCCTTGCGAAGGGAAATGCATATCAAGAGAAAGATTGATCATCTTAAAACAACCTTGTTGCAGCAGCATGTGCCATGCATGATGTTTCCACTAATAAGCCTGATTCATGGTTAGCAAATATTGCAGATCCATCAACTTGTGCAACAACCTGATCGGTAGAGACCACTGCAACGCCAAACTGTAACAAGCAGAAAAAGAATTTGAACATTATCGATCTACAACAATCAGCAAAAACAGTAAAAAATATTTTTAAAGCAAAACATAAGTTGCTATAGCATCCCTATTATTTCGATGCAAAAAAAGGATCAATGAAACAATAAACCTGGGCAGTCGAAGATGGATCTAAGATCGCAATAAGAGAAGGATTATTCTACATTTCGGTCAAGAACGATTCAGAACAGCTGATACATACTCTTCACAACCGCAACAACATTCGATGGCAACTAACAAACCTCACACATGACAGTTTCCACCATGCCAATATCACAATAGTGACGAGATGGCAATACATACCCCCACTCGACAGAACAACATTGCCAATGCTTTAGCTTGTTTTGCAAGACACCACAATGCCAAAGTATTATGGAGAGGCAATACACCTCCTGGCAACTTGTTTAAACATTTCACGATGGAATCTAAAAAACAATAACCCAACTTCTGAAGGTTCCTAAGGAACTTTGGCAGAAGCATTTGCCTGACAGTTATTACCAGATCACAAGAGCAAACCTAGATAAGATTAAGTTCAACAAGTTCTTCTGATAAAGAGAGAAAAAAAAAACACAATTTAAAGAACTTCAGTTTATGGAGTAAATTCTGGGTAAGAACTACTTTGATCCCAGAAAAAAAAAAAAACATAATCACATATATCCAACCTAAATGACACCAATGTAGCCATCCAACTTATAAGCAGCAGCAGCAGCATGTATAGAAGCACCAACTTATCTAACTTATATTAAATCTTAGACAGTGTTACCAATCTATATATTGTATTTGTTTTAGGCATTTCAGGCTTTTTATAACAACCACAGTGAAGAAACCCTTTATTATGCGTGCCACGACTACAAGAGATGCTTGTATAAGAGAGGTCTAAGACGATAATAGGATCACATCAGACACGAATTGTTAAAAGTACAAATAATAAACAAAGTGATGACAGAGGCATGCTAACTATTAATACTTGATCTTGATCAATATTTTGCAGTTAACAAACTCCACTTCTGAAAATGGCAGGATATTTACCAGACATAATAATCAAGGCAAATGAGTAATAACAAAGATTTCAAGGAACATGCCTTGCCTCAACCATCGTTGATGCTGCTTCCAGCAAAAACTGACCAAAGTAATATATATATATATATATATATATATATATATATATATATATATATATATATATATATATATATGCTGAAAATAAACTGATTTCATATCACCCTTCAATTTGAATGAGCAAAAGTAATATCTTATTACATAACATGAATTTCAAACATTCACAATTATATGAATGAGTTGAATTACTTAATCCTCAGTCTATTAGAGAACTATCACTCTAGTTATTGTGAAAGATGTTTTATTAAAAATATTCTTATTATTGCTTTGACTCATATTCCCTGAAAAGTGGATCGCACTCTAATAGCTCTGTATAAATTAAATACATGTGTTAATGTATGAAGGCTTCTTATTCCATAATAACAAAAGCACTTTTTTTTTCTTCATATAACAGGAGATTTCACTTGAAAAAAAAAAGTTCCCTACCAATGGATTCAGGTCTATAACCATGAGTTCTAAAGCACAAGATCTTATTGCACTTATCGATAATGCCATATCAATTACTATTACATAAAAAAATTAATTATAGAAACTAATACAATTATAACAATTCTTCATAGACAAATTTAGGATTCGCGATCCTAGGCAAAATCGGTTCAAGATCATGGGATCCTTTTTTATTAGATAGGAAGGGTGGTTGTATAAAATGTACTTCTAAATAATTGCCCTATAGATCCTATCTCTATCTATATGAAAAGAAAATCATGTAAAAAATGATATTCTTATTTATACAAATGATACTTCGAAATTGGAATGAGCATGAAGAAATTAACGATACTTCTTTATCTTTTGTTGTTCCATCGAATTAGTTGCTCAAGATCTTTGATTTTCATCTGGACCTAATGAAAAAAAATTAGATCACTTTTTATAGATTCGTTGGGAATGATTTTGATCTAGTTCATAACCTATTAGAAGTAGAATGCTCTGGCGGGATTCGCACGAACAGAAAAAGATTACAATCAATTTGATAATAATTGAGTGACATTATTTTTTTAATCTAAACTAAGGAATCAGTTAGATATGATGCAAAATAGATTTTATTCTATCATTAATCAAATATTTCTATATAAAAAATATGAATCAAAGTTTGAATAAGAGGAAGGGATCATCAACCCACAATAAATACAATAGTTAGAGGAGGATTTGTTTAATCACATAGTTTGGGCTCCTAGAATGTAGTGCCCTTATGGTAATATATTTGATTATATTGAAATATCCACTTTTTCCTATTGGGTTGAGTCATTTCGGGGTAAGCGAAACATTTATCATGAAGATGATGAGCTTTAAAAGAATGATTTAGAATTCTTGTAGAGTGGACCTATGTAGTACTAGACATGAGATAGATCTTTCAAATTACAAGGTATTTTTTGAATAAGCTAATTCATTTGAGACCCTAAGGATTTATTTGTTTTCTTATTAAAAAATCGATCATTTGTTTCTATGTTTTCATGTCAAGAATTCTTTACAAATGAAGAGAAGCACTTTGAATTGTTGATTTAAATTCTCCTACTTGTATATATAAATGTTGGTTTATCAAGAATATGTAATAAACCGCTTTGAAGAGATAGCTTAGAAGCAATAGAACATTATCTAATGAATCTTTCCTTTCTAATACTCTATCCAAGAGTTATCTATATTTATCAAATCTATTTCTATCTAACGGAATGCTATTGGATCAAATGATAAAGATAATGTTGAGAAAGAGATGCCTTTTCTCGGATAAAATTAAAACATGCAATTCATGTAACAAAAGAAAGTTTTCTCGTTCTTTAGCCATAAAGATGTGTGGTCATAAAAAAGGATTAAGTGAAACAAGATTAGTTGGGTGGTAGAGTCGTGAAAATATCTTTTATTCAATATTTTGGACCTTAGCTCTATGAAATAATATGCTACTGCTAAAACATGGAATAATTGAAATCTTTGTTCAAAACATCATGTATTGATGATATGAACTGCCTAGATAAGAATTTCTAAATGGCAGACAACGAGAGTATATTACTTATTACAATAGATAATTTCTATTGATGAAATCATATAAATCCATTGAAAAAATAAAAAAAATTATGCATGTATGATGAAATACTTATTACAATATGCTCCAATAACAAATCATTGATTTAACTAAATAACTAAAGAAAATAGATAGATAGTTCTCTTTATCTTAGGTCAATAGATCTTCTCAATTGAAAGATCCTCCATATGAATAATACATATTCTGGTTGACCAAGCATAGTTTTAATTATTTTGTTCCGAAACAAAGATATCTACAAAGGCCAATTCATCCTATTTAATTATTCACAATTTAGAGGTATTGAATTCTTTTTAATTCATCTATCTATTCTCTAATTCATCTAACCGGATCCATTTTGGGAACATCTAGTGTTAAAATCATTGAATGAGTAAGCCATCAATTCTCAAATGAACTATGCATAGTTTCTCTATTGGATTATGGGTATTATTAGGTATTTTACTAGAAGTTTTTATCAATCTACTATCATGTGATTCCTCTTGAATCATATACTTAGGAGGTGAGTGTGGGGCGGATGATTTCCAAGTAGACTCCTCATTCATTAGATAGAGAAAATCACTAAGATTTAATGGTTGCCTGTTGAACCTATTCTAATTCCAACAGCTCAAACTTGGATCATGAGATTTACCAGAATATCTTATCAACAGATAAAATACTCGATATATCAATATTTATTAGAACTAAAATATATCATTATTATCATGCTCTTTAGCATGAAATACAAATATATCAATATTTATTAGAACTAAAATATCATTATTAAATATTCAATTTAATAAATATATCAATATTTATTAGAACTAAAATATATTCATGAAATATAAATCATTTTCAATATTATGCCTTGAAGAGGATTTGAATCTCCACGCTCTTTAGCATGAGACTTTGAGTCTCGCATGTCTACCATTTCACTGTCAAGTCATCTTAAAAATGATTTGTATTTCATGAATATGATATCTATCTAACGTGAAATATATAATATATGATAAAAGTGGAGTGTTAAAGTATTTCTATCGGTCCATCATGTCATATAGGCTTGGGTCAAACATCAAATTATTTCGATTTGAACTATCCGAAAGATATATGATATATATCAAAAAGATATAAAATTAAACTTATTTCTTAATTCAATAAAAGCTCGATAAAGAAGTGAACATGATACCAAAATATTAATAAATATGTCAAATTCATATATGATTATTACTATTCCTAATCTTATATAGAATATAATGACATAGCGATCTATATGTAAATATAATATTTATTTACATATGCTCGAATGACCCATCCTCATAATAAAATGTACATAACTCGATTCAATCTGATCCGATATAGAATGAACTTATAATCTAATGATCAAATTGATTCCATAATTATAAAGTTCATAACCTTAGCCCATTCTCATTTTGGGTTGGGTAAAATAAATCTACTAATTCTTTTATTCCAATTAGTAAGAGAGATCTTGAATTAAGAAATATATCTAGAAGCTAAAAGAGGGTATTCTAAATAATTACAAGAATTGGGTTCACTACTGATATTTCTCATATAGTAGATATTATCACATATATGGTCATACTCAAGTCAATGGAATTATTTGATCTTAAAAGAGATCTTTTATAATTTTACACATAAGAGGTTATTTCTTGATTTCATCCGATCATTAATAACTTGATTATTTTTAGATAATAGTAGATGAAAACAACGCTCATAAAAAGTCCTTTTGAAATCAAGAAATATAGACTTGCATACCATCCGCACAAGAATAGATGGAACTTTCCAAAAAAATATACTAGTGGAAGAAGACCTCCTAAGGATAAGAGATATAGGTACAAAGAAAGAGTCAAAAAAGAATCTTTTGTATACAATCCTGTATAATCCCAAATGTTATCAATTTTGTTATATAGACAAAATAATATAATACAAGTAAAAGTTCATAGATTTATGAAGATATAAAATAGTACATTAGTTATGTATATCTATCATTTGCATCTCTAATAATTATTCCGATAATTAGATTTGATTGATAAGCGAATATGTAAGCATACATTTTATACTTGTTTGAGTAATAGCAATCAGATTCCCCAATATCATGGTTAGAATAATTAGAAATTTTAGAAGAAAATGTCATTCATTTGATGAGAAATAAAAAATAATATAAAAAATTCGTATGACTAAGTTACTTTGAAATAATAGAAAGAAATATAATAATCGAAGTGAGACAATCCATGTCAAAAGAGAATTCCTTAGTTCTTTCCCTCGTTCCAAACTATGCATGAGACTTTCATCTTACACACTCCTAAGTGATAAAAGAAAAAAATTATTTTTTTATTATCTTTCTCGAATAATATCAAATCTATTTGAATTCTAAGAAGGATTATTAATCCTTAATATTTCGAGGAATGTGGTTGTAAATATTTGACATTTTTGATTCCATAGAAACAAGTCAGGAAAATTAAGAAATAGAACTAATAATTTATCAAAAATAAATAATAAAACACACGAAAAATAAATAAATTATATCATCAAAATAAAGCAAAGTTATTAACCAATAACTTATTTCTTCCAATTTTTCTTTTAAAAATTAGCATAAGCATTATAAGTTTAAATATATAATACTTTTTATAAATTTCAAATTTCTTGAATTTTCATATAAATAATATTACTTAATTAATCATATATTATTTCTTCAAAATATATGAGAATTTAAAATGGTAGAAGCTTTTTAATTTGAGAGGAAAGGATAACTCATTTATCTAAATAAAAAAATTAAATTTCATACCTTTTTTTCCACAAAAAAAAAAAGCTACACGTTCCCATACCCACATGCAGATCACGTGCGACGATGTGCTTGCGTGAGAAATGTGTGCTACTTGCTTGCCGGAAGCCTTGTTCGAGAACCTCATCGAGAGCTTTGCAGCCCTGCCGCCGCGGATCCCTAGTGTCCACTGAAGAAGCGTCGATCACCGCCACCCGTTTTCGCCTCTCTCTCCCTCTCGCAAAGAATTTTAAAGATGTTCCTCACTAGGTGAGCTCCCTCTGCCTCCCTCATTTTTCGGGCGATTTCTTTCGCTCACCACTGATGATTCGGATGGGTCGCTTATTGCTTCACTCGTTGGGGTTGATCGAAGGACCGAGTGCGATCGAAGCGTGAACACCTTCTCCCCCGAGGGGAGGCTGTTCCAGGTGGAGTACGCCATCGAGGCCATCAAGGTCGGATTTGTCTTCTCTCCCTGTTCCTTTTTTTCCCCTTCCTTTTTGGTTCTCTTTGGGATCTCGAAACCGGATGGTTGTTGAATCTTTGTTCTGGTGATGAATGGGTTTGGATTATGGTGGCAGCTGGGTTCGACCGCCATTGGGCTGAGGACGAAGGACGGCGTCGTGCTCGCCGTTGAGAAGCGCGTGACCTCGCCCTTGCTGGTTTGCTTGCTGAACCTTCCCTTTTTTTTCGAGGGTTCCATTATGGAGTCCAAAAATTTCTCTTTGCTAATGACTGTTTGTATGATTAGGGTTTCGATTCTTCTTGGTTTTTCGGCATTCTTTAACTTTCTTTCTTGAAAAAATTTGAATTACATTCCCTTTTTTTACATGTTCCTCAATAGAGTTATCTTAGTGTGGGTACTCAATATTCACAAGTTTTTGTTGTTCTAGAATACCGAAATATTGTTTTTTTTATGAGCTGTACATTCTTGCCAAATCATTGATGTTTTTAGACTAATTTCAGTACCACTATTTGTATCATTTTAGCTGCTACCTCATCTCTCAACGCTGACTCGGTTTTGGTTTTCAAGGAACCAAGCAGTGTGGAGAAGATTATGGAGTTTGATGAACACATAGGTAGTGCAATGAGCGGACTGATAGCTGATGCACGAACTCTTGTAGAACATGGTCGTGTTGAAACTCAGGTCTCTTCTATTTAGGTGATGCAGCTAATATGATTTGTCAGTACTTATTGAATTAGTTATTCATCAGAATCACAGGTTTTCCTATGGGGAGCCAATGACTGTTGAATCCACCACCCAAGCGCTATGTGACCTTGCTCTTCGATTTGGTGAAGGAGATGAAGAGTCCATGGTTGGCGTCATTAACCCTTCCTACCAATTAATTTCTGGCAGTATTGATGTGGAGTTCAAATTATCTCCTTTTTATTGTGGTTTTTGTTTATGAAGATGAAGACTTTTTGGTTGGCATATATCCATGAAGGATTGCCTTTGAGTTAAGAATGCCTGTTAAGAAATCTCTGTAATGGAGACTCTTTAGAAACTCCATCAAAGTAATCTGTGCTTATCCAATATAAATCTTATTATCAATGTCAAGAGCTGCTTCTTATGTGGTTAATCAAGGTAGCATATTGCTTTTGTGAATTATGTGCCTATTTATGCATCATATAACTTTTGTGTATCATGTGACTTCTTAATTAGCTTTTGTGTATGTGTTGTTTGTATTAAATTATTGGAAGTCGAATGTAATTGAGTAGGAATAAAGGATTCATCATCGAGTATAGATAATCAATAGCTGAGTATATGTTAAGTTCAGATGAAGAATATTAAACTCATTTAAGAAACATGTGAATGCAATTGATGGTATATTATCATGGATCATGTATTATTGGAGTAGTATCAACAAGCATGCATAAACAAAACATATGCAATCTTATATATCTTGTGGGTCCATATGGGAGCCCATATTAAGCATATGCAGTAATGACACCCGCTGAAGCTACATAGCCTCACACAAGGTGGTTGATGACTGTATTTGCATGTTCAATAGATTATTTCCTGGAACAATGATGGTCACTGTGATAGTATTATTTTTTGGTTCAGTCTTGTCTAAATTTAAAATTTTGGCATGCTGATTAGAGCTGCATAAATTAGCAAAAAAAGCAACGAGAAGAGCAAAAGTGTTTTTTGTTACCAACTGGTCTTTAGGTGTGTATTTGGTTTAATTTTGCTTACCAAACTGAAGCTACAAGTTGTGTTACCGGGTGCCTTTTTTGCCTTGAACAGGCTCAGAGATGAAATATATAGAGACGGAGAGAGACTTTAGTGGCCTTACAAGCTGTCTCATCTCAGACAATTTAATAGTCCTTGTACACATAAAGGATCCCTTCAAAAACTTTCTGATGCATTCATTATGCTGTCATCACCATGCCAAATCTTTTGAGGACTATACGGATGAAAATATACAAGGGCAGATATGATTCTGTTGACTTCAGTCTATACAGTATTTTGGCCTGCAATACTGAAACCGAACTGGTTGTATTTTTTTTAATTAGTCAGAATTGAAACTGAACCAATTTATGCAATAACTGGACCAGACATAACCAAACTGAGGACTCCAGTTTGGTTCACCTGTGCTGGTTTTCTCAGTTCACATGCAGTCTCTATTGGGATTCTAGGTATCATCGTGAAAGTTCCTTGTTTTTAGTGGTCTGTGTATGATTGTTGAATGTAGGAAGTATTGACGTCCATTTAAAGAGCAGACTGTGTACTTGCAAACTTGTTTCTGCAGCATATTCAATATTGCTGATTAGTAGATACTTGATTGTAATGTTAAACATCAAACTTTTGATTGATAATATATGCGTTTCTAAATAGTCAACTTCGGTGCAGGCATGACCTTTTGGGGTATCTCTTCTGATTGCTGGTCATGACGAGAATGGACCCAGCTTGTAAGTATACCCACTATTGGCTCAGGATTTATTGCCTAAATTTTCACAAGTACCTGCAAAATGAAACTGTCCTGTGTGATGTATCTTTTAAAGTGTTAACAGTTTGCTTCTGTATGCTATCTAATAATAGACTTATTTTAGTAAGTGTTGCAGTTTACTTACATTTTAACTTTTCATTATGTCTATCAGTCATTTAATAGTTATTTGTGTTTGAAAATTCGTGATTCTTTTTTGTTTATCGTGTATCGTACTTTGCCTAAGTAGTTATTCTTATGCAGGTGCCAAAGCAACTGAATGATGATAAATGCCCATCTTGCTTCTTCCCTTATTATGGACTTTGAGTAACCTACGATAGAACCTGTTCTGAAAGCAAGTTCTCTATTTCTATCTATAGTCACTATTTGCTACTATAACTTTTTCTTGGCCCTTGCAATTTAGTATACAAATTACAATTGTATCCTGCCTTGCTGCTCTTGAAGCTAATGAGTCAGTCATCTCTCATTGGATCGAGTCGTGACACAGGATGATATAAACACGGGAGTATTTCAAATATAAGATACTATATTTGACAAAGTGTAATATAATTTTATTAATAGTTTTTAGAACACATCATGATGATAATAAGTAATTAGTTAGCATCAGGAGCTGATTTATTCTAAAAAGAAATTCATATGATTACACTTAAGTATGTGGAGAAGACAATTATGACTTATGATAATGAACTAGGATTATTATTTTTTATTTCTCTAATCATAACTTGATGCTTAACACAGACAATCTTTCAGGTCTTGCATCTGATATGGATCAACCATGATTTCATCCATGTTCAAATCTTTCGCAACCCGACTAGATAGCATCAAACCGATGTGTTAGATTTCCTAGAGGCATCATGGATTTCAGTCTCTAATGAAATAGGAAACCTTTCAAATGGACATAGAATTATTTGATTCCTTCTAATAAAGTTGACTTGAACCTAAACCTGAGATAACTTTGAGAGACTTTATTTTGGAAGAAAAATGAGAGAATAAGTTCTTCGTGAAATAATAACATTTTCATACCATCTATGGTTGTGCATGTGACATATGACTTAATGAGGGGCACAAGTGCTGTTCCTTCCCAAATAGGAAGATTATGCCTTTTACGGGTAATTGCACTTCCATGGCTATTGTACCCAGGGTTCCTTATTGGCTATACTCGTATTGTGAGACTTCCATGCAATAAATTGCAGGTGCTATACAGATCCATCAGGCACATTCTGGGAATGCAGTGCAAAAGCAATAGGCTCAGGATCTGAAAGAGCTGATAGCTCTCTTCAAGAGCAATACAACAAGGTATCAGTAAGCATATCCTTCTAAATTTTTGTCTTCGTTTTGGTTTCATTAGTGCTGGTTAAGTATCTCATGCAATTTTTTGTGCACCATCGGGTTCTATAATGTACTTAATGATGGAAGATAGTTGCTGATATCACTGTTTGTGTAGGACTTAACCCTTCAAGAACCTGAAACCATAGCCCTTTCCATCTTGAATCAAGTCATGGAGGAAAAGGTTTACTAGCTATCTTCTTCATACTTGTTATGCATTGAGACCTTACTGATCGAGATAATTTGCTTGTGCAGGTGACTTCAAATAACCTTGACATGGCAAGGGTTGCCCCAACTTATCACCTTTACACACCTGCTGAGGTCGAAGCTGTCATTGCCCGCCTATAATGCTCTTCCATGTACTCCTCGTTCATTTTCCTCTCCATTTCGCAAGGTTTTCTATGGCACTTTGATGTGTAGTTTTCTTGAAATTAATCGTGCTGAGAGTCACAGGATTCAAACATTTGCAACCAACTCCATTTGAAATAAATGTGGTTTTATTAAATTTAAATCAGCTCTATGTCATTGGATATTTGTTATCAGATTTAAAACCATCCAACCTCAAACAATTTGACGCTCTTTTTTTGCTTTTTGCCTTATCTAAATTACACCATCTCAGAATGCCATGCTCAACCTGCAGCGTCTCAACCGAAGCTTCTTGCATAGGCGACGATTGAGAACTCAGGAGCCCAGGCCCAGGCGAACCAGCGACCCCGTCGCCGGAATCCAGCTCGAGCCCTGTATGAAGTTCTCGACGGTGTACCTCTCGGCTTCCTCCTTCTTGATCGCATGGACGCCAGGCCATGTCACACGGCCGCTGGCGTTGGCGCCGGGGCCGTGGTTGTTGTACTCGCCGTAGAAGAGCGTGTTGAGGGCGAAGTCGCCTTCCCACGGCATGTAGCCCTCGGGGTGGATGAACCCGTCGATCTGCGACTCCATGATGATGGTCCTGGAGAACTCCTTCCACGGCCGGGCCAGGTAGCTCCGGATGGGAGGGAGGGAGGCATCATTGAGACGGTTGTCGGCCTTGATGCGGCACTGGTGGAGGACGAACCCGGTGGTCTCGCGGCGGTTGAGCCGGCCCTGGGCGGTGATGATGTTCTGCTGATTGGGGAGGGGGCGGCGGACGACGAGGAGGCAGTTCTGGAAGACGGCGGAGGCATCCCCGAAGATGAAATCGACGGTGCCGGCGATGATGCAGCCGCGGTAGAATTGCCGGTTGGTGTGGGCGTAGAGGGTGTCCTGGTACGCCTCCATCCGGCAGTTGACGAACACGGATCGGTCCGACACCACCCGCAGCGCCACCGCCTGGTGCTTCGCTGCGCCGGCCGTGTTGCGGAATGCCATCGCCATGGCCACGAACCTGTCGCCCATTGCCACTGCACCAAGAAGGCGAGAGGGTCATTGCAGCATATTTCATGCTGCATCGAAGCATCAGGAGCACGAAACGTCTTCTTCTTGCTTACCAAATGTTGCGGTCTGGAAAGTCCTCGTCCCATCAATATAATTCTTGCTTCCCGTGACGATCGTCCTGGTGGAGCCATCGCCATACATCGTCACGTTGGCCATCTTCTTCGTCACATTCACTGTTTCCTCGTAGACCCCTTCTTTGATGTAGATCACGTACCTGTTCGACCAAACAACAGTCGATGATGGATCGCCCCATGTCTGTGGCATCGGCATTATAAGCACATAGTAGCTAGTAGACTTGCCTGCCTTTGCGTTTTTTGGGCATTGCAGCGAGGGCCTCGGAAATGGTCTTGTACTTCCCACTCCCATCCTTGGCCACTATCACGTTTGGCGTAAGCTTGACCCTGAAGTGTTCCTTGAGCATCCGCCGGTCGTCTTCCCCGACCCACGAGGGGTAGCCGTTCTTCTTCAGGCCTGACGTCACCGCCTCATGCTCCTCCGCTGCCGACAGGAGGCGGCGGTTCGACCCGGGGAGGTTGATCAGCGACAGGAAACTGGACGCCTGACCGATCATGGCGAGCGCGTTGCTCGTCATCTCCTTGCTGCTCTTCATCGCCTCGTGCATCTTCGTCTTCACCTCCCCCTCGGGGAAGCCGTCGATGCACGTCTGCTGGTACGTCATCACCGCGCTGAGCCATGTGCGCATGTCGTGCGACCGGCTCGGCAGGTGGTCGATGCCGCTGGCCACGATGCTCTGCAGCGTGGCATTGATCTCCGCCTTGGAGTTCTCGTACAGCTGCTGGCAGTCCTCCACCGCCCCGCGCACCCGGCTGTCGTTGCTCTTGAGCAGCTTGGAGTGCGCGAAGGCCTTGCTTACCCCGTCGAGCACCACGGTGACGGCCGCCTTTAGCAGCACCTTGGGGTCGTCGGTGTCGGAGGTGACGACCTTCGACATGCTTGACTCGCATGCCTGCTGGTAGTCGGTGGAGGAGCAGATCATCTTCACCGACTTGGACGATGAGTGCATCGCCCGGGTGTTGAGGTTGGAGTTGCCGGTGTCTTCGTAGTTGCTGGTGGCGACGGCGCCCACCACGAGAAGAAGCAGCAGGGAGGCGGAGGCACCGGCGAGCACGAGCTTCATCCGACGCTCCTTGCGGTCATGGTTCCGGCTTTCCGAGTGCTGGGCGTCGTAGAAGTTCGACATGGTGATGAGGCTTCTCCTCCTTCCCTCTGCCTGGAGAGAGAAAGAAGGCGAGACAGGGATCGAGATAAGAACTCTTGGGTCTCTTCTTCTCCTCCTGAGGAAGGAGGCCCGTGAAAGGCTTCGAGGCTTCGAATTCTTCGACAGCTTCCTCTCGCCATGTTATAGCCATCGAGAGCTGTCTAAAAATGGAGGGAGGAACGTGTGGTGGACGTTATTACCGTTGCATTGACCGCCAATGCCTTCCGGTGCTGTTGACTTTGCAAACGATCACAGAAACACCCTTTCTCTTCTCAAAATGACATTTCTGTCCTTCCCCATTATACCTTATCATATCACTTAAATTTATCATGTAGGTACTTACTATCTAGTAATTTGGAAGACCAAGACACAGATAGCCATCCGCTCATTCTTCCAAGCCTGATGGTGGTCTATTTATGGCCATTGAGTTGCACTAATACGGATCTAAATAAGTTAATAGATGTTGTAAATCAATTGAACAGAAGGGGAATTTTGATTTGCGATTGAGAGTGAGATCAGAGCGAGTCGACTTCTTGAATTTGGTGCGAGTATATGATCAAGAAGAAGATAACAGATTCCTGTTATTCCCATAATGTGAAATGTACATACATATATCATTAGAAACTGTTGCATATTGTATCCTTTACGTGTTGGGTTTCGGTCTGGGTCTGGGTCGGATCAAACCCGGATTGGGTCCGGATCAGGTTTGGGCAATCCGGTAAGTCAAGTGCGGCGCGACTCGATCGAGTTTCCTCGAACCGGAGTCGCGACAGATCGGCGAGAGCACGCCGATTGATCGCTCTGCTTTAAGATTCGAAAATAACACGTATCAACAGATAAAAGGAGATTAATATAAGGGGAACCTTTGTATTACCTTTTCTTGTCGTTCATCGGCCGAGAAAGAGGCGTAGGGGTTTTAGGGTTCGACTTCGCCTCCGAAAGGGAGTGGAATCGGCTAGAAATCTTCCCCCTTCGGCATATTCCCACGTCGGAAGCTTTCTTCAGACATCCCTCTCGAAACCTGTTGTCGTGCTCTACGCTCTGGTATCTTCGGTGGCGGAAGTTTTTCGAATAAGGATTAAGGTTTGTGCTCAAGCTGTTCAAAGTTCTTAAAAAGCTGTTTTTTTTGCCCTTAATGTCCAGAACCTTATCAATGACGGTGTTTATACAACTGTAATCTCTTGCAAATAATATCCATGAGAGTGAAGAAACTTACATGTAGGTTGATGTATTTGTATTGCCAAGCTAGCTGTTAGTGCTATTGTGCTGATTCATATGATTGTCGCTGCAGAAATTTACGTGTAGGCTTATATGTGTACGTATGTGTATTCCCAAGGTAGCCGGCTTTTTTTGTTTGTATGATTGTTGCTACTCTTTCTGAATGGTATTGAACCATTAAGTTATGAAAAAATAAAAACATGTTGTCAATGGTACCAGAAATGGATCCAACACGTTTTATACCTAGTGATTAGGCTTATTTCTAGTATAGCTCTGTTGAGACATTGGATGTTGTGGCGATGGAAATGCTTCTGCAAATTTTTAGTGGCAGTTTTTGACAACTTAGATTTCTCTTATAGGATTTGTCAACCACTCACATCCTTTTGACTTGTACTAAACGAAGCTTCAGTGCACTTTGTCATCATAGCACATCATCTTTTAAAGAAGTTTCCATTCAGTTTATTCGTATAGTATCTTTGGCTTTGGTGATTTTACATAATCTAATCTCTTCTGTTTTTTTCTTTCTCATTTGCAATGAAGATTTCAAGTTAAATAGCTTGTGCATCATGGGTGAAGAAGACAACTTATCCGAACGAAGACAAAAGAAAGTGCTTAAAAACAAAAACCATAGAAAAGCTCATCTCAACCTTTCCCAGAAGAGTTCAGCAAGCCAAAGCCCTCTGAAAAGGAAAAAGGATAAAAAACAGAGAAGAGGTCATGGCAGAGCATCTAAAGATGGCACAGCTCAAGGTTCATCAAATATTCTTAAGAAAAATGTTAAAGGTGGTGAGTCTTTGAATCATCATCAAACATCAAGACAGCAAACATCCTCTCTCAGGTTTGGGCCAGCATCTTTTTCATTCTTTCTTCGTGAAATTGGATGTAACAATCTGGGTTTACTTGGTCAGTTTGGTATGCTCATTAAAGATGAGTATCAAAATCATTGGCATGGTTACTTGATTTATCATGAATAAGCTTTCTTGGTCTTTTTACTTTTTGCAGGAAAATGGTTGATCCAGAAACCGTAAAGTACTTTGCAGAAGTTGCAAATTTATTTCAAAAAAATGAGATCGACCTAGAGGAGCTGCCTACAATTTGTAGTAATGCTTTGGAAGAAACTAGAGGAAAAGAAGTTGAGCTTGCAACAGACATGACTATAAGTCACACTCTACAGAATCTTTTAGAAGGCTGTGATTTGGACAGACTATGTGGGTTTCTTCGAAACAGCGCAAAAGGATTTCCTTTGATTGCAACAGATAGATTTGGATCCCATGTGGCTGAGACAGCACTCAGGTCTCTCGCGAAGCATCTAGATGAAGAAGGTTCTTATTCTTATATTGATGAGACACTCTCTAAGCTGTGTCAGGTAAGTCTTTTATATAATTGCTGGTTAGTGCTTGATGTCCTCCATTATTTAGTAAATCTGTCTTCTCCCAGGTGGTGACTACTGATGCCGTGAGTGTGATGTGCAGTCGTTATGGCTCTCATGTCTTTCGAAGTCTTCTCTGTATTTGCAAAGGAGTTCCATTAGACACCTTGGAAGAGTTTCATGTTAGCAAGCCACAAGCCATTCTTGCTGAGCGGTTGAATAGTAGACCTGCTCGGTCAGGTGGAAGCAATTCTAAGAACTTTGAATATGGTTTTCCAGATATCTTCAAGTTTCTTGTTAGTGAAATGTTAAACCATGCAAAGGATGATATTAGATTTCTGAGAGTCAACAAGTACAGCAGTTTTGTTTTGCAGGCATGTCCAGTGCATACCATACAAGATTACCATGAGCTAATAGCAGTTTGCTGACCTTTATACTTGTTTGGCACATTCATGTTCAGGCTGCATTGAAGTTGTCAGTCGGGGATGATCAAGCTTTGTCAAATGCAATCTCAATCCTTCTTGGTAGTGACATAAAGATTAGTGAAGAAGGAAAATTTTTTAGTACTTCAGTTAAGCAAGAAATTATGGAGCTACTTGAAGATACTGCCTCTAGCCATCTCTTGGAGGTAACTACTTCATTTTCTTTCTGGTAATCTGTTGAGTTTGCTTAAAATTCATGTGTAAACTTATCTAAATATCTTGCTATGGTTTCATTTCTCACTTATGAACCTTATTATACTTGGGGAACATAATGTTTTCGTAGTCAATTTTTGGTATGCTTTTTATCTTGTGGAGAATTGTCTGAACTTTAGTCTTAATTGGCCACCAAGATAATTTTGAAATCATAAAGCTTATATTAGCTGGCTATATCCTTAAAACTGCATTTTTTTTTTCTTGGCTATAGTTAGTGCAATCGGTTTTAGTAGCCTATTAAAGCTAATTGCAGATTTTGTTCTTCTAAGTTAACTGTCTCACAAAGTAGTCTTTTTTACCCCCTGAACTGCAAGATTACGCTTGCATTTAGTTTTCTACCCAATTTCCAGCTGATTTCTGTTGATTAATGTGGACTGAATAATATTAATGTTATCCGCTGCTTTAGAGTCCAACTCCACTAGGTAGATAATTCTATTATGATTTTTTTTTTGCCATGTATTTTTAATCACTTGATTCCTTGTGCAGTGTACTGTATTCTTGGACAACATAGTCATGTTAAGGCTTTATGATATGCAGGTCATTGTTGAAGTTGCACCAGACACTCTGTACAGTGAGTTACTTACTGAAGTGTTCAAAGATTTGCTATTTGACATCTCATCCCATCACTGTGGAAACTTTGTTGTGCAAGCACTAGTATCTTCAGCAAAAACTAAGGATCAGGTATGAACAAATTTTAAGTGATTTTGTGTTTTTTTTTCCGGCTAGTTTTATTGGATTTTACACCATGATGTTAAGCCAAACTTAGAGGCTATACTACACTTGTCAGTTGTAATTCACATATGCCAACTTCTCTAATCTTTGTTTGCAAACAAAATATTTTGGGCCATACACTTACCCGAGACTCTGTTCAAGATGCCTTACTTGAGAATTAGGTCTATTTTGCTATATGCAGATGGACTTGATTTGGAAGGAGCTTGGTGCAAAATCTAAGGAGTTACTCGAACATGGGAAGCCAGGAGTAGTGGCTTCGATCTTAGCTGCATGTGACCGACTTCAGACCCATCAGCATGAGGTTTCTCTTCTTTTGTAATTTTTGATTTGCAGATATGCATTCTAAAGTAATGCCTTTTTTCTGCAGTTTAATTTTTTATATTTTTTATTTATTTTCTGCAGTTTAATTTTTTTATATTTGTGATGTAGTGTTGTCAAGCCCTTTGTGCTGCAGTAACTTCAGATTCAGAGTCTCCAAGCTGTACTGTTCCACATATACTATATCTTGAGAGCTACTTCAGGGATAGGGCCAGTTGGAAATGGCCTCTTGATGTTAAGATGCATGTATTGGGTTGCTTGATGTTACAAATCATTTTTAGATATCCAAAAGTATGTTGAAGCCTCTATTTGATATTCTCTTTTCTAATATTGAGGTCTATTCACCTAATGTGTTTGATTTTTTAAACATTATTTAATTTAATTTTTATGCTGAGGTTTTTTGGGATGATTAGCTTCTATGATTTGCATGTCGCAAGTTTCATGGAGATTACTGGTTATAATATGGTACATTTGAGAACCAATATATGTTTTAGTTTGTTGTATCTCCTATATTCCATGCTGCCTTTTGATTTTTCATTTTGGTCCATTGCTTTCACTAACGTCAGAAGAAGACCATATTGTGGCACTGTATTCTTCAATTGAGGATAGGCGTTTGAGCATGATTTTGTTGATATACAAATTTCTATGTACATGCATACCTGCAGAGATACTAGGGCCCTCTTTTTTTTTCTAATTTTAATTTAGAAAGAAAAATATATTCTTGCTAACTACCAGTTTATATGCTCCTTGATATGTGAAACAACTTCTTGTTCTTCTAGTGTGGCTGTTGGTATCTATTTTAAGCCATTTTTTTAATCCTCATGAGTAACATCCACTTGTCTTGTAAACTAGTAAAAAGTATGTCATCGGTGCACAATACAGAAAACATTTCTTTTGGCAGCAACAGATTTTGCTGTTTTGACATTAGGTCATGTTTTTGAACATTGTACTGCAGAGATTAGGCAAACTGCTGGTTTGCTCATAGATGATTGCTTGTTTGTTATGTGTTAGTAGATAGAGAAGGGCTTTCTCTGCATGTTGTACTTTCATTTCCTTAAGTGCTGCAACTTTCTCTATTACATTTGAAAAAAATATAAATGACATTTGAAATTTGTGGTATCAACAGCAATTGATTCAGCCTTATGTCACAAGTCTTACATCGATGGATGCTGCTCAGATCTTTCAAACTGCCAAAGATGCAGGAGGAAGTCGTGTTCTTGAGGCTTTTCTCTGTTCAGATGTTTCTGCGAAAGTGAAGCTTACAGTTGTCACCAAGTAAGTCATGGAGCTGAAGTAGAATCCAATTTGTTAAAAGAAAAACTTTCATTTGTTCCGTTGGTGCCTGCTTTTGGCTGTATGAGTTTATAGACTTGCAACTGGAGGTGTTTTATATTTAATATACTGTTCATCAAACTGTATTTTAATCCTTGGAGCTAGAAATGTTTTATTAACTAATTCACACAGGTGGAATTGCAATATACTTTTATAGATGTTTGAGGGAGTATCTTCATCATCAGATGGGCTGTGTTCCAAGAACACCATTAACAAAGCCCAAGAATTCAATGTGCCTGATGTCAGGTCTAAGAATATGGAGAATCCTGACTCTGGTCCATGCCTGCATCAGTAATTAATTGATAGGCTACTCATTACTGCATTTTCTGAATTTTTGTTGTAGCTATGTCTAACTACTATGTAACCTGCTTTTGTCAACTTCTACAATGAAATGCTTTGATGTCTATAGACTTGGAACAAAATTGCTGCAATATTTGTAGATTAAAGGGAAATTCTTTCTGTGAAAGTTCAGTATATGTGTTTGTCCAAATTTCTATTTAATTCTACATTCTTGTTTTCGGCTTTAGTAACCCAGAATGAAAGACCTTTAGACACATACTGATGGTTTCCCTGAAAAGATAATACTGATGACTTGTTTTTATTTTTCCTTTTTTTTTTTGGCTACTTTTGAAGACTGCAAGATCATTATGGGGAGCTTGCATTGAGTACTTCCAGCTCGTTCACAGTTGAGAAGTGCTTTACTTCTAGTAACACATCCTTAAAAGAGACTATAGCGGCAGAGTTGCTGGCTGTGCGTGCTGAACTCTCAAAGACAAAGCATGGTCCATATTTGCTGAAGAAGCTAGATATTGATGGGTGAGCTCATTATTCTTCTTGGTCTGATGACTTAATCTCTATATGCCTACCAAAGCCTAGTATGGTAATCTTTTCTGTTTGAGTTAACTGACTCCTACAAATGTGCAACAAGGTTATAAACACTTTAAAACAAAATTAGTTTTTTAATGGAAAAAGCAAACGACAGATAACAGATAATAAATGGCTGCCTTGTTCTTCTCCTGGACCTTTTTTTTTAAAAGGGAAGTGAAGTGTTCCTGAAAGTATAGTTTTCTGAAAATGAATGCAAAGGTGTTTATGGAAATGAGCCTTACAGCGAACAAATTGCTTCCCATAATTTTTCCCCATTTCAGCAAACCAAACAAACAGATCCACTTTGGCAAGCCGTTCCTTTGAACCAAATGGCTGGTACAATCATAGCTGATTTTGAAAGCCATATAGTTCAGTGTTTATCAAACTGCTGTTGATGAGAGAAGTGCATGCACCACCTTCCTGGCCTTTTGACACGCATATTGATATATAAGCTGCCGCATTTAACATTAAAGGTGTTAGAACTGGAATAAATTAATTCTTCTCACTCTGCATGAACTGGTTCCCCATTATCTTGTGTTCCTGAAACCAGAATTCAACGAGAAATTATATGTTGTTTATTAATTCTTCTCCTGGTGTTTCTTCTTTTACAAGAAGGTTGGAGAATTCCATCTGAATTGATCTTTATACCTTAAAGTGTATATAGTACCTCAATTGACCTGAAGAAATTGTTTGTTTCATATTCACTGATCTGCATTCCAAGCTGATTTAGAACAAATGTGTCTGCTGCTAACATATATGATTCATACATATTCTATCTATATTTACATCCATCCTAATTCCTCCTCAGCTATGTATCCATATGAACTTTAATGTCTGATTAATATATGTAGCTCCTAATTTGAAGCACATGGTGAATATGATGATTTTCTTAATATCCGACCATTCTCATCCTTGACGAGTTCTAAATCAATAACGAAAGATTTGTTTCTGTTCCTGCACAAGTTTGCCATGTCTATCATATATGTTGCTTAAAAATGAATATCTGTAGACTATTCTGATGTTATTTGCCTTTGCTGCAGATTTGCAAGCAGACCCGAGCAATGGAAACAAAGCCAAGCATCAAAAGAAAGTGCCTTCAGAGAGTTCCATGCTGTATTTGGTTCCAAGAGTAAACCTCATAAGCAAAATGTTGAAGCACCTAATTCATCTTCAGCATCCTCCAAGAAAAAACATAAAAGACATGAGAAATTAAATGATGACGCTGATGCTGCAATGGCAAATTCAACACTGGAATTCCCTGGCCTTGAAATCTCAATGGCCAAACTGGGGTTCCCTGTGAAGGTAGAAAAAGGACACGAGAGAGGAGGTACCATGGATGCATCTGGTGTAGAAGAACCTGATAGCAAGAAATTTGTTAGAAGCAACACAAACACTTCATTTGTAAAGAGATTCGGGAAGAGAAAATCTTCTGCATTTGATCTTGCTGATCTAGCCGGCAAGTCGAGGCTGAGCGCAGGAGAAGTTCAGCAGCTTTTTAAACCAACAATCAAGAATGAAAAGAAACAGTCTGGGAATGAGAAGGTACCTTTCCTGAAGAGGCAAAAGAGGTGGTGAGATTGTTGCCATATCATACTAATGCCGGTTTACGGAATTGCTCTTGCGGTTAAGAAAGCTATAGGATACGAGCAACATGGCAGGTAGGACATGGCAAAGCTCAGTGGCAGAGGAGCTTAACATGGAGAAGCACAAAAGATGTTTTCCCTTGACAATTGTTGTAGAAGTCTTTCTTTAATTTTAGCTTTTGACACTGTTTTGTCAATTGATGAGTTATTGAGCCTTTTTGTTAAAAATAATTTGTGGTTCATCATCTTGCAAAATTATGAAGCCAAGTTTATCCGATTCATTATTTCGTTAATCTTGAATCACTGATCCAAAATATTTAATAATGTGAGTATGGCAGTAAAATTGTTCATCTGTGACTCTATATCATGGTGATATTATTGATAGAATAAGCCAAAGGTGTTGAATATGTTTCTTGCATCTACTAACTCTATATCTTAGTGATATTATTGACGGATACTATCAATTATGATGCTACGTACATGATTTCATATCGAGCCGTGGTTTATAGAAGTCCCAACGATACATGAATTTAATGAAGGCTATCATTAACCTCTGCTTAAGCATCCTGAGCCATATGATCATGTATCATAAGAAATAGTATCAGAATCAGTATAATAATGAACTTATCATTTTAACAACACAGTAATAGCGAGGGAAACCAACACAATAAATAGAGAAAATAAAGATAATATTTGAGGTATGTAAAAAAAGATATTAAGTTGGAAAAGAAAAGAAAATTCCAAGTTCCAAAATAGTGCATCATCTTCCATCATTATCCCCAACCCACAGTCGGAAACATACGGAGACCATCGCTTTCTCAAAACCGCGAATGTGAAAAGGAACCACCGAGACACCAAAAAGAGCGCCGCCACGGCGCCGGTGGAATTCTGCGTCGTCCCAAAAAAGCAGCGGCGGCAGCTGCGAAAAAGCTTCGTATGGCCAATCGCCCGTACATTGTACCAGCCCATATTGCCGCCTACTGGTGTCAGTATCGGAGCAAGAAGTGCCCGTCACTCTGTGATTTGGTATCGAAGCGGAACCCCCCCCTTTTCTTTGTTTCAACAAAGAAGACGACAACGTTATCCAGCTCTAAGAGTCATCTCTTTGTTTCAACAAATTTAATATTATATATATTAAAAATATTAATTAACTTAAATTGACAAAAATTTTAATAATTTATTGCTTAGTAGGTTTAGAATTAAATAACCAAAAGAGGACTCATTTTAGTTCGCTTAGAATTTAATGTACTTATCAAGATTCAACATAATCCATCATAAATCATTTATTGTGATCCGACTTCTCATATGACTCGATCTAAAAGTATTTAGTTAACAATGACAGTCCACAGCAGGTTTATAGACCAATCTAATTAATTAGTTGCTGAATACTGTTGATTTGCCACTATGCTTATCTGCTGACGTCTCCAATGAAATGGACTGTCGCCCGCTGGATGACAAGATGTGTCGGCGGCTACTCGTCGTTTTGCGCGCGCCACTTTGCGTGCTTCACCTCTCTCTCTCCCTCCCTCCCTCCCCCTTCCTTTGCGATGTTGACTTCCGCCGGCCGCGTTCTTCCCGCTGGATCGCATGGATTCGTCGTACAGTCTGCACGGCCAACAGAGCATCAACCGGCCGCGCCGCGGTGGTCCACTGCCTCACGTCTCTCTCTCTCTCCCTCTTCAGTCCAAAAGAGTCGGCTGTTCCACCGGATCTGCCTTCCAGCTCATGCACAGTGTCTGCGGCCCTACCGGTCTCGTCCTTCACATGCACAGATTCCGCCAAGCGGGATGAGTCTCCAAGCATAGAACAAGACATGATGATGATAGCAAAGGCCGGCACAGTGGCACAATTCGGTATTATGGATCATCTTCCGGCAAAAGAGCACGAGGAAGAAACCCTCAGCCTGTTTGCGATCAAAAGCAATCTGGATAAGAACAAAGTGGCTTGTTCAGTGTACAGTTGAGGAATGAGTCGGTGCATAGATACATTCCAGAGTTGAAAGGCCACACAAGTTGGACAAAACTGTGGTCCACTGTGGAAGATTGAACTCACAAAAGCAGGCAAAGATGTGCTGAGTGATGGCCATGGCCACCACTTGTTCTTGTGCCTTGTTAGGGTTCACCTAAGCTTGTTGCATTGTGAGCTTCACATCCTCTCCTTGCTTCATAGCACTCCTAGCAGTCCTAAGAACTTCCCAATATATGGGAATCTCCAGCTTCAACACACAACAAAAAATGTCAAGACAGCCATGTGCATCTTGGCCTCCTATCTCCATCGACATCTGTAGGTGATTCTAATTGAATGTGTAATGGATAACTACAAAAAGTAGGTTTGGGTAACATCACACAATGCAGATTGTCTTTGCTGAGAAGAGAGATAATAGTCTGCACGCAGTCATCTTCCAAGACTGGTGAACACCGTTTATTTGCAGAGGAATTCCAACAATTCCCATGGATATTTCCAACTCCTATAATGTGTCCACATCAGTTCTTTGGAGACGCAAAGGTTGGCTTACTTGAATGACCTTCTTTCTTCCTTCCTGTCTGGTTCACCATGGCCTAACCGAAAGGCAGCAGCCAAAACCTACTGCTGTTCTACAATGAGTCAGCCTGTGTTCCAATTCGTTTCACATTGATCGAGATTGAGATGGTGATCTTAGTGCAAATCCATGAGGCAGAAACGTGATCTCCGAAGGATTCTGGGCAACAAAGATCACTCACTGTATCAATCGACGATGAAGGAATGCTCTGCTTCCAATCGACAAACATGGAAAAACCATTTTGACCATGAAAACTTGCAGTGACTCGACATGCATTGGCTACTGCCTGTACAAATCCTAATGGGAACTGTAAATGTTGGATCTTTCTCTGTTTCAGTGACATGAACTCGTCGGTGCTTTCGAGATCGGACCATGTCCCTCCTGCTCGACGTCATGTCCTCTGGGACTGCAGGAAGCGGCGGCCACCCTGCTCCCACGAATCAGAAGCCTTCGCAATGACCTCAGCGTTGCAGTCGTCGTCGTCGTCGATATGGCCTCCTCAGGGAGACTACTCGCAGGCAGTGGCGAACTTGGAGTTTGGAAATCGTCCATCGTGCTTCTTGGTATCTCGATCACCAACGCGCCCGGACGAGTCCCTGAAGACGATCCCGACGAAGTCGAACTCTGTTCTCCGCTGTAATCCTGGTTGTGCGGTGATTCAGCGACGGAATCTGGCTTTTCCGGCTCCTCGAGCACCGCCGGGCTCCGGCAGACGGGGCAGGTGGAGTGGGAGCAGAACCACATGTCGATGCAGTCGAGATGGAAGGCGTGGCCGCACCTGGGCAGCAGCCGCGCCGCCTCGCCCTCCGACAGCTCCGAGAGGCAGACCGCGCACTCGACGCCCTCCTTCAAATCCCCGGCACGGAGCACCACCGGAGGTAGCGCCGCCACGATGGCAGCGGCGTCGATCCCGGCGGCCGGCTGGGCCGCGAACGCCAGTCGGGTGCGCCCGCCGCCGTAGACCGGGATGGCGCCCCAGTACCGCTTAGACCGGAGGTACAGGAAGAAGACGAGGACAAACAGCACGAAGCAGGTGATCACCCCGGCCACCATGAACCCGGTGGTCGTCCGCAAAGACAGCTGACCGACACCGCCCATGGACTGCTCTGTTTCTGACATTGCTCGCGGGCTCTTCTTCTCGAGATTTACCTGCAACGCTCTCCTCAATGGCAAAGAGAGGATGAAGAGGTGATGTGCCTGTGAGTCTTCCCACACATACATATATATAGAGACACAGAGAGAGAGAGAGAGAGAGAGAGAGAGAGAGAGAGAGAGAGAGGGAGCGAAGACAGCTATTGCTTTTGCTTTTGCTTTACTACTGCTGCTGCTTTATCTTCATCATCATCATCATCATCATCTTCTTCTTCTTCTTCCTTGTTCGATACGGTGGTTGGGTGGTCGCTGTCTCGCTCGGCCGTAGTGGGTGACCCGACAAGTGCAGCCACTGTAATCTCAGTCACGTCAGCAGAGGACTGTCAACCTTCCTGATGATCGGGACGCAGGATAACATTGTATATTTGATGAACTCGTTGCCTGAGGTTAAACAACAGGAAGAAGAAGAAGAAGACGGCCTTACAATATGCATTCCTTGATTGGCTTGCAGATTTCATATCTTGTACTAAAATAGTCGAACCCGGTGGAAATATTTCATGCGATACATGCACGAACGGCGAAGAGAAGACAAAGAACACGTCGCCGCTTCCTACCTTACTGCTCCTGCATGCATTGCTCGTATGGATTCATGCCTTCCCACCTGCCGTGCACCTCAAGCCATCTCCTTCTGAGCCTCCAATTAACAATACATCGATCAAATCACATCAGTTAAGTATAAATAAAACGGAGTCAAATAGGATGGATAGAGTTGATGCTCTAATCGGAGCACATTTCTGGAGGTCACAATCATTCAAACATCGAGACACTTCTGATCGAGCAAGAGTTCAAATCGAAATCAATTAGGTATAGATTACCATCAATGTATGACCAGTGGAGTACTGATAGGAATCTTTAGTGTTTTTAGAGATATCCATGGCATATACTGTTATGCTGCATTCGTGTTCGTGACACCTGCAACATGTCAGGCGTTGAATAAGCTTATTTATCATATGATTCTTCTCTCTCTGGACAAGATTTTACTGCAATCCATCTCTCGATCCTTCATGTCTTGCTGCAGTCTCTGCCACCACTGCGCAAGAGCCTGAAGAGCTCGAACTCACTCCCTGCGAGCCCAGGCCTCCGACGCTCGATGATGAGGAAAGCGGCGATGCTTCAGCGCCAGAATTGGCGGGTTCGGGGGTGTCGAGCACCACCGGGCTACGGCAGAGCGGGCAGGTGGAGTGGGAGAAGAACCACGTGTCGATGCACCGTAGATGGAAGGCATGCTTGCACCCGAGCAGTAGCCGTACTTCCTCGCCCTCCGACAGCTCGCCGAGGCAGACGGCGCACTCCACTCCCTGCTTGTGTCGCTCGCAGCGGAACACCATCGAAGGGAGCGCCTCGATGGCGGTGGCTTGGAGGCCGGGTTGCAGCGCGACGACGGCAGCAGGCTCGGTGGGGAAGACATGGTTGGCGTCCCGGTGCCGCTTGGCGCGGAGGCACAGAAAGATTACGAAGATGAAGAAGATGAAGAAGCCGAGTACGCTTGCTACTATGAACCCTGTGCTCGTCGCCAGATGCAGCCCACCAAGGCCGATCATCGAGTGCTCCGTTGGGGTCATTGTTCATGGATCTCAATCGGGGATTACGAAGCCTCCACGAGCTTGGATTCTTGTTGTTGGAGGGGGGAAGGAGTGGGTGCCAGATTCATGTGCATGGATGGTGCTTGTACAAATGACTCAAATGGAATCAGGGAAGAAAGAGAAAGGTGAGTGTTAGATTTCTTTCTCCACTTGCCGTCCTTTTCTTTCGTGGGCGAAGGGAGACATGTTGGTTCTTCATATCTATCCTTCGTATCTAGATTGGATTGTGGGAGGGGCATGTAACTCTTTGACTTCTTACGGTTGATGGTGCTTGCTCCGACGATTCCCATGTGAATGGTGGTAGTCCTTGTCACGGTTCCGTTCAAACCAGAATCGAACTGCATCAAAATTAAAATTGAACAGATTTGATGGGATATGCAACTCTTCACGTTGTAGCTAGACTATTTCTCTCTCAGTTTGTAGTTATACCTCTTTGGTATCTCAGTTCTTAAACTTTAAAATTTTTATAATTATAAAAATAAAATATTTAATATCATTTATGATAACGTCATCCATTTTACTGACGGAAGAAACAATACATAGTAGCACGTGCATGGATGATACGAAAATAATGGATAAAAAAATAATTGCAATAGTGGGTAACTGTTATCATGGTGGTCGGTGAGAACGACAGGATGGTTGGCGTTGTCGATATCGATTCGAAAATTAACGACGAGCAGAAAGAGGAGACAGAGCAGTGAAGCATCTACATCGACACCGAAGGACGAAGAGGAGAGAGATGAGGCATCTGTGTCGGTGCCATAGTGCTCTATCTCCTATTTCTCATCTAGCACTACTTTGCATCCACATTGATGTCAATAGAGGAGGAGGAGGCAAGTAAGGTATCTGCATCGCAGATTACAAGGAGGGAGGAGAAAGAAGAGGCAAGTGAGGTAGAATGATATGGTGACGAAAGAGGAAGAGGAAGGAAGTATGGCATCTACATTGCTGTCGCATCGCTCTGCCTCACCTACATTTTCTTCCTTCTTTGACATTGACGCAAATACCTTATCTCCCTCCAGTATCGATCTGCATCTGCGTTGATATTGTAGGAGGAAGAGGAGGCAAAGTGGTGATGCATTTACATCGACGTACATTGCTCTGCCTCCTCTTCCTCCTCTAACATCGCTCTACATTCGTGTCGACGTAGGAAGAGGATGCAACTAAGGAATTTGCATCACCGATGATGATGAGGGAGGAGGAAGAGGAGGCAAAGCGATGCAGCACCAACGTAGATGCCTCACTTGCCTCCTCTTTCTTCTCTGGCACCGCATATGCATTACGTCAAATGAAGAGAAGGCAAAGCAGTGCAGCACTAACATAGATGCCTCATCTGCCTCCTCTTTATCCTTTAACGCTGCAGTGCTCTACCTCACCTATGTCTCCTCTTCTTCCTCCCTCCTTGTCGTCAGTGATGTAGATGCATCATCTACCTCTTCTTCTTCCTCTAGCACCAACATATATACAGAGTGTTGCCAAAAGGGGAAAGAAGAGGCAAAGCGATGCGACACTGACGTAGATGTTTCATCGTTCTACCTCCTCTTCCTCTTTGTCGTTGATGTTTGGATCAACATTAGCAAAGTTGACCACTATATCATTTTCGTATTATTTATGCACGTACTATCATATGCTATATCTTATGTTGGTAAAGTCGACAACATTAGAATAAATGAGATTAAATATTTCACTTTCTTATTTCAATATAAATTTTTTAAATCCGAAGAGTAATATGAAATTAGCTCGATTTATTGATTTATTGATTCAATCGAAACTAGATCTAGCCTTAGGGTGATCCAGTTTCGATTCTCAAATGAACTCCTGATCTTATGTTTGTGAGGGAAGACCAAAAAAAAAAAAAAGGTCTATGCACGTTTTGTCGACCAAATTACGTGCATGTCTTTGTCCTAATTTTGAGTAATTTGGTGAAATATTAATTGTAAAGTTAAAACGTGTTCTCACCAAAATAATAATAATAAAAATCTATCATAAAAATAGACGGATAGTAATACTTATTACTAAAATAAAATTACTTATATTATTACTTTATTATAAAATATATTATAAATGTTAGTGTCGAATTTGATCATGAATCGAACCACTTTGACATGGGATTTTTTTTTTCTTTTATCTTGTGGCATTAGAATCTTGAAACAGTGATCATGATGTGAAAATACGTAAGCTGATAATTCCGGATGTGACTTTTGGAAGGTTTAGCCCTACTAGTCACATAATAAACCTAAGAACATTTCGACACTTAATAAATGTTAATAAGACTTCCACACTTAGTTGTTATGTTATATATTCTTCGAAGTAGATATCATACGGTTGTATCTAATGCTATAGTGATAAAATGTAAAATAAAAATAAAAAATACACTTCAATCAGGTAAATATAATATCTATTTATACATATTGAAAGAGGATTTTTCTTAATTTAACAGTGAGATTTCCTCGTATAATTAGAAAAAAATCTCAATTTCTATCGCATAGGACACCTTCAAATATAATGATGCTATATCTCATAATAAAAAAATCATCTTAATTGTGTTCACGAGGACTTGAATTATCTCAAATCATATATTCTACTCATCGTAATATCAAATCGACTTAAGCATATGTTAAATTTTGTCCAATTTACTCTCAATATAGTTTTATAGGATTAGCCTATAGATCTTTTTGTTCGACCCCACTTTTATTTTAAGTAGAAAAAGGATTAGACCTTAATTTGTTTTACAAACAAAACAAGCGAACAATATGCATGCCAAAATTAAAATCTCTCCTTTTATGGTGATTCGGATTGTTTTCCTTTTATCTTCCCTTTTTACATGCTAAAAGTTTGGTGCTCAAACTTATGGACAAACTCACAAAGAAGAGAGAGAGAGAGAGAGAGAGTTGGTGAGATTCTTTGCTTTACATGCACGCATGCATATTCTTTACCTACTTATGCATGCGTGGGAGAGCCCATCACGCACTCCCACACTGTGCATCATGTCAACCACAACAAAGCGTAGGTTTTGAGGAAGAGGATGATGTCTAAAGTAAACTCACAAAAAGTTGCTTTACGAGTGTCAACTCTACAACCACAAGAGAAGCTATTTTGTCTTCGACGAGATCTTACAGCGGTCGGAAATAATTCAAGCATCAGATATACATATAAAATGAAAAAGAGGATCTAATTTATCACTCTATTATCAAATTTACTCGTTCGTGATACAAAAGAAGTCGTAATTCTCTCGTTTTCAGTATCCTCTTAAGCTTCAAGAAAGTGTTTTTAGCTCATATTTTGGTATTTAAGATATCCCACCAAAAATTTAGATTTTGTTTTAAAGCATTAGAATCTTTCTTAGTTTACTATTATTATTTTATAAAAAACCTTTTTAGCACTTTCATCAGATTTTTCTGTTTTTAATATTCTTTAAATGGATAATAACGTCAATTTGAGTTTTAATTTCATTATTTCAACGATTAACTTACCAAGATTAATTACACCGTTACATACGTAAGTTTTTGAGATTTGTATGTGTATATATACATACGCGTTAATACCAAAAAATACTTTTATATACAAGAGATAGAGGGAGAAGCACTAAGGCAATTAGCGGCTGGCTATGGATAGATAACGTGGGTTAGTGATCGCTAAGCTGGGCATTGCCTTTAATTAGGCAACATTGGTGCGTCTTTACGAGCCATCCACTGCTCATGTCGGCTTTTAATATTGCCAGTGAGGTATAATAATGGACTTAATGGAGTCTCCGAGGCTTTCTTGATCGGCACATCAACGTGGCTGCCGACATACCTACGGATCCCGTGTATCAACTACATGATCTCGCGTATCAATCTCCCCATCCATTGCTCGGAATTGGGGACCGCGACAATGACCCCACTGTTTTCTCCCATGAAAATTCTCGCTTACCTGGTCGCTGCCTCCGGCAGGACGGGCACATACTTGGGGCCCTCGAAGCGAGGCCGAGTCGGTTTGTGGGTCCGATTTTGTCCGAGCCGTCACTTTTCAACGCACAACCCGAAGCAGATTCTTTCTTTCTCCGATTATAATATTTAAAATAATTCATAAAAATTAGTAAAAAAATATTCTCAAAAGAGCCCCCAATATTTTAGAATATTAAAGTCGTGGCGTTGGAATATTCTCTTCCAACTGTTTGTGATGCCATCCTTTTCTTATTATATTTCCTAAACTTAGGATATTTGATTTCGATAGAATATCTTGTCATGGAATTCATCTCCTTGTGTTGTGAAGTAAGCTAAATAATTCGACATCCCACGAAATATTTTCTTTTATTTTTATTTTTATTTTTTCAAGAATTTCTATGATTCGTTTTACCGACGCAAGAAACCGGTCTTCTTCTAACCTTCACCCATCCCTGTCTCCAACCAGTCACAGAGCAGGTAGCCGACGCGGGTGAGACGTTGCGGGTGACGGAGCGCTGACCCTTCCTCGAGAGTTAAGTAGATGCGAATATAGAGTTTGACAGGGGCTCATGTGAAAAATGCCTGATATAGGGAAGTGTAATTTTGGATATTTTATGGGAGGATATGCGAAAAACTCCAAAACAAAGGAAGAGAATATAATTAAAAATAAATATAAAAAAAAAGGAAGGTCCGTCTTCTTCCAAATTGGAGGGCCGGATCGTGTTTTCCCCAAATAGTAAGGTGAAGAGGGATCGCAACGGCATCGGCGGCTCCTCCGACGAGGCGATGAGTGGCGACAGCAAGGAGGGGTACGCCACCGGCGGGGGCGAGGGCGCCTCGTCCGGGTCGTCCTCCGGGGCGTCGTCGCCGCCGCGCGCGGGGCCGGCGGGGGGCAAGCAGCGCGACAAGGCGCAGGTGAGCCGGACGTCGCTGATCCTCTGGCACACCCACCAGAACGACGTAGCCGCCGTCCGGAAGCTCCTCGAGGAGGACCGCGGCCTCGTTAACGCCCGCGACTACGACTACCGGACGCCGCTTCACGTCGCCGCGCTCCATGGCTGGATCGACGTCGCCAAGTGCCTCCTCGACCACGGCGCCGACGTCAATGCCCAAGACCGCTGGAAGAACACGGTGAGCTGCATCTATACCCTTCGCGTCTGGATGTCTTTCCTTTGTGAGGAGCGATTGATGATTCGAGTCATGAAACAGTTGTAGTTTAATTGTCTTCTGAGCTGCTAATCAGCATCATCATCCTTTCTTCTTCTTCTTCTTGCAACACCTTCCCTGTGACAAACGTTTATGGAATCGATTAATTTAGGTTAATGAATTGTCAATTCTTTGACCTCATAAAAGAGGCCAGGTTGTTATTTTACTGAAATTTAATAGTCAAAAGTTGTTGGTCCTTTACATGCTTGAAATTCGTTAAGATGAGATTCATGATGTGTGAAATCTGGTCAACAAGGCAAAAGGAAAAGGAAAGGTGTGGTTGATAATGATAGAAAATGTAGGTGAAGATTTTGTGAAATTAAGATGATAATATGTGGATTTACTAAAGAGAGGGCCACTTGAAGGAACTTTGTAATATGTTATAACCACGGAGGTAACATGGAAATGCATTGAGATTGCAGTTGAGCTCTGTTTGGTATTCAACTGTGTTGGGCATAGACATGCTTTTTTATTACTTTGAAGATGTGTTTTTTGTTTTTTTGTGCATTCTTTTAACCCTCGGAATGATTCTTCTTCATTTCTCATCTCAAGCCATTTTCGAGGATCGAACTCATACTAGCACCACTCAGATATTTGTTTTGGGAGATACTAAAGAATGAGAAAATTAAGGTCTCAAAGTGTGTGATAATTATCCAGTTTGGAGCCCTTGTAGTGGTCGTATTAGATAAAATGAAGTTTAGAGAAATTTGGACCTGAGATTTGTTTAACACACATTTCCAGCTTCTCGTCCACCTGATGACGTTCCTCACAGGAGAATGCATCATAAAGGTAAACAAGATTGACAAGCTACAGTTTACCGACTGGTGGAACATTCATCACATCAATTTGAAATTTAAGGTGTGTGGCAGCATTTACTTTAATGTTGGACACGTAAGGAATGAATAGATCCAAGCATCATTCAGGAAGTTTGACCTAGCATTATCATTAGCAAACCTTTCAAGCAAGTCTGGATGACTTTTCAATTATTATTTTTGGATCTTAGCATACAATATCCATGGACAAAGATAGTGTTCAACATCAGTTGATCGTTACTATGTTTCTCCTTCATCTCAAGAGAATGACCGATGGATTTGAGATTTGGAAGTTGAGTAAATAATAATCAGATTGGGAATTGATGAGAATATTAAACACAAACAGGAAATCTAGGCTGACAATGTATTTGTGGTCTGCTCTTGTAAAACTTCTCAGCTTATCATATGACCATTCACGATGGGATAGATTGAAATTACAATTTTTAAACAGTAACACTTGGTATTTGAATTAGATATCCGGTGATATTGTTTCTATTTTCTCTACTAAAGTTCCTTGTTTCAGTTATTATTCTTTAATACATGAAAGAATTTATCTAAGGTGGGTTGGTCCTTAACTTTTATGTGTTCTTGATAGCCATTGGCCGATGCAGAAGGAGCGAAGAAGCCTAGCATGATTGAGTTGCTGAAGTCATATGGTGGTTCGTCCTATGTAAGTTTACTGCAGTGGCTTCTCGATTCCATTTTTATACAGAGTAAATATGCTGAAGTGATTTACCTCAATGCATCTTTGTTATGGACTTCTAGATTTTTTGATATATCAAAAATCTTATAGCATCCTTGCTTGCTTATTTTTCTTTGGCAGTTTTGTTTATTTCTGGATTGTGTATGCTCAATGCATGATCTTAGTTGCATGAGTAACTAAAGTTTGGCTTTAGTGCACTCTTGCAGTTCCTAGCTATGCTGCTTGTCAATCTTCAGCTGAATAAAAAATTTTCAATGACTGACCTCTACATTGCTTTGCCATTGTGTTATGCTGTAAATAGCTACATCTTTGTCTTGTTTGTAGCATTTTAAGTTTTGTTTCTATATCACTTCTCCCATCTTTATTATAGTAGCTTGGGATACTATAGCAGTTGGCAGAATCATACTTATTAACTTTCTTTTTTATATTAATGATACCATGGAGGACTTTAAAAGTTGCACATCTAAGTTGTCTGATAAAATCTTTTATTTTACAAGAGAGCTAACCATAAGCTCTGGCTACAATACATAATGCCTAAGTTTTTTTTTATATTAGTTTTCACTCATTGGGCTACAATGTTAAATTGTTGTCCTTTGTGATTATTCTAATGTTCGGAGTTTATGTAGGACATTATCTTCAAATGGATCTTCTCCAAGGTAGTCAGTTTTAGGATGAGGTTTCTCTTAAGTGAAAATTTCATGATTTTCAGATGCCTTTCTCCCCCACTCCTTATCAATTGTTTTGTCCATAAAACTCATTTCATATATATATTTTTTATCAGAAGTTTCTGCTCACAAGTGGAAAGATTTCCTTTTCACTATGATTATTCATGACAGTATAATCATAGATTCTTAGATTCTTTTTTCACTGACCAAAAGTAAATAGGCATACTTTTCATTTGGCTCAAAGCTCCAATTGTAACTCAAGCTCAGATTAATGTTTTGTTCTGACATAACTGGAGTATGAAGGAATATTGACATCTATAATGAGTGTTGATAAATGGTTTGGTTTTATCATAAATATCAGTGCAATGGTTGGAAAAGAGAAAACTTGTAACTAATCATGCTGCCTGGTGAAATTGACACAGACCATCATTGTGGGAACAATGTGTAAAATGCTCATTTTTGGGCATCTTGTATTGGTTTATTGGGCACGATCTGGCAAAGATGGGCTAAGCACATAGCCAGTCACTGGGTTTCAAGCCTACTTCATCTGTGCTGGTTGAATGAATGGCTCAAACCAAGCCGTCTTGCAAAATGGGTCTGTCCTTAAAGTCCTCTCTGTGTCTGACCTCTCAATACCTATCAGTGTCAGCGGTCAATCAGTTGACAATCAAATGGATAGAACATCACTGAATAGAACAGGCATGTGCCATCTCTCTCTCTCTCTCTTTTCCCACCTGCATGCTTGCATCAGCCTGGATTTAGATAGAGCTGTGCCTATTGTATGTTCGTTGCCAGCCAACACTTGACAGATATTTTGCAGCTAATATAGTAAATTAAATTAAATATTTAATTTGGTTCTTCTCTTGTTGTATATCAAAAACAGTTACTGCCTTCACTAACTTAGTTGAATTTTTATCATTGCATATGAGGCATTTAAGAAGTTTCTTCTGACAGTATTAAGCATACTTTAAATTTTAAAACACTAACATTGATTTCTTTCTGATCTCTACTCTTCAACTTCTCGGAAACAGTTAATGGTCTCTATTCACATTGCAGGGTCAAAATGGAAGCCATTTTGAACCAAAGCCAGTTCCACCCCCACTTCCTAGCAAGTGTGACTGGGAAATTGACCCAGCCGAATTGGATTTTTCCATGGCAGCAATAATTGGAAAGGTTACTTCTAATGCGATGACATTTAATGTTTCATTACTCTTATGTTCAATACCATTAACTCAATGTAGTATTCAGATTTTTTCGCAATATCATGAAAACTTTTCTGCCATCAGTTCTGTACAATAACAGAGGCTGTTCGAAAATAAGAAAATGAATTATAATTTGTAATACTTAAAAATTTCTTTTCTGTCCAGTAATTGCATCCTTATTTTGTGGTTTGTTGACACTTGATTATTCTTAGTAGTTAAAAGTTGCTTCTCATGTGCTAGTCCAACTAATTCATTGCATATGGATAATGAATTATGATTGTTGGAACTTAATTATTATGCTGGTGTGGTTTATCGGAAATGCCTACTGAAGCTGAGAGATGGATTTGTAGATTTGTAGCAAGATATGTGGCTGACAACAATGGCAAATGCTTAATATTTACACACCAATGCTCAAAGCAATCTAGTACTGATTTTATTTCTCATATCCGATATGAATGTGGATATGGTAAAGCTAGAAAACTTAATTCTTACTATAAGACAATTTGATAAGATCTAATTAGCTTTGCGGTTTTCATGAATATATAATATGAACTTTTTACGCCAAATACATGATGTTATCTTTGTTGACTTTAAGCAAGTTTTGCCGTTTAACAATATGGTGCAAGATAAAATGATTATGTGATGTAAAAGTAACTGAAAATCAAGATATTGACTATTAGCATAAAGGTTCTGTGGTGGATGACAAGCAAATGTTATGATTTAAAAAAGGAACAGAAAGAATATTTTGAAGTATTAAATTGCATGTAATGAAGAAATGCATGATTAATGTGATAAAAATGTTATTATTGGATATATGGAGAAAATTTCTTGCTGATTTACTGGCATAACTAGCCGTTCTGTTCTTTACTATATATCTTCATGTTTGTAGCTTACAAAATGCGCATTCATTTTTACTGTTGTGCTGCTTAACAAACATCCGAAGCTAAGACAAGGATGATTTATAGCCAATTTTATAATGGATCACAGAAGTAAGCTGATTGAAAATCTTTAGTGATGAATTTCAGACTTGAATTGGCTAAAGTATGTGAAAGGTCGATTTGTACCCACCTGTTTCTCTCTCTGATCTCTGACCTTTTTCTTCTCTCTCCTCCCAACTATGTTTTGCTATTTCACTTGCTATATTTTAGTTATTCTGACTGACAAGCTATCTTTTAGATTATCTTGAATTTTAATTCGGTCTTGTAGCATCTCCGGTGCTGAATTTAGTTGATTTTTTCTCATTGCTTATCCATGGAATGATGTAGCTCACACTTGCAGGGTTCTTTTGGTGAAATTATAAAAGCTTATTGGCGTGGAACACCTGTGGCCGTGAAACGTATTCTTCCATCTTTATCTGATGACAGATTAGTGATGTAAGAATGTTTTGTTTTGTTCTGGAAACTTTTATGATTGCTTTGTTTATTAGAGTATAACTAGTTCCTTTTGTTCAGTGAAAAAAAAGATACACTTGGAAAGAAAACCTATCTAAGCAGATCTAGTCCTTACTAGGTGTGAAGTTTATATCAAACATTGTGTATCTTACAAGAATCTGAGAAATGTTTATGAATTACTTCTGAGTACAATCATTCATTTTGTATCGACACTTGTTCTTCTTCGATTTTACTGAGATGATGCCATCCCCTTACCATTTACATCATTCATGATATAATGAACCTATAAATAATTATATCTTCCGTTTACAGATTCCTTGCTAGGATTTCTTTATATTAAATGAGGCTCTTGATGGGTGAATTTTTCGTTTACAATTTTTTGTCCTTATTTATCCTGTTAAGCATAGTGTAATTCTTGATAGGCGTTTGATGGTGTTTTAAGCACTTGGACAACTGTTTTCCAAGCCCACTTTGTGATCTTTTGTTTTGTTTTTCTGTTTTGGTTAACATTTAAATATCCATTTTATCAGAAGGCATAATACAGTGAGAGACAACTTACCAGTTACCATGTTATGATTCAGCCAGGATTTCCGGCATGAGGTAAATTTGCTAGTAAAGCTGCGGCATCCCAACATCGTTCAATTTCTTGGAGCTGTAACAGAAAGGAAACCGATGATGCTTATCACAGAGTATTTGAGAGGGGTCAAAAAACGATATTCCTAGCCATGTTATTCAAGAATGAAAGTAACCTTATCTAAATGTCTGAGCAAGGTGTTTTTATGTCTTATTTCAGGGTGATCTTCATCAGTATCTGAAGGAAAAGGGCCCACTCAGTACAGTAACAGCTATCAACTTTGCCTTGGATATTGCCAGGTAATCAGGATCTTCATTTGCAAGTCTCTATAACTTCTATCACATTTTTTGGAGCTAAATAACTTTTATTATTTTCTTCTTTAGTGGTGGAAACTTAATATTCCAAATAAACATCTCTGCAGATTATGCAGTCTTTAGGATATAATTTGTTACTAGTTGAGAACTCTGCTTGTAATTGCTTTCTTAGGATCCTTTTTTGTTCACAAAATGAATGATCTATTTGTTATTAAGCATAACTAAATAAATTCCTAGCAGAATTTATGATGAGAGTGCAAGTTAGAGTAACATCCATAAGCAAGAATGAAGTTTCCAACATGATTGGCAAGCCAACTGTCTGCATTTTGAATAAGTTTAGCTGCATTAGGAGTGTATTATTATTATGTTATGGCTGTGGTGACCTATCAATACAGCAATAAGTTAAGAGTTAGGAGTATGGTATTTTGTTGTTGCACCAGTGGTGTATATATACAGAAGGATCAGGGCCTCAGAAGATATATTAGATTGTTATTTTTTATCACAATCGAATTATCATTTGTTAATGGTTCATGCTTCTCTTTTCTCTCTCTTTGATCCTTTGGCGGCAAATTCTCCACCTATTGAAGAATACTCTGATAGGAGATTTATTAATGACTGCTAGGATGGTCATATATTATCAGAGGTAAATTCTTTCTTAAAGCTTCCATGATGAAATGATGCAGCAAAAAGGAAAATAGATAGATGCATCATGCCATGTGCATATTTTGTTCCTTTCAGTAATAATATGATCTCTCCAAACCCCATCAGACACAATCCCTCTGTCATGATGTTGCTTCAGTTATGCATCCAACATAGAGAACCTTTAACTGTGTTACTATACACGACAAAGTAGGAAAACAATTGACCATGTATGCACACACACACATGAACAGAAAGAATGTGGTTTTAACATGAGCAATATTGATTATTTTAGCAAAATTAGTCAATTAAAAAAAAAAGCATATCTGTGCTCCAGCCAGTTGAGTTGTAATGGCAGCAAGCATAGCCTTGCTGATCGTGTCACAGAACAGTTCCTGCCATGCCATGCTGACACACTTCTGTCACAATCAGTGCCATTACCTTTTGTACCTCAATAATATATTCACTACCTGGTTTAAATATGTTTGCGCTTACAACTTTGTAGTTTGTATGACTACTTTTTTATATGGTAGTTCCTAATGTTGTTTCTGGTCCTATGAGACAGGGGCATGGCATATCTCCATAACGAGCCCAATGTGATTATACACCGAGATCTAAAACCAAGGTTAGTTCACTTGGCAATATATATGTTCTTGATGTAGACTGTTTAGAGCTTACTCTGCTGTTTCTACTTTCAGAAATGTCCTTTTGGTGAACTCAAACGCGGATCATTTGAAGGTTGGAGACTTTGGACTAAGTAAACTCATCAGAGCCCAAAACGCACATGATGTGTACAAAATGACGGGAGAAACTGGAAGCTGTGAGTGTCGAACCAAATTCGTCGAAGATGATAGTACTTTTGAACACTTCGGCTGATTTTTGTTTTGCTTTCTGGGAATCAGATCGATATATGGCTCCTGAAGTATTCAAACATAGGAAATATGATAAGAAAGTTGATGTGTTCTCGTTTGCTATGATATTGTATGAGGTAAGTGTTTTTTCTGATTAGTGATTCAGTGACCGATGATTAGTTAACTTCATGCTTCTTGACAAATTCATGATTGTTTCCTTAGATGCTCGAAGGTGATCCCCCATTTTCAAATCATGAACCATACGAAGCTGCCAAGCTTGTTGCAGGAGGAAACCGTCCACCTTTCCGTGCGAAAGGATATATTCAGGAACTTAGGGAGTAAGTATTATTCCCTACGCGGACACTTTGCCTTTGGCTTGCACCCTTTTATTTCTGATGTGGTTTTGCTAAAATTGCCACTGAGTGGGTGCCAAATTTTGCTAGATCTTACATTCTCATCGATAAGAATCAGAAAACAGATAGCCGTGGAGACCATCTATAAATATTTCTCTAATGTGATTTATTTTTTTTCTTCAACCAATCTATTTCGTGGTTAAAACATAATTGAAACTCCACAATTCATGTTCTTGCTACCAGTTGTTTTCGCCTCAGATAGTTTACCATTGTCATCGAGTTATTATATTCGAGAGACAGGAAATAACATCGTTTTTGGTGTCTTGAGTTTTGCAGCTTGACAGATGAATGTTGGGCCGCCGATATGAACAGGAGACCCTCCTTTCTTGTTATTCTCAAGAGGCTCGAAAAGATCAAGGAGAACGTATCACCAGAACACCATTGGAGCATTTTCAACCAGTAGGCGATCTCTCTCCAGCTATGCATCTTTGTGTTCTCATATACTAGATTGTGTTTTGTAAGTTAAATTAAAGGAAAAGAGAATTGCGACCTCTGTACCACCACCACCACCACCACACATTATGGAACAACAAAAAGGCGTCGATCTTACCTGCTCTCACAGATGATGGTTCATCAATGAGTCCTCTGCTAATACACTCACTTGCCATCGGCTGCAGCAACCATCCTTTTCAAGGCCTTACACACTCGCCTTATATTGGACGCATAAATGATTATAAACTGCTGTTGATTTCTGTATCAATTCTCCATTGCTATTGCTCTATCTAAGAATTGCCCTTTATCATTGCAAGTTGCATTGCTACTGTAATTATGCTGGTCTTCTCAAAATAAACCATGACACTGTTTGTAAATCTCGGTCAATACATGAAATTTAAGAACATGAAAAGGTTTAGAAAGTCGGTTATATTATTTTCCCAAAAAAAAAAAGAACTGTACTTTATAAAAGGATAAATTCTTCAAAAATTTGAATTTCTTATTATCACTCACAGAATGTTCGGTATTGGTCATTTTTATCATTATTATCACTCACATAATCTTATTATCCCTCGGCAGTGGAATCATGATCTTGAGCCTCCTGACATCCCAAACGACAACCAGCGATACAAGGGTAGTATCATCTTATAGAAAACAAGGGATACTCTACAAGAATTAAGTAAAAAAGAAGAGATTATGTGAGAAAAAAATAAACACTTTTTTAAACCATCACTCACAAGTCTTTTCGAGTAATGTAAATAAGATAGATGATATTACCTTCTCATTGTGCTAAGAAACGCAAGTCATTGTTCAGATAGCATGACGATAACACAATGGAGGAAGAAGACATGGGCGTGATCAGCTTCACAACCAACAAACCAAACTCAAACCACAAACGAGCATGCTACGCTAGATCTTTTCCAAGGCCTGAAGGATGTCAGCCTTCAAGTCCTCGAAACCCTCAACCCCAAAACTGAACCTAACCAGGTTGTCCTTGATCCCATACTTGGCTGTTCTTTCCGGTCCGCTGAGGTCCCTGCACACGGATGATGCAGGTCAGAACTCAAATTCTTGCACTATGAATTGACTAAGCAATCAATGGGTTTCAAACCACAGAATGCTCAACGTACATCCTATTTCTACATGTACTCAGCCCGCAGATACCTCATATACAGTTAATTGCTCACTAAATGAATTACCAGTAAGACATGATGGCAGGTTGATCCACGATACTTTCACAGCCTCCAAATGATGGAGCAATGTAAGGTATCTTCAAAGAATCAATAAACTTCTTGGAAGTGCTCAAGTCACCAGCTATCTGCATCCACCCATGTAACCATAATGTTCAGATGCGTGAGATATTTATAGCTCCTGGCTCTGGAGCCAAAGATGGTCCTCACCTCAAAACTGACCACGCCACCAAAACCAGTCATTTGACGCTTGGCAATGTGATGTTCTGGATGACTTGGCAGGCCAGGATACTAGACACGGATTATCTAACAAAAACTATGTTAAAACTCTAACTAAAAGCATAGCTAAGAACTCGTAAAGCAGTAAAAATAATTAGTGTTTCTATTGTTGAACATTGTTTTCTACAATCCACTCCGTCAAATAATGACAGCTACCATAAAAATCATGAACCAAACCATGATAAACATAAAACATCGAATCTACGCACAATAAAAGAAAGAAGATCGCCTTCCAGGAGATTTGAGATACAGAAATTTCTATCTATTTACCCTTATACATGTAAAAGAAGCCTAGTAGAAACCCTACTTGCAAACCAGAGCACAAGTATAGAGGCTCTAAGGAACCTTGAAACAATTCTCTGTTTTTATGGGTGAAAAAATTCTGAAACACACTCATGAATATAAAAGTAGCAACAATAGATTCAATTCTTAAAAAAATTTCAATCTCGGATGGGCAGTAATATGTGCTAGTATGCAGAAATTGCAAATTTCTAAATCGGACAGAAGAACAATGATACAGGATGACCTCCTTCATGTCAAATAACCAATTTTCTAATTAGGTACAAGAGAAAAAAGAGTTTCTCACACTAACATTGATTCATCTCTAGAAGCAAAATAGAGCCATTCAGCATATAGTAACTAGTATCAATTTATACAAACCTTTGAAGCTAGAAACCCTTTCCTATATCCTGACTGTCACTACCTATTAAAATGGGCACCTGCGCAATCTCCCTCACCCACTATCTATTAAAATGGCATGGTAAGGTTCAAATCTGAAATCCATTAGTTGTTCTATGAACTAGAGCAAGAAATAAAGAGTTGAGACAGATGATTTCTGTTAACAGAGAACAGTATTAAACCAATATTCTTGTGATCTACCAAAACGACATTAGAAATGCTACTTAAAACTAGTTAGATTAAACAACTAAAACTCACAACCTGAGCACAAGCAACTGCGAGCCTGGAGGGTAAGAAGGTTGGAGTTGCAGCAGGTGGTTTAATTAGTGGGAAGTATTATAAAGCAAAGGCACCCTGATCATCTTCCATTCCCACCAAATAAAATATATAAAAAGTAATAAAAGGAATATAGTTTTCCTTCACATACCTTAGGATGCTCCTCTAAAAGTTGGGCCATCCTCAATGCTGTACTATTTTGATTCTGTACACGTAGATGCAGCGTCTTCATACCTCTGAGGATCATATATGCGGCATTCTGAAAAGTGGATATTTGTTCAAAGTTTCAGTTACATTCGATACAGTTTAAATTGTCAATGCACCCATTAGCGTGGTACCAGAGAGTCACTTACAGGATTAAGGACACCACCAACAACATTGTGATAGAGCCGGATTATGGAGATTAGCTTCTCAGAACCACTAATGCAACCTCCGATGACCTAAAAAAGGAGGCAATTTTATAATTTATGCCAAAAAAAAAACTTTTGTCATGCCTCATTTAACTTACATCATTGTGACCAGCAATAAATTTTGTGGCAGAATGCAGTATTAGGTCAGCCCCTAAAGCTAAAGCCTTCTGATTAACAGGTGATGCAAAAGTGACATCTATGCAAACCAATGCACCATTGTTATGGCAAAGTTGCGAAACCAACTCAATATCAATACATCCGAGGAATGGATTAGTTGGAGATTCTGTGAAGAAAAGAGTTACCTGAGCAAAAGATTTTGTTAGCAACAGACCAATGAGGGAAATTAATAAACATAATATATATATTATATCAAAAGTGAAGAAGCATTACAAACATTATTTTGTTCCAATGTGCTTTTTAGGGACTCAATATCAGCAGGATCAATGACAGTTGCCTGCATCTCAAGAATACTGAAATCAGAAGGATGCAAAAAACAGCATAGACACATAACAGATTGAATGATGCAATACAATAGAACATTGACAAGAAGGTTAAGCAGAAACAATTCAGAAGGCTAATATCTTTTAGTAATGCTACACATGCACGAGTCAAAGATTTGATCACTGTGACATAATCAGTTAAACTGTATAGTGATTATCTTATTTCCTTCATTCGCAGAAGTCCTAGGACCAATTATTTTATACTCAAAACTGAACCTAGTCTAAAGCTAACCTAAGTCTAGGTTCGAATTAAACATGAAATTAATTTAATAGGATCTAACGAAGCTCCACAAGGCTGGCCTAAGTGATCTCTGGAAGAAAGCAAATTAGAGAAAGCATGGGCTAGGTTGGACATGGGTTTGATGATTAGATCTAAAACTAGTCCAGAATAAAACAAATCTTGGGCCATGCCAGACCATCAGTCATGATGGAGTTCTTGGGAGAAATAAAATTGTGCCCAGCCAGGAGTAGGTTAGAACTCATCAAAAAAGTCTAACTGTGCCTCAAGGCCTAAACCTTCAGCCTGTACTCTTTTGGGTCACCACAGTTTGGTCGATGGATAAACCTAGCTTATTGACACTATGATGTTTCTTCACATGCGTATGTATATTGAGCATTTATGTTCAGAAGGTGTTTAACAAAAAATCAAATGCTGAGTATACGGCCAATATACAAATGGGTCCAAGAGATCATTTATCAAATCAACCAAAATTTGCACTTGTGATTAAAAGAGTCATTGTAGGAAGTTTACACCAAATAATCATGGATGTCATAGAACATATTTTAACCACTGCACATCTTCCAGCCATGCCAAAATGATAAAGCAAGCCTGAAAAGCATCTCATACAAGCTCCACATTCTATTATATAGAAAGCAAAGAATTTTAGGGAGTTACCAAAATTCCCATCTTTGGAAGTTCACTTTGAATGAAAATTCTGGTCTTCCTGGCAGCAGGAACCAAAGCTGAGAACATAGCTACACTGGCATACATGCCAGATGAAACAAACAAGGTTGATTCGGCCCTCTCTAGCGCACTGCTCAAAGATACAGCAGCATTAAACTACAGTGTGGATCAGCAAACAGAATAGATATCCAAGACATAAAAACCAAAACACACCTCATCTTCTCCTCCAATGCCTGTGTGGTTGGGTTCCCATAGCGACCATATTCAAAACTAGCATGTCTTTTTTCCTACAAAATAAAAATGACAATGCAATAGAATAATTTAATCTCATAAAGAGCCCAAGAAATGGTAAAACAAGTTCCAACTAATACTTTAAATATAACCAGAAACCTTGAAGTCAATCAGCTCATCTGAGTTGTTAAACCAGTAGGCTGAAGTATTAACAACCGGGGTGGTAATGCCATCTGTGGTTATACCACGCCCAAGTCTCTCACCTGTACAATAATATGAAGAGACCTTTACAATCTTACATGGTCAATTTAGTAAAGCCAGATCACCAAATCAAATTGATATATTCACAATAGACATAAAAAGAGTAGTAGCCAAGCTACTCAACTAAACGATGGCTTTATTAACCATTCATCCACGAGAAAATGGTAGTTCTAAGTACTGTAGTTTCATGTTTCTGAGCATTGAGGTCTCAATTTTTAGCATCAATACATAAGATTATTATTCAGCATAGATGTAACGTTGAGAAAAGATATCTAATATCTGCTAGAAAAGAGAAGCAAGACATGACAAACTGACGATTCTGTACCGGCATGAACCGCAAGGCTCCCATCAGAGCCGAATAACGCTGCGGTCTTTGCAACGACAGAGGCTTTCGCATCCTGCACTACCGGAACAGCCAAATCCACACCACTACGATCGACTCCACCACCAACGAGGGTGGAACCATCCGCCCCCGCCGCCTCGGGAACCGCAGAAGCGTCCGACGAGGAAGCGGAGTGTGGACCCTCGAAGGCCGGAGGGTCATTCGATCACGAAGCCGCAGCGATCTGCGCGACACCTATGTTGCTACAGTTCCGGCGCGCCTTGATGCTTAACTGGCGCACGAAATTGGGGGGAAACCGGAGGATCAAGGGAGAGGCCCGGCCACCGAGGAGGGAAGAGGCGGCGGGCATTTCGATGCGTGGCCGAGCGCCGGAGTCGGACGAGCGGCAGTCGGCGGCAGAGAAGTAGGGTTTAGAGTGTGGTGTAGACGGGAGGCAGAGGGCGGAGGAGACGGCCATTGCGAGCGTAGCGCAACGACGAACAGAAACGATATGAAAAACGAAGAGATGGGAAGAAATTTATCGGAAAGAAAAGAATTTGCTTTCTATAGAAGCGGCGATGATTGATGATCATCTTTCCTTCCTCACCGTTGGATTGCTTTACGTTTCGTGAACATTTGAATCCAGCCGTGGATTCTATTGACCCTTTTATCTTTGCGGTTCGCGTGTAGAGCACGTGCCCGAGCGTACTTGCAAACCCACTCTGGGTACTTGGCGGGACCCATTGTGGAAGGGAGATTTTGATTGGCGGAGAGAATGGGTGAAACCGTCGGGTGACGGTCGTGGTGTAGCCGACTAGGTAGGTTGGTGGAGTACACCATCACAAGGCCCAGTTGCAGGCTCGGTCATCATGGGAATGAGCTCCGTGGAAAGGTCAGGGAGATGTGGATCCCCTGTCGCGGCTCACTCACGGTCAGAGAGGTCTTCCGACTTGCGCTGCAAGGCTCTATCGATGGATCCCGCGGCTCACGAGGCTGGGTCCGCTGTCATGGGTGGAGAAACATGGACCCTGTCTCACGTCGACAACAGATGATGGTATCCCACCTCGACATGAGACAGCGCTCGTATTAGGAAGAGATCGGATCCATGCAGGATCCGCATATGAATCCGATAGGCTTAATGAATCTAAAACGAGTACCATTATCGGATTTACATTTATTTTCAGATTTGCGAGAAATCCAAAATCCATGTCCGAATCGACAATGTCAATCGATCCGAAGTAAAAATCCACACCCACAATTTGTTGCAGAGGGTGGATCCTACAAACGTCATCCAAGTATCTGCTTTCAAACAGTTGAAACGCAATTAAAAACCGAGAGTAAAAACACTATTGCAATTACACTCTCAAGCATGTTTTTCTTGCTACTGCTATAGAAAAATTACTTCCAAACACATGAACATATAACAAAGAATGATGCCGAGTTAAAGTAATTTGTTGTCCTCCCGGAGAAACAGACACCAAGCATCAGCATACCGCAATAAAGCAATGTTAGATCACAACGCAAAGGGGTGCATATAGGCATTTGGATTTTCTTGATTTTCGAATGGAATTTTTACCGACATCCTTATTCACACTGCAATTTACAATAAATTAATTAACACTGCAGGAAGCATCAAAAAGCTGTCTTAAGCATAAAGCCAACTCGAATAGTTTCCGTCGGTTACCAAAATATTCCTGTAAATGCCACATTTCACACTTTCAACGTTAATCAATCTAGGCGAATGACAAGCTCCAAGCCTTGCTGGTTGATGCTCTCAACAGGGTTTTCAGTTTGTTATCTGAAAATAAATTTTTTTTTTTTTTGACAAAGAGCAATATAGTTAGTTGATAAAGAGAGAATTTAGAACTGGTTAATCAATGAGCACACAATAGCAAGACAATTACAAGATAAATGCCACTGAAAAATTTGCCTTAAAAAGGAACTGTCCACTTGTCTCGGAGGACAAGTTCATTTTCATCTCAAAAACTGCAGATAACTTGATGGAGGAGGCCTGGAGGATGAGAGTGGCTGAAAGGTGGAGGAAAATTTTGCTCATTATCAATGGAATCACCATAGGATGTTTAAATCATATATGTTTCATTACAATTCCTATAAATAAACCCTCTTTCTTAAACAAATAAGTAAACCAGCTACCTGAGGCTCTGGACAAAGAAGTAATGTATTTCTTATAGGCAATAGAGATAACCCATACTGGTAGAGTATGTCACTGTATCCAACTTCAAGTGTACTGCTGTAATAACTTACAGTGGAGTGAGCACCAATTAATAACACCAAGTAATCCTTGTTGATGAAACTGTACTTTATACTGCAACTGCCGCAGGTCTTTTGCTAGTCTTGATGCCTTTTATTGCTGCAAGACCAAAAATCATTCATTAAATGAAATGGGTACATGAGTCTTTCAAGATTGAAGTTTCCCATTGTTCCTTTCACTTTTATGTAATCCTAATGTATAGTTCTGAGAGTCCGAAAGTTTAAGTTACTAAACAACAAAGTACACAGACCGTACCTTCTGCATAATTTTTAGCACCAAATACTGCAGAACCTGCAACTATGGCATTGGCACCAGCTTCGATAACCTGCAATGCACAAACAATCAAATTAGTTGCTCTACCATAAAGCTCAAACCATATTGTTACTTGACGTAGATGAGATCAGGTATCTTCTCAGTGAATATGGAGCAGAAAATGCAACAGCACCAGTTTGTTGTAATATCAGAACTATTAGAAAAGATGAATCAATATGATGGTTTTCTGTTTTTAGTCATAATTAAATAGGTATCCCGTTAAAAGTCATCTTTAAACAATTAACTAATGTTTAAGAATCGAGAACGGCACCTTATATGCATTTGAAGGACCAACTCCACCATCTACTTCAATCCATGGATTTACACCCTGCATGTCAGGGAAAACAATAAAATGCATATCCCATTGTTTCCAAAAAGCTGATTTGGAAAAAGAAAATATGTTGTTCATATGTACCTTTTCAGCACATAACCTCCTCAATTCTGAAATTTTCTTCACCTGACTTTCAATAAAACTCTGCCCACCAAAGCCAGGATTAACTGACATGATCAAGACCAGATCAACCACTGCCCAAGTGAAAAGTGGAAAATTGCTCAGTACTTTGAGAGTTGATATCAGATGTCATCTCAGAATCAATGACTTCAAGTGGCCGATCCTTATGATGAATCATAAACCATCTAACACCAGATATGAAGGAAGAAGAACCTGAAAACCCATTTAAATAGATAATCACACAAACTTTGTGGGCCAACCCCCAGAATATTACATAAGCAATGTAACATGTTTCTGGGCTCATTCACTTATTTATTAGTTCCATTCCAACTACATTAAAAAAGGCTATTGGACCCAAAGCCAGCATTCTCATTCCAACTATTAATAGGACCTGAATCAACTAGTATTTGCAAGTAAAAAATTAGGGCTTTTTTTGTGTTTCAACTCAGCAGATACCATGTCCGTTCAACAGCATCAGACCCATTGCCTTTTTCATCTACATGGATCAAATTCTGTCTGGAGAGAGGCTAGTGTGCTACCCTTCTATTTTTCCTTATCCTCATATTTCAAGCCTTTGGAACGACTGTGTAAGCATAACTGTGTATTTCCCCTTGTTGATGGTACGTACCATGCCAACTACTGCATTATATACCATCAGAATAAGAACCCTGAGTCAAATCATAAACTAAGTTTCAAGAAGGGATTCTTAAAAAAAACACTGCAGGCACATTAAGCATCCACATCAATTTCATTGTTTTGCACCCAAAAAGTATTGCATCTTTAACCTCGAGTATCACTTTAAACATCTACAACCCAGTAATGATGTAAATAATAAGTATATGTACATGACTCTGTATGGTTAATTCTGTTATATTTACTGTTTGACAAAATATGATATTGACAGATGGCACAATTTATACATAGCATTGTATCTAACTTTGTTTCTTTAAAAATGGAACTGTACATACTGTTTTTTGCTGTCACATGCATCCTTAAGCAAACTGAATATATCCTGTAGTAAGCCTAAGCAACTAAAAATAGACGACAAGAAAAAGTTAAATAATGTAGAAACATCAACTACTCAAGCAAAACCAATTCAGAGATATTAAAGATGGCACAACTTATATGAGATAATTATAACAACCAAATTGAATATTGAGAAGTTCCCTTGAAGTCTGATGTAAATGCTCAGAGAAAAGTCTTACCATCTAGCACATATTCTATGGCAGTTAATGGGGTTGCAGGGTTTAAAACAACGCCAGCCTTTGCTCCAAGACTCTTAACCTGAAAATTTTGAGTGTTAAAGTACATATTTGTCCAGTGTAGAACTTCCAAACTGTCACCCAGTACAATTCACACAGAGATATGAAATAACTATAACCAGATGAGGGAACATGCTCCAAACTTTAATAATCTGGTACGTTTTTTAAAGAGCAAAACACCGTACTCTTGCAGGGTACGTAAAAAGTTATTTGCAACAGGAGGAAATTTGCATATGTTAAACTTATATGTTGAATAAAAAGTGTGTGGACTCTTGCAGGTATGGACCACATGATACCATTTCACTGTAACTGAGAGAGAATTTTTTATTCTACAAAATTACCTGATTAACTGTCCGATGCAAATGAATAGTAGATGATTGTTCGCAATGAACACTGACAATGTCAGCACCTGCCTTGATAAAGTCTGGAACTCGCTGCTCAGGTTCCACAATCATCTGAAATTGGGATACCACAATAAATAAATTAAATATGACTCAACAGAAACAAATGTGTAATTATTGGGGAAATCAAAATTTTATAAATATGTGCAAGTTTATAAATTTAAAGCCAGAACTTTGATATTTTAAAGCTGGGAAAAAAATACCAAATGCACATCCAATGGGAGATCAGTCACTGGGCGCAAGGCATCAACAACAAGAGGTCCTATGGTTATATTTGGCACAAAGCGTCCATCCATCACATCAACATGAATCCAATCACATCCGGCCACTTCAACAGCTTTAACCTATATGCATAAAACTGATCATTAATTTCCCCAAAGCAAGCTCTACTTCAACCATGTTGTCATCTTCAAAAATTTTCAACATCATGCCACAAATTCAGAAAAGAAAATTTCTATGATAAAACAAGAATAATTATTAGCAGAACTGCAGAAGCATCAGCAACAGAATCAGAAGTAGAAGTAGAAGCAAATTTCTGGCCTATTGAGTCAATGGACACAAACTCATCCCTTGTTCAGATTTTCCTATACAGTGAGAACAAAACTATCTAGCCTGACAAATTTCAGTTTCATATAAGAAAAAATCTTGAGACATTAACAATTTAAAATTGGTTAGTCAAAACATATAAAAAAAATATTAGATCTATTTGATTGACCTCCTATTTCAAATTAGAAGGTAAAAAGCATCTCTCAAAGAACCCCAGAGTTTGTTGTGACTAAGGAATCTCAAGCTGAAACAAATATAATGTAAATGACCACCCAGTTCCTACATTGGCTGCATGAAAATTGGGCTCCCAATAGTCTAGTGATATAAGCCATGTGCTTAAAGGAATTCCTTTTATGAGACACATGCAAATCAATTCTTGTAAGACTCTAATGTTCGTAAGAAACCTAATACTAAGCTAAATTCTCTGACATTTGAACCTGACAAATAGCTAAATCGACCAAAAAGACTCTAAGTGCAACATTTTAAACCATGATTTAGTTATCTAATTTGATCAAGTAGATGAATACACTAGTATTTCTTAGTTATAGCAGACTACCTGCCTTAATGAGAGCTTCAAAACAAAATGTCCATGAGCACCAAATTGAACGTCAATGAAATCATGAACTAAGGAAATGCCAGGTATAACTATTTGTTTTCCTCAGATCAGAGTTGGAAGTAAACCTGCTCACCCAGCTTAGAAAAATTAGCAGAGAGAATAGACGGTGAGACAATTATGTCGTTCTTTGAGTATTTTTCAACTCGTGCTGATGCCTTGACCGTAGTTTGAAGCTTCCTCCTGAAATTTCTTACGGATAGAACGTGAGCAGAATAGAATGAAAACAGCTGCCTATCATGGAGTTTCAAACAACATCATGCAACTAATACGCTGCTCTAGGTTAATACATCATTTCCTTGCCGAAGTAACAGAGGCCAATACTGTTATCAAGTAAATAATAAGAATAACAGAGACTATTATATTAAACGCTTAGAAGGATAGCCAACAAAGAACATAAGGCCAACCGCAACATAAATCCAGTCTTGACCAGAACGGGATTCACAAATAGGAACAACTCGCAGAAAGAGGGCCTATTGAAGATGGAACAGATTCTCACACCAATTTTGCGAACTGGATCCGGGAAAAAAACAATCTCAAGCAACCAAGAACGAGGGGAAAAGGAGGTGGTGGGGGCGAGACCTGACGCCGATACTGTCGCGCCACGGGGAGAGAGAGAGCCTGCGTGGGCGTCCGCGGTGGGGCACCGCAATCGCCACCGCAGACGAAGAGGAAGCGGCTGCCATGGTGATCATGTCTTCCTTATGCGTCGGGTCGCCGCGCTCTTCACCTCGCCTTCAAACCACTACGAGAAGAGGGCAGGAAACGAAAACTGACCATATATGGATTTATGAGATGGAGAAACAGATAAGAAGAAGACCATGAGAGCCCTAATTCTCAGCCTCACCCTCGTTATGTTATCTACTGATCTTGTTATCTACTGATCTCGGCGTTGGGACGAACCAAGAAGCAAAGGCGGAGAAAACTCCCTCTAAATTACACGCAATTAGATGGGCCCGCTTCCAGGATTTTATTTATTTATTTATTATATATAATAAACTTTTTTTTATATGAACTGCAATTATATAAAACATACGAGTTAGAAGCCAGTCAGCCTTGTGGTTGAGCTCAAATCAACTACAGTTATATAAAACATACCAGCCGGAACCCAATCAATCTGGTGATTAAACTCGGATCGACAAGACATTGACTCAATCGAGTCCACGAAACCAACCATAATTATATCGAACCAGAATCGACGTAACCTCGTGATTGGGTTCGAAACGACAAAAAATTAACCCAACCCAATCCAATCCACGAAACCAACCATAATTATATCGAACCAGAATCGACGTAACCTCGTGATTGGGTTCGAAACGACAAAAAATTAACCCAACCCAATCCAATCCACGAAACCAACTTCAATTATATAAAACATGCGAGCGAGTCGACTTGGCTCGTCCTCGGGCTCGGATCAAGAAATTGCCTCCATCTTAAAATCCACACAATTATATATAGCATACGTCTCTTAAAACTGAATACAAAGTTTATTTGCACCGATCTTAAAGCATATCCTCCAGAAATTGCAATGATGAGCGACGATTTGACCACGTCAAACGTAGCCGTTGCAAGGAAAATTAATGAAGCACAGCAAAATTAGGACATACATGAATTCGACCGTTACATCCTTCCGTTTCAAAAAGCCATCACCATTCCTTGCCTCTTCCGTCACTTCGACGATCGAACACAAACATGAAGGTAAGTATCGAGGAGCACCTGCAGCAGCTACGATCCAAGGCCACGGAGCTCCTCCTCCGGGAGGACTGGAATGAATACATCAACCTCTACTCCCGCTTCATCTCCCTCTGCCGCAGCCACCTCCTCGCGGCCCGCAGTGGCGTCACATCCGATTCCCTCCATAAGACCCTCTGCCTCGCCCTCTCCAACCGCGCCGAGGCCCGCTTCCGCTCCCGCGACCTCCCCGGCGCACTCGAGGACTGCGACGACGCGCTCGACCTCGACCCGGCTCACCTCAAGTCCCTCCTCTGCAAAGCCAAAGTCTTGCTCGACCTCGACCGCTACTCGTCGGCGTCCGAGTGCCTCAAGTTGGCGCTCGCAAGCCAGCCTTCCGGCGGTGCCGCCGACGTGGTTCGGGGGCTCTTGTACCGATGCCGGAAGCTGGAGGCACAGTCCAGGACCGGAGGCTTCGACCTCTCTGACTGGATCTTGAACGGATTCAGCGAGAAATGCCCGGATTTGGCAGAATACATCGGCCCCGTCGAGATCCGGAGATCCATCAAAGGCGGAAGAGGGCTTTTTGCCACCAAGAATGTGGAGGCGGGGACGCCACTGGTTGTGACAAGGGCAGTAGTGGTTGGAAGAGGGATACTGCCGGAATCCGGCGACCGGCATGGCGAGAGTGCTCGGATGGTGATGTGGAAGGACTTCGTCGACAAGATTCTCGATGTCGCTGAGAAATGCAGCAGAACACTTTGCTTGATCTACCAACTATCCGCAGGGACCGGGCAAGGTGAGCTGGACGTTCCTGACATAGGCCTGTTCAAGCCAGAGGCAGCCGAGGAGCTCTTCGTTCTCAAGAGCAAAAAGCCAGACGTGGGTAGAATATTGAAGGTCTTAGACGTCAATTGCCTGCGAGAAGAGGGATTCTCCGCAGGGATCCACGGAAAGGACAGCAACTACATCGGAGTGGGGCTGTGGATACTGCCATCCTTTGTGAACCATTCTTGCAGCCCGAGCGCGAGGAGGCTGCACGTTGGCGACCGGGTGGTCGTTCACGCGTCCCGCGACGTGAAGGCCGGCGAGGAGATCACGTTCGCTTATTTCGACGTGCTCTTGCCGCTCGACGACCGAAGGGCGATGGCGCAGGGATGGGGATTCGAGTGCAGCTGCGAGAGGTGCAGATTGGAGTCGTCTGTCGGCTTCAGGCAGGAGATGAGGGAGCTGGAGATGGTTATGAAGAGTGGGACCAACTTAGACGGAGTTGCAGTGAAACTGGAAGAGGGGATGAGTAGATGGACGGTGAAGGGGAAGGCAAAAGGTTTCCTGAGAGCATCGTTTTGGCCTGCTTATTCCGGCGTTTATGAGTCTGAGAAGCTGACGAGGAGATGCGGACGGCGGATTCCGGCGGTGTCCATGGCTGTGCAGAGCGTATCAGAAGCCGTGGGAGGGGACGAGAGGATCTTGAGGGCGTTGTTGAGGAGACTGAAGAGAGGTGGAGGTGATGCCATGGAGATGGACAAGGCGATGAGGCTGGGAAGAGGCACGTACGGCAAGATCATGAAGAAAGCGGCGATGAAAGCTATGTTTGAGGTTGCTTTGGTCCACAATGGCAATTGACTGTGGCCGGTCCTCCCCCTTATTTCCATTGTTTTACGTTGTGCATACGCTTATGCACTTAACATGGTTAAAGAAAGTCTTGACCAGGTTTTTCTTCTGCATTAACGAACTTATTTTATGAAGATTACTATTTGCAATATTTTTATTTATTATTTTTATTTTTATTTTAAAATTTTTTATTCATAAATTGAACGTAAATATCATATTTTCTTTCTCTTCTTTTTTTTTTTTTTTTCGGGAAGGAGTTCGAGCGGTTATCGTGCGGACGTCGATGGCATCAATAATGAGCTGAAAAGCGTTGGAGAAAGAGATGAGTGATGTCGAATGAAAATAAAATGTTATAGGAAAAAAAATAAAAGATAAAATCGTAGCTATAAATATTAAAATAAATATTTTATTATTTTTAAAGAGATTATCAATAACAAAAGAATGGTGAATGGTAAATTCCATGTTATTAATTGAATCTTAATTTGGATGGAGCTTTAAGCTGTGATACTAAACCAAATGATAAATTAATGGAGTTTATGTCATAACGAATCGATTCAGAATTTTTTTATAAAAAATAATCAGAATAAGAGGATAAATATTAAATTTATAAATAATGGTGTCCTGAATAAATTCTCAACAGAGAAAAAGCCATTCAATAAATAAAAATATATTAGTGTGAGCTTTTATGGAGAAATTGTTCATATAATAATGCAAACTAGATATCAATGGCTTAAAAGAGGGCCAAGACAACTGGACGGCTAAGATTAGAGGATTTATGAACTGGATGATCAAACTAGAGAGCATCCCCCTGCGCGGCGCGGGCGCACTACTCACTTCGCTTTACCTCGTCGCCCTTCATGATACGGAAGTCCGGCAACAAGCGGCACCAACCGGCGGTATGGCGGCGCTGCCGCACCATCCGCTCCCTGAGGCAGATGCACGCCCGTATGGTTGTCACTGGGTTCCTCTCCGACGCCTCCGCCCTTCGGGAACTGCTCTTCTCCGCGGCCGTTGCGGTCGCGGGCGCCGTGCCTTACGCCCTCCAACTGTTCGACCGAATCCCCCGCCCGGACCACTTCATGTGGAACACCGTCATCCGCGGGGCTGCCCACACCTCCACGCCCTCGGACGCCATCTCCCTGTTCACGCGCATGGAGAGAGCCGGCACACGGCCTGACAAACGCACCTTCCCCTTCCTCCTCCGCGCTTGCACCAAGCTCTCCGAACCCGCGTTGGGTTCCCAATTCCATGCCAAGATCACAAAATTTGGTCTGGAATCAGATTCCTTTGTCAGGAACGCACTCATTAACATGCATGCGAATTGCGGCGACTTGGCAGTGGCTGATTCACTCTTCGATGGGTCTGCTAGACGGGACGTCGTAGCGTGGTCCGCGTTGATTGCAGGCTATGCAAGAAGAGGCGAGCTGACCATCGCACGTCAGCTGTTCGACGATATGCCGTCCAAGGATTTGATCTCTTGGAATGTCATGATCACTGCATGTGCGAAACGAGGGGAGATGGCAATGGCACGGGAGTTGTTCGAACGGGTTCCCGAAAAGGATGTTGTGTCATGGAATGCGATGATCGCCGGATATGTGCAATGCGGGGAGCATGATCAAGCGATGGAGGTTTTTGAACAGATGCATGTTGCAGGGGAGCAGCCTGATGAGGTTACCATGCTGAGCTTGCTTTCTGCATGCGCTGATGCTGGAGTTCTGGATATCGGCAAGAGGATACATGTCTCCCTGATGGAGATGTGCTCTAGAAATGGGCTTTCTACATGTCTTGGCAATGCATTGATAGACATGTATGCAAAGTGTGGGAGCATTCAAGGAGCAATGGAGGTTTTCCGGGGGTTGAGGGAGAAGAACCTATCAACATGGAACTCGATTGTTGGAGGATTAGCAATCCATGGTCATTTTGAAGACTCATTATATTTATTTGAAGACATGCTTAAGAAGAAACTGAGACCGGATGAGATCACTTTCGTTGGCGTCCTGGTTGCTTGCAGTCATGGTGGGATGGTCGAACAGGGAAAGAGATACTTTTGCCTGATGCAGAATGAGTATGGGATTGAACCAAATATCAAGCATTATGGTTGTATGGTGGACATGCTTGGGCGTGCAGGACTTCTGAAAGAAGCATTTGAATTTATAGATAGTATGAAGATTGAGCCAAACCCAATTGTGTGGAGGGCACTGCTTGGAGCTTGTCGAATCCATGGCGATGTCAAGTTGGCTGAGCGAGCTAATGAGCAGTTGCTGAGGATGAGGAATGATGCAAGTGGGGACTTTGTGTTGCTCTCCAATATTTATGCTTCTAGAGGAGAGTGGGGTGGAGTGGAGAAGGTGAGGAAGTTGATGGTTGACAGAGGAGTTAGCAAGGAGGCTGGCTGCACCCTGTTTGATACTGATAGTAAAGAGCTTATGCAATTTTTGTCACAGGAGAAGCCTGGTTTAAGGATGAAGGAAGCTGCTTGATTGATACTACTTTCATGAAGAATGTTCTATGCATATCAACTTCCTCTGGCATCTGCACGAAGTGCTGGGGGCTATAAAGTATGCAAATCTGGAGTTCCAAATGAGATCCTGAGGTGATACTTTTCTCATGGCTATGGAGATTTTATATAAAGGTAGAAACAATTCCTTTTTTCTTTTCTACAAGCAGCCATGTAGAGTAGCATCAGGAGGAAATCATGTGACAGCATAATTTACCACCTGCTGGCAATGTAGAGTGTTGCCATTTGATGGGCATTATTGGGGGCATGAACTAGTTATGGGAGACATGAAATGCATCTGCAATTTGCAAAATTGGAGTCAGTAGCGGAGACAAGCAGTGAGAACAAAAGGTTTCAGAAGCTGGAGCCAGACAAATGGTTCTTAAGAAACGGTGAGGCAGGTCTTGACTCTCTTCAAATTCTTAATGCTGCAGCTTAATGAATTTTAAGGACTGAATTTGAATCTTACTTGTGCTTCTTATTTCTCTCGTCGCCAAATCTGCAACCTCTCAGCTTTGTAGCATATATACAACTATTAGGCACAAAAAATCATGAAACTGTCAACAACTTTTTACTGATATTTGGCTGTTCATCAGTTTGACATACACTCCCAACAACATTCTTAATCTAGATTAAGAAGTGTACAAACTCAGCATGAAAAGTAGAACATGTGATTTACAAGAGTAGCAAATATGGACTACCATTCTTTCAGCTATTTGTGAGTGGCTATATTTACGATGTCTTCTTCTCCTTGCTTGTTTGCCATTCTCTGCGAGCACCCTCAATCTTTGCATAGACACCAGCATGGAAACCAGGGTATGGTTAATAACCACATAGATTTTTCATCACCTGCTTTTCTGCAACAATGTAAATCCGCAACCTCTCAGCTTTGTAGCATATATACAACTATTAGGCACAAAAAATCATGAAACTGTCAACAACTTTTTACTGATATTTGGCTGTTCATCAGTTTGACATACACTCCCAACAGCATTCTTAATCTAGATTAAGAAGTGTACAAACTCAGCATGAAAAGTAGAACATGTGATTTACAAGAGTAGCAAATATGGACTAGCATTCTTTCAGCTATTTGTGAGTGGCTATATTTACGATGTCTTCTTCTCCTTGCTTGTTTGCCATTCTCTGAAACTGTCAACAACTTTTACTGAGCACCCTCAATCTTTGCATTGACACCAGCATGGAAACCAGGGTATGGTTCATAACCACACAGATTTTTCATCACCTGCTTTTCTGCAACAATGTAAATCCGACTCTAGGAAATAAATCTTCACAAACTACTGACTCTAAATGATTACCTCAAGCAAAGCAAAGAATGGAGCAGTCAGTAAGGCCTGCACAAGGTTATCAAGAAGAGCTGGAGCTCTCTTCTGCCAGAGTTGTAAGAATATGGATTAGTTTTGTCTGATGAACAACCATATGGCTTCAAAAATAGGAAATTCTAGAGAACATCGTAATTTTAGTGGGAGTACCTCGAAAAGCCCGTGGCCTAAAAATTGCCCAGTCCAGCAAAATAATTGTGCAACCAGAACAACCTGGAGGAGAGATTGGCCCTGACCATAAGCTCAATCAAACAAGAAACAAATGTCATACCTTCTAAAATACATCAGCACTCTTCATCTATAGCAACAAAATCAATATTTCTTATAGTTTTTGTTCTTGTGGAATAAAATCAGCCTTGCACGCTAAAATCTAAGACTGAGGTGCATATTTCTCTTTATATATTTACAATAAAATGCTGAAGATTGCTTTGTAATTTATTATGCTCCTGGTTAAATTTAACATGCTATAATGTGAATGAAGTACCTATTCATGACATTTAGGGAACTCCAGTGTGCCATGGTGAGTAAACTACTCCAAGCTTATTGTTTTGCATTAAATAAAGATATAACACCGAAATTTTAGAGGTTTTGCATCTTTCTCCTACAATTAAGTCATAAATGTTTGTACAAAGATTTTGTTTCAGAACACTCTGTAGAAAGCAAAGAAACAGTGAAACTCTTACATGATGCAGCCAAAAGAAATACGCATTGGAGGTTTTGTATATTGCATTTTTCTTATTATAATGGCTGTTGCTGTTACAACATTTCATCTCTTATAGATAACATATGTCATGCATCTAACAGAGTTTTTTTTTTTTTTTCTCCAGTTATTGATTGATTTGTTTTATTTGGTAGTATGCCATTTTTACTTATTTTTATATATTTAGATCGAGGATATCTCATGAAAAGAAGGTGTGGTACTCATAAATTTATAGAAACAACTATGTCAAGACATGTGAATGATACTGCTAGCAATATACATCCAAAAGGCTACTTGAGTGTGACTGATGGTAATATGTAACATTGTGAATAGAGATTTTGTCTTCCCCTTTGAGAGGAAATGCTGATGCAGTGACTACAAATTAATATGTGCGTGCGGTTAGAGTAATAGAAGTTTGGACTGGGACATGGGCAGATAAAAAGCACTAGATGGCATAATAAGCAACAAAGGAAGATTGTCAAATCATGAAAACCAAAATTTGCCTGATTGCCAACTTTTAGAGTGTCAGAAACATTAGAAAATTGGTCTCTATCAGCAAAAACTGTCAGGTATCCATGCAAACTATCTATAGAATCTGCTATAACAATTCCCTCTTCCTATTGTATGAAGAAACAATTTCCAAGCTTGTTTAAGGACAAAGACTGTGCTTTGAAGAGGGAAAACATGTAGTTCTTATGAGAGTCAGCAGCGGGAGAAAGTTGGAAACAAAACTGATCCTAAATATTTGAATTGACATTGATTCCATATTTCTGCTGGTACTCCAACAGAGGAGGAAACAAGATCATTAGGTTCATCCAAAGTTTATAGGTTGGTGAAGCTGGTAATGGACGGTGTTATAGATGGCTATGGTTTTGAATAGCTTCCATAACTGTGAGATCTCATAAGGAGCTGAACATGGTATGTTTATGATGCAGGTTTCAGCTCCGTGGGAGGTGACATTAGTATGCCTTTCGTTTTGGATTGTCATTTGCAATTCAAAGGTCATTGGGAAGAAGATCTGAGCGGTCTCCACAGAAGATGATTAAGAAGCGCAAGAGACAGTGCAGCAGATGTACTTCAGGTAGAAGAGAAGGAGAGAGCAGTGGATGGGCTGCACCAACATCACCTTCGAAGCAAGAGAAAAGCCAAGGCGACTCGCGAGGCAACCGCTGCCGGCCCAGCAGAGGACGCAGAGGATCGCGGCCAAGGATCCGGCTCTCCGATCCAAGAGCGCATAAAACAGCCCGAAGGCCACCGCAAAGGCGAGGCCGAGGTCGACGGCCAGGACGCCACCGCCGAGCCAGGAGGGCAGGTCGAGGAGCGGCGGGGTGAAGTGGAGGAGGAGGAGGGAGGTGTAGAAGATTGGCCAGACGAAGAGGGTGTGGATGAGGACGTTGGTCGGGTTGCTGTGATACGCTCCGTAGAAGGCGAAGTGCTTCTCCAGATCGAGCATCTCGCCGGCCACGGACGAAAGGCGAGCGAGGTGACGGCGCAGAGACATGACGTCGTGGTAGTACGTGAGGAAGAAGACGAAGGGAAAGCGAGGAGGTGGGGTGCAATGCAACAGCACCCGGATTTGGCTGAGGTGAGAGGGAATAGTTTGAGATCAGCGGGCGGCAGTACTTTCGAGACTGGTTTGTGTTGTCTGTGGGTGTGGGGATATTTTGACTTGATTGATTGCCCCCCGTTTGTGACAGCCATGGTTTGTTAATCTTGTGGGTTGACCAGAAATATATTAATGCGGAAGAGGATTTGAGAAGCGTTACCAAATAAAAAATATTGACAATTAAATTACATATAGATATATAATCTTTCCACATAAGTTACTTCCATACTGGTAGATCACTAGACGGTGGATTATCCCGAGCCGAATCCGGAGACTTGGTCTGAATCAATCTTAACGCAAGGCTAAATCCACTCCCGGAGTGGTCTTGGTGTGTAAGGGGCAGAAAGCTCAATGCTGACGGCGATCGTCGCAGCACAAGAAAACAATTCAACAACAACATCAAATAGGCAATTTTTGGACGTGCAAGCGTTCGCTCACGTGAGCGAAGCATTAAGTAGCATGTGCCACTCGAGGGTTATAGGATGTCGTGATAACTAATGTTTTGCACCACTGACTCTAGTCGCTGCAGCATGTGAAAATGGATCAATAATTGCCTAAAACCCTTGAAAGTCCACATTAATGGTTTTACATGCTACAGCTTTGTCTGGTTTTACATGCTACGACCACATTGATGGTGCAGATGTTAACAATCTCAGCACCTTGAAAGTCCCAAATTAATTTTTGCTACGACGGCCACGTTGCTAACTCTCACACGTTGATGGAGCAAATGTTCGCAAATGTTAACTAAACCGAATTAATCAATTTTGAATCGATTCGATCAGATGATTCTGAATCTATTCCAGTTCTAACTATACCATATCAAACCAGAAAAATATTCCAATTCTATTCAACCATTGACAGTTCGATTGGAACCGATTTGAACATGACATCACTCGCTCACGCACACAAAAAAAAAAAAAAGAGAGAGAGCAGCTATTTTTGCAAGTGCCACGACAAGCACAATATGCAATGAAAAATGTCAACCATTTTAATCCCTCGAACCCTCATAACATAACACAATGGGGTTCTCGAACAGGACAATTCCAATCCATGCTTCGCCCACCTGTTGGTCACCCACTCGCATGACAAAAAAATACGTTGATGTGACAAAGCAAACATTAACTATCTCATCACTGTGGAACCCCTGAATAGGGGTAGAGACCGTTAACCTATTACTGAAGCGTTGCTGCTGCTCAAACACCAGGCCCAGAATCCAGCATGACAATAACTGTAACCTCTGTGAGGGAGCAATAATAATTATAACTTAACCAGTTCTTAATTCACAAAGTTGTATGATCACCAAACTAATATACATCAGTTCTCGCATCGGATTGGATTGTAAAATATGGGGTCCCCACAACGCAGCTTCTAGGGTTGATTAGAACTAAAAAACTGACTCATACTATTAACGTGAAATAAGATAAGAGAGAGAGAGAGAGAGAGAGAGAGAGAGAGAGAGAGAGAGAGAGAGCATGTTAGACAGGATACCATGCACCCATGCTCGAAGAAAGTTCGAAGTCCGACCGGCAAACATGCATGCCAGACATTTACCAAAAACAATCTAAACATCTTCACTGCCATATAACAATCTTTATAGGGAAACAGAAAAAGAAATCATATTCAGAAATAATATACAGAAAATGCCAGCTACTACATCAAATATCAATACTTAATAAAGATGTTTTTACTAAACCTTTTCTTGCTCTCACCCCACATTAGAAAAATGGTTACTGAGCAGGAATAGCATATTAAACCTGCAATCTGAGACGCTGATAAGACTCACCCAGAAAATAAATTACGCATACATAATACCGATCAATAGAAATGAAAGATTTAAATACAAAGGACACAAGCAAATGACTCGGCACTTATGTCAGTCGTCAGCCACATCAGCCACCAAGATGATGATAGATCTTTTTTAGCTAACTGAGAAATCAGACACAAAACCACCTCGACTCAAATGACATTAGCAGCCATATAAAGAAAAAGGATCACATTAACGTGGTTGGTGCAACCAAGTCTTCTTGTTATGACCCTCAACTAGTGCTCAAGGAAAAGGACTGAAGTAACAACTAGTTCGAATGCCATATTTGAGTATGACATATCTATGAATAAATAAGCAAGCAAACAAGCACAATGATACTGATTAAGGCTGTTATCAGATTAAATGCAAGTTATCTATTAAGAAGGTATAATACAAAAACGAACTAGAATACGGGAATGATAGGCATAAAGGCAATTCAAATTCTTCCACTAGCAAAAAAGCCTTCACTTATTGAGTAAATCTAAAGTTTGTTACTGATCATTGAGATTCATATTGATAGGGGTGAATATTGAGGCCAATGATCAGCTGACATGTGTCCACATGCGTGGTAGTCGTGTCAACCGCATAGACAAAACTAGACTGCCCTTCGTTTGCCCACATGGACGTGAGTCCAAAGCAGAAAGTTGTGAGCTGCCTCCTCCCTTGTCGCCTATATGGACAAAACGACAAAAGTAGGCTGGTAGGGGCGATCAAGGGTTGCCTCCCCATAGAATATTTTGCCCCTCTACCAGCAGACATAGGATTGTTTTTAATTGCTCATCACCACAGTCACCTTCCTCGGGTTACTAATTTAAGTGTCAGAAGGACTACATCGGGAAACCTTTCCCAACCTTGATCTTCATACAAGTGACACATCGGGAGCTTGACATTTCTACCTCAGAGGCAACTCGGATAACCATACGCACACGGGTTAGAACCACATCAAGTTGACCAAGACGCCAATGACATCTTCCCATAACATTTTTGGCACTAGGAGGGCTTGATGTCATAGGAACGGCTACTCATTGATCCTCTCAATGAGCCTTCAAGTGAAGAGGCTTTGCCCCTGACTCGTAGTACTTTCACCCAAGGGAATAGTAACCACCCTTTCCACACATCAGTGCATTCACCTCGACGCAAACACCGATGAAATATTGACGTATATTCAACGACCTAAGTCTCTCACCCCAGGGTCGGCCTCGTGCCACTTACTCATCCCCATCGAGGTGTTATTAAACACCACTCAACAAGCGCAGACGTTAACAAGCATGATACAGGCTCTCGCTCTGCTCTAGTCCTAGTTGGCCCAACAGGTGATGCCACCAACTCAACCGCAATCCTTGGCTTCACCACCACTGGCACCCCGTCGAGATTCCTCGACTCAAAGCGATGCCAACATCCTAGGAGTATCCGAGGCCTGTCGAACGACCGACGGAGGGGGCACTTCGACCCCGACCATGGAATTCAACAAGCCGCACCATCCTTAGTCTACCCCGCTTGAATCTGAGACCCAATCAATGAACTTGACGAAGAACTCCTATAGGTCCAATTCAACAAATGGACCAATGTTTGAAGAAGATGCAACGAAAGCTCTAGCAATCAAAGGGGGAGCGTTGGTCAACCCCACCTCGGGTTGATTACCGTTCACCCAAAAATTAAGAACCAATGCCAACGAGCTTCCATCATTTGTCCTTGAAAGTGTTCACCGGAAATGTCAATTCGATGAAGCACATTGCAACTTTTCACGCCCAAATATCTCTATATGGCACCTCAACGCCTTAATGTGTCACACCTTCCGACCATGTTAAGAGGTCGAGCGCACGAGAATGGTATGCTCGCTTGAACCCACTTTCCATATGATCTTTCGCTCGGCACTAGTGAGAGTTCGAGCTACACTTCCTCAGAACATATGCCCTCGACCTTCAACGACAACACTCGGACTCCAACAACTCACTGCACTTCGTCGCTTTCTGGTTCACAAATCAGATCCAGTGTAACAGATACTCATCCATCACTCATAATACTGACTTCATGATGGGGCTCAGGCCCTCTCACCTCTTTTGGTTGCTAATAGAGAGACCATTGACAATTGTACCCAAGGCACTCCAAATGGTCAATCAATATATTATCGTCAAAGCAATAGTCTCGACCAAGCACGAAGAGTCACACAAGAGACCGAAGCATGAGCAATCACAGCCAACCCCAACCACGAGGTCACCTTGACGAAAAAGAAATGAACGACCGAGCTACCTCACCCGAGGTCCGAGTTAACCCTCTTAAATATGACTAAAACTTAAGTTCTTACAGATAAAAGAGAAAAGGCTCTTAAGGGACCCTCACCTAATGAATACCCCATTGATGAAAAGAGGTACTGTCGATTCCACCGGGTTCACAATCACGACACTGAAAATTGTCGTGACTTGAAAGAGCAAATTGAAGAGCTTATACATCGAGGACACCTTGAGCGATTCGTTTGAAACCATTGGAAACCTTCACCCCAACCTCAGGATGGAAAGGTAGATTGATGTTATCATCGGTGGACCTGACTGGAGGGGGATAACTCCTCAACCAGTAAGACTTATGCCCGAGCTACCATCGAAAAGTGCCCGAGGATGGAGGGCGACCTAAAAATAACCTTCAAAATGGAAAAGACAGAGTACCTCGACTTGAATCATGATAATGCCTTAGTGGTCTCTGTAAGAATGATCAACACCCAAGTTAAAAGGGTCATGATTGACACAAATAGCTCTGCTGATATATTCTACTTTGATGCTTTCTAAAAACTTGGGTTGCCAACTAACGACTTTACCCCAAATTCTAGTTTGGAACTTTCGATAGCTTAAATTCATAAAAACATCTGACGTAACATAGATAATAAATAAATAGGAGTTAATATCATTCCGATTGCCATTACAAAAGTAATTAGCATTTTTGGCATTAAAAGGTATTTTGGACTAGTAATTATTCCAAAAAATACTAATAATTCCGCAACAAAACCACTCATTCCTGGCAATGCAAGAGAAGCCATCGAAAAACTACTGAACATGGTAAATAGTTTTGGCATTGGGATCGATACCCCCCCCATTTCGTCGAGATAAACAAGACGTATTCTATCACAACTCGTTCCTGCCAAGAAAAAAAGTGCAGCACCAATAAATCCATGAGAGAGTATTTGTAAAATGGCACCGTCCAATTCCGATTATGAAACCAATTCTTATCATTCTTCACCCATGTGATAAATGAACGTGTCCAAAGATTCAAAAAAAAAACCCTTAGCTTATAGAGTTCAATGCTTTTCCCAAGTCGAAGAAGGTCAACTACTAATTGATCGCCTTTGTTTGATGTGTTCGATTCAGTACAGTACGACCTACAACTACATCAAAGCTACAGGGCCATTCACTATAAAGTTAGAAGTAAATTAACCTAGCCCTAGCCTATAATTTAGGAAGTGTTGCTTCTAGTATAGGTTAGTTGTCGACCTAACGATCATGGTCATGACATGTTGTTGATATTCAATGAGTTTATAGGAGACAAAGACTACCACGAAATTCAACCATAAACCAACACCCCGATTACCTTCGTCACTAAAGCATCATAACTCTTTCCAAAGAAGTTGGAGCATAGGAATGTCAACCACTACATAAGCCGCCGATTTAAGAAAGCTCTTTGAGCTTCCCTTCATTTGTTACTAAGGGTGGCACATACAACAGTTGGAAGTTATATGGCCCTTACTATGTACCTAACCCTTCGCTCCAAGGGATCGTAGAACAGAAAGCGCCTTCTAATCAACTCGAGAGAAGGGGCCTATGTATTTGCATGACCCCCGCAGATTTGACCCTACCTACGCTTGGAGCCAATCCCCTAGTGGTCCTGCCACCACGTCGTAGAACGAGATCACTTTTTACTACTCGCCACCACACTCACCTTCCTCAGGTTACTAACTTGGGCGTCGAACGAACTAGGTCGGAAAACTTCTCCCGACCTTGGCCTTTGTATAGGTGACACCTTGGGAACTCAACATTTCCACCTCGGAGGCATCTTCAACAACCCTACGCACATGGGTCAGAACCACGTTAGGCCAACCAAAACGTCAACGCCATCTTCTCGTAACACATCATAACATATTGAGAATCTAATTAGAATCAATTATAAGCTCCTTGAATGAATATGTCAGTACAATTAAAAAAGTTGAAACCATAGCAAATCTGGTGTAGTGATATTATGTGCTTAAAAAACAAAGTGTGAAAAAAAAATGATAGTTATCTGGTTCCAAGATTTGATATGTGAACAGAAGTATACATGTAATCTGTTTGGCTTAAAACATTACAACCACACAACAAAGGTTCTTGATGAGATTTTATTATAAAATTTAGGAAAGCATCATCTCAATCCAACTGAAAATAGTACATAAGCAATAAAAAAATAGCAATTTAACAGCAAAAATTTTGAAACACGATAGTTGTGATGCTTGATGAGATTTCATGGCACTAGAAAAGCATCAACCTCGATTCAACTAAAATATGTATGAGTGCAAAAACAAAATGTAGCAACTCAGCAGCAGAACGTTGCCATTCCAATAGTTTCAATATATAATTTGTGGGTGGATAACATTAAAAAAAAAATTCACCTCTACTTAGTATGTCTACAGATCATGCAGTTACGTAGAAGCTAACTAATATTTTCATAGTTTCTGGGCATATGACTAATCTTTAGATTTAAAAACACAAATGCATGCAAAAAGCAAAAAACACATCATACAAGATTCTATGCATGCACATAAATGAAATGGGACAAAAGACAAAGATGACAAGATAAAAACTTATTCCGCATAGAATGCATGCAGAATTAGAATGTTGTAACTATACCTTGCCAAAACTTGCATATTTACCACTCTCAACATCATCAAATCAAGCAAAATGGCATAGTTTGCATACAAACCAGAAGCAATAGCAAGGAATGAATAATTTCCTACCTTCCAGATAGTTTCTTCAGTAAATATTCAAGATAATTGAAATTCCTTGAAAGCCTTCAATATCAACCTGAACATAGATGAGCTTGCAGACTTCAACACTGATTTGCAGCATGGAAAATTGTAAACGGCAAATCAGTGAAACCCATCCCTTGTGAATTTATAATAATTCCTAAAACACATTCTTTTTTAAAAAAACTTATAAAGGACATGGATTCACGAATTTAAGTCAAATAGTTTTACCCAAAAGTCTCTTGCATTTCATGCATACAAGGTCAACTGCCCATCCCTTGTGAATTTATAATGGTTCCTAAAGCACATCCTTTTCAAAGACCTTACAAAGGAATTGGACTCATGAAGTTAGAGCAAGTAGTTTTACCCAAAGTCTTCCACATTTCATGCATAGAAGACCAATGCCCTCGAACAAATAAGAGTTTAAAGACAAATTTATGATTCAAACAAAAGAGGAAATGAGAGGACATATGTTTAGTGTTATCACAAATGATTCAGAAAGAATGCTTAAAAGGTTTCTATCAAGCAAGACACTCAAATACTTCCCCAATCATTTTAGGATCAGTATCACTTCTACGTTATTGGCAAGCTACTCAAAACTTACTATTGAGACACTGGGGTTCAAAAGTACAAGAAGTCATAAGATTCTGAAGTTCATACAAATGCTTCAAACAGAGCGATGCCCATCACAAAGCATATGTTATTTGGTTAAACACTAAAGGTACATAAAAAATCAAATGGTGGATTATGTTGCATGTAGGCCATAAGATCTCAAACTCTGTTCGTCTGGCTTCTGGTTTAGGCTTGAGGCTTCATATAGGTTGGCTCCAGACTTCTCAGACCTCAGCTGTTTTAATAGGATGGAAAGGCAACAAAGGTTAAAAAATCAGGTGCATTAGAAGTCTAATATAGGTGGGGTTGGTAGGTAAAAGACAGGAAAGCGATCAGAAATCAATTGAGTTATATACGAAATTTTAAAGCCAATTGTTGCAATCCAAAAGATAAGGTAAAGGGAGCAGTCTACCTGTTGGACCTAATTCATTGGGGATACTAGTAACCATGATGTTTCCCATGGGAAACAGGCTTTGGACCAGATAACCTGGTAAAACAAGCTACTAATCAGGGATCAAATAGAGAAGCATAGAACTTTTTATGGATAGAATAAAAGTTGATTTATAGCAAGGAAATAATGTGAACAGGTAGTAGACTACTAACACATTCCAGATAGATGGTCAAAAGCACCAGAAGGAAATATTTACTCAAGGAAAAAGGAACTGCTCTTATTAAGAATAGTAGTGATGTGGTAGGTGAAGGCATCAAATTTCCATGACTTACTGTGCTTCTAGGAGGTCATTTTTATATTAATTTTGAATTACATTTTGATAAATGTATTTAACAAGATTTATATATCTAAATCTTCCAGCATATATTTTTTTGTTAATTTAGACTTTTTATTTTTTTTAGTAATGTCTTTAGTTAAGGTCAACCCACCAATCCTTGATCCAATCCCAAATCAGAAGATCAGGAAAACCCAGAGCTCAAAATTAATAATATAAGCAAGAATTGGTTCCTCTCATGATGTTTCTTCATATTATCTTCAATCTGAATTAAAATGAGGATATTAACAACACTAAATTGTGATAACATATTAAGAGACACTTACCCAGCACTGCCAGAGCGGAAGAGTATCCACTATATGCACCATAACTACCACCTCTCTAAAAAAATGCAGCAAACATATTGACAATTAAATTACATATAGATATATAATCTTTCCACATAAGTTACGCATACTGGTTCAACGTGGTGCTTTTGGAATGAATATGGCCATTACTGAGCCGCAGCCACCTCCTCGCGGCCCTGCAGAAGCGACATCAGTCCAGCGCGCGGAGGCCTGCTTCCACCTCCCCGGCGCACTAGCAAGTCCCTCCTCTGCCAAAGCCAAAGTCTTGGTCCGGAGCCGCCGACGTGGTTCGGGGCTCTTTGCAGGACCGGAGGCTTCGACCTCTCTGACTGGATCTTGAACGGATTCAGCGAGAAATGCCCGGATTTGGCAGAATACATTCGAGATCCGGAGATCCATCAAAGGCGGAAGAGGGCTTTTTGCCACCAAGAATGTGGAGGCGGGGATGCCACTGGGGCAGTAGTGGTTGGAAGAGGATACTGCCGGAATCCGGCGACCGGCATGGCGAGTGGTGATGTGGAAGGACTTCGTCGACAAGAAATGTCGCTGAATTTGCTTGAAACTATCCGCATCGTCGTTCAAGCCAGAGGCACCGAGGAGCTATGAATATTGAAGGTCTTACAATTGCCTGCGAGATTCTCCGCAGGGATCCACGGAAAGCGACAGCAACTATCAAATAGGTCCTTTGCCATTCTTGCATTTGGCACTACCGGGTGGTCGTTCACGCGTCCTTGCGACGTGAAGGCCGGCGATAGATCACGTTCGCCATTTCCGTGCTCTTGCCGCTCGACGACCGAAGGGCGATGGCGCAATGGGGATTCGAGTGCAGCAGAGGTGCAGATTGGAGTCACTGTCGGCTTCAGGCAGGAGATGAGGGAGCTGGAGATGGTTATGAAGAGTGGGACCAACTTGACGGAGCAGTGAAACTGGATGAAGGGGATAAAAAGGTTTCCTAATCGTTTTGGCCTGCTTATTCCTTTATGAGTCTGGAAAGCTGACGAGGAGATGCGGACGGCGGATTCCGGCGGTGTCCATGGCTGTGCAGAGCGTATCAGAAGCCGTGGGAGGGACGAGAGGATCTTGAGGGCGTTGTTGAGGAGACTGAAGAGAGGTGGAGGTGATTGCCATGGAGATTGAGGCTGGGAAGAGGCACGTACGGCAAGATCATGAAGAAAGCGGCGATGAAAGCTATGTTTGAGGTTGTTTTGGTCCACAATGGCAATTGACTGTGGCCGGTCCTCCCCTTATTTCCATTGTTTTACGTTGTGCATACGCTTATGCACTAACATGGTTAAAGAAAGTCTTGACCAGGTTTTTCTTCTGCATTAACGAACTTATTTTATGAAGATTACTATTTGCAATATTTTTATTTATTATTTTTATTTTTATTTTAATTTTTTTTATTCATAAATTGAACGTAAATATCATATTTTCTTTCTCTTCTTTTTTTTTTTTTTTTCGGGAAGGAGTTCGAGCGGTTATCGTGCGGACGTCGATGGCATCAATAATGAGCTGAAAAGCGTTGGAGAAAGCGATGAGTGATGTCGAATGAAAATAAAATGTTATAGGAAAAAAATAAAAGATAAAATCGTAGCTATAAATATTAAAATAAATATTTTATTATTTTTAAAGAGATTATCAATAACAAAAGAATGGTGAATAAATTCCATGTTATTAATTGAATCTTAATTTGGATGGAGCTTTAAGCTGTGATACTAAACCAAATGATAAATTAATGGAGTTTATGTCATAACGAATCGATTCAGAATTTTTTTATAAAAAATAATTAGAATAAGAGGATAAATATTAAATTTATAAATAATGGTGTCCTGAATAAATTCTCAACAGAGAAAAAGCCATTCAATAAATAAAAATATATTAGTGTGAGCTTTTATGGAGAAATTGTTCATATAATAATGCAAACTAGATATCAATGGCTTAAAAGAGGGCCAAGACAACTGGACGGCTAAGATTAGAGGATTTATGAACTGGATGATCAAACTAGAGAGCATCCCCCTGCGCGGCGCGGGCGCACTACTCACTTCGCTTTACCTCGTCGCCCTTCATGATACGGAAGTCCGGCAACAAGCGGCACCAACCGGCGGTATGGCGGCGCTGCCGCACCATCCGCTCCCTGAGGCAGATGCACGCCCGTATGGTTGTCACTGGGTTCCTCTCCGACGCCTCCGCCCTTCGGGAACTGCTCTTCTCCGCGGCCGTTGCGGTCGCGGGCGCCGTGCTTACGCCCTCCAACTGTTCGACCGAATCCCCCGGACCACTTCATGTGGAACACCGTCATCCGCGGGGCTGCCCACACCTCCACGCCCTCGGACGCCATCTCCCTGTTCACGCGCATGGAGAGAGCCGGCACACGGCCTGACAAACGCACCTTCCCTTCTTCCTCCTCCGCGCTTGCACCAAGCTCTCCGAACCCGCGTTGGGTTCCCAATTCCATGCCAAGATCACAAAATTTGGTCTGGAATCAGATTCCTTTGTCAGGAACGCACTCATTAACATGCATGCGAATGGGCGACTTGGCAGTGGCTGATTCACTCTTCGATGGGTCTGCTAGACGGGACGTCGTTGCATGGTCAAGCGTTGATTGCAGGCTATGCAAGAAGAGGCGAGCTGACCATCGCACGTCAGCTGTTCGACGATATGCCGTCCAAGGATTTGATCTCTTTGGAATGTCATGATCACTGCATGTGCGAAACGAGGGAGATGGCAATGGCACGGGGAGTTGTTCGAACGGGTTCCCGAAAAGGATGTTGTGTCATGGAATGCGATGATCGCCGGATATGTGCAATGCGGGAGCATGATCAAGCGATGGAGGTTTTTGAACAGATGCATGTTGCAGGAGCAGCCTGATGAGGTTACCATGCTGAGCTTGCTTTCTGCATGCGCTGATGCTGGAGTTCTGGATATCGGCAAGAGGATACATGTCTCCCTGATGGAGATGTGCTCTAGAAATGGGCTTTCTACATGTCTTGGCAATGCATTGATAGACATGTATGCAAAGTGTGGGAGCATTCAAGGAGCAATGGAGGTTTTCCGGGGGTTGAGGGAGAAGAACCTATCAACATGGAACTCGATTGTTGGAGGATTAGCAATCCATGGTCATTTTGAAGACTCATTATATTTATTTGAAGACATGCTTAAGAAGAAACTGAGACCGATGAGATCACTTTTGTCGGCGCCCTGGTTGCTTGCAGTCATGGTGGGATGGTCGAACAGGGAAAGAGATACTTTTGCCTGATGCAGAATGAGTATGGGATTGAACCAAATATCAAGCATTATGGTTGTATGGTGGACATGCTTGGGCGTGCAGGACTTCTGAAAGAAGCATTTGAATTTATAGATAGTATGAAGATTGAGCCAAACCCAATTGTGTGGAGGGCACTGCTTGGAGCTTGTCGAATCCATGGCGATGTCAAGTTGGCTGAGCGAGCTAATGAGCAGTTGCTGAGGATGAGGAATGATGCAAGTGGGGACTTTGTGTTGCTCTCCAATATTTATGCTTCTAGAGGAGAGTGGGGTGGAGTGGAGAAGGTGAGGAAGTTGATGGTTGACAGAGGAGTTAGCAAGGAGGCTGGCTGCACCCTGTTTGATACTGATAGTAAAGAGCTTATGCAATTTTTGTCACAGGAGAAGCCTGGTTTAAAGATGAAGGAAGCTGCTTGATTGATACTACTTTCATGAAGAATGTTCTATGCATATCAACTTCCTCTGGCATCTGCACGAAGTGCTGGGGGCTATAAAGTATGCAAATCTGGAGTTCCAAATGAGATCCTGAGGTGATACTTTTCTCATGGCTATGGAGATTTTATATAAAGGGAGAAACAATTCCTTTTTTCTTTTCTACAAGCAGCCATGTAGAGTAGCATTAGGAGGAAATCATGTGACAGCATAATTTACCACCTGCTGGCAATGTAGAGTGTTGCCATTTGATGGGCATTATTGGGGGCATGAACTAGTTATGGGAGACATGAAATGCATCTGCAATTTGCAAAATTGGAGTCAGTAGCGGAGACAAGCAGTGAGAACAAAAGGTTTCAGAAGCTGGAGCCAGACAAATGGTTCTTAAGAAACGGTGAGGCAGGTCTTGACTCTCTTCAAATTCTTAATGCTGCAGCTTAATGAATTTTAAGGACTGAATTTGAATCTTACTTGTGCTTCTTATTTCTCTCGTCGCCAAATCTGCAACCTCTCAGCTTTGTAGCATATATACAACTATTAGGCACAAAAAATCATGAAACTGTCAACAACTTTTTACTGATATTTGGCTGTTCATCAGTTTGACATACACTCCCAACAACATTCTTAATCTAGATTAAGAAGTGTACAAACTCAGCATGAAAAGTAGAACATGTGATTTACAAGAGTAGCAAATATGGACTAGCATTCTTTCAGTTATTTGTGAGTGGCTATATTTACGATGTCTTCTTCTCCTTGCTTGTTTGCCATTCTCTGCGAGCACCCTCAATCTTTGCATTGACACCAGCATGGAAACCAGGGTATGGTTCATAACCACACAGATTTTTCATCACCTGCTTTTCTGCAACAATGTAAACCTTCTCAGCTTTGTAGCATATATACAACTATTAGGCACAAAAATCATGAAACTGTCAGCAACTTTTTACTGATATTTGGCTGTTCATCAGTTTGACATACACTCCCAACAGCATTCTTAATCTAGATTAAGAAGTGTACAAACTCAGCATGAAAAGTAGTACATGTGATTTACAAGAGTAGCAAATATGGACTAGCATTCTTTCAGCTATTTGTGAGTGGCTATATTTACGATGTCTTCTTCTCCTTGCTTGTTTGCCATTCTCTCGGCACCCTCAATCTTTGATTGACACCAGCATGGAAACCAGGGTATGGTTCATAACCACAGATTTTTCATCACCTGCTTTTCTGCAACAATGTAAATCCGCAACCTCTCAGCTTTGTAGCATATATACAACTATTAGGCACAAAAAATCATGAAACTGTCAACAACTTTTTACTGATATTTGGCTGTTCATCAGTTTGACATACACTCCCAACAGCATTCTTAATCTAGATTAAGAAGTGTACAAACTCAGCATGAAAAGTAGAACATGTGATTTACAAGAGTAGCAAATATGGACTAGCATTCTTTCAGTTATTTGTGAGTGGCTATATTTACGATGTCTTCTTCTCCTTGCTTGTTTGCCATTCTCTGCGAGCACCCTCAATCTTTGCATTGACACCAGCATGGAAACCAGGGTATGGTTCATAACCACACAGATTTTTCATCACCTGCTTTTCTGCAACAATGTAAATCCGCAACCTCTCAGCTTTGTAGCATATATACAACTATTAGGCACAAAAAATCATGAAACTGTCAACAACTTTTTACTGATATTTGGCTGTTCATCAGTTTGACATACACTCCCAACAGCATTCTTAATCTAGATTAAGAAGTGTACAAACTCAGCATGAAAAGTAGAACATGTGATTTACAAGAGTAGCAAATATGGACTAGCATTCTTTCAGCTATTTGTGAGTGGCTATATTTACGATGTCTTCTTCTCCTTGCTTGTTTGCCATTCTCTGCGAGCACCCTCAATCTTTGCATTGACACCAGCATGGAAACCAGGGTATGGTTCATAACCACACAGATTTTTCATCACCTGCTTTTCTGCAACAATGTAAATCCGACTCTAGGAAATAAATCTTCACAAACTACTGACTCTAAATGATTACCTCAAGCAAAACAAAGAATGGAGCAGTCAGTAAGGCCTGCACAAGGTTATCAAGAAGAGCTGGAGCTCTCTTCTGCCAGAGTTGTAAGAATATGGATTAGTTTTGTCTGATGAACAACCATATGGCTTAAAAATAGGAAATTCTAGAGAACATCGTAATTTTAGTGGAGTACCTCCCGAAAAGCCCGTGGCCTAAAAATTGCCCAGTCCAGCAAAATAATTGTGCAACCAGAACAACCTGGAGGAGAGATTGGCCCTGACCATAAGCTCAATCAAACAAGAAACAAATGTCATACCTTCTAAAATACATCAGCACTCTTCATCTATAGCAACAAAATCAATATTTCTTATAGTTTTTGTTCTTGTGGAATAAAATCAGCCTTGCACGCTAAAATCTAAGACTGAGGTGCATATTTCTCTTTATATATTTACAATAAAATGCTGAAGATTGCTTTGTAATTTATTATGCTCCTGGTTAAATTTAACATGCTATAATGTGAATGAAGTACCTATTCATGACATTTAGGGAACTCCAGTGTGCCATGGTGAGTAAACTACTCCAAGCTTATTGTTTTGCATTGAATAAAGATATAACACCGAAATTTTAGAGGTTTTGCATCTTTCTCCTACAATTAAGTCATAAATGTTTGTACAAAGATTTTGTTTCAGAACACACTGTAGAAAGCAAAGAAACAGTGAAACTCTTGCATGATGCAGCCAAAAGAAATACGCATTGGAGGTTTTGTATATTGTATTTTTCTTATTATAATGGCTGTTGCTGTTACAACATTTCATCTCTTATAGATAACATATGTCATGCATCTAACAGAGTTTTTTTTTTTTTTCTCCAGTTATTGATTGATTTGTTTTATTTGGTAGTATGCCATTTTTACTTATTTTTATATATTTAGATCGAGGATATCTCATGAAAAGGTGTGGTACTCATAAATTTATAGAAACAACTATGTCAAGACATGTGAATGATACTGCTAGCAATATACATCCAAAAGGCTACTTGAGTGTGACTGATGGTAATATGTAACATTGTGAATAGAGATTTTGTCTTCCCCTTTGAGAGGAAATGCTGATGCAGTGACTACAAATTAATATGTGCGTGCGGTTAGAGTAATAGAAGTTTGGACTGGGACATGGGCAGATAAAAAGCACTAGATGGCATAATAAGCAACAAAGGAAGATTGTCAAATCATGAAAACCAAAATTTGCCTGATTGCCAAATTTTAGAGTGTCAGAAACATTAGAAAATTGGTCTCTATCAGCAAAAACTGTCAGGTATCCATGCAAACTATCTATAGAATCTGCTATAACAATTCCCTCTTCCTATTGTATGAAGAAACAATTTCCAAGCTTGTTTAAGGACAAAGACTGTGTGCTTTGAAGAGGGAAAACATGTAGTTCTTATGAGAGTCAGCAGCGGGAGAAAGTTGGAAACAAAACTGATCCTAAATATTTGAATTGACATTGATTCCATATTTCTGCTGGTACTCCAACAGAGGAGGAAACAAGATCATTAGGTTCATCCAAAGTTTATAGGTTGGTGAAGCTGGTAATGGACGGTGTTATAGATGGCTATGGTTTTGAATAGCTTCCATAACTGTGAGATCTCATAAGGAGCTGAACATGGTATGTTTATGATGCAGGTTTCAGCTCCGTGGGAGGTGACATTAGTATGCCTTTCGTTTTGGATTGTCATTTGCAATTCAAAGGTCGTTGGAAAGAAGATCTGAGCAGTCTCCACAGAAGATGACTAAGAAGCGCAAGAGACGACAGTGCAGCAGATGTACTTCAGGTAGAAGAGAAGGAGAGAGCAGTGGATGGGCTGCACCAACATCACCTTCCAAGCAAGAGAGAAGCCAAGGCGACTCGCGAGGCAACCGCTGCCGGCCCAGCAGAGGACGCAGAGGATCGCGGCCAAGGATCCGGCTCTCCGATCCAAGAGCGCATAAAACAGCCCGAAGGCCACCGCAAAGGCGAGGCCGAGGTCGACGGCCAGGACGCCACCGCCGAGCCAGGAGGGCAGGTCGAGGAGCGGCGGGGTGAAGTGGAGGAGGAGGAGGGAGGTGTAGAAGATTGGCCAGACGAAGAGGGTGTGGATGAGGACGTTGGTCGGGTTGCTGTGATACGCTCCGTAGAAGGCGAAGTGCTTCTCCAGATCGAGCATCTCGCCGGCCACGGACGAAAGGCGAGCGAGGTGACGGCGCAGAGACATGACGTCGTGGTAGTACGTGAGGAAGAAGACGAAGGGAAAGCGAGGAGGTGGGGTGTAATGCAACAGCACCCGGATTTGGCTGAGGTGAGAGGGAATTGTTTGAGATCAGCAGGCGGCAGTACGTTCGAGACTGGTTTGTGTTGTCTGTGGGTTTGGGGATATTTTGACTTGATTGATTGCCCCCCGTTTGTGACAGCCATGGTTTGTTAATCTTGTGGGTTGACCAGAAATATATTAATGCGGAAGAGGATTTGAGAAGCGTTACCAAATAAAAAATATTGACAATTAAATTACATATAGATATATAATCTTTCCACATAAGTTACGTCCATACTGGTAGATCACTAGACGGTGGATTATCCCGAGCCGAATCCGGAGACTTGGTCTGAATCAATCTTAACGCAAGGCTAAATCCACTCCCGGAGTGGTCTTGGTGTGTAAGGGGCAGAAAGCTCAATGCTGACGGCGATCGTCGCAGCACAAGAAAACAATTCAACAACATCAAATAGGCAATTTTTGGACGTGCAAGCGTTCGCTCACGTGAGCGAAGCATTAAGTAGCATGTGCCACTCGAGGGTTATAGGATGTCGTGATAACTAATGTTTTGCACCACTGACTCTAGTCGCTGCAGCATGTGAAAATGGATCAATAATTGCCTAAAACCCTTGAAAGTCCACATTAATGGTTTTACATGCTACAGTTTTGTCTGGTTTTACATGCTACGACCACATTGATGGTGCAGATGTTAACAATCTCAGCACCTTGATGGTGCAAATGTTCGCAAATGTTAACTAAACCGAATTAAACAATTTTGAATCGATTCGATCAGATGATTCTGAATCTATTCCAGTTCTAACTATACCATATCAAACCAGAAAAATATTCCAATTCTATTCAACCATTGACAGTTCGACTGGAACCGATTTGAGCATGACATCACTCGCTCACGCACACAAAAAAAAAAAAGAGAGAGCAGCTATTTTTGCAAGTGCCACGACAAGCACAATATGCAATGAAAAATGTCAACCATTTTAATCCCTCGAACGCTCATAACATAACACAATGGGGTTCTCGAACAGGACAATTCCAATCCGTGCTTCGCCCACCTGTTGGTCACCCACTAGCATGACAAAAGAAATATGTTGATGTGACAAAGCAAACATTAACTATCTCATCACCGTGGAACCCCTGCATAGGGGTAGAGACCGTTAACCTATTACTGAAGCGTTGCTGCAGCTCAAACACCAGGCCCAGAATCCAGCATGACAATAACTGTAACCTCTGTGAGGGAGCAATAATAATTATAACTTAACCAGTTCTTAATTCACATAGTTGTATGATCACCAAACTAATATACATCAGTTCTCGCATCGGATTGGATTGTAAAATATGGGGTCCCCACAACGCAGCTTCTAGGGTTGATTAGAACTAAAAAACTGACTCATACTATTAACGTGAAATAAGATAAGAGAGAGAGAGAGAGAGAGAGAGAGAGAGAGAGAGAGAGAGAGAGAGAGAGCATGTTAGACAGGATACCATGCACCCATGCTTGAAGAAAGTTGGAAGTCCAAACATGCATGCCAGACATTTACCAAAAACAATCTAAACATCTTCACTGCCATATAACAATCTTTATAGGGAAACAGAAAAAGAAATCATATTCAGAAATAATATACAGAAAATGCCAGCTACTACATCAAATATCAATACTTAATAAAGATGTTTTTACTAAACCTTTTCTTGCTCTCACCCCACATTAGAAAAATGGTTACTGAGCAGGAATAGCATATTAAACCTGCAATCTGAGACGCTGATAAGACTCACCCAGAAAATAAATTACGCATACATAATACCGATCAATAGAAATGAAAGATTTAAATACAAAGGACACAAGCAAATGACTCGGCACTTATGTCAGTCGTCAGCCACATCAGCCACCAAGATGATGATAGATCTTTTTTAGCTAACTGAGAAATCAGTCACAAAACCACCTCGACTCAAATGACATTAGCAGCCATATAAAGAAAAAGGATCACATTAACGTGGTTGGTGCAACCAAGTCTTCTTGTTATGACCCTCAACTAGTGCTAAAGGAAAAGGACTGAAGTAACAACTAGTTCGAATGCCATATTTGAGTATGACATATCTATGAATAAATAAGCAAGCAAACAAGCACAATGATATTGATTAAGGCTATTATCAGATTAAATGCAAGTTATCTATTAAGAAGGTATAAAATACAAAAACGAACTAGAATACGGGAATGATAGGCATAAAGGCAATTCAAATTCTTCCACTAGCAAAAAAGCCTTCACTTATTGAGTAAATCTAAAGTTTGTTACTGATCATTGAGATTCATATTGATAGGGGTGAATATTGAGGCCAATGATCAGCTGACATGTGTCCACATGCGTGGTAGTCGTGTCAACCGCATAGACAAAACTAGACTGCCCTTCGTTTGCCCATATGGACGTGAGTCCAAAGCAGAAAGTTGTGAGCTGCCTCCTCCCTTGTCGCCTATATGGACAAAACGACAAAAGTAGGCTGGTAGGGGCGATCAAGGGTTGCCTCCCCATAGAATATTTTGCCCCTCTACCAGCAGACATAGGATTGTTTTTAATTGCTCATCACCACAGTCACCTTCCTCGGGTTACTAATTTAACTGTCAGAAGGACTACATCGGGAAACCTTTCCCAACCTTGATCTTCATACAAGTGACACATCGGGAGCTTGACATTTCTACCTCAGAGGCAACTCGGATAACCATACGCACACGGGTTAGAACCACATCAAGTTGACCAAGACGCCAATGACATCTTCCCATAACATTTTTGGCACTAGGAGGGCTTGATGTCATAGGAACGGCTACTCATTGATCCTCTCAATGAGCCTTCAAGTGAAGAGGCTTTGCCCCTGACTCGTAGTACTTTCACCCAAGGGAATAGTAACCACCCTTTCCACACATCAGTGCATTCACCTCGACGCAAACACCGATGAAATATTGACGTATATTCAACGACCTAAGTCTCTCACCCCAGGGACGGCCTCGTGCCACTTACTCATCCCCATCGAGGTGTTATTAAACACCACTCAACAAGCGCAGACGTTAACAAGCATGATACAGGCTCTCGCTCTGCTCTAGTCCTAGTTGGCCCAACAGGTGATGCCACCAACTCAACCGCAATCCTTGGCTTCACCACCACTGGCACCCCGTCGAGATTCCTCGACTCAAAGCGATGCCAACATCCTAGGAGTATCCGAGGCCTGTCGAACGACCGACGGAGGGGGCACTTCGACCCCGACCATGGAATTCAACAAGCCGCACCATCCTTAGTCTACCCCGCTTGAATCTGAGACCCAATCAATGAACTTGACGAAGAACTCCCTATAGGTCCAATTCAACAAATGGACCAATGTTTGAAGAAGATGCAACGAAAGCTCTAGCAATCAAAAGGGGAAGCGTTGGTCAACCCCACCTCGGGTTGATTACCGTTCACCCAAAAAATTAAGAACCAATGCCAACGAGCTTCCATCATTTGTCCTTGAAAGTGTTCACCGGAAATGTCAATTCGATGAAGCACATTGCAACTTTTCACGCCCAAATATCTCTATATGGCACCTCAAACGCCTTAATGTGTCACACCTTCCTGACCATGTTAAGAGGTCGAGCACGAGAATGGTATGCTCGCTTGAACCCACTTTCCATATGATCTTTCGCTCAGCTAGTGAGAGTTCGAGCTACACTTCCTCAGGAACATATGCCCTCGACCTTCAACGACAACACTCAGACTCCAACAACTCACAGACTTCGTCGCTCGGTTCACAAATCAGATCCCAGGTGTAACAGATACTCATCCATCACTCATAATACAGACTTCATGATGGGGCTCAGGCCCTCTCACCTCTTTTGGTTGCTAATAGAGAGACCATTGACAATTGTACCCAAGGCACTCCAAATGGTCAATCAATATATTATCGTCAAAGCAATAGTCTCGGCCAAGCACGAAGAGTCACACAAGAGACCGAAGCATGAGCAATCACAGCCAACCCCAACCACGAGGTCACCTTGACGAAAAAGAAATGAACGACCCGAGCTACCTCACCCGAGGTCTGAGTTAACCCTCTTAAATATGACTAAAACTTAAGTTCTTACAGATAAAAGAGAAAAGGCTCTTAAGGGACCCTCACCTAATGAATACCCCATTGATGAAAAGAGGTACTGTCGATTCCACCGGGTTCACAATCACGACACTGAAAATTGTCGTGACTTGAAAGAGCAAATCAAGAGCTTATACATCGAGGACACCTTGAGCGATTCGTTTGAAACCATTGGAAACCTTCACCCCAACCTCAGGATGGAAAGGTAGATTGATGTTATCATCGGTGGACCTGACTGGAGGGGGATAACTCCTCAACCAGTAAGACTTATGCCCGAGCTACCATCGAAAAGTGCCCGAGGATGGAGGGCGACCTAAAAATAACCTTCAAAATGGAAAAGACAGAGTACCTCGACTTGAATCATGATAATGCCTTAGTGGTCTCTGTAAGAATGATCAACACCCAAGTTAAAAGGGTCATGATTGACACAAATAGCTCTGCTGATATATTCTACTTTGATGCTTTCTAAAAACTTGGGTTGCCAACTAACGACTTTACCCCAAATTCTAGTTTGAACTTTCGATAGCTTAAATTCATAAAAACATCGACATAACATAGATAAAAATAAATAGGAGTTAATATCATTCCGATTGCCATTACAAAAGTAATTAGCATTTTTGGCATTAAAAGGTATTTTGGACTAGTAATTATTCCAAAAAATACTAATAATTCCGCAACAAAACCACTCATTCCTGGCAATGCAAGAGAAGCCATCGAAAAACTACTGAACATGGTAAATAGTTTTGGCATTGGGATCGATACCCCCCCCATTTCGTCGAGATAAACAAGACGTATTCTATCACAACTCGTTCCTGCCAAGAAAAAAAGTGCAGCACCAATAAATCCATGAGAGAGTATTTGTAAAATGGCATCGTCCAATTCCGATTATGAAACCAATTCTTATCATTCTTCAACCCATGTGATAACGAACGTGTCCAAAGATTCAAAAAAAAAACCCTTAGCTTATAGAGTTCAATGCTTTTCCCAAGTCGAAGAAGGTCAACTACTAATTGATCGCCTTTGTTTGATGTGTTCGATTCAAGACAGATCGACGACCTACAACTACATCAAAGCTACAGGGCCATTCACTATAAAGTTAGAAGTAAATTAACCTAGCCCTAGCCTATAATTTAGGAAGTGTTGCTTCTAGTATAGGTTAGTTGTCGACCTAACGATCATGGTCATGACATGTTGTTGATATTCAATGAGTTTATAGGAGACAAAGACTACCACGAAATTCAACCATAAACCAACACCCCGATTACCTTCGTCACTAAAGCATCATAACTCTTTCCAAAGAAGTTGGAACGCATAGGAATGTCAACCACTACATAAGCCGCTGACGAAGAAAGCTCTTTGAGCTTCCCTTCATTTGGTTCGCAAGGGTGGCACATACAACAGTTGGAAGTTATATGGCCCTTACTATGTGTACCTAACCCTTCGCTCCAAGGGATCGTAGAACAGAAAGCGCCTTCTAATCAACTCGAGAGAAGGGGCCTATGTATTTGCATGACCCCCGCAGATTTGACCCTACCTACGCTTGGAGCCAATCCCCTAGTGGTCCTGCCACCACGTCGTAGAACGAGATCACTTTTTACTACTCGCCACCACACTCACCTTCCTCAGGTTACTAACTTGGGCGTCGAACGAACTAGGTCGGAAAACTTCTCCCGACCTTGGCCTTTGTATAGGTGACACCTTGGGAACTCAACATTTCCACCTCGGAGGCATCTTCAACAACCCTACGCACATGGGTCAGAACCACGTTAGGCCAACCAAAACGTCAACGCCATCTTCTCGTAACACATCATAACATATTGAGAATCTAATTAGAATCAATTATAAGCTCCTTGAATGAATATGTCAGTACAATTAAAAAGTTGAAACCATAGCAAATCTGGTGTAGTGATATTATGTGCTTAAAAACAAAGTGTGAAAAAAATGATAGTTATCTGGTTCCAAGATTTGATATGTGAACAGAAGTATACATGTAATCTGTTTGGCTTAAAACATTACAACCACACAACAAAGGTTCTTGATGAGATTTTATTATAAAATTTAGGAAAGCATCATCTCAATCCAACTGAAAATAGTACATAAGCAATAAAAAATAGCAATTTAACAGCAAAAATTTTGAAACACGATAGTTGTGATGCTTGATGAGATTTCATGGCACTAGAAAAGCATCAACCTCGATTCAACTAAAATATGTATGAGTGCAAAAACAAAATGTAGCAACTCAGCAGCAGAACGTTGCCATTCCAATAGTTTCAAGATATAATTTGTGGGTGGATAACATTAAAAAAAAAATTCACCTCTACTTAGTATGTCTACAGATCATGCAGTTACGTAGAAGCTAACTAATATTTTCATAGTTTCTGGGCATATGACTAATCTTTAGATTTAAAAACACAAATGCATGCAAAAAGCAAAAAACACATCATACAAGATTCTATGCATGCACATAAATGAAATGGGACAAAAGACAAAGATGACAAGATAAAAACTTATTCCGCATAGAATGCATGCAGAATTAGAATGTTGTAACTATACCTTGCCAAAACTTGCATATTTACCACTCTCAACATCATCAAATCAAGCAAAATGGCATAGTTTGCATACAAACCAGAAGCAATAGCAAGGAATGAATAATTTCCTACCTTCCAGATAGTTTCTTCAGTAAATATTCAAGATAATTGAAATTCCCTTGAAAGCCTTCAATATCAACCTGAACATAGATGAGCTTGCAGACTTCAACACTGATTTGCAGCATGGAAAATTGTAAACGGCAAATCAGTGAAACCCATCCCTTGTGAATTTATAATAATTCCTAAAACACATTCTTTTTTAAAAAAACTTATAAAGGACATGGATTCACGAATTTAAGTCAAATAGTTTTACCCAAAAGTCTCTTGCATTTCATGCATACAAGGTCAACTGCCCATCCCTTGTGAATTTATAATGGTTCCTAAAGCACATCCTTTTCAAAGACCTTACAAAGGAATTGGACTCATGAAGTTAGAGCAAGTAGTTTTACCCAAAGTCTTCCACATTTCATGCATAGAAGACCAATGCCCTCAACAAATAAGAGTTTAAAGACAAATTTATGATTCAAACAAAAGAGGAAATGAGAGGACATATGTTTAGTGTTATCACAAATGATTCAGAAAGAATGCTTAAAAGGTTTCTATCAAGCAAGACACTCAAATACTTCCCCAATCATTTTAGGATCAGTATCACTTCTACGTTATTGGCAAGCTACTCAAAACTTACTATTGAGACACTGGGGTTCAAAAGTACAAGAAGTCATAAGATTCTGAAGTTCATACAAATGCTTCAAACAGAACGCATGCCCATCACAAAGCATATGTTATTTGGTTAAACACTAAAGGTACATAAAAAATCAAATGGTGGATTATGTTGCATGTAGGCCATAAGATCTCAAACTCTGTTCGTCTGGCTTCTGGTTTAGGCTTGAGGCTTCATATAGGTTGGCTCCAGACTTCTCAGACCTCAGCTGTTTTAATAGGATGGAAAGGCAACAAAGGTTAAAAAATCAGGTGCATTAGAAGTCTAATATAGGTGGGGTTGGTAGGTAAAAGACAGGAAAGCGATCAGAAATCAATTGAGTTATATACGAAATTTTAAAGCCAATTGTTGCAATCCAAAAGATAAGGTAAAGGGAGCAGTCTACCTGTTGGACCTAATTCATTGGGGATACTAGTAACCATGATGTTTCCCATGGGAAACAGGCTTTGGACCAGATAACCTGGTAAAACAAGCTACTAATCAGGGATCAAATAGAGAAGCATAGAACTTTTTATGGATAGAATAAAAGTTGATTTATAGCAAGGAAATAATGTGAACAGGTAGTAGACTACTAACACATTCCAGATAGATGGTCAAAAGCACCAGAAGGAAATATTTACTCAAGGAAAAAAGGAACTGCTCTTATTAAGAATAGTAGTGATGTGGTAGGTGAAGGCATCAAATTTCCATGACTTACTGTGCTTCTAGGAGGTCATTTTTATATTAATTTTGAATTACATTTTGATAAATGTATTTAACAAGATTTATATATCTAAATCTTCCAGCATATATTTTTTTGTTAATTTAGACTTTTTATTTTTTTTAGTAATGTCTTTAGTTAAGGTCAACCCACCAATCCTTGATCCAATCCCAAATCAGAAGATCAGGAAAACCCAGAGCTCAAAATTAATAATATAAGCAAGAATTGGTTCCTCTCATGATGTTTCTTCATATTATCTTCAATCTGAATTAAAATGAGGATATTAACAACACTAAATTGTGATAACATATTAAGAGACACTTACCCAGCACTGCCAGAGCGGGAAGAGTATCCACTATATGCACCATAACTACCACCTCTCTAAAAAATGCAGCAAACAATTCAACGGAAATGAAAAAGGTGGTCATTTAGTCAAACTACTAAGAGAAGAGTTTCTTTCAGCCCTCGGGAGGTTGAGATAAAGGTAAAAAGGGAAAAAAATTAAAAGAAAGAGGTTGGAAAAAAGAGAGCATTACCTGAGAACCCCCATAGTTGTTGTAATTATTAGATGCAAATGATTCACCTGAAGCACCATATGCACCAGAGTATGAATATGTACGCCCATGCAACTTATTATCTCTGCCTCCATGTCTCGGTACATCAGGAGCATCCATTGGCAAAGGATGGTACGGAGCAGAAGATGGAAATGCAGATAATGCACCCTCCCTTTCAAAGAAATTGGCTTTAAGACGTGTTGTTACTTGTATCAGAGCATTTCTAGCAATATCAAGCTCTCCACAAATCTGGACAAAATCATAATTTAAAATCAGGAAGAATAAACTTTACAGTTAATCAAAACATAGCAATTACCGCCATTCTACTTAAACTAGGCGAAGTTATTACCTGAACCATCTCATCATCTTCTGCAGCGACTTTTGGAAGATTTTCCTTTGATAGTATCCTTATATTTGCCCGTGTGCTTCTCCTCATTTCAGATATAATGGTCCCTCCTTTACCAATAAGGCAACCAATACGTGAAGTTGGTACAAGTAAGCGGGTAGTATATGAAGGTTCACCAGATTCTTTTTCAGATTTTTCACTACATCTGGATTGCAAGCGTACTGCAGCATCTATAGTGGGAGAAATTGGATCTTCAAAGAACTGTAAGGTACAAAAAACAAAGTGAATAAAATCTAATGCAACCTCAGTTGCGTGTGCATATAAACAACTACAACACGAGAAATACAAGCTTCTCACCTCTTTCGATGAAATTAATATTATGCATTCATCTTCAGATTTGGAACTGTCTACTTTAATAGATGCACCAGATTCTTGTCTAATCTGCTTAATGATGACACCACCTTTACCAATAACCGCCCCTATGTTTGCAGCAGGACACAGCAAACGTAAGCTGAACTCCTTGGCAGAACTTTCATCTCGTGGTGGTGGGTATAAAGATGGCCAGTCCCCTACTGCATCTCCCTTGTAGCCTCCATAAGTGCCCATCAATGGACCCAATCCCACAATTGGTGCACTGTTATTCGGAACCCCAAACTGACCAGCCACTGGATACACTTGAGGCGTACCAGAAACAAGTAGATGTTGGGAACGAGATGGATTATCATGTAGGCGTGATGAAACTTGAAAAAGTGCCTTCTTTACAACTGAAGCCTCCCCAGTAATCTTAAGAAAATATGAAAGCTTGATTAGATAAATTACTAGCAAAATTTAAAAAAGAAAAAAGAAAATAGGTGAAGGCATACTTGCTTATATTTCACAAAAAAGAACTAAGAACGTATCCACAGTCCACAGTAAACACAAAAGTCAACGCATTCACCTTCCAATAAGAAAAGCAGAAGAAACTTACGACCAGTGAAATGTATTTTCTCACATGAACTTTTCACATGATCACAGCAAAAAAGAAAGTATTATGTGGATGATCAAAAAAATGCAAAGTGTATCTATTTATAGAAAATCAGAATGTTGTGGTCAGTCCCATTAACATGTAAAATAAAAGTACTAATTAACAGAAATCACGGAGTTGTTGAATGAAAACAAGGCAATCAGATGCAACTTCGGAAAGAAAGTACCTAACATGCTAATTAGATAAAAATCATCATCAATGAATTAATTGCATGTGTTCTATATTTTTAACAAGCCCTAAATTTTGGGCCTCCTACCATGAGATTGGAAGGGTATGATTGCATCACATGAAGATTTTCATTTTTTTTTCATCTGCCAATAAATACAGCTCCTATTAGCAAAAATGCAACAGACCTGTAGGAGTTCATCGCTGCTAATTGCACATGCTGGTAGATGGTCGTTCTTAAGAATGCGTATTTGAGCTCCAGAGTCACTACGAATACCTTGAATAATTTGTCCGCCTTTACCAATAATGCATCCAATCTGATCAGATGGCACAAGAAGACGAAGGGTGACCTGGGTGGTATCAACATCTGTATCTTCCTCACCCATTGCCTCATCATTTACTAGCCTCTCATGCACCTTAAACAAAGCATCCTGTGCAGGGCAAACATTGTCACCAGTATCTTCAAACTTATTGGTTTCTTTGCTAGTGCTAAAGATGGTTATGACTCGCTCGTCGCAACCTGGTAGAGTCTCCCCAATCCTAATCTTGGCTTGAGTGTCAGACCTCAGTTGCTTCACAATCTCCCCACCCCTCCCGATGATACTCCCTATCTTCCTTCCAGGACACAAGTACCGGTAAACAGTATCATCAGGCCCAGGAGCATAGTTTTCTCTATCTTCACCAGGATTTCTTCTCTTGCTTCCTCCATTGTCAGTATACTCCGAGTTGGAGTGGGACCTTTTTCCATAGCTGTTTCTTTGTCCACCCATGGTTGATATCCCACTTCTGCAACAAAAATTTACCGTGAAAAAAACTAATTTCCATCAAGAGCATCACAAACACATTTACAGACAACTACCCCCTTCCTTCCAACCAAAAAAAAACAAAAGAAAGAAAAGAAAAAAGAACAATATAGAGAGTAAGCAAGAGAAAATTGAGACATGTGGGCAAATTAATAATAGACATGGATGCAAAGCCAGACTATGAATACCCAATTATAGAACCATAATGACAGAAATAACACCAAGAAGTTAGTTGATAAATATGATACAATGATGATATCAAAAAATAAACAGAATATATGTATATGATACAATGATGAAAGTCATTGAACATGAGAAATTGCTATAGCGCAAACTAACTATACTATCAGAATCAAAACAACTAACATAGCCACTAGGAAAATATTACCCTCTTCTTCCAACCTTATTCGTTTCCCTCCGACCCTGTGATTGTTAACGACAAACAAGACCTTAGCCGAACTCTCTGTTCGTATGCCTAACGTACGAGCATCTCAAGCCCCACCACCGATGCCGCACAAACATCTCGCACCCCACCGCTGATCCCGTTCTACTAAACAATCTAACAATCGATAAATCCCGACCTTCTCTATAAAAGATCATCCACCGACAGATAAATTTACTAACAATCCAGCCCTATATCAGAACAAAATATCAATAGATCCCGCAAGAAACCGCCACAAATCAGTCTCCGGCCACATGATGCAGCAGAAATTACTAAACAATCGACAAAACGGACCCATCGAGTCGAGAACCCCCACGCCCTAGCCACCATCCCCAAAAAGAAGCGCACATAGAATAGCAAAGCGAGATTACTGGATTTAGTGAAAGGATTTAGAGAAGAACATATGAGCACCTGGAGATCTTTGATCGGTACTTACAAACCCTCCTCTTCGGTCGCCCACAAACCCTAGAGATGAAGGCACCAAGTCCCAACGGATACGGAAGCGAGATTAGCGTGACAAGGGCACCCCCTTATATATATATATATATATATATATATATATATATACATATATATATATATATACATATATATATATATATATATATATATATATATATATATATACATATATATATATATATATATATATATATGTATATATATATATATATATATATATATATATATATATATATATATATATATATGTATATATACATATATATACATATATATATATATATATATATATATATATGTATGTATATATGTATATATATATATATGTATATATACATATATATATATATATATATATGTATATATATATATATATATATACATATATATATATATGTATATATACATATATATATATATATATATATATACATATATACATATGTATGTATATATACATATGTATATATATATATATATGCGAATGATTAAGATGACTCGGCAAAATATCTATCGCTCAGCACTGTCTTTATTGTTGAAATTGATAAAATTACCCTTAATTTTAGGGTGCATCATCGATGTTTATACTTCTATTATTTTTCTATATTAATTTATTATTATATATTACTTGATCATAATTATTTAAAAATTTATATATAAATTTATATTAATATATATATATATATATATATATATATCTTACAAGGGAATAAGTCATTGACGCCTTAATCGACTTGACGTGATCCGAACTCATGGATATAGGGTTATTTAAGGTGCATTCGAGATGGAAACGTCGATCTCTCGATATGTTAACTGTATAAATATCGAGGTCGAGAGAGGTTTCCTAACTTGATCCCTCCGACGCTTGAGTTAGTAATCAGATGTGTATGAGTGCATACGAGAATAGTAAAAAAAGGTAAGCTCTCTATTCATTATGTTGGTGATGAGTTTTTATATTTGATCGTAAATTGACAAAATATTTTATGAAATATTCTACAGGAAAGCAGCCTATAATAGCCTTCCCTTAACCTCTTATATACGTGGGTGACAAGGGGGGAGGGGGTAGCCCATAACTATCTACCTTAAACCCTTGCCCACGTGAGTAAACGGGAGGAGGGTCACTCTTGTCATCTCTTTCTATCCTTGTGACACCATATGGTAGTTGCATATCGAATGACAATTAACTAATTATGTACTCAATATTATCCCCCCCCAGATGCGCTTCGGGATATTTTGTCATTGGGGTCCAAAGTACAGTGTTTGGTTCATCCAATACATCAAACTCATTGTCGACCTAATAGCATATTTAATTTGCCTGATTTGTTTAGTTCATTTGTTATAGTTATATTTGCAATGAATCATTCGTCTATTAAGTCTTGGATTCAAGTAGGATTGAATGATGATGTGGGCCGATGAATTTCATAGTTGGAGATCAAAGTGCCCCCTCGACTAACAATTCAACGGGTATTATGTGCTCTTGGGATGTTAGCACCACATCGAGTCGGGGAACCTCGACATGGTTCGAACCCATGTGCCCAAGGTTGTCCGGGGTAGAAACATTAAGCTCCCAAGGTTCCACATGCATAAAGATCAAGGTCGGGAGAGGTTTACCGATCTAGTCCCTCTAATGCCTAAGTTAATAACATAAGATATATAAGTGTGGACACGAGTAGCCAAAAAAGATAAGCTCATTATTTATTGTGTCGGTGATGAACTTTTATACTTGGTTGTAAAGTAATAGAATATGTTTTGTAGTTTTTGTCAAAAGGTCTGAAGTGCGACGTCTTGTCCATCTGTCATAGTTGGATTCATAAGGAATCCTCCATCACCTTATCAATTGGGCCTCAGGTTCAAGTAGGATAAAGTAATAGTGTGGTCTATTGAATTACATTGTTGGGGGGCCAAAGTACCCCCTTGATTGATGGTTCGAAGTATCTCGGGCACTCTTAGAATGTTGGTACTATGTTGAGTTAAAGAACCTCGACGGGTGCCAGTGTAAGTTACAATGGAGTCGATGATAGCAACTAAGCTGGTGGCACCATCTATTGGGCTAATTGGGGCAAAAATGGAGCGATGACCTGTATCATGCTCGTTAGCGTCTTGATTTACTGAGTGAGATTTAAGAACATATCGACGAGAACAAGAGAGTGACTCAAGATTATCCCAGAGGGTGAAAGACTTGGGTCGTTGAATAAAGGCCAAGATCGCATCGGCATCTGCGTTGAGGTGGATGCGTTTGTGTGGAAAAGGGTGGTTGCTACCCTATTAAGTAAAAATATTATGGGTCGAGAGCAAAGCTTCTCTGTTCAAGCGTTCATTGAGATGGTCGGGTGGTGATTATTCTTATGGCATTGGACTCTCATTCTAGTACCAAAATGATGAGAGAAAAAGTCATTAATATCTTGTGGTTAACCCGATGTGGTTTGAACTATGTACATAGGGTTATCTAAGGTGTCTTCAAGTTAAAAACACCAAACTCCTTATGTGCCTCATACACGAAGACTAATATCGAGAGAGACTAAGTTAATACATCAAAATATACGAATGCTGACACAAATAGTTAAGAAAGGTAAGCCCTCCTATTTATTGTGTTAGTAATGAGTTTTTATACTTGATGGTTAATGAACAAAATATTCTATAAAATATTCTATAAATAGATAGCTTGTAACCACGTTTAACAATTTTCCTTTCATTTGTTATGTCGACGACAAAAGAGAATAACCCATAACCCCTTACCTTTTTATTTTACCTTACAATATCGTATTATGGTTACTTCTCATACGAAGATTTCCTGACGAGGTAATCCATATCAATATCAATGAATAAAGTTTGATGGACCCAATATAGATTCTATATATATCGATGAGTGCGGTTTGATCCAATCATTAACCCAATCACAAATGGTTTGGGTCGAGTCAATTGGCTCCGCTCGACTCCAACCCGATTCGGACCGTACCGAACCTGCCCGAGTCGTCGCATATATGTTGATGGGTTGGGCTTCATTGCAGGAGCCGCTGACCTCTAAAACAAACCCCAAATCGGAAGCCATCGAAGCTTTCATTGCCTTTATTCCGCGATAAGCTCCCGCGGCCGCTCAATCCTTCGTTCCGATACGAGCCCTAACCCTAATATTCCGAGAGCAATCCCTCGATTCGTCCAATCGCGGCTTGATCTCAATCGCCTTGGTTGAATCAAAGCAGAGGAGATCGGAGGAGCGTTTGGACAAACCCTAGGTTGCAGATGTCTTCTTCATCGGGGCAGCCGCAGTTCCGGTACACGCAGACGCCGTCGAAGGTACTGCACCTCCGGAACCTGCCGTGGGAGTGCACGGAGGAGGAGCTAATCGAGCTCTGCAAGCCGTTCGGCAAGATCGTTAACACCAAATGCAATGTCGGTGCCAATCGCAACCAGGCCTTCGTTGAGTTTGTAAGCGTCCGAGCCCAATTTCTTGACGTGTTCATCGGTTTTGGAATTTTATGCTGGAAATTTTGTCAAGAACGTCGTGTTCGAGCCGTTTCCATCTTGTTTCATCGTCCTTTTGTTTTGGGATATAACAGATGTCTTGGATGTCACACTACATGTAATTCTTCTTCTCGTGTGTCGGATTTTCAATTCGTTATCATCTGCGTGGATTCTTGGTTTTAAATGAGCGATCAATTTTATCTTATCCCCGGAACATGCTGCTATTTTCCTAAGAACTAACAAGATCTGCGTGGATCTTGATCTTAGTCACGAGACCCTGTTCTGAACGGAGCGTGAAAAGGATTCTTGACTGATAATAATTGAACTTTTTGCAAGAATGTCGAATTCGATATCGGTTTGATCATGTTTTTTGGTTGGTTACTTTTTGAAAGGAACAGTTGGTTAATTTTTTTCGTGTGTTTGATGTTTAATTCGCTTTTTTCTTGTTCTGATGCAACAATCGGTTCTCTCAAGTACTTTCTGGGCCAATGTTTTCTTTGTTTATTTAGATTTCCTCGTCCTCAAACCTGCTTCATCAAACTATTCTTTGAATTTCGGAATAAGATTAAATTGGTAGGTCTTTTCTAATCTGCTAGCTGCATGCATACAACAAGAATGGTGCAACCTCTTCTTGTTGGTTAATTGATCAGTTGGTTGAGGGCATGCCTTGCTCCTACTCGACTGATTCTTGCATGTGGTTGATATAAGTTCATTGTAGACTTATTGTGTATGTTTTAAATATAATAATTCTTTGTGGTTCAACCATTTCAACAATTTTTCAGTCAATCTATGAATGTTTAAAACTATTTTACCTTTATTTCTGAAATGAGGCTTGTGCTGTCCTGTCTTCTGGTTGTGTGTTTAATGGTGCTGATTAACTTTATTATTGAAGTGAAACTGCTGATATTTGCTAATATATAAAATGTAAAATTTGATCATGTTGCTTTGAATGTCTTGAAAGCAATATGTGATGGTGAAATGATTCTTCCCTCACTGACAATAGAGAATGCTTGAGAGCAAGTACACTTTAAAAATATGTAATTTTGTCAAAGTTGAATTACAGAACCATTGTTGTTGCACCATTAGTACCTGGTGTGCAATTTCAAATTTAACTATGATCAAGTGCCGCCTTTCTTTTTTCTTTTTATTCTCTATTCTAAATACTCTAACTGGAAGCTTTGAGTAAGAATTTACAAGGGAATGTTTCCTAAAAAGAATGCTTGGTGTGATTTGTTATCCTTTCTCAAGATAGTGAATTTAAAATCCTGTGTAGAATATGTTTTATTTGCTCCAACATTTTATCAGCTCCTGCGCATGCTTCAGAATTTTTCTTTTTTCGCACATTTTGCATGAGGTCCATCAAACTAGTGATTTGCTGTCTAACTTTGGAGAATCAACTATCTATGTGATTGATCTTGTTGCCATTTTGGGGCTCTGATTGCTCTGGAGCTTTCTGTTCTAGTTAGTAAGTATCTTTCCATAAAGGAAATAAGTTGTAAGGTACTTCTGTTTTTGTTTTCCTTGGTTTGGTTTTAACATTACTATTGGTAGGAAGGTGTGAAATATTCAGTTCTTAGATGATGTTTTTGTTGTTCCTTGAGAACTTGTTGCCTTTCTCGCTTAACTTATTTGTTGCTTTATTATAATTAGCTTGCAGACAACTGCATCCAAGTATGGGAAATGTAATAGTCTAAACTTGTTGTTGTCACTCTCTTTTTTTTTCAGGCTGACCTTAATCAGGCCATCTCAATGATTTCATATTACGCCTCTTCATCTGAACCTGCACAAGTTCGTGGCAAAACTGTTTATATCCAATATTCAAACAGGCAAGAAATTGTAAACAATAAGGCCTCTGGAGAGGTAGCTGGGAATGTTTTGCTTGTTACTATAGAGGGTGTTGAAGCTGGTGATGTCAGCATAGATGTTATCCATTTGGTAAGTTCTGTGACAGTCTGGGGCTTTTCTATAAATTCCTATTGTTGCATTTAAGATGGAATTCATTCTTGGTTTTTTTGGTAATCTGAATGGCCTTGAAGTTGAAGGGATGTGAGGGACTTTTTGATGTAATAAATGTATGTTGAACTAATTTTGTTTTAATTCTTTGACTTCTAGTAACATACTGAATGGGTTAGCAGGTCCATGTTAACACGGAGTATATCTCGTTATCAGCATCTGCATTCGGAGAGATACCATGTTTGTTTTGCTATCTCTTTCTTTTGGTTATTCTGTTCTGAGTCTCTGAATCTTAGCGTTGAATGAATGTTGATCTTTAACTGCTTTTTTATCATAATCCTTGAGTTGTAGGTTACTCAGTTTGTATATGAAGTTGTATTTGGAGGTTAAACTTCCATTCTTTAGGATTTTGATTTTTCAACTCAAAACTATAGATATTTCGTTATTAATTCAAAAGTTTCTTTTTTTAATGTAGTGTGGTCATTTTTCTGCTTATCAAGAATAGTTATATTTGCCTTTTTCATTTGATCTGCTACCTGGAGGCACTGAATAATGTGGTCCATGCATGATGAAGTTCATATAAAGTAAAAATTGTTCATATATGTTGCCACTGGAGTTATGATGCCATGCATTGTCTGACAGGTGCCATCCTGCACTTACAAATAATTTCATTGATTTCCATGCGACCTAATGTCATTTGATGTTTAAAAGCTTCATAATCTAATTTGTTAATGTTCTTGTTTTTCTGTCTATCAGGTGTTTTCTGCCTTTGGATTTGTTCACAAAATTGCTACTTTTGAAAAGGCTGCTGGATTTCAGGTTCTTATATTTTTCCAGCTTTTGTCAATTGTGAATTTAGGATTGTAATTCACCTTAGTGTTCTGCACATCTTTTATAGGCTTTGATCCAATACAACGATGCAGCAACTGCTTCAGAAGCTAGAAATGCCTTGGATGGTAGAAGTATCCCAAGGTTTCATTGGTTTCTCACTTGAACTCTTTGGAAGAATCAATATATTCTCTTTCTGATGGTTTTAGGATTTACAGGTACTTGCTTCCAGAGCATGTTACGTCTTGCCACCTGCGGATTTCTTTTTCTGCACACACGGATTTAAATATCAAGTTTCAGTCTCATCGCAGCAGGTCTCTACTTGCAGGCAACCTTGCTAGACATTATATTATTATTATTATATACTTCTGTTTATCTTGAAATGCATTTTGACCATCTGCGAACCAATTTTGCTGACTCAACAAACTCTTTGGTTAAGTGTAACTGGTTGTCTGAGGATTGAAGCCAGCTCTATATTAAACTGATAAAATTTCTCTATGTGTTTGATGGACTCAAGAACATGTTAGGACCCTGTTATTTTCATATGCACAATTATGCATTGTAGAGAGAATATGATTGCCATACAACTGGATGGTCATCCAATCATATATCAATTGATCTTCCTGTTTCTTTAGTATAGTTCTGATGGGGTGCTCCTGCTTATCTTAAACCTTGTGAAGCCTCCATTTTTAAATGGTCAAATGCTGCAATTATTGTACAGATTAGCGTGTTCATGCTTTACTTTCTAAATTTAGCAGAATACAATGTATTTGAGGTTATATCTCATATGAAGACAAAATGCTTGACCGTTCATCAATTAGTTTATTCACTTGACATGTTTTTTAAGAGTATATGGCAGAAATAGGTTATAATGTCAGTAGATAGATGACATTGTCGTTGTGAAATGCCATTACGTATTCAAACTGAAAAGAAGTCTTGCTGTACATATCACATTTTTGCAGTTTCTGGCGTATATTAATGTTGTGGTACATGGACTGAATTTTGTAGGTGAAATAATCCAGTTGTGATTTATTTTCCCACTTAGTTTATATCTTGTGGGGTTCTAATAGTTTCTGCTATCAAGTACTGCTTATACTTGGCATCATTTTTTGTCAGAGCTAACCTTTAAGTATAGTCTTCATTTGTTTTCTTTTTGAATGTTATGGCTTGTTGTGGTTGTTTTAATCTCCATTTATTTATGAAGTGTTATCTAGGTGTAGTTCTTATTTGCATATTTTTTCCTCTGGTGCATCCTGTGTTTTACAAGGTTCTAGTGTTGTTAATTTTTGTGTTCTAGACTTCTGTCGTAGATCTGTCAGTGAATTTGTGTGTATTATAATTGTAAGGCTTGGTCTGGTTCCACGTTATGTCATGCAGGGATTACACTAATCCTTACCTTCCTGTGAACCCTTCTGCAATTGAGGGTACCTTGCAGGTATGTTTCCACATTGCAAAATTTTTACTCTATAGTTCTGATTAATTTTCATTACTAATGGTCATTATCTTCAGCCTGTACTTGGTCCTGATGGGAAAATAAAGGAACCTGAGAGTAATGTGCTTCTTGCATCAATAGAGAACATGCAATATGCTGTGACAGTTGATGTTCTTCACACGGTAAGATGTTTCTTTCTATCCATATCATGTGTTAAATTACAGTGTGATATTCACTATAACTTTTCTTTACTCAGGTATTCTCAGCATTTGGTACTGTTCAGAAAATTGCAATTTTTGAGAAGAATGGTGGAACTCAGGCTCTGATCCAGTATCCAGGTAGGAACTTTCTGCCGAACTATATTTGTGCTTTTCTAACTGAAAGCAATTTATTCTGTGCTTTCAGTACATCAAAGTTTTAGGCATGCTTTGTCATTGTCAAAGAACTATGAATTTGCGTTGCTTAAGCTTTCAGTCTCTTCTACCCATTATCTTACCCCATTGTGTCACATTCTTCTGCTTGGAAAAGGTGCCATATTGGGTGTGGTTAGAAGGTCTAAAATTAGAATTGAAGATTTAGTTTCTTTTTTTATTATTTACATAGCTATTTGCATCCTACTTTTCCTTTAATACTGGACAATCCAGGTTCAATGTATTTTCTATTAGTTCTTGTATAGGAAGCATCTAGATCTCTTTCTCCCTTTTTTTTTAATGTGGATGTCCAGTTAAATCTTTGACTGCCCAAATTTAGAATTTGAGAACAGCTTAAACTCTCTATTATTAGTGTAATTGGCCAAATATTGTATATGAAGATGCAAGGAAATTTTTTTTTTCTTTTCTTTCAACATAAATTGATGAGGCTGCTGGAATATTTGATACCATTTTCCATTTCCCATCAGATGTGACTACTGCAGCTGTTGCCAAAGAGGCTTTGGAGGGACACTGCATTTATGATGGTGGCTATTGTAAGCTTCATCTGTCATTCTCTCGTCATACTGATCTCAATGTAAAGGTACAATTATGGATTTCTGGGTTATACAGGAGCAATAATAACTGAGTAAATCTCTTAGGCATTTGACTCTCTTTTCATTATTTTAATTTTTGTAAGCAAGAAAGAAACTTGGAAATCGAGAATAATAACCATAAGACAGATGGTGAAACATGCCCATATTTTTTTTCTGACATTTCAGAAAGAAAAGCATGAGAACGAGAATAGTAAGAATAATCTGGGCGTTTGACCTGTGAAAGCCCAAGTGATCTACCGTGACGAACATAACCCTCTCCTTGCTTTTGACCATCAAACTTGTTTTTGATTCCAGAAAAAATTAAAATCTAAGCAAAACCAGATGTCTCTCTTGTTGAAAAGAAAAACAAAAATGACACCATCAAACTCTAAATCAGTAACAATCCCTTAGTGTATGCTTCTTGTCATTCCATTCTCATTTTTCTGTTAATGGAGTAATTTTTCTTTTTTCTGTGTACATGCATTATGTTCAGGCGTATAGTGACAAGAGCAGGGATTACACCATTCCCGACACTGGGTTACTCACAAATCCACAAGCTTCGGCAGTGCCTACTGCTTCCACAAGCTGGCAAACTAATCCTCAAGCTGCAGGAACTTTTGTTAGCAGTGTTGGACAGACAGCTGCTTGGGATCCAAGTAAAACAACCTTTGCATCAGCTGCTGGAACATTCCCAGGCCAGCCATTTGTTCCATCCGCTGGTGCCCCGTACCCAACCTCAGGCTCGCTCCCAACTGCATCTGCCGGTTATCCTCAAGTTTCACAACAGATGCCCCAGTACGGTAGTCAGCCAAGGGCTGGTAGTGGTGCGCCGTATGTTGGGCAGCCTCCTAGGTATTTCTAGTCCACTCTATCTTTCCTGGCACTCCCTTTCTTGATTCGCTGTTGAACTGATAAAAATTTATGCTGAGCTAATGTCAGCCTGCCCGTTGGGGCTTGTGCACCATGTCATTGAATTCCATTTCTTCAGTTGCTTGTGCTGACCTGAATGGGTCTACTTTCTGTGGTTTCTAATGTGTTGCAATGCACAACGTGTGGTTCTTCTCATCAGAAAAGCATCAGTAGATTAAATTGAGGTCTTCGTTGAAGTCCTTGTGCCAGACCTAATCTGGAAAATAAAGAACAGTTAGTGCTTCAGGTGGTTAATGTTTTTATGTGTATTGATTTCTTCCCCTCACTTGTTTCTGTTGGTACTTAATGGTTGGAGTTAAGATATCAATTATTGATCTGCTACAAATCGGTACCCCTCTTTCAACAAGTCCCTGCTGTGTACATATTTGCATTTATGTTTGGATGCATATACCTCTTAGATTCACATAACACGCAGGAAATAGGTAAGCGAATCGTTATTGAGGCGGCTCATTGTGGGATGCATGTATCATTTAGATTCAATTACAAGCATTCACACAATTGTCTCATCAACGATGAAACAGGGAGAAACTGCTCTCGAGGCTTTTGTCCAATGATAGAAGTTTGTCCACAGGAGTAATTGTTTGCCCTCTCAAATTTGACTGTCTTCTAAGCATGTAGGTATCGAGTCCTTCCTGTCATCTCTGAAGCCTTCTCCTCTTTGTTCAAGCACCCATCGTACTGTGGATTGGCTCATTACCTTTGTGAAGCTTCGAATCTTTTACGCTGCGACAGCAGCAGCAGCAAAGCTACAGAGCCGATGCACCCTCTAAATCTGGACAAGTGGTTTTCATGTAGTTGAAAGCTGCATCATTCCGCCAAGAATCTTCCTCCACCATCAATGTGTTCGACGCGGCAATCGCACGTTCTCGTTTGAGACATGACGCGATGCCTATTAATTGCTGATGCTGCGAGATCTCCCCCCTCCCAGAAGCTCGTACAGTCCTGCTGAATGGGGAATGACACACTATGAGCTGTGCCACACGCGCCCGCAGTCGACGTCGACGTCGTTCGTGAATCGGAGCAGCGTGCTTTAACTCGCAGCGGAGGATGCGAGTGGCTTTCGCCATCCCCCGCCCGCAGCTTGTCCGAAGCTTTTGTTACCGCGGCATGTGGCTTCCCATGTGCGGTGGGTCGATGCATCCGATGCCTTATCCATGCCATCCAAGCAACAGCGGCTTTCCGTCGCGCAGTTCTCGAGCATCAGGCCTCGAAATTTGGCAGCACACCAAATCCATCATTCTCTTCTCTTCAGCCCCTTGACGGAAGTCAAAAGCGAAGTAACGTGCGTCACATGATACCGACGACTTTTGGGGCCTGATGGGAGCCTACAGCTCACCGGCAGTGTCCCCACCAACATTGACGAGTCGTGGACGTTCTACTATTCTCGTGTTCTTCATCCATGTCTCCTTCCTCGAGCGCGTGACGTCCATCTCATTAGCTGGACGCACAGCGTGTGGTAATGAGGTATGCCTGCCTTGCTATCATCCTTCCCAGACGATACACATTTATAATCAACGACGATCTCGAAAACGACTGTGCACGGAGCTGTCCTCGATCGGTCGTCTTCGTGCTCCAAGCCCTCCTCGCTACCAAGTTACGATAAGAACATGACAAAAGCAGACCTACCTGATCCATGAGGTAACGATCAATGATCCGATCCATCCGAGTAAAGTTCTTTACGTCACATGAACAGTCGTCGTCTCCTCAGACGCAGGGAAAGCCAAATCACATCACCTTAACTCACTCTCATTATTCTAATCCATCACAACAATCTTGGAAGATTCGCTTGATTCTTTTCTCGTTGGCTCAATCATACGACACCAAGGAAACATTTTGAATTAACCATCTGTCCGTAGTTCGATCCGTTCAGGTTAGAGGACTCCTTGGATCATCGACCGCTGTAAAATCATTGACCTGCAACTTTTTCTGTCTCAACTGCAGGCAGTCAAAACGACGAGCTTTGGTCAGTAAGAATCGGCTTCATCCGTCCCTTCTGCACATCCCATCTCACCGAATCAAGTGGTTGGTGCTGACGTCGAAAAGTGGCGCTAAGAAGGCCCACCATATCTGTGCAAAGATTCATCTCTCTCTCACCGAGAAAAATCCATGCTGTTACTTCAAGACTGCATCCGAGCTCAACAGAGAGTACGCATGAGCAAAGCAAAGTGCTCCTCAAGAATGTTTCCGGAGACGAGAATGGTTCTGCAAGCACAAGATCTCCGTGATCTTTGTCATGCACGCTTGCACCGACAGCGAAGTTCCATGCCACCTAACTATGCAGCTCGTTTGACAGAGATCCATCTCTCAACTGGTTCAAGATTTTGAGATACACGAACATAATCCCGATGTCGATAGAATTCCTTTGGGTTGAACTTTTCATCTCAGAAACAGGGCAGACAACATGGACCCGAAGATCTACTCAGCAAATCAAACTGATATTATAAAGTAAGATCGAATGATTATCCTTGTAACACACCTTGCGGGAAAGAGGAAGGAACGGAAGGTGGAGGTGGTTGGAGAAGGCATCATGTAAAGGTTCCAAAGGTGAGAATGTCGGTTTTCGACAGTTAAATCTGATCTGAATTATTTGGCCTTGATATGAGGTGTGGATGTCATGGAGTGAGGTATTATGGGAGCTGCACACGCAATTGAATGGAGTTGGACAGCAGTTGGCTTCTTCTTTCATCAGATGGAATACCGAGGCTGGCAGCGAAGGAGAACGCTGTGGGAAGAAAGGAATCACAACTGGCTTTATCTATATTTATTGCCACACTAAATTTCAGGATATTATCTACCGAATGAAAGAGAAATGAAGGGTCCATTGCGCGTGCATCTCGACGACTTTGCCTTCTCTAACCCTAGCTAGAAGACATGATCACATTCTGCGGGTGGATCGAGGGGTGGTCAGGTTGATCTCTCACGGATGAGCTCAAGCTGTACTGAGACCAAAAATGCCGGTGTGCACTCCAGCTCTTGCAGGCAGCTGTGCTGCTGGTCCCCCGGCGGTGCGAGGTTGTGGCCAGCATCATAAAGTTGGGGTAAATCCAAGCAGCAACCTACCACGTCAAACCTCTATTTATGCCCCCCCCGACTCCCTCCCTCTCCCCTCAAGCCAATCAAGCCTTCCTCTTCTCCGCTTGTTCTTCCCCTGGCCAACGCTCATTGTCCCAATGTAGTCATCTTTTGCTCATCGTTAACCTCACACGCATGGTGGTCTGGTGGATAACCATTTCTTTTGGTGCAGGAGGATGCGTCTTCTTGGGCTTGCTGTGATCGCTTTCGTCTCGTTGCTCTCTGGTGCACATGGGTATGGAGGGGGATGGACCAGAGCTCATGCTACCTTCTATGGCGGAAGCGATGCGTCGGGGACAATGGGTGAGCCGAGGAAACTAAGCCTGATATCCAAGACTTGGATCTCTAATCGGTGAACCTTGGGAGTGCAGGTGGTGCTTGTGGCTACGGCAACTTGTACAGCCAAGGGTATGGGACCAACACAGCTGCCCTGAGCACGGCCCTCTTCGACAATGGCCTCAGCTGTGGAGCTTGCTATGAGCTGATGTGCGTGAACGACCACCAATACTGCCTGCGGGGAACCATCGTGGTCACTGCCACCAACTTCTGCCCACCCAACAGCGCCCTCCCGAACGATGCTGGGGGATGGTGTAACCCTCCCCTGCAGCATTTCGATCTCTCTCAGCCCGTCTTCCTCCGCATTGCTCAGTACAGGGCTGGAATTGTGCCCGTCGCGTATCGCAGGTTGGCCATCCACATCAGAAACCTTCGTCCTTCCACGACCATAAACCTCTTACTCTCCTTCGGCACACGCAGTGTCGTGCCCTCTGTTCTTTGTTCACTATGGGCTTTGGTCTTGTCTTAACCCCTGTGATCTTCTTGATCGTGGAATTGGAACGCAGGGTCCCATGCAGGAAGAGAGGCGGGATCAGGTTCACCATCAACGGCCACTCCTACTTCAACCTGGTGCTGATCACCAACGTTGGAGGAGCCGGAGACGTGCACGCAGTGTCCGTCAAAGGGTCCAGGACCGGGTGGCAGTCCATGTCCAGGAACTGGGGCCAGAACTGGCAGAGCAACAGCTACCTCAATGGCCAAGCCCTCTCCTTCAAGGTCACCACCGGCGACGGACGCTCTCTGGTCTCCTACAATGTGGCTCCTGCAAGCTGGTCCTTCGGACAAACCTTCAGCGGCGGCCAATTCCGCTAAACCATTTCGGTTCGCGCTAAAGATTGCATTGCATGGTATATACTGGAGTCTCAGTGTACAATTTAGAGATCAGAGGGGCTTGTTTTACTTCGGCCCTTCGTAGTATTGGTATTGAATTCGTCGTCCAGGCCTTGTATTAGAGGCCTACTACTGCTCTTGGAGAAGAAAAGTTAAGGGAACTGCTTCTCTCTTTGGGCAGACGTTAGCAGTGGTGGAATCCTACTACCCGCTCGGTATCAGATAGGATGAGGGATGGGTGTTCTTTTTAACTCTTGAGAGAAGGAGATTCTGAAGAGAAGGCTCCCTTTTGCTTGTACTGTTGTTGCATTTGCCGTATTAACCATATAATTTATGTTAAGTGGATCTATTTGTTTTGGAAGATGCAATCACGTTTGTTTGTGGTGGTTTACTTTGGATTTCCATTTCAGTGGCCTAAATAGAATCTCAGATCGAAGTAAGAACATGAACCATAGTTTTGGTTTCAGTAATTGTCCTTTATTTTTTATGTGGAAGGTATGAAACTGATCCAAAGCTCAAGCTTAATGTGTAATTCAATAGGCTGGCATAGGATTTGGATACTTCCAATTTATGATCAAAGCAAATATTTCCCTATTCAACCATTTGATGTCTTGGAATTCTCTTACTGTTGATCTATTCATTCTTACATTTCTTTTGTGAACGAAAGTTATGAGATTTGGAATTTGGAAGATGAGATGCTTTGATCTCTCTCTCTCCCTTCTCGACTACATTGCAGAAACCAAGCAACTTCTCATTCCTGAACTGGACCCAACTTGTGGCAGTCAACAATGGGGGAAGATGCTTGCGTAAGTTTGGGACTGCTAGAATTAAAGAGGACAAACATGTCTTTATTGTGGTTGGATCGGTGAAGTAGTTGATAGAAAATGTAAAGTTTGGAGAAGCAATAGCTCGGCAAGGCCCATATGGATGTTCTCTGGTCCCTGCAGACATATCAAGTGACTGCATTTAAGACAAGAGAAGCCTTAGTTTGGCCAGCCTAATTGCCTTTGACGGTAAGGAATCCCTGCTGTCCGCTGCAGCAACTTGGCTCAAAGTCGTAGTTGATGGGGGGGACAGTAGACATCCCATTACACATTCTTCATCTTAGTTGTTCTAGAGAAATTGGACAAATTAGACCATAATATATTTTGATCTTTAGCTATCAAGACTTGGTCTCAAATATTCTTATACAGTAAGTTGATCTTAATCTGCTGCAGCTTCTCAATAAGATTATTCTATTAACATTTAGTAAACAATGAGGGGCATGAGTGAGGACGACTAAGAGGGTGCGTGGGCTAGAGTGGCGTAAGCACAAGAGCAAGGTAGGGTAGCTCAACAAAAGGCAACGAAGAGTTGAGATGAAAGCTTGGATTAATTTCATAATAGAAAATAAGAGATGCTATGAGAAAATAAATACAAAAGAGGTCCTAACTGAGAAAAAATGAAAATAAGAAATTTTTTTAATTTTTTTTTTGTCTACTAGATTTTGATTATTCTAGTTGAAAGTTAACTCAGATTCAAATAGATTTTGATTGTCTAAGCTAAAAACTAACTTGAATCTTAGATGATTTTTCTTCAAGCCGATCACAAGATGAAACTCACTAAGTGATACATCTAAATTCTATAAAACTAAGTCGGGAGCATTTTTGATAATATTCCTCTAGTACATATATCAGTAATTTGATTGGACAAGTTAGATAGGTTGGACTCAAGTTGTTGAATGTGTCTTTAGTATACTTGGGTGACCCCTTTTATAATTGGCATACATGGAGGGGACGTTGTTAGAGCTGGCCCTAGGAAATTATCACAGGGTAATTTGGCAACCAAATAAAGACAATAAACAGAAAAGAATAAAAGAAACAGAAAAGAATAAAAGAAACAGGAACACCGAATTTACGTAGTTCGGTCAATTGACCTACGTCCACGGACGAAAGGAGGAGCAAATCTCTACTAACAATGGGACAATTACAAATGCCTTAGGAAATTGTTCCTAGGCCAAAAACACATGAAACTACTAAACAAGAAAAGCCCAAAATATTTAATATGGACTTAATAGAAATTAAATCCAAAACGGCTTTTCTTGTGGTGCCTATATCTACCTAGAAAGCCTAGACCCTTTTATAGCATCAATAGGGGATAACCAATCGATTTTCCCGATGTGGGACTAAAGGACTTGCCAAACTAACAAATCTCCACCTGTGTCCCAACATTAACAATTGCGAATTGCTCCACCTTCTTCACAAAAGCCCCAACAGCAATCACCAACAATGATGTCAAGCACTGTTGTTCTAAGAGGCCTATCACCGATTAGCTTGTCTAAATTTTCTCGAACAAGGACGTTTCCTTCAAAGATGTATCCCGAATAAAATGAAACTTCACATCGATGTTTGGATACATCGGTCTTTAGTCAAATGAATAGACTTTGACCACAATAAATTGTATTGAGTACATAATTCACTAAACAAACCTCTTAACCATAAAACTTCTTTGATTGCCTCATATTCTTGTCATATATTCTCGTCTCCGTAGTAGATAAAGCCACGACAGTTGTAAAGAAGCTTTCCAACTAACTACACAACCGCCAACGCAAAATACATAGCTTTGTCGAGAGATCTTCGTTTATCAAGATCTGCAGATAATGTCAGTCGACTAAACCAATCAAAGTGTTAGAATTTTTCCAAACTCCAAACAAGCATCCAAGTCCTTGCAAGTATCTCGAATCCACTTCACACTCACAATGTGTTTTACCTGACAAGACATATATCTACTAACTACACCGATCGCTTGGGAAATATCGGGACGAGTATACATTGTTACATAATCTGCCAGGACACCGGAATATGGAACTTTCACCATATATTCTTCCTCGTCAATTGATCGTGGTGACTGAGCAGCAGATAGCCGAAAATGGCTAGCAAGAGGAGTACTCACTGGCTTAGCGTTTTTCATGCCAAACCTCTCCAAGACTTTCTTGATGTAATTTTTCTGGGTCAGAAATAATTTTTCAACTCCTCGATCTCTTTTGATCTCCATGCCAAGAATCTTCTTAGCTACTCCCAAATCTTTCATTTCAAATTCATTATTTAGTTGCATTTTCAAAGTATGAATTTCTGACAAATTCTTAGCTGCAATAAGCATGTCATCAACATAAAGTAACAGATACACAAAAGAGCCATCATTTAACTTCCGAAAGTAGACACAACTATCATACATGCTCCTTGTGTAACCATGACCCAACATAAAGGAATCAAACCTCTTATACCACTGTCTTGGAGACTGCTTTAATCCATACAAGGATTTCTTTAATAAGCAAACATGGTCTTCCTTACCGTCAACTTCAAATCCATGAGGTTACTCCATGTAAATTTGCTCTTCAAGTTCACCATGTAAGAAAGCTGTCTTGACATCAAGTTGCTCTAATTCCAAATCATACATGGCAACTAAAGCAAGCAAAACACGAATAGAGCTATGTTTAACAACAGATGAAAATACGTCATTAAAATCAATACCATGTACCTGACTATAGCCCTTTGCAACTAATCGTGCTTTGTACCTTGCATCTTCAACCCTTGGAATACCTTCCTTCCTTTTGAAGACCCATTTGCATCCAATAATTTTCTTACCCGAAGGCGGCTTCACAAGGTCCCAAGTTTTATTATGATGGAGAGATTCAATTTCTTCATTCATCGCAATCAACCACTTAGCGGAATCATCACAAGAAACTACATCTGAGTAGGTAGTAGGCTCACCAACTCCACCTATTTCTTCATGAATGACAAAGCATATGCAACCAAATTTGCATATCTTTGTGGTGGTCGAATATTTCTCCGTGGTCTATCCTTGGCTATGGAATATTGCTCTTCCTCTGGATTATCTTCGTCATGGACTGGGGCCGTCTATTGGCATTCTTTGAGTAGAAGAGTTTGACTGAAGAGATTCAGAACTACCAATCTCAAGCTTCACATGCTTCTGCACACTATCATTTGTACAATTAGTAGATTCATCTTTAGAAGATAACATAGATAATTCATCAAAAGTAACATCTCTACTGATTATAGATTTTGGGGATTTGGGATCAGGACACCATAATCTGTATCCTTTCACCCCAAAGCATACCCAAGGAAAATACACTTTTTAGCTCGAGGTTCTAATTTTCCTTCATTTCCATGCATGTATCTTTGGACACCCAAAAATTTTAAAATCGAATAATCGCAGGAGTACGACCAAACTTCATCTGGAGTTTTAAAATTAAGTCACGAAGGGCATGGTTGACAACGAATGAGCCCATTAATCGCCTCTGCCCCGAAGTCTTTTGTCAACCCCGCATTTGAGATCATACACCTTGCTCTTTCTAAGAGTCTTCTGTTCATACGTTTGGCCACACCATTTTACTGAGGCGTCATCCTAACAGTGCGATGCCGAACAATTCCTTCATTTTTGCATAATTCATCAAAGTCACTTTCATAAAATTCCATGCCATTATCTGTTCGAAGCCGCTTAATCTGTTTACTTGTTTGCTTCTCAATCAAAGCCTTCCATTGTTTAAAGATTAGAAAAGCATCATTTTTATGCTTCAGAAAATAAACCCAAACTTTCCTAGAATAATCATCAATGAAAGTTAACATATACCTGGCACTACCTTTAGACTGAACACGAGCTGGACCCCAAAGGTCTGAATGAATATAGTCAAGAGTACCTTTTGTTTTGTGAACTGCCGGAGAATTGAAGTTGACTCTTTTTTGCTTCCCAAAAATGCAATATTCACAAAATCTAGTGGCCCAAGATCACAAAGAAGACCTCTTTTGCTCAATATATTCAAACCTTTTTCGCTCATATAACCCAAACGCATATGCCATAATTTGGTGATGTCGAATCATTACAATGATGATGACGAGATTGCAATCGAGCTTTGTGATGAGTTCCCGCAAAATATACAAGCTACCAGACCTACAAGCTTTCATAACAACAAGGGCATTTCTAGAAACTTTCATAACTCCACCTTCACATTTGTGTATTTACACCCAAGAGCCTCTAGGGTGCCTAAAGAGATGAGATTCTTTTTTCAAATCAGAACATGTCTAACATTAGTGAGCATCCTCACAATACCATCATGCATTTTAATTCGGATTGTGCCTCTACCAATAACATCACATGCAGATTATTGCCCATTAAAACAATTCCACCATTACAAGATTCATATGTGAAAACAAATCCCTCTTTGGGACACATGTGATAAGAACAACCCGAATCTAAAATCTATTCATTTTTAGACCTTGTCCTGTCATCAAGATAGCAAAGAAAATATTTCCAAAATTCTCATCACCGCAACACTAGCTTCATACTCAATGAGTTTTCTCAACAATTTTTTCCTTTTGCTTTAATTTATTTTTCAATTTAAAGCAATCACCTTAATATGTGCCCCATTTTATGACAATATCTGCATTCCAAATTTCTATGTCTGGATTTAGATCTAGATTTAGATCTACTATTGTCAAATTCTCTTTTATCAGTTCTACCCCTAACAACTAGACCCTCAGCCTGATTTCCTCTATTTTCCCCAATGATATCCCTATCAATCTGCTCCTTAGATTTTAATGCAGATTTAATTTCCTGATATAAAATTATTTCTTTTCCATAAATCATAGTATCACGAAAATACTTGAAGGATTGGGGGAGAGAACACAAAAGTAACAGGGCCTTATCCTCATCATCAATCTTTGCATCTATATTCTCCAAATCCATAACTAAGGAATCAAATCTATCAAGATGTGAGAGTATAGATGTACCTTCAATCATCCGAAGCATATATAAACTCTGCTTTAAGTAAAGACGGTTCTCCACTGTCTTCTTCATATACAAGGCTTTAAGCTTGTCCCACATGCTCTTAGCCGTGGTCTCCGTGGCTACCTCCCGTAAAACCTCGTCAGAGAGATTTAGAATAATGCTAGATCAAGCCTTCTTATCCATACCTGCAAAATCTTCCTCTGACATGCCATCTGAAATTTTCTCAGCTCCCTGTAGTGCCAAATCAACTCCGTCTTGAACCAGAATAGCCTCCATCTTGAGTTGCCACATGCTGAAGTTGACATTTCTGTCAAATTTCTCGACAACAATCTTTGTTATTGTCATTATTGCCAAAAGATCCCAAAACCAGGCTCTGATACCAGTTTGTTAGAGCTGGCCAAAGGAAATTACCACAGGATAATTTGGTAACCCAATAAAGATAATAAATAGAAAAGAATAAAAACAAGCGATAACCGAATTTACGTGGTTGGTCCGATTGACCTCACTACGCCCACTGACGAAAGGAGGAGCAAATCTCTACTAACAATGGGACAATTATAAATGCCTTAGGAAATTGTTCCTAGGCCAAAAACACCTGAAACTACTAAATAAGAAAAGCCCAAAATATTTAATATGGACTTAATGGAAATTAAATCCAAAACGACTTTTCTTGTGGTGCTTGTGGTGCATCTACCTAGAAAGCCTAGACCTCTTTTTATAGCATCAATAGGGGATAACCAATTTGATTTTTCCGATGTGGGACTAAAGGACTTGCCAAACTAACAGACGTTACAAGTTTGTTTAGCGAGAATTGATTATAATCACCTTTGTTGATCCTAACTTATTGTATCAATTTGTTACACCAATTGGAATTGCTTTCAGCTGATGTCATGTTGTTCTACCTGTTTAGCTTGTCTACATGTCAACCAATAGTTTGGACACGTGATGAGAAGACCCTTATTGAGTAGATAGTGGTAATGATAGTGCAGAGTGTTAATGAGTTAGCCACATAAGATGTCGATGGCCTAGCCACATAAGATGTCGATGGCCTAGCCACATCACTTTTATTATAATTAGTCAGGAAATATAGTTTGGTTAATATATGTTGTCTGTGTAAGTGTTGATGGAATACCTAACTCGAGCTACTCGACTCGGTATATCCAACTCAAGCTATCCGACTCAATACATTTAGCTTAATAATACTAGTGTCTTTGTAGAGTACCCCAACTCTATTCTTAATCAGGTACGGTGGTATATGGGGATGATACAACCAGGCATGATGGCACGATAGGACAACACAACTTGGTGTGGTGGTATGATAGGAACACACAATGTACTAATGAGGCTAGGAGGCTAAGGGCGGTGACATGTAAAGGGCCAATGAAGCCGGGCATAACAGCCATAAAGAGTTATGTATAGTGGTATTAAGGGTCAAAGAAGCCAGGTGTAATGGCACACAAAGGATTAATAGAGCCACGTGTAATGGTGCTAGGGGTAGGAGAGGCAAATGACAAACAAATAGGGTCACGTGTGATAGCACTAGGGGCTAGAGAGGTTAGATGTGATGGCGTATAGAGGCTAATATGACCACATGTGGTGGTGCGAGGGAATAGAGAGGCTAGGCTCGACAGCGCATAAAGGACCAATAGGACCACATGCAGTGGCATTAGGGGTGGAAGAGGCCAGACACAACAGCATATAAAGGGCTAACAGGGCCATGAGTGGTTGCGTTAAGGGTTAGAGAGGCCAGACATGATAATACACAAAGGGCCAAAGGAGCACATGCTGTTAGTTACAGGTGTCATGTAAGCCAATCATGTGAGTAATGATACGTATAATACATTGCATAATCTTTTTAGTTATTATTATGATATTTTCTTATTTTATATTAGATGATAATATATCATGATGTTCTTGAATCTGTACAATAAGATTTGATCATAATGAGATCATGATAGTAAGACTAATTCGTCTTTAAACATGGACCATAAATATTCTCAGTCATAGGTTACTCGAGAGGAACATCGAGATAACTGGATAAATTGATGTGCTATGTACTATTCCATTTGATAGAGGCAGCTGATCTCATAGCTATTTGTATGGAGACATTAGAGATATTGTGCATGCACTTATTAGAGAATAAGTTTACTAAATGATTCGCTTACGAAATGCTGGTTGGTTAATGATGCCTTATTATCAAAAGTGATTCCATAGTCTTACTTGTATATTTGGTTTTTATATTTGAGATACCAATGATGCTTTATTTAAGTACTTTATTCTTTTACACTAAACTTATGGGATAAGAAGTTTCAGATATGGCACAATTGGTTATCGAGAGTAATAGCCAATCTTACGAAAGTAATTGGGTATTAATAAAGGATCATCCACTCTTGAAATCATGAGAGGAATATCTCACGTGTTCTCACTCAAGTAAATCTCTAGCAACGGTCGATCAGATCATGATGAATCTGATAAATATGATATTTAGATTGAGAGATAAGGAGTTCTTTCGAAAAATTCAATGAGTGAGACTCGGATAAATTCCATAGGGTCTGACAGTACCATGTTTAGTATATAGTCTTTGAAATATTAGATGGATGAAAGATTATAGATATACAGTAATTTAGGGTAGACAAGTCCAATGAATTAGATCCCCTTGTATCATCTTAGGACTATGGCATAATAGCTTAGTATGTCCATAATTAATGAGTTGAGTGAATTCTTATAGATATAATAATTTACTAAGTCAGAATGAGTTTTGATAAGTGTAACTCATGGTTAGCTTAGTATTGAACTTAGAAGGTCACACACATATGGTGGACAAAGCGATAAGTAGAGATATAAGACATTTAATAAGCACATGTTTTATTAGATCCATTGAGTGAGACCCATTAGGGCTTAGAGTGGTTATGAATGGAAATCCAATATTTATTAAGCTAGGATAATAAGATGATGATCCAATATCCATTAAGCTGGAATAATTGGATGGAGATCTAGTATCCATTAGGGTAGAATCCATTATGGTAAGTAAAGAGGGCTCTCTATATATAGGAGTTGGGACTTAAAAGAGTCATAGACTATACCCCTATTATAGCCACCTCCATCTCCTCCTTGACTCTTCCTCTAGCGGATCGTCACTTCTCTGATATGAGAGAATAGCAAGAGGGATCGATCCCTCCTTCGTTGCTATGGTGTGGTGGTGCACGAACGCAAAGAAAGAATGTGATGTGCAAGGAGGTGCATTATTATCACATCTGATATGTGGATCACCCCTTGAGATGAGTTTATGAGAGCTCCTTTATCTACATATTGAATCTATAGATTAGGGGATATACGATCTCCCACAGGTGAAATTGTCTTAACCATTTTATGCAATTACGTAGTTTTGTCACTTTTGATTATTTTGCTCTTGATTTTTGCATAACGATTCAATAAATATATTTTGAGATATCTATTTTTTTATTTTTCACTGCATATGTGATGCTCTATGCTGTTTCCCAACGCATGCCACATGTGCCCCTTCCTTTGATGGGTAGGAAAATCCAAACATATCAAGAAAGGTTTGACAAACGATTATATATTGAGACCACCTATGATCGTAGATAAATATGGCGTTGTGGTCTTCTGCTGCATGGCTTTTATATAAGTCATGGTTGATTCAACATTATTTCTCTAATGATCTGAATAATTATTGTGCTGTTAGGATTGTGTAGCGTGTCCTAGGGCTCATATGATAATGCCTTATCTCCCACTCTCTTCAAGGCATTCCGAAGTTGAATAAGTGGTTGGGTAGATGAAGTACCACCTTCGACTTCTATAAATATCAGTTCTCTATCACAAAGACTCCTCACTTCTTATGACTTGAACATTTGTAACAATACACTTAGGGCTAAGCAACAACTTTAACTTTTAATAGTCACTAATGCCATCCTTAGCCATATCCTCCAACACTCTGGATTTGGATAAGTCACCAATCTATCACCACCCTTGGTGTCAGCAATGAAAGCTTCAGTTTTAAAAGGAGTTAAGTTAGTCACACCAATCGAGGTTACCCTCTTGGTAAAGGTGAATCTATCTCATAATGTGGTTTTGCCACCTATGGCAGAGTTCTTTGACTCAGACTCAATGTTGTTAGCCTCCGACCTAGAGATACTCTAAGTGGTGTATCATATATTAATTAAGTTCGAACTAGTGCTTGCTCGATCATGTAACCGAACTTATGTGTCATGTCACATGTTTTGTATAAGTATATATATGCACTAGAGGCGAGACTTTATTTTTCCCTCTATCCTTTTTTGTCAAGACTTTCAAAGATTAGAAGTTTTCACTTGCCCATATGTGCTAAATTCTTAGTGTTTTCTTATGGCATTTGTCATGAAATGTGTGGACTCAGATTTTCTCGAAACTGATTCTCTTGTTTGCTTACTATAGTTTGTGCTTTAAGGGGTCAATGTATTTCCCATTTGACCGATATGGTTATCGAGTGAAGGGCACTCTGACCTCTTATAAAGGTTGTAAGAGGAGATGCTTTTTATTCTTTCGAGAAATGATTGGTCGATCAACTTATATTGGTCCAATCGAAAGTTTTCCAACATCGCCTCGAGGCTACACATGTTGAAAAGGGTAATTTAGTAAACTGTCTTTATCATTATCCAAGTCCATTATCATCCTTTAGATGATTGAGTAGTGGCTCGTTAATACATGCCTAAGCCTAACTCCTTGGGGTAAGAAGTTAAAATTTTCATTTCTTCAAGGTTTGCTCTAATTAGATAACTTTCAATTCTTTTTTTATGGATATGGATTTTTATAGGAGAATCCTAGAGTTTAATACCCATCATTAAAGGGGGTGAACAAAAAATGTAATATCTTGATCGGCTTGAAGGGAGCACGCAAAAAGGAGGTAGTTAAGGAGGACTCCCAACCTGTCATGGAAGGAGAGAGTTGGGTGGGCTCTAAGATGATCTGACTCTCCTGATTCAAGGGATCAATGATTTAAAGCAAAGCAAGTCAAGACCCATGACCTTGCATAATCACAACAGCACCTTGCCCCTCATCATTTCAATACCTCAGTGACGGGGCTCTCAGCTGTCCCATGTAGCTCACTACCATAGCTAGCAAGATAGATTCTACTAATTTGGTAAAACTTTATCACTGTGAAGCAACGAGGGAGTGGTCAGGAGATGAGGATAGTTATGTTCCTAACTTGAACCTAAGTTAGCCTTGGGAGGCTATCTTTTGGAACCAATATCTTTTGCACTTACTCTAGCCAAACGTCTCTATTTGAAACCCATAAAGGATCTTCTATCCGATGCACACAAGCATTTGGTCATGGTAATTGTCAAACTTTGTTATTTATAATAATTTTTCAACTTAAAAGATCTTCCAACTTATGATCTTACTTTGTAGCATCAATAACTTATGACCTCAGTTGTCTTGTTATCTATCTTCTTTGATAGATTTAAGCTCTAAAGAAGCAAGATGATGTAGTAGTTAGGAAGTCTCAATAAGAGGACAAGTTGGTCTAGCTTTATGCCCGAGTCAACAAATTGATGAGAGCAACTACTATAGTAGAAGAGGTTGCAACTATAAACTTGAAGTAGGTTGAGTCCTGGAGGTGGTCAATGGAGGTGGGAATATATATATATATATATATAAGTGGTCAATGGAGGTGCAAATTAGAGAGAGAGAGAGAGAGAGTCTCAAAGAACTATAAAAGCTGAAGTTGACATAGGCCTCCTCCGGACTCAATGGTCAGCTTTGAAAATGAAGGTGAGAAACCTATAAAGTAATGTTGAAGATTTGCTTCAACAGTTAGAGTAGGTGAAGGCACTAGAGGCCAACACAGAGGTGCATGGGATGACCAAATACAAAGCCTCTCGAGGGTTTAAAAAGCGATTAACTATGTTAGGATATAACTCTTTTGCCTTCAAATCTATTAGGACGATGAAGCCTTTTGTGAACTCCAACGAGGATGGAGGAATAGGCTACAAATCCTTTCACTACCAAGCTAATTTTTTTAGAAGGCATCATAATATGATATATCTATGAAGCTACATTAGAATTCTCTTTACTAAAGCATTTATAATCTCGAGGGAACCATAAGTACATCGTCATGCTCTGGATCCATATGCTTAGAATCCTCCTCTCTAAAAATGATAGGTTGGTCATCATTGGGTTGAAATCTTTTTGGTTGGGGTTCACTTACATATGATTTTTGAGCGAATATATCACATCTCAGAATTTATAAAATATAATAAATCATCATTTTATTATTCATAATTTATAAAATAGACTTTTTTCTTGAATTCAAATCTTTATTTTTACAATAGTAAATATTTTATTAACAAAAAAAATCACATCTTCTTGATAGGGTCACAAGTCTTTTTCACCCAAGCTTCATATCTATTGTAAAATTATAGATTATGCTGAAAATAAATATAAGATAAAAATATATCAGCAACCACACATGCTAGTAGGAACCTCAGAAAATCATAAAAATAATCTAACATTCATGAAACAAATGTTAATAATTTAATAAAAATAATAATATATCAATTCATTATAAAACTTAAACATATGAAAAATAATGATAATTTCTTAAGCAAAATCATGCATCAGTCACATGCAACACATATAAGATAACTAGATAACAAAGACGTATATCACACCCGGTGGTATACTCTCCCAACAGCGGATGGAGAGGCATACTCCATAGGATGGATTCCTCCCAACAACGGATGGAGATAATCCATATCGCACTCCCAATAACGGATGGAGTGCTATCCCTCACCCGCCTAAGTGGGGACACGTTACTCCTAACAGCGGATGGAGAAACCGTCTAACCATCACGTCTGATGGCCCGCTAATCCCCAAAGGGAATCGCCATACCTGCCCTCGGCAGGGATACATAAACATCCATGATCATTTATTTATATTCACTCATTCATTCACATATGCATCCAAGAAATAGTATGATCAAATATTACAAGAGACCATGCTTTATGTATGATCCACTAGACTATGTCCATTGGTGGCTCTACACTGTGATGAGCCCATAGCTCCTTTCACAGGTTGCACTTTCAATATAGACCATTAGCCTAGTTACATCTACTACATGGTACAATAATATCAATATCATAAACTTAAGAAAAGTAAGAAACCAATAATCATTTTCAAATGATATCTTCGAATAAACCTTTAAATCCATCAAATGATAAAGGCTTAAAACAATAATCTCTTAATAGTCTTCAATCAACTAAAACCCTAATTGGAATAGCTCAATTGACTTAAATCAAATTCAATCCAATTATGGCCTAATAGAATCAACCTCAAATCCTTATAGAACTGGTCTAGAATCACCCTAGACTGGTCTAATTTAGATTTGATTGATCTCGATTAGGTCAAGTAGATTTAAACTAGTCAAGTTAGCCTAGAATCACCCTAAACTGATCTTTAACTAATCAAATATATCTGATTTAGTCAAAAGAGCTCAAACCAATAAAGAAAGAGGAAATCAGACTATATTATATAGTGCTAGTCCAAATTGAACCAACTCACATGAGTCTTGGACGGGTCATATGTGCTACACATGTCTATCCTAAGTAATAGGTTAAGTTGAGGTACAACGAGCTAGATAGAGGAGCGATGATGTATCTAACGTTAATCGCGTCGCTGGGTAAGCTTAACTTCATGGACTAGGCTAAACCTTACTCATAAGTTGGGCTAAGCCTTACCACTGAACTGGACCATGCTTGGCTCGCGAGTTGGGTCATGCTTAGACATATGATTTGGGGTTGTATCTGACCATATGGAATAGATTATACCTAGCTGCATGAGTTGGCCTATGCTTAGCCATATGATTAGGTCATACCTGGCCACATGGGCTGGGACGTACAAAGCCACATGGACTGGATCATACATAGCCACATGACTGAATCAAGCTTGACCACATAGGTTAGATCATATCTTATCACATGGATTGGCTCTTACCTGGCCACATGGGCTGGATCATGCCTAGTCACATGGGTTAATTGTACATAGCCACATGGGTTAGGTCGTACATAACCATATGGGGTGAGTTGATCTAGTCTAACAGATCAACTTAACTCAAGTCATACTCCAATTAGAATACTCTTATTAAATTATATTTCAAAAATATAAATTATCAAGAATAACTTAAATCCATGAATTAAAGAATTTAAATTCGTAATCTTAAATTTAAAACTAATTAAATCATAAGAATTCACACATAATTCTTAAAATATAAAAATATCTAATTAAATAAATTAGATCCATTAATCTAAAAATAAGAATTTTAATAGTTAAATCAATATTAAAACTCACTTAAGCTTAAGAGATTAATATAAATCAAATAATCATTCTAATATCATGAATCAATTATAATTATTTATTAATCATAAAATTTTGATAATTCAAATATTGTTATGCATCATAAAATTTATAACAATTCCAATATCAATATTTCAAAACATAAATCAAACCAAATAAAAAAGGAGAAAGGATCTTACCTCTCCTCGATTATCCTTTCATCGAGATCATCTCATCGAGAAGCCTCGATCCTTCCATTGTCAAGCTTGGTGAGGAATGAGGGAAGAGGAGCCCCCTTATATAGAAGAAGATGAGATCTCCTCAAAAGGTAAGTAAATATTTAATTTTATATTAAATTTATTTTTATTTTACTTTCACACACAAAGATAGAAATATAATATTTATTTATAATGATTCACACTTAAAAATGGAATGTATACTATTTACTTCCTAAAAATCATATCACTTATTAGGAAATAAATCAATCAATAATCTAATTGATTAGTAAGATTCCTGACTTATCCACATGATTAAGAAAATCAAATTTAATTATTTCCTTAACCATAACATATAAACATGAAAGTTAATAATAAAATAATAAATTATTTATAGTAATTAATTTATGTTAAGGGAGAAATCATTAGTGATTACAGAATACACTACTACCTCCTACCATCGGTTCTTTGATAATTACATATATTTGTCATTTGATTGGACCTCTGGGCTTTGGTAAGTCTTCCCAAACTAGGAGGAGGAACTTATCCAAGCACCCTCTTCAAATTAGGTCCTTAGATTGTTTGTTCAAGGCATAACAATTTTTGATATCATGCTCTATAATCTTAGTGGAAATGATAATATTTGACCATATTCCTCCTCGTCAAGGGAACTTTTGAAGGTCTAAGGGTCCATAAGAGTCCTTGCTCCCAGATCCACATGAAAACTTTTGTACAAGAAGTGTTAAGCAGTATGAAGTTATCGAAGCGATACCCAATCCCCTTTTAGTGTGTCACTTTGTAACTTTTAAAATAAACTTGTGTGAGCATTTTCTTTTTTGCTGCTTTTGTAGGATCTTTATTTTTTTTCCTAACAAGTATAGATTATGCAACGATGCAATGATTAACCTCTTGAAATAGTTTTGAAAAAGTTGTCAAAGATTGAGTAATAACTTTGTAGAATAACCTTGAAGGTTGAAGGCTATTGATATATGTATTGACGATGACAAAGGGGACGAATCTATTACTAGGTGAATTTTATTGCTAATTCTTTTTTATAATTTTCTAGAGATTCTTTTTTTTTCCTAACGTGTAGCCAAGAGAGAGATAATAGGTTTTTTTTTGGAAGCTTATATCCAATAAAACTAAGCTTAAACTCTTTTATCAACTGTTCAAAGGAGAAGATTGACTCCTAGGAAGCTCGACAAATCATTCTTGTGATGCTCTCCTTAAAGGAGTAGGAAAAATTATGATAGATAATGAGTAACCGTTTGAACTATCCCCATTGAGACTTGTATTTACTAGATTAGGGTGTAGAAAGTTTCTATAGAAGTTGTCATGGTTGCTTATGCTGTCGGGGGTGGTTGGGCAAAGATCAACTCTTGGAAGAGTTGTCGAAATAGATTCTAAGTCAAAAATAGAAAATGAATTCAAACTGATCGACACTCATGGCATTCTCATATTCTAGATTATTGAGATTGAGAGATTTAGTTGGGGAGAATTCAAGGTCGTCAAGCTTAGATTATTTAGATTTGAGAGGTTCAAATCCTCAATATTTATCATAGATGGATCTATAAAATTCTCTTAAGATAGGCTTGACCCTCCTTATAGTATCAAATTGTTAAGAGTAGAATCAAGCTAATTAGGATTCAATCTAATCTTTCTTCGAGTCGATCCCGAGGTACAACTTATCAAATTGAACATATGAAGAGCCAAAATCAACTCCACGTCATCGGAAAAAGAAAAATCTTCAACAATAAATAAAAATAATCATAATAGAATAATTATGTAAAAAATAATTCTAATTATGATATGAACCAATCAAATGTCGGATTTCTGTTTTTTTATTCCGAACCGATCCAATTTGGATTTGATTACTATGCGATTATATTTTATTAAGAGCCACGATAACAAAAGGAAAATAATTATAGGGGATGAATAATCTTTATATAGAATTTATATGCGTAAAGATGCTATTTCCAAAATATTCGGCGATATTTATGTAAAAAGAACTGTCTCTTTAATTTCGTGGGAGTCGTGGCGTCGCTCCGCCGCCGCGCGCCGGACCTCCTCAAGACACCCCGTTGCCCACCTCTTTGTCAGCCGCCAGAGGGTTCGTCGCCGAGCACAGGCGCCGTTACCCGACACGGCCTGTCCGTGCTTTACAATGGCGATGACCAAAGCCATGGGATTTCTTCGCATTGTAGAGCGCCAACGCTACGCTACGGGCGGACAAGGTAAGATGGCTCGATCCCTAAAGAATGGCACCGCGACGCCCTCCGCAACATTGTCACCGGAAGCGCTTCGGTTGTCCCGATGCCACAAGGTCACGCAATCCCGTATGTGGATGTGTCGACCAAATCTTGAAAGAGTCTCGACTTCTTTGTGTTTCTTGAAATGTCGGCTTTTGCGTTTTCTTCTTCTTTATATTTGAGTCCTCCTTTCATTATTTCTTGTAAAAATATTGAGAAAGAAATGATGTTTTGTGGCAATTGTCTTAAATTAATCTTCTTGAATCTCGAAATTCTTGCAAATTCTCGCAGCGTCGGCTCTACCCATATGACATTCCTTGGGTTTTCCCGGTTGCTGTTCTTCAATCGTTTGAACTTGAGGAGAAAGAATTGATTCTTACTCTTGCAAAAGATTTTGAGAAAGGAATGATCTTTCTTGGGTTATCGTCTTAAATTTAACCATCTCGTATCTCGATGGTGTTTCGATCAAATTCCTGAATTTTCTCGACCTCTTTGTGTTTCTTGCAGCCTCCTCGGTTCCATCTCTTGATCTTGTGGAATCGGCCTTTTGTTATTTTCCAAGTATTTTGAGAAAGAAGTGATTTTTTCGTCATAATTCTAAATTCACCTACTTAAATTCTATAGTCATCTCTTTGCTGGATCGAGTGCTAAATGCAATAGTAAAACGTGGATGAATGATTGTGATGCATAGCTCATCTTCTTATTGTTCTTAACCAATTCCACATAATGATGTCTCAAGTATGAAATTTCTCAGATGCTTATATATACTGATCCTGTTTTGAAATAAATGAACACCTATCCACTCCTGGAGTAGGTGTTGGGTCCAGGTTCCTGGTGGTCCATAGCCATCTCCACCATCTCCCTTCCTTCCCATAACCCTCCATGAAACAAAATAACCATCCAGTAGCTAAATAACCTTTTTGCTAATGGACTCAAAATCAAGGAGGAGAAAACAAAGAACAAGAAGACTCACCTCAGGTTCAGATTGAGATCTAACAATATCTGAAGACCTCAGAGTAGCAGTTCTTCCACATTCTTAGCACCCGGCAAGAACAAACAGGAGTCAGCTACCCTCTTCCTTTTCACAAAAAAGAAAACAAGGGGAAAGGACTGCGAGGAGGTTGTTCAGTCATACCTTGGTGAACAGTGTTGATATATCCTTGGGGAAAGGACTCACACAAAAAAGAATACCTTGGGCCGTGGAGGGTGAGAGAAGAGCTGAGATGATGAACAGTGTGAAGAACCAAGACTTGATCATCATGTCTGCCTGAAGTAAAATTTAGTCAGAACTCTTCCTCCATTTCCAGCTCCAATCCTTATCTTCATTGTGTATATGGTGTGTGGGGAAGGAAGGTTGAGTACTTACCCTTCTTGTGTTCTAGAATATTTGTTCCCCGTGATATCATGGATATCACATGACCTGATAAACTCATCGCAAAGCAACAAAGCAAGCAGGTATTGTGTGAGTAAAAGGGTAAATGTTTTTCATGTATAGGTGGGTTGGTGTGCTCTGTTAATGGGGATTTGGCAACCACTTTTGTCTCCATGGCTTGAGGTGAACACTTATTTGAGGCTGTTTTGATCTTTCATTGTTCCAGTAAGGAGAGTTTAATCATGAAAACATACTGAAGCATAAAAGAATAATCTTTCATTGTTCCTTTGATTGTATATGACATCATTTTATTCCCATGTTATAGTTGACAAATAACAGCAGTCAAAAGTCTTCCATTTGGCCAGAAAGTAAATGTTGGTGCATGGGTTGAACAGGCAAAGGTGTGACTAAACTTATTGTGAGTGACAGTTAATGCTTGTTATTTGGAAGTATTGAAGGTTAACATGAGTTTCTTTGTTAGAGTAATAGAATATTGGACTGACTTCAGCTAGGTTTAGTGAAACACACAAATATCCATATAGAGTGAAAAGGAGGAAATAATTTGGGCAATATATCAATGTGTTTTTGCTGGTAATTATTCTTTTGATTTTTCCAACTGTAAAGAATCCATATTTCTTCATGTAGGAAAACTCATGCATTATACTGGGTTTGAATTGTACAAATGTACGGTTTCATACTGAGAGTATGGTATGAAAATGCCATATTTCAACTCCAAGAAAAAAAGGTGAAAGTAAAATGAGTATTATAAAAAAAATATATCTGAATGCATCAAATGCAATGAGTTTAATGCATGGATTGATGAGTGCAGAAAAAATGAGATGAAAATGGACCTTTTCTTGAAAATTAGAAAATCTAAGTCAAAAAAGTAGGAGCATGAAACAAGTTCTTCATGCCTTTTCTCGCATTCATACAGACATGCCTCATTTTTCGTCCAACTAATAATGGAATGTTGAACATAGACTTATAACAAGACAGCCATGAAATCTTGGGACTCCTTGCAAGCAAAAAGATTAGCATGACACCAAGTTCCACCCTCTACATTCTTAAGTTCTTCACATGCATGTGGATCTGTCTCAAATTCTTCTGAATCATCTACGAGGTTCTTCTTCACATTCCTTGGCATCAAAAAGTCCTACTTGTCTTTGTACTTGGTCATTGCTTCTTTTATTGGAACCATCCAATTCTTTCATTGGAGCCATGGAATAAGATGGTCCCATTTGTCACCTCAGAACATGCATCGGCCAATCTTGATTGGATCCCAACAATAATTGATGAGTACCATATTCCAAACCTCCAAGAAGTATCCTGTTTCTTGTTTCTGAATTGTGCTTGTCCAATGAATTCTCAATCTCGAGTTATGCCATCCATTCTTTCTCTTTCATCTTTTGTTTTCATGCATACCTCATTAATGAAGTAGACATCAAAAGGGCATGAGTTATTCCTATTTTTACATGTTTCTCATCCCCAGTTTCATGGTCCATCTTTCTTTCAAGTTCCCCTCCACTAGTTGCCATAGTGAGGTCATTTGGATGGGGAAGTGCACTCATGCTTTTGCCAAAGTGGTATACTTTGAGCTTCAGTGCCTTTGGCTTCCAATAAGCTCACGACTGGGGAGTTTCTCTAATGCTAAATGTATCTTCCCATGGATTCAGAAGAAGCTGACCTCTTTGATCAATGATCTCGAAGAGGGAGGCATGTTCTGTCAGTGATTCAACCTGTAAAAGTTATGTTGCATGTAGTCCTCATTTTAGTCTGTAGGTTGTGGGACAATTTGAGCATGCATCAGTCAAAGGAATGCACATCAGGACATGAGTCACAAGATGTGCTATTATACACAACAGAAGGCTTCTATCTCTGAGTCATTTGAAGCGCAGATTCTGCTAATCTAACTTTAATTGCTTTCAGCCTATAAGACCAAAAATGGATTTTTGTTATATGCGATGACGAAAACATGACATTACTAAATGGTATGGGTAATCTTCTTCTTTAGAGCTATTTTTCTGCTAAAAGGTTATTCTTAACCATGAAACTATTTTTTGTAGCTATGCCTCAATCAAGCAGTTGTAAATTAGTCATCATGAACTCCGAATTTTCTGCTGCTGAAGGCCTGGTCACTCTTAGTGCATCATGCAACACACTAACAGGTGATATACCATTAATTCTTGCAGTGTTTTTCTCATTTCCCTCCTGTGCTTTTATGAACCATATGTTGCCATTACAGCTTTTCCTTTTTCTTCATGATGTCCACTAAATCAGATGTGCTTCATGCATTGCCTCTTTTCATCTCATTATCAACTTGTCTGACCATAATTCGAAAGTTACATATGACTGTAGTCAGTACTGTTTAGTGCTTACCAGAAGCAAGCATGATGATGAAGACATGGCTCTCCCTGTCTAATGCCATCTTTGCCAATCTGGTCTAAAAGTTCTTTCAGGGTTAAACAAAATGACTTAGTAAGGTGATCAACCAGTAGAGAAATGGATACAGATGTAGGTCAGGGTTAAACATAACGAGGCATTATTTCATGTGCTGACTTATAATTCAACCCTTTTACTGAGAAATTGGAGAAGTCTAGGTGACAGAAAATCAATGTGCTGGAAATGTATATAAGCATCTTGGTGTTTTAGATCAATCTGCTGACATCTAGTTTTATACTGATTTAGATGCAGAGAAATTATATTATTCCAAGAGAAACAATATCATAGCAAGTTGATCATAAATAGAATAAACTATATAAAACATTAGAGCATAGAATGTAAATATTTCCAGGGAGTAGGTTGTCTTCCCTTGTCATTGTGGCAAAAAGATTGTATATGGCTTAGTTATCATCTTTCTCCTCTCTTTTTCCACCTTCAGTGGAAGTCACTTTGGTCGTGGCCCTCAAAAGAGCAAGATGAATGGCTGCCTGTGGCAATAAATTTAGGTCTATGTTCAGTGGGAGAAGATGTGGGGGGCCCAAAGGAGACCTTCCTCTCCTTTCTGCTTGTCTTGCTCTCAACCCTTTCCACACCCTCTTCAGCTGTGTCTTGCATTATTGCAGCCACAACTGCAAGCAGTTCTCTCTGCCACCCTCCTACTCCCTCCCTACCTTGACACTGACAAACAAGCCAATGTAGACATCTCTGCTGACATCTGAGCTTTTCCTGGCCATGTATCCATCTGCTCTACTTTTCAGCACCAAGGAACTCAGAAAGCAAAGCTTGTCTAAGTAGATCCAGGCAGCAACCAGAAGAAGATGCAGTCCTGATGGCATCCAGTAAAGAATCTAAGCAAATAGTGACTTTGATCATTCTCCTCAATCAAGTTTGCAGAGTTATTTATGTGCAGAATAACTTCTCACTCTCCTCTCACCCAACCAAACCATCACATCTAACACAAGGCTACACTGTTTCCTACTGCTGCATCTTGTTGCTAACAATCTTCTTCATCCTACCATGCAAAACTTCTCCTCTAAGAAGTCTCCTGGAAGTTGAGAGATCGAGACTGTGCCGCAGGGTTGGCATGCAGCAGAGACGCTGCCTCCGCCGCACGATTCTTGATGTCTCCCTTGGGCTGGAAGGCTCTGAGAAGCCCTCCGCTGCCGATGGCACTGTTCTTGCTGCCCTTGACGCCAACCATCCTCCATATGCAGCTCTTTGCAGCTTCTTCAGGGTCATCAATCCTCAGTGTTCGAGGAACCAAGATGGAGTTTTCTTTCTGTAGACTGCCATTCTTCACCATGTGTCCTTCCCGCGAGTGCTTGCCTATGGCCGGAGAACTGGATTCTGCAGATGACGAACAAGCTACAGGAGATAGCCATGGAATACTCCAGTAAGCTGCAGCAGGGTAGAAGGGAACGGGAGGCGTCCACGGATACGGCCACGGAGAGCTACTGAAACATGGAACCGGAGGTGCCTCCGAAGGCCTGCCCGAGTTGTCGCGGACCCCATTCTTGTTGCAGCTCGTCGTCTTCTCCGCTGGGCTCGGTGCAGAATCGGAGCCGAAGCTGAGCACGGTGCCGTTCGGCTTCAGACGTGGGTGATGGAGAGTTTGGAGGACCGACTCGGTCTCGGGGAGGTGTCGCTGATACCACGCGCCTTTCTTGCTCTTGCGGCGGCCAGCTCCGACGGGGACGTTCCTCATCGTGCCGCCGGCGGTCCAGTACCTCTGGCAGCGCTTGCAGAAGTGGCGCGGCTGGTTGACGTTGTAGTTGTTGTAGTAGCAGAACTTGGTGTCGAGGCTTTTGCACCGGGGACACGGTAGGATCTTGTCGGGCTTCTTCCTCGAGCTTCTTGCATCATCAGGCTGCTGTTCTAGTGGTGTCGTCTTCTTCGTGGAGGCATCGTCGTGAGCGGCGGTAGCCGCCGGTTCATGGATCTCGCTCGTCGACGTACTGCTGGTCTCGTTCTTCTCTTGCCAACATGGTTCGTCTTGTTCCTTCTGATGATCCTGCGGCACAAGCGTTATCTGCATTGCATGAGGAAATTGGATAACACCCATTCCTTCAAGCATCATGGTGAGATAAAGCAGAACATATAGATCAACCCAAAAAGAGCAAAAAGACATACGAAAGCAGTTTTCTCAAAGGAAATCTCTTCCGGGTGGGAAGAAAAGTTGCAATAAGAACAAGTGAAAACAGAGGAAATCTCGAATAGCGAAAACAACATCAACTCTACAGCAAACCAGAAAGCAGCAACTTTTCGATGTCGTAAACATGGAACCGTAGATCAAAAAGCCAAAAAAGAGACTATCTTTCCTGTTTTCTGGAAGTAAAAGCAAACTTTGGAGCTCGTAAACGCATAAAAATCCAATCTTTTGTATTCTCCGCAACACAGTTCCGAGTTCTATGAACCCAATTAAGCTTCCCAACGAGGCAGAAGTAGCACCTGCTGCAGAGTGATAGTCTTGCCGAAGAGCTTGATGGTGGTGGCGGTGGGGGAGTCCCTGTTCTCCGACATCTCCTCCTCTGTTCCAAGCTTCCCTGTTCAGCTTCTCTGTTTCACCTCTTCCTCCCTCTGAGGTTGGGGTTTAACAGGGCAGGAGCAGAGGAGAGGGACGGCCACGTCAGCAGGCCGGAGAGGATTCTGAGCCACAAGTTGGCTTTGTGGCTTCGGAAGTGAGTAATTTGATTCTCTCTGCCTTTTTCTTCCAACCCCACCAAAGCTTTCGGAGCAACTCATGGCACCAAATGCAGTACCTGTGCTTAGTGTTTGACTAAATCTGTGAGGTGTTGTGTCTCAATTTAGCCTCTCATTGGAGTGTTTAGAGCAAGCAAGCAGCAGATTAATGCACCACTGGCCAAATGCAAGGCGGAGAAGAAAAGGGAGGCTCTCTGCCTTTGTCCTTCGATCCTACTCAGCCTCCAATATCTCCTCTGTAGCTCACTTCCATGGTAATTTACCTTTTCTTGTTCCTCTTTACACACCTTCATCATCCATCTTCTTTTCTGAACAAGATTGATGGTTTTTTGTTTCTTTTCCAAGATTTTAAGCTTATGTAAGCTCACACACCCCAAGGTTTTTATTGTGCATTCGGATTATTATTATGCTGTAAGTACTAACATGTACATCATATGTGTCAGGATTAGGACATCTCATCTCCTTCCTTTAATGTGAGATATATGAGCAAAGTGCAGCTTTTCTTTATCATGTTGGCTCATAGAAGTATGCCTATTAGTCAAACCATTTGAGTCCTTTGTATTGAATTAGGGTCTTTTCCCCCTTTTTGTCCTCTGTTTGTTATGCTGAAGCTTCATTATGATAATTTTACAACATGTATCTGAGTAATTAAAGAGAGTTGGATCCGTCTTTTCGGATTAATAAGTCTACTTTTATCGTCAGTCCATCTTTTTATTGAATTGGATTGTGACATGTAGTATCATCAAAATGAACCTTATATTTAGCATGATAAAAGATTTAAGTAAGAAGAAACTATTCATGGATGAGGTTAGAAGATCGGGATGGATCCCGTATACTTCATACCTTTACATGTAGAACGGGAATCAAATTGATTCATAGAGATACATTTGTCTATTATCATTAATTTGGACTTAGATTCATTTTTTTCATGGAATAAAATCCTGACAATCTGCCAATCTACTCTACTAGTGAAGATTGGAATTTTGTATAAATATGAATAACTAATTGCATCTGGGATAGGATAGAATTTCCAAATAGTTTCGGAATAAACCCTGTTGACCATAAGAAAGTCTACTGTTCCTTTCAGAATCTTCAAGCGTCACTCACCAAATTCATCAACTACAGTGGCATATCTGTATTGCACAGACTGGTTTGTGTGCCCAGATGAATCCAGGGTCCCCTGTTTGCTTGTTCACAGAGAGGCTGGGAAAGGAATTGTTCTTCCCACTGGCACAAAACCATCAGCTGCAGAAGTGTGGTTTCAGCTTTCCATTCTGCTTTCGTATCTGGCAACAAAGAGATGGACCAGCTGACTACTTCCTGTCCCCAACTCAATCTAGTATCACCAGGAAACAAGCTTGTATTTTTTTTTGTGTTATTAGGAGATGATACAGTGGCAGTAACTCTGAATCAATCTGATGGCGGTCACTCTGTATCAGATTCCAAGACCATGAGTTGCTCTTTCTGCTTTGCAAGAACTTGGTTGAACCAATTTCCTTCTCTAAATATGTCAAAGTGGGAACAAAGAAAACCTACTTAGTTGAATAAGCTTAACACTGGAGGAGAGCAGGACACTGCCCTGGTGGAAGCAGCATCAGAGCAGGGATTGTTAGGTAGAGTGTTTTCCTAAGCTTTTTTGCCTTTTGGTGGGTTGAAGGGCAATGCGCCACCAAGCGCAAATCCATCTGTGGGCACTGCATTAAAGGAGAGCCCTCATGGCTCTGCTAATGATGGGCAGACTTGCATGGTGAGCTGAGCCACTGTGGAGAGGATGACCTGCCTTCAAGTATCACTGATTTCATTGGCCTTCTCTCACTGCCCCACGGCCTCGCCTCGCCTCGCCGTCTTCAAGTCCGGCATGGGGATCGAGGTGCCCGAGGAGGAGCGATACCGGATGGGGTTCCTCGACCTGGTCCATGCGCTCATGCGCCGTCGGATCACCTGGTCACCAGCTGCCTCTTCCGGGGGTGTGCCAAGGAGACGGAGGCGGGGAAGGCGTGCTTCCCGCTGGTGGTTGGCGCGGTGTGCGGCGGGCTCTGCCTCGTCTTCCCCGCCACCCAACGAGATTAATGATGCTTAGCACGAACCAGAACCGTGTGATTAGCCATGCCACGTAACATGGTGACTGGTGACACGAAGATAAGTTGAGCTCTGATGTGGTTAGGTAGACCAGTTCGAATGATGACATGGGAGCTCACGTGTCGGAAAAAGCCGATGTGGATGATGACGTGTCGGATTACTTGAATCAGTGTCGATCAAATTTACGGTGTAATTTGTTCCCTTTAATTACAAGATCAGCAACACTGCGACCCAACTCCGTCCACAAATCTCGGCCGGGTCAGATCAAAGCCGGTCTAAGCTTCACTTTGACATTGTTCAGTTTATATCGGTTACAGTCGTAGTGGTCTATTTAACGGCCCGTTACGCTTTTTGTAACTGAGGCCGGACATCTACCGCTTACCTTAACGCTCCGTTACACGCGCTGCTTCCCGATAGCTCATCGACTCCGACCCCGACCCCGACTCCGCCCCCGACGGCGATCGATCTCCCCCTGCCCCTCCCCTCCGACGACCGCAATGGATCCCCTCCGGCAGACTCTCAACCCCAACAAGCGCCTCAAAGAAGAGTAAGTGATCCCTTCTTGGTGCCGTTTCCTCTGGTTTCCTGAATCTTCTGGTCAAGAATTTTCTTGGCATCCCTTTCGACAGATTCGTCAGCAATCTCACGGGATCTTCCATGCTGGAGATCGCCGCGCTCTCCGCAATCATACCTGTAATCATCTAATTCTTTCTTTGCCGGTCAAAAGTATCTTGACGGAATAATGTGTTTATTTGACCCATTAATCGTGGTTGCTTTCAGGCTTTGGTAATCCTTCGCCAATGGAGCAGCTTTGCGAGAGTAAATGGTGACTTATTTTCTGGATTTTCCCTACCAAGATTCAATCTTGTTGCGTTGGTTCCGACAATCTTGAGGATTTGCCTTGGTTTTCGATGACTACGACTTTCCACAGCTGCTAACGATCTGTCTTTTAGGCAAGTTTAATGTTGAGGTTGCAACGTCAAAGAAGGATGATGATGAAGTCCCTAGTCGTCGAGATTTTAGGAGCTATGCAATTTCACTTGTCGTCGATTACTTGTTTGTTGTTCTTCCAGTTCTTCTTATTCTCACGGTATGAGCTTTAATTGCCCGTTCCATTTATCACATTAGCAACCTTTTTCTCTTGTTGTTTTGGTTTAACTAGCTTCTACATTTGATCTTGTAAGCACGTTAGGGTCGCCTTTATCGTTATATATCTGGGACCTATGGCTCTCATGTCATTCAGTTTGATGTGCATTTGTCTCTCTGGGACTATTTAAGAAGTACTTGTGTTTTTGAAATTTTCCTGGCAGGTTCTTGCTGACTGGGCTTATATATTCACGGTTCTGATTATTTTGTTGCTACTTCTTTGTGTATCAGCTAAAAGGTTGTTTGTTCTATCAGTTAATCCTAAAATTTTATTCTTTACTTTGTTTCTATGGATGAGGCTTCATCGTTTAGATATAAGGGCTTTGGTTTGTGAACTCATATAGGATGTTATTGATCACACATTTAATGGATCATTTCTGGTGCAGATCTTCATATCTTCATATTGAAGGAGAACAACATTCATCTTTTCCAAGAACAACTATTTCATCATATAGAGTCTTGGTGGTATGTAAATCATTATAAATAAGCTAATTTAAATAAATTCTCTCAAGTATGTTAAAAAAATTATCTGGGATGGGTACTAATCTTTTTGATATAGGTCATCACAACATGCTTGAGCATATTAGCTGTGGACTTTAAAATCTTTCCCCGACGCTATGCAAAGACTGAAACTTATGGTACTGGTTTGGTAAGCTTCTATCATGAACATAGCTCATAGATTTTATGTTTTGGTTTTCAGTGGTTTTCTTGCTCCAAAAGAAACTAGAAAAAAAGCTACTCATGTTTAGGTAACCTAAATAACTTTTATGTTCACTTATTATCTCATGTACAGTTTTTGGACTGTTTTGGTTCTGCATAATGTCCCATGTCCAAGTCATTTGTTGATTTAGTGGTTATGCAAATAGATTTCTACCCACAGTCAATGATTCAGATGCACTCGCTGTGAGATAATAGAGAATTGCTTTCATTTCTTATCTTGAAATTTTATTAATCTATGCTCATTTTCCAATGTAGGACTATGTTATTGCAGTTGGGTTAGTAGATGCTTAAAGTCATTGCATATTTCTTTTATACTGTAAAACATATCTTGTTATCTGCATTATTGATTATTTATACATATTTTGTTGGTAGATGGATCTGGGAGTTGGATCATTTGTCATTGCTAATGCATTAGTTTCAAGAAAAGCACGGAATTCCATTTCAGTGTAAGTAATCTTATAGTCCTTTAATAATATGATGGATTCAACAGGTGCTAGCCTTCTGTCATGTGCATGCCACTCTCTCTCATGGACATGACAATCAACTTACAGTTATTGAACATCTTTTTTTTATGCCGACCATAATTTCCGATTCTAATGCATATTTTAGGTATTTTTATTGTTTTCCAGTATTAAGAAGGAAATTATCTGACAATAACAGAAATTGATGATTAGGAACCTTCGGATAGTATGCTGCCAATGGAACTGAAAATGTTGTAATGAAATTGCATGTCATAAAATTTCAAATGGTGAAATTACAATGGAAGAGGGCTTTGGTGAAGCCTTAGCTTGAACTATCATGCATTTAGTGTCATCTTTTTGGTTGACGGCATTTTATCTGCAACTTCTAGTTTTTTTCATCTATCTTAGAAAGATAAGGTCCAATAGTTGCATTTTATCAGCATGCAGAAATGGGTTCAAGTGCAGGGAAATGATTACAGACATATTAGAACTTATGTATATTGAAGCTGTTTTGATTTATTTACTGGTCTCCTCCGCAATTATTTTTGAAATCTTAAGTTCTATTATTCCCTCCTTAGGAATTGGAAGGCAACACTTAAATCTATAAGCCCGCTATTATTCCTAGGTTTTGGTCGGCTCATTACTACAACAGGTGTAGATTACCAGGTGGGATCCTCTAGTCTTTTGCTATTTATATAAAGCTCTGTGCATTATGCATCTAAATTGAAATGATAATTCGTATTATTTACCTATAGTCCTCTAAAGCTCGAGTATTTAAATGTTTAGTTGAAGTAGCTAATATACAACATGTGGCATTGTGAATTGTTAAAAAGGATGGACTTTGCTGTGCTCAAGTCCCTAAACATTAGAAAATCTTATTACCTTTTTGCCTTTTCCTTTACAAATATTGGTCCCTTTTCAGCTCCTGTTTGATCTTAGGCTAGGGCATATACGGCAAGTTTGGCTTGATAGAAGTTATTGTTGGTTTCACATGATGGCAGGTTGTCTTGTCCTTTATATGTAGCCTTTGAATTTATATGCTTCCTTTGGTTCTTGGTGCTAATTTATAATCATTTCCCCTCATTGTATTTATGTGCTTATAAGGCCTTTTCATTTACTTGATTATTATCTTTGTTCACTTTGTTAAAGCTGCTTTCTTATTTTTATGTAAATTTGGTTGTATGGTTCAATGAGGTATTTATCATTCGAGAGAATATATCTCAGTGCTGCAGGGTAAATAGCAAAGACCAAATGCATGATCTAGACAATATCATGAAAGTGCCTGTTATTTCTTTCGGTGATATTGTAATATGATGAAACCAACAAGTCAACCCTGACGACCAGCAATGAATCAGGATACACCAAAATTTAACTGGTTTCTGGGGCTGTTTTGCAAGTTCAATAGCCAATTGGGATGCGAACAAGATGATTTCACCTGCTTCAGTCCAATATAGGCTATATAGCCTGATAAGCTCACCTTGCTAGGCTTACTGGATGATAAAGAGTTGGTATCATAAGGTATAGGGTATCGAGCAGTAGGCTTACTCAATGTACCTATATCATGTTCTTTTTGTAATTTATGACAGTTTTCAATTCTTTTTCTTCCCTCTCCCCCCATTTCTTTGACTTTTTCTGCTCTTTCTCTCTCTTTCTCTTTGTCATTCTCTCCTTCTCCTTCCCCTGCAGCACAATTGTTGCCTCCTCCTCCTTCAGGTATATGTTGCCACCACCTCCTCTTCATTCCCTACCCTTTTCTCTCTGTATCTTTTTCTACTTTGTTCAATTCTCCCTTCCCTCTCTGGCCAGACCCGTAATGGTCGGCAGGGGTATATGGATGCCAAACCACGGTTTTAGATACCACTTGGAGTGGTTCATATTGGGTGGTATTTACCAGCCCAACGAAGAATTAACACATGGGTCGGTACTGTTTGGGTGCTCAAGTCTGATTTACTGGGCTACCCTACTAGAGGGCCAGCCTTGGCATTATAGTAAAGTTGCTCCCTTCTTGCTTCAGTGACAAAAATTCTAGTTATAGAAACATCTTTATTTGTAGGGATAAGACTGTGTACGCTAATCTTTTCTCAGACTTGGATCCCATTTTGACAGGAGCCTTGTGTGTTAGGCTATCCCTTATAACCAGGTGTTATCTTCACTGGAGCCTTCTATTTCGTGACTTCAAGTTGCTCTATAATTCGCTGTATTTGGGATCACCAATTTTCTTGTTGCTGTTGATGTTCTTGTTATTTTTACAGTTCTTTGACACAACTGTCCAATCTATGTAGGTACATGTAGGAGAATATGGTGTGCATTGGAACTTCTTTTTCACCCTTGCAGCAGTATCTTTACTTACATCTATATTTAACATCCATCCAGATTACTGTGGATTTTTCGGTTTGTTAATTCTCATAGGTACTGGCTAATAAAATTATTGTGACTACAAAATGAACTTTGGACACTGTATCATATCAACTGCTTAATCAATCACACAATTCACCTTTCAGGTTATCAGGCATGCTTGTTATGTGGGTTAAATAAATACTTGATCTCCCATGAAAGGACGGCTGATATCATCAGCCAAAATAAAGAAGGCCTATTCAGTATATTTGGTAAGAATTACTTATGGCATCCATGTCTTCTCTTTTTGCAGCTCTTATTTTCAGTTGAATGCCTGATGTGTTAAAGATATGGACAAAATAGTGTCTTAAACATATCATTGATAAGCCTTGATTTATTGTGTTATTGAACTAACTATTAACTGATCAATATTTGAAAAGGAGTTGTTTTCAAATGCAGCTTTCTTGCTGCCTCGCTGTCAGTTGCAAAAAGAGTTGTCGTCTTCTATAATATGGGTTTTCCATGACCTTCAGAAAGTAATCGTGTTTAATATGCTATGTACACCCTGAGGCATCATCAAAATTTCCTTAACCAGTTTGCCTTGATTTTGAGCATATAATGTTTGATGTCATTGGACAACAGCAGTTAAAAGAGCCATGAGTCAGAAGATGAGGATATCAAGATAAAAGAGGAAAGAAGAGAACACACATAAGTTGAGAAAAATTAAGGAACTGCTGGCTGAATTAGTCCATTTCTTTCAGAACTTCTGTATGGTTCATCTTAAAGCAAAAGGCAGTCCGTAATTCAACTACCCCTAATTTTTCATCAGTTACTATTAGTTCTAAGTTAGATGTATTTTTATTTCTCCATATTGGCTTATTCTGGAATGAATGTGAGTACTTCTATGCATGGTTCGTTTTACCAGACCATACCGGTGTACTGAACAGCTGTCGGTATGGTATGTACCGAGTTATACAGACACATAGTACATTGTGGCGTACCGATGTACTGCTCATACCGGTCTCCTATTGGAATGGTATGTACTGCCCGTACAGAGCAGTATGCCATGGTATGGCAAACCTTGCTTCTATGACTCATCTAAAGATATTTAAGGTGGATGGTTAAGGACAAAATAGGAAAAGGAGGTTTCATATCGAGTATATAGAATCTAGAAATATCAGTCCAGAAATAAATGATAACAGAGGTTAGACTAATCCGTCAGGAGCAGTCACTAGAGAGAATAAATGGTGATGTCTCACCTTTCTCCTCCTTGAGGCAATAATGATGCAGCTCAGTGACAAAACTGTGGCACGTCCATGGCTTAGAGGCGTAGCCGGCGTGGAGCATGGCTGCAACCGTCTTCCTTTTCTTCTCTTCCTCTTCTTCACTGGTTCACGGGATTATCTTATCTCACTTCTCCACTCTGTCCTGTCTCTCCATCTTTCCTGCTTGATGGATTCTGATGGGAGCAATGATGGAAGCAACATCCTCATGTTCTTATTCTCCTTCTGTGGATATTTTCTAAAATGACAACATTACTGCTGGAGTCAGTCTGAATACAATGATTCCTGTTTATTCTAGTTTCTGTTGGCAATCCAAATTGATCAATTTTGAATTTGTCATTTATGAACCGAGATCAGTCAGATTGTATGGTGATCCATTGAAGCTTGGAATCAGTCTATCTCGATTGGGATAAGCTAATTCCAGTTGATATTAGTGAATCAATGTTGCTTATGGTGGGTTCCATTAACTTCACTGATGTTTTATGGAGTTATCTAAGAAATCAGGCAGAATCAAGCTAACTCTGGTCAATCCCTATCCGGATAAACTAGATTGAGTTTGACCAAACTTACCTTCTCCTTCTCTTGATTCTTCACCCTCTTCTTGTCCTTCTCCACGCTATATCGTTGATACTGTAAATGCTAGCTTGCTATATCATTGATGCACACTACTAGAACCGGACAAAAACACACTAGAATTCAGCAAGAAAATCCTCCAATTATGCATACATGATGTTTGTTCTTCTTTACCCAAGGTTTATCCTTCTCCACTTTGGCTTCCTTCAGTTAGTGGCAACACTTGTTCCTCCTGCAGTAGCATCACTGCTTGATGCAAAATCTCAGGCCAGGGGTATCTTAAAGATGGAAATGGATATGTAGATATAATTAGTCTATCAAAATAACTTTGAGAAACGCGATGAAAATAGGGGCTTTTCCAGCTTATTTTTTCATCAAAATGAAATGTTTCACCAAATACATATTCAGTAGTCAGAGATATATATTTGGGCCTTGGATTTTGAATATTCATCTATTGTCTTTTCTGCTAGGATATTGGGGTATGTATCTGGTTGGTGTGCATCTAGGATACAAGATAATTTTCAGTAATCATTCATCAAAGAAGGCTGGAAGCATTCAGTCTACAAGAGCTAGAGTTTGGATCCTTGCAGTTTTATTTTGGTAAATATTATTCGAAACATCTACTGTACTTGTATTACTCACTTTTTTAGCTGCTTGGTTGTCTGTCAACCTCATGCCTTCTGATATGCATTTGGGATAGGTTCTTAACTATCATTCTGGACAAATATGTGGAAAGAGTTTCTCGGCGAATGGTAAGGACTATAATCTATGAGATTTATCTTGTAAATGTCCGAAGAACAAGTATGATATTATAAACTGCTTGGTGTCTATTCCAACATCTGTATATTAATGAAAGTAATATTTGTCAAACACTTATTTTGTTTAAAATTGAAACAAAAAGAGTTGGACTTGTTCACTCTGAACTGCACCTCAATGCACATTTGTTAGATATGATTTTCAAGTTCTGATTGGTGCAACATTTTTTTGTATTTGTTACTTTGGGGTCAAGTCTCATAAGAAGTTTTTCTGTACAGTGCAACCTGGCGTTTGTTATGCTGGTCTTTGCACAGAATTTGCAGGTATTGGTCTCAATTTTCATCTTGTTTTAAATTGCAGTTTAAGTAGTTCATTGTTATATTATTCTGGCTACGGTAGCAATAGAAGGGGCTCTAATTTTTGCTAGTATAATTCAGCAAAAGAAATTATTGTAACTTTTATGGACAACAAAGAGAAGAATGAAAATTATTTTCACCTTTCACCAAAATAAAGAACACCTAATATTTTCGGCTCATATGGAAGATGTGTATCTAACATTCCTCCTTCCCTCTTGAACCAACTATTTCTTATTGACACAAACCATGTTCTTAACATCATTATTGATTCACTTTCTCGGGGCACATGGTTAGTTAGCTAGTTCTTCAATCTATCCTTCTTTGGCAGGTTCTATCGGTTCTCATGATATCGGATCTAGTACCGGGACAAAAGCCTTTGGCTCTTGAAGAAGCATTCAATCAGAATCTTCTGGGTTCATTTCTTCTGGTGAGTTAGACATTAAATTCTTCCGGACCTGGTGGAGGCTGATTTTTAACCCTCGATAGGGCTCAGTATCCAAATGGCATATTCTCTGCAGGCAAATGTGCTCACTGGACTAGTAAACTTGTCCATGGATACCCTATCAGCTTCCTCTGTGACAGCAGTTGGCGTCTTGTTGGGTTATTCTTTTGTTCTCTCAGCTGTTACTGGACTTGTGTGGTCCTGTGGCATCAAACTAAAATTTTGGTAGATTTAGTTGTATAGTCGTTAATGTTGTTGTCAGTTCGATGTACAAAGGTAGTCAACCGATGCCCCCAACATTCTTTCTTCTATCCCATTTTCAACTTCGGTTAGTCAATGATGAGTTCGATATTTTTATGCTTTCTAATGTTGTTCATTAATAATGTCCAAGTGTTACAATGTTTTGAACTCTTGTTAAGTACATGTTCTAGTATCAAATTCTATACCTATTGAATTGACTTCGATTCCATCATCTGCTCTTTGTGAATACAATAGACTCATTTCTGATGTGTTTCCTCAAATTAAGATGTGTGAACTTGTGCAATGCATCAGAGATTAAGGATGATTGCTCATCATTTGCATGAGAGACAACAAATGTTCTCAAATTAAAAACCAAAGACCAATGTTGGCTCCCGGTATTAAATGAGATGCAACACGTCCGAGGTGGTATATGTTTCATATTACTTATGCTGATATCAGAATGTGTGTGTGTGTGTGCTTTTTTTTAAAAAAAATTTCTTGTAAAGGGAAAATGAAGACGAGATTAATTCTCAAGACCTTGTTATCGATCAAAGACCGGTATTGATCAAACAGTTAATTCATTGTTATTGTTCCCATATTGCAGGGCAGAGCAGAATGAGAGAGATGGCATCATGCTTTGAAGCGTCGGCCAACTAGTGACCGCTACTTGGAGAGGCGGCAAGCATGGGCGGTCGACGTCGTCGTTGTCGTCGGCGTCACCACCACCACCACCACCACCACCACCATCGCAAAGCAAAATGAGAGGGATGGCATCATGGTTTGAAGCTAACGTCGACCAATCAATGGGCTACACTCGCTTCCATTCATTGGACTGGAGGAAGCAAGCATGGGCAGTCGACGTCGGCGTCACCACCACCACGTCGCCTCCACTCCATGCCATGCACGTCGTTCTGCTGCTAAATAAAGACCACGCAGGATTCCAAGTCTCGTCCAATGAACAGGTGCCATCCCAGCTACATCTCCCTCCATTTGCTCCCACATTTCTTTATTCCTATGATATCATCGAAAGGATTAATACTCTTCCATACCTATGCATTTAATAAAGCCATAATAATAATAGTAATTTGATGTTATGGCATTGAGGTAGTCCAATTAGGTTACAGTCAATCCAAGTGTTGGTATGTAGAATTATTCCAACCATACCTCTCGATTCGATCTGGTCAAGTAGTTTTCATCTCTAAAGAAGAGGAGAATGGAGAACTTGCAGCACCATTCAACCAAAGTAGTTTTCATCTTTCATGGGCACCAAGAACATAGGAATGCCACCTTGTTCATGGCTTGAATTGTGAGAAGATGGGATGTAGAACTAGATAGGCTCGTAGAACTTGGTTCAAATGATTTGTGTATAGTGGAGGAAATAATATATATATAGTCGGACAATAAAATGATAATGGAAATGAAAATGGATGATGGTGATGTACCAATATCCATATGTATGCATTAACTTTGAGGAGAACAACAAAGTCAAATATATTGAATGCTTACCCATACGCTTAAGATTTAGGTGAGACACATGAGAGGGAGCTCAGATTCACACGCGTGGTGTACAAGCATCATGTAGAGCATGATGGTCAACATGAACAAATGAAAAGAAGAAAAAAAAAGACTTGCTATATTTGAATGCAATTAATACATTTATTTGTAGTGTTTTCCATGAAGACTTCGAGCTTTTTCACATATAAGTGATATAAGTAGTCACGGTAAGATTACTCTTTGTGATATAAGTGATCATATTTGAGCCATCGAAATAGATATTCTTGCTTGCTTGATTTATTATGGTAATAGGTTTTTTCATTGGAGACTACCTTTTTTTTTTTTTCTAAAAAGTTAAGATTTAGCATTGCTTCACATGTTACAATGAATTTTTGTATGCAAATTTGATATCCAAGCAGTTTCATAATTATTTCATATTGAGGGGTGGAAAAAGGTGCTCTTGTTTTGTAGACTATCATTACTGTAAATTCCAGATGATGTTGCACTGTGGACACATAATATATTGATTTCATCATCTACAAACCATTACACTTGACTGACAGAATTTTACATAAAGTCCACACACAAAGAGATAAAAATATTGTTAGGTAAAGGACTGTAAATGAATAAAAACGTAAAAAAAAAAAAAAGGAGCATCCTACTGAGACACTTCATAAGTAAATAAAATGAAGAAAAATCTGATCACACCTCACCATGTTTATCTGTTGGCTCAACTACTCAACGTTATGATTTGATCCTTTCATTAAAGTCTATTTCAGTCATCTTAATGGTCAGTCACTGCTAGGGTTCAATGTTTCCACCTTCAAGAATGAGCTGACGAATCTGTCACAGAATTGTCAACCTAGAATCTGACCTGTATTCATTGTCCCCAACGACTCACCATGCGCTTAGTTGCAGGATTCTTCATCATGTGACGGAATTCATCCCTGCCCTTGATTGATGCCTGCAGCCAGTTTCATCCATCGATGACCCAGTCACCCATGTCATGCATTACAACACGAGTTTCAACTTGGGGCAGTACTAATGCGAGACCATTTGCCTTGCTGAGAAGGAAGCAGGGAGCAGCTCGAGGTTGACTTCTTTTCTGTTCCTTCGCTGTCCCTCGATTGAAAAGGTGGGCATGAGAGTCGATGCAAAGGGGTGAAATGAAGGAGTGGATGAGAAGTTACTGTTTTTATGCAAGACAAGACAACAGGCCATCAAAGTGCAGCTCTCGTGGACTCGCCTCTGTCTGCTACTACCGGAGCGCTTTTGGATGGATGCGTTGCTGCATGCATGATCTGCTCACCGTTCCCGGAACTATAGCCCTGATCAGAAACAGGGCAAGGAAACAAGATGGGACTGCAGCAAGCCATCGACAGTAGCTGATCAATTCATTTTGGTCACAGCTATCAGCTAAAGCTTAATGATTTTGGATGTGATTAGAACCTCGAATGACATCTGAACCTGAGTTGTATGTGTACTTAATTCTTGCAGGAATCATGTCTTACTATGCCGAGAGGTGGGCAAAGGCGATCCAGTGGACCTTCGACTCCTGTTGGTTGACTTCTGCTCCTGCAACTTGTGCAGCGGTCTCCCCCGGTTGAGATCTTTCGTCAAGATTTCTAGAAAGAGCAACTCACCCTGGCTTACCGTCTCAAAAGAACGCCAGAGTAGATGTCGGTGGAGACGCGAAATGGATACTTAGCTTAGCCTGTCATTTCTCTACCGTCGAAACCTGGGTTCAATTGCCGGCACGGGGCGGTAACAGAAGCTCAACCTTCGCGTTAGCCTGATCTGTGCTGATTACCTAAGCAGAGGAGAAGTCGGATTAGGGTTCTTCCCGGTACAATTGCATTGAATGTGTGTGGTGTGATGTCAGAGAGAGCCATCACTCCCCGAAGCTGACTTTTTATGTGTACCCGCGAGTAAATGCACCCACCTTGCTGTCCTTCTTTGACTCTTCTTGCAGCTGCAGCCACAAGGTCAGCGGGTTTCGAGCATTGCCTCCTCCCTCAGGTCTCTCGTGTTTATATATACCGTACCTGTGGAGAGCTTGGGAACAGCAGCAGCCTCGGAAGCTTGCCTTGTGAGGTTGGAGGCTGTTCTCATAGCTCGAGAAGAAGAAAGCCGGAGAGAGAGAGAGAGAGAGCGAGAGAGAGAGAGATGGGAAGACCACCATGCTGTGACAAAAATGGTGTGAAGAAGGGACCTTGGACACCAGAAGAGGACATCATCTTGGTGTCCTACATCCAAGAACATGGCCCTGGGAATTGGAGAGCTGTCCCTACCAACACTGGTGAGCCTTGCTGTGACCACCTGTTATATCCAAAACAACGTAGTTCATATGTCTGCTTTCCTTGACAGGCCTGCTGAGATGCAGCAAAAGCTGCAGGCTTCGGTGGACGAACTACCTCAGGCCCGGGATCAAGCGTGGCAACTTCACCGATCAGGAGGAGAAGCTTATCATCCGCCTCCAGGCTCTTCTGGGCAACAGGTAAAGGCCACAACATCTCTTCCGGGCCTTTGCTTGAAGGAGCAGTGCTGATGTCTCTGCTGTTATCTGGACGCAGATGGGCCGCCATTGCTTCTTACCTCCCGGAAAGAACAGACAACGACATCAAGAATTACTGGAACACGCACCTGAAGAAGAAGGTGAGGAAGCCGGAGACCGGCAGTGATTGCCCCAAGAGCAGCGGGCAGTCGAGCCATCGTTCCGTCTCCAAAGGCCAGTGGGAGAGGTGTCTGCAGACCGACATCAACATGGCGAAGCGAGCTCTGTGCGAGGCCTCGTCCGCCAGCTGCAGCTTCGGCAGTAAGCCTTCGACCTACGCATCCAACACCGAGAACATATCCCGGCTTCTCCAAGGATGGATGAAGGGTTCGCCGAAACCCAGCGTTGCTCCGGCGAGCTCGGGATCGGGTGTGGCGGAGTCTGCGTCGAGTCAGGGCAGCGTGAGCACCTCCAACTGTATCATGTCGCCGGAGCAGCTCGAGTCGGTGTTCGGGTTCAACGACTCCACGGCCGAGAGGTGGGAGGCTGGAGCACCCTTCTCGTTGCTGGAGTCATGGCTGCTCGACGAGCACGACGGACACGGGCAAGAGAGCTTTCTTGATGTTGCAGTGCTCGATACATGTGAATTGTTCTAAGAAGGATTCTTCCAGCGGATCCATTCTTCTCATGTTCTAATCAAAGTAGGCAAAGTCGTGTAAATTTACTTGGTTCTGAAGCAGACAAATGGTCTATGAAATCACATATGTAGTCCGAAAACAATCTACTTATCTTAGTGTTTCCGCTACAAGTTCCACCTCCAATGCTTGTTCTTCTCTTTCCTTTGGATTGCATTGCCTCTTTTGTTGAACTTGATTCTGAAGTGTAAAAGAAGATTATGGAGGTGAATTATCATTTCATGTAAATCCATAGAAAAAGTCCTCCACAGATGGCTGCGACTTTGTGTTCATCTTTGTGCAGTAAGGGATGAAGGTGAGCATTGGGAATATGAGAAAGAGCCAAAAGGTTAATGATCTCCATTAATCATAAGTAGAAGCTAATTCAACATGAGCCAGAGATATACTACTGATGGCTGTTCATATATACTTGGAGATGAACTTGCAGATCTGCATCCAAATTGGCATACGTGGCTGTGGCTGATCATGACTCTTCAGCAACTCCATATGGTGAGTCACCCCATAAATTGCCCTTCTAGAAGTATAATGATGTAGCGAACAGATAGATCATAAACATTACTTCCTCAAAACAACTTTGTAATTGCCTGGCTTTAATGATGAGGGTGATTCAGTCACCGCAAGCAGAAAAAATGGACCTTTGATGGTCCTCTTACATGGATCGGATGCTTCAACTAAAGTAAGAGGACAGAAGAAGAAGAAGAAGAAGAAGAAGAAGAAGAAGAAGAAGAAGAAGATCCAGCAGGTAAAGATCAGCCTTGTGAAGTAATTTAGTAGGTCTTTAATGCTCCACATGCCAAAGTCTCTCTTGACCTTTCCCTCCTCTATCTTACTGACAACTGGAGTTGGCTGATCCCTTACTTCACCATCCATGCAAAACCGGAGATGTGAAGGAAAAGTGCCCAAGAAACCGACTTCAATGCTGTGCAGAAGCTGGCAACTTCATTGAATGCAGCTCAACCTACACCATATGCAAGTGGAAGATACAACCCTCTAGTGCAGGAAAGACCTCAAGTGGGAGACTCTGCAGCTGCTGCTGCTTCATTCACTATTTTACTATCAGCAAAGGAAGCTTCGTTGGCAGAACCAGCAGCACCTAAGAAGGCATGTACACATCAACCATGAGATCTTGAAGGAAGCATGGCCATGGCATCACCTAAGAAGGCATGGACTAGCTGATGAAGTTGCCGCTTGTCACCATGTCACAGAACTCGCCTTCAAACATATGAAAGACTTGTCCAAGCCATCAATTTGTGCTTTCAGATTTAAGAATCTTGAACCCAAAGAAAGCCAAATCAACAGACTCCCTCGTTCTTCCTCTGCTCCTTTTTGCAACAGCCACAGATCTGTCTTTAGCATCAAAATATCTGAGAAAGGAAAGAGATCTAACACATTCATTACTGGCATGCTTGTAGTACTGACAGTATCTAATGAACACCCAAACAATCCAAAAGTGGAAGTGTCATGGGAAATATGCGTACTCACTCGTCCTGTGGTCTGCTAGTGAAGCCAAAGACACTGTTGCTCTTTGACTTCAGGACAAAGTGGATCCAGTGGGCAGCTTTGACTTGGGTTGGTTCGTGTGGAGCATGACCAGTCCACCCAGTCTTGAATTCCCTCTCATTCACGTTCAACAAATGTTGATGAACAGTTCTTGAGATGTAGACATGAAAAGGAAATATTTCACCGGAAACATGTGATGATAAAAACACTGCAGCAAGCTCTCTTTGATGTTGTCCTTGGTTAAATTGAAAGCGCAAAGAACCCTTGACTTTAGTTTTTATTTTTTTCATTTGATGGATTTTTTTCCTCTAATATCTTATTTGTCTTCACAGTCGTGCGTCACCTTTGTCTTTTTTTTTTTCCTTCTATTTTCTTCATGCTTAGTGATGCAGAGACGATAGAACTGGATGGAAAGAGATATTTAGGATATAAAAATAAATAAAAAAAATTAAAAACTAACAATGCCTTCCAAGAAAAGTCCAAAAAGAAAATCATTTTCAAAGAAATCATATATATATATATATATATATATATATATATATATATATATAGAGAGAGAGAGAGAGGTGAAGAAAAGTATCATAAATAGAATTTATGATTACATCTGAAAACACTACTTATACTAGTATTAAATAACCAATTAGTACTTATATAATTTTTTTTCTTCAAATTGGTCCAAATATCATAATTATTCTTGGGTAATTTATTAAAAAAACTCTAACAATGAGATTTTATTGGATGACTCGCCATGTTTGTTTTTTTACTAGGGGTGTCTTCTTTATATTAGAACTAAAATACCTATCATAAAATTCATAAAAGACACCCAATATCCGTTGACCTTGATTGAGTTTGGTTGATTTGGGTTGAACTAGTTTGTTGGACTTGGAACTGGACCCAACGAGTTCAATAAAATCTTAAGTATTTAATTGATTATTTTTAGGACCTAGGTTACACCCTTTCCCCACCACCCCCCCAAATCACCTCTGTACGTACCCATTCCACCAATGCAACGGCAACATGCAAGACGGTCACTGTTGCCAACCTTCTTGCTAATGGTGACCGTCGTTGTCACTATCTTCATCGCCAACAGCAAGCAGAGATTAAGTCAGCCCGAGCTTCCCTTATAGCGACAGTTAAGCAGGCATCGTCGAAGAGGAGAGGAAGGGGTCTCATTGATAGTGTTAGTGGTGACGTCATCAATGTCGGCTTCCTGCCAATAAGCAGTTGCCAAAGAGGAGAGGAAGGGGGGTTGCGATCATCATTGATGGTGGAGAGGTGGATGTTGCCTTCCCACTAATAGTATGTAGCCTTCCTGTTGCTTGTAATCGGTATGGTTGTTAATTGAGCATTAATGCTCCAGGATCAACATAACTATTATGGTCATCACCATTGACAAAGCTATCTATTGAACCTTGTGACCAGTTAGGCAACTGAGTCATAGCATAACCATCTCGATAGTCACGATTGCTTTCGTCGATGGGGTAAAAGATCATTGTCGTCATCTCGGTGACCATCGGTCATCGCGATCACCATTGTCGAGGTAGGAGGTTGGCGTTGTTTTCTTGTTGTAGTCAACATCGTTGGTGTAAGACATCGTCGGCATTGTCACTAATGGAGTAGGAGGTCATCATTGTCTTCCCACCAATAAGATATTTGCCTTCTTACTGGTTGTCTCCGTGGTCGACTGTTGAACCTAGATGATCAATAGACCAATAGAGTTATAGCCTAGCTGTCATCAACTAGTGATCGATCGTTGTCGACAAAGCTTTACGGAGCCTTAGTGATCAGTGGTTAGTCATTGTAACCCTATTTAGCTTTGCGTACCTTCGTTGAATCATTACATGACTAACCATTGTATCGATGAAACACTTATAGTATCATTGAAACCACAACATCATTCTTCACAATGTCGTTGAAGTACTGTCTACATCGACCGATCATTCAGTGCATAGTTGAATCATTTATTGTAATAATAAAAAAATATAGTATGTGATGAATATATCTTTCTAGTTTAACATTATTATGTAAAAAGAAGACAATAATAGAAATGAGACACAATGGAAAGATTTCTAAAGGTATTTCCTTTGATTTTTTTATAGTATAATTTTGGTTGGTTTTTTATTATCTACATCGGTTATAGGAGGTTATTTTTTATGTATATTATATTTATACAAGTATACATATATAATTTTTGGCCAAGTGTGTTACAACATTATAAAACAATGTAAACTTTTACTAATTTTGAATCTAAAGTTATTATTTTGCAATTGATTACAATCATTATTGGATTTAAGTTTTAGTTGAGTTGATATTACTATTTTGCTAATTTTAAAGTAGGTATAACTTTGGCTATGATTTTTTTTATTTGAGTTATACTCGAGTTATGAATTGAATATAATTATGATCTAACATTCTAATCATCATTTGTTAAATCTATTAAATATACTAAAATATCCAAAATTATGAAAAATAATTTTAATTATCTCATAATCATATCATAGTAATGGTGGATAAATTTCGATCACTTTTATAAAATTTAACTTAAGTTACTCAATCACAATATAACATTACCCAATGGTGACAGTACTACCCCAAACTAGATGATAGTATCGCTTAGAACTATAATATTTTTTAAAAAATATTTTAATCCTTAAAATCATCTAAATATAAAAAAAATAAAAAAAATGATACTAAACATATTAGAATCATAGTAGGCTAGTAATACAGAAGTTTAGATATATTTAGGAAAATTTTTTAAGTTGCACTCGTGTTACACTTGAGTTGTACTTATTATATATTTTAAACATAAATTTTCTATTTAGATAATTAATCATCCAAAAATAAAAAATAAAAAAATGATACTAAACATACTAGAATCATATTAGGATATTTATTGAGGAGTTTTGATAGATTTATTGAAAAAAAATTTAAGTTACTCGAGTGATTCTTGATCATAGATTCAAAACATAAATTTTCTATTTAGATAATTAATCATTCTAAAATAAAATAAATTCAAAAAATTGATACTAAATATACTAAAATCATATTATGATAGTTATAGAGAAGTTTCAATTTTTTTTAGTGAAAATTTTTTGAATTACAAAAATAATTAGTAAAAGTGATACCAAACTTATTAGTCATATGAGGATAATTATATAAAAATTTGGATACGTTTGAGGAAAATTACTTAAGTTATACTCACATTAAACTCAAGTTACACTTGACCATAGATACAATCTAAAGCATTCTATTTCGAAAGTAAAGCACCCTAAATTCACACATAAGTGGAAACCATCGTAACATATATAATGAATCACAATAGAAACATATGTTCAATAATCATAAACTAAACACATGAAAACAATTCATAACAATGTAATCAGATTACCAAGGTAATATAGAGTGTTATCAGACTGTCTACTGCTTAACTCTAGTGTCTCAAAATCTTTTAGGTAACTTTCTCTTCCTAAAGAAATATGGATTTATTTTAAGATTTGATATATTTTCAAACTATACCGAATATAGATTGCCAACAGAGTAGCCTTTGAATGATCCTTAGGTGTCATAGAACATACTATGGAAGTTAATAGATCATTAATAGATCCAAATGAATGACCCTCCATCCTTGGGATCACAAGATGATCAAGTCCATGATTTTTGAGTCTCCTGTAATCTTCTAATTTCATCTTCTTTTCTTTTATACTCAACATATTCTTAATCCTTACTAGCATATGTGTCTTATAAATAATTTAATATATTAAATTAATAATATATTTTAAATATATAAATAAAAATATTAAACTATTATATCTCGATATTCTAAATCGATAGTAGATGTGACTCAAGAGTTGTCGGGGTTGAGCATTTGATATATCTACATAACATATGTATATAATGGTTATAGAAAATATATCCATGATGGGGATCAAAGTACTACCATACTATTACAGCAGTCGAAGAAAATGCAGATAGCTTGAATCACTACATTGGAGCTCTATGGGCCAAAATACCTATGGAGGGTCCATCTTATATATTTTATATCTTATTAGATTATAATAAGATTTGTGCATTAGACGTATTTGTATTAGGCTTTGAGCTTGGACTTATATGGGATCATCAAAGAGGATATCATGCATAGATCTTGAAGTGCACGTGATAGAGGATATTGGAGTAGACACATGTTTCCATCCTATGAATCCTTAGTCCTTTCTCTCTAGAAGGGGGGTATATAACATTCATGCAAGTGTGGATACTTGTTCTTATCATATGGATCCTGTACCCATCACTCTTCTAGAATGAGATATGTGACATTCTTATAAGGGTGGACACTTGTCTCTGTTGGAACATCCAGGGGGCGACATCTCATACGCAGCGGAAGAACAAAAAATAAAAATCCTGGATTTCCATGAAAAGGTTATATCATTGTGTGAAAATTGGTGCGTCAAAAATAAATCCGCGAATCTAAAAACTGTATGTGTAAAAAGAAAGTACCTAGAGAGATCGTATATCCCTGAGTTCCTACAGATCCATGGGGGAGGATGAAGGAGGTCAAATGTCCTCTTCTCCAGCAGTATCCACACGCTATGGACTACGACGATGCTCCTCTCTGGAGAGAGAAGAATAGGAGGTGGTTACCAAAAACCCTTAGCTTATGGACTTTTAGTTCCCTCATATTTATAGAGGCCACTTGTAAACCCTAATGGATTATGCCCTATTAAGTATTTGATCACCATCCAATTACCTAAGTCACTTAGATTAATAGGTCTCTACCCAATAATCTAGCTTTTATTGGATCTCATCCATGGGATCCAATAATATAAGGGCTTATTAGATATCTAATAAGATAGGGGCTCCGATGGATATCTCATATCTGAACCTCGACTTATCACAATACCTATCATATGTGAGTGACTCTCTAGGCCTAATATCGAGCTAGTCGTGAGTTATACCTGTCAAAACTCCTTCTGACTCAGTAAATTATTATCTCTATAATAATTCACTCAACTCATCGACTACGGACGTACTAGGCCACTACGTCGTAGTCCCTAGACGATACAGGGGAATCTAATCTTTTAGACCTATCTATCCTCAGTCACCATGTACCTATAGTCCCTCATCCATCTAATATCTCAAAGACCGTATATCGGGTATAGTGCTGTTAGGCCCATACGGTTTTCACTTGAGTCTCGTTTTAATCGGATTCTCCTAGATAACTCTTTCCCTCTCAATCTAAATAAGCACACTAGTCTGTTAAGTTATCTCGATGTCTCTCTCGAGTAACCTATGACCGAGATTATTTAGGGTATATGTTTAAAGATGAATCGGTCTCATTATTATGATCTAATCATGATCTGATTTTCATTGCACGGATCTAAGGATATTATAATATACATCCAGATAATATGAGAAAATATCAATAATTACAAGCAAAGAGATTGATGCAGCGTGTTACAGGTACCATCACTCACATGATTGGCTTATAGGGCACCTATAACTAGCAGTCTCCATCTTATTGATTTGTTGCTAGTTACAGGTGCCCTACAAGTTAATCATTTAAATGATGGCATATGTAATACGTTGTATAATCTCTTTTAATTATTAGTATTATGATATTTTCACTTTATATTTGATGATGAATATATATTGTGATGTCATTGGATCTATACAATAAAAATTAGATCTTGATGAGATCATGATAATAAGATCAATTCATCTTTAAACACAAACCATAAATATTTCCGTCATAGGTTACTCGAGAGGGACATCGGGATAACCGAATAGACTAGTATGCTACATATCTATTCATATGATAGAGGTAACTAGTCTCATAGCTACTTTTACTTGTATATGAATACTAAGAATATAATACATGTGCTCATTGGAGAATGAGTTCACTGAATGATCCACTTACAGAATGCTAGTTGGTTAATGATACATCATTATTAGATAGCGATTCTGTAGTTCTAGTTGTTATATGGTCGATATACTTGAGACACCAAGAATACCTTATTTGAGTACTTTATTTTTTGATATTAGACTTATAGGTTTGAAACTTTCGGATCTAATACAAACGGTCATTGGGTATGATAGCCAACCTTACTAAGGCAATTGTGTGTCAATAAAGGATTATCTACTCTCGATATCATGAGAGAAATATCTCATGTGTTTTTACTTAAGCAAATCTTGCTAGTTATAAGTGCCTTGTACACCAATCATATGAGTGATGTCACGTATAACGCGTTGTATTTTTTTTAGTTATTATTATTATAGTATTTTTATCACTTTATATTGATGATGAATATATATTGTGATATCCTTAGATCTGTGTAAGATGAATTGGATCATGATAATATCATGATAATGAGTCCAATTTGCTTAAAAACACAGATCCTAAATATTTCTAATCATATGTTACTTGAGAGAATCATTAAGATAACCGGACAAACCAGTATGTTATACACCCATTCATATGATGGAGATAACTATTCTCATAGTTGCCTATGTAGGGATATTAGGGATATAATACAGGTACTTATTGGAGAATATGTTTACTGAATGATCCGCTTATGAAATACCATTGGGTTAATGATACCTCATTGTCATAGAGTAATTCTATAGTCCTAGTTATGTATTTAGTCTTAAGACTTAAGATATAAAGGATATCCTGTATGAGTGCTCCGTTATTTGATACCGGACTTATAGGTTTAGAAGTTCTAGATCTAGCATAATTGATCATCGAGAATGATATTCAACCTCATAAGGATAATTAGGTGTCAATAAAGATCATCCACTCTCGGTATTATGAAAGGAATATCCCGTATATTCTTACTCAAGCAAATCCCTGGTTAAGGTCAATCAGATCATGATGAATCCGATTAGTATGAGTTTGGATTGAGAGAATGAGTTCTCTAGGAGAATCTGATTAGAGTGAGACTTGAATAGATTTCATATGGGCTTGACAGTACTATTTTCGGTATACGATATCTAAAATATTAAATGGATAAGGGACTATAGATATAAGGTAATTGAGAGTCGATAGATCCAATGGATTAGACCGCCTATACTGTCTCGGAACTATGGCATAGTGGCCTAATATGTCTATAGTTGATAAGTTGAGTGAATTATTATGAGGATAATAATATGTCAGGATCCATTACGATTAAGTTGAGATAGTTCTTTATAAATAAGAGAGGGACTAAATGGTCATAGGCTGAACTTCTTTAGCCACCTACCTGCTATCTTCTCCTCCCCTTTCTTCCCATACTACCAGCTCTTACTTGAGCATGAGGATAATAAAAAGGGTCAACCCCTTCTTGTTTTGCTACTATGTGGTGGTGTATGAAGGCGAGGAAAGAATGTGCCGCAAGAGGAGATGCGTTATTGCTTCATCCATCATGTGGGCCATAACTAGAGAGGAGATTGCAAGATTTTCTTTATCCACGGATTTGGATCTGTACTCTTAGGGGATATATGATCTCCCCTATGTGAAGCTATATAACACATCTTATACAATTTTTGATTTTTCGCTTTTATCGCTCCCAATCGTTGCATGATGATTTGATATGATTTTTTTGGGAAACTAGTTTTGTTTTTATTTTTATTTTTGTTATGCATATGATATTCTTTGTGGCTTTTTAACAAATCCCTAGCCAGAGTCAATCGGATCATGATGAATCTGATAAGAGTGAGACTCTAGTAGATTCTATGTGGCCCTAACAGCACCATGCTCAGTATATGATCTTTAGGATATTAGATGAATGAGAGACTATAAATATATGGTAATTGAGAGTAAACATGTCCAATAGATTAGATACCTCTATATCATCTAGGGACTATGACATAGTGGCCTAGTACGTCAATAGTCAATGAGTTGAGTGAATCATTATGAGGATAATAATTCACTGAGTTAAGAGTTCTGAGTCAGAAGAAGTTATAGATGCAACTCATGGCTAACTTAATATTAAGCCTAGATGGTCACACATATATAGTGGATAATATGATGAATAAAGAATTATATATGAGATATCCAATAAGTCATTATTTTAATGAATCCAATAGAACTTAGAATGGTTATTGGACGAAGATCCAATATCCATTAAGTCAGATATAATTAGATAGAGATCCAATACCTATTAAAAAGGATCTATTAGGGTTAGTAAAAGAAGACTCTCTATAAATATGAGTTGGAACTAAAAGAATCATAGGTTAGACCCCTTTAGCCACCACATTCCTCATCTCCTCCCCCTTCTTCCAACCGACTGCTCATTCTCTGGTGTGAGAGGACAGCAAGAGGAATCGATCTCTCCTTATGCGCTGCTGCATAGTGGTGCACGATCGCAAGAAAAAAATATGTTAAACGAGGAGGTGCATGGTCACTGCATCCATCGTGTAGATCATCGCTAAAGAAGAGTTTACGAGAGCTCCTTCATCTATGGATTAGGATCTACGATCTTAAGGGATATACGAGTTCCCCTATGTAAGAATATCTCATACCCTTTATACATTTTTTGGTTTCTCAAGTTTTATGCTTTCAATCTTCACACAATGATTCAATAAGATTATTTTGAGAAACCAGTTTTATTTTTATTTTTCGTTATGCATGTGATGCTCCCTAAGATTTCTCAATATCTGTACCCACTTTTCTTCTAGAAGGGAGCATATGACACTCATCTAAGGGATATTCATTCTTATAAATGCATTATACCCCTTCCATTTTGAAAAAAAATAAATAAATAATTAAGTGCCTATAGCGATCAAAAAACCTTAGATGAGAGACCTAAGTGAGAAAAGAATTATCAACTAAAGAGAGAGTCTTCAAGGATGAGAGGCTTTACCTTATCTTTTCTTTATTCCCTCATTTCCACTATCCATCTTATTCATCTTTATCACTATCAAAAGGAGTAGCCACATTAGCTACTAATCATCGTCAATATGACCCCATCAATAACCACTACTTTAAACACCACCACCTCTATGGCACTATATGCTCGACCATCGTTTCAATACCCAAGGTCAAAACAGTAGATCAATTTATTTATATTAAAGACTATCTACAAGAGAAATATTTTTGCTCTCAAAGCTTATGTGATATATTAATTTAAAAAATAGGATTAATCTAACCTTTTATTGTATCTAGTTTAGGACTAATTCTTGGGATACTTTATTTCTAGCGCTTTGACCTAAAGTGAGCCTTCTTATCTCACTTATTTATAAAGTTATTTTGCACTTATTTAGATGTATTAAATCATTACTCAAACTAATCAAAGTTAATCAATATTGTTAATCAATATTCAAAATGAAAAATGAGTTAGCATCCTCGTTACTACCATTAGTCTTTCCTAAGCTCTTTAACTCCATCATCTATCACTACACTCGGTATTTTTGTTCACCACACACCACACCACTCATCCCTTACATTAGTCCATATCTCCAAATGAACTCATAAATTGATAGTTACCTTATTCTCAATTATTTGATAGTTACCTTATTCTCAGTTATCGACTTGACTGTAACCTTAAGTGGATAATATTATAGTTATTGATACTCACTTGACCTTATCTCCACAATTGTGGATGATATTATAATGGGATAGCAAACATATTAATATGTTCACAAAATCATACCTATCAAAAAAATAAAATTAAAAATTAAAAATAATATGTATTGAACTATATATATATAGAAAAATAAGATTTAGCTTATCATTAAAATCAGTATATAGCCTCTTGGATATCCAATTATCTTGGTGCTATTCTCAAGCTTCTGCTTCTTTATACAAGCACCAACAATAAGAATCTAAATGATGATATAAAAATGGATAGCCATCGCCCATTTATAGTTTGTCAACAAATCTAAATCGTTGATATATGATAAAAACATGAGGATAAAGTATAGTTTATTTGATAAAATAAAATAAAAATAAAAATATAAAAATTATACAATCGACAGAAGTCTGACAATATCAATATCATCATCACTAGACACTAGTCTACGTATCAGATCTTTTATCTTTTGTTGATATCTAAAGAATTTCTCAAACATATAATCAAAATCCGTTGTTTGAATCTCAAACATGATTGAAACCCTCTAAAATTTGAATAACATTGCTCGAGTTAAACTTAATTAGGATACCACCAAAAGTAAAAGTGAATCTCTGTCTAATATTGTAAAATACTATATAAACATATCGATATATATAAATATTAGAAATATCTTCAATATGACAAAAATGCGTCCTCTTAATAATATGAAGATGATACATCTTAACGGAAATAGATATCAAATGACATAAACTTCTACTACTCGATTCACAGATAAAATACTTAAATTAGTCAATATAACAATGATAATTAACTATGTAGTGTAGAGGGGTTGACATGGTAACCGAGAAAACATATGATAGTGAATAAAGGGATGATAAAGGAGGGGGTGAAGATAGAGGAATAGTTGATTTAGGCATTTTCGACTTTATACCTAAAAAAAAGTATTAGTTGCATATAACTTAATAATGATTATTATAATAATTAAGTTATAATATATATATATATATATATATATATATATATATATATATATATGGTATGTATGTATGTATGTATATATGTATGTATGTATTACTAATGGTCACCCCTAAGTTGAAGAAATCTAAGTAATGGTACTGTTGTATTTATATACAAAGATAATATTATAAATAGGAGATATTATATTTAAAGTTTAAGAAAATATAAGGAAACAAGTAAGAGAAGATGATTACTCTAACTATTTAGCATTTACAAATTATTTTCGCTTAGGCAAAATATGTCGAGGGTGTTTGTCTAATTTCATTTATTACGATAAGAATTATAAACCCTTTAAGATAATTATATAAACACTAAAACAGTATTTAAGAAATATTACTTCTTCCATGAGAAAGCTATATTTATAATTTCATGCATGATTATAACTAAAAAAAAGTATTAATCAACTCAAACCTCACCATAAACATAAAAAAATCAATAGTTATCATAAAAGGTGTTTCAAATATAATCATGCTTCTCCGACATACCTCCACTAAGCTTACCAATCTTAATATCTTAATAATAAAAAATTTACTAACAAAAATCTTCTTTTAGTTTTAAATCATGCATGTCCCATTGTTTCACCAAACATTAACAAAACCCATACATGATGTTAAAAATATAAATATCAATAATTAGTGAATAATATATAAATATTAATAATTTTTTTGTAATATTTTAATTAGTCTCATACCAGAAGCGAACAAGATTAAGATTGACTTATAAAAATTTGATGAGTATATTATTATCAATTTTAATTGAAGTATCTTGACAAATGATTTAGGTCAAATGACAACATCGACGAAGACACTATTGCGATAAAGACGTTCTTTACAACAAGAGGAGATGAAGTCATCATTAACACAAATATAAAAGAGGAGCTGTGGACTTCGTCACCACCGTCATAGAGAAGCAAAGGAGGAGAGGAGCACTGGTAGCCACCTTGATTGTACCGATTTGATATAACACTCATGTAAATTCTTTGTTTTTTTATTCAAACCTGACTCGTTCTACTTTATAGGATTTGACTCGAATCTATTTGACTTTGACCATGATCACAATTGGACCAAACTAACTTTTGAATCGATTGAGTTTGAATCAAGCCACCTGATTCAATAAAAATGATCGACCTAATTTCAAAGATATTTTTGATATTTTAAATAAAAAGGACACTTCGGCATCATCCAATAAAATCCTATTATTAGGTTTTTGATAAATTATTTATTATTCTTTATTTTAGAAATGAAAGGTTGGGATATGCTCCTGTGATTACAATGTGATGTCAAATCTTGTGAACAAAAAATGTTTAAATCATTTGAAATCATGTTACATCATATACCATACTCATTTATGGAATGTTAAGGGTTTAAGATTTTATTCGATATATTTTACATCTTAAATATTAATTTTATAATGATATATCAAATCCTCTTATCAAAATTAAGAATTCAAAATCTTATTCAAAAAATATTAATTAATTTAATTAATAAAAATTTGACAATATATTATAAGGGATGGGCTCAAATCCCACATTTATCACCCATCCTTTCTAAAAAACAAAAAAATGATTTACCGGGTTTCAGATCATGTGTGGGCCTCGCGGGTACGAATCTTGCGCTGGCTGTGACGTATCTCTCACTTTAGTCGACCTCCTCGATGCCGCACTGCCATCCATCGGGATTCGCGAATATAAAGATCGGACGGTGAGGGTAGCCCGATCGATGAAAGCGACCGCGGTGGGTAATGCCTTGAGGCCCCGCCCACCCAACTGGATCGGATCTTGATATCTAACATCCGCACCCGCTATATTTCGAGTACCTTCACCGCATTGCGGTCACCTACAACAGCCCGTCTCCTGAATCTTCCGTGCATCTATCGCCAGGTGGAAAGACGCGACGGAGGTGATCTTACGTGCGGTTTCGAGATCTTAACCTTAAGAAAGCCGCATGGCCGGTTTCTGTGTCGATTTGATCACCGTCGGTCGCTAAAACCCTCCCTCTCTATCTCTCTCTCGCGCGCGCGCGTCCTCTGTCGCGATTGCTTCGGCGGGTTGGGAATTAGGGTTAGGGTTTTGGGTGGCGAGGGGTTGAGACATTTGGAGAGCGGCGAAGATGGTGGCGGACAAGGCGAAGAAGACGAAGGTGGAGGATGAGGGTCCCGATCACATCGACGGCGAGCTTGTGCTCTCCATTGAGAAGCTTCAGGAGATCCAAGACGAGATCGAGAGGGTAATGACTCTCCAATTTGTGCTCCTTTATTTTTGTTTGTCATCTTGTTTCCTGGTTGAATTGCTTAGTTGTGGGCATGGTTTTGATATGTATATACATTCGCTTTGCGCTTAATTATCTGGTGTTAGCGTAAGATCGCTGGAAATCTCGGAACTCATGCTTCTTGACTGTGGCGATCATAATTCATCATTGGAGAGTTTTAATTTTTTAATATCATTTTGTTGTAATGTCTATCATGAATAATATACGTGTTTCAACTTTGCGGTTGCTTCGATGCAAGTAAGATCACAACATTGTCATTTTATGTACTCGAGCATTTAATTTTGATGTTAATTCTTTCCTATGGTAGTGCAATTCGTGCTTTTAGTCTGGTAAGATTGTTATGAACGATGTCAATTCCAATTGCTTGATGAAAGATGCATAACTCATATTTTGTTCTTATATATATCTCTTTGGAAGTTCCAACCGTAGAAATTTTATCCTGCTTTTGCGCGTATTATCCGCTGGTTAAACATGTAGACCTGTTCTTTGTTTGTTCATCTCTTTTCATCGGCTCTGTGTATGGAAAAACCCAAAACGTGATATCTGACCAAGAATATACAAAATATGTTGGTCTCTAATTCAGGTGTTGTTTTGGACAATGCCCCATGCAGAATCATAGCCATGAATTATTAGTTACTGAGGTTGCAAATTGGTTGTTTGTCATATTTTGCTGTTCCTAAGAATTTTTGGAGCTGTATGTCTAGTTAAGTCATTGAATTTTTTTTGGCTTTTCCATTTTTGTTGGGCAAGCTAGTTCTATTTCTTAAAATGGAAGCTTTTCCTGAGAGCATGTATCTTTTATAGTTTATCAGTTCTTGTGGTATGTTCTTGATTTCTTCTATTTCTCTGTCATATAGGTGAATGAGGAGGCAAGTGAGAAGGTCTTGGAGGTGGAACAGAAATATAATGAGATACGCAGACCTATCTACAAAAGGCGGAATGAGACTATTCAATCTATTCCAGATTTCTGGTTAACCGCGGTCTGCTATGCATTTATTCCTTTTTTTTCCTTTTGTTTTTCTTCTTGGGAATCAGATCTGTTAGGATCTAAAATATCACCTTTTGGGTTAACTATCCTGATCTTGGTATACCTGCAGTTTCTGAGCCATCCAGTTCTTGGTGATCTTCTAAGCGAGGAAGACCAAAAGGTCAAGTGTTGGTGTTCAAATACTTGTCACTAAACTTAACAGAATTTCCATAATTTGGGTGCAATGAAATTTCAATTATCTAATTTGCATTTTATTAATGAGTTTTGATTGGAATTCATAGAAAAGCTTTTGTGCATATATTTACCATTTTACTGTTTGACTCTGCAATGTTTGTTGACAAGTTCTATAACATCTTACAGATCTTCAAATACTTGGTGTCCTTAGATGTGGAAGACTCTAAAGACGTTAAATCAGGCTACTCCATCACCTTTGTGAGTGATCTTTTTCATTGTTTGTCTTTGTGCTCTTATCTCTAACAATTGAGCTCCCTATGATATTGTAATTATTATCATTCTTAGCATTGTGGGTCTTTTGTATGTCCAGAACTTCTCCCCAAATCCATATTTTGAAGATACATGCTTGACAAAGACATATTCATTCCTCGATGAAGGAACAACTAACATAATTGGCACCATGATTAAGTGGAAGGAGGGAATGGTAGGAATTTTCAGAATTGTTTTGTGCTACTTATTTAAGCTTAATGCTTCCAATTTTGCATCTTACAATTTGCCCTCATTTTTTGAAGAATGTTGCAAATGGTGTTGTTCATGAAAGGGAAGGGGGTAAGAGACCTTTAGTTGAAGAAAGGTTAGGTTTTTGTGTTGTGATACTACGTATTTTGGTGCATTCATAATCTTCGTAATTTTATTATCTCTTAGTTCTTTGCAGTGTTATGATCTTATAAGTAACCTGCATCAAGTAATCTGTTTTCATGGTTTGGTTTCCAAGTCTTCTTTTCCCAGTTATTTGGCATGTTTTAATTTGAACATCTTGTAGAACATATTTGTGGTGATTAGTTATTTGCCTTTGTTTTATCCTCTTTTAATCATTGGCTAATTTTTAATTTCTTTTTAGTAACAAGCAAACTCTTTATTTCAGACAACTACTTAACAGGAGCATTCATGATTACTGATCAGCTGATTTACTTGGTGGTACCACAGCCATATCAAGATTGATTACTTTAAGCATGTGATTTTGATAAATGCTTTTCTTGTGTTTATTTATTTATTCTTTTATGGTCCAGTCACTACCTAATCAAACATTTAATTATAGTTACCCATGTGGGTTTATTAGATTATTGCTCTTATGTTCTAGTCATTAATAGCTTGGCATATTTAAGATTTACTTATTAATCCTAATATATAATCTCTCCTCTGGCAGTTTCTTTGCCTGGTTCAGTGAGGCTCAACAGAAAAATCTCTCAGAAGGGCTCTCTGATGAGGTGAGTTTTTTAAGGGTGCATTAGACAAATTATCATTAATTTGCTTATGTTAAATTTAAAAAAAATTTAGAAGCCATGTCTTGAAGATGATTTGGTTCTTTGTGATTCATCTCTGTGTGTGTGTGTCTGTTTGCACAAAGCAACATAGTCTGTAACTTGTTAAACATGCAGATGGCTGAGATAATAAAGGAAGATTTGTGGCCCAATCCTTTGAAGTACTTTAACAATGTGGGTCTTTCCCCTTGAATTTTCTTCTTTTATGCTGTGTTGTATTGCTTATAACATTCTCTAGTTATTCCTTTTTCTTGACAATGCAACAACTAAAACGATCTGCTATTTTGGGCTTGGTGGTGCAGGAAGCTGACGAGGAAGATTTTGATGGAGACGAATATGATGATGAGGTAGTTCTCTTTCCTGTGAACCAACTTGTGTCCAACCATGTTTGATCCTCTTTCTTGCTGTGAAGAGCCCTTCTGAATTTTGTCATCCTACATTTTGTCAAGCCCATAGTCTCTTCAGACAGTTGTTATGAAGCTAACAAAGTTAGCTCATTTTCAATCAGTTATAAGAAAAGTGCTGAAGAAAAATATATTCCAATACCTCATATGATTGATACTGAAGGAGGCCCAGAATACAATGTTGCATAATTAAACACATTATAGATCATGTATTGCTTCTTTGCTTTTGTAAATTTTAAATAGAGTTGATGTGAAGGAGCCATGTATTTATCGCCACTGAACCATCGACTTTTTGATCTATTTGCCAGAAGGGAACCTTCCTTGACGACGACGATGAATCGGGCGATGATGAAGACGGCGAAGGGGATGACAGCTAAATTAATCACCTGGGTTTGCTTACAAATGGTTGCAGTAGGACCAGCGCATCTTGTGCCTGGACATCCTCTTCGGCAGGCTACTGACTGTGGATGTATTTGATCATCCATGCTACAAACCAGGAGTGGCCGCAGATATTAATCCATCCATATATATAGAAAGAGGAGATAGCATGTGCCCCTTTTTTTTTTCCTTCCTTTTTCTCTCCCTTCTCTATAGAGCAGTTTGGTAATTTCCAAGGTATTTGTGATGTGCTACTCTTGTTCTTATCAGTGTAATCAATCTATCAATATTTCTTTGTAAGTGGGGAATAATTAAGTCCTTTATCAGGTAGATTGCCCTTCTTCATCAGAATATTACCATGCCAGAGGTATTATTTCCATACTTTTATGTTTTTGTCTCTTTTATCCAAGAAATGTGATGAAATGTTTGGAATTTGTAGCCCCTGTTTCTTGTGGTAGGATGACCAATTTATTGGCAATGGAATCCTTGCAAATTGGTGTGATCGCAGCACACAATGCTGGCTAGACGACCGATTTGTCCTCCCAAATCCAATTCGATCTGATGTCCGTTCGATTTAGTTCGGTAGGGATTCATCGTCATCTAGTACAATGGAGCCACGTTGATCGCACCGCACCTCAAGACCCAACCAATCGTGCAGTGGATGGTGCCGATTACCCTCCGTGTTGTAATTCAAGCATTCGTCCATAACCGTTTATTTTAATTCGTGCTATTTATAGGTAATTAGTTATTTTCAGCATCTTCATCCTTATAATTTTAAAAATTATATATAATTTTATACTTGAAAGTAAAATATTTAACTTTATTTTTTCTCATCTCGTCACTTCTATTGATAGAAATATAGTAGGATTTATCATCGAATACGTACGTTATTTTGGTTAGTAGAATCGATGACGAGAGTAGAAATACGATTAAATATTTTATTTTCATAAATAAACCAATCCAAATATAATTTAAAAAAATAAGAATCAAAATATTCAAAATAATTAATTATAAGGATAATATGTAATTAGACTTTTTAATCCACCCCTCTTCAATTAATTATGATAATTAATCTTTTAATTCGAATCAAACAGATGATTTAGATGACAAAAGATTTGGATGGATGGTCCTCGTAAATTTCATTTGAATAGCTTGCGATCTAACACCGTAATGATTTCTCTTATGGATTGCGTTACTGATGCGTACTGTTCGATATGGGCGGTAGGTATTGCTTCGAAAGTTTTTTGGCACGCAAATCACTCGTTTCTAAGCAGTACTAATGTTTTGACCCTATATTAGACGATACAAGGCTTGTATCGAACAATAATGGTTGAAATCTAATTATTATTGATCTATACCGGGTGGTAACAATCAGTTTTGACCATTATTAACCTATACCAAGCAATATTTTACATATATCATCCAAGATTTAGATCATGAAACTTAACGAAGTATTTGTCAAATTTATGCATGAAAGAGGAAGGGAAGATAGTAGATAATTTTCAGTAGATGCGACATAGCCTACATGACATAGACATGGTAAATCTTATTGTATTCACAATCGTCATATTATGGAGAATTTTACGATAAACAACAATGTGATGATAATTAATCATACTTTTTCGAATAATAGTATGATACAGAATAACAAATTAATAGCAAAAGTAGAAATTATATGATATTTACTATGCTCCATACCAATATATGCCACATTCGTTATTGTCTTAGAAACCGCCTCGGATACATCGAAGAGCATCACATGCCCATTATCATACTAATGCACCAATAACATACTGTGTATCAGTACAGTAAGTCATGAGAATAATTTTAGAATTAAGTTCGATAAACATATTATATTGATATACAGATACATAGGATCGAAGATTCCGATCCATCAACCGTGGAGTTCCATCGTTTGTTTTAGTAGTAGAATAAGATATATCTATCGATTGATTATTTAATTCATTTGAATCTTAAAATTTAAATGATATAAAAATAATATAATAATTTAAATAATTTTTTAATAAATAATTTAATATTTAAAAAAGTACGATACAAAATATTCAGGACTTCCTAGAAAGTGCGAGAAAAATATATGGTAATATTTTTTTCTAATTTATATTATTTTCATTAAAATTATAATAAATATATATTTATTTCTAACTTAAAAATTTTATCTTAATTTTTTATTTTTAGATATTTTAAAGAATTTTTCGCTTATTTTAGGCATATCGTCAGTATGTCTGGATACGTACGTACATTGGCACAGATCTGGATTTTTCTTTATTTTGATTGGCGGAGGCTTCTGCAGTGCCCAAACAGGACACTGCGCCTTGGGGAGGGGGGGGAGAGAGGTTTCTCCGTGGCTTAATCTCGGTTTTGGGGGTGCTGGATAGAGACACAGATTTGCTTCCCACGCGCCTCGGGAGCTCGATCAACGGAGAAACGAAGTAAGCGAGTGAGAGGGATACGAAAAGAAGGAACGGATGGGTTCGGGAGCCTTTCTTAGGATTGTGGCTCGAAACTTTGATGTTGTCGCTGGGTATGTATTCCCTTCCCAAGATTTTGCGCACCACACATCCCCACCCCCCCATCGCCATTTGCGTTCCTAATTTTTGTTGTTACATCTCGTCATCACCTTCTCCTTCTTCCCTTCTGTAAATTTTTACTGTGGTTAGGTCGGTTAGTCTATTCTTGCGACCTTCTTTACCAATTATCAGAAAATTTTATGACATGCTTCAGAATCAACCAAGAAAAATAAGTAATGACGCTCACGAGCAATCCTTGGGTGAAAAAAGTTAGTGCTTTTTCTCTGGTGATGCCTTCAAGAACCAGTGATTTTTTTTTTTCTCTCGCCCTTTTAGGAGCTTTATGGATTCCGATACCTTAGGATCTCAGTTGCTCTATTTTGCTTCAAAGATCCTGTTTTTTTTGGCGAAATGACTATTCTTCTTTTACGTACATGAGCATCTGAAGGGGCTTGTCAAGATTTTTCTTTCCCTTTTTCTTAGAGATAAGACTTACCCGGGTCACAATTTCTTGGGCGCCATTTCCACAAGTATCTAAAAATAGCGCTTTTCTGTGCTTTCCGCGAATTAAACAACTACATTCCCTTTAGAGCACTTAATCTTGTTGGACCGAGTCAAACATTCATGGAAATTGACCTAGAAACTGAACTGTATAAAACTTTCCCTGATGCCGAAACTCGACTTTAAGTGCCCAAAAAGAGTCTGAAATATATTACTTATAGTTTTGATACCTGACTCCTTCTCTATGTTGAAGAGGAAAACAATTACTGCGACAAGGCCTTGTTGGCGACAAAAGAAGAGAGGTTTTGCTCTCTTTTGTGGGGAACGATATCTTATGCAAGCATTGTATCGTGTTCCTCCTTTATTTTGTATATTGTTCTTGATATAACCCACTTTGTCCAGTTTATCATAAGCCACAGAATTATGATGATTTATTTTTGGCTCCATTTCACTTCTCTCTATATGAATCAGGCCTTTAATTTACCACTTTGTGCTAATTGAACTGATTTGTAATGTTAAATCATTTTAATGCAACTGTGACTCTTTTTTTTGCCAATCTGGTGTTTTTCCTTCCAGAAATTATCAGTGAGTAACTATAAGTAATATCTGGTGTCTCTTTGAACTCTGAATCCTTTTTTTTTTTTCTTTCTATATTAGCTTTGTGATATGGATACTACTTGAGATTGGCTTCAAAGCATGAAAATGAGGTTACATTGTTCAGATGCTACTGTCATCTCTTGGCCCGATATGAAAATGAAGGAAAACTTGCAGTTGGTATTTGTGGCATGAAGCCATAAGCAGTATAATAGATTAATTGGAAACAATATTAGATAAATTCAAATCTGATGACATGTTAGGAGATGGAATCTGTGTTATGGCATTCCATTGTTGGATGTAGCTGAATGTTCTATTTTCTTAGTACTTGAGGATAATCAACATCAATAACTGTTTATACTGTTTTCAATAGGAATTTTGTTACTTGCTTAGAACATTTGCCAGTATATTTCTAGGAAAAGTGTTCCTTGTGTCCTAGTTCTCTTACTCTGACACATTTCTTTTGCATTTTATGCAGGCCTTTAGTTACACTTGTATACCCATTGTAAGTACCATTGTGAACTACCAAGTGAAAGAGAGAAGAATTTGCCGTTTTAGAGATTAATTTGATGAGCATGCATTTAACTTTTGGTTTTGACAGGTATGCTTCAGTGAAGGCCATAGAAAGTAAGTCACCTGTCGACGATCAGCAGTGGCTTACTTTCTGGGTGTTGTATTCCTTACTTACACTCTTTGAGCTAACATTTGCAAAAGTTATTGAATGGTAATTACTCTTCTAAAGTGGCCCGGCACGATTTTCTGGATGAGATTGATTTTTCATTATTGTTCTCTCTCCCTAATGCTTTATTTTCTTAATACCAAAAAGTATTTGTGGCTTGACCCATGATAAGCTGTTTTCAAATTCTAATCTGTTCAGCTTCTTGGCTCAAGCAAGCTGCAATAATCTTCATGTCTTATCTCAAATTCGAATATGCATGAGGTCGATTGAGCAATTTAGTTGCTGGCCAAAGTTTTTGACAAGCATGCAGGCCCAAGATAATGCATGATAACATATTCATATTGCGCAAAACAATAATATTTATGCATGGTGTGCTTACTCCTTGTTTAACATTAGAACATGATACGTTTAGGTCCTCAAAAGGTATTGTTTCATAGCTTACCAAACTTTACTTTCTCTTCATTCAGCATCTTTCCTAATTATTTGACCATGCCTCAGTTTTTGGACATGGATTAATGTATTCAAGATCATAGGTTGTAAAAAATAAAGAAAAAAGACAGTAGGGTGTGAAATAGTAGGGTTGCTAAATATCTCCTTTTTATATTTAGATCTATTAATTTAACTTTTTAGCTGATTTTATGAGTAGATCTAGGAACTGAATAACACTCTTTCCCCCTTGTGGATGATGGCTTGCTGGCTCAGAAATTTTCTAAATTGTTGATTGGTGAATGAGTTTCAGGCTTCTAAATAAAACCACACATGGGTTCTCTTTATGTTCTTTCCTTTTTATGTTGTGACCTTTACCATTTATAAAAATCTGGCTTTCCTTTGCATGATATGATTTATGGTAATAATTGTAAAAATTTGTAAATCAAATGAACCTAGCTTTCTTGCCCCATACATACTAAATTTCAGCTGCAATATTATGGTTTTGTTGTAGGCTTCCATTTTGGCCTTTTGCAAAGTTGATTTTCAACTGCTGGCTGGTTTTACCATACTTCAATGGTGCTGCATATGTCTATGAGCATTTCGTCAGGCCACTGGTTTTAAATCAACAGACAGTTAACATTTGGTATGTCCCACAGAAGAAAGGTATCTTCAGTAAACCAGATGATGTTCTATCAGCTGCAGAGAAATTTATTGAAGAAAATGGACCAGAAGCATTTGAAAAGCTTATCAACAAGGTATCTAAAATCCAAAGTCACTCTAGTATCTCAATCCTTTTGGGTTGAAACCCCATCATTTCAACCTCCAAAATGCTGCAACTCTTGCTGCCTTTAGGATCTTTTCATAATATACACAATTCTGAATAAGTTCAGGGGTCCTATAGGAATTTCTAACCCACTTCCTATTTTGGATTTCGTTTAAACTTTTCACTGGGGCTTCTCTTATGCTGAAGAATCTGTCTTTTGCCATTGCTAACATGCATTGCACAAAACTGGGGTTTGTCCCACCTCAAACTTCATCATTTGCTTCATTCACTTGACTTGTAGCAGCAAGCATCAAATGGCATAGGCACCAACTTTTTTTCACTCTGTTCTCAAGTAATTTAATATGCTTCTAAATCTTCCAGAGACCACTGAAATACATCAGTAACTCTTTTCTTTTCTTTCTCTGTTTCGAAGGCCCGAGGCGCATCGAAGTCCAAGAAGAGTAACAAGCATGTAACTTTTGACATGGGTGAGGCTGAAAAGGAATCCAAGTCTTGGAAGAGCTATGTTAGATTCAGCAAGTTGGATGCTAAAAAGATATCAAAGTCATCAAAGAGCAACAAACATGTGACCTCTGGTGAGATGGAGGTTGAAAAGGAGTCGAGAACCGGGGCTAATAAGATGGATGCTGAAAAGGAATCAAACCCCTCAAAGAGCGATGGGCATGTGACCTTTGATGAGATGGATGTCGAAAGAGAATCAAGGTCCTGGATGAATGACAGTTTCATGATCTTTGATGATGATGGTAGATATTGGAACTAGAACTTGTCTGGTAAGCTGGAAAACATCCTAAAAGTTGTGGATATAATATGTAACATAGCAATATCCTCTCAGCTTTCCATCAAACAACTAGTTTCATGATTCTTGCAATGTTGTCATCCAGTAATATTGAAATTCACTTTTATTTTCTTCTTCTTCCAGGTGACAATGAAGATAGGTGTGCATTAAGCATCAGTGGACCCTCTCTTTGTTCTTTAGTTGAGTTTGTCACTTGAGTTTGCATCAATTTCAATCAGTCTGTCTAGAGATGCATATGTAATGCAAGATGTAGCTAGGTGTTTGTGTATTGTAAATATTGGGCAAAAAGTTGCTTCCTCCTCTGACTGATGTAACCAAGTGGATCAGTCCATTTTGCTGGTTCCTTTTTGTGATGCACATTGGTGCTATGGAAACCAAGTTATTTCAGTGCTCTAATAGCCATTGAAAATTTTGGACTGCAGGAAAGGTGAAACCATCCTTGAGTTTACTGCATACTACCAGCTACAGAGTAAAGTGAAACTCTAGTGCCATGAAGTTATACAAAGCTGTTCTCAAATGGTTGGATTAACATATTTAACTTCTGGAAACATGTTGAGAAAAACAAATTGCACAACATGGACCTTCAAGAACAACCAGAGATACTGTATCTTCCAGAGTTGGCATTGTGTTGGTTGTACAGAAATTCAATGCTTCATTTTCATTTGTTTGTCAACTTCTATGAACATAGCTCAACATTGTGTTGAAGTATCCATCTTTGCTGGTTGACATGACAATCCCTGTTAGATGTAACTTGAATCAAGTTGATGAATGCCTGTGGAAAGTTTTAATGGAACTCATTTGTTTTGGAAGCTGGAAAAGGTACAGTCATGAAGTAATTATGACTTGTCGTCACCTTCAAACAACACTTTCCACGTTACCATATCTAAGCTCTGCTTGATCATATTCATGTGTGGCCCTACCTACGCCTATTGATCATTGATGCATGCATTGGCATGCATGTTTCCTCTCTCTCTCTCTCTCTCTCTCTCTATACTTGATCCCTCATTTCTTTTACTATTCTTTTGCCGTAAGCCCAGGCCACTCTTGTCATTTTGTCATCGCACTCTTTCACAGGAGGAACTGATTCATCCACCTCAGGACCACCGCTAGTATACCCCCATCATGCATTTGCTTTAACACAAGAGGAAACCTTTCCCTTCTTGATCAAGCTCTAGGGCAGCCCTAGTGCCATCTCGGGAAGGTCCATAGACCAGGGACCATGACCTGCTCTTGTCTCTGTTCCTCACCATTTGCTCATCATCGCCAAACAAGTCCAAAGCTGTGAACCATAAGTCATTTGGTGGAAGAGCAAGCAGCCAAGTCATGTCCTTCAGCTACAATGGCATTTCTCACCCAAGCTTTTGGTCCTCTATGCATTCAAACACTCTCTCAGCCACAACAGAGGAAGAAGACATCATCACTTCACGATCAATATGTCACTGCTCAACTACTACCAAGTGCTGGAAATCCACAGCCATGGAGGGTTTCTGTGCCCCCTGTCACTTGTCACAGTGCTGCTGCAGGGCAAATGTCAAGCCACAGCAGTTAATGTTTGGGTTTATCCAAAGCCAGACTGCGCGATGACCCCTTCCTTCCCACCATTATGAAGTGAAATGAAGCACTACATTCCAAGCAAACTCGGTGGCACCTTCTTTCTCACTCTAGAATGCGAGCGGAGCCGTCCATCTCACCTCCCCTCTTCATCTGGATCGTCCATACCATTGACTTTGACCCAAACGAACATGGCGGGGAACGAGATGACCGGTGAGGATACCATTGGCACTTGCGGAACAACGAACCGCTCCGCTGCGGGCATTCCTACTGTCTTGTAAGAAATATTTCTGCCACTTGTTTGCCCGTACCCGTTCACTCATCCGCTTTGCAGTTGGAGATTTCTAAGTGGGCCCCAAAGGATTAGTGAAACGTGGAATCGACAAGTAGCGGGGGCGGGTGGCAAAAGTATTGCCCCTAATCCTTATCCATTTCCCGTGGCAGGCGATCCTTGAACCGCTCTTGTACTAAACGGAACCGCTTACGTGGGTCACCATAAATGCCATGACATCACCTCCCTGGAAATCACACGTGCGAGTTGCGGAATCGGTGTGCCGATACTAAGGTGCTGTCGAGGGACACCACACCGCTACTCCGACACTTATATCCTCCTCATCTCCGCAGTGCTGAGCCCACATCTCTCTCTGTCTCTCTCTCACGGATTCTTAATCTGCATTCGGTGATCGAGTGCTTTTCATGGCGGAGGGGGAGCACATGGCGGTCAATGGTGGCGGAGACGTGGAACTTGTGGACGCCAACGGGGACTATAGCGGCGCTTCCGCCTGCTCCCGGTCCCGCAGGGCGGCGAAGTCCATCAGCTTGGTGAGGCTCATCGCGGCGTGCATGGCCGCCGGCGGAGTGCAGTACGGGTGGGCGCTGCAGCTGTCTCTCCTCACGCCTTACGTTCAGGTATGCACTTGGTCGACTACTACTCTGCATGCATGCATGAATGCATATCCACCCTGCTTTGTATTCCGATGCTTGGTTGGAGATGTTCGCTTTGCATTCCTTTGATCCGTTTGATGAGGACTTGCGGATCCAAAGGCAGAAGAAGAAACAAGGAAAAGAAGAGAGGAGGAGGAGAACTAGCGGCCAAGCTTACATTAATGCACAAGTCAGTGAACAGGATAGAGAGTGAGAGTTAATGGACGGACATCACACTTTAATCCTTTTCTCCGTGGTTGTAGACGATGCCTAGGGAATGTAACCACCTGGGAGAAGAGGGTGCATCTCAAAACTGAGCCGACTCTTCGACACAGCTTCTTTCGGTTTCAAGACATAGAAAGAGAGAGTAAAAAATCCCCAGAGAGATTGAGAAGAATACACAAGGAAAGGAATGATTGGGCTCATTAAGAGACACAAGGTCACAACATTAACCAATATATAAGGCATCCAATTATATATATATATATATATAATATGTTAGGATGTGAGAGTATTTTAAAGAAATACTTATTCACAATTTTAAATATAAATAAATATAATTTTTTTTATATAAATAATATGATGTATTCGATTCACTTAGATTACATAAAGCTAGCACTACATGATTGTCTTCGTCTTACTCCTAAATCTATTGATCATTATGTGTATTACGGCATGCATGAGTCCTTTCTCTCTCGTCTCTTTTTGTTTTGCTTATGCTCGGAGCCTTGACTCCTCTTGGCATTTTGTTCCATCACCGTTTCACTCGAGCAAGCGAGTTAACCACCCCCACCCCCAAGCCAGGTTGTAGGACATGATGATGCAATTCTTTTAGTACAAGAGGAAGCCCTTTTATTGTTGTTCAAACTCTAGAGCAGCCTTAGGCCATCTTGGGAAGGTCCACAAAGAGTAGGTTCAGGAACCACACTGCCCTTCCATTCTTGTTCAAGCTCGAGACCAGCCTCGGCCATCTTGGGAAGGTCCATAAAGAGTCGGTTCAGGAACCACACTGCCCTTGTCCCTCTGTGCCTGCTGACCATCTGTGTGACCAAGTTAAGGCTGAACTCGTTGTTGAAGTCCAGCGTACTTGAACTCATGATGACTAGCATTCCCAGGGACTCATCTGCACAAACAACCATTCTTACACTCTTTGAGCTTCAAAGGAAAAAAGGAAGGGAAAGCATCAACCTATGAATTGTGAGAAAATGAGAAGATCCGTCCATCTCTTGGTGTATATGTGTGATAATTCGCAGATGGGCAATTTTGATGACGTATCATGTCTTACTATATGCTCTTTCAGCCTGACACGATTAGCTAGATGATCGTCCTGGCATGGGAGTCCACTTCGTGAGCAGAAGCCGCTGCACTGTCTAATTATTTGGTGCACGTCTTTATTTCTCAATAATGGCTGATGATTTCACATAACAGTCTCATGAATTCATCACTGTTTCAATTTAGCGATTTCCCCCCAACGAACTATAAAAGGCCGTCCTGAGTGTGTCCTCAAATCTATTGGAGAAGAATATTATCTTTTTCTTCCTAAATTCATCAATTTTCTTCTGATTTCAATGCGCATTTAAGACACTTTTGACGAGCATGCCCTTGACATAATTTTGTCATGACATTTCATAGTTTTTTAGGCCTAACAACATCCTTGGCCACGTTGGGACCTCCTTTAACTACAACACGAGCCTCGAGAATGACCTCCTTGCGCACCCAAATGATTCCTCCTTAGTTGCTTCTTCTTCTTCTTCTTCCTACCTCACCAACTCTACTCTTGACACCTCTTTGACTCATCCACTTATCGAGCTAATTATTTACTCTTATTATCGAAGTCATTGATACTATAAAGATGGTCTCATTATCATTAGAGCGTCGATTGCTAAGGACTTTGAGGAGCACCAAACTCGGGTGGTCATAGATAACTTGAGAGATTACAATTGACATCCATAATTAAACATATTGAAACCTAGCATAGTAATCGCTTCATATTGAAATCTACTACTTGGTGACCCTCTTGGCTTTATATTAAGGGCAAAAGGTGTCATTGGGTCAACTCCCTAGCCTATTGGATGAGGGCATAATTATCTTATTATAGTGCCCAGGTTGTCATACTCCCCTTCGAATTTAATCTCATTCAGGAGATGTGACACTATCTATAATCGATAACATTATCATTTTAACAACAATCCAATCACAAAATCCAAACTAACATTTGAGGATACTGAGAACCATTCAAACATCAAATTCACACTCACAAAACCTATATAGTTTATAATCATAAATCACTTCACTCAACGATTCATAAAATCCAAAGCCAACTCAACCAAGCGTTAACCATATCATAAATCTTTAAGTATGGAAATACATAAAATCGTTAAATCAATATTTACCACAAGTTCATATCATTATACCAATTAAACTTATCATTTCAAAATCCTGAACATAAGAGGTCCTTCAACTTTTACAACACAAGGTCAGATTTATCCTTAATATTTCATCATATGTAAAGTATACTTATACAACAAAAATCTATCAACTAATAAAGATCTGCCCAAAAATCTTCTAACCTTTTACAGCTTCAACCCAAATTTAGCTTTTCAGTGAGTGACAAGCTAACCTGAAAAATTTAGATAGCAACGGTACAAGCATAAAGAGCTCAATAAGCGACTAACATATCTATGACAAAAGAGGATAGTTTTCAAGCAAACTTGGTATCAAAATGCAAGGCAAGAATATAAGAGTTCATATATAGCATCTCATTAGACGTAAAATCACATGAGTCATTTCATTCGAATCATACTTTATTTAAACAATTAAGGAGAGGAAATTGAGAGCATATCATTAGTATGGAAGCATTTAAGCATGTATTAGTGCCTAAAATATTTGATTTAGTGCTGTCGATAAAATTATTCGATTTAGAAAACATCGTTCGATTCGAAAACTTCATACGATAAAAGCCGTATAAGAAATACTTTAAAATTAAAGATATTCATTAGTAAATAAAGTGGTTTGCAGAAAAGGTAAACAAGAAACATAGCCAAATCGATTTATAGTGGTTTGGTCATCCGACCTACCTCAACTCTCGATTCCCTTCCGTTGAGGTCATCGACTTCTACTAACGATCTTCCTTTAATGGGTGAAGACTAACTTCCCTCTTACAACCATCTTTTCCTTTTCACAGGTTTAGAAATAACTTTTACAAGCACTCACTCCTCTCTTAAACTGAAATCAATCTTAAGGCTAGAGGAGGGGATCTCTTAAGTAATTACAACAGTATTTTCCCACTTTTAAGTTTTCAGTGCTTGTGTGTTCTAAGTGGGGATGAGAGGGGTATTTATAGGCCCTAAATTGATTCAAACTTAGAGCCAAAACCAGTCTCATCTCGAGTCTTCAGGGTACTGGTGGTATCACCACTAGTGTTGGGTGGGACCACTACTAGTGTTGGGCGGTACCACCGCCCAATCTGGTGGTACCACCACCTGACACAATCTCGGAGATTGTCTTAAAGATTGAGCCACCGATGATTCCACTGCCTGTTCTAATGGTGCCACCGCTTGACTCATCTTTTGGGTCATTGTTTGGGCCTTTCTCTTGGCCCAACACAGCTTTAACTTAGGCTCAATGGGGCTCTAATTGAGTTGACATAATTTTAATCCAATTACAACTTAAAACTACTTCGGTCTAGATAATTTTTACAAAACATGAATTATTTGTTATCCGACATGTCACTGGTTCATTGGCACTTTGTTCGATCCTTCGGCGCATCATCCTTTCTTACGGCTTATTGCTCAATCGACATATTGACCTCGTAACTCCGATCCCCTTGGCGCAATGTCCGCTTTTCTTAGCCCGATGCCCAAACTCATGGCACGAAGCCTTCTGTCGATACGTCGATCGATCCTCCGGCTCGACATCCAATCTTTTGACATGTTTCACTTCGACCCAAACATTTGATTCCTCTTGTTTTAATCATCTCTTCATGATCAAAGTTAGTCCTGCGTCATTTAAAACACTGATTAGATCATAAACTCTATCAATTGGTTTCATCATCAAAATTCGAGATTCAACAGGGGGGCGTAGTCGTGACATTGAGGGGTGACCAATCTGAGAGCTAGACAATACCCTTGGTTGCTTTTACTGATGTTGTTACCCTTGATCAATAATCAAGTTTTATTTTATTCTTTTTGCCCCTTCTCTTATCAAAGACAGAAAAGTCTTCTATAATATTTATATATGCAAAAGAAACACAATCAAATTATGATCGGAAAGGGAAAAAACAAAAACAAGGGGCCTTGATTATTGATCGTGAGGCACGGTTCTAAGTTCAACCTTTATAAGCTTGCTCATTTCAACAATGATAGTGGACTTAGACGAAGCTTGAGATATTCAAGCCAATTGTCCCTTCTTGGCTATGGCTAGCTCGAAGAGGCATTAGCGAATTTCAAGGTGGCCTAGGGCATGGCTAGAATACCAACCATCATTGAAGAAATACACACACAAAAAAGAAACTTTTCTTCCGACCCTTGTTAAAGCCCGAAGCTCCTGGATCGTGCAACCATTTTGAGTTGAAAGGAAATAAACTGAATCCTTGAATCACACATTATATCATGCACAAAATATAGTCAACATTAAGATAATGTTAAGATTGTGAGACTAACACTACTAGATAGTTCTATAAATTTGATATCAATTAAGCGAGTGAGATCTCTCATGTCTAGAAGATCTCGACAAAAAAGAATGGAGAGAAGACCGAAACCTTCCCTCTAATGCACCTAGTAAGTGCAAAAGTAATGATTTGATGTAAAGGGTTAGTCACTAGGCTGAGTAGCTCTAAGCTCAAATTCAGATAGAATAAAGTATTCGGTACTAAATGTGATCCAGATCTTCAACATTGACATATGAGTTAGAGTCAAAGGAGTTAATCGTAGACGACTGGACTCCATTATCTATTATGACTTGCTACTACAACTTCCCTTGCTACTGCGACTTCAATTTCTTCGAAGTATAAAAAGCTTATCAAGATGAGTTTTAAGTTCTTATTGAAGGCTCAACACCCAAGATATTCCATTAAGTACTTTCTTGTGAGTTTTTAAATAATTTTCATAATATTCTTAATTTGAATTATTTCCTATAAACCCTCATTTGAATTGTGAATAATTTCCTAATAATCTTGATTTGAGAAATTTCTCGTAAATCCTTATTTGAATTTTGAAAAACTTTCATAAGAATCTCGATTCAAATTCCTATAAGACCTCATCCCAATTTTGAATAATTTACATACAAATACTGATTTAAATCATTTCATAAAAAACCTAATTTGAGTTATTTCCTTAAGAATCATCATTTGAATGATTTCCTTATGGATTATTTTCTTAGTTGTTGTTCTTATTTAGTAGCAATAGAATAATTTTCATAAGAATCTTGATTTCGATAATTTCCTAAAAAGTTATTTTCTAAAAAAAAATCATTTAAATGATTTCCTTATGAATCCTTGTTTGAGTTGTTTTAGTTTAATAACAACAGAAAAAGTTTTAGTTTAATAACAACAAAATAGTTTCCATAATAATCTTGATTTGAATCATTTCTTAAAAAGTCCTAATTTGAATTATCTACTTAGGAATCATCATTTGAATAATTTTCATATGGATTCTACTAAACTAAACCACTTACGTGGAGTACTGTAGATCCCATAATTTCATCGTCATTAACCCAAACGTGCAAGTCATGGGTGTTCCTAAGGAACATCACACCATTGCTCGAAATTATAAATATATCCTCCCCTAGGCTATGTTTAGATCGTATCCATCAAATTATCTCTTTCTCTGCAACGTAAGTGATCGGTGGTCAATGGAAGTACAAAAGGAGCACGTGACGAAGATCCATGTGGTCGAGCAGGATAGGCATGGCGATGGTGAGGATGTAGAGATTGTGGAGGCTAGCAATGTGGATAGTAGCGATGTCGCTACCTCTTCCCAATCTTACCATACGACAAAGCCAATTAGCTTGGTGAGGCTCTTCCTCGCATGTATGGTTGCTGGCGGGGTGCAATATGGGTGGGCACTTCAATTGTCCCTCCTCACGCCTTATATCCAAGTATGCTTCTTCGAGACGAAACACGTATCTTCAACTAGTTTGCATGTGTACATGCGTGCATGCAGATATTTCCACCATGTTTCATCTTTGATGCTAGTTCAAGATGTTGCCTTTGTATTCATTTGATAGGTTAGCAAATGTGAGTGAAAGATCTCATGGAATTGAATTTGATCCATGAATTTAAGAAATAGTGAGAGTTCTCAATTTGACATTCTAGAAAATTGAATCATATTCATTCTCTCCCTTGAGATATCCTTTGTTTCATCTAAGAAATATCATATTGAGTAAACCATCGATCATTTAGAGCGAGAAGGGGTCAATATTATCAATTAAGAGAATTTATGATCAAATTAGAAAAAGTTCGATACTTCTTATTTTATATAGAAAATCTTGACTATTCAATAAGGTTAGACTAGGTATTGTTATTGGAATTTCATATATCATTCTATTATCTGAGGTAATTTTTAATTTTTGGTATTTTGATAAGAAATAGATTTGTCATCCCTTTGGAATATGATTAATAATAAGAGATATAAAGCTAAAATCCTATTTTTGGTATTTTGATAAGAGGAGAAAAAGTACTAGTTAAGAATATTTCTATTGGCAATCCTCATTTTGCTATTTACAATCTTATTTTAAAATTTTTAATATTCTTAAGATATTGCTATGTAAATAAATGTAAATAGCATCAACTTATCACTTAATTCTAACACTCTTCTCACTTCTTTCATATCATCTTTTTTTTTAATATTAATAATAATATTATGATGATGATGATGATGATGATGATGATAATAATAATAATAATAATAATTATTATTATTATTATTATTATTATTATTTTTATCCTCCTCCTAATCGTTGAAGATGGTTGGAGGGGACGTAGCTAGGGTTTCAATGTCGATGCTCATGGGGATAATTGATCATAAAATAAGTTACATGAAGTAAAAATAATTTAGAGGTTATAAAAAATAAGAGTATGATTGATGATTGAGGAGTTATACATAGTAAAATTATATTTTATTATTTTTTTAGATGATAGTATGAAATAAGAGGTGACACAATTTTGTAAAAAAAAAAACCCCTCCTACATCTACATCACTTAAGTCCTTTCCTTTTTTGTTTATATGGATGGTATGTAAGCATATGGAAGGAGATGGTGAATCTAAAAACCGCCTGATTAGATCATGTGCGAACTCAAGATGATCTTCCAAGATGGATAGAGATCCCATGTTTTCATATCAGTTTTATTTAGGGAAATGATTTCAAGAGATGAATTAATCATAAGAGTTTAAAATTTTAATGCTTTAGACAAAAATTGATGAAAAAAATTATTTCAAAATTGTATCGATCTCGATTGCTAATGCATGAATCTTCTTGTTCTTGTTGGTGCAGACACTAGGCCTCTCCCATGCTCTTTCCTCTATCATCTGGCTTTGTGGCCCTGTCGCAGGCTTCATAGTAAGTATTCCATCGATCTCACTATTTTCCCTCTACCTATAGTGATCTCATGTTGCTCATCGATCCATATCATGTCTTTGGCGAATAGGTTCAACCTTGTGTTGGCCTGTGGAGTGACAGATGTCGGTCGAGATTTGGACGGAGGAGACCCTTCATATTTGTTGGATGTTTCCTGATATGTATTGCTGTGAGTATATATAAGGACATGCAAGCCTTCTTTTGTATCACAAATACGAACGTTGGTTTCTTACATCGATTCCACTATTGCAGGTGCTCGTAGTAGGGTTTTCTTCTGATATTGGATATGCACTTGGCGACACAAAGCAACACTGTAAGGTTTATCGTGGTGCTCGATGGCACGCAGCTATCGTTTATGTTCTTGGATTTTGGCTACTGGATTTCTCCAACAATGCAGTTCAAGTAAGTATTCTTGTTTTTGGTTGTGATCTACGATATTTCGAGTTCATCCTACTAGGAGGGGAAGAAGAAAAATTAAAAATCAAAAGAAAACACCTAAAGATTAACAATAAAAAAATATATCAGAGAGTCGATGCAAGATTAACGTGATTTAGCAAATTCTACAATATATAAGATCAAATACAAGACCTTTGAGTTATCCCTACCTAAGTAAGACTCTCATTGTTTACCTCTCATGAAGAATTCTCTTAATCTTCTCTAGAACCCCTAGAGCACACCCAAAATATTTTGCCTCTTCCTCTCACCAAAACCCTAAGACTCGATGTGTATTTGTAGAAACAAACCCTAATTCGCTAAGATGTTCTAATTTAATTAAGATTCTATCAATTAATTTAAATATAATTAAGACTCCTAAAAATATTTATCAACCCTATCAAGTCCTTATTGAATTTTGAGTCTCACCAACATATGATCATCGTAGGGTCCTGCTCGGGCACTCATGGCTGATCTCTCAGGTAAAAATCCTCACTTGCATGTCTTGCTCTGCTGCTGGAAGGAAGGATCAAGCTTCTGCTTCATGAACAATCTCTAAACCGCTTGATCTTTCCTTGTGTTGTTAGGCCATCATGGATGCAGTGCAGCAAATGCTATCTTCTGTTCATGGATGGCTCTGGGAAATATTCTGGGATACTCTTCAGGTTCTACTGGAAATTGGCACAAGTACGTCGGCCTACTTGCTCGGCTCATCGTCATGTTCCTTACGGATAGATGACTTCCGACAAAGACTAATCTGCCTTCTTTAAATGTTGGTGTAGGTGGTTTCCATTCTTGATGACGAGGGCTTGCTGTGAAGCTTGTGCAAACTTGAAGGCGGCATTCATTATCGCTGTGGTACGTCCTTTCCTCTGCTCTGTGTCCTAAATTTTCCTTAAGCTTCGTGTTCATGCATGTCACTCTCTGATTACACTCTTCTCCACTCGAAACAGATCCTTCTGGTCATCAGTTTGACGGTGACGCTGATCTTTGCCAAAGAAGTTCCTCTGCGTGGAGCTGCGCAAGACCCTCAAGCCCCTGCAACAGTCGACTCCAAGGAAGAGCTGATGCCCAATGAGGGCGAGCAAAGTACCAGCTTTCTTGCTGTCTTCAAGGCCTTCAAGAATTTACCCCCTGGAATGCCTTCGGTGCTCCTTGTTACCTCCCTCACCTGGGTATGCACTCAACTCATTGGATTTGAGCTAGAGATCTCTGTGGATGAGCTCCTTAAACTTCTCTGCTGTTTCTTGGTGGCTTGCAGTTGTCATGGTTTCCCTTCATCCTCTACGACACCGATTGGATGGGCCGGGAAATCTACCATGGGAATCCAAAGGGAAGCGCTGCCGAGATCGATGCCTACAACCGAGGCGTCAGACAAGGAGCATTTGGTTTGCTGCTGAATTCGGTGACAGGAATCGAAATAGCTGCCTATTTACTTTCTTTTCACGTGCTACATTGCTGATCCAAATCGTGCACTTGTTCGCAGATCGTGCTGGGTGTTACTTCTTTCTTGATCGAGCCAATGTGCCGAAAGGTGGGTTCGAGAGTGGTTTGGGCGGCGAGCAACTTCATGGTGTTTGCCTGCATGGCTGCCACCGCGGTCGTAAGCGTTTGGTCCTCGAAAGAGTTCAATGGTTCGATTCAGCAAGCGATCACAGCAGATAGCGGTGTCAGAGCTACGGCTCTGGTTCTATTTGCAGTACTGGGAGTCCCTCTGGCTGTGAGCATCATTTTCCCCAAGCTTCTACCGACATTTACCCATCGGTTCCAAACACTAAGCTTCCTCCTACTGCCGCTCTTGTGCAGGTTCTCTTCAGTGTTCCTTTCGCTGTTACAGCACAGCTGGTTGTCGACAAGGGTATCGGTGGCCAAGGTTAGCTGAATTGGGTTACGTTCGTGATGTCGATACCTTGTTCATGTTCACGTCCTAGGTACTCATCATGTTTGGCATTTTTGCAGGACTTTGCACTGGAGTTCTCAACATCTCGATCGTAATTCCTCAGGTATGTCTTCGACAGAGTTCAGATTTCTTTCTCCCCGAAAGCATCGGAATAGTTTTATGTATGATTCGGATGCAGCTAACACCTGATGGCTTCTGATGCTTCAGGTGATCATAGCACTTAGTGCAGGCCCCTGGGATGCCCTGTTCGGTAAAGGAAATATTCCTGCCTTTGCTCTGGCATCCGCCATCGCCTTCGTCAGTGGCTTCGTCGGACTCTTCATGCTCCCAAGGCTGTCGAGGAGCAACTTCACCACTTCAGGTCTCGCCGGCGGCCACTGATGCAATGCAGCGTCGAAGTCAGCGAAGTAGCTCCAGGTTGTGTCAAGGTCTTTCTAGCCATAGTTTCCATCAGAGTCGGTAAAGATTGTAATCAGGAGCCAAGTAGCTCCTGGTTGTGTCAAGGTCTTTCTAGCCATGGTTTCCATCAGAGTCAGCCAGAGCTTGTGGTGTGGCTACTCTGGCCATCTTTAACAGTCATCAACAGACTATGTGAGGAAAGATGAAACTGTATTTTCCTGATGCAATGAAAAATGTGGCTGTGAAAAGCTATTTTGCTGTGGTCTCATTTTTGTTCTGCAGCCTCGTCTACTGGCTGAGGCTGACCGAGAGAATGCAACCGAGGGTGGCAAGTTCTGCCCTTGGAATTGCTATCAATGAATGCTGCCATTCAATTAAAATTGTGATACACATACACACATCATGTAGTATTTTTACGAGCCAAAAGAGATTGTTTTCGTAATTCAAATCATATCGTAATTTTACGAGTCAAAAGAGACTGAATTATGTGCTATTTTTACGAGTAAAAAGAGACTGTTTTCGCAATTCGAATGCTAGTGATCGACATAATATATCGAGATGCATGATAAGCCGCATGTGTGTTAGGTAGCAAACCCAGCAAGTGTGAGGACCCATCCCCAGATTCCTACAAGTGCAGATCTTTTCAACCTTTGGCCAGCTTGGCCCTTCGTTTTTCTCGGTGATGTTTCTCTCTTTCCCACCTTTCACCAGCAGATCCCAACACTCTTCTTTTTCCTCGTTCCCACACATAATTCTCTCCTGTTTCATGTGGCAGCCCACTCATCTCTCCACACCGTAAAATACAGATTCATTGAGATGGGCACAGCAACTTCTGCCAAAAGAATTGAACCGCACATCTGTCTGCATCAGATTGCAGGGAAAGAATCAAAACCACACAAATCAATTAAAATAGGGTTTGGACTGCGCATAGACTAAACTGAAGTGATTAAACTTCTCATCAAACCATTGGATTGCAACATTGTGTCCAGATCACCACCTCAACCTCAAGCCACCCGTCTTCTTCTTCTTCTTCTTCTTCTTCTTCTTCCCCATGGCCAGCTGACTTGTCTTCTCCGTTGCAAATGGCCTGCAATGGAATGGCCTCTTCCTCCTCCTTTCCTTCAAACTTCATGGTCCCAATGCAGACACACTGTGGAGAAGAGAACCAACTCGGGATCCCTGTCGGTCCTCTCTTCCTTGCCAGTCTCCAAGACCTCAGAGGTGAGTTGTGGCAATCAACGTGACAGCCTATTCCAAGCTTCCAACCCAAGATAATTCCTAGTGACCCACTTGTGTCTCATCTGGTTTGGGTGGTGCAGGTGTGCCTCCAATGATGGGGAAGATATCCAGGTCCTTCCCGGGGATAGAGACCGGCGACGAGACGACCGCCGATGATGACTTGTCTGACGACGGCTCGCCGGCAGGGGAGAAGAAGAAGAGGCTCAACATAGAGCAGGTGAGGACATTGGAGAGGAACTTTGAGCTGGGGAACAGACTGGAGCCTGAGAGGAAGATGCAGCTGGCCAGGGTGCTCGGCCTGCGGCCGAGGCAAGTGGCCATCTGGTTTCAGAACAGGAGAGCCAGGTGGAAGACCAAGCAATTGGAGAAGGAGTACGATGTGCTCAAGAGGCAGCTTGAGGCCACCAAGACAGAGAATGAGGCTCTCCAAGTCCAGAACAAGAAGCTCCAAGCTGAGGTACCTCTGAGTTCTATGAAGATCTCATCTAGTTTTTAGCATTGCTGCATGAGTTTTGAGTCTTCTGAGAAAGATGCTTATAATGATTGGCTGCATCATGCTATGAAATCTCTCTCTCTCTCTCTCTCTCTCTCTCTCTCTCTCTCTCTCTCTCTCTCTCTCTCTCTTCTTTTAGATTTTCTTTCCTTCCATCCTTTCTTGTACTGAACACACCAATCTTTTTAGCTCTGAAATAAAACTTTGGAGGAGTTGGAGATCATGTTAATGCCTTTCACCTTCTTTTTATTTTTGCTGTTAAGTTCATCCAGAGAACATGGAGGCTTCAGCAGGTGAAATAGCAAAAAAGATTCTATCACAAGGAAAAAGAACTCCTAAGGACCAACCAGAATCACAATACAAACAAAAAAAAAAACAAAACAAAACAAAAGAAACATGAAAATCACATCAAATTGGTCAAATCACAAGAACAACGAAAATTTAGTACAACATCTGATCATTGGTATTGGTGAGACAGTGGCAGAGCTCTTCTTATATCCCTTTCTTTCATCAAAATAAATAAAAAATAAAAAAGGTTCCCAGGTCAGCACATCTTCTACCTGTAATCATCACCAAATTGATTGACATGTAATCCGCTAGCAATCAAAGTTTTCACACCATGTATCTTATCCTTCCTTCGGAAATGGTTTATTAATATTTTCATCAAGTAATCAACAACTGTGTTCATGTGTATTTCTATAGCATGAAGAACCAAGTTTAATGTGCAGATCTTGGCACTCAGAGGTGGAGAAGCATCAGAACTCATCAATCGCAACAAAGAAACTGAAGGTTCTTGCAGCAATAGAAGTGAAAACAGCTCAGATATCAACTTGGATATCTCAAGAACATCAGCCACTGAAAGCCCCCTCCCTCCTCACCAAACCTTGCCTTACTTCCAATCAGTCAGGCCAGCTGACACAGACCTGCTCCTTCACAGCTCCTGCAAGCCAGAATTCCAATGCCCCAAGGTTGAGAATGATGAAGGAAGCTTCATCAACTTGTTATGCAGCATGGGGGATCAACCTGCTTTCTGGCCATGGCCAGATCACCACTACTTTCATTAGTCTTATCTACTGCATGAGCACTTCTTGAATTATATTGCAAAAATAAATTTGGTTTTCATGTCATTGATGTAGGAAGAAAAATGCTACTTCCAAATCTGAGTCAGGTGAGGGAAAGAGTCAGCAATGAAATAAAACTTTTTGATGCTTGTACATCTTCTAAGTTTTGGCACCAGGATTTTTCGGACATATTGCTGAAGTGTCTAATAGTGTCATGAGATCAGACCAAGTGCATAGACATACATGAGTTATAAAGAAAGTTCAAATTCTCATCCACTCAGAGTTAGAAGACTTTGAAGCTTGCAAACTTTTCTTTTTTGTAATTTAAAACATACTGTTCATTTTCTGAAACATTTTATTCATGACATGAAGAAATGACTTCTCAGAATAATATATATAGAGAGAGAGGAGGCAAGATAGGGAAACAGGAGGGCTGTATGTGAAGGTAGTGAGATAACATGAACAAAAAGAACAGAGGCCATGCATAAATTATGTCTTATCTCTTGGTTTAAGATTTTCTTCCAATCTCAGAATTGTGGGTCTGAAACCTATATCTTCGGATTGATGATTAGTGAAACGCAATTGATAAAAGAAAAGCTTATTTTGACAAATACATAATAAACATGATAATTAAATATCAACATGAAGTAAAAACTTACTATATAGGTTATCATTGAATGTAATCTATGTATCCTAATTATTTAGTGGTGTTTTCTGAAATAAAGATATTCATTATGGATATGCACATTAGTTTCTTTAGATATATATTTTCAGAGAAGGAAAACAAATAGGAAGCAGCTAGTAAATGTTCATGCAATCTCTAGACTTTCCTCCTTTCAGTTATACCTCATTGTATGATGACCAACAAATGCTGACTGGTGAGCCTGCTACAACACCAAAATGTGGACCAAGCAGCATCCAAGGGACCAGGAGAGGTGTCACTCTCAGATGATATTATATTCTGATTCCAAAAGAAATGCTGCTGCTTTTCTAGCACTGCAGAAAAATGTATCAGTATACATTTCTACATATTATGTGGTTCAACAAGTTGTGACATTTAAAAGGAGATCATAAGAAACAAGGAGAAGATGCTGATTTCCACAGGGCATCTTTCCTCACATTCTCAGGAAGATTTTTGTGTGGATATTGTTTTCTGCAAGTAAACAGATTCTTCACCCTGCAAATTGCCTGCAAGGAGTAGGCAAAATTGTTAAGCTAGTTAGGAAGAGGGAAAGAGCAAAAATTACAGCTCATGAAACACCTCTTTTTGTGCATTCCCTATCCTGAGAAGATGACAATGACAAGTCATGGAGTCCAACCATCATTTCTCCTGATTAGTAGATGCATCATTCATCAAAAGGAATACAGTGATTCCATGTCTTTGGAGCATTTGATCTCTTTTCTCATGGTGTGCTACCATCATTTCCACCTTGTGTTGGTGCTTCAGAAAAAAAGTGCACATCTTACTGAGGTAAAGTCCATCCTCCTACAGTCCAAACAAGTGAGGCTAAAGGGAAGCTGGCAAGCCACATCCAAGATAAGTCTTGCAATGATCAGGAAAGGACTGAAGGGATTCCAAAGCTTGACCAAGTGTGTTCTGCATGGCCAAGAAAATTGCCACAGCAAATGCTCTGTCATTCATTCATATTTGACTCAGAAGCAATGGACTCTCTTGAAGCATTTTTTGAAGTGGAGGTCAGACCTCCATTTGTCTGATTTGAAGTGGCTGTGGTGTTAGTTTTCATGTTCATATTGCAGTCACTAGATTGTTTAGACAGATCTGCAAGCCAAATTGATTGATCTGAAGAAGATGAAAAATGTGATTTGACATAAATTGTTGCAGGGATATCAGGCTCAGGTTAGATGCCATGGAGAAGAAAGAAAGACTATGTTTGTAGCAGGTTTAGGTTGATGAAATATGAGATTGGTAATCAAAGACTACATAAAACACTTCATCTAACATTAGTTTCACTGTAAACCAAGGTCAAGGTCAGATCCCAGTTTGAAACATTCTCCTGATGTCAGAAAAATCACAAAATGATCTTCCAATATGTCAGAGCATGAAACAGTAACAAAGTGGTATACTCTTTTTAATGTCTAGTTGACTATATTTAAGGCAGCATCTTACAATATCAATATATAAACATACATTTATACATATTCAAGTATATATTTGGTAGCATAGCATGTGTTGCCAACAAGGCCATGGTATCTTATTGTTTTAAATGTCTCTTCATATTGTGCTTGTCAACTGTGTACTTAATTTAGTCTAATTAGGTGCCTTAGAATAATATTAAGCATGTGCAGTGCACATATGAGATGGCATAAAAATGGCTTTGACTGCAGCATAAAGTATGAGTGGCTCTGAAACTTTGATTTCAGAAATGATCTTTCAAGTGATTGCCTTATTTTTCAGAGAGATTTATTATTTTAAGACAAATTAACTGCAGCATAATGAACATGAATATCTCAAGTTCTTGCATTGGTTTATGAGATATAAACTATCCCTCTTGAAGGTTTTGTCAAGTTTAAAACATCTTCTCCTAAAAAGAAAACAAAACAAATTAATCAGTAATATCTTCGAATGATTGTTCATCAAATATTTTTGTAAAACTATCAAAATATGTTTATAGAAAATAGTTTACCACATGGCAAAACAAAAATGTTGTTTCTCACAGAATTAGAATTTAGATACAAACACACTATTTCTCTATATCATACTTGCACAATTATATAATATAATTATGTTTTGTTTGGCAATCATGTGTGATATTATTGTTATATATGTAATCTTAATTATATTTCAATTTAAAAAATATATTTATGTGAAGTTGGGATAGGAATAAGTGATATTGTCTCCGATCCAACATGACCCAATTTCAGATTGGAATTGTCATTCCTATCCTATCCGACATGTTCATATTCAAAAAATAATTACAAAGTGTAGAGAAATAAAATAATTATTTTAGTTTATTAAAATATAAGTTTAAAACCATTATATATAATTTCAAAAAAAGAAAAGTTGTTCCTTTTTTATTTATTTTATCTATCTCATTTTGCTTTCAATGCAGCTGAAATCAGAAGATTTGATGGAAAAATGGAATAGAATTTGGCCAAAAATCTGACTTCTGTATATGTGTTTTTTATTGATTATAAAATACTCCGGGGAAAAAAAAAAAAAAAAGAAGGCGGCGGACATATCTTTGACCTTTGTACCATTTCTTGTCAAAGATACGCTGACCAATTGCCATCGTTACGTTCGTCTCGTCGCGGCCGAGAACCCTTCTTGAAATCCTTCTCCTTTCTCCCGAATCCCGCCTTTCTTCCGCCCTATTCGCCATTGTTCTTCGTCTCCTCCAGGTCCTGTTGCTTCCGCGCGATTCGTCGAGGGGTCTGAGGAGCAAGAGCGGCTGCGGGCTGAGAGGGTTCTTGGGATCTTTCGTGTGTATTTTGTGGATTTCCTTCTTCCCGGAGGCACCTCATAGATTTTCTCGACATGTTTGTCGTGCATCGATTTCGATAGCTTGATCTCTGGGCACAGGCGAAAGCTTATCTTTGTCTTGATGTTTTCCTGTATGTTTGCGAGAGAAACCTCTTTTGCCTGATTCTTGTTGCCAAAGAATGGAACTATCTTGAATTGATCCTTGGTATCAATGAACAATTCATGTAGATATAGAAATCAGATGACGGGGAAAGCATGCTTGATCTCGAAGGGGGTAACATCCTGATATCTGGACAAAGACCTTGCTGGGTTCCCGAGGCCAACAGTGGGTTCTTTCGTGTATATTATGGGGTTTCACTTCTTCCTAGAGGTATGCCGTAGATTTTCTTGAAATCTTTTTGGTTGTCCAATTGTTGTTACCGCTTTCAATGGCTTGATGATCTCTGGGGAGAAGGGAAACCTTATTATTCTTTTGATGTTTTCCCTGTTTGTCGAAAGTGCTCTGTGAGAGAAACCTCTTCTGGTTTCGTTCTTGTTGCCAGAGGATGGAACTATGGTGGTGTTCGTGAACAATTCATGGAGATTGAAATAATTGGTTTTCCTCATCCACCGGGCTAGAGCTTTAGAAATCTGATGACGAGGGAAACATGTGTCTGATTTTGTAAGGATAGCATTCTGATGTCTGGACGAAGAACTCGCTGGGTTCTTGAGGTCAAAAGTGGGTTCTTTCATGTATTCCCACTAGACCTATGCCATAAGTTTTCTTGAAATCTTTCATGTCGTCCATTTATCGTGTGCCGTGTTTTCTTGATGTTCTCCCTGTATGTCGAGGTTCTCTATAAGAGAAACCTCTTTTTGTTCCATTCTTGTTGCCAAAAGATGGAACTATGTTGAATTGATTCTTGGTGTCAATGAGCAATTCATTTAGATTGAAAGAAATACTTGAGACAAATGTGTGGTTTTCTTCATGCACCAGTCTAGAGATTTAGAAATCAGAGGACAAGGAAAAGATGCCTGATCTTGTAGGGATAACATTCTGATATCGGGAAAAAGAATTTTTTCGATAGGGTCTTGAGATTAGTGGGATATTTTGTATGTTTTGGGGCTTTCCCTTCTTCCTAGAGGCATGCCATACATCTTGAATTCTTTCTGGTTGGCCGGTTGTTGTGCATCCCTTGTTATAGCTTGTTCTCCAGACACATGGGAAAGCTTATCAGTCTTGTTTTCCCTGTATGTTGAAATGGTCTGTGAGAGAAACCTTTATCGACTATGTTCTTGTTGAATTGATTCTTGGTGTTAATGAACAATTCATGCAGAAATATTTACATAACACAACTGTCTGGTCTCTTTCATCCACCAGCCTAGATCTTTAGAAATCAGATGCAATGTACCGTAGGGATAACATTCTGATATTTCGGCAAAGAAGTTGCTGCTGATAATTATCAACACAAATTTGCATGGAACCTTGAAAGTCCATAATTCATTTTATCATCTGAAACTGTTTTGTAATTCAAACCTTCATTGCCCATATTAGTATCAGCTTTTGTACTTAGTTGAAGAAAGTAAATCCAAGTGCCTTGGAATATCTTCTGGAGTATGTCCAGCCTTGCATCTTCTTAGTGCCCGTTCAGCCGCTGCAAGTGTTCATGCTGATTTCTAAATTATATATGGCACCTAGTTGTAGTTGTTAAAGCAACAATTCATGACAAATTGTTACTGATTGATAATTATGCTATTTGATGAATAAGCGAACATGCTTTTATGATCCATGATGTGCCCACTATTTGGATCCAGTGGATTCTATTATTTGAGAGCTGAGACTACTATTGATTCTACAGTCACAGGTACTTGGTAATTTAGATAGTTCTGGTAATCTAACTTGATGCAATTGGAATCAGTGGCAGGGGATATAAATGCCTTTCTTGTTTCATGGTCCAGCCAAAAGAGAAAGAACCCTCTGTAATCCGTTGACTCAAATCTCTTAAAAAGAGAAAATAAACTGGAGAGGAAATTTAGAGCAAAGTGGAGCTCTACTAGTTTACACTATGAAACTCAAATTAATGCAGGATACCTTTGTGTTGTTTCTGTACTTGTGCACATTCTATAAGTGCAGGCTAGATTCCTCTTATTACTAAAAAGCGTTCTTTTCCGCGCGATAAGAGAAGCTCAAGTAGGATTTATCTCAAACAGCTATATTTCTGGTCTCTTCTACTATTTGAATCATAATTTCTTTTTAACCATCTTACGGGGGTTTGCCCTATTATACTCAATAGATTGTCCCTACCATAAACTGTACCAACTTCATCTTAGAGTAAAGATTTTAGATCTTGTTCCTAGCATAGATTTTCTAGCTTACTTGGTTTCTCTTTTTAGGGTTGGATTGTTATACAATTTCGACTGAAAACATCCAGGAATTTTTAATAGTCACCACATCATGGAATAATGTCTCAAAGTGGGTTCATCAGTTGACCAAAAGTTTTTAATATGTTGCCAAATCTTTTTTATATGTTCTTTTCCTTTATTTACAACATCTGCAAGGATTGGAGGTAATCGAAATGTTTTGTTTTGACATGGGGACTAAAAAAGGCTTGGTACCATTATCTCCAAAACCTTCTTTTGGCATAATGGAATCAGCAATTGGTTATTTCCACGTTACAAATGATTGTGATATTTGTCAACTGCTACAATACTACATCAAATAGATTATTTATTAGCCGTATGACACAACTGTGAGATAGATGTACAGGGATTCGAAGCTTGAATGTGGTGAATTGCTGACACTACACAGACGCCCATCCGTAAGCCCTGGTGAATGAGGCCAGACATTGTTGATTCCAAGGAGTACATGAGCACATTTTCATCACAAGATGGAAAATGGTAGGGCACTCTGAGCCTTGTTGCCATTCCTCCTCATGGTCCTCGGTTTAATATTGCTGGCCTCCCTTGCTTTCGGTCAAAAGACAACTCAGTGCTCATCAGCTTTTCTGGAGAAGATAGCTAATCAGAGGAATAATGGCTTAACACTGACAGCCGGTTATACATAATTATAAAGCCGATGTTTCTGCCTCCAACCGAGAAGATCATGATTTCGAGTTCAGGTATAAAGTTTCAAATTGCACGCAATAGGACCATCCAGATTCTCTTTTTCTCAGTGGCTATTATGAAACCTAAGTTGCCTAAACTTGCTGGATCTCAGCTGCTTATTTCTTGCTCAGGAGCAATTTGTTTCTTTTGATGCAGGAAGCTGGATGTGTATTCCTCCTCCTGAAGAACCAGAAAAGCCAACATTAACAGGATTTCCTCCTCCTGAAGCACCATTCTGTGTATTCAGGTCAAAAGGTGCAATTTTTTATGCTGCAACCTCTGGTTGAATGATCATTTAATAGTATTTATCCGAAGTTTCCTCGCCACTGTAGGCATCATGTTGGTGCAGGCATCATGGGTTCGGTGGATGCGGTTGCTCCTGCAGGCGTTGGATTCCACCGTCTCTCTCTCTCTCTCTCTCTCTTTCCCCGACGCGATTGCCTGTGGAGAGGGAAGTGGAAGAAGAGCACTGAAGCCAGAAAGTGGCACGAGGATCAAAGTAATGTGTCATTCCGATATAGGAATCCCATGCAGCAGAAACAAACCTCTGCGATGGGACATGTGAACTGCTCTCTTTCTTTCGTGTGGGGCTCCTTCTGGATCAACTCACTCATGGTTGTTCTTTCCTGTAAATGACACACGAAAAAGAAAGATAGCGGCGCATGAGCTGGGTTGCACTGAAACGTCATGCACGCCTGGAATAAGGATCAAGCCAATCTTCCATTGGAAATATGAAGAAGAGATGTTGCTGTCATGCAGAGAGGACAGCTCAAAGCTGCTGTGGTTGAACATGCAAGAAGACCCCGTGCTCGATGCAACAGGCGAGGAGGAGCCTTTCCTCCACGGTCTTCTCTCACTGCCGCTCAGGGCTCGTCATCAGTTGTGGGACCCACGAAGATCTACCGAAAGATCCACCTTTCCATTGTGCGTGGATCCGATTACAGTCAGCAAGCAAGAGGTGGCCACTTACCATTCTGCTGCTTTCAGGCGAGGTGACAGTAACTGAGTACCTTACCTTCCAGTCCGAAAGAAAAGATTATGTGATGTCTCCACATAAAATTCGAGGTGAGAATAATTTTGGTGGAGAACAGTCTTTCTTGAAATATTTTTTATCGAAAAATTAGATTTTTTTTATTTTTTAAAGATTTTTTTTTTTGTTTGCGTTTTCAATCCATGATCACAACAAAACTTGTTCGAATCCTTCCTTTTTAAAGGAAGGCTTGCTAGTTGATGTGTCCCTTTATGCTGAGAATGAAAGAGAATAAAATGTAATTGTTTTACTTGATTTTATTTTTCCTGCAATTTATCTGTTTTATTATTATTATTATTATTATTTCGTTTAATAATTTCTTGGGCTTATGTGAGATTTGTCAACTGGTAAGGGGTTCTTTGCAATTTACTTTGGTAGCGGAGGACGTGTCGTTTAAACTTACCAGTGGGTGAAGTCCATCTCACCGCCCATCGTCTTCTTCCTTTGCTCCTATTTCTTTAGTCGTTACCATTACTCTCTCTCTCTCTCTCCTCTCGCCTCTCTCCTCTCTTAATGATTTCACGTCTTTTACCCATCCCTTTTCTAATGTTTTTTTCAAACATTCCCAATCTCGCGCGTTTCGGAACCCTAATCTCTCGTCCCTTCAAAACCCTCGGCCTTTGCTCATGAATCGCTAGATCCGCCCTCCGTCGAGGTCGTACTCGATCCACCACGACCTCTGCAGCTGGAGCACTTTTGATGATGAAGGGTTTGGAGAAGGAGAACGACCCCACGTCCGTCGCCCCTCCGGCTGTGGCGTCGCCTCCGAAGAAGGATCGACATGTCGTTACTTGGACGCCTCGGGTCTCGAATCTCTGCTTTTATTGCTCGTTGAGTTGTTGATGTGATCGAAAGATCGAATCTTTGACGGTTTCGAATCTGGGTTTCTTTCAGGAGGATGATTTGCTCCGGGAGCACATCGCTGTTCACGGAACTGCCGAGTGAGCCTGCAATTCTTTGACTTTCGTTGTATCTGATCTTGTTCGAATTCTGTATAACAGTTCTTGCACTAAATCTGAAAGTCTCGCTATGGATTGTGATATGTTTTGTGAGCAGTTGGAGGAGTATCACCGCTCTATTCAATGACAAGACAAGTCGCCAGTGCCGGAGAAGGTGAGCAATTGAAAATTTTCAAATCGGGGGATCTTTTTGACACATTCATGAATGGGTCTTGTTGATTATCTAATGGAAGTGACACAGATGTGGTGTTGAAATGGCAGATGGTATACCTACATGAATTCAGATTGTAAGAAAGGTGGGTGGTCAGCAGAAGAGGACATGCTCCTATGTGAGGTAAGGAATTTGATCAGCAGTCCTTTGCGGATTTTGCCTGGGTACATCGAATTGGCACCTTTATTGAATTAAAGAGGCAGCTTTTTGCTATTCAGGTTTATGATTAGGAGAACATGATTGTCCGTCTTCCCATTTTAGTTTCTATTCATGTTTCCTGAAGTGTGGTAGATGTTTCCAGTAACTGTTTGGGTTCCTTTTATGGACAACAGTATTTATAGGGCTCAGTCATAACAAGCTGAAGACCGGTTTTTATCTGTTCTATCAATGAAATATGATTTCTTGTGTAAAAGTGGATTTTCTTTGGCGTCACTATATGCTCATGACCCTCCAAGTGAACTTATGTGCAGGCACAGAAGATTTTTGGGAACAGATGGACAGAGATTGCAAAGGTGGTGTCTGGAAGGTATACTGCTCTGACTTCTATCATTAATGATAACTCATTCACTGTTATCAACTTATGGTTTTTTATTGTCATGCTCATCAACAGAACTGATAATGCTGTAAAGAACCGGTTCTCCACCCTCTGCAAGAAAAGGGCAAAACTTGAAGCTGTTTCCAAGGAGAATAAGAGTTCATCATCAGATTTAGGTAATAAGAGGGTTATAATTCAAGATAGATTTGCTGCAGCAGCGTTGGGCGAATCATCAGTATCTAATAAGAAGATAAGGTAATAGGAATAACTATTGATAAATCAATGACTAATAGTACACACAATTGGTCATTTGCAAGTGTTCATATTACCTTATCTTCTCATTAGATACTGGTTTTTTACAAGTGTTCATTTGCAAGGTAGGTATCACATCTCTCATCCCAAGGAGATTGTTGAAAGACATAGGAAGCTTCCTGGGGAACATGTATCAGAGCAAAACCAACAAAGACCACCTCTAGCAGCACTTGTTCAAAATATTAACTCTGTTAATGGGTTGACCAACAACACAAGAGGATCCCTTTTTGATGGTAAAAAAGACTTGGAATTTTGTTTCTCTTCTTCTCTATGAAACACATTTAAGTCTTGTTATAAACGACTCCTGATCTCATAAGCAGTTACCTTTTCTGTTGTCTAAACAGCCTCCAACAAAGATAATCAAGGCACTTTTCTCAGGAAAAATGATCCAAAATTAACTGCCTTGTTGCAACAAGCTGAATCGCTTACTTCCCTGTCCATGAAAGTTAATGCTGAGGATACCAACCAGAGTTCCGACGAGGCATGGAAGGTGCTGATTACAGACCTAGAAATAGTTGGGTTTGGGTTCGATTTGTTTAGAATGCCAAAGTATCTTATCTTTGGTTTCATTTGTGAATTGTCGGACAATCTAAATTAACAGGAACTCCAAGATTACTTGATCCAAACTGAAGATGGTGAATCACTGACAAGAAGAATATCCAGAATGGGTTGTATTCCAGATGAACTCAGAAGCTTGATAAAAGATGTAAATAGCACTAAAGAAGAAGGGCAGCAACAAGTGAGGTAAACAGAGTGGAAATCAAGATCGTGTTGTCTAATAGACTATCTGTCAGTTTTATCAATTGATGTATGCTCAGAAGATGATGACTAGCCCGCTAGCAGGCAATTTGATTCTGATGAAGATTCTCAAAGGAGTTCTGAGTGTAGCACAGGTTCAACCCACAATGTGAATGCTGGGGAAAGTGGAAGCATTCATCATTATGAGGATTGTTCACTGCACAGAGATAATGAGGTCAGTCATCTTAAAGGTGATGCTGCACATTCCAGCATGAACTCTTCTCCAGGTAGTGGATAAATCTCGTCTCTAAAATGCCTTCCATTTTATCTGAATACTAGGACAGATGAAATTGTTGTCATTGAATTACTTGTTCCTCTTTCAGAGACAATCTTATCATTGTCTCCAATGCCAAAGGACGAAATTGTGAATGGCTGCACGATCTCAGAATTCACGTCTCCACTCCAGACAATCCCACTTTTCCAATCTTTTGCAGATGGAATTCCAACTCCTGCCTTTACTTCAAGTGTAAGTTATGATTTTCATACATTGTTTGTATGTGTAATCCAATATTTTGAGCCATAATAGAAATATTGAAGTGCAAATCACCTATGCACATGAACTTACAGAAATAGGTTATGACTCCTTTCTTTAACTTTGCCTAGTTAAAAACTCATTCTGATTTTCACAAAATTACACATTCATTCTGAAATCTGTAATTTTCTCAAATTATGGGTCAGACATGTTGAAAGTCACTTGATTCTCTTCCTATGTATGTTGTTGCTAACCACATGGTGAATTGTTATTGAATTAATTCTGTATTGGAGGGATACATATATGAAAGAGTGTGTTGCATTCCTTTCAAATATTGCAAAGAGACATTTGACTTTCTTGTCTTTTAAAATCTGGAAGAATCTTGTGATTCTTTAAAGATTTAATTATTATAATCTGGAAAATAAGTACTTAGCCATAAGTTCCATCCTAACCATTCACTTTTTGTATTGTCCAGGAGAGGAATTTCCTGCTTAGCGTGCTTGATTTTTCATCCATGGGCACCAACACCAACTCCTCTGAGCAGCCATCTTGCAAGAAGGCGCTTCTTCATAGCTTCAAGCCATCCTAGTAGGTGATTTAGAAGGTCCTACCCTATTTTTTAAAGCGTTTTACTTCGGAAGTGAGAAATTCTTCCTCTCTTCTCTTGACGATTCAGTTATTTCTGAATTTAGACGTCATATGTCCCAGAAGAAGTATACAGATTCTCACTTAGTTCCTTCTTCCATTCTTTAACTTAAGTTGCAGCTTTGTCCTGTTTTTATCATAGGCACTCTTTGAGTCTGCACATACAAAATAGGTGTGTCCTTACCGGTGCATTGCAATGTCACTGGCTTTTCCATCACCAAGCTGTGGTACTGCTTGGTTGCATACGTGTACATGCACCAACTATAGTGGTGCTCGTTTACCATTGTTTTTCTGAAAGGGTGTATTTAGTATTCCGGTGTTTGCTTTATCGTTCATGTATAAAAGGTCATTATTGTGTACTGTACAAGCCATATTTACCACAACATAAGGTCAGTCAGATATTCTCTTTGTCAGAATAAGAAACATGTCGTTGGTTGCATGAGTCCCTATTACCTTTTCTTCCCTCATCTGCTTAATTGATGGGGCAGGTATGAGTCCTAGATTTGATTTTCATGTGGACCTTATTCTTTTTCACTTCTTTCTCGTATGTATGTACTTTGTCTCATGTATGTATATCATATGGCAATGAAATATATGGTTCTTCAAGTGTTTTTGATGTCTCTTTTCCCAGTGTCGCAATGTATTAAACAACGAATTCCAGAAACTTTGTATGTCTTGTTTATAGAGAGGTCAACCATTTGTGCTCGCTGGTTGGCCTGATGCTAATAAAGTGGATCAGATATGGATTCTATCAGGATATACACCATTCTACTAGCAAAAGAAGAATGAGAAGGCTAATGTTCACTTCTTATGGTGCACCCTTGCTTTTCACTGGATTTTAACTGAGTGCCCAAAACTGCAGGATCATTAGTTTCTGAGATGAAAGTGATTGCCTTTTCTTTGCATGTACTAAATTCCATCAAGTATATTTAATTTAGTTGAACATGACATCTAACATCTACTGCTACTGAATACATACAGTCAATACTTTAACATTATGGGTTGTCTTATTTTTGTTATCAAAATTGTTCATTTAGAAAAATGTTCCTGTCTTTTATCTCAGTATCTTCTTCTGTCTAATCTTCATCACTGACTGGTCAAAATTCCTAGTACTATTTGATATGATTTGTTGTTGACTTCCCCCCTGGAGACTTTTTGTAAGGTGGTCTCAATCTGAGGTGAACAAAGAAATCTTCCACAACAAAGAGTCATGATATTGTTGCTTATTGCCTGTCATTCATTCTTTCATTTTCTATCTTGTCAAAAAGGTATGAAGTGGAGGTTTTCTATTCAATGAAGTTTCCCAGTTTCTTGAATTGGTCAGTAATAATAATCTAAAAGGCTACAGGAGATATGCCACCTGCTTGTACTAGCTAGGAAGATAGTAGTATTCTAGGGTTCATCTTTTTGTAGACACCTTCACATGCTTGGGTTTTATGTTGCAGGTATTTGTAGCTTAAACCTTGATGATACCTTAAGAAGTTGCACTGTGTTTAAACATAGAAGAACTATTGGGTTTGAAGAGGATCAATGATATCAAGGTTTAACTTTGTAAATAGAGAGATTATTTTTGTAAACATGCCCCTAAATTAACATCTTAGTGTTATTGTTTCCTTTTGATCTTTTAGTGACATAGGATTAATCTTTCTCACATGATATGTTCATATAAGAGACTAATGATGAAATTTTGACCCAAGTCAAAATCACCTTTTTTTTTACCAGCTTAGAATCATGCATGCTCACTCAGCCTAGTGATGGCCACCTGACTCATATTACTATGGAAACACATTTGCCTTTTTTTTTTTTTTTGAGAGCATAGAATTACTAAATCAAAGACAGCCATCAAATCAAAATCATATGATGAGAAGTAGTCTTAATTAATCAGCAATCTAAATGAATATGTGAAGGCATGATGAGCATCATCAAAATCATTAAGTAGAGTTTGTTAACTTTGATGTCATGATCCAAAATTCAGAACAATTGATTGAATCTAAAATATGCATCATACCTTTTTTTTCTTTTACATTAAAAAATTAAAATGAATCAATTTCAGAATTTACAGAATATTAAACATTTAAAATATCAATCAAATATAATCCAAGAATTAAATTAAATAAAAGAGACGAAGAACCTTTCGTTTTGCTAGGGCAAATGCCTCCACGACCCCTACCCTCATGATCAAATCCCATGCCTGACCAAGAAAGAGGAGTTCACCCAATTTACAAAGGGGACAAGGAAGATTTCTAATAAGGTATGTGAATTTAATTTAATTTAATTTTCATTTTAACTATAACAATTAATTTATTTCCTATCCAAGTATTCAAGATAGGAAATAGGTACTAATTATTTTTTTTTGATAAAATTCCTAATAAAGGCATGCAGATTAGGAGATAAACAATAATATTTTAATTAAAAATGTGAAAATTAAGGTGATTACATTTCTCCCTCCAAAGAATATAGTCCTCAAATTTGACTTACCTTTAAGAAAAAGATACACATACTTCTCAACATTAAATCCACCTAGATCTTAAATTTAAATTAGGATTAGTTCTATCATGCCTTCTCAACATTAAGTTTTCAAAATATTTGCACCATGCCATTCATAATACAAAAAGAAATTGAGTTAAATTGTTGCAATAAATTTTTTCTCTAGATAATAAAATTAAACCAATGTTCATTTAACTAGATGAGAAGTATTTTAAAACTTAATTCATCCATGTTCAACATAATTCTAGTGTGCAATGATAAGGGGATAGCTTAGTGCGTATGTGATTAAAATACTTTCGCAACTAAGGAAGCTAATATAATCAAATAGTGTTCAACATTTGTCATCTCCTTATCTATCTTGCACTACTTTGATCGACATGTGTGGACTCGTTCATTGTTCATAATATCGCAAGTATATTGTATCTTCGAGACAATTGTGACGTTTTATATTTGTTGCATCTCTAAGATGGATGGTTGTGACACCACCTTTTGTCGTATTTTATTGTATCTTTAAGGTAGTAATGATGCCTTCATTTGAGTGGTCTCAGCTCATTTTCTCACATTTGATATTTCGTAATTAGGTAAAACATATAATATGCCCGAAGTAGCTTCCACGACCAAAGTGTCTCCCCACGCTCAACAATACCCTAATTAGGCAAAGCATGCAATGTACTTGTACAACTTTCGTAGCCAAAGTTTTTTTTCACTCTTGATCTGTCCTAATCAAGTAAAGCATGTGATATTGTTGACACAGTGTTCATGGCCAATGTATCTCCTCATGCTCAATGTGCCTTAACCATGTAAAGTGTATAATGCAACAAATATAACCTTCATAGTTAATGCATCTATCTGTGCTTGGTGCACTTTGCCCGAGAGATATGACCTTCATGAGACATAATTAGACAAAGTTTTCAACGTGTTTGACATAGACTTCATAGACAAAGTGTCTTTTCACTCTCGACATGCCTTAAATGGGCAAAGTGTGTGACACACTTGACACAAAATGCACCTCCTTATTCTTAATGTAACATCATTAGATAAATGTGATGCCTCTGACATAGCCTTCATGCCTATCGATCAAAGTATGTGATGTGTCTGATGCGACATTTGGGAAGAAGCATCTTCCCTTACTCATTTTACCATAACTAGGCAAAGTGTTATGTGCTTGATATAGCCTTTGTGATGAAAGTATCTTGACACAATCCTTGCACTATAATCAAGAAAATATGTGATGTGTTCTAATCGAGCAAAGCGCATGATACACTTGATAGGTCTTCATAACTAAAGCATCTCTTCATGCTCAATATGCCATAACTAATAAAGTGTATGGTTCATCCAATATGGCCTTCATGGCTGACACATCTATGAATGCTCAATGCATTGTAATCAAGCTAAGTGTGCAATATGCTTAACATGCTCTTCATTGAAAAAAGCATCTCCCTAATCTTAATGTGCTCATTGTGGCCTAATGAAAATAAGTATCTTCTCGTACTTGATGTATCCTAACTAAGTAAAGTATATAATATGCTTAATGTGACCTTATAGCAAAAGCTTCTTCGGATGCTTGACATGCCCAATGTGGTCCTTATGATCGAGGCACCTTTGATCTCTCGTAAATTTGTCTCAAATAAAAGCTCCTAACACACCTTAGTTGATTTTTTTTATGTAAGCTACAATTATCAAGTCCTTAAGACATATTACACGCATAAATAAGCATTTGCAAAATGCAATAAGGGAACAAATGATGAGACTAAGGTTTTGGTTAATCAAAGCCTACTCAATCAAACTCACTATCTTAGCATGAGTTAGAGGGAAAAAAATATTTTTTTTATTCATGAATATTCTTAGAGCTAGAATCTATAAGTATGATTGGGATCCTCAAAAGTCATCATAAAGAAGTATCAACCTCCTGAAAGATCCAGTTCATGATGTTATTACTGTATATCACTGCACATTATTGTTGTTGTTGTTGTTGTTGTTGTGTGATCATCATCGTTATATATAACGCTACTGCATGTCATCAATACAGCTGCATATCATCGTCTTTGTTACATAGGTAATTCAAATGGGCATGCCTCCACACCCCTCATGCATCTCCTATGCTCAATACTTCATACACAAGGAATTCCTTGGTGTCGCTATCTAACACTCTCTATGTGAGCAGTTTAAGTTAGCATGCTTCGATGCTTCGATACCCTTGACAATCTCCTGTATCTTATACTTTGACACATTCTAAGTGAGTAATTTAAGTCAACATGCTCTGACTAAGGTATTCAAATCAGTTTAAATCAAACCATTAATGGTCGAATCGAACCAAATCGATTTTCAATTCGGTTTGGTTAAATTAACGTAGGTCTAAACTAAAAATATTTTGGACTTACCTAAGCGAACTAGTTTGAAACCAACTAATTTAGTTTGATTAACCAATTAATCAATTTAAAATTGTAAATAATTTTTTAAAAATTATTTTTTCAGAAAATTAGTTCGGTTGGGTAAACTGGTTTGGTTCAATAATTAAACCAAATAAGAATCCTAGTTTAATTGAGTCAACATAGTAAAATTTATTAAATTACACCCACATCATTTATAAAATTATGACATTGAAATTGGGCCAACATTACTATTAAGGCCCGTGGGCCAATTTGATTAACCAGTTTGAATCGGTTAAGGACCAAAGGTAGTGAATGCTGATATTTTTTTAAATTTAAATCAGTTTGATTCAGTCTAAATTGGTTAATTGAATCGAAGAAGAGTACTCCCCTAAATTGGAACTGTTTATAGCCTTCAAAACCAAACTATTAATGAATTGCTTTGGGTGGAACCAATTCTAGATCGGTTCAATTTCAGTTTGATTCTAGTTTGGTTTGATTTTTCAATTCGATTAAAACACCCCGTAACCTAAGTAGTTCAAGTTGTCATACCTTAACTCTCCCATGTCTCCTATATCTAACACATCCTATTCATGTAGTTTAAGTTGACATGCCTTAATATTCTTATAAGTCTCTTATGCCCCACATGTCACACATCGACAACGAACACAATTTTGATATAAGTAATTGCCATTGAGTATCCAAACTTAACTTGATATTATGTTTCTACAAAGACAAGCCTTTTGCCAGAAGTAAAATAAGGGGACAAATTATATGACTAGAAATGATAGCCAGTTAAAACGCGGCATGTGACATCCATTTGAATTTTAAGTAACAATTATCTCGTAAATTTAGTCAACATGAAAATGGCATGGTATCACTTAAGGGTGCCAAGTTAGCATTATATATAAAAGAAAATATACTTTGTTGATAGTTATCCAAGGATCTATAAAAGATAGTGTACTTAGGCATGCACTAACTATTAAACTATTTTAACTAGACTCATTCTCTTGGGTTTCTATTAACTTAAGCATTATAGGGGTTTTATCGAACATGCTCCCGATTTATCGAATATGCTCTCGATGTAATTTTATAAGATTCCTCTACTTTGGAGGAGTTCACTATCATTAGAGCTAGATATAAAAGAGCAATTAGCTCGGATATTTTGAAAGGATATTTGGTTATCAAGCATGATAACATTTAAAAAATGAGCTAGGTTGAATCGATTTCATCACGTAGAGCTGACAAATATTGGTATTGAAATTGATTATTGATCCATCCGATGGAGTTGAGTTCATTTTATTACGAAGGTATCATACGAGAATCAATAATATATATTATACGAGAATCAATAATCAAAATTTGAATTCGGTACCAGGCAGCAGCTGTCTCAAAATATTCTTGAAGAAATATTCTAAAGAAATAGTCTTATTTGGGTCCACATGTCGAGATCTAATTCGCTCAACCATGTCAACATTTTAAAAAAAAATTATCATCTTAATAATTTATAAACTTTATAAGGATATAAATGTTGATTTAAAATTTTAACAGAACCACTCTAAATACTCAAACGAGTCAATGAAAGAGGATCATATGCTAAGCTTAAATCATAGAATTTATATACTAAATTTAAATTATTGATTTTTTCTAATTTTAAATGGGGATGGGAGTTCGTATGCTTTAGAATTACTTTCTTTTGGACCATTCATACGACGAAGCGCAAGTGGTGGGGGAACGAACGTTCAGGTGCGTTGCTTAGGCTTGGAATCCAAGGGAGAGGCGGAGAGGAAAGCAGGAAGAAATCCATGTCGATTTCAGATTTGGGATCTAACGATGACGCCACCATCGCAACTTGTGACGGAGACGGCGACTCCGACACCGTACGGCCGCCACGAATCCAACCTCGCTCGCCTTCTCCGTCGCAATAGCAGTAATAGTAACAGCACCCTTTCTCCCACTCCCTCTCGAAACCACTGCGGATAAGCGATCCGGGGAGGAAAAGAACGGCCTTTGGGTCGCGAATCGCTTGCTCCCCACGCAATCTTGCGGGGGCCGGGGACTTCTTTGATGCGCCGCGCCCGCGGCCTTTTCATCTTGCCGGGGGACGAGGCGATGGGGAACTGCGTCGAGTCTTCGTCACTGGTCGAGAACGCCCGCGCCCCGCGGAATGCCCCGTGTGCGTGCTCTCTTTCCTGCTTGAAGTTGGGATCTTGCTGATGCATCCGGATTGAAAGTTCGAGCTTTTTATGGGATTGTGGGCTCGACTGCAGAGAATAGTCGGTCTTGAAGGAGCTACAACCGGAAGTTCTCACGTTTTCGACCTTGTTTTCTGTGGCCATTTGTTGGGTTTCTTTTGGATTTTGCGATGTATTATACCTCGAGTCTGCCATAGATTCTGCTTTGTGGCATGAAGCTGGGAATTTGGTCGAACTCTGGCTCTAATTCCTGGGGATGAAGCTGTCGATGGAAAGCTAGGTCACGTAGGGTTTCGGTTTTCTGCAATTAGATTTCTTGATAGTGCTAGCATGCTTATTTTTCCAAGAATCCCTTTCATCATGCTGTGCTTTCCCTCGTTAATCGTTGGAACCTTTTTATGTAGATTACTGAACTCAAGTGCCAAACAAGACAATTTACTAGCTGCTCATGTCATAAATGTTTATAATTGAATTTTTTGGGGTTTTCATGATTCTTCTTTTTGGTGCTGCATAGCTTTTTGTAACAACAAAGATCAGTGCTGTTCTAACTGTTCTAATGCAAATTGTTGCCTTTTGACTGATGAGAAAATGGTGTCACAACATGCTTCTTTCTCTGGAAATGCCTAAACACGAGAGATTATATTATTTTCTGCAATCGATAAGCTAATTATTGTGCTACAATTTCTTGTTTTTATTCCTTCCTAAACAAACAGATCCTTCGAAAGCGGTTGCTGGAAGAAGTTTGTTTTCAGTTTCTTCGAGTCGAACGACATACTCAACCCCTTCAACTCTGTCTGTGCCTTCTTATAGCGATAAGACAAGTAATGGGAGTCTTCCTACACCAAGAACTGAAGGTGAAATCTTATCGTCGTCACAGTTGAAGGCTTTCACGTTCAATGATCTGAAAAATGCCACGAGAAACTTTCGTCTGGACAGTTTACTTGGGGAAGGAGGTTTCGGTTATGTCTACAAAGGTTGGATCGATGAACAAAGTTTTTCTGCTTCAAGGCCTGGCTGTGGAATGGTTGTTGCTGTCAAGAAGCTCAAGCCTGAAAGTTTCCAGGGCCACAAGGAATGGCTGGTTTGTGTCTTCCTACACATCTGCTTCCCTTATGCTTGAAGCTAAGACTTTCTTGTTTTGACTATTGCTGGCCGATGATTGCAGACGGAGGTCAACTATCTGGGTCAGCTTCACCATCCCAATCTGGTTAAGCTCATTGGGTACTGTTCAGAGGGTGACAATAAGCTTCTGGTCTATGAATTCATGCCAAAAGGCAGCTTGGAAAATCATCTGTTCAGAAGTATGTAATAAAAAGAACGTGTGTCATGATTTTACTTTGCATTATGCATTGATTATTCAATTAGGGGACTGCTATTGTTTAGGAAGAAACAAAGGAACCTAACCTAATTAAAGCATATCATTTGTCTTAAACTACATCTTTAGAAAATCCATATTTACATGATGTTGAGCTCTTTTTTTGTTTCTGCATCATTCATGTCTTGCTTATGTTCGCATACATACTCAAATTTTGTTACCATAATACGTTGAATTAATCCTACATTTAAAGTGAGTAAATACTTAGATTGAGTTATAAGGGTCTAATGGGTGTACTATTGTTAACATAAGATTAAGCATTTTAGGCCAATAGTTAAGTTCAACGTAGTTAAGAGGTTAGTTATCCTATCAGGTTAGGCCCTGACAATTGGTATCAGGGTTGGCATTTATTGAGACATGCAAGGGTCGAATGGACGAGTATCAAAGTCAATCGAGGCATGGTGAGGGACTTGAGCAGGAACCATAGGGTACCTCATGACGTGGACATCAATCCCTTAAGTAAGACCTACCGATATTAAGGCATGTGTGGGGAGGATGGATGAGATCCCTATATCGAGGCATGCGAGAGGAGGATAGATGGGGTATTCCAGGGAGGATGAATGGGTGGTATCAAAGATGGAGCCATAGGATACGTTACGATGTGGAACATTGACGAGGACATTAATTCTGTTCATGACATTGAGGCATGTGAGGGGAGGATGAATAGGGTATCATGGGGAAGATGAACACCAAAGCCGACCTAATATTGAGGCATGGTAAGAGCCTTGAGTGGTAAAGGATTACTTGTGGATGGTGCTATAGACATGGAGCATTGAAGATGACATCAATCCCTTAAGTGGGAGGATTGTAACACCTCGGTCTAGTTCCACTTTTGCAAATACTTGGATTGACTTATAATGGAATAATGGGTGTATTATCGATAACTTGTTTAATAAATTAGTTATTTTAATTTCATTGGTTTAGACTTAATGAAGTCAATGAATCAGTAATACTATCATGCCAGGTCATGATGTGATAGTATTTCTTTTTCGTTAGCTCTATATTTTTGGGAGCTGTGCTATTATTGCTTCGAATAATCTTCTCTGATAATATTTCTCTTCAGGGAGTGCTCAACCACTTTCATGGGCAACACGAATCAAGGTTGCAATTGGAGCAGCCAGAGGACTTACCTTTTTGCATGATGCTGAATCTCAAGTTATATATCGGGATTTTAAGGCCTCCAACATCCTTCTTGACTCAGTATGTTATTTTTCAGAGACTTGGTATGTTATATAGATGTAAAGAGCAAGAGAATGGGTATGGATTAGGGACAAAGGGGGTAGAGGAAAGCTCATTACTAGTTGGAAAAACATGCTGTTTAGAATGTTTATTTTCTTATGATACAGGAGTTTAACGCAAAGCTTTCAGACTTTGGCTTGGCGAAAGCTGGACCAACTGGAGATCAAACTCATGTGTCGACCCAAGTCATAGGCACTCATGGATATGCAGCTCCAGAATATATTGCGACAGGTTTTTTGAATTCTGATCTTCTTGATATTAATTTTTTATTACTCTGTTTTTCTTCAGATGTATGAGGCGAGATTATGATAATATCAGTAGTTTGACACCCTTTTTATCATTTGGTTGTTGTACACTCAGTGAAAATGAAAAGAATTTTCAGAATGAAATAACATTCGCATTGTATTAAGTGACCTTTCAATTAGCATTGGGAAACACAAGGTAAAATAAATTTTATAGAATTTTTAAGCCAGCAAGGATAAAAAAAAAAAAAGGTTCATAAGTGACCTGATCATATGACTCTTAGAAGGCCAATCTGATAATGCTGTTTCCTACTGCCACTTTTGCTGAAAGAACTGGGCAACTTTGAGTCTGAGAGGGGTGTGTATAGATCACAAATGTTGGTGTGTGAAGAAACATCTACTTTCTGATACAGTTCAAGCCCATGCTTCTCTTCAGGAGGTAACATGACATGATCATAGGCAAATCATTGATATATAATTGATCCTTCCTTTTTGGTTATCAGATATGTTACCAAATAACTGTTGGATCTGCTTCGGTTGTTTTTAGGGACTGACTATAGAAATATCCAATATTTACAGGTAGACTTTCAGTGAAATCCGATGTCTTCAGTTTTGGGGTTGTATTGTTGGAGCTCTTGTCCGGTCGTCAGGCCATTGACAAAACAAAGATGGGTATAGAGCAGAACCTGGTGGAATGGGCAATTCCCTATTTGTGTGATAAGCGAAAATTATACCGGATCATGGACACAAGGCTGGAAGGCCAGTATCCAAAGAAAGGAGCCCATGCCGTTGCCACGCTTGCATTGCAATGTATCGAGCATGAGACCAAACTCCGGCCTCGTATGTCTGATGCCTTAGCCTCTCTGGAGCAACTGCAAGATCTCAAGTCTGCAGCATTTCCTCTGCAAGCCGATCAATATAAGCCATCTTGTGCCATCTCTAAATCACCGACAAGGCATCATCATTCGCCACTGCACCCGGCAGCTGTTAGGTCTCCATTGCCATCATATCAGTAGTCACCACCGGTACACTGACCAAAAGAGTTCTTTTAAACTCACCTTGCTGAGTGTATATTCGATCACGATGATTAGCTAACTTATGTTGTATTTTTCTTTCTGGAAGTTTATAGATTGTGTTCCGTACTTTGCATCATTTATTGTGGAATGCTCATCATGGATCTCCTTGTGGTGATAGAAATTCATGATGTGGATCCAGCTGAAAGTGGTGGTGTGGTTGCATTGAATCTTTTGGTCTTTCTCCTGTTTTCTGTTGCTGCAAATGTGACAGATTAGCAAGCTGCAAGGAGTCTTCATCTTTGTATGATTTCAAACGTCATCTCAGTTTCGTCTTAGACTAGTGTTGCTGCCCTTGCTTACTGACTAATCTTTATCTTGCTTAGCTTAGTCTTTATCTTGTCTTGGTTTTGGGAATAGTTGAGATGGGCTAAAATCGGAGCAAAATACATGATTTCCATTGTTAGATTTGATGAAGAGATGATAAAACTCTCTTGTCCTGTCCGATAAATGTGGATTTAGAATTTGAAGACCACGGTATGATTTGGATCATTCTAGAGACCGAGTAAAAAACATCGATGCAGCAAAACAGATTCTGTATTCCTTGTTCAAGTTGGACGCTGAACATTATGGAAATATGTATTAGAACCCAATGCATATGCAATTATGAGAAGTAATTACCAGAAATCCTTCTCTGCAATTTTGAGAAGCAATTACCGGAAATCCCGCTTGCTTTTACATAGAATCATACACAACAGAAAATATAAGTTGATTCAATGAATGTTGACGCGCAACACATCTTTCTCTCTGTGCAAATAAAAGGAATTTGAAAGTTGAATTGCAACACACTGTTGATTTTTGTGCAAATCCAGCATATTTTGGGAGAAGAAGATAGATTACAAATCTTATAAAGAAGAAAATTTGAAAAGAGAAGAACCTCCAGAGATTGATTCCAACAGTTTCATTTCTCGAGGATGAATTCTTGGATTTCTATCCCAGTATGTCGAGCGGCGCCCTGCACTCTCAACATGACTTCATCTCTGACTTCGAGCGAGGTGACTGGAATTGTAGTCCGGTTTCCTGCACGCCATGAGATCAAGAGTTAGCAAGCAGCAACTGAGAATTTGATGAGATTTGAGAGGAAGAACTGAGGAAATAACCTTCATGAGGGCAGACTAATCCAACAGTTTCTGCATTTTGTAAAAAGATGCTGTATGTCTCATTTCCTGAGTGTTCCTGCAACGGACATATTCGATAAAATATGAAACAGTAAAATATACCACAAGTTTGGAACTCAAGAACTACAAGTTATGTTCATATCTATATCAAATGTTCTACAAGCTCTACCACCATATGTTTGAACTTTTTTTTTTTTCTCCAGTATTTCTCTTCAAGAGATTGAATTGTAGCAGACTGATGTATCCTTATCAAAGGGATAAAACACAGACCAGTCTCATTTATCCTTAATTACCCTCTCTCTCTCTCTCTCTTTTTTTTTTCGCTATACTGGCATGTCAAACTGTTCTAAGGATCTTGCAAAAGATTAAACTTTTTTTTTGCTTTACCACCTAAAGTTTGGCATGTTAAAATGAAACAGGGGGGAACAGTCAAACCTTTGCCTCGATTAGGATAAGCGGTCTCGACTCGATCTTCACACGACCCACGATTGCTGTCCGTTGTAAACCACTTTGGTCAACCACTATGACCTCTTTACCTGCCTGCAACTCTGAGAGGTAGCAAGTCTTTCCTCCTGGAATTGCAACATAGGCATGCACTGGCCCCTACAGATTAATAAACAGCATGATATATTAATCATCAACGTATATTCATTTTTGAGAAAGATGACCTAACACAATCTGATGAGGATCACTTGCTTTTTTGTTGTTTCCAGCATGCTAGAATTGCTTCCTAGGAATGAATAAAGCTGCTTCTATGTTTTGTCTTAGCTAAATCAACATTCGATAAAAAGGAAAGAAAGTTGATCATTGATGACTAAATTTAATAGTATGTACTTGGTGAATAGTTCATAATTTCAGTAACAAAAGTTAGCTATCAAAAAGAAGGTAGCCTGGAGAAAAATCAAATTGCAAAGTTGATACTAACAGCGTTTACTCGGAAAGGCCTGCTAGCAATGTAATTTGACTCCAAGCATTCCGAGTGAACCAAGAAAAGCCCTTTAGCAAAGGAACCAACCTACAAAACAAAACTCGATGTTATCAAAACATTCAAAATCATGCAATTTTATATATCTCGATGAACTAAGAACAAGGACTTCACATCAAGTGTATTCACTCTTTCATTAGCTCTGTCATGATATGATAATTATGAAACAGAAAGGAGAAAAAAAATTAAAAAAGAAGATAAGATGGACCAGAAGGCCTTCACCAGGTCGCATGAGACTGCAAAGGTCCACACAAACACGGTCACCCATGCCAACCACTTCTACCCGAGTTATAGTTGCCTTAGTCAAGGCTAAAATATTCCTGACTTCATTTCTTCTGTCAAAATACTCCTGAAGATATTGACCAATATAGAGAAATAATTATTAGAATGTACATGACACTGTGATTCAATGAAGAAATACTTATTAGAATATGTTAGTCAAGGCTAACATATTCCTGACTTCATTTCTTCTCTCAAAATACTCCTGAAGATATTGACCAATATAGAGAAATAATTATTAGAATGTACATGACACTGTGATTCAATGAAGAACTATAAACAGCCATTAAGAATTTGTCAACTCATGATATCCACTCAATATTTCACAAATAAAATCTTAATGCATGGCGAAGTGCATGAGCCCACAGATATATCGAGAAGCATTTTGTTCATCTTTAAATTAGATCCAAATAGTGAAAAAAGTGCGACTGGTGAAAGACATCTATTCTAACAACTAGTGCACGTTCCTTTCCCTTTTTGGTCCATGTTCAGAGCACATGCCAAATGCCTGACACAACTCATTGATGGAAGGGCACCGTGAAAGCCTTCCCTGATGACACTAGAAGAAATTATCCACTCAAGTTGCATAAATGATCATGCTAAACTGCACAAAGTACAAGAAGGAAGCAATTCATCAGCAAAATTGCTAAGCTAATTCATTCTCTGGTTGCCTAGTTCATGCAGCAAACCATTTATGATATACATTTCTGGCATCAATAATCAAGCCATTTATGAGAGTCTCTCATAGTTGCATCTTTATTCTATGACTACTCTTGGAGTTTGGTATGCCTGGTTTACAAATTGCTATAGTTACCTACAACTATGGTTAAAAAATAGCAATTTTAATAGGAAAAGAGAACCGCTAAGGTAAAACTGAATCTACACACTATTAATTATAGAAGTTGAAAAATGATATGTATGTCTCACAAGGTACCTTGAGTCTGAGAACTTCTCCCATGTCTTCAACCTTCAGAACGACTCCATCAAGACCTAGCTCCAAGGCCTAAATTAGAAAGTGTGAAATGCTTTTAGGAAGTTATCTCAAATGGCACAATGAGAGCAGACACTGATAATTACCAAGATTGAGAATCTTTTTTTTGTTTCTTTTTCTAAACTCGCTCCATTCTTTCAATTGCTAAAATATAAAATTACCTCAAGAAACACTTGTGCTTCAGTTGAAGTAGCTGAAACTGCTAAGACAGTCCTATTACACCCTTGGAATGCTGCAACAATGTTCTCCGCAGGTATAACCTTTGACATGCATAATAGGTTATTGAAGTCATCAAAAAAGATAATTATCTTTATTAAAATTCCATATACACAGGATGCACAAGGAAACCAGCATAATTTCCTAATTGTGTAGCACAAATCCATATGATTGAGCTATCTAAATCCAAACTTGTGATACTAAACTTTTGTCTCCATTTCCATTGTGATATATAAACCAGACATTAACAATGTCAACTTAAAAATACTGAATAACTAACAACATGTTTTATTTCATGAGAAGGTAAACAAGAGATAGCAGGGAACCTGCCATTCATTCTGGAAATTTATGACAACATTGTCTACTTCTTCTGTGTTTGGTTGGAAGAGCTGCAGCTCTTGTGGAGATGAAACCTCATAGAAGGATGCAATTTTTCTGCTTTGTCCATCAAAGAGCTGCTTCCCATCAATAAAGAGAGGCGTTATCAGGGCAATTGCTGCACAGATGATACCGAAAACAGCTTAGCAAGAATAAGATGGAAGCATACAATGTTCAACAAGTCAGATGAATGTATATGAATGCATTCTTCAAACCCATAGCATGTTGACTGGTGTGGCATGCCAAAATAAGAACATAAAACAAGGTAGCTGAAGTCACAGCATCTTAATCCTTAAAGCACACCCAAGAAGCTAATACCACAACATGTTGGAGAAGAGTACATGCGGATGAATGCGGCAAACACAAATTGCAAGAAAGAAGATGCATTTCAGAGATCAAGAAATAAGTCACTACTGTTTCCAGACCAATCATGAGAAACAACACAATTCTGGAGATCAAACCCTAGCTTTGATTCGGAGGATAGGGAAACCCGGGCATTCGTAGCTCACATGACCATTCATTGGCAAGGTCGTTGGATCGTGGTTCCGAGCGAAAGAGGAAGGTGTTCCACCCTCTCTCAACCGCTGCAGTCATCACCTGCCTGCTCTCAGTCCACACCCAGACAAGCTTCGATCGCCTGTTTACGTCCGCAGCCACAGAGCAAGTCATCGCCGCGCAAGCATTAACGGGCAAGCGAGCCGCATTACCCCCTACATCGATTAAGAACAGAAGCAACCTAAGCAGTTGAATCCCATCCAACACAATCATATCAACAAACCAAGAATCGCAGCAGAATTGGAAGGATCTTTCACTGAAACCGCAATCAAGAATTAGATGGATCGAATCAGAACCATAATTCAAGAAGAAAAACACCGATCTTTCAAAGATACTTCACTAGAAGAAACAATCTTGAGAGGGAGAAGAGAAGCCGTGCCTCTTCCAGGCGGCGGCCAGGCCGCGGGCTTGGAGATTTCTGCTGGGGAGGAGCGGAACGCCATGGATTCCGCTTTTATCTTCGGGGGCCGATCTTTAATGGCAACCCCTCGTCCGCCAAGATTAGCCCTTTGTGGTGGGCCCGGAGACGAAGTGGGCCCTCGGGGATCTCTCGTCTTCCGGTGTAAGCCCACACGGCGGCCGTGGTAGTGCGCGCGAGCTCGGGGAGGCATCGGGGACCGCGGACCGCGGCTTTGGACGGCCGTGATCTTGGCCCGGATCTCCGGCACCCGGGGGACGTCTGTACCTTCGTTCCCACGCCTTCTTCGTCCACCCCATTCTAGTTTCGGAGAAAAGTTCGAATCATGGGGAAAGGAGGAGAAGAATGAGAGGTTGTTTGTGCTGTGCTAGGTCGATCTTCACTCCTCTACAGCAACAACTTCTCCTCCTTTTCCACTATAAACTCTGATTGGGGCAGAAACTTTCCACCATAAATGATCGTAATGATCAATTCAAGAGATAATTCCCTCCTTTTCTTTGGATTACGACTGTTTTCTTTGTGTGACAAATAGTTAGGGTTAGGAAGTTGTTCTTTTGACTGCAAGAAGACGATCTAATTATGGTTTTGGTTTTCTTCTCTTAGAGATGCTATATTTCTTTTCTTGACATCAAATCTTTGATGCAAAGAAGCTAAAAAACTGGTGATGCTTCTCAAGTTGCAATCTCATTTGATCACTCAAAACACTTACTATATCCTCTGCAGTTGCAATTACGGCAATGTGAGTGGTACTTGCAAATGAAGTGAGTTGCACACCATCCGTTTGAGGAAAATACAGACAGACAACTCTTGCAAGCATCTGAAGAACATTGGAAACAAAAGATCACAAAAGAGACATGCACAAGAAACCATTGGAACCATTCTTTCCGCAGTCAAAGAGAAAAGAGAAGCTATGGGGAGGAGACCACATCAAGCTATAGTAAGAGAGGAGAGATTACAGACGCTGCTACAACCGTAGACATTAATTAAGAATCGATCTAAAGCTCTGCATCCGGTTCTCCACCAGCCACGGAGGCAGTCCGCTTCACCTCCTCCTTGCTCTTGTGGACTGCATCCTCTGCTGCCTTCGCTGCCGACTCCGCCGCCTGCCCCACCGCCTCCTTGCTCGTCTCGAAGCTCCTCGAGGCTGCTTCTTTCACCACCTCCCCTGCGCTCGACTCACTCCTTCCATTGCTTTTCCTGCATCAAGTGTCACATCGTTCAATTACTTTTGTCGAACATTCACAGAGGACAATAACGGACATGGACGATGAGAGGGAGATTGGGAGAAGCAGAAGACGGACATCGAGTCAGGTGGCCGAAGATTCATCCAGGCAAGCTTGGCCCAGGTCCTGACGGCATCCCACGGGTTCGCGAGTCCGGTGAGGCCGATGGCCCGCTCGGCCGGCTGCGGGCGCTGCTGTTGCTGCTGCCCCGCCTCCCCACCCCCATGACCGGCACCCTGGACCGGCGACGGAAACGTTAGGGGAGGAGAGATGAGGAGGAGGAGCAACAGGAGGAGGGAGGAGGAACACGCCGTGACGAAGGTTTTCTTTGCTGCCGCGTCCATGACGAGTGCCGGTTGCAGGTGAGACGGGAAGCAGGTGTTTTAACCGCTCTCCTCTTCGACGCCCTGCTTCCTCGTTGCATGGGACACGTCGCGTGGTACGTGGAGCCCCGACGCATTGATATCGCATACTTGCATCAAAACGAAGAAGAGAAAAATGGATTAATTATATATTATCCTTATAATTAATAATCTTTTATTTTTTTATTTTTTTATTTTAAAAATTATATTAAGATCTCTATACTTATAAAAGTATAATATTAAGATTATTATATAAGATTAAAAATATAATTTTATAAGATTAATAATTTAAAATTTTTTGTTGGAGCAACATGGTTAAATGTTTCACTTTCATACATATAAAAATCTCAACATAACTTTTGAAAATATCAAGATTAAAATGTTACGATTAACTAATTATAGGAGCTAATATATAATTAGTTTATATATATATATATATATATACATGTGTGGATATAAAAAGAGAGCTTGTGATTTTTTTTAAAAAATATTATTTTTACTTTTTCTTTTTTAGCATCATTTTTCATTTATTATCATAGAGTGTTTTTATATTTTAAAAAAAATAAATTGCATTTAGTCTTCGCCCAATTGATTGTTATCTCTGCCTCTTCGGAGGTCATTATCATATTCCTTTATTGTGGTCCTTGCCTATGGTTATATCTTAAATACTAAAGCTCGACTAAGTTTGTCACACTTATCGTCGTTTGTCCGATGAAGTGGAGCCCCCAAGGGACTTGATAAGTGTTGGACCACATTTCTTTCAATCATGCATAAATCTATCGAGCATCGCATGACAATATGATGGTGACGAGGCCCGAGCCCAAAGGTCGAAGTTGATTTCTTCATAGCCAAAATCTATGTCAGCATCTCATCATACGTCGATGATACCAATCTCGAGAACTTGTACTGGATTCGCGAGACGATGATGAGATCGAGAGTGCACTAACAAAGATGACAATAAAAACACATGAGCGAGGACAACAACAAGAGTAGGCATGGAATAAGAGAGAAGGGGAGGCACGAGGGTAATGTGATGGCTATCGTGTTAGGGATAATTTCATCTTTTAAGAAAAAAAAGAGATACTATACGGAAATAAATGGAAAAGGAAACACTAACGGAGAAAAAAAATAAAGACGAGATTTTTAAAGAAAATTTACTCATATATATATATATAAATTAGAGTCAGCCTAAACAAATTAAGTTAAGATAAGGGGTTCATATTGGTTGCGACTGTGAGCTTCAATCATTCAGTAGAAGACTGCGTCTAAGATATCAATCAATCATAGAACAAGTCAAAAGCAATAAAGGTTATGTCAATTCATCACACGTCTGTCAGACGAAGAAGAAGGGAGGGAGGAGGGGGAACACGTTGTTTTCACAGCTAAGAGCCTTTTTTGTTTTCTCTTCACACCGGCCTTTTGCAGACGTAGTCTTCACCGCTGTTATAGATGCTTTCCGTCTCCCCAAAAATGCATGTCTTTACGTATATTACTTATTCTTGTGAATTTTGATATAATTATATATATATATATATATCCCGCTATGTACCGGTAATATATATCTGTTTCATTTTATGTGTATTAAAAAAACCATAATTAGTTAATTTGAGTTAAAAAAAGATATACAATTTAGGTTCGAGATCTTATTTGATATATATATTTATATCTAAAATATTTATGTAATGATGATTTAGCGGATCCACTTATCCAAGATTGATCGTTTCAAAACTTCTTGATATATTTTTTTATATTTTAAATACTAATCCAATGATGATGTATTAAACCTATTTACCTGTGGTTAATAATTCGAAACCAATTCATCTTACAATTTTTTTTACTTTAAATATTAATTTGATAGTGACGTCCCAAACTTGCTTATCGTAGATTATGGATTCAAAATCTTGTATGATGCATTTTCGCCTAACTTAAAATAAGTCCAGTGACAACGTACCAAATTTACTTTTAAAAAATTATAATTCGAAACCCTTTCATCATGTATATTTTTACATGTAACATAAAATAATACCATATTTCACTTACCAAAAGTTGAAGATTTGAAACCTCATTCAATGTATCATTCATTATATTTTGAATGTTTTACTTGGTAAAGATTTTGAGGGTTCATCTTAAGGTCACTCAAATCTCACTTTCATCGATTTTTTTTTTTTGGTCTTTGACAAATTTCTTACAACTTATGAAATATATAAATATTACTATTTGATCGCACTTTCCTAAAATAATTAATGGGGACGCGCCTCCCGCCCCTCTTTTCCCGTTAACTTGGTCTCGAGGATAATTACAACACCGCGTCCGAAGTCGATATAACACCAACACCGAGTCCATCAAGGCGGGCAGCCAAGAGCACGATCGCTCCGTCTTCGCCTCGGGATCGCCAGTTCGATGATGTATTCGCCTCGGGATCGCCAGTCTGACTTCGCCTCCGTCGGCTGCTGCGTCTTCCTCCGACGCCCCTCCACCCTCTCCCGTCTCGGCTACCGCGCGCTCACCTTGGAAGAATCCTCCGATGGCGAGGACTCGGCGGTGAAGTTGGTGGTGGGGAAGGAGAGGCGGGTGTTCCTGGTCGACCGCTTCGTCCTCGAGAAGGAACCGTTGCGGGTGCTGATGGAGATGGTGGCGCGGGACGGGCAGCAGGGGAGGGGATCGAGGCGGAAAGGCGCCATCTTTGTCGACGTCGACCACATCCTCTTCGAGCACATGCTCTGGTTGGTCTACAACGACAGCTCCTCCTCCTCCTCCTCCTCCTCCTCCTCCTCGTCTTCTTCGTCTTTGTTGCAGCTCAACTTGAAGGAAATCATAGAGTTCTACTCTCAGGAGAATTGAGAGAGAGACCGCAGATGGTGTAAAAATTGGATCTTTTCTCTGTCTCAGATTCCACAATGGAATCTGTACATCCGTTCATCTTGTTTGCAGTTGATTCCTTTCTTGAAATAGACATGGATTTACCTTTCAACGCTACTCTCTCTCTCTCTCTCTCTCTCTCTCTCTCTCTCTCTCTCTCTCTCTCTCTCTCTCTCTCTCTCTGTGATGGTACAATGTGATCGGATTTGGTTGAGAAAGAAGGCTAATTTTGCCAGGAAATATTAGGACGGCAAGGTCAAAGCCTTCATCGAGACCACGTCTCCAGCGGTGTTCATCTTGGGACAAGGCCTGGTGATCCAAACCAGTCACCCTCTGATGATGCACGATGAACAGAAGTCAAACACACGCAACCGCGGAGAAGACGATCACACAGATTCACGAACGCGGTTTTGGTTCTCCGAACTTGAAGTCAACAGTTTGACTTGTTGCAGCATGCTCGTTCATCAGCTGATGGTTTTGACTGCTTGTTCCGTGTGTGCTTGTGGCTCGACCTCGACAGAGCAACAACCTTGCTTGATAGAACAGCTTCAGCTTTAATCTGTAAATGGTGCAAAGTAGAGAAGAAAGTACTTGACAGAGAACAACCTGCAAGTAAGAAGATGCAGATCAACTCTCCCAAAGAATTTAATCCATGAATTTGATTTCATCTAGAGCCTTCTCCATTAGCAGCTTTAATGGAATTACAAAGAACAGTGATGAGACCAGCTAGACTTACAGTCAGCTTCATGAATCCTGAGAGTCAAACTGCTTGCACCTTCAAAGCAGATTTTTAGAAGCCATATCCAGAAGTTCTTCACATAAAAATCAACCAGTAGGGCATAATTTGTGGATTCAGATGGTAACCAAGAATGAAAAGCCAGAAGCTTCAATAACTACAATCATAAGCCTACAGCAAACAAGAAGATTACATTTCAAAGACGGACTAAACCCTAGCTGAACTCACAAACTTAACAAACATTACAGATATAATGAGGCATTTCGGTCCCAACTCCACAGAAAAATATGCTCACACCAACGTCCACAAAGTTCATGACATAACACAAATCACAACCCAACAGAAAACCTAAGAACGGAAAAAATACAATGCTTTACATCATAGAAATGGTTGAAGATGTTGCCGTAAATCCTGTTGCAGCAAGCCACAGTGCAACAAATTATTAGTTCCTCCAGAAACGAGGAGGCACAAGAACACTGAACATAATGCGAGACAGTTCATCTGAGATCCGACTTTTATTGTTCGTCTTTGTTTCGAGGGAAACTATCAGCAGGAACATCAAACCCACCCAGCATCCACAGCATTCTTGAAGCTCCCATTCAGTAGAGACAACAAGCTCCCACCATGCACCCTCCCTTCAGGGACGACAAACCCGGAGTTCTTCTCCTGGCTGTTGTCGACACCTCCACCAAAGCCAATTGACACTGATGGAGGAGATTTCATAGACATGGGGACCAGAACCTGCGGCGGAATGTGAAGCTGATGCTGTCTGGCATGTGCTTGTGACTCAACACAGTCTGAAACAGAGCTAAAACCTGCAGAGGTATAACCATTATCCATGCTGCTTCCAACTGTGACGGATGAGGTGACAATCCCTTGGAAGAGGCCCGGACCAATCATTCCCCCAGTCTTCCCAGCCTCACACTCTTGCTGGGCGGCCATCATCGTACCATGAGCCGCACAGAGTCCACTCCTTCCCCTTGCGAACTTGTCACAGCCTGAGGCCCATGTGCACCGTTTACCCCCACCATGGGCTTTGCAAAAATCTGTCTTCCCCTGTGCGCTCTTATTGCATCCCTCAAAGTGGCATCGCTTCCCCCCACCATGCCGCACACAGCAATCAGTGCGGCCACGGGCACTCTTTGTGCACCCCGCAACAGCACACCTCTTACCCCCTCCATGTGCCACACAGAACTGTGTCCCACCATGGACGCTCTTCGGGCATACCCCACCACCCTCGAAAAGACACCGTTTACCGCCACCATGCCCCTTGCACAGGGATGTGCTTCCCTCGGCTCCCTTAGTACAACCCTGAAAAATGCATCGTCTTCCTCCGCCATGAGCTTTGCAGTAATTGGTACTCCCTTGTGCACCTTTCCAACAATCAGGATGTTGACACCTACGCCCTCCACCATGGGAGATGCATAGCCCTGGCTGGCCCTCAGCACTTCGAGTGCACCCCTCTACAATGCACCTCTTCCCGCCTCCGTGCTTGATGCACAAACCTGATTTACCTCGTGCAGCTTTAGCGCATCCTAAATGAGTGCACCGGCGCCCACCTCCATGAGCAATACAGAAATCTGTCTTACCATCAGCGCTCTTGGTGCATCCAAGCATCTGGCATCTCCTGCCTCCTCCATGAGCTTTGCAGAAAGCTGCCGTGCTCTCAGTGCCCTTGTTACACCCAGGTTTCTGGCACCTTTGACCACCTCCATGTCCAATGCAGAGACCAGATGCCCCCCTTGCACATTTAGAACAGCCCTTGAACATGCATTTCCTAGGATGACGGTGATGGGTTCTCTGAGAGACACTAGGAGAGGCAGAAAAAGCACCAGCTGATAACTCAGCAGCAGACAAGTGTTCAGTACTTTGGTGAAAATCATACTGAAGATGATTGTTATCAGTGATTTCATCAGCTCCAGTGTCTGATGGATCATGGGTCCCTGGAGCATCTACCATACCAATAGAAATTGTCAGCCTAGGGGCAAATAGGAGAGATGGCATATATCCCCCCGGGTTTCTCTTGGCTGATGTTGAACTCTCATCAACAACTGGAATCAGGTGATGCTTTTCACTGGATATTTGCTTGGAGTTGGAAGAGGAAGAATTTGCATTGCCATCCACAGTAACCATTGGTTCCACATTTCCTCTTGAAAGTCCAAGTTCTAACATGTTGCTATCAGTTTCCAAGCTCCGGCATTGGTTTGTACAAGTGGCAGTTTCTTTTGTTTTATTGATTTCACCAGCAATGCAATACCCTGAAGCATAAGAAGTTGGAGTTGGACCTAGACCAAGAACCAAACGACAACCATCATCTGTAGCAGAAAGCCCATGATTGCTCAGAGAACATACTCCTTTACCAGTTCTGCTGGTTTCGTAGCTCGAGCAGTTCAAGCGCAATGTTGTGTCACCCATGCTGATGCTTGTGCCAGATCTTGAGAAGTTCACTGCTTCTGTCACTAGAAAAGTCATCAAAGGTTGCTTTTCCTTTGACAGATCTGCCATGGTTAAATTCGTCATATCCGTCAATGGTAAAGTTGCAAATATGAGGTTGGACACAAGTAGGCCGCAGAAGGAAGGCCAAAAGGCAGAGGACTTCCAGCTCTACAAATTAGTGATTCATTCTTGAAGTTTTGGCTTTAAGTATGACAGAATAAGTGAAATGAAAATAAGCGTGGAATGTCAACTTGCAACTTCCACCACTAACAAAGCCTGAAGTGTCCGCTCTGTCCATTACTTATTAGTTGATCGCAAAGGAAATTTACAAGTAGAGGGGAATTAAAATTTGCAGCATCCACCAATAGAAAACCATGACATCTCTGAGATGTCAATCGAATCAACTTTATGAAAAGATTATCTTAGCTTCCATTGTTATATTGGCAGCTTGGGGAGTAAAGTTCTTGAGAATAATATATAAGGCTGCATGAGAAGAAAGAATTAAGGAAGCTTCATTAGACCAATATGGGAAAACAGAATTTACAGAACATCTTAGTAATAAGAATAATGATCAAAATACTTCTATAGATCATGTACTCATCAGAATTTAATTATAAAGCAGCAAATGATGAAGTGCAATTAAAAGTAACCTCACATATCTTTTGCAAACCCTGGCAACAAGAACTCAATAATTGAAAATTTTATTTTGATGCTTGTACTTCTAAAGCATCACCAATTTCAAAACATAAAATTTAGCAATAATCTATATCAAATAGAAAATTCACATAGATACTAGTCACCACCAAATGTAGGTTTGAGTTGCCTAAGATAATAAAGAATTTTCATATATAAAAAAGGTAAACAACCAAACAATTCTCACTCTGCACGTTTTTGCAACGCTAATAAAATGATCATGGATTTTAAACATACAGGCAACGAAAGCATTGAACCTCTTAAACCGCCTCTTGAAGCTTCTCAGTCAGTATCCGATAACCAAAATATAAACTTGGCATGCATAATGAAAGTGATCAAATAAAGAGAACAAGTTTAGCTTAACCATACACACCAACAAGCAAATCAACAAAGGCTATCTCACCACAAACTGGTACAACAACATAATTGACCAATAAGTCACAAAGACAACCTTAGAGATTTAGTCTAAATTTTTCCATGCAAGAAAACCTAGTTTGGACATACACAGACCATGATGACTATCATAAATCTACTTACAAGTTAAAGAACAAAAGACAATTAAACTTCATCCCGAGCTTAATCTAAACAAAATACAAAAAAGAAAGCATTCAATAATATAGAGCCATTCCAAAAGCAAATTATCATTTCTTGTCATTCCACTGAATATACATATGCATACGTAGAAAAAATGATTCTAAATCCCAAAAATATCTTTGGCACCGTTGATAAGAAAGGAAGAGCATATATCAAGTTGACATATTTTTTGCTTTTAGCACAAGGTATAAGGGTTTAAAACATAATTATACATCTTAATATTCAATACGAAGTCACAGTATATAAAACTGGTGCCATCTATAGTCTAAGTTTGATCAATTTGTTTGACACTTACCAGAAATAATGCTTAGATAAAAATTACTTGAATTTGTTCAGAATAAGAAAGTTATTCAAACTTCATAACATATCTTCAAATAAAAGAAAATAAGATTTCATAGGAAACTTCCAACAACACTGAAGAGATCCACCGTATCATGAATGATACCATGAATTCACTTTTAGATATTCAAGTTCCTAATAATCAGACACATAGGACGTATGCTATCATGAAGGGAAGGAACCCACATGCTATCTATCATGACTGGAAGAAGGCAGTAATTTTCATCGAGATATGGAGATTTTACTGATCTAAACCTTTATATGGAGATATGGGTGGACTTCTTCCATCAAGAAACTCCACAAATCGTCACCAGCCAAACTACCGCCCAAAGGCCCTTCCAATTCACATACAACCAACCAAAATCTATAGCTTATAGCAGCATATCTAAACAACTTAAGCTGCTCCTCTTCTACCAAAACTCTCCCTTTCTTTCTAGAACAAAAGGATCGACTGAAAACCGAAGACTCGCATCGCACCTCTAACACACACACACACCGTTGCAGAGAATCGAAATTGCCGAAAGAGAAAAACTTGATCCGCGTAATCCAAGTCAGGGAAACGTCAAATCCCATCACAAACCAATCAGGCAACTGCTCTAAACCACGAACACATGATGGCATCAAGAACCCTAATCCTTCGCCATCGGGAAGGACTTGCACGAAATCACAAAGAACAAAGACAGGGAAAGGAGAGGGAGGACCTGAGAGGATCCCGCGGCGAAATCGAGAGCAGAAACGCCGAAAGATCGCAGCTTGTTGCTCCCCTCTCTCTCTCTCTCTCTCTCTCTCTCTCTCTCTCGCACGGAAGGTTCGACACGGAGGCTGAGAGGAGAAAGGGAAATCGAGCGGCCAACTTATGTAGCGGTGGAGCAAATGGACGAGGGAGACACACCGCAATGGAAACGGGTGATGGGGAGCCGCCGGAATCCCCTCCAGTACTTGCGTCGCCCAGTGGTTAACTCGATGACGTCAGTCCTCAATGGGCCGTCCATTACTGGAGAGGATTGTGTCGCATCGACCTGCGACGCGATGCACCGCAGCGGGACCCGACACGAACGCAGCTAGTGGACTCGACCAAATCCAACCCCCCTAACGAATGAGGAATATTTGGAAGAATCTAAAGGAAGTGAAATCTAAATTGGTGACATGGTTTATTAGTTTTTATTGATGCAAGTTGTCTAAACTACGAAAAATTATCTACACAAATGAATTCCATCCTATCTTTCTCTTACTAGATAAATCTTGAAAAAGGAGACAATGCGATTTTTTTTTAGTCTTGTTGTACATGTCATCGTCCACTTTCATTGGTGCTAACTCTACGAGTCATTAGAAATTTTCACTATGAACTTTGTGTTTCTTTTTCTTAGACTTGGATTTTCTAACCCTTCAAGTATTATTTGGACTAAATATGATGTTATAATAAATGATTATATGTTGCAATTATTTTTTATTGTTTTGCTTCGGGATTCTTGCATGTAACATAATGTCACCTTTGTTTAGTTAATATTTGACTAAGAAATAGTGCCATTACATGATAATGACATCTATAAGGCGGTTTTCTTCCTAAAACCAAGAAGAAATGAGAAGCTTCAATGTTAAGTATGAGAGAAGTACTAATTTCACATTATTCTTGTATGGAATCAGAGCCTAAGGATCTGTATAAATTTGTGACATTATGTGAGGGGTGAAAATATTGATTTGAAATGGTGCAAGACAATGTTATGATCAGCAACAGAGATGGTAGAGAAGTATAAGTTCATGAAGTTTCCTTGGTGCCTCATTTCCAACCTCTGATCTCTCTCTGCAATAAGCATTAAGAAATGGAAAGAAGGAAGCATGTTAATGCTACCCACATGGCTGGCAGGAGAAGCTTGAGTTAATAGAATACTAACAATTATCTCCTGCAATTATTAATATGGCAGTCTAAGATTCCATCCTTTTTATTTTTCTTTTTGTTAGGTAATTACCACACAACACAAAAGAAATATCAACAAAAGGAGAACAGCTGATGGTTGAAGCTAAGCACATTCTGAACCATCTGCCACAACTCGGAAGAAAAATGACATTCTTGAGATTTGTTGAAGGGTTAGATGTTTCAGTCTAAGCTGAAGCTTGCTGAGATTCAAAATATGGTATGTGAAGAAAGGAAAATAAGGTGGAAAGCAATAAAATAGCATGTGAGATGCCAGATTTTGCATCTTGTATGAATGTGGCATGCACTATGGTTGATCAACAAGTAGTTTGGCAGGATTCCTAGATCAGATGCACATGAATACTGATGAAGCATAGAAAACTACAAGATCTTGCACAATCTGTAACAGTTATGAGCTGTCAGATGCTAGTAAATGATCAACTTGGGCAACCAAAACAAAAAAAGAAGAAGAAGAAGAATTGTGTACTATTTCTTGTGTAGAATATGTGTGATAAATGTAACCATTGTCATTTTTTTGCATCACATGAGTATGATTAATGCATCTTAAGCTTATCGGTCCTTGATTGCTTATGCAGATCTAACTTTGCACTGCTGGGTTATTATCAATGTCAAGTCCTGTCCTTTAATATTGAAAGCAACCTAATATGGATGTTTCAACTCTTCGATGCCACCTAATTAATCTGTTATTTTGGCCTTTCGAATGGTATAGAAGCCATTCTTGTCTTCCTCAGCATTTATAATGAAGCTTTCTTTATGAAGCCTCCCTTCCTCAGCATTATTGAAGTCTTGATCATGTACTCAACAGTTCACATATTTCTTTGTGCTGTTCAAACTCCCTGTCACTGTTGGAAACATAGTTTAATTCAAGTCAGGAATTCAAATGTGTCAAGCAGAACTTTGCTTAGGTTTGCTGGAGTTCTATCTTTTTTCATTTAAGCCTGGAATCAGCTTGACTTTTTGTCACTGACAGAAATGAATGCAATGGTATACTTTGTTTCATGCCAATGCAGAAATTTTCATGATGAATTGTGGGTTGCTTTTCTGTCCTTGGATTATGTTGAAAAGAAGAGAGCACATGGTTCAGAAAAGGATAATATGATCATTAATGCTAATGACAAAGCAAAGATGATATGACTACAGCTGCCACTCAAATGCCATCAAATTTCTAGTAGTTGTAGGTAAACATTATGCATATAAGATCCGAGGAGAATGAAGAGAAAGTTACTCCCACTGTTCAGCAGGCTGCACTTTTCAGAATGGGATTCTCCTGCTCCAACAAAGGAATATGACAGCAATCACAAAGTGGATGTGGTCCTTGTTTCTGATGTCATGTTTCTGCAGCATGTCCATGAATAAAAAAAAGATGATGCAATTGATCTTTTGATTTGGTCCAAAGTAATGATGTGATTCAGCTGGTAAGGGTTGGAGGAGTCCACTTGCAACTGCCATTCTGCACACTGAATAGTTTGCATCGCTCTCACCAGCTTTGTGAAGAAAACACCCACAGGAGCATTTTAACACAGTTGAAGTTGAGCTATTATTCCACCCTAAACACAGGCAAAATAATTGAGAGTTGAATTTTTTTTTTCTTTCTCACAGGGTGCTAATCCAAACATATCAATGTGTTTAATCATCTAATTAACTTCAAGTGAAACATGTCCTTCACTTGTTATAAAACCAGATTCAAATGTTAACAAGTAGGTCATGGCTGCATGCCATCAGATGCAAAATATGCAGTAGTTTAGGCAGTGTTGACAAGTAGTACTTTGAAAGCCTGTTCAATGATCTACCATACTTTGAAAGCATGTCATTTAGTTTCTTTTTCAAGGTCAAATTGGCCTCATTATAAGCTGTTAAACATCAAACAAATGCACACACCTAGTCATCCATGACATGACACCACAAAATTATGGCTTTTCTTCTTCTTTTTAAGGTTACATTTTCTAAGAGGTAGCAGTCATGCTTGTGTCATGGCTCATCTTGTACAGTTTGAATGATTCAAACCAAGAGAGAAGGTGGAAGGAGACACACACACACACAGCTCTTATGCAAAGACAAATAATCTATTTGTTAGAAGTGGATGACATGATTATCTACAATCTCCTTGAGCAGATTGTAGAGAAGAAGAACTATTCAACCAGGATAATGCTTAGGAAGCCAAAACCAACCAGAGATTTAAATGCCTGTCACAACACAACATGTTAACTTGATTACAACCAATGTTGGTGGCCTCTCATGGACAAAGACACTGCTGGAGTTGTCATCATAATATGGAAAATCATTTAACACAAATAAAAGGATAATTATTCCAGACATTCAAGAAAACCACAAAGTAGCAGCGGGTAACTGGCACCGCAAGAGTGATTATTGCAGCACAATCTCTTGGATACTTGGAAACCTGAAGATTAGTAAGAGAGGCTTTGCTTAACATTGATGAGCAATCGATAGGATCAGCCAAAGATGCAAGAGCACGGTTGAAATTTTCTACCCAGGGCAACTAGTAATCTGCCCCCAAGTCATGTATGTACTTCACTGGAAGTGTGTATTATGTACATCTTTAATTACAGTGTTGAGATTTTGTAATGCATAAATATGTCTGACATCATCAAATGAGCACCATGCTTCATTCTTCCTAGTGCTGCAGTCTTCAACTTCTAGTGCTTTGCATTCTTTTACTTCCAGCGCTTTGCATTCTTCAGTCCTTTAGATTTTGCTTTCGCTTGCTGAAAAGCCAACATTTTTTGCTTCTTTCGGGCTTCTTTCTCCTCCTGTATAAAAGATCAATAGCCAAAATTGTGTCAGAGAAAATGCCACTGCCTAAACATTATCGGTAAACGGTCAGAAAAATTTCACCTTTGACATCTTAGACTTGGCTTTTATTTTTGGGGCCTTTTCTTCCAGCTCAGCCTCACGCTCCAGTTCTCTTTCTCTAGCCTCAAGGTTATTTTCCAGATAATACTGTAAAATAAAGATAAAGGATATAAAAGCTAATGCTTCTATTTTGCTATAAAAAAACAAAATCAATTAACCAGCTTTGACAATGAAAAAAACACAGATCAGTAATTTGCACAACGAAGCTCAAACTTAATTATGTTTATGAAAAATTTAAAAGCAACAGGAAATCTAAAACAGGTCTTGCAGGCCAGACAGGGAAATATGGCTTAATTAATGAACTTTTTCGATGAAGCCTCACCAGACTAGCAGGGAAACCAATACCAAGAGAAAGCATATAGATAACTGCATAAGAAAATATCTTTCTTCTACCCAAAGAATGAATGAGTAAAGATATTTACATTGTAATCGCCTGCATAGTCTTGAAGACTTCCATCTTTCACCTCGACTACTCTATTGACTATCTGTCTGATGAAGTAACGATCATGAGAAACAGTAACGACAGTACCCCGGTACTCCGATATAGCTTCCTGTTCCATGACAATAAAATTTTCAGAAGCATAACAAGTCAATTGCTGCTAACAATGTAAAATATAGTAGTGTGACACTGAGATCAAAGGTTGAAAAGGACACCTCTAGCATCTCTTTTGATGGTATATCCAAATGGTTGGTTGGTTCATCCAAAACTAAAAGAGTAGATGGCTTCACCATAAATTTGCAAAAAGCAAGTCGTGCCTGCAGAAAAATTGTAAGCACATGTTGGAATATCTTGCATACAATACGATATGAACATGCAGATACAATGCACATACATGATGCTTCTTAATACATATAAGTCTAGCAAATGGCATATGAATGACGAATATATGACGGACCGGACCGGGGTGGGCCCGCATACTGGATCATGTGAGACGCAGCAGCAGCACAGAAGGCACAGAAGTGGGATTTAGGGTTTCCCACTTCCCTTTTATACAGTGCACTAGACCATGTATCGGTCAACGTTCAGACCGATATGTGCCCACCGTGAGAAGCAGCGGCAGCACAGAAGGCACAGAAGTGGGATTTAGGGTTTCCCACTTCCCTTTTATACAGCGGACCAGACCATGTATCGGTCAACGTTCAGACCGATATGTGCCCTCCGTTTCATACTAGTCTAGGAAAAACGGCGATCATTGGTTTGAAGAACTGAAGCTAATTCACTTCATGGACTTCCAAGCAGACTTTGTTAATTTTGTTTCAGAAGGTCAGAAATCAGCTAAAGGTACCATAATGAATACAACAATTAAACTATCATGTATCACATTCTTGCACATTAATATACAACCATTACATTTATCGCTATTGTAGTATTATATCATAGTTACATCTACAGTAATCCAAAAGATCTTCACATAAGAAATAACTAATGAGGCAACCTCTTCTATGTACATTCAGCTGTTACAATAGTCTTTTGATCTCTTGCCCAATGTTGATAGATTCGTATGACAAACTTACCATAACATCCTCAAAAACTCGTTTGTTACTGGTGGTAGTTGCACTGGGGAATATTACTTTATCATATTATCAAGAAAATGCAATTTGTAGAGAAGAACAATATAGAGGTCAGTAGACTTTAGTCTAACAATTCAAACATGAAAAATAACATAAATTGGCAAACATGACCAAGACCAATCTAGTTATGATTCAAGTTACCTCTCTTTTACAAATAAAATGAAGTTCCACTGAATGAAAAAAAAGAAAAAAGTGGAAGATTGAAATGACATATGAGAGTAAGAAAATACTACAACCAGGATACATACCTTTTCTCCACCACTCAAAAGAGAAACCTTTCTATCAAGCATGTCCGATTTGAAGTTACAACGGCCAAGGAGACCTTTTATATCATCAATTCTCCAATCCTCTGCAGCTTCTTCAACTGTTTCTAGCACAGTTTTCTCCAGATCAAGTGCTTCTGCCTGTTAAGGAATTGTGAATTAAACAACCTCTTTGAAGTTGTTGTAGAACGAAAGCAATTAACCAGAAGGAATTACCAAGACCTGATTGACTATAATGCACTTCCTTTAATTTTCAAACAAACATAAAACAGTAGCCATGAAACAGAACATAATTGATGAAGAATGCTACTCTAAGTCGCAAAATTATAAGCATTTATTCTTTATTTCTGAAACCAACAACATCATGCTAGCTTTTGTAGTGTAAGTTGCATCACTGAGCAGCAGAAGATGGACCACAAGCTACCTGGTTTTGTTCAAAATAATTTGGCAACACATTATGCTCCCCAAGCAGAACATCACCCCCTTGAGGCTTCTCCAATCCCATAATTAGTTTAAGCAAAGTACTCTTTCCGCATCCATTCGGCCCAATAATGGCTATTTTCTCACCTCTCTCGACTAAAAGATTTGCCCTTTTAAACAATACCTGCTACATTAAACCAAAAATATAGTTACTGGATAAGAAGAATGATCTCGCAAACCATGCACACAGCACATCTACCTACCTGTAAATTCTGTTTCTTTCTGAAAGAAAGGAAGCCCTTATGGCTAAACACCATATTTACGTTGCCAAAGAAATATTACTTACCTTATCATCAAATCCAAAATTTAGATTCTTAATTGTTAAGACTGTTCTGCCACTTCTTCCGCGCTCAGGGAATCTAATTTTTAACTGCTTTCTCTGAAAAGGCTTCTCAACTTGTCCTTCTCCTTGAAGTTTCTCCAATTTCTGGCATGATATCAAAATGTGGTAATCGTCAGAAAGAGTAAAAAAACAAACATGACAGGTAACCAAAAGCTAAATCATGTAGATCATTTGATCCTCAATATACTAGAAACTACAGGCACAATATGTACTAATTATAGCAAGTAACATACTGAACCTGTCAAATTCCACAAAGGTCATCCAATATAATCAAGGCCTTCAGTACTTCAATGTTTGACCTTCAGGATTTGTAACATATTACTTGAGGACTGTTATCCGGCTGTATGGTAACATGTCTGTATTGTATTGTTTGTATTATATTATTAATAATTAGGTTGTTTGTGCATTTTATCATGAAAAATAGCCAAAATGTGATTTTTGAAATCGAATGTTCTTGTTATCATAGTGTATCTCCTCTATGATTTGGAGATACTCTGGAGGGAGGACAAGGTCAGGGATTTGTGTAAATGTTCCCCGGAACAAGATCAGTAGTTACCTTTTCTTCACTGGATGCACGTCCAGCATTAACTCCAGCTCCTAATCTGTTTATTAAGTCTTTTGTATGCTCAATCTCTTTCTGCTGCTTTTCCCATGCTGCATATTGGGCTTCCACCCATGCTGCTTTTGCTAGCACATACTCAGAATAGTTACCCATAAATGTCCTGGACACTCCCATATCAGTTTCTACAATTTTGGTGCACAATTGATCGAGGAAAGCTCTGTCATGTGATATAATAACCATTGGCACATCTTGCTTATTAAGATAGCCTTCCAGCCACTCAATTGTGTCCAGATCAAGGTGATTAGTTGGCTCATCGAGAAGCAGTAAGTCAGGGTCCTGCAATAACCATAATTTGTAGTTAATGAACAAATGCGTAGAGATTCTAGCCCTGATGAGTCAAGGAATTGCAATAATTTGAATTATGCTTTTTAGGCAAAGAATGATAACTACTTAATAAGAAAACAAGGTTTGTGACATTTGATTCACTGATTTTGCCAAATTTGATAATCTTACTCTCCAAACTGATCATAAATATAGCCAACCATTCAAAATCTATGCCATCAATGAATCTATTCCTACTGACTCCATCTAACTGCTTATTGTTATAACCACTCTTTTTTAACCAAAGACATAAAAGTAAGACCCATCTCTTTTAGGACAAGTACCAATCTTCACTCTTCATGCCAATAGTTTATGTAATAACTATGCAACAATATGAATAACTGGTACTGATTCAACATTTTATTCTGTAGTGATCAAAATGAACATCAGGAATCAGAAAAAAAGAACAATTAGCTTCCAGAGAGTGTTTATAAATGCCAACTAAAATGTACCTGAAGTAGAATTTTCCCAAGCGACATTCTCATCTGCCAACCGCTGCTGAATGAGGCTACCAACCGATCAGAATCTTCTGGTGCAAAACCAAGCTCAGGCATCAACTTACTAATTTTTACATCCACCTCGTCTAGGTCTAGATCTTGTGCCCTTCTCTGAAGCAAGTCCAACTCATCCAGCAGCCTTCCCATCAAGCTTAGGTCTTCTACAGAACTTTCCAATGCTCTTTGCACCTTGTCCAACCTCTCTGCAACCTCCATCTCCTCCTTGAAAGCATTCAAGAACTCCTCGTTCACTGTCCTGCTTGGGCAAACCTCAAACTCCTGGCTCAAGAACGCAATCTTCATATTCTCCTTTGCCTTGACCACATTCCCGGAGTCAGGCTCCTCCAATCCAGCAATTATCCTCAGCTGGGTTGTTTTGCCTGCGCCATTCACGCCAACCAACCCAACCTTCTCCCCTTTCTTCACTTCCCAGGAGACGTCCTTTAGCAAGGTCACACCTTTGAAGCTTTTACTGATGTTCTCTAATCTTACACCCGACGAGACGCTCGACGCCCCGGTGCTCGACCTCTTCTTTCCTTGCCTCGCCGACGCATCCTCTACAGAGCTCTCAGAGAAGAGGGATTCGAGGTCGGCGGTGGTGTCAGCATCTACGACGGCCGTATCCACGGAAGCCCTGACCGAAAAGCCAAGCTTTCTGATCCTAGGGTTAGTAAAGCCGGCCTTTTTCACAAATGACACGCCAACTCGCCTACTTGGAGCGGGAGGAACCGAGGAGGGACGAGCCCGCGGCAGGATTCTCGCCTTTCCAGCGTCCAAAAGGGGAGAGCCAGAGAGGAATCCTGATCGGAGGTCCAGGGTCTGGAGCTTGGCCGAAAGATCCATTGCCGGCGTCAAAAAGAACCGATCTTGGACTAAATCCAAAAGGAAATCGGAGGCTTCCTCGAGCAATTTGAAGCAAGCTAGGGTTAGAAAACTAGGGATTCAGGAGAAAACCTCGACGGAGGGCAGCCAGGAATCCATCGAGCGCTCTCCGCCGCGAGAATTCGCCGGGAAAAACCCTCCACCCATCCGCACAATGGTTTGAGAACGACGCATTTATATCGATTTCTTCGTTTTCTGTCCCCTTTAATTTATGAATTACTCGAAATGATACCACCCAACTTTCACATAATCACAGAAATACAAAAAATGATCGAACGGACGGCACGCGATCTCCTGACAAGAGAAGGCGTTTCCACGTGTGCGATTGGAGGTGGTATTTCGGTGGTTCTTTCTGACGTCGAGGGTATTAGTGAAAAAGCATATATTTTGATATTTGTATTTCTTTTATTGTGGAGTGAGTGGGGAGGGGGTTTAAAGCGGGCGGAGATAACACGGATAACGAATGTGTGGGCTTGAGGGTGCTTCAAGAGTCGTGCTGTGATCGCCGGCCGTTCCAGGCCAGCCACGTGTAGGCAGAGAGCTCGTGGATCGGCTTCGTCCACGAGTTTCCATCTTCCGCCAACCACAACCCAACAATAATAAGCAGAAAAAAAAAAAATCGAACAGTCAATCTAAAATCTATCATTCATGAGAAGCCACCAATAATCACGTGCCACGTCGGCAACAACATACCAAATCCCTTTCTGCCACCGTGCTAACCTGTCTCCATAAACCATCGATGATGACCTCTACCCTGCATCTTAATATTATTATTATCTTGTCAACTTGCATTTCCTATCACAAACACAAAATAGGCTGTGATTGAAATCTTGCTTGGTCTCGAAGTAATTCATGCATTCTATCTGAGGCCAACTCCGGCCCATCTGCACTTGGGCTGGCCTCGTTCCACTTTCTTTGGGCTTGCCAAGCCCACAAAAATTCAATAATATTATTATTTTTATCTTTATTCACAGTAAATTAAACTTTATAATTAGATTAAAAAATAATATGAAAAAAAGAATTTAATTTTGAGTGCCTCTATTTCTCTTCGTATCAATAGTCGAAGAATATAGTACATGAACAAATTATTGATCTACATTCCTCCTCCTATTAATTTATTTGTCTTTAATGGTGAGAAGAACTCATCTTGCAGAGTGTTTCCAACCACCACATGGATGGATGTATTATTGTGGGGAACATAAATAAATATTCTGTGCGACAACGGACGAAACATTCCTTCCCAATACGAGAGTTAGATTGAGAGAGTATGATCCTACCTAAAGTGACATTAACCTCCCTACCTGACCTTCGACTATAATAATTCGATGCCTATATTGAAGATAATAATATATCCCTTTTCTTAAATCAAATATCTTCTATTATACTTACATGACTAAAATAATATTATTATTATTATTATTATGAAAGGAATGATTTCTTGTTTAAAATGGTCAAAGGAGGAAGAGAATAACTTTGCACAATTATTTAATGCAGTAAAAGAAATACTTGTAAGAATGGAAAATACCTGAGGATGCTTTGGAATAGGCGAGCCATGCCGGGGAGCAGAGCCGTCGGTGGGCGCGGCGACTAGTGGCCAATGAGAAGCGTTCCACCCGTGAGCGCTGGCGCCGGCCCGAACACACGCGAAGGGTCGGCGTGACGAGCCGAAGACTGCCGTGAAGAAGACGCCAGGCTTACAGCTGTTCCATACGACAGCGACGCAGACGGAGGCCGCCCCTGTCCTCGTCTACATCTTCCGAGAAAACCCAGCAGAATCACTACCATCTCCCTTCCTCTTTTTACGTCCAACGGGTACTATAAGTATAGGGCTGGAAACGTTCTGCGATTCCTCCTTGGCCCTCTTCTTCCCCGCCCCATCTGAAGCTGCGTAGAAATCTCCGCCATGGGCGATTCCAAGGAGGTGACTCGCTCAGCCCTCTTTGCTTTCGGATCTTAGGGTTTCATGATTTGTTCGCTCGAGATACTAATAAAAGGTGGGTGGATGGGGATTTCGCAGGGCCATAGCAGTGATGGCGGCGGCAGTGGGTGGATGTCGGTGCCAGCGTTCGGGGAGTGGGACATGAAGAACGGGGTGCCCGACTACTCCATGGACTTCACCAAGATCCGGGAGATGCGGAAGCAGAACAAGAACCCCTCCCGCGCCAGCCTCGGCAACGACGACGAGTTCCTCACCAGCAACAGGCTCCGCTCCGACGGCGGCAACAAGGAGGAGCAGCAGGAGATTCACCGCCGTCTTCCGCAGCCCGACCAACGCCGCCCCATCCATCACCACCACGGCGGCTCCCCCACCGTACCCTTCCAATCTCTCCCTCTCTCTCTCTCTCTCTCTCTCTCTCTCTCTCCTCATCTTTAATTTCTTTATATTTATTTTTTTTATTCCTGTTCCCCTTTTTTTCTTTTTTTTCAAAAAAATCGACCCAATAACATAATTATTTAAATATACTCGAAAAAATCGTACACCTGAAGAAAAAAATAATTGACTTAGGTTTTCTTAGAAACGAAGTAATGAGAAAAAACTAGCTTGTAAAGGATCAAGAAATAACGAATCGCGTAATATTACTTGAAGAACAAACCGTTGGATGTTGAAATGGTAATGAGTAGGAAGTCGAGATTTTTTGTTGAGAGTAAACGAAATAATGGGAGGGGAATCTGAGATTTCAATTCCCACGCCGATTAGGGCCTCTCAGTATCTCTTCCGATTAGGCTTAAACGATGTGCGACAAAGAAGTCAAGCGTTTGGCCGGCCATTTCCAAACCTGTGATCATCGGGTTGCACGTGACCGTTGGCCGTCGTGTTCACGCTTTGGTCCTTTGCCAGTAGGCAGCAGGGAAAGGCTACAGTGATCCGTTGATCAGGGTAATGGTTTGTGTACCAGCTTGATCGGTGATCTGATGACGGTGGGGTTTGTGCAGTACTTTTTGATGATGGTGTGTTGGATCCAGATTCATCAATCTGCCAAAGATTGAAAGATCAAGATCTTTGGGTTTGCATTACACTAATTTTGTGTCAGCTTCTAATAATCCGAAATGGGATTTTGAATATTTGATCCAATGCTTAGACTTCGACTGTATTCAACGACTGCCAACTCAATCTATCGTTTTGACTTTCCTTGCACAAGAAGCAAAAAGTCTTGTTTACTTCTCCTGGTTTGAAAATTTCTATTGACTGTGTGCCTTGTCTTCATGGTGCAGGGGAGGAAGAAGTTTATGGGCTGCTTCCAGTGCTGTATAGGTGCGTGAGGCAGTGGCTGCCTGCAACACACACACACATTTACACGGACACAGGCTCACTCCCTGGTGCTGCGTGTTTTGTATTGTTGGCTAGAAGATGATGACTGCTTGGGCTGCACTGATGTAATTTCCTTGGTCGTTGTGGATGTTATGAGCTTAATTTTTCCCCTTGGAAAAATTGTGGATGATGATGGAATGTCAAATGTTAGGTTCACTTTTGCGTCTGGGATTGCTTACCGTACACGGAGCTAACTCTTAAACAGCTTTGTTCGTCGTGGCAGTGTGATAACGAGGAGCTTTCTCTAGTTGGATTTATATGGAGAAAACGTCAGGAATGTCACCTTCATCTTGTGAAAAAAAGGAGGCTCCCGGGCCATATGTTCCTTGTCTTGTATCTGCAATTAGTCAAGCACAAGAAAAGTAAGAATTTTGTCAAAAGAAAATTCAACTTTCGATTAAGAACCGAACAGTAGCAGTCTTGCTTGATTGGAGGAAGACAAAAAAACCTTGCCTGATCGGAGAAGTTGACCAAAAATACATGTCGACATTTACAAATCGGCACACTCTCTAAAGAGATGTCTCTAACTTTATTACAAATCAGCAGAGTCTCTGAAGAGTCAGATTTGACAATGATATTCCGATAATTCATTTGAGAAGCTTTGGTGAGAGCGTCCCAAATGGCTCAGGAGGCCTGATGTGTACTGCTTCCTCGAGTGATCATAGTGTCATTCCCATCCACAAAGCAATAACCGGTTCTGCAATTACATCCAGGTTTGAAAAAGATCCATCGCAAAAAGCTATCAATGAGGTTGAATGCACTCAGCTTGATTAGCGGATGAAGGCTGGTGGGTGGAGCTTAAATCATTCGCATTGGTACCTCTACCATCAGTAACGCGGTTGTCTCTACCTGCATCAGAAAGCAAATTAGAAACAGACTCTGTACGAAAAATAGTTGGAGAATTGGAAGCACATCTGTATTGAAAGAGTGGGGGGAGATTGTTCTCGGGTCGTTGGGAATGATAGTCATTGCACTTGGAAGACAAGATCTGAAGCCAAATGAAAATGGAATGGGAACGACGATTGCTTAACTTAGAATCATTCCGGTTCTTCTAGATATACCAGAGGGAGGTAGCAATAATCGAGGCAAAACTGAAGAAAAGGTTGACCTACCCTGTTGTTCCGCTTCCCATAACCAATCTCTATTAAGCCACTGCCATATAAGAGAAATTGAAGCTCAGCTTTGTTTGAAGCAGATCCCAATAGGATATAGCAAAGCTGCAAGAAATGAGAATGTGCTCAGCCGAGTCCACCTCATCATTACCAACACAATTTTCATCCACATAATACCGAATGACGTTTGAGAGACACAAAGAAATAGGTAATCTTCCCCAAAGAAATTTCCACAAGAAAACTTTAACTCTAGGGAGGGCATTCAGATTATATACAACCTTCCAACCATCCCAACCCCTCCTATGATCAATTCGTCTATCCCTCAAATATCTATATATATGCTCTTAGAAATTACAAACCCCCGAGGGTGAGGACTCCAAACTCAACTATCATCATCGGACTCAAGGGCCAAGTGGATACTCGTGATCTTACCAACCAAGATAAGATGAAAGATATCTTGCAGGAGTTGGATATTCCAAGTTTTGTTGACACAGATCTTTAACAGAATATAAGCCATTAACCCTATCACAATTGAAGAAAGTGGACCATTTACTTAGGGGTATGTTGGAGAGCCAAGGGTCATCCAATAATCTGATGTGTTGTCCGGTTTCTACTACCCTCCTAAGACCCTCTCTAACACAATAGATAGTGTTGTTGATGCCTTTCCAGATTTGAGAGGTTTTTCTATCGTCCAAGGCCCAAGGGTCAGGGATGTCATACTTGGCAATAAGGATTCTAGCCCAAAGGAAGTTGGAGTTGTTGATTATAGGAGGAACACGCATAGCATTGACAGCATACTTGACTATGCTAATGTCCCACACCCCCAGCCCACCAGAATCTTTAGGGGCAGTAACACGATCCCAACTGAGGAGTCTGATCTTTCTATGTGAAGAAGAATCACCCCCAAAAAAATATTTGCTATATTTGGAGATATCATTAGCAAATTTATTGGTGGTCCAACAACTAACAATCAAATGTAAGGGAATGGAGTTAAAAACAGAATCTATTAATGCTACTTTACCAGCTTGGGACAAGAAATGCTTTTGCAAAGGAGCATATTGCTCTTGATTGGTGAGGTTGCCTAAAAGAGGTTTGATTCGATTGACAAGCACCTTGGAGAGGAGCTTGTAAATGACATTACATAAGGTTATAGGATGGAAGTCATTGATTTTGAGAGGGCTATCCTTCTTAGGAATGAAAAACTAGAGTAGTTTTCCTTAACTTTAAGGAATCACGATCGATCTATGGAATTCTCTGAAGGTCGATACAATAGGAAACTTAAGGAGCTCCCAGAAGTGGACAAAGAAATCAACCATGTAACCATCCTACCCTGAAGTGGCTAGTTATCCTGAACAATGGAGGTGAGACTAGGGTACTCAAACCAGTGAGGCTCAAAGCAAAAAACTTTTCTTCTCCCCTCTTCCTAACATAGTCAGTACTAACTTTAATAAGTAAAGGGGCATGATCAGAAGCTATATGAGGTAGGTGGAAAACAGCAACATTAATAACAGTAGAAAACCAACAACTATTAGCAAGAACCCAATCAATAATAGTAAAAACCCAACAACTATTGACCAAATTTGTTATCGCATCACGTAAAGCAAGGGCCGTAGAAGCCCAAATCCATAAACCCAGCATTGTCAATAAAATTTTGACTTCATCATGCTCTCTAAGGGTTTAGTTCCCCTTGGTCTAGGTTGAACTTTGATTAGCCGTTGCCTTCGTCCTGGGTTTACTTTTTACAGGACCATGGATAATGGTCAGTACAACTCATGTTTCTTCCCCTTCCTCACCTATGTGTTGTGGCCGCTCGCCGGAACCCTACCGGAATTAGACACTGGTTCTTCATGTATTTTGGGCGTCGACGTAGCTTCTCAAGACAACCCTCTACCTTATGACCTATCCTTTCATAAGAGAAAAACTAGGAAGGTTTTCATAGGCCATGTTCTAGAAGAAAGGAACTCCTTTAGCCCTAATCCACACCTCTTGGGGGATGAGGGAGAGGGGAGGAGAGATCAACCACAATGCAGACTTTGACGAACTTTTCCCTCACTCCCCTATATGTGATTTCGTCTATTTTAAGGGGTTTACTGATCATCGCAATAATTTGGAATAAGATATTAGACTGTAAGAATTCAAGGGGTATCCTAGGAAATTGTACCCAGATGGGTACGAATCTAACAAACTCCCTAAGGAGTTGGAAGCTCTCCTTCTATGGAATTAGACTCAAGGCCTGTCCCCTCCGAAACCACAGACCACCTATGAGCACAGTATCCTTCTCTTCCTCCGACTAAAATCTAAAGCAAAAGAAACCACCGACCAATTCTATAACATGGATCGATTTCTTCAACTGCCACAGTTTAGGAAGAGCGATTTTAATGGAATCCAAAGGAGTTTTACCAAAAAAATTTCATATAAACTTGTCCTCCATGCTCGTTTTGCTGTATCCACTTCATCATCATTTAGATCAAGGATCAGCTTTGATCTTGCCTAAATGCGTTAAATATTCTCCTCTAGTGCAGCGTTAGGCTTCCAGGAGTTGGTGCCTTGCGCTTGACGTAGGGAGACCAGCCCAGGAGAGGGGAGCCATAGGGGCAGCAGCAAGAGGGGGAGCAACCTCCGCTGCATTGTTGAGAGCAGATTGGGAGGCCTTTGAGGGGGCAATAATTAGGACAGCAGCCTCCACTGTCTTGTTAAGAGAAGATTGGGAAGCCTCTGGTGGAGCAGAATGGTTTATGATTCACAATTGAACCCCAGACCTACATGTTTCAATTAGAAAGTGAATCATCTTGGGAGTCTGAGAGGAAAATGAATGTGAGAAGACTTGCTATTTAAACTGTTTTATCAGGTCTTTATGAATCCTATTACAGAAAGACCTCCACAGTTCTCTTCTTGGAAAATAGGATCATCAGGTCTTCGTCATCTGGGTTCTTACCCTTCGAATATGTGTAAATTTCAACCAGATCAAGATACTCCCATATCACAAAAAAAAAAAAAAAAAGCTAGGACAACCTTGGATGGCAATTCTAGAAGTTAAGCCACTTACCATTGAGATGATAACAAAGAATTGCTTAAGAAAAACCAAAGACATGGAAATTTGTTATAATAGGATACCTGACTGGAACAGTGGCGAGGAAGATTATATGGGACTTCCAGTTTCTCGAGTGTTATCTGTTTTCATCTTGTTCTCTCCATAGATACATGACTTAGAGACTCTGCTTCCCTTAATAGCATATATGAGATCACCTGCAGCTACGCATCATATGGGTGAGAAACATCAACATTATGTATCCCATATTCACTACCCATTGTCTTAACTGTTTCAAGTCCAACTGTGTGTTTGCAACTGTGGATGTCAAGATGACACCATCCTTGTCCTTTTTTCTTGAATTTAAATAAGGGTTCCCTATTTAACCTGCCATTTTATCAAAGCAAAAAGTTAACACAAACAAGAGAATCAATTAGAAGCTCTTCTCATATGTACATACAAAGGTAACCAACATTGTTACTTTGCAAACAACTAAAGTAGCACATAAATCAAACAAATCAAGCACTATTTTCGTATACTAACTAAATATAATCCTCGAAGCATAAACCCAGAATAAAAAAACTTTCCATGGAAAACCACAAAAAATGGCATCTAAGCTATTATGTTTTAGACATACTTTCAGTCTAGGTTTGGCTGCAAAGGGACAATCACTACTTTAACTTCTTGGTAGATGAAGAAGTGCTGAATGCATAGCTGAAAAGTCCACTGCTGGGCACCTTGAGCTTATGAGAAAGCAACAATTCATTTAAATTACTTGAACAACAATGATAGGATGACATAATGCCAAATGTAAATACCTTCACTCTTATCAGCAACAGTTCAATGCATAAATCATCAGAACCCATCACCATCCATATGTTCTTTTCTGATCATCGAAATTTATTTGGAAGCAACATTAAGTCCACAATATAACCTACAATATCTGAGTCACCTTAGACCATAAGGGAGAAGATCCATTTGTGTCTCAAACACAGCATACTCTCCGACAAGGGGATGCTCATATAAGCAAAAACCCAAGATGCAACCTGAAATGGTTCCTCAAACTATTAGCCGATATCATGAAACAAGTATTTAGTGTTCTCCATTCGAATTGCCATAAGCAGAGGTACCAGGCCTGAGTAAGGTGTTCCATCTTCCCTGGGCTACCTCCTAGAGGTATAAGTAGTAAGTAATTAAAACATTCAATTTCCAGTATTCAATACTACTTTGTGAACAAGAAAAATACACACACCTCATTGGTGGTATCATTAAAATTCTCACTGTTCTTTACTGATTAAGACAACGTCGCATCACATCAGAATAATGGATCAAGAATCATCTGATGCAAATTTACAGATCATGCAATTGTACGAGATTTATGTTTAAAATCAAGAAGGTGAGGCTCTTCAGGATATCTCGTCATCAGAATTCCCACATCGATACATCTTTAGAAGGGGGGTGTGTGGGGGTGGGGGGCGCGGCAATGGATGACCCCTGAAGTGAGAAATTGATTGTAGTTAAACTCGTCCAAGGGATCGATCCAAGCCCCAACTTCACCTTAACTCCATCAACATGCCAAGGGAAGAAGACCCCTCAAGATTCACACAACAAATTCAAAGAAAAATCGACGAAAAAAGACAGGAGACGGACAGGAAGGGTTCTTGAACCTGCCAAACCGATGTGCAGGCAGAGCCGAGCCAATCCAAGAAGCGTATGCCCTCATCACCGTGATCCGAGATCCCGTGCCGACCAGGCAACGCGTAGTCTTCCGGGAGACAGGAAGAGGAGAGGGCATTGGAGCGGGCGAGGGCGAAGGCGAAGAGTACGTAACGTAGGGATCTCCTGAGATCAAGAACCGCCGTCTCTGTTCTCTTCTCTGCCGACTCCACCGGTTGTGAGCAAGACGGGCAACAGTATATAGAGAGTGCAAACTGATGGGTCCCACTGCCATATATGAAGCCATGGACCAAATGGTAGTCCAAATAAACACCTAAATGACCGTAACCACGGGATCGAAACCATCCGAGCCATTAAAAAGCCGACGTATACACGTCGCAAGTGGTGAAGACCAAACCGAACCAAATCTCGCGACCTATTAACATTTTGAAACCCGAAACGACAACCGTCCGCACCGGTCCTCGATGGGCTCGATGAAGGAAGTGAAGGCGGAGGACGGGGCGACCGCCCCGCCCACCAACGGCGTCGCTGCCGTCCCGGCTGCTACCGGCGGGCCGGACAATCCGACGAGAAGGGGGAGGTCGGGATCGGCGGCAGTGCTGCCGCTGGAGGTCGGCACGAGGGTGATGTGCCGGTGGCGGGATCAGAAGCCCCACCCCGTCAAGGTCATCGAGCGTCGGAAGACCTCCTCGGGCGGCCCCAACGACTACGAGTACTACGTTCACTACACCGAGTGTAAGCGCCTCGCTCCCCCGTCTTTTGCATCCATCTCTGTATTAAGCTCTAGGGTCGATTTAGGGTTGGGGTCGAGATTAGGGTTTCGCCCAGCGTTAGATGATTTGGTAAATTTGGTGTTGGAAAAGTTGGAACTGAGGACAAAGTGTCAAGTTGTGACACAGCAACTTGTTGTGTCAAGTTGCTGTAACAATCTTGAAGGCGTCAGTGCTGCAATTTGTTATGGGAACCTTTTGAACTGAAACATCTGCAGAGTGATAGTAGTTAGGTCCTTTTATTTTTCTGAAGAAAATAGTTTTTATTCCTTCCCTTATTTTAGGAAGTGTAGTCAATATAATGCAAAATTTCACAATTTATACTGCAGATTAATCATGCGTAATGCTTAGGTCATCCATAGTTGATATGTATTGTTAGTAACGTTTTTGGTCACCCATTGTGACGAAGCTGGCCCCACCTGGTTTGTCAATCGAATGCTATCATGATTGAGAACCTGATGCCATTTGGGAACGACTATGGATTCGTCACCGCACCTGGTGTCATGCCATTGCCGGGTTAATTGGGTTCTCATAATCCACTGGACTACACATGTCGGCATCGATTGGTCACCCATGACTTGATTGGGCTTCATGTATTTTGATTGACTGTTAAATCTAGCCATATCATGTATAAAAAATAAGATTCTTCATTTTTTTTCATATTAGAAATGTAAGTCTGCAAGAGCACGGATATGGGTCCACTACATGATTTTTATTATAAATGCATTTGAGTCAAACCACTTCATTAGTTGGAACTATTTTGCAATTAGATATTTGGATATCAAGGCTGGAAATTAAGGGTTAAGGCAAAGTGTGACATCTGATTTGCAAAATGAGCTGTTTTAACACCAAGAGGAAAAACTAATATATACTTGAATAGAATTCAAAAGAAGTTGTAGAAAGCAAAGACTTACTTGGATCTGTCACCCAACACGAAAAATGAGATTGAACAAAGTATAATAGAGAGCTAACGATGAATGGTTAAATTGAAGAATGTCATTTTAAGAGATTTGTGGTTTAGGATACCCTTATGCCAAAATGGAAAAGAAAAAAAATCAATTATCAAGGAAGTTATGCTTTGTGAGACACAAATGTTGATTAATCAATAGACAACATTTTAACAAAAAAAAATTAATGATGTTGAACTCTGGGATAATTGCTCTCTAGAATATTCTTCAGGATGTTTTAAGTGTTTCCCAGTTTTGAGTTGAGAGGAAGCATGAAACAATGTTCTTATGCATCCGTATAGCAGAAACTGTAAGTGTTGTTTCTCTTGTGGTTGTTTTTTCAAAGAATAATCTGAGAGAAAAATAGCAGGTACCTATGGTTAATTTATAGTGCAACATTTTACTTTCTGGATATAAAACTTTGCTTTCTGCTTGAACTTAGTACTGGTGGGGGCCTCATTTTAAAATCATTTTGAGGGGCTTAGCCATCAAGTTTCTTATTCACTTTCACTTGAGGTGAATAACTAATGACCTTTTAGTTATTTGTTTTGACAGTCAATAGGAGGCTTGATGAGTGGGTTAAACTTGAGCAACTAGATCTTGATACAGTGGAGACTGATGTTGATGAGAAAGTGGAGGACAAGGTATTTTTCAATTAGTTTTGTTTTCCATTTCATGTCAAGTATGTGCTATAGATGTTTAATTTTTTATGACTTTGGAATCCTAGTTTGAGGAGGGTCCCAAGAGTGCAAGATTCTGCTTTTTTTTCTATTGGCCATGTTTCTGTGTTTGCTTGGACATCTAGTGTAGTTTCCTGTGGTTTCTGTATCAGTATACTTGCTATTTGTATTTAATTTTTTTACTTGCTATATCTAAATCATTTTTTAACTTGTTACTTCTTATGGAATAGGCTTTACAAGTATTCCTACATGATCCATTTCAGGTAACAAGCTTGAAAATGACACGTCACCAGAAACGGAAGATTGATGAAACACATGTTGAGGTACTCTACATCAAAATAAATTATCGGCAATCTTGTTAAACCACACTATTAACTTTGCAATTCCATAATACTGCATAAGCTCATCTATATTATTTTTTTTAAGTGAAATTTTCATCAAATTTAGCACTTTGTTTTGTACCTAGTCATTTTTTTGCATATTCTTATGAAATTTTAGTTTTCATTTTGTTACCATGGAGCATCATTCATTGTGGCTACAGATATGCAAGGTCTAATGTCGTCTCCACTATGAAATTTCCATCTGCACACTATCTAAGCTTAAACAGTCGGTATTGTGGAGTCTAAACATGTGAGCTCGAAATGCTATGGCAAGTCCACAGTCAAGTTCACTTTTTTCATTTACTTCTTTTTTGTTCAGACAGATACATATATTTTGGAAAATGTATAGATGATTTAATAGAGCAAATTAGTTTTAGTTCTTTAAAAGGAAAAAAAGTGTAATCTTTTACTTTTGTCGATTATGCTTGTGAAACTGGGTGCAAGAAACAACAGGATAGATTGATATAAAATGTAGAGGTTAAATCTTTGAAAACTGATAAAATCTTGCATATAGACCTAGGTCATTTGATTTTGTTCCACATACTTGCTTTATGATTTATGTTAACTTTTGGTTTTGTCTTTTTGTTTATGTTTATGTTTTTCTGTTCAGCATGGTCATGAGGAGCTTGATGCCGCTAGTTTACGGGAACATGAGGAGTTCACAAAAGTCAAAAACATTGCAAAAATAGAACTTGGCAGATATGAGATTGATACATGGTACTTCTCTCCTTTTCCGCCAGAGTACAGTGACTCTCCAAAACTGTATTTCTGTGAATTTTGCCTCAATTTCATGAAGCGCAAAGAACAGCTTCAGAGGCATATGGTGAGCTACATCTGAATTTTTAGTAGTTGCTCACATTAAGAAACTTAAGTTGCATGGATACGATCTAATCATAAGCAGTTGAAGATCATGGTTGCCCATGTATATTATTTCCCCATAAAATTAATTGTTATATCGAGTCTAAGATTTTTCTTTTCTCAGTTTTATAAGTGGGCTTGCAGTGTCCACCGGATATGGATGGTGTACCACTATCTGATGCTGTTAAGCTATTTCTATATCCTTTTCTATGTTTATGTCAAGCATACTGTATATCTACTCTTGAATGAATTAGCTGGTGGCACTTCTTTACATGTGCATAATGAAATAGGTTGTTTCGAGCTTAATGTGTGTACTATTTTGGTGTTTAACTGTTACCTTCTGTGGAAATTCCAAGCATGACTTTAGTTTTGCTGAGTTATCGGAGTTCCTTAAATGGATAATAGGCTTAGCTTGATGGACAAGGAGGTTGATATGATAAACAATGGTTATTCTTTAATCGTCTCTCTTGATGAGATTTGTCTGGTTCTTAGTATTACACATTCACAGAAAGGTGCTTGATAATGAGATATTAGAAATAAAGATGGATTTATATCAGTGACTAGACTGTTATCTCTTGATGTAGCAAAACATATGGTAAGTCAAATATATTGGTAGATACATGTTTACTTTTATGTAGGGTTTCAATTTATCAAGATTATTCCAAGGTGCCGAGTTTTTCCATTTAAGATTATTTATTTTGTGGCAGGATTTTTTTCAGTTGCATGGGAGACATTAGTGCCAGAACATGTACTTGTGTGCAATTTTGTATTTGAGTTGCTTTGAACATTATGAACTTACACATCATAATGTGAATTTTTTGATTGGTATAAATGCTATGCAAATGCTGTAGTTGTTTACTCTCTGCTCTCAGTCTAGCTGTTTTTGGATGAACTTAATTTTAAGGTGTAAAATGTTCATACAACCAAGCAGAGTAAATATTGTCATTATAGTTAATTACTGAAAAGGCAGTTCAATGCACATAGCTCCCACTGTTACGGGGTCTAGGACAGATTAATGTACAGAACCTTATCCTTGCAAGCAGAGATCATTTTTATGATCTAATATTGGTTACCCTTGTTGTGGCAAAGTGACTTTTCTGTAGTACCAACAGTTGCTCTTTATTGTACCAGAACTAGTAAAGGGAAAAACATAGGAAAATAAAGAAGAGACCATAATTTCTAGATTTCCTGGTTGCATTATAAGTACAAGTATGCTACTTAGCTTAGTTTTCTTCTCTCCTATTTAGCACTGTTGTTGTTTTGAGGATTTATTGGAGGTCTTTGGGTAAGAATGTCTGTGGATTTTATTTTTATTGATTGATTTATATCTATAAAAATAAATAATGTTGATAATTTGATCACTAAAGTTAGAAAAAGTATCATAAATCAGGATAAGGAATTCAAATCATGGTTCCAAGGGGATAAATGGACTCCATAATTACAGAACAGACCCCATGTGAAGCATCTTGAACTCTTGAATGTAAAAGAAAGAGCTACAGGAGGCAATGGCTAGATAATTGTTATCTTGGGACACAATATTGTATGAAACATTACTTTGGCCTTATGAATGGATAACCTACTTGATGTACCTTCCGAACAGCCATACACTAGCATCTTTCTATTTGGGTTGTCTACAAGTGACTAATCCCTGAGACTAGAATAATCTTTATTCTTTTTTGCTTGTTCAACCTTGTAATCTGTCAGCTATGACTTCTTCTATTGCTTGTTTTTGGTTTCTACGCAACTTGTTTCAAGGCTTTTTGGCTTTTTCTCATGCTCGTGTTCACTTTGCAGCGCAAATGCGACCTTAAGCATCCTCCAGGTGATGAAATCTATAGAAGTGGCACTCTTTCTATGTTTGAGGTGAACTTCATATCCTTGTAGTTCATGCTTTTTTTCCTTGGATTTGTTTTACCTTATAGCATGAGTTTCTTTTCCCTTTCCCTTTCTAATGAACAATGCTTGATTTCATGACAAGCTTGTCAAAGCTAAGTAACTTTTAAGCTTCTTAAAAGTTTACATTTGAAGTTTTGAACCATGCTAAATGTGTTTCTCAGGAGTCCTACTTCTTTGTTCTCCTTCTCTCTCTTCTCAGCCATTTTTAATATTGTATTTGGATATACTTGATAGCTTTAATGGTAACTTTTCTACAGGTCGATGGCAAGAAGAACAAGGTTTATGGGCAGAATCTTTGCTATTTGGCTAAATTGTTTCTGGACCATAAGACCCTCTATTATGATGTTGATTTGTTTCTGTTCTATGTTCTTTGTGAATGTGATGATCGAGGCTGCCACATGGTTGGTTATTTCTCAAAGGTATCATTTCTTATGGACCTTTTTTATTATAGAAATGAAAGGTGTATATGCATTGCTGAAAATTGAACTACATGTAGATGAAAGAGTTATGAGATAATGATGTACAGGCTACTGATTATTGTTAAGTACCATAAAAATAGGACGGCTCATCAGACAAACCTCCTGCCAATGCAGGGTATAACGTCTTATCTGAGAAACTCTTATACTGACTTGCATCTCAGACACTTGGGGTTGCAGAGGATCAACTTTGTCTTGGCACCAATCTCACCAACTACATAGATATGTTCGGCATAACAGTAAACTGAATTGCTTTTAAAGAAATATTTTTTATCCATAATGCAAACAAACCAAAACCTGCAAGTTGCCCCCATCTGTTGCCTTATCATCCTTTTACTACTCTGAAGTATTCAATTCGTCTGTTGTTCCATTTATTTTGTCAGTTGACATTCTAAACATTCTATTTATTTTCTTTGTTATGAAGGAAAAACATTCAGAGGAATCATACAATTTGGCATGCATTCTTACTCTTCCTCCTTACCAAAGGAAAGGATATGGGAAATTTCTAATTGCGTTCTGTAAGCTTCTTATCTTTCCCTATCTTGTTTTTACTGTTCATAAATCTTACTGATAGGGTGGCACGTTTTTATAGACCTCCATATAAATTTGGCTTTAGTCTTCAGCACTAGGCCCTTTCCACTGTAATTCTGGGTGGTTTTACTGAGAGATTCAGCCCATGTATTCTTTTTCTTATGAATTCTCTTGTTAGTCCCAGTCATTAGATGTTCTAAAGACAGTGGACAGTGGATACTAGGATGAATTTTTGGATTTATCTGCAAGGCAGTAAGACTATGGTGTTGGTGCCATCTGTTGTCTTGGTGTATGTTGATGTTGTCAATACATAATTGACACTGATGCCGATGGCATCGATCCAGTAAATGTGATATTGGATAGTTCATATTGGTAAAGGAATGATCGCACTGATTGGATGGTGATTTCATGGTTATGCAACAGCTAAACATCATAATGATTTTGATTATTTTCTTATTGATAATTCATACTGGATGGATGATGTTTTTAGCATTATGTTAGACATGATGTGGAGATGTATATAAAAAGTCATGCAACCACTCAGATCTGAATTGCATAGGCAAATATTTAGCACGTTTGGCCATGCTTGGTTTGTCCAATCCTGTTTCACACCATCACCCCTTCTTTTCATTGCTGCTCTTTTCCTTTGTCAGCTTTGGTCATTTCATGCTCTTCTTTTCTTCTTCCTTCCTTCTGGATGCTATATTTTGAAAAGTGAGGTTCCAGAGTTTGGTGTTCTTGTTGGTTTTGACCATCAAGGAGGAGGAAGAGGGCCAAGGAAAAGTGACTGCGTGGAAGATGATTCTGCTAGAGATTCCATATTTGTATTGATGATGAAGTTTCTGAACTGTTCTGAACTTTATTGAATGTCGAGTTGCTCCTTGAAACATTTTCTTGGTATCCTAATACCCGTTGTGAAAGAAAATATTTTTATCTTCATAACATGCATTTTAACCTACTTTTGTATCTTGTATACTAATAATGATGTGCCTGATCAAGTTTAATCTTGTACAGCTTATGAACTTTCAAAGAAGGAGGGTAAAGTTGGAACCCCAGAGCGACCACTGTCTGATCTTGGACTGTTAAGCTACAGAGGGTATTGGACTAGGGTTCTTCTGGACATATTGAAAAAGCACAAGGGCAACATCTCCATCAAGGTTAGCATCCTTGTGCACCTCTATGCTTATCCTATGTGCATTTTTCTTTCCTCAATTTGTCCTTGCAACGCTTATATTTTCCATTTGCAAAACAGCTGTCACCAGAACTATCCATATTACCGATTTTAGCTTTTTGGTGAATGTTCCTTCTTAGTGTGAGCATGTATGTGTCGCATGACAATGAATTCCTTATTTCATGCAGCTGCTCTTTAGGAGTCATTCTTACATGCTAATAATATTGACCAGAGTGAACATATATGTATGAAGTTATGATTTATTTTATAACGTAAGTCTCTTTCAGTGAAAGAAAGGATAGCTATAAAATATATGCCAGAAAAACCTATAAGCTCTCAGGTTCAAGAATGTTACACTTGCACGGCAGCAGAAGTAGCTCCTGATCTGCTCTCTAATACTGTCAAGTTCAATTTATCGACAGGAACTCAGTGACATGACCGCGATAAAACCCGACGACATCTTGAGCACCCTGCAGACTCTCGACTTGATACAGTACAGGAAGGGACAGCACGTCATATGTGCGGACCCGAAGGTCCTGGATCGTCACCTGAAGGCTGCTGGACGTGGAGGCCTGGAGGTTGATGTTAGTAAACTGATTTGGACTCCTTACAAAGAACAAGGTTAGTGAGATCATGTGTGTAGATTCAGGACCTTATGTTAAACTCCCCAAAAGATTCAGGACCTTCCTCTCCAAAGTGTCCTCTGTGTTCACAGTTTATGTTCTCAACTTGCAAGTTGCCACCACCTTCTTGTATGTTGCATTTACTGCCTGAGCCCAACTGTTGTTAGTGGCGCGCGGGAGACAGGTAGCGTGCCATATTTACGTTAGCCCTTTTTAGCTGTATGTTTCAAGACAATAACACATGCATTGCACAGTCGGTGTTTCTATATCATAGACATTGTGTCGATATATATATATATATATATATATATATATATATATATATATATATATATATATATATATATATATATATATATATATATATATATACAAAGCACGCGAAGTTCATCACTTGCCATGGACTTCTCCTCTTGTGAATGCTTGATATCTTTGTTTTGACTGTTTTGGCCAAGATAACTTTTAGTCTAGCCAAAGAGAAAATTGCTGATCGCTTGGACTAACAGATGTCTCAAGAGACCTGACGTATAAAAGAAAATTATTAACTTACTTTTTTTTAATAGTGAATGTAAATATATATATATATATATATATATATTAAAAGAGAAATTATAAAATATGATACTTATATTTTTAAAATTGATAATAAAAATAAAATAGTCATCTAAATTATTTATATATAGTTGAGATCATGGTCCTTATCAATATTATTGATAGATGAAATCGACTTAGGGCTAACGTGGAGAACGGCGAAACAACGGTTAGACCTCGGATGCTTTATTCGTAAGGCTTTGGCCCGAGCCAAGACCGAAGCGCTCAAACCCGACCGGACCCAACAACACGATTGGTTCCCAGTTCCTAAGCCGGTCCGCTATATAAATAACGACGAGCCGTTCAATTCCCCAACGCGGACGCCGATCTAGTGTGTAGGGTTAAGGTAAGAAGAGTCTCGCATCACATCCGGGTTGGTGCGGCGGCGATGGCAACGACGGCGGCGACAGATTCGGTGCAGTGCTTCGGCAGGAAGAAGACGGCGGTCGCGGTGGCGCACTGTAAGCGCGGCCGTGGGCTGATCAAGGTGAACGGCGTCCCGATCGAGTTGGTGAAGCCGGAGATCCTCCGCCTGAAGGCCTTCGAGCCCATCCTCCTCCTCGGGCGGCAGCGGTTTGCGGGCGTCGATATCCGCATCCGCGTCCGCGGCGGCGGGAAGACCTCCCAGATCTACGCCATCCGCCAGAGCATCGCCAAGGCCCTCGTCGGCTTCCACCAGAAGTACGTCGACGAGCAGTCCAAAAAGGAGATCAAGGACATCCTCGTCCGCTACGACCGAGCTCTTCTCGTCGCGGATCCCCGCCGGTGCGAGCCCAAGAAGTTCGGTGGTCGCGGCGCCCGTGCCCGGTTCCAGAAGTCGTACCGATAGGTCCGCAGCGCCTGCAATCCGGATCATCTGTGCAAAGGTTCGACCTCTTCCATGCTTCCTTCCGGAATCGCTTTTGTTGTTTCGGTATTGATTTAAGGTTTCAATTTAGCTCAGTGTTTACGAGGGAACTTCCCGTTGTTAGACTCGGTAATGTGCTTTAAGATCGATCACTAGAGTTTCTCTCTTTTTATTAGACACTCCATGAACTCCATTGCTTCTAGTTAGCGGTTGTAGTATCTTTTATCACCATGAACGGGTTGATTGGATTAGGAATCCCCTGTTTCTGTGAACCAGGAGAGAGGCACCAAAACAATAAATCCTCTCTTTCGATCTTTGTGTCATTTCATTATATATATTTTTTGTCATTTTGTGTTATTAATAATAAAAGATGCTTCAAGAAGAATAATAAGAAGAGGAAGAATGAAAGAAAAAAGAATTATGTGAAAAGAGTTCAAGAAAAAATTATTGATATTAGGTGATAAGGTGAGAGCATCCACGGGATATCTCCAAATCGTATAGATTAACTTCCTGTAATTTGAAAATATACCAGAAAGCTTTGACGGTAATAAGAAAAAGTAAACATTTGTGATAAAAAAACCAAGGGAATAGCGCACACCTTTTTTGTGTTTTTTCACATTTAGCCCCTCCACCCTCTGCCCTCGTAGCCACAGGTTTTCGACGCCAAGCAAATCAAGGAATAGAGCACACCTTTTTTACACGTTTAGCCTCTACTCCTCCCTCTGCCCTCGTCGCCACAGGCTTTCCACGCCAAGCAAACCAGGAAAGTCCTGCACAAACCAGCGGAAGATGCGTGCAACTTCACGCATTAGACGGAAACCAAGCAAGCCAGCCCACGAGATTAAGGCAAAGTCACGACACACGCAAGGCCCTTGTCCGTACTCACACCGCCCTCTACGCGACATCAGACGTGAGTCGGATGGTCGTATAAATAGACATTACCCGTGGGTGGGATCGATGTGGGCACAGATCAGTGCGGAGAGAGAGGGAAATGGCGGACATTGCTCTCCTGGTGGTGGAAGATTTCGAGAGGAGGAGCAGCAGCAGAAAGGTGGGCCGGGAGGAAGGAGGCCACGGGGCGAGGCAAGAGGAGTCGTCCGCGGTTTCTTTGGTTCGTTCCGGTCTTGGGAGGACGCCCAAGGAGGACTCCTCATGGAAGGAGGCGGAGAAGGCTCTGCAACCAAGGAGCTCCCTCGCTTCCGCGGCCGTTGATGGCGTCTTCTCTGCTTGACGCGGTTCTCCCGAAGTGTCACCTAGGTTACTTTAAGCTTTATGATTGAGAAAATATTTTCCTTGAATTTGTATAAATATAAATATATATTATCTTAATAAATAAAATCATCAAGTTTTCACAATAATTCTTCCTGATATCAAAATCTTTTTACTTCAAGTAAGTCTCGTTGCCCGATGACAATGATTCCTCGGCTGATAACTCCTTGCTCGTTGATCTTACCATAGGCATTAAAATTTCCTCTCTCTATCCAATGGCATTATGCCCGTGTTGTCGTTTTTCTTCACCTACTGCTATTATCATTGCAGCAACAGTGCTACTTTTTTTTTTTTTGATCTGTAGCCAATAGTCGTCGCTGCAGCAATAGCAGCATCGCTTCCACACCGCTGCAGCTACTGCACCATTTCCTCACCGTCGCCTCCTCTCAATCGGTGCATCCTCCTCACAACGCAGCGAACACTTTTGGCGACTGAACTAATCGTCAATCTGCTCCGGTGCTTGCGCTTAGTCGAAGACGAAGACACACCAGTCTGCGTGATCTCCCATTCGTGATATATGCTCTAGCAAATCTATTTCACCTAGCAAATCTAATTTGCATCACGATCATACCGATCACATATCGGATCTACCTCCTCTAATGATTATGTCTGATCTGATCTACTTTAACCGCACCACCTAATGGTGCTTGGCGCTCGGCCTCCTGTATGTGCAGTGTGGCACCAAACCCCATCCGATATCCGTGTATTCTTCTCTGGCCCTCCGGTAAATTCTTTCAAGAACCAATAATTTTTCTTAACCTACATAACTCTCCCACCCTCTGGTAAATTCTTTCAAGAAACAATAATTTTTCTTAACCTAAATAACTCATCTCCGATAATGCAACAATTTTAATCCCCTTTTAATTCTCTCAATTGTCCTTCCAAAAATATTCAAATACTAGGAGAACCAATCTTGATGACAAATCCTTAATCACAAATTGTAATTATATCAAAATCATCTCATTCTGTAAGTCATTTAAGCCTCACTCTATAATAACATTAATCTCTTTATGCAATACTGTAACAAAAACATGATCCAAATTATAAATCGCTTTCATCAATTATTCTCACATGCTAAATACTTTATCTACCCTAATGAAAATAATCTAAGAGAAAAGTATTAATCCTAAGTAAAATTAAAAATTATTATAGATATTTGACTTTAATAAGTCATCCCCTAAGTTATGTACAAATCATTATTCATGTTATAAATTTATGAGATGAATAAAAAGAATTGGTAGCAACAATTTAAGCAAGTGACTCATCAATGTCATTTAAAAAAATATATGATAAGTTGATTGATTATAAAACATATCTAAAATGAGGGAAAAAAAAGAAACCAACATCACAACTCAATTTAATCAAAAATTCAAAAAAAAAGATAATCAAAACAACAAAAACTTCAATACAAGACTGAAGAAGATGCATCTTTGACACATCAACAATGCATAGAATCATCATCCTTCGTTACACTATCAACTCTCCAACTATAATAGTAACTTCAACCCAAATAACTCAAAAAATAACTTCAATTATAATAATCCCTACAATCATCAACGTCTTTAGCATTTCAACAATAATAATCAGTAAAAAGTCATCTGTCAGCTTTGTGACAAAATTGGACCCAACAAAAGTTTATCGATCTTGACCAAAATCTCATACTATACCCAATTGGCCTCAAGCAAATATTATGAATACTTCAACTGTTCATCCAAACTATTTGTGATGCCCATAGTATACAAAATGTCAAAAAAATTACCACCCTATTCTTCTCCACTAAGTCACTCAAATTATATTATATGATGATCGATTTGTTACGAATCTCACACGGTACCAACAAGTACTTGGTTCCTTACAATATTTATCTCTTACACGTCCAAATATTTTATTTACAATCAATATATTATCAAAATTCATACATCGTCCCTCTACTATGTTTTGATCTATATTAAAACATATCCTATGACTTTCAATCATGAATTTCTAAACTTGATAACTTAGAGTTACAAGAAACTAAACATAGTTGAAAGATATACCACTAAAGCTAAATATCACTACCGTTGCAGAATTCAATTGGGTCACTAATTTACTATACGAAATTGACATTACTTCTTAATCCACTCTAATCATATATTTTGATAATGTTAATACCACCTACTTGTACTTAAATCCAATATTTCACTTTCGTATGAAATATATTATTATCGGCTTTCAATTTATTAAAGATCAAATTGTCATATGTCTATTATATTTTTTTCACATTCATATTTCTGACCAACTAGCTGACTATCTCATAAAACCCTTCGCTCATAAAGTATTTCAATTACATTATTTGAAGATTGACATTATTAACAAAAGTTCAAGAGGATAAAATCACGATAAAGACATATATAGAATAATATGTTTATTTTTTTTACATGAATAAATCTTTAATCAATCAATGATTTAAGGATCAATTATCGTAATATATATACGTGATTTGAACGTAATATATGATTAAAAAAATATCTTCCTCAAATCTATATAAATAGATATTTTCTCAATGAAAGAATAAAATCATCAAGCTTTCACAATAATTTTTCACTACACTGTCGTGGATGATTTGTATATAGATTTGTCTGTCCATCGCTGTTCATGGCGGAGGATAAGACCTGTCAAAACCTGCTCCATCGTTATACATTTTGGTTATGGTGTGAAGCATGAATAAGAAAAAGATTACCGGGAAAATTAAGAAACTCCCACTAAGCAACATCAATTAATAACAACTGCCGGGAATCCTAACTCGTTCCAGCCTATACGGGAACGATGAGAGCAAATATATAAGAAAGTTAGTTGAACCACCCACGGAAATCATGATTCCTCCTTATTGCAAATACTTAAGCAATCCAGCGCTCACGAAAGAATCGGACGGAGAACCCTAATTCCAGGACAGAAAGAACAGGCATTAACTCGAAATGAATAAAAGATCAAGAGCCTTTCGGAATGAGACATCAATGGATAACAGATCCAAGGGTACGATTCTTTCGGCGTGAAAAGCAGTCACCAAGCAATCAGCTCTCGCAGGGGCAACCCACGCGTGGCCCATCGAGAGCTCAGGAAAGAACCGGACGGAAAACCCTAAATCCAGTACAGAAAACAGGCAATCGATCGAAACGAATAAAATATCAAGAACCTAGCAAAATGCGACTGCCATGAATAACAGATCCAAGGGTACAGTAAAGCTCCAGCACAGAATCAATCTTTCCGTGAGTAAAAGCACTCACCGAGCAATCAGGTCTCCTAGGGGCAACCGCGCGTGGGCGATCCTCAGCTCACGCCATCAAGAACAGGACAGAAAACCCTGATTCCAGGTCAGAGAAATAGAAACGAACAAAAAAGATGAAGAACCTTCCGTAATGCGACACCGACGAACAACGTCTCCAGGGTTACAATCAAACTCACTTGCAGGCGAGAGGGGCGAGAACGATGGCGCTCGCTTCTTCTAGGGTTTCGGTCTCCGGCCCGCCGGTGTTTCTCACGCCTCCGCCGAGGAAAAGTCAGTAAGCGCTCCAAGAACAGAACGAGGAGGGAATGACGGGAACGGGGGAGGCGAGGGAGGGTTTGCGATTTGAGAAGGTTCGAGTTCGATTACGGGGGCTTCGGTCCCATTTATAATACTTTATGGACCACACATCTGGCTCGATTAGGCTAACCATGTTGTTTGCGGAAAGCTTGAGTTCGATTGGATTAGACTCAAAGGTCGAGGTCGGTTCGAATGTAGACGACAAACGAATGTCTAAATTGGACTTAAACAATGTCTAAATTGTATTAATGAACAGTTATTTATGATAATTGATTTGTACAACAAACCAAGAGAAATGTTTTGAGATAGAGATATTTTTGAAATATGGTTTCCACCCACGGTATTTTTGAAATACCGTGGCCTTCTTCCCCTTTCCACCTTCAGCGGAAGGAAGCGAACCGAATAGGAAGCCGAAGTGCCGCCCAAAATGCCACTCCGCTTCCTCCTCTCCTCCACCGTACGACAGTTCTCCTCCTCCGCCCCTTCCGGTGGCGCCGCCGCCGAGTCCCAGACCCAGAAGCTAGAGAGGATCGCCGATGTGCTTCTCTCTCTCACGAAGGAGGAGCGCAAGGACTACTCCACCCTCTTCCGCCTCAAGCTCGGCCTCAACCACCTGGTCCAGGCCGGCGGCAGCGTGCCCTGGGCGGGAGCCGGGCCGGGGGCCGAGGCGGCCAAGCCGGCCGAGGAAAAGGAGAAGACGGCGTTCGACATCAAGCTCGAGAAGTTCGATGCCGCGGCCAAGATCAAGATCATCAAGGAGGTGAGGACGTTCACCGACCTGGGGCTGAAGGAGGCCAAGGAGTTGGTGGAGAAGGCCCCCGTGGTGCTCAAGAAGGGGGTGACCAAGGAGGAGGCAGAGGTGATCGCCGCCAAACTCAAGGAGGTCGGCGCCACCGTCGCGTTGGAGTGAAACACCAAAGCCGAAAAATCTCGCCTTCGAATCATTCTTCGATTTGGTAGTTGTTTTTCTTCAGCTAGGAAATTGGTCGAACAGTTTGAATGCAATGTGTTCTCTCTTCTCATATAATGAACGAACAATGTCCAAGAGAAGAAGATGAATCGGAGGTTATGTCACCTTACTTATCATGCTTGGATTGGTATTATCACTTTGTAAATGTATAATAAATTTCCATCACGATATGTGTAACCTTTAATAATTCCATAGAAATTCTTGTTATATTGCTATTGAATTCCACAAGAGCAGGTCATTGGCCATGACACTCTTGAGTTGAACAATAAAAACAATAAAATCGATTATTTAAGAATGAATTTTATCATCATTGGGATAAAATCTATCTTCATAAAATCTAATATAATTTTATACTAATAATCAGTAACCTAACATAGCCCTCCTCCTCGTCCGAGCTTATGAATAATTTATAATTTATTAATTTATTAAATTATGTCATGAGAACTTATATTCTTAGTCCTTTGATTATTCCTTCCAAATAAGATTAAATTTTGATCTATTATTTTATCATCCACTTATAGATATGATTAAGTTAAAGAGATGAAATGATAACTATTCTTCTTGTAGAGAAAGATCTAAGAGGATTTTAATAAAAATTATAAATAAAATTTTCATTTCGACACATTTTGATCAGAATGTAATGGGGTTTTGTAATTTGTGTATGTTAAATGGGAAAAACACACCTGCCACAAACAAAAACTATACATCCAGCTTATCCCAAAACCAACTCTACTACCAAATCACAGTTAAACTGCATGTTCGTCCATAGAAGTCGAAATAGTGTATTACCGCAAAGCCGGAGAACACCTTCTTTCATTCACTATCTTCCTCGCTTTCTTCGCTCTCTTGTAATGTCAAGTGGTTTAAGTTCTCCTCGAGGGGCGGTAATCCATCGTCTGAATCGCTACCAGATTGCTCGTCGCCTGGCGGCGACTGAGCACTATCTGCAGCATAGACGGTATCTAATTTCAGTTGCTGATAATGACCATGAAACTAATGAGCTCAAAGCAAATTCATTCAATAAAAAGTCAAAGGCACATAGAAACATGATATTGATATGCTATGTTCATCTAATATGCATGCCAAGCTTCTGAAGCATGATCATACCTTTTATGCCTTGTGGTGGCTTTGGTACTCGTGCATTACTAGATAACCAGGAGTTCTGGACAGATATGATCTCCGAACCAGTCTGACATTGGGAATATGCAGTGAGTAGTTCCCTGCAGGGTGTAAGAATGAAAATACATTATTTGAACTGAATATATAAAGTATACCATGTTGATGATTTCTAGATAAGTGGGTTCCCCCCATTTGTGGGTTGTCTGCATTGGCTGTTATTTGATTGTAATATCTTTTTCTTTTCTCCTCTCCTTGAGTTGGGGATGGTCAATTAGGATCAAAAAGGCTACTACCTACTACATTTATGAAAGGAAGAACTGAACACAAAAACAGTCAACCTCTTGCAGCCCCGTCTTAGAAGAACAACACTTGGCATATTGTTAGACATGAGTAGGTAGACAACATACAATCTGATACATGAAGTGATTTCCTGCCTAGGGGTGCAGAGCTCACCATCATGATGTTCTTAAATTTACATGCAATGACCAAGTCATTTGGTAGCCAAGGTGCACTAGTCTCTGAAATTAACATTTGATTTGGTCAAACTTACTTATTTCGAATTCCAAGGTAATCATCCAAATTTTCTCTTTAGTAACTCCCACGCTCCGTGGTCGTGGAGAATCAAGTGGCGATGATTGTCGAGTGTGACTGTGAGTTCTTTAAAACAATAGTGATAATCCTAGACTGAATTTAAAAGCATCCAAGTGGAGTGCACATACCTGTTAAGAGACAAGAATGAATGTCCCCACTTGAATTTGCCTAACAGCAGATTTGCCATTTCCTCCTCGCCACTGTGAAATGTGAAAGGAATAAGATTTGAATTGCATTCATACACAGGCACTTAATTGTGTAACAGGCAATTATACACCCACAGTGAAATGTGAAAGGATACCAATAGAGTATGCCTCAATAGTTTCATTCCATTTTCAGGATCACAAGGAAAAAAAAAGACCATGTAGAAGATGGAAAGAAGAAATAAACTAAATCCCTTCTTGACTTAGAAAGTGAAACTAAGCTTGTGAGAACATACAAAGAATCAACCCCTTCAACCAAGAGATCCTATCAAGTAAACCATGTATTAGACAATAAAATCCAAGAGCAAATCATCCGCATCTTCAAACAGTGTTCCAACAAGTCATTGGAATATTTGATCAATAACCTTGAATGGCAAGTGCATGGCTTGCAACATTGTTTCGGCTTATGATTAACAGTTCTAAGACTATCAAGCAACATCCACCATCAAGACAAGGAAAAGGCTAGAGATTGTACCAAATTATTAAAGCAGCAGACAAAGCCTCAACACAAGATAATTCGCATGGACGGCCATAATTCACTGGGTTTGCTGCCACCAACCAAGGCACTGCATCAAGTGGATAAATCACATATATAAGTTTGAAGACTTATCATATTACATGACAGATTACTAGACAGAGATTGCAACTAAATAAAACTTCTCTGCATGCTTTGCAAGAATTACAGACAGCAAGAGAACTATTTTTACGGGAATTCCATGAACTATAGGACAAAAAAAAAGGGAAGAAAACTAGGTAATTAGCTCACGGTTTTAAAAATGATTCTGACCACTCAAAAACTGAACTGAGGACAACTAATGGCAGCAATAATGAGAAGTAATAAAAACCTCATAATTTAATAATGAAAACACATCTCAGTTGGAAAAGGTTACAGTCTATCAGATTGAAGCTCAAATTAAGCATACCCCTCATTTACAATTGTATACGTCTTGGCTTTTCTTTAGAGAAATAAAATGCTTAAGAACATTGGTCCAATTATCACAAGGAAGAAAAAAGACATCATCAAAAAGCTATTGCAGATCTTACAGAGGCGAGGGGCACCACAACGAAGTTTAATAAAAGGAACATCATTCAGGCGTGCCCATGAGCAATCTACCACAGCAAGTCCTTTCCTCTTGATTAAAGGCTGATCTTCCTTGGAGACGCATTGTTTCCCAACTGGACTGCAGACAAATGCAGAAAAAAGTGAAGGGATGTCGAAATGTGACAAAATTGCATACTTCAAAACTTAAAAAATAAAGCCTGCAGAAGACTCAGACAATTGGACGTTGGTAGGAGATGAGCTACCACATCATTCAATGACACGATACAAAAAGGGCTCTTGAATGCTTCTTCAAGAAGTGTAATGATGATATGGTGTAATACAATCAAAGAATACACGTACATGCATTTATTGGCAATGAGTTCATAAGTACCTTAGGACAATGCCACCAAAACCATTAGTTACCCGCAATTCCTGTAAGATTTTATTTACATTAGTCAGTATTTTAAAAACCAGCATGTCAAAAATGACAGTAATGCAAGAGCATAATGAATAATATAATTGACTGTCACAAAACAGGAAGAGCAGACTCTGTTTGGCTTTACTATTGTGCTTCTCACTGCTTTTTTATTTGAAGGCAGAAGTGTTCACACTTCCAAAGGGTAGATATTTTCTAATAATCATTAGCTTAGTTTAAATAGCCCCCATATATGACCTTATGGAAAAGGGAGCACATTTTGAATCATCCTTTGGAACTTTCCCTAATATGACTCTGTGGTGGCTTCGAATGTCCCATATTGGTTCCATGCCCTATGATATAAATTGGAAAAAAAAATGAAAGAAAAACAAAAAGAAAATACAATGGGTGTTAGACTCGTACGAGAAAACTATATAGAATTTATCTAAAGAGATTTCACCAAGGCATGCCAAGATGGTCATCTTGATAGAAGGATCTTGATGTGTATCTCCAGGACCCTTGGCGAGGTATGCGAGAGAATTGGTGCAAATATAATGTCTGGCATGACAATCCTTGATTCAAGCAACCACATGGCAGCATATGTAATTTTTTTCAGAGTATATTTATACAAATCTTTAGATGCTAGATTCTAGCACCGAAAGGAGAATAAATTTTCAATCTAATTTTAAGTCAAGGAAAAATGAATCGAGTTTCATATAAATTTTTATCCAGCATCCCCAACGGACATATAATGCAAATCAATCAAACCATTGCAAAGGAGAAGACACTTACCCTTAAGAATCCAAATCTGGCAAGTTTTCGACCAGTGCACCTTTTGATATCACATTGTCCAAAGTCCTGGTACAGCAGAAAGTGGTAGAGAGGAATAAACAGTTCAGGCATCTTATAAGTGTGCCATCTGTAATTATTTACAAACACATACCCACATTGCAAGCTGAATTCCTGGAACATGATTTTCCTCATGACATTCTTCTGAAATAGTTAAGACATCAGGAAAAGCTCCAGTTAAAAGAAAACGCTTCAAATACTTTTTTCTAAAACCTATCAACTCTTCCACAAAATGATTCTAAATATAGCACAATAAACTAATGGCTAGAAACTCAAATTCACAAATGAATGGAAAAAATGGAACAATAAAACAAAAGCTAACATTGACCAAGGACCAGCAATATCGAGGGCTTGAATGCAAGCGACCTAGGATAAGCATACCAATTAGCTGAGACTAAAATTGAAATTAACGTTCAGCAAAACATCTACTAGAAGCATATATTTCACAATAGATTTTGATACATCGTCAAATGTGCGTTCCTATGGATTGAACAATAGCTTGCGACATAATTCTTTCATCATAAACTCTTCAAACCAAACAGAATCAGCATAATCACTGTTTTCCTTTCTTCTTTCTTTGTAAGGATAAACAATCCAAAATAACCAAATATAGCACGCAACAATAAACATCCCAAACAGCACATATCCAGTGAACTTAAACTCCATACCTTCATTTGTCGGCAGGGATCTATCATGATCCTCATCCCTGTAGAATTTAAATCAACAGGAACTTCGTTAGAATTAGCTCCAGATGATCAAAGTGTTGCAGAAACCATTTGATCTAACCCAAATATCATACCCTAGGTTATTCTATCTAATTAAACCAAAACAGAAGAATCAACACATCCCTCATGCAAATTTGCGAGTTCTAATACCCGCTAACAAAGAAACCAAATCGATACTGGAAAACAAAGTAAAACCTAGTCGGGAAGACGAATTAACGATAGGAGAACTAGAAAACAATCGAACAACGAGGAGGAGGAGAGCGTGAAGGCTCTTACCACTGAGATCCCCGGCTAGCACTGGTCTGCCCTCGACGGGAGGAGCGATCTCCGGGGCGGCGGGATCGGTTGTAGCCCATGGGAGTTGGAAAAATAGGCACCGCCTCGTACGCAGAGAGGAGGAGGGTTTTCGACAGAGCGGGTGGGCCTCCACACAAGGACTGATCAGTGAAGTGGGACGAGTCGTAGACAAACTCGGCCCAGTTAAATTATTGGACCGAGTTAATTTAATTGGATCGTCCGCGACTTACTGTGGCCCGAGTTAGTGCGCTAAAAACAAAAGAATGCCTACTCTCCGCGTGTTGGGTAAGAGATTATAATAGGACGTATATATATATATATATATATATATATATATATATATATATATTTTAGCTATGCAGAAAACTATATATATATATATATAAAATAAGCTGATCATGGTGGCAATCATCTCATCGCAAATATATTCATTTTTCAAGTCCGGCCAATTCAAGCATCACAATCATTTTAGCTGATGCAGAAAACTACGATAATAAATATTTCGATTAGAGTTTCAAAATGTATGTGTTCATGCAAAATAAGCTGATCATGGTGGCAATCATCTCATCGCAAATATATATATATATATATATATATATATATATATAGCATTTTTCAAGTCCGGCCAATTCAAGCATCACAATCATTTTAGCTGATGCAGAAAACTACGATAATAAATATTTCGATTAGAGTTTCAAAATGTATGTGTTCATGCAAAATAAGCTGATCATGGTGGCAATCATCTCATCGCAAATATATATATATATATAGCATTTTTCAAGTCCGGCCAATTCAAGCATCACAATCATTTTAGCTGATGCAGAAAACTACGATAATAAATATTTCGATTAGAGTTTCAAAATGTCTATGTTCATGCAAAATAAGCTGATCATGGTGGCAATCATCTCATCGCAAATATATATATATATATATATATATATATAGCATTTTTCAAGTCCGGCCAATTCAAGCATCACAATCATTTTAGCTGATGCAGAAAACTAAGATAATAAATATTTCGATTAGAGTTTCAAAATGTCTATGTTCATGCAAAATAAGCTGATCATGGTGGCAATCATCTCATCGCAAATATATGATTCCAGTGCATATGATTAAAGAATTAACGAGGATGCATTCTTCAAAGTCGGATACAATTATAATGGCATATATAAAGATACAGAAACGAAAATACAGGAAGTAAATTTGAAATACAACGAAGCGCTCTCAAGCTTATGCCAATCCGTTCTCCCTGCAGCATACATGCAGCCTAAAGTTCTCTCGGAAGACGACTTGCTTTCCCACCGTTGGTAATCAAAGACCTGTCCATAATGGAAATTAGAAACATGGAAGATAAGCAACTCTCGAGATATGCTTGGAATCAACTCTTCAAGTGTTCAAAAGCATATATGTTCCGGACGGCTGAGTAAATATCATGAAGTCATTATTGGAGTGGAGCAAGCGACGTATGATGACAAGTCTACATTAATGCTTTCTGCAAACCCTTATATATAGCCAATTCCTACAAACTGGTGATATTGCCTAAAATACATATGGTGTGCTATCTTTGAATACTGAAATAGAACCGGTTAATTCTACGAGACAACAAAGTCCTAAAGTATAAAGAAAGAAATCGATCGCAGGTTACCTAAACACAATAGGGATAAAACGTGCCAAACTGACTCTAGAAGAAATATATAGCAACCTCTTTTTCTAGGGATCCAGGTTACACGAAAACAAAAAGGTATCTAGGTAATCCGAACAACACGACTTCATGCACATATCTAGCTACTTGCACCTCACAAAAATAACAGGAAAACACATATCTACTGATGACAAAGAATTGGGGTGGCAAACAAGATTTGGACACCAATATCACTAATTTTTTACCTCCAGAACATCAGTAACGGGTGTTATCAAATACCCAGGGTTCACGGATGAAAAGCTCACGGCCATTCATCTGCACCATTCCAGCAGCTATATCTTCCGCACGTTTCTGCGCTGCTTCAGCTTTTCTTGCTGCTGTTTCAGCATCCTGGATATGAGTACATGCAGTATGTTTAGCTGCTACAAGTAACTAAATTCTGTACATAAATCAAGCGAAATGTGAATCATGCGAAAACCATACAAGGCAAGAAATGTGAATTAAGATGCACCAATTAGTTTCAATTGCCAAACCCATTCATCCACATGAAATTACGCAAATGTCACATGTAAATAGTCCACAGGTTCATTTACAGCCTAGATCTCAGAAGTTATTAGATAATTGGTGGGACGATACAAAGTAAAAGGCAATTGGCTGCTCAAACATGAAGAAATAATAGTATGAAGAGAACCATGAGCCTAGCAGTTCATGATGTTTTGACTACACAATTTATCCAAAATATCCAAGAACCAGTGAATCCAAGAGAAAGAGGTGCCACTCTCATAAATTACCAAAGTTGGTATCTTGCAATATGGTAGATCAAGGTCCAGATTGCCAAAGGCTGAGGACATATGCATTTTATGAAAGTAACAAGGTCCAAGAAAACTTTAGCTCATCAATGAAATCAAACTAGTTGATAACATTTGCCCTCATTTCACACAGTCTTCGAAGCAAATTTAACACAGAAAAGGTGCAAAATCCAAAATTTATGGCTGATCTACTTTTGTTTGGGCTTACGGTCTAAATCAATTTACGACTATAATTCCGACTGCAGCATGTTCAACTTAACGAATTAGAACTCCAGCTACAATGAAACAACCATAAGAAACCATCTCTATCTCCAGAATAAGAGACTTCAGAAGATATTATTGGATTTGACTTTCCAGTGCTAAACCATAAAGCAGTAACAAAACCGAGCTTTCGCCCGGTAGAACCCAAATCACTCTTAAGGATGAAAACATACAATCCAGCAAGGGCGAAACGAAAAGGAAGACCGAAAATTGAAACCCAAGACGAAGAAAATCGTGCTTTCAAACCCCACTGATCCATAAAGACGAGAATCTCGATGGAACGAGAAGCAAACGAAGAACCGGAACCCTAGAGATGAGGAAGGAACGAAGGTCGAACCTTTCGGCGCTTCCATAACAGGAATTGAGACTCGGAGATGGGCGTCGGCCTCGACCCCCCAACCCTGTCACCTCCGTTGGCCCTCTGCTGCTGCTGCTTTTCCGCGCCCATTCGGTGAATCGACGAGAGAAGCGGAGCGGCACGAACTCGTCTGCCCTAATCTAAAGTTATTCCTCGTATTTGCATTTAAATTCCTAATAATAATAACAATAATCAACATCATCATCATCATCATCATCGGCATGATAAATTACTAATAATTATTAATTAACGAGTTCTAAATGATTCCTACGTACGTATTATATGTATATATATATGATTTTTAGAAAACATATATAATTTAAATATTTTTAAAAAAATGCTCTTAATTTGAAAATTACTTAAAATACACTTCAAAGTTTTATCTATATTTTATTAATTTTTAACGATTACAATTATTTTATTTGGCATATTTTATTTTTTAATAGTATTTATAATATCTTATTGAAGTACGATAAACGTTATTGAAAAATCCTACGAATGATATTTGGTTATCATTATACATACTATTATAATATCATATTTTTAAATCTATAGTTAATTTGATTAAAGTTAGGAGTTCTATTAATTTATTTATAATCTTTTTAAATAAATTTTATAGTATTTATATTGTGATGATCAAAATATTCTAACAAAAATACTATAACAAACGCAAGAGAATTATGAGATTAAGATGGAAGTTTATGTAGAAATGGGTATAAGAGGATGTGATTACCGATGATGAAGTGCAGTGGTTGACTTTCCCGAGGGAAAAAGTCGTCAGATTGTCGATGATAGAGAAGAAATCGTTGCTCGATATAACTCATATCTAAAACATTAGAAAAAAGATTTGTTAGCAAATCCAGATGGAAAAGAAATATATTTAGTTGATTTTGATGATAGGGCTGTATCAAGATTTGTTTTCTTTTAGGGGTCATTATTCCATTAAAAAAATATGGAAGAATAAACTTCCAAATAGATAGATTTTGTGTGAAGAACATAAAATTTAGGTGCCGGATCTTCTGCATGGATGCTTGTCATCAGATTCACTGAATGTGGACGGGTTTCGGCATCCTTCTCACCTTCCCAACTATACACATCCTTTCCAAACTACTTTTTAGGTCACCGGGAATCCCCTGTTGACTGAATCCTAAGACAGCTCTAACGGAGGACATTAAAAGGGAGCTTGGTTGGTGGAGAACACCATTTTGATGTGATTTCTTTATTGGTTTTCTTGGTTAGGTGAGGGTGAGTCTGATCGCTCTCTATCTCTCTCTCTCTCTAGGCTTAGGTTTTGTTCATCGTGGAAGACAAAAAGTACGGTCACTTGAGAAGGGAATTATAAGAACCATCAGAAGTGCTCTGCTTCTAGATGTGGTGAATAGAAACCGCGAGTCTTTTGACTCTGCAATCACAACCACTGAAGTCTTTGTCCTTTGATTCTGTGCTTCGGTGCACCAATCGAACAAGAGGTTCATATGTATTCTAGTCATCTTCTTCCCCAAACCGCCGCTCTTTGGTTTGTTCATGAGATCCGTTTACATGAAGAGTGATCTTGATCGCACGCATGCTGGGTTGTGATAGCCGTTTCTGATGGGTGCAGGAAACTGACAAGGAGCTGCCATGGCCGACCGCTCTGACTCTTCGTGCGTGCACAAGGTTGGGTTCCCTCCCCGGAGAAGCTTGGCGACGTATTTCACCCGCGGGCTGAAGGAAACATTCTTCGCCGACGATCCTTTGCGCCCTTACAAGGATCAACCGAGATCGAAACAACTCGCGCTGGGACTGCGGTTCTTGTTTCCGGCTCTGGAATGGGGGAGAGACTACAACCTCAGCAGGCTTAAGGGCGACATCGTTGCTGGACTCACCATCGCAAGTCTTTGCATCCCTCAGGTATTATCTGTCTACGATCTCGTCGTCCTCATTTGTAGCAGACATTGGCGATTCTAACGCGCGCTCGATTCCTCCTCCTCGCTCCCTCAATCTCGCAGGATATTGGATATGCAAAGCTTGCCAACATGGATCCACAGTATGGGCTGTGTGAGTTGATGTCCGCTGCCGTAAGCTAAATCTTAGCTCGCATATGACACTGCCAATTCTGCTGCCGCTGCAGATTCCAGCTTCGTTCCACCGCTGGTTTATGCGGCGATGGGTAGCTCGAGGGACATCGCTATCGGACCCGTAGCGGTGGTGTCTCTATTGCTTGGGGCTCTTCTGCAGACCGAGTTCGATCCTGTGACCCAGAAGGAGTACCGGCGGCTCGCCTTCTTTGTCGGAGTCACTCAAGCAGCTTTGGGTTTCTGTGTGTTAGATTTTGTGGTCCGTTATAATCGGATAAGATATATGATATAATTAATTAGATTCTGATATCAGTATCGACCAATAGAAAAGAAGTCCATATTATAATAGTATACCTTAGGGGATGCACTTGATGGAAGGAACTCCCTTGATAACTTATTCTAGACCCTCTGCTCTCGCCTATAAATAGACAGGACCTCAGGAGACTTAGAGTGTCAGAAACAACACAGAAGCATCTAAGAGTTGCGTAAAGATTAGCAACATAGATGCATCTAAGATTTGCGTAAAAGAAAATATTTCACAGACATAGATTGAGAGATTACAGTCTCCCTCTCAATCCTCCTGAGCCATCAATTACAGTGGTCCTGTGAAAGGATAGGAAGAGAGGAGGAGTTTAGTTTTCCTTGCAGATTGACGGAGGCGTTGAATCAAAGGAAGATATTCAGATCGAGATCTTTCCTCTTTCGCGTGGATGGCATCAAAAGGTACGTATCGTAAAAATACAGATCTATCCATGTTTTGATTTCAATCCTAGGATTAAAGTTTTCCGCAATTACAGAAGCATGATTAAAGATGTTTTTTATGCTTACAATTTGTATCAGAGCCTAAGTTCTTAAAATCAATAATTTTAGATCTGCTATTGTTCTGATTTATGATGTTTGATCCGAATTCTGTCAAATCGGTATTCCTATCAATTTTGGTTTATTGTCGTATCGCCTGCTTGCCGGCGATGTTAAAGAAACAAATGATTTATCGTTGTGCGAACCACCGCCAACATTGCTACGCATCGGCCTTAAGGGTTGCGGCGATCGCACCGCAAAGAACTAAGTGCAGATTAGCCGCGACGAGGGCGGCAACCCGTGCAGGACGCGTCGTCGGCGGCGCGCGCGCGAGCAACGCGCAACCGCCCGCACAGCGGCCGCGCGTGAGCTCGCGCGAGCTCGCCACGCTGCGAACAAAGCCGCCGACAAGCGGCAATCGCGCGAGCACAAAGCCGCATGCGAGCGCGAGTCGCCACAGTGGCGATCGTGCTGAGTACAGTGCCGCGGCGCAGAAGCGCGTATAGCGGCAATGCCGTCAGCAGCGGCCGACGGCGGCGATCGTCGCAGTGCAGCGAGTTGCACCGGCGGCAACGCGACGCGCAGCAGAGCCAAGTGGCGATCGTTTTTTGGCGGCAGCTACGCGACACCATGACCGCTTTCGGCGGCGGCGTCGCGTAACCACGAAGCGGCGTTTAGCGGCGACGCATGCGTAATGCATGAAGCGGCAAGCGACTTCGATGCGCCGCTTCGGCGCGCCGGCGCTTCACAGAGGCGTTGGAAGTTTTCGGCAAAATTACAGTTTTACCATTGAACAAAATTATAGTTTTGCCATTAGGGTTTCTTTTTAAAAAATAAAATTACAATTTTGCCATTAAGCAAAAATTACGCTTTGCCATTAAGCAACAAAAAAAACTATAAATTATTGTTCATTTTATAGTTTTTCTTATATGACTTATTGATTACATATGATAAATTAAAATCCAATTATTGTTCTTGGTTATTCACATGTATATAATTGAAATTGTGAAATAATGTTTATCTTTCATATAAAGGCATGATTTATACGTCATCATGATTATCATATGAGTTTTTATTTTGCTAATTAATATTCAATAATTATTATGATTATTGTTTTATTATTGAACTATTTAGCATGAAATGAATTAGATTAATTTGATGAATATTATTTGTAATTTATCTCCTTAAGTTTTATCTGACCAGTAGCTGCCAAAGTGGCCTAGGATGGTAGACTTTTGGAATGTGAATTACAATAAAAAGTTTTATCATTTATAGGACATTTTAAGTTACATTTTATATTATTGTATTGGTCTTGTAGCAACCAAAGTGACCTAGACCAATAACTTATAAAATAACATTAAAGAATTAGTCATAAATGATATTAAGGAAATAATATTCAAAAATGGCACACATAATTAGGAGATTTAGATAATCCCAAAGGAGTATCTACTTCAAATAATTATGTGATGGGGCAGGATGATACTGTTTTGGATATTCTTGCAGTTTAGGGTTGTATACCTAAAGGTAACAACACTATTCCACAAGGATGGTGTCAGTCCTCCATAGATGTTTTTGAGTGAACACTAGATATGTCAATATTTCACCCAAAGGTGAAATATAGATGATATCAATAGTTCATCATATTTTGGAACTCAAAGCATTAATGTTATTTTATATTTTACAATTGTACTTCCGTTCATGCATTCTTATGCTTCTAGTGTCCCTGTATTCTCTGGATCAAATTATTCAGAATGGTTAGAGCATGTGCAATTCACACTAGGCATATTAGATCTTGATTTGGCATTGCTTGTTGAAAAGCCTGCAAACTTGACTGATAATAGTACTATGGAACAAGTCAATGAAATGAAAGCTTGCAAAGATCGATAGGCTCGTTTAATGTTCATAAGAATGATGATTGCAAATAACATAAAGACTTCATTACCGATTGCAAATAGCGCACAGGAATATTTAAAGATTATTGAGGACAGATTTAAATATACTGATAAGTCATTAGCCAGCACATTAATGAAATAACTAACTATAGCTCAGTACGATGGCACTCGAGGAATTCATGATCATATCCTTAATATGGCTGATAAAGCTTGCAAAACTGAAAGCATTGGGTATGAATGTTGATGAGTCTTTTCTCGTGCAGTTTATTCTTAATTCTCTTCCTTCTCAGTTTGGCCCATTCAATATCCACTATAATATAAATAAGGATAAGCGGGATTTGAATGAGTTAACTAGTATGTGTGTTCAGGAAGAATTGAGATTAAGGCAGGAAAGTTCATTCAATATCATGACTACTACTCAAGGAGTTGGTAGCAAGAAAAGGAAGCGTCAACCATCAAAGAAATTTACCGGGTCTAGAAATGCTACACAGACTAATCAAAGGAAAGCTTTTACAGTAAAGTGCTTCTTTTGTGACAAGAAAGGACATATGAAGAAGGATTGCATTAAACGCAAAACTTAGTTCGAAAAGAAAGTTATAAATACGACATTTGTATGTTTTGAATCAAACATTACAGAAGTTCCTTCTAACACTTGGTGGATTTATTCTGGCGCTTCAACTCATGTTACCAATAATATGCATGGATTTCTTTCAATCCGAAAACCAAATGAACATGAAAGATTCATCATCATGGGAAATCGTCTCAAAGCAAAAGTGGTATCAGTGGGAACTTATCGCTTACACCTAGAGACGGGTCATTTGATGGATCTTATTGACACAATTTATGTTCTTACTATTTCTAGAAATTTGGTTTCTTTATCTAGAATTGATAAGTTAGGATATTGTCTTTCTTTTGGTAATGGTAAACTCAGTATATTTTATGATTCAATAAAAGTTGATTTTAGAATTCTGTGTGATGGTTTGCACAGAATTAATTTGAATCCTGAGTTTGCAAAGACATTATTGACCCTATAATCAACTATTGGATTGAAACGTAGTTTTAATAATGAAAGAACTTCTATAATGTGGCATAGACGATTGGGGCATATCTCCAAGGAAAGAATTGAAAGATTAGTGAAGAATAATATTTTGGAAGATTTAGACTTCATTGATTTTGATGTTTGTATAGATTGCATTAAGGGAAAGCAAACTAAACATACAAAGAAATATGCCACAAGAAGCAAAGAACTCATTGAGATTATTCATACTGATATATGTGGACCACTCCATATTCTTTGTTTTAGTGGAGAAAGGTATTTCATCACATTTATAGATGATCTGTCCAGATATGGCTATATTTATCTAATAAATGAAAAGTCTCATGCCGTTGATACTCTTGAAGTATACATAAATGAGGTCGAGAGACAATTAGATAGAAAAGTTAAAATTGTTAAATCTGACAAGGGTGGTGAATTTTATGGCAGATATGATGAATCCGGTCAGAATATTGATCCTTTTGCCAGATTCCTAGAACAACGAGGTATTTGTGCTCAACATGCCTTACCAGGTGTGCCACAGCAGAATGGTGTTGCTGAAAGGCGAAATCGTACTCTTATGGATATGGTTAGGAGCATGATGAGTTATTCATCTCTACCTGATTCAATGTGGGGTGAAGCTCTTAGGACAGCTATGTACATCTTGAACAGGGTTCCTAGTAAGTCAGTTCCATCAACTCCATTTGAGTTATGGACCGGTAGGAAGCCTAGTCTGAGACATTTACATATTTGAGGATGTCCTGCAAAGATAAGAGTATTCAATCCACATGAAAAGAAATTGGATCCAAGAACTATTTTTCGATATTTTATTGGTTATTCAGAAAAGTCCAAGAGATACATATTTTATTGCCCTAATCATAGTATGAGGATAGTAGAATCTGGTAATGCAAGATTCCTAGAGAATGGCGAAATTAGTGGGAGTGAAAAATCTCGAAGGATTAATTTTGATATTGAAGAGATTCAGGTTAATTCTCCTGTATCATCTCATATTCGAGAAATTGTTGTTCCTCAAATCAATGAAAGAATTGATGAGGGTGAATAACAAAATAGCATTGATAAACTCTCACATGCTGTTGATGTCGCCGTTGATGGTCTTGTAGAACAATCACAAATGGCAACATTGAGAAAGTCTGAAAGGAAGAGGAAACATGCCATTTCTGATGATTATGTGATATATCTACAAGAATCAGATTATGATATAGGAATAAAATCAGACCCCTTTTCATTTTCACATGCTATAGAAGGTAATGATTCTAAAAAATGGTATGATGCAATAAAAGAAGAGATAAAATCAATGGACCAGAATGGTGTTTGGGAACTCGTTGAATTACCTGATAATTGTAAAAGAGTCGGTTGTAAATGGGTCTTTAAAACATGACTCAACATGCAATATCGAACGATATAAAGCTAGACTTGTGGCCAAAGGTTTTCTCGAAAAGAAGACATCGATATAACGAGACTTTCTCTCGGTTTCTAGAAAGGACTCGTTAAGAATCGTTATGGCTCTAGTAGCTCATTATGATCTTGAGTTACATCAGATAGATGTGAAAACTACATTTACGAATGGGGATCGGATGAGGAAATCTATATGGAACAACTAAGATTCATAGAAAGGAAAAGAAAGTTGGGCTTTTAAACTTAAGAAATCCATTTATGGCCTTAAACAAGCTTTAGACAATGGTATATAAAGTTTCATGATACCATTACATCCTTCGGATTTAAAGAGAAACGCTTTATTGATGATCATATATCGAAGATAAGTGGAAGCAAGTTTATTATATTGGTCTTATATGTGGATGATATTTTACTTGCCCAAGTAGTGATCTTGGTTTATTGCACGAAACCAAGATATTTCTCAACAAGAACTTTAAGATGGTTGATATGAATAAATGCGGCTTATGTTATTGGCATTGAGATATTCGAGGGATAGATCTCGAGATTATTGGGATTTGTCTCGAAAAGGATATATTAATCGTATCTTGGAGAGATTTAATATGCGACTTTGCTCGACCCAATGATACACTATTACTAGAAGTGAAAAGTTTAGCCAAAACTAGTGCAGAAAAATGACTTAGAAAGGAATCAAATGAAAGATATTCATTCTACGGATCGCAATAGGAAGTCTATTATATGCTCAAACCTGTACAAGACCAGATATCGGTTTTGCAATTGCAATGCTGGGTAGATATCAGAGTAACCCAGGAATGGAACATTGGAAAGCTGCAAAGAAAGTAATGAGATATCTGCAGGGGACAAAAGATTATATGCTCACATATAAGAGATCAGATCAGCTTGAAGTAACAGGATATTCATATGCTGATTTTGTAAATTGCCTCGACAGTAGGAAGTCTACTTCAGGATCTATATTCATGTTAGCTGGTGGGGCAATTTCCTGGAAAAGTGCAAAGCAATCGCTTAGTACATCATCTACAATGGAAGCTGAATTTGTGGCATGCTTTGAGGCCACAAATCAAGCTTTATGGCTGCGGAATTTCATCTCAAGACTTGGTGTGGTCGACTCAATTGCCAAGCCGCTGAAGATATTTTGTGATAATACCGCAGCAGTTTTTTTCTCTAAGAATGGTAAGTACTCTAGTGGTTCCAAGCACATTGAGATAAAGTACTTGGTGGTTAGAGAAAGAGTCCAGAAACAACAAGTGTCAATTGAAAATCTGAGCACCACTATGATGATTACTGATCCATTTACTAAACCCTTACAGTGTAAAACGTTTAAAGAACATGTTCTTAGAATGGGGCTTGTGAGCAAGCCATAAAAGATATGGTGATGCATGTTTTAGTGGGTGCTATAATTGACATTTTTCTTTACATAATTAAAGTTATTTGTTTCTGTTATCCTATTTACATTTATGTTTATGCATATTATGGTTGAATGTAATAACAGGATTGTCTTGACAAGACAAATTACAGGGGTCATTATGAACTATATTAGGAAAGACTAACGGTGTTGTAGTATATTATGTTTGTGAAATCTTTTCTTTTATGCAACTCTCAGATGCATCTGTGTTGCTAATCTTTACGCAACTCTTAGATGCTTCTATGTTACTTCTGACACTTTAAGTCCTCTGAGGTTCTGTCTATTTATAGACGAGAGCAGAGGGTCTAGGATAAGTTATTATGGGAGTTCCTTCCATCAAGGGCATCCCCTAAGGTATCCTACCATAATATGGACTTCTTTTCTATTGGCCGATATTGATATCAGAATCCAATTAGTTATATCATATATCTTATCCGATTATAACGGGCCACAAAATCTAACATTCTTCCACTTGGCCCATTAATTGATAAGATATAAAAGACATTCAAAATCAAAAATAAACAAAACAAAATTTGTTTAAAAAATAATTTTACCTAATTGGATTCTGAAATTTTTGAAACAAAAAATTTATACATGGCCATGAATTTTTAAAAACAAGCCAATAAGTCCAATAAATACAATAATACTATATTAAGTCCAACCATCAATGCGAGTCATAGCGATTGTATATCAACAATGTTATACTCCCTTCTATGTACTACAACACCGTTAGTCTTTCCTAATATAGTTCATAATGACCCCTGTAATTTGTCTTGTCAAGACAATCCTGTTATTACATTCAACCATAATATGCATAAACATAAATGTAAATAGGATAACAGAAACAAATAACTTTAATTATGCAAAGAAAAATGTCAATTATAGCACCCACTAAAACATGCATCACCATATCTTTTATTGCTTGCTCACAAGCCCCATTCTAAGAACATGTTCTTTAAACGTTTTACACCGTAAGGGTTTAGTAAATGGATCAGTAATCATCATAGTGGTGCTCAGATTTTTAATTGACACTTGTTGTTTCTGGACTCTTTCTCTAACCACCAAGTACTTTATCTCAATGTGCTTGGAACCACTAGAGTACTTGCCATTCTTAGAGGAAAAAACTGCTGCGATATTATCACAAAATATCTTCAGCGGCTTAGCAATTGAGTCGACCACACCAAGTCTTGAGATGAAATTCTGCAGCCATAAAGCTTGATTTGTGGCCTCAAAGCATGCCACAAATTCAGTTTCCATTGTAGATGATGTACTAAGTGATTGCTTTGCACTTTTCCAGAAATTGCCCCACCAGCTAACATGAATATAGATCCTGAAGTGGACTTCCTACTGTCGAGGCAATTTACAAAATCAGCATATGAATATCCTGTTACTTCAAGCTGATCTGATCTCTTATATGTGAGCATATAATCTTTTGTCCCCTGCAGATATCTCATTACTTTCTTTGCAGCTTTCCAATGTTCCATTCCTGGGTTACTCTGATATCTACCCAGCATTGCAATTGCAAAACCGATATCTGGTCTTGTACAGGTTTGAGCATATAATAGACTTCCTATTGCGCATCCGTAAGGAATATCTTTCATTTGATTCCTTTCTAAGTCATTTTTCGGGCACTGGTTTTGGCTAAACTTTTCACTTCTAGTAATAGGTGTATCATTGGCTGAGCAAAGCTGCATATTAAATCTCTCCAAGATACGATTAATATATCCTTTCTGAGACAAATCCCAATAATCCTTGAGATCTATCCTCGAATATCTCAATGCCAATAACATAAAGTTTGCCTCATTCATATCAACCATCTTAAAGTTCTTGTTGAGAAATATCTTGGTTTCGTGCAATAAACCAAGATCACTACTGGCAAGTAAAATATCATCCACATATAAGACCAATATAATAAACTTGCTCCCACTTATCTTCAATATATGCGCGATCAACAAATGCTTCTCCTTAAATCCAAGGATGTAATGGTATCATGAAACTTTATATACCATTGTCTGAAGCTTGTTTAAGGCCATAAATGGATTTCTTAAGTTTAAAAGCCCAACTTTCTTTTCCTTTTATATGAATCCTTCAGTTGTTCCATATAGATTTTCTCATCCGTATCCTCATTCGTAAATGCGCTTTCACATCTATCTGATGTAACTCAAGATCATAATAAGCTACTAGAGCCATAACGATTCTTAACGAGTCCTTTCTAGAAACCGGAGAGAAAGTCTCGTTATAGTCGATGTCTTCTTTCTGAGAAAAACCTTTGACCACAAGTCTAGCTTTATATCATTCGATATTGCATGTTGAGTCATGTTTTGTCTTAAAGACCCATTTACAACCGACTCTTTTACAATTATCAGGTAATTCAACGAGTTCCCAAACACCATTCTGGTCCATTGATTTTATCTCTTCTTTTAGTGCATCATACCATTTTTTAGAATCATTACCTTCTATAGCATGTGAAAATGAAAAGGGGTCTGCTTTTATTCCTATATCATAATCTGATTCTTGTAGATATACCACATAATCATCAGAAATGGCATGTTTCCTCTTCCTTTGAGACTTTCTCAATGTTGCCAATTGTGATTGTTCTACAAGACCATCAGCGGCGACATCAACAGCATGTGAGAGTTTATCAATGCTATTTTGTTGTTTACCCTCATCAATTCTTTCATTGATTTGAGGAACAACAATTTCTCGAATAGGAGATGATACAGGAGAATTAACCTGAATCTCTTCAATATCAAAATTAATCCTTCGAGATTTTTCACTCCCACTGATTTCGTCATTCTCTAGGAATCTTGCATTACCAGATTCTACTATCCTCGTACTATGATTAGGGCAATAAAATCTGTATCCCTTGGACTTTTCTGAATAACCAATAAAATATCCAGAAATAGTTCTTGGATCTAATTTCTTTTCATGTGGATTGAATACTCTTATCTCTGCAGGACATCCCCAAATATGTAAATGTCTCAAACTAGGCTTCCTACCGGTCCATAACTCAAATGGAGTTGATGGAACTGACTTACTAGGAACCCTGTTCAAGATGTACATAGCTGTCCTAAGAGCTTCACTCCACATTAAATCGGTAGAGATGAATAACTCATCATGCTCCTAACCATATCCATAAGAGTACGATTTCGCTTTTCAAAGAAACACCATTCTGTTGTGGCACACACCCTGTAAGGCATATTGAGCATAAATACCTCGTTGTTCTAGGAATCGGCAAAGGACAATATTCGACCGGATTCATCATATCTGCCATAAAATTCACTACTCTTGTCAGATCTGACAATTTTAACTTTTCTATCTAATTGTCTCTCGACCTCATTTATGTATACTTCAAGAGTATCAATGGGCTGAGACTTTATTTATTGGATAAATATAGCCATATCTGGACAGATCATCTATAAATGTGATGAAATACCTTTCTCCACTAAAACAAAGAATATGGAGTGGTCCACAGATATCAGTATGAATAATCTCAAGGAGTTCTTTGCTTCTTGTGGCATATTTCTTTATATGTTTAGTTTGCTTTCCCTTAATGCAATCTATACAAACATCAAAATCAGTGAAGTCTAAATCTTCCAAAATATTATTCTTCACTAATCTTTCAATTCTTTCCTTGGAGATATACCCCAATCGTCTATGCCATAGTGTAGAAGATCTTTCATTATTGAAACTACGTTTCAATCCAATAGTTGATTGCAGAGTCAATAATGTCTTTGCAAACTCAGGATTCAAATTAATTCTGTACAAACCATCACACAGAATTCCAAAACCAACTTTTATTGAATCATAAAATATACTGAGTTTACCATTACCAAAAGAAAGATAATATCCTAACTCATCAATTCTAGATAAAGAAACCAAATTTCTAGAAATAGTAGGAACATAACATGTGTCAATAAGATCCATCAAATGACCCGTCTCTAGGCGTAAGCGATAAGTTCCCACTGATACCACTTTTGCTTTGAGACGATTTCCCATGATGATGAATCTTTCATGTTCCTTTGGTTTCCGGATTGAAAGAAATCCCTGCATATTATTGGTAACATGAGTTGAAGCACCAGAATCAATCCACCAAGTGTTAGAAGAAACTTCTATAATGTTTGATTCAAAACAAACAAAGGTCGTATTTATAACTTTCTTTTCGAACTAAGTTTTGCGTTTAATGCAATCCTTCTTCATATGTCCTTTCTTGCTACAAAATGAGCACTTTACTATAAAAGCTTTCCTTTGATTAGTCTGTGTAGCATTTCTAGACCCGGTAAATTTCTTTGATGGATGACGCTTCCTTTTCTTGCTACCAACTCCTTGAGTAGTAGTCATGATATTGAATGAACTTTCCTGCCTTAATCTCAATTCTTCCTGAACACACATACTTGTTAACTCATTCAAATCTCACTTATCCTTATTTATATTATAGTAGATCTTGAATGGGCCAAACTGAGAAGGAAGAGAATTAAGAATAAACTGCATGAGAAAAGACTCATCAACATTCATACCCAATGCTTTCAGTTTTGCAGCTTTATCAACCATATTGAGGATATGATCCTGAATTCCTCGAGTGCTATCGTACTGAGCTGTAGTCAGTTCTTTCATTAATGTGCCGACTAATGACTTATCAGCAGATTTAAATCTGTCCTTAATAATCTTTAAATATTCATGTACGCTATTTGCAATCGGTAATAAAGTCTTTATGTTATTTGCAATCATCATTCTTATGAACATTAAACTGAGCCTGTCAGATCTTTGCCAAGCTTTCATTTCATTGACTTATTCCACAGTACTATTATCAGTCAAGTCTGCAGGCTTTTCAACAAACAATGTCAAATCAAGATCTAATACGCCTAGTGTGAATTGCACATGCTCTAACCATTCTGAATAATTTGATCCAGAGAGTATAGGGACACTAGAAGCATAAGAATGCATGAACGAAAATACCACTGTAAAATATAAAATAACATTAATGCTTTAAGTTCCAAAATATGATGAACTATTGATATCATCCACATTTCACCTTTGGGTGAAATATTGACATATCTAGTGTTCACTCTATGGAGGACTGACACCATCCTTGTGGAATAGTATTGTTACCTTTGGGTATACAACCCTAAACTGCAATAATATCCAAAACAGTATCATCCTGCCCCATCACATAATTATTTGAAGTAGATACTCCTTTGGGATTATCTAAATCTCCTAATTATGTGTGCCATTTTTGAATATTATTTTCTTAATATCATTTAGGACTAATTCTTTAATGTCATTTTATAAGTTATTGGTTTAGGTCACTTTGGTGGCTACAAGACCAATACAATAATATAAAATGTAACTTAAAATATCCTATAAATGACAAAACATTTTATTGTAATTCACATTCCAAAAGTCTACCATCCCAGGCTACTTTGGCAGCTACTGGTTAGATAAAACTTAAGGAGATAAATTACAAATAATATTTATCAAATTAATCTAATTCATTTCATGCTAAACAGTTCAATAATAAAATAATAACCATAATAATTATTGAACATTAATTAGCAAAAGAAAAACTCATATGATAATCATGATGACGTATAAATCATGTCTTTATGTGAAAGATAAATATTATTTCATAATTTCAATTATATACATGTGAATAACCAAAAACAATAATTGGATTTTAATTTATCACATGTAATCAATAAGTCATATGAGAAAAACTATAAAATGAACAATAATTTATAGTTTTTTTTCTTAATGGCAAAACTGTAATTTTTGCTTAATGGCAAAACTGTAATTTTATTTTTTTTAAGAAACCCTAATGGCAAAACTGTAATTTTGCTCAATGGCAAAACTGTAATTTTATCGAAAACTTCCAACGCCTCCTGTGAAGCTACCGCTGAAGCTGATCGCTCATGAGTCTGCATGCGCTAGCCGCCATGGTAGTGCTGAAATGCCAACGCGCGCTTACGCGATTACGCCAACGCTAACGCCGCATGATTCGGCGCTATCGCCAACGGCGCCCGCGCTGGCCAGTTCGCTTGCGCTTCGGCGGCTTCGCTCGCTGGCGCGCTGCGCGCTGCTCGCAGCTGCTCTGCCGCTGCTTTCGCCGCTGTTCAGCGCGTCGCTAGCGCTTACTGTGCGCTAGTGCTCACGCGGCGCTTCAGCGGCTTTGTTCTCGCGCCGCTAGTGCTCGTCGCGGCTACACTGCGCGCGTCTCACGCCAGCGTCAGCCCGTCAAGGCTGCGTCCCGCGACGGGGTTGTCGCCCTCGTCGCCAATCTGCGACTGGTTCTTTGCGGTGCGATCGTCAGCGACCCTTACGGCCATACATAGTGATGTTGGCAGCGGTGCTGAATAACGATCGTCACTGTTTCCTTAACATCGTCGGCAAGCAGGCGATACGACAATAAACCAAAATTGATAGGAATACCGATTTGATAGAATTCGGATCAAACATCGTAAATCAGAACAATAGTAGATCTAAAATTTTTGATTTAAAGAACGTAGGCTCTGATACCAATTGTAAGCATAAAAAACATCTTTAATCATGCTTCTGTAATTGTGGAAAACTTTAATCCTAGGATCGAAATCAAAACATGGATAGATCTGTATTTTTACGATACGTACCTTTTGATGTCATTCGCGCGAAAGAGGAAAGATCTCGATCTGAATATCTTCCTTTGATCCAACGCCTCTGTCAATCTACAAGGAGAACTAGGCTCCTCCTCCTCTCTTCCTATCCTTTCACAGGATCACTGTAATTGATGGCTTAGGGTGATTGAGAGGGAGACTGTAATCTCTCAATCTATGTCTATGAAATCTTTTCTTTTACGTAACTCTCATATGCATCTGTGTTGCTAATCTTTACGCAACTCTTAGATGCTTCTGTATTGATTCTGACACTTTAAGTCCCCTGATGTCCTGTCTATTTATAGACGAGAGTAGAGGGTCTAGGATAAATTATTAGGGGAGTTCCTTCTATCAAGGGTATCCCCTAAGGTATCATATCATAATATAGACTTCTTTTTTATTGATCGATACTGATATCAGAACCAATTATTATATCATATATCTTAGGCCACAAAATGTAACACTGCCATCACGATAGCACTTCAGCAGCTCAAAGGGTTTCTCGGCATCAAGAAGTTGAACACGGACATCGTTTCCGTCATGAGGTCCGTGTGGGGATCAGTCGAGCATGGGGTAAAGCTACTGCTTCTCTTTCAAGCTTTGCTCCTGCTTCCGCTTCTTGTCTCTGAGTTCATCCTTTCTGGCGGCGTTCGACTCCTTTCTGCAGTGGAATTGGCAGACGATGCTGATCGGATCAGCCTTCTTGGCTTTCCTTCTGGCTGCCAAATACATCGTGTGTGCACGCTCTTATCTCAGCTGAATCAATCTCGTCAACCAAGTAAGCCTTCTGACCAGCTTCGTTCACAGGGTAAGAAGAAGCAGCAGCAGCTCTTCTGGGTTCCAGCCATTGCTCCGTTGATCTCCGTCATCTTGGCCACCTTTTCGGTGTACATCACTCGCGCCGACAAGCATGGTGTTCAGATCGTAAGTCCCGCAGCTCGGAGATCTCTCCATTCCATCCCACAGTCGGTCTTTTACCGTCTGAATTTTGCCCAAAACCTTGATGAACCAAAAGGTGAAGAAAATAGAAAAAGGCATCAACCCATCGTCGGTCGATCAGATCCGCTTCGCCGGTTCGTTCGCTGCAAAAGGATTCCGGATCGGAGTGGTGGCCGGAATGGTGGCGTTGACGGTAACTAAGATGGATCTCTGATACTCGCCGAAGGAATGTTGTTCTAACATCTCTCTCTGAATCCATCAGGAAGCGGCAGCGATCGGAAGAACATTTGCGGCCATGAAGGACTACCAGTTGGATGGAAACAAGGAAATGGTGGCGCTCGGAACCATGAACATGCTCGGCTCCATGACATCTTGCTATGTAACCACAGGTACCAACGGCGTTGGAGGAGGAACAGAGCAAGAATCAAGCAGTCAGGGATCAGAGCGAGAAACCCTTTGAGATGGATGTGTTCATCTTCTAAATCTGCTGTGGCCGACTGTTGCGGTGATTACTCTCTTCGTTTTTGGGGCTCGCAGGTATCGATATCGCTGGCGAAGAAGATCCTGCTGCAAGTGACCAGGCCGAGGACTGCTTTGCTGGGGAATCTACCGGCGACGATGATATATCGGAACGTGGAACAGTACCCCGAGGCAATTAGGGTTCCCGGAGTGCTGATCGTGAGAGTTGACTCCGCAATCGACTTCTCCAACTCCAACTACGTCAAGGAAAGGTACCGTGTCCTGGCTCCCTCCTTTACGATCTGCTGCAGATCCGATGAGAAGATGAAATGGAATTGCTTAGAACCGCAACGCAGGATGCTGAGATGGCTGAGAGATGCGGAGGAGCAACAGAAAGCAAATGATCTGCCGAGAGTTGATTTCTTGATCATCGACATGTCACGTAATGAGTCGCACGCTGACCTCTCCGTCCGTCATCGGCGTCTCATCTCTGCCGTTCTTGAGCTGCTAATGACGCACGGAAGCTTTCTTCTGCCTGCAGCTGTTACGGACGCGGACACGAGTGGGATTCACGCGTTGAAAGAGTTGCACAAAAGCCTACAAAGGCGTGAAGTGCAGGTGGTAAAGCTTCGTGTTTGTTTGTTAGAGGTAATTAAAGAGCGGGATCGCGTGAGCTTACGGGATTGGTCGGGTGCGGATTCTGCAGCTTGGCATTGCGAATCCTGGGGCGGTGGTCGTCGAGAAGCTCCGTTTGGCTGAGTTCATCGAGCTCATAGGGCAGGACAAGCTGTTCCTCACGGTCGGAGAAGCTGTCATCGGTTGTGCACCCAAGGTAAGTGACGATGTGTGAAGCAGAGGGTATGGGAGTTCATGTCGCAGAGAGTAGAATAAAGTGGCGACCGCTGCTGTTACAGTTCATGTACTCATCAATTTTGTTAAGTGGTGAAGAAGACCACGAGAGAGAGAGAGAGAGCGAGAGCTTAGCTGCTCACAAACGTCCAGCTTCGATGAGCAGTCGAGAGCTTGTGTCTTCAATAATAACGTGCGGTGGAGAGAGAGAGAGAGAGAGAGAGAGAGAGAGAGAGAGAGAGAGAGAGAGGTTGCAATCGTGAGTTGAGCACTAATAGTAAACTCACTTCATGACCATCACTAAACAGCAGCAACTTCTTCATCAATTTCTTTTGCAGAAAAAAGAACCTTTTTAGGTCTTTGAAGAGAAATAAAAAAATAAAAAATTCTTTTTGACTAGAGATAAATTTATGGAACCAACCAAATTGGATCCTTCAGAATTATGTTCAACTCACAATTAATTCCCATCACTAAACAGTGGCAACAACTGATCTTTGAGCAAGTCATGACTGCAGATATCTCTTATTACCGAATAATGAGCAATACAATGTAACATTATTACTTACAAGTAGAGGATTGGCACTAAATATATGTACTGTTCTACATCGGCATAGACTGTATATAACACGGTTAAAGAAAAAAAAAAGAATCTTCTCAATCTCCGACAAAAGTGTCGGTGAGCCGTGAGTCTCTTGTATATCCATTCTGTCGATGAGGGCAACTCTTGGGTGTGGATTTTATTTTCTCTAAGAACACACTAGATATAACAACAGTAACCCAATCTTAATATATCAATCAAGAACTTTTCTGATCTCCACAACCATATGCGCCCTACTAGATGAATCCATCTGCATAATTATTGACCAGCTTATCTGGTTTAAAGAGCTGGTAATAATATCTCGAGCAGCATTATTAAAGAAAACTACACTTAACATAAGTATCTAAACCGAAAGGAACTTTGAGTGATTTCGATAAGAAACTTCTAATGAAAAAGAAATGCAAGACGATAGGTGTTTTTTCCCATTTTTGATGTCTGGAAAATTTAAAGGTGAATTTTAAAGATAATAATCCCAAATGTAAAATGAATAAGAGGGACCATACCTTGCTGAGAACAGCAGCAAGACACTGGGGCAAAACTTTCAAATCGGAAGCCGATTCACCAAGATCCATGAGTTGTTAGAATACTTTTTGGACCTTTATTTCTGAGAGGTACTTCTCATAGTTTTGAGGATCATCTTTCCGAGAGAAGAAATCATGACCGTCATCCCACGTAGCGTTACCCGCTCCAACTTTTTCAGAAGCCAAAAACCACTTTTTGAGCAATTCAATAGCTGACATATGTAACAACTGCTCCCCGGCAGCATGTCTGACAATTCTTACGAGTGATCCTTCTGAGACTCTCCTGCGCAGCCTTTTGTAGAAGAAAGAACGAGAACCCTCCCGGTCCATGACCTTCTTGATCACCCCCTTAGCAGCCATCCTGAGAGAAGTATCATGCAACTCAGCAAACTGTGTGGCTATTTGAGTATAGGTAGGTAACAGTTTCTTCTCCCGAGTCATTATGCTCCTGCGAAGGGCTTCCGCATCTCCAGAGACTATACGATCCCTGACATCCTGAAGCTTTGCTTTCAAGCCGACAATCTCATGGTCAAGCCTACCCATGCACTCGATGAGGTCCTCTGTCCTGAATTTAACCACCTGCCATCGTTTCCACAAATTCCACAAATAGCAGCACGGGGATCTCATGAATTCTCAGGGAGATACTCTACTGGTCTCTTGGGTGGATCCAATGATCTCAATATGGGAAGTGGGCCACCTATGTAAGAAGGAACATAGCTAAGCCATCTCAAAATGGCTGAAGTGCCCTCAAGATCATCAGATACAGATAGATGAATGACCCCATTTGTTGCCATGATCTTTGGGCCACGCAGTTGCATCTGAGAGCTCTATACTTCACATCCAAGAAGCTTGTTCAGTGTCGAAAAAACAGTAAGAATTATAGGCTGACCAAGCCACTGAATGCACCTCATGCCAAGCCGAGCAAGATAAGCTCCAATACCAACAGTTCATCCTGTTATGTAAGTAAGAGTGAATATCTCATTATATGCCTTCGAATAAACACCAACAATGCCACCACTTCCTGATGGGTTCTCAACTCCCAAGTCATCTGCTTTTCCTACTATAGTGTCTATGACCCATCTGATCTCACCATTTTCCAGTTTCAGTTCATGAGCGACAACAGATGAGCCGATGTGTTTATAGTCTTCTGGAGACAGATAAATGCACTGAAAGCCATCAGACCACCCTACCCTAAAGCAAGATTTTACTTCTTGAGCTGCTTCAATCCTAGCACCAGAAATTGTTGCCAGATAGATTAAAGGGAGCTTCTTATCACAAGCCAAATTGGTCACTGCATGAAAGAATGCATCTTCTTTTGGACTAAATGAACCAACTAGGTCACATCATTTGCCACAACTACAATCTTCCTCCCACCACGGAATTCTGGTGTGGACATCTCCATTAACCAGGCTACCATGCCAATGTCATTGAGACCAGAAGACTGGCTCACGGGAACTAGAGGAGTTCCCCAAGCTCCATGACTGTCCGCAAACATCAGTTCTGTAAATTTGAACATATCATTGTTATCATTCATTCTAGTACCAGCAGAAGCATAAGATGCCCATGACCGTCGAAGTGCGGTCTCAAAGGCCTGCATACATGTTAGATCACCTTTAGAATAATAGACAAAAATTTTAACATCATACACCGCAAAAGCTGCCTGATTTTAATTTACTATGTAATGGGAAATTTTACCAATGGGAAATCATAACAGTAAGTCGTATTGTTCTTCCTTGCCGTCAAACGCTTTTTATCAATGGACCCCAGCGGCCGATACTGAGCATTCGATGGGACCATGGAGAGGACCATTTACATGGGTGGCAGAATGGTAAACCATTACATGTGAATTGCTATCCTCCACTTCTCAATAGATCTAGAATAAAATGAAGTCAATTGTTTATTTTCAAATGGACTGACAAAAATAAAAAACTTGATTAATTCAATAGGTTGCATAATAAAAATGTGTTAACTGCAAACTATTTTTCCATGACTTTGCAATATATACCCTATTCGACTAGCCATGTGACATTTAATGTGGTAGACTTACATGAACTATGCAAGTATGACCAGTAACATTGGTCACAACAACTCTCCAGGCAGTGAGCCCATTAGAATTCAGCCAGAGCTTCACTTCCCACTCAGACTGCCAGACGGTGCATACGAACACCAACCAGTTCGTGGATCTTGAGAACCATTTCTTTTAAGATCATAGAAACAGTAGTTTCATATTGACTAGAACAATCTACATCTGTCATCCTGAAAAAGATCAAAAAATTATTATCTAATCTCACTAAATTTACTTCCACATTGGATAAGACTTAACTGGGCATCTGATAAGTAACAGAAGAAGGTAATGATGGAAAAATTATTACCCAACTTCTTGCAAAGGAAAACTAAGAAAGAAACAATCTAGATAACTATGTGTAGAAGTAGAACTAACCTTGAAGGTGGTAAAAGATCAGGAAATTGTTGCTCCCGCAGTATGCAAATGTACATATGAGAATGATCAGATCTGACAGTCGTGTTATGGACATGTAACTCCAACTCTTCTAGAGCGACCATTAGTGACCTCAATATACTAACAGATGTAAAGGACAAAGAAGGCCAGACACAATTTATTTCTATATCAAGAGCTTGGCTTGGTACAAAGCCATTAGTAGTGCTTGGTTGTCTAAGGAGCGTTTGGAGAAACATCCGCTGGATATTGATGGTACTATCTAGCACAGTGTACAGATGCCACTGACGATCCCTTGATGGAGTATGCCGTAAGTTTCTATATCCTTTCAGCTTTTCCTAAAATGTACAAAGGAGAAAATTATGCTCAACAACGAAGATAAGAATATAAGATGAAAAAAAATCATGAACATCAGTTTGAGAATATAGTCACAAACCAATTCAAGAAATGTAGAGAGAGGAGGTTCGAGGTGATGCAGTAGAGGTTCTTCCTCATAATGCATCTTTTCAGCTGTCCAGCAGCAGGAGTGGCGCATCGGTGCTCGTCCTTCATCTCTCTGTATGATACAGCTAATGTTCCTGACCCCTGCATTTTGAAGATCAGAGCTTAAAGTATTCTCTTTCAAAATCTTTGCCAGTTTATTTATCCTTTCCAGGGCCTGGTCTTCATCACCACTGCAAAAAGTTCAACATAATTATCAACCGATGTAACTTATGTTAACTTCTCTTTAGTATTTGACCCTGCAGAGAAGCATACCTATCCTGAAGCATACTCATTTGGTTACTAATGCCTACCAAAGCCACATGAAACATATTGCCTTTACCAGCACGCTCAGGGATCCCATTTGGGATCATTTCATGACCAATAACAGCATTCATATGTTGAGCTGTCTCTCTCAAAGCAGTGCTAATTGCTGCAGGAAGAAGCTGAAGAGATTTACTGATAACCATTGCCCCACATCTCCTTTCATAGTGTTTCTCTGGATCCCATTTGGGATCATTTCATGGCCAATAACAGCATTCATATGTTGAGCAGTCTCTCTCAAAGCAGTGCTAATTGCTGCAGGAAGAAGCTGAAGAGATTTACCGATAACCATTGCCCCCCATCCCCTTTCATAGTGTTTCTCTACCAATGACTCATAATTCGATGGATCTTGAGACTCGTTTTCTTCTCATTGTGTTCTTGAGAAAATTCCCATGATGCTATCAGACCAGATTGGTGCCACTGCACCCAAACGCTTTCTTTCATGAGGTAGGGCTGCAAAAAGAGTCTACTACTAAAATATAGGATCAAGAGTGTTTAGGTGTAACCATTTGAATTATCCAAATAATTGTTAGTTAATCAGTTCAGAATTACCTGGTACAATCTACGAATATACGTCTCTACAACCCTCCTCTGAAGGGTGGGATCAGTATGATCAAAGAAAACTATGAGGGCATCCTCAACAGCTAATGGAGCATCGACCAGAGCCTCCATCCTCTCTTTGATAGCACTCTTCCTCCTGGGGGTAGATAGACATTCTCGTTCTTCAGTAAACATTTCAAGTTCAGATAGGCTTCTGGCAATGCTCGTACGTAATTCACTCAGTTTAGTTTGCTCAAGAAGTTGGCTTGCTTTCAGTGCCAACTGCAGTAATCAAAATTTATTAAAAACACAAGAATTAGGGAAAAGGATCCTTCAAGCTGAACAGTAAAATGTTTAACACAATTTCAGATATAAATAGAGACTATAGACCTCAGAATAAATTGTATGGTTAAGAGCAGAGAAACGAATCAGTATATCGTGGTAGGCAGCAGGGGTCGTGTAAACCATTGCTTCAATGAGCTGCAGTATCAGCTTGTTTTTACTCCTAACACCCTACAGTGCAGCAGTTATATCACATCATCATTATATATAATATTTGTTAAGTATTCTCTTTGTATCAAAAAATAAGACCTAGACAAAACCAGACTCTCAGACCAGAAAGTAGCAATTTCAGGAACAGCACCGCCAATCACACCTGATGAGATAATACTATGTCCACAATCTTGAGAAGATCCTTCTTGTGTTGAAGCTGGAGGCGTTCTATGACGTCAGCCTGTACGAAGCAAAAAAAATCAAACAATTTCCATGGAGAAAAGTTACCAAAAGGATCCTAATTGATAGTTGACAGCCAGCTACTTTGAAGGCTAATGTGTACCTATAGCCTATAGGAGTTTGGTATCAAGGGCATGATATTTGGTAATGACATCATGAATAATTAATGACATAACAAAATTTATCATCTGATAGCACAATTACCTGAATGCTATCACTGAAGAGTTCCTCGACAGATGGATACTCCTAAAAGAGACTGTACAATAACACAAGCATGGCTTTCTCTGCCACCCTCATGTGACTTCACAAGACTCATCAGAGGCTCCACAAGCCTCTCCTGTGTGGCCTTTTCTTCTCAGTACAGGATGAGAGATGACTCTGCAAGAAACCCAATAAAATGTAAGTCTTTTCGAAATACACAGGAAGTTAATGGAAAATTTGCTTAAGATGCCTGACCTCAAGAACTCCCTGCAATAACCTGGCAGGAAAGTCCATATTCTTCTCAAAAGTTGATGTTGCCTCATACTCCTTATATTTCATGTCCAACTATATTGGAAGTAAACATATATTACCACAGTGAAACATTCAGATAGTCTTAAAGAATTCAGGAAGGCAACAATAGAGGGGTTACACATATTTTACATCAACTAAGGAACTACAGACCTCATTTCTGGGATTTTTTAGTAGACATGCACCCAGTATGGACATGCACCCAGTATGGACATGCTTTCCTGCCACTGTAGGAAAGGGAGCTCTGGACTGTCTAGACAATGCAGAAGATCTTGAACAACCTGATCAGTAATGAAAATTAATATAATTAATACAAAATGCAAAATCTCAGAAAAACAGGGATTCTGGACTAAGGCAGAGACATTAAATTGAAGTAAATTGTATTGATCTTTCACAAAATTGCATTGTGTTAAGAAATTAAGAATTTATGGTTTGCACTTTTAATATGACAACAAATGAGTGCTTTCAGCCAAAAACAACTAATTCCTTCATTGTCATGTAGAAAAAGATTTTTTGCACCTGAATTCTGATGCTGGCAAAATATTTTAGGATAAATTTATGCCAAAACAGTATGGTGAATGATATTGCTTTCTATATCCCAAAATTGTCTAAAAAATTAACTATGAGACTATACAACACATTTTAAAAAAAAAACATATGAATAACATTGGATCTTATTCATCTCCATGCTCCATTTGATAAAACACATCATGCAAAAAACTGATTCTAATTGCTATGGTAAATGGAGACCAGAGTGTTCAAGTGTATATTAACCAGGCAAGACCCAGATTAATAACTGAACTCTTTCTTGAATGACCAAACGTAGACAGAAATAAACTGTTCAAAAGTTTTTGCAGCTTACTTCATTGATATTATGCTCATATCCTGCAAGAATCATTCATGCAGCATTTGAATTTGCAGGCACATCTTTGGTGAATTTTGCCTGAAACTGCAGTAGGAGGCCCAAGTTCAGGGAATCTGCCATGAAATGGTTCGGCTCTTCTCACAGCAGATGGGCCATCCAGATCAAGCCGTGCTATAAGGTCACCTGCCTGGAACAAGTCGTTACATTGGCTATGTTACAAGGATTAAGAATGTACATAAATTAAAGAGCAAGTCTCCATAAGATAATTGACCTGCATTGCCTGGCCCTCAGACATCACAAAATGGATAACTCCAGATGCAGGCAATAGCAGCGGCATGCACATCTTCATAACCTCAACCTCAGCATATGGTGTGTCAGTATCAACATGAGCACCATCAGAAACCAAGAAGCGAAGCAGTTTGCATGGTGTCTCAGCTACCAATTTTGATGGATCATGGTCATTCTGAAATGAGAGTACCTTTCTTAATTAATGCTTATACACAACTGAGCAACAATGTAACTTTCCAGTAAAAGAGAAAATGTAATTAACATAGAATTTGAATAACTTGGTTGAGATTGACTTCCTAAGTTTACATAGATCCACTATGACACTCATTTTTATCAAATAATAACATATATATATATATATGTGTGTGTGTGTGTGTGTGTGTGTGTGTGTGTGTGTGTGTGCAGAGAAATGAGAACCGATAGAACAAACAGAAAACACTGAAATTGGCATCTTTGACAAGTTAAGCCCTCAAGAAATTTCAAATTATAGAGTTTCACAATCTATACAGATCATTTGTAGGTTCAATCAAAGCTACATGTGCTGTACAGGACCAAGGATTTAAATCACGGTCTGATACTGGTTCCAACTTCCAATAACATGCTGGACTGGTGTGGCATCGGTAAACTGTACAGTATACTGAACTATTACGTCCAAATTGATTGAATAAAATAACAAAAAATTAAATGAATCACGTTGTAGAGATAGAAAGATAATGCTCTCTTATGGTACTTGTTCATACTGGTATTTGGCTGGTCTGATTGTGATTTGAAGCCTTGTACAGGATTAGATATAATATTAAATGAAGATTTTTATAGTCAAAAGGAACACTCTGGATATAAAGGGGATTAATTCAGAAATCAAAGGCACTAAAAACAGAGGAAAGAATGATTAAACATGATAACATCTGTTTCTAAGTAAAAATTCCATGAATTTAGAAATTGATAATGCAAAGCATACTGGACAAAATACGGATAAGAAATGAAAAAAAAAACTACTTACCATTTGAGAAAAGCAGAATTCTAATGAGGCTGTCCATCACGTAGTGATTTGTTTTTACCATGAACCAAAGCAACTTAATCCTGAAGCTATTTAACTAATGACTGTATTTAAAAATATAGTTTATAAGCTCCATTAAAAGCCTTTCTATACCAGTAACATCTATTTGATATTGGTAATTACGCCAAGGTTTTAAAAAGTACCGCTCGAGTAAATGGCAAGTAAACAAGCATAAAGGACATAATTATTCTACCTGGCAGTTTCAAAGAAACAAAGATGAGAAATGCATAACACTGTAGTTCTGTACCTGTAATAAACAAGTCCTTCCATCAATAAGAAGGCGAGTTCCAGCAGCCTCTTCTTCAGCATATATTACATGAATGTTTCCATTTAACTGAGAGTTTAATTAAATTCAGATATAATAGTCAGACAAGTGGCCATTATAAACCATCAAAATGAGCCTAGTCATCATCAATATAGTTAATCTGCAGCTAGGGGTAGGTAAAAACTTGAAATTGGCAGAGAAAGTTGGTTTTGATATTGCACTCTTATAATTGCAAGAGGCTTTAGTAAAAGGTTAGAAGCATGTTCCACAATATATCTCAAACAAATCATGTTATATTAGTTGAATAACACATGATTGCAGTTGATACTATTGATATCTTTCCTACAAGTGAACTTCTATTCAATTTTACAGATGCATTTAAAAGAGTGACAGATTTTACTCATCTGAAGCCAATAATGACTAGTCTCAACATTAGTTACTTCAGCTGATAACAAAATAAGTGCAAAACACTCTTGTTGGATTTGTTAAGTGTCTATATTTTGGTTAAACTGTTAAAGTTTAGACCGCCACACTGTACTGGAATTTTAGGATATCATTTTTGTGCATCTGACTACATACATCATATTTTGTTTCCCGCCATGGACTAAATCACTAGAGCTGAAGTTTATTTCCTTCTACCTGTGTCTCATCAATAATCCTTGTTATACCTGTAGCATATTAGTTACCTAAAACCTTAAAAGGAATAAGTCCTCATTTTTCCTTAAGCACAAAAGAAGATTCTCAATCATTCACATTTATGTGTTAAGCCAACATATGCCCAAAAGAGCATTAAAAAAAGAAGACAACGCAGAGAAAATTTCAGGTCCAATTCTTCCCTTAGTCAATCACTCGCAGGGTATCAAGGGGGTGGATTTGAAGGACAAAAGGCAGCTGACTGAATAAGGTCTGAAGTTCAGTGGATTTGGTAATGATGAAAGTTGGATAAACAAAGCTTACAAGAGTATATGAGACTTAAACAGTGTATTATAGTAATACAAACAAAGCCCTCTGAATTTCCAAATCATAACTGGCACAGATTTGTTCAAAACTGCTGACCAAGTTGTCAAATTTACAGATCTGGATTAGCTAGATTTTCAATTAGGAAAAACAACTGGAGCCAGTTTACTCCATGTATGTTCCAGTGATCTATCATATATCATTGATATTAGAGACAGAAGTGTTCGAACCATTCCCCCTTCATTTGGTGGTGACAAGGGGAAGCAAAATACTTTGTTACTTGATGAGCAGCCATGAAACTGTTCAAAAAAGAAAAGAGCAAGGGAATCTCAGCGAACAGCATCTTGTAAGATGGTACCATTGCTACACTTTGGTAGACTATATACAAGAAGAGTATCCATGGATGGAAAATTAACCTTATCTTATTAAGATATTTGAGGTGGATAACAAGCACAACTGAAGTGTAGAGTAGTGTCACATACAGGAAAAGAAAAACAGAGTTATTGCCTGCATTAGAAGACCACCATCACACAAGGTATGAATTTCTGCTTCGACCTCTGATCCATTCATCCTTAACTTGTAGCTACCAGGACCACCCCTCACCATAAAGACATATTGAGCATATGGCAAAAGGTAGGTACAATACCGTGTATTTGCTCCCTTCTATATTCAAACTAACACCAGAGCTGACAAGTGATATGTGCTGCAATAATACTTGCCAGATCAATAAATTCCTTTGTTTAACAAAGAAGAGTTATCATCCAGGTCATAGAAGCTGTTGTAGGATATAGACAAATTACCTTAGGTGGGATTTGACCTTTTCCAAGATAACCAACATATTCTGAAACAATAGCTGCACTGCTAGCAGATGCTTTCTTAGGTTTTGAGAACAAGAGAGACAGAGAGGAAATGAATAATAAAAACTTTATTCAATGTACAAAAGCTAAAGTGCTAAGGTAAGATCAGGTCTTACATAAAGAGCCCCTCCAACAACCGAAAGGTAACAGGGAGGTCTCTCAGCTCTGACCCTCATAGCAATTCTACTATCCAGCCAACCTGTATGGATTTTGTTGTCTCTGTATTCTGAAGCCTGCAATTGCAAGGACAAGAAATGAAAACAAAGATTTCACAGTTGGATTGGAGAAAGTTAAAGCCTATATAGCCTACATTTAAGAGATCTATGGTGTAATCAACATTTGTGTGTATTTCCCCCCAGATTTGGATCTCTTTTAGACCAAGAACCATATTAGCTATCGCCAAAGCTCTAGACTCTCCAAATGCAAAAAGATGCCCTAAGATAACATGAAGAGTTTAAACAGAAGAATTTCCAAAAATTTCGAGAGCAACTTGAAGACTAGTTCATTTTTATCAGCATACCAAATTGAGAATCAGAGAACTCATGAATGCCACCTCCAGACTACAAATGACATAAATGATCAAGTCATTGCAAGGAAGTTGGCACTTTAAGAATGAGATGATGAACCGTCAGCAGCAGTACTTACAATTCATCAAGTATTAATCTACTAAACAGGACATTATTACTTGATACTAATTAGTAGAAAATTAAATCTGCAATATAAACAAAAGCTGTTATCATGATCAGCCTTAAATAAAAGATTTTATGTCCATTTGTGTGAAGCATAAACAATGTAATGTTTACATTTCCTGGTAAGAGACAAATATATATTTCATTTCTACTGTAGATGCAACCAAATCCACCATTGCTTGAAGGGCATACCTTAATGGAGAAGTAGGCCCAAAAGTTAGGCTTGCTCTTAAAACTTAATTCCTGCATTTGTCCAGTTTAAAAAACAAGCAGAGTTTTTATACATCTTCTACAGGACTATTTACCACATTCTACAACTGTCACCTGCACTTTCCCACTAGTAGGCTTGAAGCCATCATCCGGATCCTCCCTAGCAACACAAACAGCTACACAATGACCTTTAGGCCAAACAGACTTGGCTTTGTCAAAGTCAAAAGGAGATGCAAAAAGAGACATTTTCTTCCAGACAACATAACCTCCACCATAATCCATTCCATAAAAGTGCCTGATTTCTAGATACCCAAGCACACATTTTGCCATGAGAACCCTAGACAGCATAAACAACTGATAGCGTGTCAATCATCTGCCTTATGAAGTCTATGTACCTGGAATTTGCCAAAGAGGTATTCCCATTCCTACTGCAACCTGAGCTGCCGGCAAGTTTGCTTCAGCAATCCACTCAGTTACAGGATGTTCAATGTACAAAAGAATAAAAAGGAGATGTTGAGAAAGAATGTGAATGAATTAACTGCAGCATCTGCTGACTATGAACAGAACACAAACCTGTAATCGTGGATTGATCTCTAGAAAGTAGTATTCACCAGTTTCCATGCTGTAAAGATACTCAACGGTAGCAGCACCAACATAACATACACACTTTGCAAGCCTCCTAGCAGCCTGCTCAAGCTGTTTTACTGTCTCGGGAGGGGCTACTGTGATTGGACCTTCCTCAATGATCTGTTGGCCATTGAGTTAACTATTAATGGATTCACAAAGTTATAATAAAATTTGAACAGAAGAGAGCACAAAGAAAGAGATGAAAAGATGGAGCACTAAGAACTAATATCATTATCAATATTTATTGGTGACTAATCTATTAATATGTTTATGAAACATTTTACATAATTTGAAGGGAAGTAATACCCTAGAGACAATTTGGACTTTTGCCTTTGAAGGAAACTAAGTAAAGAGTAATGGCTGGAACATAATTAAATTAAGTAAAGATGGAGCACAACATTAAGTAAAAATGAGTAGATACAGAAGTCACTAAATTTTTTCCTGCAAATTGGATTAGATTTTAATGGATATAATTAAAAAATTGAAAGCGTCAGAATATATGTTCTGAAAACTTCACAAAACAACAAACAGTGAATTTGAATTTTGCAGAAAGCTTGCCTTTTGGTGTCTTCTTTGAACACTACAATCTCGACTATGCAAAGCAGCCACATTTCCATATAGGTCACAGAGTAATTGAACTTCTAAATGTCGGCTCTACAGGAGACAAAAGTTCAAACATGCTTGATTAGAAAATGCATCTTAATGGAGTAGCAGAAGAATATATTCTCATGTCAGGTAAACAAGATCTTCGTCTAACTGTCTTAAGTTTATAATATACAACAATAAACAAGAAGCTACTAAAATGTAAGTTCACCATGAAAATTATATATTATTTTCTGTCAGTTAATCATGTGAAAGTAAACCTTAACAGATCAACTTCCAATTTTCCCCAGCATGTAATTTATTTTTATCAATAGAATAACATATGTGGCCTGAATTTAAAAATAAGAAGTATGTACTTCATGACATGGGGCACAAATTTTCTGCCATGTCCCATGTTAATAACCTGCAGGCATGATAGAACATGGTATCTGTGCAGCTGGCACTAGCCAGAAGTATGCAAGACAGTGTCGAAAAAACCCCTGGTGCCACACTGACACCAATGTGCATATCACAGTAGAATAGTAAAACGTGCCAAAAACTTTCCCAACTCCATGAATCTCAAGACCATGCTTCATGATGACTTAGTGTAAGGCATCTAATGTCAAAGTAGAAGGGAATTGATTCTCAAATTTAAGAAATCAAGCAATGTCTCACCTGTGATGCTACCTTCATTATGAATATTGGAGATCCTGGAACTTCACCTTGCACTTTGTTTGAACAAAGCTCTAACTTCATCATCATTATGAACCTACATGAATTAAGTGATACTTAGTGACATAGAAAATCCACTCTTCAGTCTTCACAAATGTGGACAACAATTTTTCCTCAGAAATTTTAATAGAAACAATAAGAGAAGATTTAATTGTTGTTAGTATGAGTAGTGATGTTGCCCTCAAAGAATCTGAGTGGTGGAAAAAGATTAATGTATTTGACCATAAATAATTAGGAACTTGCTTCTTGTTGTAGAAATCATAAGACTTCAAAATTCTAGTGAAGCAAGAAGGCGTGTGCACTTAATTTAATCCTTCTTTTGGCAAATCACTTGGAACCCATTTTAATGACAAATCAACAGGTCAATCACATTTATCATATTTTGCTCTTAAAACATACTCTATTAAATGTTAAATTAACAACACAATGGGCAAATTGAAAAACATAAAGTTGCTGTTCATGAATAGCAACCAGACCTTCCTTATCCCTTTACCACTACCACCCCAAGATGCCTTGATCATAACTGGGAAACCAACAACCTGACAGCTAGCAACCGCTTCTTCTGTTGTATACACACAAGCTTCCCTATATATTTCCTCTGGAATTGAATCCAAACAACTCTCTGGTGGTATTCTGACCTGGAAACCAGTTTATTATTACAGTGACTATATTATAAAAGAAGGAAATAAACAATGTAGAAATTGAGTAGCATATAACACTCACATGTGAGCCACTCCAGGGAAGTGTTGGTACTCCAGCTGCTTGAGCAATCAAAGAAGAACCAATTTTATCACCTAGTGCTGCCATTGGTGCAGCTGGAGGCCCAAGAAATATTATTCCCTTCGCATTCAGTGCATCTGGAAACTCAGGGTTCTCAGAAGCATGACCCCATCCAGGCCACACAGCAGAAACATGGGTTATCTCTGCCAACTGCCATGCTTTCAAGTGTTATTTTAATAATTGTCAAAAAAAAAAAAAAGACACATACGGACTGCTCATTAGTTCAAATTATTAATCGCAAATAAGTAATCACAAAACAAAATATAATTGAGGCCAACCTCGACAATGAGTTGGACATTAGCATAATTATTGTCATTGGTTCCACCAGGAACTTCAACAAATTGATCAGCAATTCTAATGTGCTCTGCATTAATTTTTAAGTCTTCAGGAGTTGCCATAGCTACCAAAAGAATTGCTTTTTCAGTTTCAAATGTTGCATAAGCCCATGTTCTGATACTTCGCATGAACTTGACTGCTGCCATTCCATTATGTGCAATCAATATACTGCAGATAGGAGTCTTTCCACCAAGAGCTTTGCAGAAATCATTTCAGAGAGCGTAGTGGCATGTCTGACTTGAAATGTTCCATTTACAAGCCCATTCATCTGTGGAGCTTCTATCATAATCGGTCCCATTTGTGGTTCAGACATGCTGCAGAGTCGAATGATAGAGCACTGAGTTGACGACTGTGTATCCAAGGCTTTGGATCATTATATAAAACATAATTGCTTGAAATACATAATTACAAAATAGATCAACAGGCATTTGAAAGTACCTCATATCAATGCTTACAAATTTCAGGGTTTTGTTCTCGAAGTTCAGATATGATTCTATACTAATTTAAGCTTCCCTGCACAGATCGTGAGCGAGCTTTGTGAATGGCCATCTCATGTAAAAGTAAATATGTGATCTGCTTAAATTCTTCAATCTCGATTAACAGAGTTTTCAAGAAGAAGAAACCAGCAAGGACATATAATGAATCATTTAGTTACAAATGTCAGTGTGCTCGCTACAGTAATCATTTCTAATAGTGAATTTAATTTGCCATATCTCAGCATTAATTTAGAACCATAAAAGAATGCAACGACTTTGTGACGCTTAATCTAACTAGGCGACAATTAAAAAGGATCCATTTGTCAGAAAAAATACATGGGATAATATAGTTTGGACCAAAAACAAATCAGACGAGCAACACGAACAATTAATCAATCATGAGCTTTTGAAACATAAACGAAGTCAAGAATAAGAATCTCAGTAGCTAAATTGCAACAACTTCGTACAAAAAAGAAAACGATTCAGTGACACCAAACTATGACATTTAATCATAGAAGAAAGTAGCTCCCCATACTTTTGAGAATTATATAGGAAATAAACAACTAAAAAATACCATTTACATCTCCATAGTAAGATAAATTGCCTACCATCTGCAGTACATTTAAATCATCACAAAAGCAGTCAAAAACACACAATGATCCCGTATAAAAGAAATTATAAGATATCAAATACAACTTAAGTCTATCCTTCTGATCAGTGGTCGACGAGGCACTGGAAAGAGCACCTGGATAGAAACCGATTAAATAGCAACTTAAAACATTAGATGCAGCAAATCGTACCAAATAACGATGCAAGATTGGTATAACAAGCTTACGCTCCTTCAAAGCTCAGTAAGAAAACAGAGGAGGGTGTCAACTTTGATAATAGAACGCAAGAAAGAACGAAAATTTCAGCGAGGGAACCAAGGAAGGTGAATTTTGGCTCACAAAAAGCACACACGGAGCCACGAACAACAGCGACGCAAAAAGAGGGTAAATTTGGGTAATTCATATCGTGGGTGGGCACGGAGGGGGCAAGATCCCCACGATTGAGGCGGGCCGAGAGCACTGCTAGGAGCACATTCGCCAAGACGGCAAATATCCGAGAAATAACGAAGACAAAAAAAACGCGAATGGGGGCGACGGAGGAGAGAGAGAAGGGTTCGGAACGCTTTAAATGGGTATGAGAAAGACCACGTGACGTGGACACCCGCCCGCTTCCTCCGCCGCCTCCTCCCGGTCTCGCTCGAGGTAGCTCCTTCAAATCCCTCCATTTTGTCCACAGTTGCCACCTTTTCCACTCGGAAGAACCAAGATTCCCCGCAACACACAATAAGAGGAAAAAATCGATTCGATTCCCGTCAAAAGCCACGAGTCATGGCTTTCCTTCTCACCTTCTTGGCTCCTGCTTATTTTCCCCCATTTTCTATCCTCGTCTCTGATGTGACGAGGGACGACGAGGTTGGTGACGTCCTGCGCGCGACCTCGTGGGATTCTTGACCGGGAGTCGGGTCGCGTCGATCACCAACTCTTCCCCTCCGTGACCGCCCTCTTGCCGTCAGCGCAAGGAGTGACATGTTGAAAGCATGATCTGAGCGATTAGGATTCCGTTCGTCGTTCACGCGTCGGTTTAGTGGCATCCAAACGCATCCACCGTTGACAAGCCTCCCGGCTTACCTGCCTTGCGACCGGACACGGACAGGCCCCCACAAGTGGGCACACAGAACGGTCAACTGATACGAGATTTCATTGACTTCCTAACTGATCATTAATCAGGTCCTTTCTATTATTTTCTTATTCCTTTTGTAATAGAGTGACAACGAGTGAAAAGAGAAGAGGGGAAATAAGTGGGAATTGGACTCCGTTTTGGCTCATATGCTTCCCGGAGTTAGTTTGGGTTGGTGTTACACGTGGCTCCAAAATAAGAAGCGCGAACCCGCGGCAGGTGGCTCACGCCCAGCCGCAACGGTGTGGGCCCCTTGGCCTACTAGCACGTGGCGGATCATCTTGTGAACCGACGTGTTCGAAAGCTGTTTGGTGAGAAGTTGACTTACATGACCAGCCCCAAAGTCACAACCACAGGAGAATGATGCACTTGCATTGGTAAGTCGAAATTTCTGCCTTTGAGGTGGGTTCATGGCGTGACAAAAGTTTCCCGCAACCCACCAAATCATAAACAAAATATCAAGGATATGTAACATTATGCCACCAATAAAAATGTCCAAGGTGGATGATTTGCAAAAATGAAAAGAAACAATTGTTGGTAATTTTATAAAGAGGTCATGTTGCTCGAGGCTCGTCCTCTACTAGCAAACTCCAGTCAAATAATATAGATGTCAACAATGATAATAGCAAACATGTCCATAAATTGCATCTTAACTATTAAGTACCAAAATCAACTGTAAAACCCCGATTCAAGCATTTATATTTACATTTATACACATCTCAAATCAGATTAATGAGTCCTCTAAACCCACTTAAGCCAATCACATGTGTAAATAATAGAAGTTGACCTGTAGGTACGTGGTAGCTAATACAAAGAGTAGATGACTCCCATCACTTTGGTACGTGCAACCAACCACCGGCAAGATTTATTCAACTGACAACTAAAATTTTAAAGACGTTTGCACCTCTCTCTATTATATAATTGATGATGTTAACATCCACTAATGATGCCACAGTTCTCTATTTTGTTCTCCACACTCTTAAGAATACACCATTTTGTTCTCTTTCATATACCCATTGCAAATAGTTCTCAATTTAATCTTTGAACCTTACCTTGCCTAACTCATTTCTCTAATGAACGCATTAGAAAGACACGTATAAAAAAAAAAAAAGAAGCACTATTTGGACTGAATGAAGATGACAGCTTCCCATGCTTCCACAGCTACAGTGGTTGAGAGTTGTGTGTGATCATGGTTGAGCTCAAATTATGGACCGCCTGCCTCTCTCATAAACAAAGCCAGTTTTCTTCTCATGATTATACACTATTATTAGTGGGAAATGAAGGAAAAAAAATTAATGATCAAGATACTCGGGTAATTATGTTTCATGTTTAGTAGGAAATTATGTTTTTTACCAAACTTAAGGAGAATTAGCCACCTCATCATTTATAACAAATCTGAGAATTATAACAACAAAAATGAGACATGAGAAACACACATTATTTAGTCTCTTGGATTTTATTGAACAACGAGAAAATTCTGTTATGTTATAAATAAACTTCATATATTAAAATAAGTTGTGAGAATATCAATATCAAGATGCCAAGATTCATGAATCTCTTGAACTATAAGATTTGCTTCTAATTCAATCATTCTTCAGATTCATGCAGCTGTACTTCCAAAGTAAAAGATGACAAGCAAACAAGACACGCACGACCAAAACAGGAAAGGAGAATGAAGTCATACCAACTAAAAATTTGTGATCATTAACGACCAAAAGCTGATAGATAAACTCCAGGAAACAAAATCCAAAAACCAGAAACTACTGACTTTAAGACTCTTGCTATTAACAAGTTATCGGCTGGATCTCTCAACAATAGAAATGATGACAGTAACATCATCGAGTTTACCTCCAGTGAAGCCAGGATACCCAGCTGCAAGGGCCGCATCTGCAAATGGACTTCTAGCTGATGCTGATCTCCCCAATTCCTGTGCCATTGTTGCTAGTAACTCTGCAATTTCCTGAAATGTTATTTTTCGTTATCATCACCCACGGAATATGAAAAAATAAGTTGGTTAGGATACAAGTTAACGGCTTTGACTCTAACCCTGGGCTTCAGACTCGCTTGCAGCGATTTTGACACAATGGCTGCTACTTCATGCTCATATAGATTGTCGAACAGGCCATCAGTTGCGGTCACAACAACATCCTCTTCATGCAAGTCAATTTTGTACATCTAGGATTCAAGAAGATGCATGACGATAATATAGCACAGAAGTTGCTCGAAAGAAAAAAAATGTGATGCACCAAGTTTGTAGGTCCATGATAACTGCTAGATAAAGATATTTATACCTCAATGTACCTCGAAGGGTCATCACCCCTCTCAATCTGGAAGGGAAAGTTAAACCCATAAACCATCGGAGTAGACCTTTTGAAAACTGTGTCATTCCTTATCACAATAAATCCAGAATCTCCAATATTAGCTACATGAAGAACCTGTATAGCAGCAACACAAGAAATTGTTAAAGAACTCCCAGTTCTGGAGAACATGAGAGCCATCCAAACTATAGGATCTCAGATGCTGCAACAGCAGGAAAAAACATAGATGATAGGATCATGTGTCTTAATATTTCCGTGGAATATGAGAAAGCACCTGTCCATCAAAATAACCAACCAAAATCGTGGACGACCCTGGAGAACTTGCTTCAGCGGCAGCCTTGGTTAAGATTTCATCTGGTTTAGTTCCTTCGTATTTTGAGACAAATCTCTCACAATTCTCCATCAGTTCTCTGGCATATAACCCCGCATTGATTCCTGAACCATAAGATTGAATATGAATGCAACTTCAACAGCTAAGAAGCAAAAAAGGTCACATACAAGACTATAGAACTAATGGTTGGCCAGTAAGAAAAAAGGTGAAAAACACAAAAAGGTCTCGTATTCATGAGGAACACTGGGCACAGAAGTCCATTGCAAGCAAGGAGATGCTTCATGGTTTGATCTTTCATCGCTGTAACTTCTGCTAGTTTAAATCTTGTAGTTGTGAACTTGATACATTATCTCCACAACATCTCAATCGGAGCTGTAAGTTGCTGCAACTTTTCCACCGTACCACAACATCTTGATGAAAGCTTAAATTACTTCAAATAAAACCTTTGTGCCAGCTAATGCTTGACCTGATCCTCATAGCTATCAGGTAATTTTTAGTTACAAGATGTACAGGACATATTTCAGATTCAGACTCTGGTCCTGAGGTCAGTCTATCAGAATGAATTTGTAATGTGAGTAAATTGGCAAAAAAAATCATGTTCTTCAGTTTCATTTAGAAAATGATACAAAAAAAAAAAAAAGCAAATCAACTGGAATTTGTCTACCCAATGATGATGAGTTATAATAAGAACCAAGAAATTACGCAAATGATCAAAGAAAGGGCAACACCTTCTAGGGACCACTGACCGACTCCATCAGCTACACCAAACCAGTTATTCAAAGCCACAAAGTATGCATCTTCACCACCTGTCAATGCCTGGCATTATTATTTCAAATCACTAACCTTTGATATTTTCAGTCAGAGACAGAGTGCAACATAATGAAATAAGATATTTTGAAATCAACATACTAAAGCAAAACTCAACTGAAGGGACTGAAATTAGTGAAAAGGAGAGCTATATACACTTCAAGTTATATTGTCCAAGAATTCAGAATTACGAAAAAAAAAATTCTGTTTCATGGTTTCTACCAATTATATTGTCCAAGTTATATTGTCCAAGGAAGCACTACTAACATGTTGGATTTTACGTTTCCATCATTAGATCATTGAATTAAGCATCTGGTATGAAAACCAAATATGCTCACTGGAATTAGCATGCAGCAGAAACTAAATAAAGGCCAAATTAATGACTTCTGATGGAAAAAGCAGCTTATAACTATGTAATATAATTTACAGGGTTACACAAGATATCATCAGGAAATTTATGCAGTAAAATTAAAATTAACATGAACCTCATAATGTGTTATTGATACCTAATAAATTCATTTGCAACTTAAAATGATCAATACACGTGAAACTTCAAAGATCCAATCAAGAACCGTTTCCATGTGCAGATGGTTCTATTTCTGCAACCAATTGGTTCAAATCTGCAAGAACTCTTAATCAATTCAGCAGTACTTCAGGAATTGGTTACAATAATCACTTTATACAAATACAGTAGACACTCAGTTTTTCCAAAATAGCTTGATGATTCACATATAACAAACTGATTGACAAACCTTATTTAGCAAAGCATAAGGAAGAGACCAAATAGTAAACAAAAAGAAAAATCATGAACCATTTTGATCAACCAGTGATTTGCCCTCAACAAAGATCAATACAAATTATATTCTTTGTACCACGTTTTTTTTGTTTCAGATATTTAAACTTAAAGAAAATATTTATTCCTACTCTTAAGGCAGGATGTTTCATGTTATAGAAAATCACGGGCATCATCAAAACATGGAGGACAAAACAGACCCTAGAACATATGATTTCGAAGTATGAATTCATATTCTGAACTCCAAACAACATAACAATTAAAGTTGCAGACCCATCAATTATAAGAATAGCTATAAATGCCAGTCAAGAAGACAAATATCTTTAGCCAATAAAAACATTAAAGAATTATTGAAAGGCTTTGGTTTAGATTATCTATGGGACTTGCTTCAGTACCTTTGAAGGATGAGGTAAGATTGCAGCTCCAGAAGACAAGGAAAGTAAGTGTGCTGGTACCTGGTCCCCCCTACATAGGAATAAAACTGTATCATTCATATATAAAAGCATTAGTTTGGCCTAAAAACATCTTGCAGAATATCTTTTTTTATTTATTTTTTTGTGGTAACAAAGAGAACACAATTCTGGAAAGGAAAATTGCCATTGTTAAATTAATTGAGAGTTAAACAAGAAAAAATATATATGGTACCTATTACAACCTGCAACTTCAGCATTCTCATCTTGTCTCATTCCATCAATGGTTTCAGCCTGTTAATATGACAAAACTAAGTAACATCAAGCTTCAAAAACAAGAATCATTTCTAGTGCATGAATCTGAACGTGCCGAAGAACAGCCATGAGGTTATCTAATTATATGTTCTTAGACATGCAGTTCTTACAATTTACATCCTACTATTATCCATCCATGTAAAGTTGGTAGTGCATGAACATGGACATCAAAAGATGTAAAAGTGTTAGATATTCTAAAAGGTAGGAAATTGTCCACACTACATCATGAAAAAATATATATATATCTAAGTTAACTATATGAGAACAGCTGAAAACAAATTACCAATGTAAGACTTGTATGAAAACCAGAAAGATTATTGTTTACCCAAAGCATGTTATGCAATTATTTTGCATATTTCTTACATATGTTCACAGATAAGAACTAAGAAAGGAAATAGAACAAGAATATTACTTTGACTAAGCTTTCAACAGTCTGGCTGTCCCCATGGTCATCTGCATAAGGAGAGATTAATTCCACATCCACATCAGTGATGTCCTGAGCTGCCCTAGACACTTGTGAACCCTCAATATCTTCAAATTGGGCTTCCATGATTTGAATAGTCTCATGAACTGGGATTTCTAGAGTCTCAAAATTACAACTATGTTGAAGCATTCCATCACCGTGAACATCTTTCACCTTGTCATCCATATCAGGGCTTCTTGATTCCTTATTTTCTTTAGTTGCTTCAAAGGTCATTTCATCAAATGAGTTATCTCCAAAGTCAATGTCCATGTCTGAGGTTCTCCCTCCACTATGTTCTCGTGACTTTTCTACTGGAGTTCCATATCTTGATTCACCCTCTGACTCATCCATACAAGAACTACTCGATAATTGTGAAGTTTCACTGACAGAATTCACCTCCATATCCAAGCAATTAGCCAGAGAAACTGATCTCACTGATGTTTTCAGAGCAGAATCAGAATCTTCATCCAGAGACTGAACAACCTGATCTTCTGGTGAAACATGAATGTCCGAATCGATATCTCGTACTACCTTATCATCATTGCCAGAAGCATCTCCTATTAATATGTTTGTCCACTCAACACAGCACTTTACTTCATCAACCTTATTGCCAACATCCACCGAGTTTACATCTTCTTCCTCATCTTCTATCAAAGATCCAACATCATCCATTGAAGAGATACAGCTTTCTTGGCTTAGTTGTGCGGCCAACCCCTTCAATTCTCCGTTACCACAAGATTCCCTCGTTGCTTCTGGCTTCTCTACCTCGGTAACAGTAATCTTTTCTTCACTGGCTACCGCAGTCTCCACCAAACAGATCCCAGCTTCAATTTTTGGAGCCATCTCGACCGGTTCCCGGTATGTCCGACCCAAACTGTTGACTCCTTCGGCTGTTAGGTCACCAATTACGACTGGTTCCAATCCCTTCATCTCAAGATCGGATCGTTTTGGTGTTTCTTGGCTCATCTCACAAGAATCATTTTCCGTAGGATCTTTCGCGTCCGCTTTCCCCGAGTTTTCCACATCCTTCTCAAGAACACAGTTTCCAGAAGCAGCAACCTCGTCCCGCTTCACCTCGGTCGCATCACCAAATTGGAAGATGGTGCTGCCGTCGGAGCACTCTGTCGAAATCACCATCAAACCCCCAATAAAGAACAGCAACGAGATCAAGGACAAGATCGATAAGGCGTTAAAGAACGCCGCCGATCGCCGATCCATAGTTCAGGAATCAAATGGAAAAGGAATCTGAAGTACCGGTGACGGATAGTATCTCCGAGAAGGATCTAGAGAGGGGCTTCGTCACGGTCCTGGACCTCGGCAGAGGCAGCGAAGGCGGTCTGGAGAGCAAGCGACCGAGAGGGAGGAGCGTTGGAGGCTGAGGGGAGAGCTTAAAGGAGGCGGGGCCAAGACGGAGGTCGAGGTGCCCAGCGAAGAGGATCTCCGCCATGAACGACCTGCGGAGACGGTGGTGGTGGCGGCAGCTATCGGTCCCACGTGCTATCGCTATCATGTATCGTCCCTGATGCGGACAAGTGGACAAAAGATGAACGAAGCGCACGTGCTAGGGAATCCGTTCCCCCGAAGCCTCCCCAAAACCGCTCCTTCTCACGTGCGAACTGAACGTGTTGTCCACCGAACACTTGGCGAGTCGCTAAAACCTACAAAACTATTTCTTTTGATTTTTCAAAGAAAATAATACTTTATCAAATACATGTTTTCTGAAAAATGATAAATCCATATTCTTTTCCTCTTAAATCAAACCAAAATAAAATATAGATATCTCTAGTAAATTAAATATAAAAATTATCTTGAAAAAAATTTAACCCGATAGCATTACAAAATGATTTGACTTCCCATATCGTTTTGGACCACATCACATCATTTCTCTCATGATTCGATGGATTTAATTTTTCATTGACTAGACAACAATTGACCATGCCTCACGAGTTATTCATCATCATAAAAAATAAGAAAAACTAATTATTTATTTTATTTATGAATAAATTATATATATCGAGTTATCGAGAAGCTCATCTCTAATGGTGCACGGATGAAAAAAAAAGAAATAATAAGACGAGAACATGAGATATTTTATATTATTCATATAAATATGAGATAATGATGGATAAAATACTCATCACCCTGTACTCATACTTGAACCGTTAATATGTGAGTTAAAATGTTATGCCCAAATACTAGATTAGTCAATTTTTCGTTATTCAAATTAAAATGAATAAACCTTGATTAAATCGATTTTGATTCGATTAATAATTATTTAGTTCAATTGAATCAAATGAAATATCACATTAATCAACTAACAACTCTTCCTATGATCCCATGCACTATGCACTCTAATCGCACGCGATACCACGATGATTGTTTGACTTTGTCTTCATCGTTCCTTCTCTTTCCATTGACAAACGATACTTCATCTAATAATTAGTGAGTATAAATGATAATGATTATTCCTTAGCATTCTTCTCATCTTTCCATCTTTCCATGGTGTGCGCTTCCTTCTTTCTTCTTCCTCTTCTCAATTTCACCCTTCACGGTAACAACAAACCCTCCCCCCCCAAATTGTAGTCATCCTTACCCACCCCACAACTTTGCCTTGTTAGCTATCCAAACTCCCATTGCTATGTTTCTTAAATTTTCCTCCATCTTCTCAATGATTCTCTCTAAGTTATGGTAATTTTTATTCTACATATATATAAATAGATTTATATTTTGTTATGTATAATTTTTAGAATTATTAATTAGGTCTAATAGTAATTTTATTTTTTTAAATTAAATGAATTAGTTAGGATGATACAGGGAACCTATGGGGATTCTCCATCTCTACTTGTGGATCGTATAAATGGGGAATGATGTCGGAATAAGGGATGGGAAAAGTATTATTCGCTGTGCCTAACAATTTTCCTAAAAAAATATTCATCTTTTTGGATATTTCCTAAAAGATATCCCTTCTTTTATTTTTTTTTCTGAAACAGTACATTTAGTTTAAAAAAATACCCACTCAAAAGTTATTTTAATCTATTTTTACTAATTTTTAATTGTTACAATGTTTTTCAATAATATTTGTAGTGTTTTATTGATATAATGAATACATCATAAATATATTGAAAAACACTATGAGTGACATCATATCTCTTTGTTGTGATTGCTGATAGATCATTGTAACATTATATTTTTTGACTTGTAGTTAGCTTAATTGATGTTACGAGTCTATTTACATCATTTATGATATTTTTAAACATACTTTATAATATTTTTATTGTGATGACTAAAATACTATAATAGACAAAAAAAAAAGAAATAGTTTGAATATTTTTAAACTAAGGTACTGATTAGGAAAAGATAGATGGAAGGTATCGATTAAAAAAACCCAAAATATAAATATTTTCTAATAAAATTGCCCTATCCTTTTTTTTTTCAAATACTCCTTCCAAGAAATTTTAAAAAAAAAGAGAGGATGAAACCCTATGCCTTAAGCCACTTTGATATGATCCCTCCATGTCTTTTTTTATCAATTATACTTTGTTAGATCCCCTTTTTCCAGAAAAAAAAATAATTTTATTTTAGTATAATGGAAATAAAAAAAAAGTAAATATTCAAAAAGGCACAACTTCCTCACATGTAATACAATTACAAAGGCATAAATTACACAAATGTAAAAAAAAACCCAATTGCTTGATCAAGCTACGTTAATGAATACACATAGCTAATAGCAATTCCCATTGATTTAACTTGTTAACCATATTAGACTTCATATAACTACAATGAAGTGGCTCACCAAGTATCTTGAACAGCTCGTACAGTATTTTTGTAAGGTCAGTCGCATTTACTGAGTGATAGCTACCGAAAGGCGAATGGAGTGGTCACGTCAGAGATGTCGATTTGGAGTGGGACAAGCAGCGCAGGATCCAAAGCAGCCATACTTAGCCTTTTGAGGCCCCTGCGAGCTTGGGATGCTCGAGCTGGCTTCACCAACCCATGGTCAAACCAGCGGTTGAGTGATGATGCATCAAGCTGTTGTTCCACCTTCAATGTATCTGGATTTTGTCAGATAAAATGATGAGACAATAGAAGAAAAATGATTGAACTACTCGTTCCTCATGAGGATCAAAGAGGGTGTTGGCCAGACGCAGTGGGACAGTGGGGAAGAACAGGCTGGGGACGAGAGAGAACCGATGGTTCTTCCTCTGCTTCTTCTTCATCAAGAATCACATGAGTAATAGTAATCCCTTTGGTCTCCATCTGGATACCAAATCATGTGAAGCTTCTTTTTTGCTTCCTGTTGATTTGAATTTGAATAGGTGCAGAGAGTTACTGTACAGTCTGTTTCCGAGCTTATCTTCTTCGTCTCTGTTACTTCTTGCAGCTTACGATCCATGGGGACGGGCTTTTGCACGTAAGGACGCATCGTCTGGTCTCTGTCTCGTATCATGCAACGTGTCAAAAGGCAACGCAGTGGTCAGGGAGAGACCGGTGTCCCTCACCCTGGCCTGTGTCGTCGCGCACACTGATTGCTATAAAGAGACCGAAACAGAGGGTGGACTCTTGGCACGTTACCGGATCCTCTTCTTCTTCTTCCTCCTCTCTCTCTCTCTCGCTCCTTTTCCTTCACATCATTCGAGAAGCAGCTACGGAGCCCGGCCGTAGTAGCAGTTGCTGTTGTTGTGGAGATGGAGATCAGGGGTGGAAGAGGAAGGAGGCTCAGCAGCAGCGAGGCGAGCCCAGAGCGAGCCAGACTGGGGTGCTCGCAGCAACAGAGGTTCATCAGGTGTTTGAGGAAAGTTCACGTCATATACTATCTCAGCAGGAATGGGCAGCTGGAGCAACCCCACTTCATCGAGCTCCCTCACCTCTCCAACCACCAGCTCCGCCTCCGAGGTCGCCTTCTCTCTCTCTCTCTCTCTCTCTCTCTCTCTCTCTCTCTCTCTCTCTCTCTCTCTCTCTCACGCACACTGTCTTGCATGAATTAGATGTGATGGAGAGACTGACTCTTCTCCGAGGCAAAGGCATGCCTTCCCTCTTTTCCTGGTCTTGCAAGCGGTAATCTCGATCGATTCCTGTTATTAATCCTTTATTGATTGTCCTGCCAACCTGTTCTGATGTTCTTGTAACGATCTGTGAAACGCGAAAAAGGAGCTACAAGAATGGGTACGTGTGGAATGACTTGGCCGAGAACGACATCATCTTTCCGGCGGACGGCGTGGAGTACGTTCTGAAAGGCTCTGAGATCATCCCGGGCGCTTATGGTCTTTTCCTGGCCTCCTCCTTTCCCGAGTCCCTGTTACTGTTTTATTGGATGTTACCACTTGATTGCAAGCGTTTCTTTGGCTGTATTTAACTTGAGATTTGCGTGACAGCGCGTTTCCAACACGTCACTGCCAGCACCAGGCAGCCAAAACGACTTCCTGCGCCCCACGGACTCCATTTGGAACCAGAAGACGACGACGAAGAAGAGGCAGCGGAAGAAGAGGTGACAGAGGAGGAGGAAGAGCTGAGAGGCGGTAAGGGCACGGGGGGTGACAAGCATCCGAACGGCGCAGGTTACTGTCGGCTTTCCCGGGGCGTTTCGACGGACGAGATCGAGCGAGTTGCGGCTCCGGCTAACCACCACGGGTTCACCGAGCTGCCCACCGACGACTCCTCCCCGCCTTCCTCCACCACGTCGGACAAGCCACCCACCCACGCCCCCGGCCGCGGCGCCTCCCGGAGGTTCGAGGAGGTCGACCAGACGCCGGAACCGGGCCTGACTCGGAACTCGGTCCTGCTCCAACTCATCGCCTGCGGGTCCGCGGCCCTGAAGGGAAGAAGCAGCCCCAGCGGCGGGATGATCAAGGCCGCCGCCACCTCCGTCTCACCGGTTGAGGAGCGGAGAAGCAACGGGCGACACCGTGGAGTGGTGAGTCGACTCGCGAGCCGGGCGGGCGAGGAGGACGAGCTGCGGCGCGACTCGGATAACCCCCGCTTCTGTCACCCCCTGGTAGAGGACAAGGAGTACTTCAGCGGCAGCATCGTCGAGGGTAGCAGAGGGCCGTCCGAGCCCTCTCTCAAGAAATCCTCCTCCTACAACGAAGAAAGGTAACACTTTTACTGATCCTACTTCACTCCAACGGGGATTGTGGCTTTAAGCTTTGTGCAGGGATTGTGGCTTTAAGCTTCACTAACCAGTGACTAATGCAGTATGGTTAATCGTTGGCGTTGATGATGTTGGAGACAGGAGCTCGAAGCTTGGGATTGGTGAAGGGAAGCTGGAGATGGGGGAGGACAGAGGAGGGGATGTGAAGGTTAAGTGTATCCCTGGCAGAAGGAAGTCATCGGTCAAGCAGCAGCAGGTCGAAGAGTCCAAGGGGGGATGCCGATGAGTTAATGCGCTTGCAACAGCTTGGTCTTTTGGCTCACCGCTGGCTCCTTAATCTCGCCCCTTCTGCGTGTGTGCAAGGCGACTGTACTTTTACTGTGCAACTTTGGATGACTGCCATTGCTAGGATCGAAAGCATCCCAAAGGATATCTTTCTCTGGAATCTATGCTGGATACTGTTCTCCAGCAGTGTTTCTCTTAGCTAGGTCTTAGGTTTGACGTCGGGATCTGCCATTATTGTATCCTTTCAGAAGAATTACTGCTCGGTTCATCCTCTCGACAGAACCCAAGAACAGTGAATCATTATTGCCTATGCATGGGCTTAATAGTTGGATCCCTGCTCCTTTTGGGCATTCAATGGCTCTGTAGTCATTGTTCCTCTTAAAAATGGAGGAGCGACATCACCTTGTTCACCATATCAACTAGTTTGCTGTAGCATGTTGGCTTGTGGACTATTATTACATTTGAAGCATTAATTTCTTACTACAATTTGGGCAAATCAAACATTAACTATCAAAGAATATGGAGAGTCATTTTACCACACTATATATATGTATGTATATATATTGTAACTTTATCTTTCAACAACCAACAACTTGGGCAGATCAAAAGCTGGTCTTTAAAAGAATGAAAATTTTCCATTTATTGACAGACATTGTTTTTGTTATAGGGATTTAAAGACATATATATATATATATATTCTAGATCTTAATCTACATGCACAAAACTAGTAATTTACGTTTGTTCTCAGGTTTAATTAATAAATCTTTGACAAATCATGAGAAAATAAATAGGATTGGTACCGAGTGCACAGTTCTTGTTGGCTCAAAAACAGCCCATCCTTTATCACCTTCTTCTCATCATTCTCTCTCTCTCCTAAACCCAATCCTTCTCTCTGCCATTGGTAAGAACACATCTTTGGCTCTCATTTTGTTCCTTTCTTTCACTATCCTCTCTTTTCTCTAATTTTCTCAATCCAACTTAATCCAAAGCCACTTTAATAAAAAAATTCTCAATCCCATCTCACATTAGAACTGTTGATGGCATGCAAATCAATATTTCAACTATATTATTGTTAATAATAATAATAATAATAATATTATTATTATTATTATTATTATATTTATTGTTGTTGTTGTTGTAGGACAAACGGAGCTCGGAATCCTAAGCAATTTGGTGTCTATACCACTAATTGATCTTTTTAGGAACACAAATCCTCCAAGTCTGTGCTTAATTAGATCATTACACTCTCCAACTCAATCTTTAGTGACATTATTACTTAACTGGATTCCTTGTCCCTCTGTATTCATCAACCCTAACCCTAACCCTAACCGACCTCTCCCTCTCTCGACTGTCTCTCTCTGATCTGCATCGGCCATGGAAGCCGGAGGGGAGAAGAAGCCAGAGAGCCATGCGGATGAAGACGATCCCATCTGTAAACTTACCCTTGCACTTGGCGAGTCTTCCTTCTTGCCCTGTCCCTCCGCCATCCCTCGCTCCGCGCCTGCTCCTGTTCAGTCGTTAGGACGTACACGACCAGCGCCGGCACCGAAGGGACGCGACAAGACCAGCATCATATCTCCTCCCTTCCCTTGGGCCACCCCTCGCCGCGCCACCGTCCACACGCTCAGCCACCTGCGCGCCATCGGCATCGCGGAGATCCACGGCGAGACGCAGTGCAAGCACTGCAAGGCGCGCCGGGTGATCAGGTACGACTTGGAGGCCAAGTTCGAGGAGGTTGCGGGCTTCATCATGGCGCGGAAGCACCTCATGCACGATCGAGCGCCGCCGGCGTGGACGCATCCGACGTTCCCGCACTGCGAGGCCTGCGGGCTGCCGAACTGCATGCAGCCGATCGTGGCCGCGAAGAAGCGAGACATCAACTGGTTGTTCATGCTGCTGGGTCAGACGCTGGGCTGCTGCAACCTCCGGCGGCTCAAGTACTTCTGCAAGCACACCGAGAACCATCGCACGGGGGCCAAGGACCGACTGCTCTACCTCACCTATCTCAGCCTGTGCAAGCAGCTCCACCCGTCCCTGCCATTTTGATCTCCGATCATCGTCGCATGCTGCACTATTACGGAAACATTTTGATCTACGTGCATGATTCTATATATAGATTATCGTTGCATGCTGCCATACGTCTTTAGATAGACATTAATATGAACTGTTCTATTACTTTGGACAAAGAAACCTCCAATCTTCTTCGTTTCTTGAAGTCGAGGGATACAAGTAGAAGACTTTGGATTCCATGTTTTCCGTCGTGGTGCATTGAAGAAAGCTTCAAAATCATCAACCTCGTTGATGGTATTCACTGTTGCTGTGCCATATTTTCATCTCTTTTGGATTGTTGTGGGACAACCAAAGAAGGAAAAAAAAAGGTTGTGTGCTTTTATGGTGTTACAAAACCTTGAAATGATTGTACAACTTAACATCATGTGGAATAATTCATCTATGATTTACTTTGTGTTGAATCAAACACAAAGATCATGTAACCATGGCCGAAAAATTTCAGAAAAAGTGTGACAAATGCTAAAACTACTTCCAGAGTCAAAAACACAGATTTTGCACCATCCAATAGCTTAGCTATACATCTCGGGAGCTACAGTGACAAGCATGCTACAATACTAGACGATCACTCGCACACAAAGTTTCAAGTTCTATCGGCAATCTGAACATGAAAGAGTTGTATAGCTGAAGCTAAAGAGCCTTTAAATTGCATAAAGATCTTAGTTAAGTCCACCACACGCTTTGGAATCCTACTCAAAAGTGTTGAGTAGACGCAATCCGACATTTTATTATGCGAAATCAATTGTTTCATGACATGAAAGATTCCCACTCTTTGCCTGTTTTTGTCCTCAACAGTCACTTTGTTTCTTTATTGTCAGGACATGAAACATCGAAGGAATCAATCACTCCATCAAACCAGTCCATAGGAATTAGCAAATACGATGGGACATCCAAGACCGGATTCTTTGATGGGTTTGAACTAGTCAATCAGGTGCATGTGCCATTCCACATGGAGGAACATGATGAGTGAGCAATCACATCTCTACTTGTGTTTGTTTACTTGCCGAGTTCACCACCTTAGATTCATTGAATGTGCCATTGTCTGATTGCATGATGGTGATCCAATTTAACCATCAAGATGTTTACTATATCTTAATCTATTTGAGTAAAATTAGGCCTTCCAAATGAGTTTGGGTAGCATTCTTTCTTTGATTGTGTACTTACTATGTGTTGTTTCACCACAACTGAAAAATTAAACCTTCATCATCGTGCATGCACAAGCTATTGAAAACCACCAAGTCGAGCCAAGACACGCGTCTACCAACCACAGCTTGCCACGTAGTTTTCTCAACTTAATCTTCATGTGTATCTAGAGACATTCTACCAAACCGTCCCCGGATAAACCCATGGAGCAGGGAGCCAATGGGCATCCAACGCGTGTCTCGGTCGCTGACACGAGCCGGTAGCAACCTCGACAGGTGCCGGTGGCGTAGGCTTTCGGGGATACGTGGTGTATTGTGATTCGCGGGATCGGGAGTAGTGCGGCCTATATAAGCTCTCGAGAACACGCCGTTCTCTCGGCACAGAAAGCCAGTCGCCTCCGCTCCCAGATAAGCCTTCCCCCACTCTCCGGCGAGCTGAGAGATCCGTCTCAGAGATATTCCTTCCACCGGTAAACTCCTTCCCGTAATCGTCCGCTGTCTTTTGATTTCTGTGACATCCGATCCATCTTTTGCTTCCTTTTTGACCCTTTCTTTTCTGGTTTCATCAAAAGAGGCCACCTTTTTAGCTAGGCATCTTTCTTCATCTCTTTCCTTCGGAGATCCTTCGCCTTTTCCTGTCGCTCCGTTCACAGCCTGGGTTTCCTCCGATCTGTCCTTTGTACTATATCTTTCCGGCTTCTTTTCCACCTCAGTAGGCCGTTCTTTAGGCTAAAAGCTTCGGCTTTGCTTTACGGAAAGGCATGGCGACAGCTATGGATGTGTACTGCGGCACACCAGCTTTCTCGTCATCCGATCCCCTGAGGGAAGCGCTTGAACCTTTTATTAATGGTGCTCCCGCCTCCACTTTCTCCCCTTCATCAAGCTCGGCCTCCCCTGAGCCTCTCTGCTTTCCTTCCTTTTCTTCCCCCTTTTTCTCTTTCCTACACCAAAATCCCATCTTTGTTCCCTCCTTGCCTTTGTCGTCGAGCCCCGAAATGCTTCCGCGACGATTGATGGATCAGAACGGCCGTGGTGTCGATCGCCCCTCTCCTGCTGAAATCCGAGCTCAGTTGCAATACCAACAGCAGCTCATGGCGGCATCTTCCCACCGCCGGAGCCCGAGGAACGGGAACCTCCTCGCTCCGCAGCCTCGGCCCATGAAGCGCTCCGGGTCGCCGCCATCGCCTCCGAAGCCTAACAAGCTCTTCCGCGGCGTCCGGCAGCGGCACTGGGGCAAATGGGTCGCGGAAATCCGCCTTCCCCGCAACCGCACCCGCCTCTGGCTTGGGACCTACGACACCGCCGAGAAGGCCGCCCTGGCCTACGACAGGGCCGCATTCATGCTCCGCGGCGACGCCGCAAGGCTCAACTTCCCAGAGCTGCGCCGCAACGGGGCGCATGCGGGATCGCCACTCCACTCTTCGGTAGACGCCAAGCTGCAGGCCATCTGCGACACCTTATCGAATCCGGAGAAACAGGGGAGTTCTCCGCTCATTTCGGCGGCAACGGAGGAAGCAGGCACGAACGGCGAATTCGGGACCTCCGGTTTGGAGGATACCAAGTCCGACATCTCCTCCTCGTTGGAGGAGGCCGAGTCCTCCTCTTCCGGCTCGTCGGCTGTGTCCGCGATGCAGTTCTTGGACTTCACCGAGGCGCCATGGGACGAATCCGACAGCTTTGTGCTGCGAAAGTATCCGTCGTGGGAGATCGACTGGGATTCCATTCTCTCCTCAGATTAGTAGTTTGCAGCATCCATTGTCATCACAGCCTTAGTTTAGATTCGGGTTTGGTGCTTGTCGTGGCTGCTGCAAATGGGGTTTTTGACATTTGCATGGCCATGGCAGTGCCTTCTTGCTCCTAGAACCATTAGCAATTGAAGCAGTTTGTGTTGTACGTACATCAATCTCCTGGTTTGCTGATTTTTTTCTAGGCACAACCAGGTAATTCTCATGTCAAGATTCCTAATCACCAAAGCTTTGTGATTACTGAAACAGAGCAGCCATTTGGCGTGTGAAATTGTCAGATCCAAATATCTTCATACTCTTGCAAGGTTTAGTTCAGAATGAAATCCACAGAGTGTGTTGTGAACTTGTGAATGGATTGGTGATGATATAGCACAATTCCCTCTCTTCAAATTGGAGGATTTGATTAGAGTCATCATTTGGCTAACAAGTTTCTTGAGGAACAAAATGGACTACAAGCTTGAAGTCATATTAGATATGCCATGCGTTGAAATTATCAAGGATTGTTTCTATTTACCATTGAACTTCTTATGCTTCTTTTTTCTTCTTCTTCTTCTTGTTTTAGATCTGCTGTATTTGTTCCATTATAAGAGGAGGAATTGCACTTGCTTCACAACCTCATTAGATTTATTGGAGATGTTGTCCTGTGCAGAATTCAACCATGGAAAGAAAATTAGAGAGAGCAGTATACTCCAATCATGAGTTCCAAAGTCTTTATTGATGTAAATGAGGAGGAAAAAGATGGACATCTCACAACCAAAAAAAAAAAAGCAACAAACTTGTTTTTCCAAGTTTATTACTTTAATTAGTTGTAATAATGGAATGCAGGTTGACTGAATCATTGATTGAGAAGTGGACATGATGAAGGTAATGATGGAACGCAGGTGGAAGGTTTTAGTCAAAGAGGCTGTGCAGCCTTTGAAGAGGATCTTCGCTGAAAAATGGAGGTTTCAACTCTCTTCTCCCCCGCTCCATCTGACTCCCACTGCAGCAGTTTCTGTGATCACAAGGTTGTGAAACTTTCCTGAATTCCTAATCCTTATCCTATAGCTTCTCTTTTGCAAGCAAGGCAGAAAACGGACAATGATCTCGAATCATCCCTGTGAAAATGACTCCATTGTTATCTGAAAGAAGACTCAGCCCATGCCATCCCCACACCGCATTCATGATTGCATGGGAATTGTGATGGGCTTCGTCTTTCTTCCTCGAGCAAATTCTAGATGGCTCGTGGCTTCAGAGAGCATCTTCTTCGTCTTTGAGAACTCAAAAAGGCCTATCATGATCTCTTGGAACAGAGATGAGTTCATCTGGAGGCCGGTGGAGGGAAGTTGATTGGATGGAGTTGGCTCATGTAGTTTTGCAGGTCGGCAGAATATTATCAGAGATCATCTCTGACGCCAAGCGGGTGGAACATTTAAGATTCAATCCATGCAAATGCAAAGTCAACCAACCAGAGGCGATCTGTACCCATTCATGTAATGCCACATGGATCCATGATGAGAAGCATCCTGTTGTTCATGCTTCATAGAGTTGACTTTGGCTTGCGATCTCAGTGCTCGAGTATGAAAAAGCATCAACAGAAAAGCAATGGTTAAGCTCTAGCACTAATTTGTAGTCTTTCTTACGGATTGATTCCTATCTGCAGTTAATTCCAATGTTTACCGGAGGATGAAGTTACATATTAACAATTACAAAAATATTATTATTTTTTCAACAAATACTTATTTTGCCTTGATAACATTCAATCAAATATTAACTATGCCAACAAGTAAAAATACATACACGGATATGAATGAGGGCATTTTCTATTACCTATCCGGTTTGACCCGGGATGAGTAAAGTGCTCCTCACCCAATTCCCATCTAGTTTATATTTATTATATTATATATAATATTTTTATTAAAATAATATATAATATACATATCTGAAAATTAAACTAAATATCTATGACTCTAATATTCAAACATTAATCACTGAATTAATTTTTATAAATTTTGGTAAAAGCACTTCTCACCCATTCCCATATCGTTCATATTTATTATAACATATATTTATTTATTAAAATATAAAATAACATATACATATTTAAAATTAAACTAAATATCTATAACTCTAATATTCAAACATTGATCACTAAATCAATCTTATATTTAATTATATATATATATATTTTAATATTATTAATATTTTTATTAAAATAAAAATAAATTAATTATGATAATATAAAAAACTCATAAGTTTTTATTTTTATTTTTATCCTTACTCTCATCCCATTTAAATAAGGAATGGGATAGAGACTAGAATGTGAAATGAGAGAATGAGAAAAAGATGGAGATAGAAAAGCACTCCTTGTTCTAGCCCTGTATCATTGACATTCTTAATTAAAACATAAGTAAAATTTATATTATATTTATTTATTATTAATTATAATAAAAAATATTTATTTTTATTATCTTACCAAAATATATTGATTGGGTCCACTTAGATTTTTTTAGCACGAATTATCCTTTTTAAGGTAAAAAAGAAGATAATAATCTCTCAAAGGATTTCCTCGAAATTAATCGCTTTTGACTGTTTGAGTATCTCAATTTTAAATATTTTATGAAAATTATTAACGTGGATAGTTGATTTTTATTTTTAATGTTGTTTTTGTAATTATCATCTCACTACCATATACTAATCATGCCAATTAATTAGCAACATGTGCATTGCTTACTAAAAAATTGTAGATTTAAATCCTAGAATAATATTTATTTACATTAACACGCAAAAGGAATTAGGAATATTAAAGCTACAAAATACAATAATATAATATTTTTTTTGGGCTGGTTCGGTCCACCTGATAATTTTCGGATTTAGGAGTTCAGATCCGAGTTTAAAGATTTCGGACCAATCGACACCCCTAATCAAACCTAACCCGGTAACCCGGACGCCACGCGTTCTTACCGGATCGGTTTCAGACACCCAGTGAAGTTATGCCGATCCGACCCGATAACATTCTGACCCGATAACATTATGATGGCTGTCGCGGTATCGTTGGGCCTGTTGATGCGGAATCGCCCCGTCAGGGTTTATACGTCGCCCTTTCCCCCTCGTCACTGCCATGAAACCCTAGTTCTCTCTGCTTTCGTGATTTGGGCCACTTCGGCCTCGTGATCGATCTCAATCCTCGATCCGGTCACCATGCCGAAGGTCCTCGGCACCGGTACCTTCGACTTCCGGCGGCACCGGGTGGCGGAGTATTTCGTCGAGACGGGCCAGGAGGCGGCGGCGGCGGAGCCTCTGCTTGAGAAGCCCCCGGAGCAGCGGCCGGCTGCTGGGCTTTCCAGCTCCATCACCCTGCTCGAAATCCAGCGTGACCGGCTAACCAAGACCGCCGCGGACAACTGGCTGAAGACTGCCGGTGGCGGGGCCCATTCGCGGGAGTTCGATCCCGAGCTGGTGAAGGAGATTTATGAGACAGAGCTTCTTGCGTCGGGCGGCGGCCGGAAGACGGTCCCCCTACATAGGGTCATGATCCTGGAGGTGAGCCAGTACTTGGAGAACTATCTGTGGCCTAACTTCGATCCGGAGTCTGCGACGTTTGAGCACGTCATGTCGATGATCTTAATGGTCAATGAGAAGGTACGTTGATTGGTTGGAACTTTTTGATGGAAGGAACAGTCAGGAGTACATATGTTTTCTCATCACATTATTGGTTTATGTTTTGGTCTCTCTAGTTCCGGGAGAATGTGGCTGCATGGATTTGTTTTCACGACCGGAAGGATGCATTCAGAGGGTTCTTGCGGAGGGTTCTTCTATTAAAGGAACAGGTTTGATATGTGTCTGCGTTATTCTTGAATTTGTCAACTTTCTTGCCTTATTTTTTTCTTGTTTTCTTAGTGGTCTTTACATATTCTTATTCAATTTGAGGTTTAAGGACTGGATTGGAGGTGAGATTCTCCATGGTGGAATAGACACATTTTGTCATCTGATTGTGTGTGTAGTCTGTAGTCAAGAATTTTGATTCTTTTACTTATTATTGTTTTATTAATTCTGGAGTCTTTTCGGCATGCAACTTTTCTTATTTGCTAACCGTATTTTGATTTGCTCGCATGTAGGGAAGAGCCTTAAGTATAGCGGAGAAGACAAATTACTTGCTTTTCATGATTAATGCTTTTCAGGTATGATGTTGCAATCTTTTAAACTAAAACCTAGCAGGAAGTAGGATGACAACTGAATTAAGTTCTTTCAGTAAGCCAAGAGTTTTTTCCCCTCTTATGTAGTGTCTTTATGATATATTTTTTATTTTTTTATTTCTCTCCTATGCTCGGTTTTGTGCTGAACAACTGTTAACTTGTGGATGCATGTATGGTTTTGCTTGGTTAATTTTAATTGACAGTTTGGCCAGTTCAGAAAAGACATTTTTATATTGAATCTCATTGCCCTTTTAAGAGTTTATGATTTCTACGTTTTTTGTATAACCACTTTAGCAAAAATCATACAGACTTGAGCCTTAAGAGAACATACTTTTTGTTTTTGGTGTCGCAAGTCATCTGATATCAGGTGATCCGGATATGTGAATGTGTAAAATTCAAAGATATGGATATGAGACTCTAAGAAATGGGGTATGAAACTCACAGAAATGGAACATTATATGGCTCAGATATGATATTAAAAATTATTTCATATATATTTTTATCATACATCAAATTTGGATATTTCATATATTTTTATTGGCCCAGACCCCACATTGGGGGGAACCTCTTATACTGTGTATGTCTTTTTTTAATATAATCAAATTTAGATATTGGAATAGCTATCTGGTAGATTGAGACTCCCATACACTGGGGTGGGACCTTCCCATCATTGCACCTATCAGGGTGCACATCTGGTACTGTATGAAGCCATAACATCATTGTTAGCTATCCTAGATTTTTGTAATATTTGTTTTCACATCTTCAACATCAATCAATTTACCTGATCTTATTTGTGAATAGGCTTCGGCCACAAAAGGAGATTATAATAATTCTATTTTTGGCTCTGCATTTTAGCTACATCACTAATTAATTCTGTTGCAACTATAACTTCGTTTACTGGAATTTGCTTATGAATTTCAACTTGCTAGACAGTTGAGTGAGTTAAAGAGATAATGTGATTTTTTTTAAAAATAATTATTACCTAATGTTGTATAGAAACTTGCTGGACGGTTTGTAGCTTGTAGACAAATAAGGCTATCACTATTAGGCTAAAATGTAGTACTCGAGATTCCAATTTTGGTTGTTTTTTAGCTTGTAGACAAATAAGGCTATTACTAATAGGCTAAATTCTGGCACTCCACGTTCCAATTTTGTATACCTAAAGATAACAATGAGAACATCGATTGAAGTCCTGCAAGAGAACTTGTGTCAGTCGTAGACTTGTAACCTATATGTTGTAAGAAATATGTAGTTTGACAACTGATATTTACTAGCATCAAGGCCTCTCAAGTTTGATGCCTATGGCATCTGTCATGCACTTAGATATTGTGGCACGGAACGATGATCTCTAGCATGGATCATTATCTAATGTGTCAGTGTCTAATTGGTATGGTGCATATTTTGATACTTTATGTGTTGTGTAACATAGTTTAAAACACAAATGAAGGAGTTTAGGTTAATGAAGGCCGACAGATTTTAGTGTGTGTCTTATAGGCAGATGTCCAAGCTCTTGCAGTTATAGCATACTCTTGTGCTCATCAGAAAAACATAGTAATTACAGTAAGAAGTAATTTCTTTCAGTTATTGCAGTTATAGCCTACACCTTCATGGCAAGAAAACACACAGGCAAACACAAAAAAAGAAAAAGAGAGAAACCAAATAATGGTCTTTTGTTTACTTCAGTATAAAAAGCATATAAGAAGCATGTAGTAACTAGTTAGGATGATAATCATGGAAGAAAACATACATGTATAATAGGATCGTTGTATTGGTCATGCATGTATATCCTGTCATGAGTGTGTGTCTCTTTTTTTAAAAAAAAATAGGACTGTAAAAATTGACCTTTGTAATATATTGGCACAAGATGTGGTACTCACCTGAAATGCATTCTTATGACATGTCACTACTGCATTGCTCTATGCTTTGGCACCTTAAGTCATGCTCCCAGATCCATATAATAGTGTTACTGAGGCAACTGTGCATCTTTTCACTTCTTTACATATTTTCTTTAAAAGTTGTCAGCCCTTCAAGTTTTCAACATTCTCCTATTTCTTTATTTTACTTCCCATGCATATCTAATTACATAAATTTCTCTACTGCAGTCTGCAGCTCAAGGATTCATCATCTATTAAGTTTTTGAATTTTCATCTAGCTTTGTTGATTTGTGCACTTCACAAAATAGCTTTGTACTTATGTAATCTTTGGTTATTGGCAGAGTCTGGAGGATGAGATTGTTAGTGAAACTATTCTTAAGTTAGTCAGCTTGCAGTTGTGGCACAGCTTATCTCTTGGTAGATTTCAGGTGCAGTCAAGATAATCTCTGTTTATTATATGTCATTGTTTTTGCACTTGTTCTTTCAAACTGACCTCTTCTTTGACCTTACATAGATGGAGTTATGCCTTAACCCCCATTTAATCAAGAAGTGGAAAAAAATGACCAAGAAAGAAGCCAAGGAAGCCAAGAAAGGAGGCCAGCCATTTGACCCATCAAAAGTACTTGAAGTACGGTTTCTTAGAAACCTGATAGAAGAATTTTTGGAGGTAACTTTCTCAAGCAATGGCCAATAACTTCATCCTATATATGCACCCTTTTATACAATGACCACTGGAATATGCCTGCCAGATTCTTGATTCGAAGGTTATACATCAAAATCTGAGTGGTCATGAAGTCAGCGATTCATATGATAAGCTGGTTGATGAATCCTCTGTTTTATACTGTGAGAGATTTATGGAATTCTTGATTGATCTGTTGAGCCAACTGCCTACAAGAAGGTATGATTGTCTTATTGACCTTATTTTCAACTGATTTTTCAATTCACTTTATCTAAGCAAATTATTAGGTTAGCAAAATTTTTGATGTATATTGATGGTTGATGGCGTATTAATTGTGTTATGAGTCTTAAGACATCAGAATATGTTAGATATCATTTGTCATAGATGTCATAGGCTGTGCCCCGGAACCCTTCATGAGTCTTTGGCAAGTGATATAGGTCCTGCAAACTTTAAGACCAAGGTGGTATATGCATGAATTACAAAATCATACAAATGACAAGTCGGAATAGCATACTTGATGCAACATTGGTCGCATAGTCCTACTTTACTTTTTGAAGGAAATGTTCGCATGATATTGTCATTTTGCAGATGTCTGGTCTGCTATATAATTGTGCAAATTTATTCTCTCTGGATATCTAGCCCTGGTTGCACGATCCTTTTGTTTGTAAATATATCATGCTTCTAATTGTATTTCATAGGTTCTTGAAGCCTGTTGTTTCCGATGCTGCTGTTGTTCCCAAATGCCACTTAAGTGCACTATACACTCATGAAAAGGGGCGGCTTTTCGCACAGCTGGTAGACTTGCTACAATTTTATGAATGCTTTGAGATTGATGACCACATTGGGATGCAACTCAGTGATGATGATGTACTACTTGCTCACTATTCACGCCTGCAAGCGTTCCAACTTTTAGCATTCAAACAGATCCCGAAGGTATTTTTCTAGTGGTATTAATTTACTTGTTCTTGTGAAACTATATAATTCCTATTGTTTTGCTTTTCATATTTGTTTTTTCTTATTCCACAGTTGCAAGATTTTGCACTCTGCAACATTGGTGCAATTCAGAAGCGTGCTGATCTTAGAAAGAAGTTATCTGTCTTGTCTGACGAGGAACTACAAGACTTGGTTTGTGATAAGGTCAGTGATAACTAGCATAATATTATCAATTTGCTTTTATTTTTCTCTCTCTCTCTGCTTTCTTCTATAGCCACTTGTACTGATGCTGATCGAGCATCAATATACTGTACATTCGTTTTGTATCTTGCACTACTACCCAGTGATTAAAAAAAGGCTGCTAGCGGCGAGAGGTTCGAGCGCCTGCTTCACTTCCAGCGCGCGCTTCAAAGAGGCGCCGCTGGCGCCGCCTCGAGCCCAAGCGTCGGCGCCGGCGAGCGCCGGGTTAAACCAGCGACGAGCCGCCGCTCGCCTGCCTCGCCGCCGCTACGCCGCTCCGTGCTTGCTGCCGCTGTCACCGCCGCCTGCTGCCATCGCTTGCGCCGCTCTTTACGTTGCCGAGATAGCACGGCGACGCCGCCTCGAGGCGACGTCGCTCGTAAAGTTAAAAAAAAAAATTTCCTATTAAAAAATGAGGCTCGGGACGCCGCCTGAGCCTCGGACGCTGCTCGAGCTTCTCGCGACGCCGCCTTCGTGACGTCGCCACCAAAGTCTTAAAAAAATAAAAAATTGATTTTTATTTAAAAAATTGATTTTTTTATTTAAAAAATTTGATTTTTTATGTTAACAGTATACTGTTAACAGTATACTAATAACAAATTTTTTATTTATTAAATTAATAATATATTATTTTAATTTTAATATTACTAATTTTTTAATTTAATAATATATTTTTATTTAAATAATTATATTTTAATTATATTATATATTTTTATATTTTAGCGCCGCTCAAGCTATTCTTTACCTAGCTTCTCAGCGATTTTAGACCTTGGCGCCTTTTAGCGCCTAGCGCTTTTTAAATCACTGCTACTACCATTAGCGAACATTTATTCTTAGTTCTTGGTCAACACCAGTAGCTGTTACTTGCTAATTTACCCTAGACAATAAAGGAATTAGACATATGTACCTTCAGTTAAGCAAGGTTTTTAAAATTAATTCAACTTACCTTGGACATGGAAATTACTGAAGTGTATTGTGTCGGCTTCTCGATGTCGTATAATATTAGGTGGGATCAAGTATATGCCAGAAAAAAAATTGTTGGTTTGTCGAACTGCCCCTAGAAATGATAACCTCGTGCTTCAAATATATATTGACTTTAATTTTGTTAGACATATTTGTGAGAAAATGCATTCTCTGCAAAACTAATTATATGATACAAAAAAGAGATATTGAGAAGGAGATACATCTACATGTGTGTGTATATGTGCACTCTTTTGTCAACGATGAAAAAAAATGCCTTGTGCAATTTTCATTTGCAAAGTGATCTTAGGAAAAGGTAATTGTTTTTAGATAATAAAGAAGATGATTAACTTTTTTATTACGAGTTATATGCACTTCTTCTATTCCAATTTGTTTTCCTCCATTATGTATTTTGTGTTCATTCTTTAATTTAATTGGACTATGTGCTTATAGGTTCTAGAGAATCTTATGACTAGGTAGATTATGGTACAGATTAACAAATTTCATGTCTAATCTTGTATTTTTAATACCATATGAATATCTGTTTGTTGCTTGATTGAAATTTTGGTCATTTTCTCTATGAAGCTCATATTAGGTTTCCTTTAATAAGTTCTGTGATTTTGTCTTTATTATTTTTTGATTTCTGACTAATCCATACAACCTGGTAAAGACTTCCATTTTGCAACTTTCAACTTGATACTGTTATTTGTTGATATCTTTGAGACATGCTCCAGCTGTATGTTATAAAAGCTCATCAATGGTTGGGCACTTCTATTGATTTATGAAGTTGTGAGCGTCACATCCTTTCTCTAACTCTACAGTGGGTATTTCACTAATATTGTCGCCTTTTACAGCTCAAGTTGGTTTCAAGAGATGATACATGGGCTAATAGGTCTGATTTCCTTGTTGAAGTACTTGTTTCTTTCTTTGAGAAGCGTCAGTCCCAGAAGGATGCCATAAATGCACTTCCTCTCTATCCAAACGAGCAGATAATGTGGGATGAGAGCCTTGTTCCAAGTATTAATTATTCTGGAGAAGGATGCCTAGCTCTTCCTAAGCTAAACCTGCAATTTCTGACACTACATGATTATCTATTAAGAAACTTTAATCTTTTCCGCTAGAATCTACATATGAAATACGTGAAGATATCCAAGAAGCTGTTCCTCATCTTCTAGCTTATATCAATAGGGAGGGGGAAACTGCATTCGTGGGTGGTCGAGAATGGCTGTTCCAATCAAGCAGTTCAGAATCACAGAAGTTAAACAACCAAATATCGGCGAAGTCAAACCATCATCTGTTGTAGCTGAAGTTACTTATAGCATTTCGAGTTACAGATCACATATCAGATCAGAATGGGATGCTCTTAAAGAACATGATGTCTTGTTTTTATTATCAATTCGTCCATCTTTTGAACCTCTTAGTCAAGAGGAAGCTGCCAAGTCCTCTGTTCCACAGAGGCTTGGTCTTCAATATGTACGTGGATGTGAAGTAATTGAAATCCGTGATGAGGAAGGTGTGCTCATGAATGATTTCACTGGTAGAATAAAAAGAGATGAATGGAAGCCACCTAAGGGTGAGCTTCGCACAGTAACAGTTGCCCTAGACACAGCACAGTACCACATGGATGTTGCTGACATTGCTGAAAAAGGCACAGATGATGTATATGGCACCTTTAACATTTTAATGAGGAGGAAGCCTAAAGAGAATAACTTCAAGGCAATTTTAGACTCCATAAGAGACCTTATGAATGAGTCATGCATAGTACCTGATTGGTTGCATAATATTTTTCTGGGTTATGGCAATCCTTCTGCTGCACAGTGGATTAACATGCCTGATCTTTTGGAAGCGGTAGATTTTAAAGACACTTTTCTTGATGCCAACCATTTGAGAGACAGCTTTCCAGATTTTCAGGTAATAATTAAAATTAAAACAATTGGTATATTTTACCCTTCAGAAGCCTCACATTAGTAGGAGGCTCATGCACACTGTCTTCCTCCATGACATTCTGTTGTGATGTTGTATTATGTGTATCTGTTTCATGACTTGTAGGTTTGCTTCGTTAAGTCAGATGGTTCAGATGATTTACATTCGAATCCTCCCTTCCGGATTAGACTTCCAAAAACAATGAAAAGTAGTACTCATGCTCTTCCAGGCAATGGGAAGATCAGTAACATTACCACTTTGAATGGTGATGAGATGGCTCAGTATGGTTCTGAGAAGGAAAAGATTTTTGTTGAGGCATATGTTCCTCCTGATCCTGGTCCTTATCCTCAAGACCAGCCAAAGCAAAACTCAGTCAGATTTACACCAACCCAGGTATTGACTACAGTTTTTTACTTTCAAAAAAGAATATATATGCATATTTCTCTCTCTGTCTCTCTCTTCCTTTGAATCTTATAGATTCCTTTCATTCTTGATCGGTTCTGTATATGATTAGCATCCCATTGTTTGTGCTTTTAAGCTACAGAGAAACAAGTCTCTCTTATTCCCTTAAAAAAAATTGATCATACTCCTTTCTTATAACAGTCTTTATACTGCACACTTTGTCGTTACTTAGATATATTGCTCTAAAGTCCCCATTTTGAGCATGTAATTTTCTTTTGCAGATTGGAGCAATAATTTCAGGCATCCAGCCTGGGTTGACAATGGTTGTTGGTCCACCTGGTACGGGAAAAACAGATACTGCAGTGCAAATTCTGAATGTTCTTTATCACAACTGTCCTTCACAGAGAACATTAATTATCACTCATTCTAATCAGGCTTTAAATGATCTTTTTGAGAAGATAATGCAGGTATATGATTCATATTTAGTGAAAACATTTGGTTCCTGTGGATATCATCATGTTTGCACTAGATTTTTTTGAAATGTGAATATTACTGAAAATTTCTGCCAGAAGGTGGTTGGTATGTTAATTGTCTTGACTAATAGAAGGTTGTAATATCTTGATGCCTTTATATCTTGCGTCAAGGGAAGAGGTCAGGGGCAAAAATTGAGATATGGGACATTGTAAGGAGGGAAAAAGCTTTGCGCCATCCTTGATAGTGCTATGGAACATGGCACCTGCTCCTTCTATGAGAGGAGCACATGTCACATCCTACTTCTATTGCTGGCCTCCTCTGAACCCACTCTCCTTCCCATGAGTTCATATGAGGGACAACCCCTTTATCCTAGCAATGTGCTGAATGAACTATGATTGTCTGGAAAACAAGTTTCTTCAAAATTGACAAACAGTTCCTAATACTGACCGAACCTTTGTGCAACCAATTGGTCACCACTCCACTCGAGACCTTATTCACCTGAGGCATCTGTGGTCATGCCTTGATAGATCAATATGGCTCTTTTGTTGATTTAGTTCTCCCAAACTTGAGTCCAGTTTCAGTGATTGCTTCAACTTCCCAATCATTGTCCTACTTACAGCTGTCACCAAAAGAGCCTGCAAGGCAGCTTGCCAGTGTTACATGGTTAATATCTTTGAAACAGTTAGTCAACTTGTCATTTGAGTTCTAGAGTTGTATGGAGGTGTTAAGGTTTTAGTTAAAAGCTTGTGAATGTTCTATAGTTTGAAATTTTTATCAGTTTCTCACACATCTGAAATAATGGAGAAAATATCTGGCTTTAGTGAGTCATTTTTATTAAAAATAAATAAATATTAAATTTATCAACTTCTATAAATATGTATGTTCCATATGGTATACATGAGGCAGCCCTGTCATGATCTAAGACACCCATTTATTGTTCATGTATGTGATCTCTGTTAACTGCTAATGTTTGGTAAATTTTCAGGTGCCTAAAAGATTGATTTGTGAGCATAGTAGCATGCATTTTCATAGTTTTTTGGTAGTATATGAGATACCAATGTTTTGTCATGCATCAGTTTGTTTTGTTGCTGAGTCAACTATCCATGGTAACTTGAGGCACATTCTATTCATATTTTCCTTGTGGACTCTTCTGTTTCATCTTCATCCATGGCAGTCTGTGTAATTGTTTCTTCATTTACTGGATAGAGATTTCTTAAGAACTACTCATTTTTCTTGGTAATCTTTTTGCTTTTGTGGTTCATTTCATTGTTTGTTCTTTTGCAGTGTCATTGTTTAATGTCATATTTTGAGTTTAATGTGGAGGCACAAGTGTTCTCCAGTACCTAATTATGACTTTCACATTGTGACTTTTTCCAAGGAGCTAATCACAAAGAGATTTGGATCTAGCTTACATAGTGTCTATTATCACTTTTTTCCCCTCATTTGTCTTTGATTTGTTCTATTATCATGAAAGAGATTTGGATCTAACTTTAGTGTTACTGTCATCAGAGAGATGTGCCTGCCAGATACCTTCTTCGTCTGGGTCAAGGTGAACAAGAGTTGGCAACTGATCTTGATTTTAGTCGCCAAGGTCGTGTCAATGCTATGCTTGTGCGACGATTAGAGCTTCTTGGTGAAGTGGAGAGACTTGCAAGATCTCTTCAGCTCCCTGAAGATGTAGGGTACACTTGCGAAACTGCTGGATATTTTTGGTTGCTGCATGTTTACTCACGTTGGGAGCAGTTCTTAGCTGCTTGTGCTCAGAACAAAGATAAACCATCATTTATTAAGGATCGGTTTCATTTATGGAATTCTTTTCCAATACTCCACAACCAGTTTTTACTGGTGAATCATTTGAGAAAGACATGCGAGCTGCAAAAGGTTGCTTCCGCCATCTATCAACAATGTTCCAGGAGCTTGAAGAGTGCAGGGCTTTTGAGTTACTCAAGTCTACAGCTGATCGAGCAAATTATCTCATGACTAAGCAGGCCAAGATTGTTGCTATGACCTGTACGCATGCAGCATTAAAGAGGAAGGATTTCCTTCAATTGGGCTTTAAGTATGACAACTTGCTGATGGAAGAAAGTGCGCAGATATTAGAGATAGAGACCTTTATACCAATGTTGCTTCAAAGGCAGGAAGATGGTTATGCTCGGCTTAAGCGCTGCATATTGATTGGTGACCACCACCAGTTGCCTCCTGTTGTAAAAACATGGCCTTTCAAAAGTACAGCCACATGGATCAAAGTTTGTTCACTTAGATTTGTTCGCTTAGGTGTCCCTTACATTGAGCTTAACGCTCAAGGTAGAGCTCGACCAAGTATAGCAAAACTTTACAACTGGAGATACAGAGATCTTGGTGATCTTCCCTATGTCTGTGAGGAGGTTATGTTTCACAAAGCTAATGCTGGATTTGCTTATGAATATCAACTAATAGATGTTCCTGATTACCTTGGGAAAGGTGAGACTGCTCCTTCTCCATGGTTCTATCAGAACGAAGGGGAGGCCGAGTATATTGTTAGCGTTTATATTTACATGCGTCTGCTTGGATACCCAGCCAGCAAGATTTCTATATTGACCACATACAATGGCCAAAAGCTTCTGATTCGTGATGTTGTCAATAGGAGATGCATGACATCTGGAATCGGCCCACCTAGCAAGGCAAGTTCATCAGTTTGTCATCTTATTTAAGCAATTCTTTTTTCTGCTCAATTTAGTGAAAATTTTCTTTTCTTATAATAGTCAGTTAATCATTATATCTTGCATAGCAGGTTACGACGGTCGATAAATTTCAAGGTCAGCAAAATGATTTCATTTTATTGTCTCTTGTCCAAGACATTACGATTTGTCGGCCACCTCCGTGATGTTAGGCGATTAGTTGTTGCAATGTCACGAGCACGTCTAGGGCTGTATGTATTTTGCCGGCGCGCTCTGTTCGAACAATGCTACGAGTTGCAGCCAACTTTTCAACTTTTACTTCAGAGGCCTGATAAGCTGGGCCTGAATCTTGAAGAGACTAGTCCTTTCACTGAGCGTCTCATGGGAGAAACAGGGAGGATTCAGTTTATTGGTGGTGTTGAGGAGATGGATGGCTTGGTCAACTTTAGGATGCATCAGCTCTATCAGGTATGCTTGTGACTCAACATCCTGCCATTGCTCAGTTTTATTGTTTTCTTTCTTCTCAAATTATTAGCCAAATGTGTAACAACTTCCTTTGGTAACAGGCACAGCTCATCAGTCAATATGGCGCACACCCAGAGTTGGTGCCCAGTGCAAATGGGGCACAGGATTCGACTTCTGAGAACCAGTCCGAGGATACAGATATGCCCACTGCAAATGGTGACGCCGACAATGAAACATTTGAGAATAATACGACAGGTGAAGATCAGATGGAGTGAATCATTGCATTCGGAGGCAGCTTGCAGGCCACACAGCCTTTTGCATAGGCACTATGTGGACCATTTCGGCCCTGTTTCTTGTTGCATGGCATGAAGGGTCAAGTGGCATATTGAGTACCACAATCGGGTTTGCAAACATTTGTGGCGGTTTTCCTGGAAATTTTTGGCCATTCAGAGTTTTGAATACAATACCTACCCTGCTGAAGAAAACATGCAGAATTATTTGACAGTGTCATGAGTTAGAGAACTGGGTAATTGTACGGACCATGCCGACAAGAGGATACTTGTTCTTCAGCCTTGAATGTAAACTGTCTGCAAGACTAATTTATCGAGGTATCACTCTAATCCACTATCGATAAGAGATCCATGTAACCGATCTTAAATAGTTAGACCATGTGGTTTTGTTATTGTTTGTTCTAATGTAATCTTAATTATCTTAATTCGATTTGGTTCCACCATCCTTTCTATTGGTCGTCAATGGCATATGTTACGTGACATTTCTCCTTGTGTCACAATAAGACATTTATTTACTTTCTGGTGCTTGAATTATCTACAATCAGGCCTTTGTTTCCCGTAGAGAGAATTACTGCCACTTGTACCCACCTATTGTGTGCTCGATCTCAAGGTATTTAAACATGTTGCTAGATATTTATGATTGAAACTCTTGTATTGTTCTTACTGGAGCAAACGAACTTTAGCAACTATGAAGCACACAAAACCTATCCATGTTGCAGGAATGGAATCCTGTAACGTATAAACATCGCTTTGGCAATTTTTTTTTTTTCACACATAAATGCTGTTGTCGTCATTTTCTATCCTTTCTTTCTCCCTATCTGAACAAAAGTTTTGGTATATATATTTTTATATAAAAATAAAAAATAAAAATTTGAACCGAATCACTGACGTCGGTTCGGCTTTTGCTACGACTTAAATCAGTTCGGTTCGATAATTTTTCTGTTCGATTCCATTCTTTAACCCTTACCTCGATCTGCATCTTTGGCTGCTTGGTGGCGTCGCAGGCCTACGAGAGGGTACGACCGTGGGTGGCTCGTTGCAGGTCGTCGGTGGGAGATATTATAACTTGGTTTAAGTATGGGGACCACGATTCAAATTCCAAAATGAAGAGTATTAGGCGGAGATGACGACGCTCGAGTATCGTCACGCATGTAGTAACCTAACCGCCGAGCTAACACTATAGATCTGACATCGAAACAGCGGTCTGGGTCCTCCCGGTGCCGGTGACCCGATCTAGAGAGAGAATAAGCTCACATTACTCCCCCCCCTCTTTCTTACTTTCTTTGTCGTGTTCAGTGGTTAGAGAGAGAAAAAGACAGCATGCTATAAAACAGAGGAGAAAGAGGCGCACTTTTCTTCAATTCTACGCTTTCTACAGGTAGAGAGAGAGAGAGAGAGAGAGAGAGAGAGAGAGAGAGAGAGAGAGGCGATGGAGAGGAGCGCCCGACTAGGAAGCCGCTCGCCTCGACGGCGGATCTGCTGACCTGACGGAGGCGCCGCCCCAGGATCCCGCCGCGTCGGCCTCCCGCCAGCCGCACCAGGTACTTCTCGCCTCCCGCGAGCAATGCGGTGGTCGACGGTCCTTTGCTTCTCTCTCACTTTTTGAATCTCTTATGGCGAGGGGTTGGCAGCCGACGGATGGGGTCAGCAAGGTGGTCTTCGGGGGGCAGATCACCGAGGAGGAGGCCGAGAGTATCCTAAAGAGGTGAGATCTGGCTGGGTGAGGGCTTATCTTATGGATCTCGAAGTCCTTCTTGTCGGAGAGTCTTGTGGGTTTCAAAGGCTTTGCTGCTCTTTCAGTGGTTTCTTTTTTCTTGTTGATTTGTAGCCTTCCGTCGATTTCTTGAACATTTCTACGCCCCTTTTATCAGATCCTAAATTCCGAGTCGTAAATTCTTTGGGTTGTTTGCGCAACGAGACATGATTTGAGCTGGTTCAAGAGACGGCGAGATTCCATCACAATGTGCTTCAACTCTCCACCATAAAAATCTCACTTAAGATGTTTGATGAATCAAGGATCAAGAAAGATGCTGTTCTATCAAGAATGCTTACTATGACAAAATCTTGCACGAAAACATTCAAATAATTCTCCTATTTCATGTTCTACAAGACATATTTCAGTGTCAGTGGTCCTGCATAATGTTGAATGACAGGCAGGGGCTTGTAGTTTAGGATACATTATGTAGTAGGACTGGAAGAAAGATATGGTTAATGGATTGGTTTGATTTGAGTTAATTGAGCACAATTGCTTTAGTTATCATAAGATTTGCTGTTAAAGAATGAAGAAGTTGCATCGTTGACAAATACAGGTCATGAAAGACTACTAATTGCTACATTTGCTATGAGATTTTGCAAAGAAGTAAAACTTGTGACTTGTGATTTTTCTTATTCCTTGGCACTTATATGATGAATGTTTTGTGTGTTTCCTACATGATGATTCTAACATAAGAAACTAAAAAACATAGCTGAAAAGGTTCATAATCACAAGCATATACATGCACATAATCGTATGTATATATTTACTGTACATGTGTGCACACATTTACATCTGTTATGTAATGAAAGCAACCGATGAAAACCCCTAATTGGCAGTGGCATTTTCTTATCAGGAAACCTTGTTCGGGTCCAAAGTTAAAAGAAATGACTGGTAGTGGCATTTTCGCAACTGACAGCGAAGATGAACTGTCAGAGCCAGGTAGTTCTTTCTCAACACCTAACCAGCGAACAAGTCTACGGATGTATCAGGTATCTCATCCATTTTAACTAGCAAGGTTTTAGTCAGTTTGAGGCCAGAAACTTGTACATATCTTATTTGATGATCTTATGTCCAACCCTACAACTTAATTAAACATGGAAGTTCTAGTAAACTGAAAATAGATTCACATCCGAAGATGTATTTCTGGCCATTCATTGTGAACAATCTCTGAACTTTGATTTTTGACATCCCAGGTAATTTTATTATGATAATTTTCGTCTGTACTTCCGTGATGAAGTCAGAATATGTTACCGGAACATTAGGAGTTCTCTGGTTGTATCACTTATCAGCATCTGCTACAATCTACCCATCTATTTTCTAATGAATTTTCTAGCGAGTGAAGTTTCTAATCTAAAAATAGATTGTGATATAGTTCCTATCCCCGTTAAGCTCCTCATTTTTCATTGGAAGATTATAGAATTATGGAATGTGGTTTACTGTGGGGCTAAGGATGTATTTTTTTTCTCTCCAAATCAGCAAACAGTAAATGCAATGAGCCAGATATCATTCAGCACTGATGAGACTGTTTCTTCACATAAAAAGCCAACCTCACTTGCTGAGGTAGCAAAGCAGCGAGAATTAACTGGGTCTCTGCTGAGTGAATCGGACGATAGATTGAAGAAGCACTTGTCTGATGCAAAATGCAAGGAACTAAGTGGACATGACATCTTTGCTGCTCCAGAAGTTTTGCCAAAGTCATCAGGATGGAATTTGGAGATGAATGAAATGACCTGAGGGAAACCACTCCAAGAAACTTACAGTCACCAGTTAAAGTCCCTCAAGTGAGTATTTACAATTCATCTTCTGTATTAACTTTTGTTTGTAAAACTAACACCCACACACACACACATATATATATATATATATATATATATATATATATATATATATATACTATATATATATATACATACATACATACATATATCCATTTTGTTCCATTGTGGCTATTAACTCTTTTGCCCTTTATGTTCACAATCTGATTCGAGTACTATGCCAAGTAGACTACTTTATATTACTATTTAGTCCTCTGTCTGTATATGGGATAAATCTAACTTTGTTCTCTCCAATTTAATTATGATACCCATGTTTTCTGGTGTATTTATTGTGCTAAGATAGCATGATTGTTCATGTTCAGTGTTGATTCTATCAATCTTTCTATTGCTAGCCTGAAGCATGGTCAATTATTTTTCCGACAGCTTATTATTATGAGATTCAATTGAAGTTTCAGTACTCTTTATTGACAACTTCCTGCAGCTGCTTTAGGCCTATTATTATTTAGTTTTTGTAGGGCCCTTCATAATGCTTCATCCACAATTTATGCAGTTACTCTATGCCTAGTATTTCTTTACCCTTTGTTAAGGCCTGAATGCAATTTGTTTTCTAACAGTTGACACTGATATATCTGATCTATCGGTTGTTCTATTTGATAGGCTGGGGTCCGAGCAATCTCTTGTTTGGTGAAGAACCAGAGGTGAAATCAGCTAAGAAAATTCACACCCAGAAAGTGGCAGAACTGACCGGCAATGGCATCTTCAAAGATGATGCCACACCAGGCGCAGCGGAAAAAACACTTAGTACAGCAAAGCTAAAGGAGATGAGTGGTAGCGACATCTTTGCTGATGGCAAGGCTCCCTCACGAGAATATCTTGGCGGTGTCCATAAGCCTCCTGGTGGTGAAAGCAGCATTGCTCTAGTTTGACCTCTCTGACTCGTTATTTCGGTGTCTTTCTAGGGTTTGATGATTATAGTGTTGAAGTGTTTATCTGAACCGTTTTAAGTAGCACTCTATGGCAATGATAATAAGCTATTGTTTGATGCTATTCCTATTGAGTTGTTGGAGTGCTGTAATTAACCTTTGAACTGTGCCTCTAGTTTGTGACATCTAATTTAACAACTGATTGGAATAATTTCTATTTTATGTGAATGACTGAGTTGGTGTCGCCATATATGATGGCTTTAGCTATGTTTTTATATGACATACAGTGATCAACGTGAAAGGATGTGGAAGCAGAAATGGGGATCTCCAAATATGGTTATCAAATTGTAAATTGTAATGCGTCATCAAACTATTCAACTCTATTTTACTGAAATGTCATAATTCACTTTGCCTGGAAAGTTTTAGTTACTGAAGATTCGATGTGATTCAGTAGTCATCCTGCATGCTTTCTGATTACATCAAATGCATGGCATATTGGCATGCTGTTCCTATAAACAAGAATTTAATGTAGTGACAACTAACATCTCTAATAAAGAGGAGAATTGAATGCTAGGAGAATGGGGTAGGCACGGCATGATGGTCTATGTTGGATACCGTATTTGACTATTCGACCTCCTTTTTAGATTTATGCCATGAAAAGTACTTAAATATCATCGAAGATGAATTTAAAAGGAGACCATCCTCCATTCCGGGGCCACTTTCTGCCTCCATCTTCAGACTATTGTCCATGCATTCTCTCTCTTATCCTTTTTTGGGAAGGGAGGATTGCAGTTTGGCAAACCATAAGACTCAAAACACATATTTAGAGTTGTAACTGTTTTCTATCCTTTTTTTTTTTTTTTTTTTTGTCTGAACAACCGTTTTTTATTTGTTTTGTTTAGAAGGCATATTAACATATCGGCATACAAAGATAACCATAAGAGAATTAAAGACATTTAAACAACTGGAGTTTTAACAGACTGCAACGGATGCTATAACTTCGAGCAACATAATACATTGTAATGAGGACGGGAGCACACGCACAAAAAACAAAACAAAAAGGAAAATGAAAAGTCATGACGAAAGAAACAAGAACTGGAACAACAGAGATGCTACAATCAACGATCAAGCAACTTGATAAATACTGCCGATGGTTCTCCAGTCTATCAAAAATTTCAATTGCTAAACGAATCAAAACTTACATTGGTTGACAAAGAATTTCTTCAAGATATTTCGATTTGGAACCTCTCTAGCACGAACACCCTCCAGATTGCTGCTGAGTCTGTGTTGAACTAACTGTAGACTTCAAATTGACATCAACCATGTCCTCCTGTTTAGTGGAGGCGAGAGTCTCCATCCCTGGCAGGATGCAGCAATCTTGGGAACAGTGGCTGCCAGTGTTCAAAGATGTCTTCAACTGAGAAATGAAGGTGCCGAGTCGACAATTTACCCTTAATGCTGTAAAATGTGATTACCTTGATGTTGAAGCCAGCTTTTGCACTGGTTTCAATAAACATCACTCAAATTCCCGAGATTTGGCTTCTCCTTCTTCTGTTGAGACTTGCCTGCAATCACGAAGTTAAAACAAACAGAATTGTTCATTAATAACTAAGAATAGAAGTCATAACACATGGTATGGACTAATCCCAGGCCATAGTGATGAAATCAATATGCGGTTTAATTCAACTCCATGAAGTCGGAAGTGAAGCCAAAATGGAAATGAATTTGCATGCAATTTTATATAATGGATAACCCTATGGCACACCCATGTCCATTTTCTGTCGAATTTCACCAGTGCCGCTATGCATGAACTTGATCAAGCAGCAGACAAGTATGACAATATAGCATTACATAATCAGATCAAGTATTAAATCATCATCAGGAACTTTCCAGTATATCTAATAACTTGCATACTGATAGTAGCATCAGAGGAAGGAAGAATCATCATCATACATAAATTGGATTTGGACCCTTTGTCCTACCTGTCAGCTTCATGATAATAAGAGCATCCATACATCAAAAAAGTTCATTGGTGGCAACAATTTTAAATGCCAAACCAATAGAATAAAAATAGATGTTAATTAGTTTCATTAGCACCTAAACCAATGTATTGAGTAACTATTAGAATAAACTTTATAAGCAGCAACAAGCTACATATACATCTTTCACAGTGCTCACTAAAGCAATCCATCTGACAAAATACCAATTAAGGACCGAATGCACTTATTTCTCATTAACTCAGTGAAGAAATGCTTTTTTTTTTTTTTTAAAGAAAAGGAATCTGCAGCGATCAATATGAAAGTAGCTTCTTTACAGCAACTTAATTATATAAAGCCACAAGCACATTCAAACAACTCAAACAAAAATGTATTGCTAATGGAACAAGATATAAATAGAGAATATTATTAAAAAGTAGAAAAGTAACAGAACTAAACTCCCAGCACTTATGACCTTTTCTCAACAAGATCTGTCTTATTTCCAACAAGAACTATGATTACATCGCCACCTCGTTCTGTGCGCACTTCCTCAATCCACTTTGAAGTATTTAAGAACGATTGTCGATCTGTGAAGCAAAGGGAGCATATAAGTAGAACATCTTCTAGATACTTTGAACTAATATGATTGTCAATCTGTGAAGCAAAGGGAGCATATAAGTGAACATTCTTCTAGATACTTTGAACTAATATGATTGTCATCTGTGAAGCAAAGGAGCATATAAGTAGAACATTCTTCTAGACACTTTGAACTAATATGATCAACATGAACACCAGCTGAAGATAATTTTTGGATTGGTAAAGTTGGGAGCCACTTATTCACATATCAATTTCTAGTACTCGTTAACTGTTATGTAAATCTACATTATCATTGAAATTCTGCTCGGATATGCTATTCTTAGTGGACTGATTCAGTCATAACAGAAATGATGCTTGATCCAATGCATAAAATTGATTACTCACCTAGGTTCCCACAAGGTTATGTCTGTATGTCAACCACTTATGATGTCCTCGTCTCTTAAGTTTCCATGGAGCAACAAAGATCTGGTGCAATAAACCGTTGTTCTCTGTTTCAAGTATATCTTTTAAGATAAGAATCCATGAAAATGTATGTGCTGTATGGAAGGAAGATGTGCATGAAAGGTCTAGGTCCACAAGAGGATATGCCAATCACTCGATAATAATCCATGAAAGTGTATGTACTGTATGGAAGGAAGACGTGCATGAAAAGTCTAGGTCCACAAGAGGATATGCACTTGATAATATCCCATTCATATGCATTGTCTGACAGACATAAGCAAAAGCAGGATATAGTTATGGTAAAGCAAAACTGCAACTCTTGCTGTAGCTAAAGGTATAAAAGATAGATGTTATTGATGAATGGTGTTTACTACTAAATACAATGAGGTGGCTTAGATTGCCCAAAGACAGACTTCAAGCTGCTATTTTTCTAAATTAACTTAAAAGTCTTGTAGTGATCAGAAGACTGACTAAATGGACAAAGTTAGCACTTTTGCCAGGAAGAAAATATTAATAGCATGGATCCATGTTTCTCTGATGCATGTGTTGAATACTGACTAAATGGCTAAATTTAGCACTTTTGCCAGGAAGTAAAATACTCAAGTTGCAACAGTGGCATGCATCCTGTTTTCAAACTAGATTGAGAGAACTGTAACCTACTTCAATAAATCTGACTGAGTCCATAGTCTATTCTGGTCAGAATTTTGTCAGAACCTGGAAACATCAACTTTAGAATAAGAAAACTAGAACTTACTAGATCATCATGAAAATAACACAGAAGAGTCCCTGATGTAACTTGGGATAAGACTTCCTAAATCTCTCCTGACCAGCAGTATCCTACAAATTTGATTAGAAAAATGATGTTAAATAAATCATCATACAGTCACCAAGAGTCTAAGATGGCCAATGTCTAATTAAACCCAGGGATCTAGTAATAGTCCCTGGACATTCATTAACATACATGAACTAATATATCATATTAATTATGATCAAACAAATTCAAATTGAATTTTGATGCAAGACAGCGATGGCATATCTTGGTTTTCTTAAATATTAGTTATCATGAAGCCATGTGTATATGAGAACTTCATCATGTAGAAAAGTTGGTGACATGTAGAAAGACATAAGCACCATCTAGGTTTAAGAGCCTTGGAAAACCACTTAAAAGATTTGTTCAACAAGCACTTGAAATAAGGCCTGTCTTCAACTTAAACGAACTATGCTTGGTTGGTTCACACAAGCATGTTAGAATTTCAACAAAATTTAGACATCAAAATTAGGAAACATTCAAATTGATTGTATATGGCACCAACATGCCTTAATGAGAAGGAATTAGACATATGTACCTTCAGTTAAGCAAGGTTTTTAAAATTAATTCAACTTACCTTGGACATGGAAATTACTGAAGTGTATTGTGTCGGCTTCTCGATGTCGTATAATATTAGGTGGGATCAAGTATATGCCAGAAAAAAAATTGTTGGTTTGTCGAACTGCCCCTAGAAATGATAACCTCGTGCTTCAAATATATATTGACTTTAATTTTGTTAGACATATTTGTGAGAAAATGCATTCTCTGCAAAACTAATTATATGATACAAAAAAGAGATATTGAGAAGGAGATACATCTACATGTGTGTATATGTGCACTCTTTGTCAACGATGAAAAAAAAATGCCTTGTGCAATTTTCATTTGCAAAGTGATCTCTAGGAAAAGGTAATTGTTTTTAGATAATAAAGAAGATGATTAACTTTTTATTACGAGTTATATGGCTTCTTCTATTCCAATTTGTTTTCCTCCATTATGTATTTTGTGTTCATTCTTTAATTTAATTGGACTATGTGCTTATAGGTTCTAGAGAATCTTATGACTAGGTAGATTATGGTACAGATTAACAAATTTCATGTCTAATCTTGTATTTTTAATACCATATGAATATCTGTTTGTTGCTTGATTGAAATTTTGGTCATTTTCTCTATGAAGCTCATATTAGGTTTCCTTTAATAAGTTCTGTGATTTTGTCTTTATTATTTTTTGATTTCTGACTAATCCATACAACCTGGTAAAGACTTCCATTTGCAACTTTCAACTTGATACTGTTATTTTGTTGATATCTTTGAGACATGCTCCAGCTGTATGTTATAAAAGCTCATCAATGGTTGGGCACTTCTATTGATTTATGAAGTTGTGAGCGTCACATCCTTTCTCTAACTCTACAGTGGGTATTTCACTAATATTGTCGCCTTTTACAGCTCAAGTTGGTTTCAAGAGATGATACATGGGCTAATAGGTCTGATTTCCTTGTTGAAGTACTTGTTTCTTTCTTTGAGAAGCGTCAGTCCCAGAAGGATGCCATAAATGCACTTCCTCTCTATCCAAACGAGCAGATAATGTGGGATGAGAGCCTTGTTCCAAGTATTAATTATTCTGGAGAAGGATGCCTAGCTCTTCCTAAGCTAAACCTGCAATTTCTGACACTACATGATTATCTATTAAGAAACTTTAATCTTTTCCGTCTAGAATCTACATATGAAATACGTGAAGATATCCAAGAAGCTGTTCCTCATCTTCTAGCTTATATCAATAGGGAGGGGGAAACTGCATTCGGTGGGTGGTCGAGAATGGCTGTTCCAGTCAAGCAGTTCAGAATCACAGAAGTTAAACAACCAAATATCGGCGAAGTCAAACCATCATCTGTTGTAGCTGAAGTTACTTATAGCATTTCAAGTTACAGATCACATATCAGATCAGAATGGGATGCTCTTAAAGAACATGATGTCTTGTTTTTATTATCAATTCGTCCATCTTTTGAACCTCTTAGTCAAGAGGAAGCTGCCAAGTCCTCTGTTCCACAGAGGCTTGGTCTTCAATATGTACGTGGATGTGAAGTAATTGAAATCCGTGATGAGGAAGGTGTGCTCATGAATGATTTCACTGGTAGAATAAAAAGAGATGAATGGAAGCCACCTAAGGGTGAGCTTCGCACAGTAACAGTTGCCCTAGACACAGCACAGTACCACATGGATGTTGCTGACATTGCTGAAAAAGGCACAGATGATGTATATGGCACCTTTAACATTTTAATGAGGAGGAAGCCTAAAGAGAATAACTTCAAGGCAATTTTAGACTCCATAAGAGACCTTATGAATGAGTCATGCATAGTACCTGATTGGTTGCATAATATTTTTCTGGGTTATGGCAATCCTTCTGCTGCACAGTGGATTAACATGCCTGATCTTTTGGAAGCGGTAGATTTTAAAGACACTTTTCTTGATGCCAACCATTTGAGAGACAGCTTTCCAGATTTTCAGGTAATAATTAACATTAAAACAATTGGTATATTTTACCCTTCAGAAGCCTCACATTAGTAGGAGGCTCATGCACACTGTCTTCCTCCATGACATTCTGTTGTGATGTTGTATTATGTGTATCTGTTTCATGACTTGTAGGTTTGCTTCGTTAAGTCAGATGGTTCAGATGATTTACATTCGAATCCTCCCTTCCGGATTAGACTTCCAAAAACAATGAAAAGTAGTACTCATGCTCTTCCAGGCAATGGGAAGATCAGTAACATTACCACTTTGAATGGTGATGAGATGGCTCAGTATGGTTCTGAGAAGGAAAAGATTTTTGTTGAGGCATATGTTCCTCCTGATCCTGGTCCTTATCCTCAAGACCAGCCAAAGCAAAACTCAGTCAGATTTACACCAACCCAGGTATTGACTACAGTTTTTTACTTTCAAAAAAGAATATATATGCATATTTCTCTCTCTGTCTCTCTCTTCCTTTGAATCTTATAGATTCCTTTCATTCTTGATCGGTTCTGTATATGATTAGCATCCCATTGTTTGTGCTTTTAAGCTACAGAGAAACAAGTCTCTCTTATTCCCTTAAAAAAAATTGATCATACTCCTTTCTTATAACAGTCTTTATACTGCACACTTTGTCGTTACTTAGATATATTGCTCTAAAGTCCCCATTTTGAGCATGTAATTTTCTTTTGCAGATTGGAGCAATAATTTCAGGCATCCAGCCTGGGTTGACAATGGTTGTTGGTCCACCTGGTACGGGAAAAACAGATACTGCAGTGCAAATTCTGAATGTTCTTTATCACAACTGTCCTTCACAGAGAACATTAATTATCACTCATTCTAATCAGGCTTTAAATGATCTTTTTGAGAAGATAATGCAGGTATATGATTCATATTTAGTGAAAACATTTGGTTCCTGTGGATATCATCATGTTTGCACTAGATTTTTTTGAAATGTGAATATTACTGAAAATTTCTGCCAGAAGGTGGTTGGTATGTTAATTGTCTTGACTAATAGAAGGTTGTAATATCTTGATGCCTTTATATCTTGCGTCAAGGGAAGAGGTCAGGGGCAAAAATTGAGATATGGGACATTGTAAGGAGGGAAAAAGCTTTGCGCCATCCTTGATAGTGCTATGGAACATGGCACCTGCTCCTTCTATGAGAGGAGCACATGTCACATCCTACTTCTATTGCTGGCCTCCTCTGAACCCACTCTCCTTCCCATGAGTTCATATGAGGGACAACCCCTTTATCCTAGCAATGTGCTGAATGAACTATGATTGTCTGGAAAACAAGTTTCTTCAAAATTGACAAACAGTTCCTAATACTGACCGAACCTTTGTGCAACCAATTGGTCACCACTCCACTCGAGACCTTATTCACCTGAGGCATCTGTGGTCATGCCTTGATAGATCAATATGGCTCTTTTTGTTGATTTAGTTCTCCCAAACTTGAGTCCAGTTTCAGTGATTGCTTCAACTTCCCAATCATTGTCCTACTTACAGCTGTCACCAAAAGAGCCTGCAAGGCAGCTTGCCAGTGTTACATGGTTAATATCTTTGAAACAGTTAGTCAACTTGTCATTTGAGTTCTAGAGTTGTATGGAGGTGTTAAGGTTTTAGTTAAAAGCTTGTGAATGTTCTATAGTTTGAAATTTTTATCAGTTTCTCACACATCTGAAATAATGGAGAAAATATCTGGCTTTAGTGAGTCATTTTTATTAAAAATAAATAAATATTAAATTTATCAACTTCTATAAATATGTATGTTCCATATGGTATACATGAGGCAGCCCTGTCATGATCTAAGACACCCATTTATTGTTCATGTATGTGATCTCTGTTAACTGCTAATGTTTGGTAAATTTTCAGGTGCCTAAAAGATTGATTTGTGAGCATAGTAGCATGCATTTTCATAGTTTTTTTGGTATATGAGATACCAATGTTTTGTCATGCATCAGTTTGTTTTGTTGCTGAGTCAACTATCCATGGTAACTTGAGGCACATTCTATTCATATTTTCCTTGTGGACTCTTCTGTTTCATCTTCATCCATGGCAGTCTGTGTAATTGTTTCTTTATTTACTGGATAGAGATTTCTTAAGAACTACTCATTTTTCTTGGTAATCTTTTTGCTTTTGTGGTTCATTTCATTGTTTGTTCTTTTGCAGTGTCATTGTTTAATGTCATATTTTGAGTTTAATGTGGGAGGCACAAGTGTTCTCCAGTACCTAATTATGACTTTCACATTGTGACTTTTTCCAAGGAGCTAATCACAAAGAGATTTGGATCTAGCTTACATAGTGTCTATTATCACTTTTTTCCCCTCATTTGTCTTTGATTTGTTCTATTATCATGAAAGAGATTTGGATCTAACTTTAGTGTTACTGTCATCAGAGAGATGTGCCTGCCAGATACCTTCTTCGTCTGGGTCAAGGTGAACAAGAGTTGGCAACTGATCTTGATTTTAGTCGCCAAGGTCGTGTCAATGCTATGCTTGTGCGACGATTAGAGCTTCTTGGTGAAGTGGAGAGACTTGCAAGATCTCTTCAGCTCCCTGAAGATGTAGGGTACACTTGCGAAACTGCTGGATATTTTTGGTTGCTGCATGTTTACTCACGTTGGGAGCAGTTCTTAGCTGCTTGTGCTCAGAACAAAGATAAACCATCATTTATTAAGGATCGGTTTCCATTTATGGAATTCTTTTCCAATACTCCACAACCAGTTTTTACTGGTGAATCATTTGAGAAAGACATGCGAGCTGCAAAAGGTTGCTTCCGCCATCTATCAACAATGTTCCAGGAGCTTGAAGAGTGCAGGGCTTTTGAGTTACTCAAGTCTACAGCTGATCGAGCAAATTATCTCATGACTAAGCAGGCCAAGATTGTTGCTATGACCTGTACGCATGCAGCATTAAAGAGGAAGGATTTCCTTCAATTGGGCTTTAAGTATGACAACTTGCTGATGGAAGAAAGTGCGCAGATATTAGAGATAGAGACCTTTATACCAATGTTGCTTCAAAGGCAGGAAGATGGTTATGCTCGGCTTAAGCGCTGCATATTGATTGGTGACCACCACCAGTTGCCTCCTGTTGTAAAAAACATGGCCTTTCAAAAGTACAGCCACATGGATCAAAGTTTGTTCACGAGATTTGTTCGCTTAGGTGTCCCTTACATTGAGCTTAACGCTCAAGGTAGAGCTCGACCAAGTATAGCAAAACTTTACAACTGGAGATACAGAGATCTTGGTGATCTTCCCTATGTCTGTGAGGAGGTTATGTTTCACAAAGCTAATGCTGGATTTGCTTATGAATATCAACTAATAGATGTTCCTGATTACCTTGGGAAAGGTGAGACTGCTCCTTCTCCATGGTTCTATCAGAACGAAGGGGAGGCCGAGTATATTGTTAGCGTTTATATTTACATGCGTCTGCTTGGATACCCAGCCAGCAAGATTTCTATATTGACCACATACAATGGCCAAAAGCTTCTGATTCGTGATGTTGTCAATAGGAGATGCATGACATCTGGAATCGGCCCACCTAGCAAGGCAAGTTCATCAGTTTGTCATCTTATTTAAGCAATTCTTTTTTCTGCTCAATTTAGTGAAAATTTTCTTTTCTTATAATAGTCAGTTAATCATTATATCTTGCATAGCAGGTTACGACGGTCGATAAATTTCAAGGTCAGCAAAATGATTTCATTTTATTGTCTCTTGTCCGCACACGATTTGTCGGCCACCTCCGTGATGTTAGGCGATTAGTTGTTGCAATGTCACGAGCACGTCTAGGGCTGTATGTATTTTGCCGGCGCGCTCTGTTCGAACAATGCTACGAGTTGCAGCCAACTTTTCAACTTTTACTTCAGAGGCCTGATAAGCTGGGCCTGAATCTTGAAGAGACTAGTCCTTTCACTGAGCGTCTCATGGGAGAAACAGGGAGGATTCAGTTTATTGGTGGTGTTGAGGAGATGGATGGCTTGGTCAACTTTAGGATGCATCAGCTCTATCAGGTATGCTTGTGACTCAACATCCTGCCATTGCTCAGTTTTATTGTTTTCTTTCTTCTCAAATTATTAGCCAAATGTGTAACAACTTCCTTTGGTAACAGGCACAGCTCATCAGTCAATATGGCGCACACCCAGAGTTGGTGCCCAGTGCAAATGGGGCACAGGATTCGACTTCTGAGAACCAGTCCGAGGATACAGATATGCCCACTGCAAATGGTGACGCCGACAATGAAACATTTGAGAATAATACGACAGGTGAAGATCAGATGGAGTGAATCATTGCATTCGGAGGCAGCTTGCAGGCCACACAGCCTTTTGCATAGGCACTATGTGGACCATTTCGGCCCTGTTTCTTGTTGCATGGCATGAAGGGTCAAGTGGCATATTGAGTACCACAATCGGGTTTGCAAACATTTGTGGCGGTTTTCCTGGAAATTTTTGGCCATTCAGAGTTTTGAATACAATACCTACCCTGCTGAAGAAAACATGCAGAATTATTTGACAGTGTCATGAGTTAGAGAACTGGGTAATTGTACGGGACCATGCCGACAAGAGGATACTTGTTCTTCAGCCTTGAATGTAAACTGTCTGCGACTAATTTATCGAGGTATCACTCTAATCCACTATCGATAAGAGATCCATGTAACCGATCTTAAATAGTTAGACCATGTGGTTTTGTTATTGTTTGTTCTAATGTAATCTTAATTATCTTAATTCGATTTGGTTCCACCATCCTTTCTATTGGTCGTCAATGGCATATGTTACGTGACATTTCTCCTTGTGTCACAATAAGACATTTATTTACTTTCTGGTGCTTGAATTATCTACAATCAGGCCTTTGTTTCCCGTAGAGAGAATTACTGCCACTTGTACCCACCTATTGTGTGCTCGATCTCAAGGTATTTAAACATGTTGCTAGATATTTATGATTGAAACTCTTGTATTGTTCTTACTGGAGCAAACGAACTTTAGCAACTATGAAGCACACAAAACCTATCCATGTTGCAGGAATGGAATCCCTGTAACGTATAAACATCGCTTTGGCAATTTTTTTACTTTTCACACATAAATGCTGTTGTCGTCATTTTCTATCCTTTCTTTCTCCCTATCTGAACAAAAGTTTTGGTATATATATTTTTATATAAAAATAAAAAATAAAAATTTGAACCGAATCACTGACGTCGGTTCGGCTTTTGCTACGACTTAAATCAGTTCGGTTCGATAATTTTTCTGTTCGATTCCATTCTTTAACCCTTACCTCGATCTGCATCTTTGGCTGCTTGGTGGCGTCGCAGGCCTACGAGAGGGTACGACCGTGGGTGGCTCGTTGCAGGTCGTCGGTGGGAGATATTATAACTTGGTTTAAGTATGGGGACCACGATTCAAATTCCAAAATGAAGAGTATTAGGCGGAGATGACGACGCTCGAGTATCGTCACGCATGTAGTAACCTAACCGCCGAGCTAACACTATAGATCTGACATCGAAACAGCGGTCTGGGTCCTCCCGGTGCCGGTGACCCGATCTAGAGAGAGAATAAGCTCACATTACTCCCCCCCCTCTTTCTTACTTTCTTTGTCGTGTTCAGTGGTTAGAGAGAGAAAAAGACAGCATGCTATAAAACAGAGGAGAAAGAGGCGCACTTTTCTTCAATTCTACGCTTTCTACAGGTAGAGAGGAGAGAGAGAGAGAGAGAGAGAGAGAGAGAGAGAGAGGCGATGGAGAGGAGCGCTCCGACTAGGAAGCCGCTCGCCTCGACGGCGGATCTGCTGACCTGGACGGAGGCGCCGCCCCAGGATCCCGCCGCGTCGGCCTCCCGCCAGCCGCACCAGGTACTTCTCGCCTCCCGCGAGCAATGCGGTGGTCGACGGTCCTTTGCTTCTCTCTCACTTTTTGAATCTCTTATGGCGAGGGGTTGGCAGCCGACGGATGGGGTCAGCAAGGTGGTCTTCGGGGGGCAGATCACCGAGGAGGAGGCCGAGAGTATCCTAAAGAGGTGAGATCTGGCTGGGTGAGGGCTTATCTTATGGATCTCGAAGTCCTTCTTGTCGGAGAGTCTTGTGGGTTTCAAAGGCTTTGCTGCTCTTTCAGTGGTTTCTTTTTTCTTGTTGATTTGTAGCCTTCCGTCGATTTCTTGAACATTTCTACGCCCCTTTTATCAGATCCTAAATTCCGAGTCGTAAATTCTTTGGGTTGTTTGCGCAACGAGACATGATTTGAGCTGGTTCAAGAGACGGCGAGATTCCATCACAATGTGCTTCAACTCTCCACCATAAAAATCTCACTTAAGATGTTTGATGAATCAAGGATCAAGAAAGATGCTGTTCTATCAAGAATGCTTACCATGACAAAATCTTGCACGAAAACATTCAAATAATTCTCCTATTTCATGTTCTACAAGACATATTTCAGTGTCAGTGGTCCTGCATAATGTTGAATGACAGGCAGGGGCTTGTAGTTTAGGATACATTATGTAGTAGGACTGGAAGAAAGATATGGTTAATGGATTGGTTTGATTTGAGTTAATTGAGCACAATTGCTTTAGTTATCATAAGATTTGCTGTTAAAGAATGAAGAAGTTGCATCGTTGACAAATACAGGTCATGAAAGACTACTAATTGCTACATTTGCTATGAGATTTTGCAAAGAAGTAAAAACTTGTGACTTGTGATTTTTCTTATTCCTTGGCACTTATATGATGAATGTTTTGTGTGTTTCCTACATGATGATTCTAACATAAGAAACTAAAAAACATAGCTGAAAAGGTTCATAATCACAAGCATATACATGCACATAATCGTATGTATATATTTACTGTACATGTGTGCACACATTTACATCTGTTATGTAATGAAAGCAACCGATGAAAACCCCTAATTGGCAGTGGCATTTTCTTATCAGGAAACCTTGTTCGGGTCCAAAGTTAAAAGAAATGACTGGTAGTGGCATTTTCGCAACTGACAGCGAAGATGAACTGTCAGAGCCAGGTAGTTCTTTCTCAACACCTAACCAGCGAACAAGTCTACGGATGTATCAGGTATCTCATCCATTTTAACTAGCAAGGTTTTAGTCAGTTTGAGGCCAGAAACTTGTACATATCTTATTTGATGATCTTATGTCCAACCCTACAACTTAATTAAACATGGAAGTTCTAGTAAACTGAAAATAGATTCACATCCGAAGATGTATTTCTGGCCATTCATTGTGAACAATCTCTGAACTTTGATTTTTGACATCCCAGGTAATTTTTATTATGATAATTTTCGTCTGTACTTCCGTGATGAAGTCAGAATATGTTACCGGAACATTAGGAGTTCTCTGGTTGTATCACTTATCAGCATCTGCTACAATCTACCCATCTATTTTCTAATGAATTTTCTAGCGAGTGAAGTTTCTAATCTAAAAATAGATTGTGATATAGTTCCTATCCCCGTTAAGCTCCTCATTTTTCATTGGAAGATTATAGAATTATGGAATGTGGTTTACTGTGGGGCTAAGGATGTATTTTTTTTCTCTCCAAATCAGCAAACAGTAAATGCAATGAGCCAGATATCATTCAGCACTGATGAGACTGTTTCTTCACATAAAAAGCCAACCTCACTTGCTGAGGTAGCAAAGCAGCGAGAATTAACTGGGTCTCTGCTGAGTGAATCGGACGATAGATTGAAGAAGCACTTGTCTGATGCAAAATGCAAGGAACTAAGTGGACATGACATCTTTGCTGCTCCAGAAGTTTTGCCAAAGTCATCAGGATGGAATTTGGAGATGAATGAAAATGACCTGAGGGAAACCACTCCAAGAAACTTACAGTCACCAGTTAAAGTCCCTCAAGTGAGTATTTACAATTCATCTTCTGTATTAACTTTTGTTTGTAAAACTAACACCCACACACACACACATATATATATATATATATATATATATACATATATATATATACATATATATATATATATATACATACATACATACATATATCCATTTTGTTCCATTGTGGCTATTAACTCTTTTGCCCTTTATGTTCACAATCTGATTCGAGTACTATGCCAAGTAGACTACTTTATATTACTATTTAGTCCTCTGTCTGTATATGGGATAAATCTAACTTTGTTCTCTCCAATTTAATTATGATACCCATGTTTTCTGGTGTATTTATTGTGCTAAGATAGCATGATTGTTCATGTTCAGTGTTGATTCTATCAATCTCTTCTATTGCTAGCCTGAAGCATGGTCAATTATTTTTTCCGACAGCTTATTATTATGAGATTCAATTGAAGTTTCAGTACTCTTTATTGACAACTTCTGCAGCTGCTTTAGGCCTATTATTATTTAGTTTTTGTAGGGCCCTTCATAATGCTTCATCCACAATTTATGCAGTTACTCTATGCCTAGTATTTCTTTACCCTTTGTTAAGGCCTGAATGCAATTTGTTTTCTAACAGTTGACACTGATATATCTGATCTATCGGTTGTTCTATTTGATAGGCTGGGGGTCCGAGCAATCTCTTGTTTGGTGAAGAACCAGAGGTGAAATCAGCTAAGAAAATTCACACCCAGAAAGTGGCAGAACTGACCGGCAATGGCATCTTCAAAGATGATGCCACACCAGGCGCAGCGGAAAAAACACTTAGTACAGCAAAGCTAAAGGAGATGAGTGGTAGCGACATCTTTGCTGATGGCAAGGCTCCCTCACGAGAATATCTTGGCGGTGTCCGCAAGCCTCCTGGTGGTGAAAGCAGCATTGCTCTAGTTTGACCTCTCTGACTCGTTATTTCGGGTGTCTTTCTAGGGTTTGATGATTATAGTGTTGAAGTGTTTATCTGAACCGTTTTAAGTAGCACTCTATGGCAATGATAATAAGCTATTGTTTGATGCTATTCCTATTGAGTTGTTGGAGTGCTGTAATTAACCTTTGAACTGTGCCTCTAGTTTGTGACATCTAATTTAACAACTGATTGGAATAATTTCTATTTTATGTGAATGACTGAGTTGGTGTCGCCATATATGATGGCTTTAGCTATGTTTTTATATGACATACAGTGATCAACGTGAAAGGATGTGGAAGCAGAAATGGGGATCTCCAAATATGGTTATCAAATTGTAAATTGTGGGGTGCGTCATCAAACTATTCAACTCTATTTTACTGAAATGTCATAATTCACTTTGCCTGGAAAGTTTTAGTTACTGAAGATTCGATGTGATTCAGTAGTCATCCTGCATGCTTTCTGATTACATCAAATGCATGGCATATTGGCATGCTGTTCCTATAAACAAGAATTTAATGTAGTGACAACTAACATCTCTAATAAAGAGGAGAATTGAATGCTAGGAGAATGGGGTAGGCACGGCATGATGGTCTATGTTGGATACCGTATTTGACTATTCGACCTCCTTTTTAGATTTATGCCATGAAAAGTACTTAAATATCATCGAAGATGAATTTAAAAGGAGACCATCCTCCATTCCGGGGGCCACTTTCTGCCTCCATCTTCAGACTATTGTCCATGCATTCTCTCTCTTATCCTTTTTTTGGGAAGGGAGGATTGCAGTTTGGCAACCATAAGACTCAAAAACACATATTTAGAGTTGTAACTGTTTTCTATCCTTTTTTTTTTTTTTTTGTCTGAACAACCGTTTTTTATTTGTTTTTGTTTAGAAGGCATATTAACATATCGGCATACAAAGATAACCATAAGAGAATTAAAAGACATTTAAACAACTGGAGTTTTAACAGACTGCAACGGATGCTATAACTTCGAGCAACATAATACATTGTAATGAGGACGGGAGCACACGCACAAAAAACAAAACAAAAAGGAAAATGAAAAGTCATGACGAAAGAAACAAGAACTGGAACAACAGAGATGCTACAATCAACGATCAAGCGACTTGATAAATACTGCCGATGGTTCTCCAGTCTATCAAAAATTTCAATTGCTAAACGAATCAAAACTTACATTGGTTGACAAAGAATTTCTTCAAGATATTTCGATTTGGAACCTCTCTAGCACGAACACCCTCCAGATTGCTGCTGAGTCTGTGTTGAACTAACTGTAGACTTCAAATTGACATCAACCATGTCCTCCTGTTTAGTGGAGGCGAGAGTCTCCATCCCTGGCAGGGATGCAGCAATCTTGCGGAACAGTGGCTGCCAGTGTTCAAAGATGTCTTCCAACTGAGAAATGAAGGTGCCGAGTCGACAATTTACCCTTAATGCTGTAAAATGTGATTACCTTGATGTTGAAGCCAGCTTTTGCACTGGTTTCAATAAACATCACTCCAAATTCCCGAGATTTGGCTTCTCCTTCTTCTGTTGAGACTTGCCTGCAATCACGAAGTTAAAACAAACAGAATTGTTCATTAATAACTAAGAATAGAAGTCATAACACATGGTATGGACTAATCCCAGGCCATAGTGATGAAATCAATATGCGGTTTAATTCAACTCCATGAAGTCGGAAGTGAAGCCAAAATGGAAATGAATTTGCATGCAATTTTATATAATGGATAACCCTATGGCACACCCATGTCCATTTTCTGTCGAATTTCACCAGTGCCGCTATGCATGAACTTGATCAAGCAGCAGACAAGTATGACAATATAGCATTACATAATCAGATCAAGTATTAAATCATCATCAGGAACTTTCCAGTATATCTAATAACTTGCATACTGATAGTAGCATCAGAGGAAGGAAGAATCATCATCATACATAAATTGGATTTGGACCCTTTGTCCTACCTGTCAGCTTCATGATAATAAGAGCATCCATACATCCAAAAAAAGTTCATTGGTGGCAACAATTTTAAATGCCAAACCAATAGAATAAAAATAGATGTTAATTAGTTTCATTAGCACCTAAACCAATGTATTGAGTAACTATTAGAATAAACTTCTTATAAGCAGCAACAAGCTACATATACATCTTTCACAGTGCTCACTAAAGCAATCCATCTGACAAAATACCAATTAAGGACCGAATGCACTTATTTCTCATTAACTCAGTGAAGAAATGCTTTTTTTTTTTTTTAAAGAAAAGGAATCTGCAGCGGATCAATATGAAAGTAGCTTCTTTACACAGCAACTTAATTATATAAAGCCACAAGCACATTCAAACAACTCAAACAAAAATGTATTGCTAATGGAACAAGATATAAATAGAGAATATTATTAAAAAGTAGAAAAGTAACAGAACTAAACTCCCAGCACTTATGACCTTTTCTCAACAAGATCTGTCTTATTTCCAACAAGAACTATGATTACATCGCCACCTCGTTCTGTGCGCACTTCCTCAATCCACTTTGAAGTATTTAAGAACGATTGTCGATCTGTGAAGCAAAGGGAGCATATAAGTAGAACATTCTTCTAGATACTTTGAACTAATATGATTGTCAATCTGTGAAGCAAAGGGAGCATATAAGTAGAACATTCTTCTAGATACTTTGAACTAATATGATTGTCGATCTGTGAAGCAAAGGGAGCATATAAGTAGAACATTCTTCTAGACACTTTGAACTAATATGATCAACATGAACACCAGCTGAAGATAATTTTTGGATTGGTAAAGTTGGGGAGCCACTTATTCACATATCAATTTCTAGTACTCGTTAACTGTTATGTAAATCTACATTATCATTGAAATTCTGCTCGGATATGCTATTCTTAGTGGACTGATTCAGTCATAACAGAAATGATGCTTGATCCAATGCATAAAATTGATTACTCACCTAGGTTCCCACAAGGTTATGTCTGTATGTCAACCACTTAATGATGTCCCGTCTCTTAAGTTTCCATGGAGCAACAAAGATCTGGTGCAATAAACCGTTGTTCTCTGTTTCGAAGTATATCTTTTTAAGATAAGAATCCATGAAAATGTATGTGCTGTATGGAAGGAAGATGTGCATGAAAGGTCTAGGTCCACAAGAGGATATGCCAATCACTCGATAATATCTATCCATGAAAGTGTATGTGCTGTATGGAAGGAAGACGTGCATGAAAAGTCTAGGTCCACAAGAGGATATGCCAATCACTTGATAATATCCCATTCATATGCATTGTCATGACAGACATAAGCAAAAGCAGGATATAGTTATGTGGTAAGCAAAACTGCAACTCTTGCTGTAGCTAAAGGTATAAAAAGATAGTGTTATTGATGAATGGTGTTACTAAATACAATGAGGTGGCTTAGATTGCCCAAAGACAGACTTCAAGCTGCTACCTTTTTCTAAATTAACTTGATAAGAAGTCTTAAGGCCCGATAGTAGTGATCAGAAGACTGACTAAATGGACAAAGTTAGCACTTTTGCCAGGAAGAGAAAATATTAATAGCATTGGATCCATGTTTCTCTGATGCATGTGTTGAATACTGACTAAATGGCTAAATTTAGCACTTTTGCCAGGAAGTAAAATACTCAAGTTGCAACAGTGGCATGTGTTAAAAGATTCATCCAACGCCTATAAAATGTTTTCAAACTAGATTGAGAGAACTGCAACCTACTTCAATATTTAATCTGGATACGAGTCCATAGTCTATTCTTGGTCAGAATTTTGTCAGAACCTGGAAACATCGAACTTAGAATAAGAAAACTAGAACTTACTAGATACATCATAAGCAATAACTGCCACAGAAGAGTCCCTGATGTAACTTGGGATAAGACTTCTAAATCTCTCCTGACCAGCAGTATCCCTGCAAATTTGATTAGAAAAATGATGTTAAATAAATCATCATACAGTCACCAAGAGTCTAAGATGGCCAATACATAGTTAAATGTCTAATTAAACCCAGGGATCTAAAGTAATAGTCCCTGGACATTCAGTAATTAACATACATGAACTAATATATCATATTAATTATGATCAAACAAATTCAAATTGAATTCTTGAATTGCAAGACAGCGATGGCATATCTTAGTTTTCTTAAATATTGGTTATCACATGAAGCCATGTGCTATGAGAACTTCATCATGTAGAAAAGTTGATGACATGTAGAAAGACATAAGCCACCATCTAGGGTTTAAGAGCCTTGGAAAACCACTTAAAAGATTTGTTCAACAAGCACTTGAAATAAGCGACCCTGTCTTCCTTTAAACGAACTATGCTTGGTTAGTTCACACAAGCATGTTAACAAGTCAACAAAATTTAGGCACACAAAAGAAGCGACCTCAAAAATTAGATGTCAAGGAATTGAAGGAACATGACGGGGAAAAGCCATCTGACCTTTAGAAAAATCATGCAAATTTAGCAAATTATAGAAGTCAAGATTTTTTTTGTCTCAAGCAGTACATATTTAGCATCAATTATAGAATCCCTTTGACATTCTTTTATTTATATTTCATTATTTTCTGGGGGCACGTGACATGCCCTTGTCATTGACAAGAATGAACCTGGTAACTTAGACTTGTTACATGTGGTTCTTATCAAATATTAATTAAATTAATTATCACAAAAAGAAAGAGAACAGAATTACCAAAGCTGCAGACGTACTGTACGGTCTTCAAGGTACATCGTCTTTGATAGAAAATCAATGCCGATGGTAGCCTGAAAACATATAATGAAATGCTTATTCGAATATAGTAAAATTCGCACATGACTTAGTCAAGGAAAGAATGTAATGGAAGTAATGATATGCTTCTATCCAAAGTCAAGAGTCCTGTAAAATCATCACCTGACTATAATATGTCACTTTCATTTTCAAGCAAATTTTTTGTTTTCTTTATTATGAAAATGTAAAAAACCTAATGTAAGCAAGTCAAATTACAATAAAATGACTTTAATAGGTCTTGAAAGCACATAAAACATAATACTGTTGGCATAGTCATTATACAAGCTAGATTCTATAGCATTGGAGTTGGATTAAGAGCATCATAATGACAAAAAAAAGTTAATCTGACTTTAAGAGAGTAACACGTGATTGCACCAGGCTGATATACTTTTTATAACTTTCATCACTGAAGAATCTTACAAACTCTGTCCCAACATTATTCAAATTTTCACTTATTGCAAGTCCAATGAATTTCTACTAAGTGTGGGCAGCAAATAGGAATGAAAATCTTCAAAAACACTAACATTTGTTTCACATGCTTGCTGGTGAAAGACCTGTTTCAAGTGGCTGATCACCCACTCATAGGATATAAGCCCCATACAATAAATTATATAGGTTTTATCTGAGAGTTATCACCAATTTTATGCAGCAGAAGTAAAGCATCTTGCCAATCAACAAGAATTTGGTAAGGGCCATAAACTAAAAAAGCAATTGCACTTTAAGCACATGTTTGCAACACCTAAAATAGGAAATCTGACAATGGTATTTAGGGATTTTCAGTAAGTTGATAATGCAATGATTCAGAGAGCTAAATCAAGTATCAAATTCTGTAGAGATGAGCTTAAAAATTAGGTTGCAACAGAGTTATATGGTCTAGATGAACAAATATGGGAATTATATGCAGTAAAATATGTCAAAATGTCTGCTAACCTATAATATAAACAATATATGAAATTATATTTTATCTTTCAATATTTTACTAAATCTTCTATAATTAACACAAAATCAACAGCCCACACTCTGTCTAATGTTGTAAAATCTGATCTTGCATGCTCAGTGTCATAGGCATGAGGCACCTATATCCAATACTTATTCAACCATTTCCGATTTTTCAAGATAGCAACATATCTAGTTTACAATAATCATCTAAAAGCCCGAATCTGGCATTTGTTAGATCAACGTAAAGAACACGTCATGATTGACCTCTAACGCCGATCAAATCAGGCTCTCTCCATCAAACACAATTTCTACCTAAAGGAAAATCGAATTTATATACCGGAATCCCTCATATCAAAAGATCGAAAACCACAAGATCCAGCAGTCAGATACAACATCATCAGAAACTGGTCCAAAATTTGACCGAAATAACAGACCGAACACAAACCTATATCTAGAAACCACGGATCGAACCCAAAAATTAGGCGATGATTGATGATTATGGACCTGATAGGTGGTATCGAATTTGTCGTACATGAACCGGGTGATGATGCTGGTCTTCCCCACCGATTGATCCCCCAAGAACACCAACTTGTATTTCGCCAGAGCCGATACCACCGCCATTATCTTTTTTCCCTCCTTTGCCTCTCCTCTGTCTTCTCGTTCGGTAGATCTCAGATGCGAAGAGACAAAAGAAAGGAGAAGGAAGTCGTTTACTCGTCCGCGGTTCGGCTATTTATACAGCACAAGAAGACGAAGCCAAGACGTCGAACCAGTAACTGCCAACTGCGGAATTATATTATTCCGAAAGAACAGCAAACATCAGAACAGTTCATTTTAAGCTCGACAAGAGGTTTAACTTATCGAAATGCATACGTGGCACGGTATGGTTGGATATATCTAAGGTTTCTGTCTTGTTTCGCAACCAACAATGTGGCTGGCCACCCCGTTCGAGCCCCTTCTCTCCAATGCTACGTGCAAATCTCGTGAGGTTCCGACCGCGCCCGGTTCTGATGTTGACCCGGTCCAAACCGGACGTTTGGATGTGTGGGTCGGCATGAATCCCAAATGGAAGAATAATTCTCGCGTCATAAGCCCCATAAATATGCTCAATGAATTAGACAAATCTTTGGAATATATTCGAACAAATTTGATATAAAAAATAAAAAAAACAATGAATTTTCATATATTTCTTCTCACACATCATGTTAAATCCCATCTTAATTATCCGATATGGGAAGGGGGTTTGAAGCCCATCTTAATTTTGAGCTTGAGTCGGTCGAAAATATGATGTTAAATGAATTAATTTGATAAGTGATCCTATATAAAAAAAAAAAACTATATCGGAGAGCATATTTGAGAAAGCTCATTCAATTATTAAAACAATAAGAGATTTAAATACTTGATCAAATGGTGCATATAAAAGATATAATTTGCTAGAGAGAGAAGAGCACGCTTGAGAATATACTTGGGGGGTCTTTTCTAGCGTGGATTTTGGATTATTATGCTTGTAGACATGTATTAAGGGCAAAATTATTTATGAGCATCTCATCTATAATGAAATTGTACTACTTTGAATGCATATAATATATGACAACTATGATGCGGTTAATAATTATCATAATATGTCGACTATGTGATGTCTATGTATTGGTCATATAATGTTGAAATATCGATCGTGTGATGTTAAAATATCGATGATAAATCGATACTAAGATATTACCTATGTGATACCAACAGTGTGAACCACATAATGTTGAAAATGTTGATCATATGATTATTTGATGTTGAGATATTGGTTATATTATTTTTTTATCTCACTAAATTAAGCATTAAATTTAGGTGCTAGATAGAGAATTATTTATCAATTATAAGATATAATTTGTTAGCATAAAATTTATAATTATGCTATCTATAATTTGAAAAAACTTTAATGCTAAAATCTAAAACCAAATAGCAATAGATCTAAATAATATTATGATGCATACCTTTCGTTGTTGTTTAGAGAAATAAATTTTATTTGATCTATAAGCATATCATCATCAGATCTGAGATATCAATCTGCAATGAGAACTAGAGAGAGATTGAAAGAGAAATTAAAATATCTCAATTGTACTATTTTATTTCTTCTTTTTATATTCTTATGCATTCGTAGGGATCCTATCTATTTATAGACAAAAGCAGAAGGTGTAGGATAAAATATCAAAAAATATTTTTTCATCAAAGACATCCTATTTTAATTGAGCTTCCTTTCTATTAACCAATAACCATAATAAGAATCCAATCATATTCTTAATATATCTTACATAATTAAATATGATCATATAATCTAACATAATTGAGATAAAAATGATGAAATAAATATTAGCTAACTATGAATTAATTCAATCATGAAGATTCATTTGAAGATAAATTTGACCAAGAAAAATCATGGATTATTTAATATTTATACATTTATGATAATACTACGAGGACCATGTGGTAAGATAGTAACCCACATGATCTGTGTATATCACAAAATATCGACCATCATCACAACAAATATTTTCTTAACTCACACGTCATGCTTTGATAGGTCGGAAGAAACACTTCGCATTAATTAGCATATCCTGCTTTATATGTCTCCCACTTACCAGATACTGAAGTGGGCAGATCATGATTCACATGTTAATGAGTCCAACAACTATTTACGTGACATTAAAGTATGTTAAGGGCCTTATTATCTACATCACAGGCGGAGACGAATGACGTGACAGGACCGGGAACCGAACTGGTAGGTTGCTCATTTAGTGTCATCGTCCTCAGAATTAGTGTTTCGTTCAGGAAAAGAAGACTCCGTAAAGAACAATTGGATCACTAAAACAAAAAGGGCAAGACAAGCTTAGCATAACAATCATCGTGAAATCTGTAACTTTACATATACGTCGTTATGATTAATTTGTTGACATTATTTGATTGCTAATGGAAAGTCTAAACTATATCAATTCTGCGGGTATGCATTATATCAAATTTTGTAAATATGTACATACATTTTTTTATATTTAAAATGATAGATATGTCAACAGCCAATTTCCAAAAAACCTATAGATTTTTTGATTTGCACTCGATTGATCTATATATATATCGGTTATAGTATTTTTAACGCCTCCATAAAAATATTATATTTGTCATAAAATTTATTTTTTAAATATAATTATGAACCAAAGTTGTTTAGTTTGTATTTGATATTAAGTCAATTATGCTATTTATGTTCATGCTTATGAAGATTAAAAAAAAATTATAATCCTGTCAAAAAAATATTACAGCTATATAATAATACACGTGGCAACCATCCGAATATAGTTGCAACGGAAAATGACTTCTTGACGCCGTTAACTGGCATCAACCAAATATCTTTACGCATAATTATTGACATGCGGTCGCGTAAAACTAACCCTTCACTTTCTTGACGCCGTTAACGGACGTAAGATCCATGGCGGCAATAAAGTCATATAATTAGGCGTTTAGGGGCATTCTCGTCGAATCGCGCCATTTAGTGCTCTTCTCTGGTGCGGTCCAACTCGGCGGCTTCTTTGTCGTTGCTTCGTTGAAGGTTCGCTTGCTTCTTTCGCCTTCAGGTTCCCGATCTTTAGAACCACCAGTCTCGATATCTACTCCCTGTGAAGCAACTATTCCGATCTGCTTTGTGGATCCCCGAGAAACTGGTGGTAGAATCTTCTTTTCCGGGAAGATTCGTCGATTCGGTCCGGTTTATTGATTCCCGGCATCGACGGATCTGGTGGTGCTGCCGCTGCAGGGTCGGCTCTAGGGCTTCTGATTCTGATACTAGAAGCGCTAGGGTTTGGTGATCGAGTCTCGGATATTTGATTTTTTTGTGGGTAATCGATGGCGGAGACCAGGCGGTTTTCACTGACCCCTCAACTGGGTGAGGATTTGGTTCTTCTTCTTCCTTCTGTTTTCCTATTATTCTTCTTTGATGACGTTGATAGTCTCTTTCGTCACATCCCTTGTCTCGTGTTGAGGGTATATATATTTCCCATACTAATTATATACTCTATATGATTGTCATTGTTGTGTAATGTTTCTCTTTGCTGAATCTTTGGCATATATGGGTGGACAATGCTGCTTGAAGTTCCTTTGGGAGTCTCATTCCAATTTGCCTTGTCCATTGAATTCTATCTGGAATTCCAAAGATATATGTTGTTTGACATGGGAAACACTGTAACTCAAGAGGAAAGTCATTCATTTGTTTGTTTGGAGGAAAATACACTTTTAGTTACATTTTAGGATGCAGCGGTGTAGTTGATTGAGAGAATCCCCTCTCCAGTAGGGACAAGGCGAATTCTTTAAGTGGTGCAATTTTGTGAGAAAATTCTTGTACAAAATATTAAAAAATGTAGGATTTTCTTTCACGTATTTGATTTCCTTTTCTCTATGGCAAGTAATATTTTCTGGCCGTTTCATTTGTATGCACAACTAAAAATCCACGCCACTGATGGTACTTTGGTAGTTTGTGACAAAATTTAATGAATCTCTGTTCTTTTGATCCGTATTTAGTTTTGATCATATGTCTAAAGTCATTAACATAACTCTGTTTTCTTCTCACCATTTCAACCTTTAAATATATGTCCAGAGTCATAAGCTGAATAAAATACTGACTGACTCTGAATTACTTATATCCACTTCTAGATGGTCGACGACAATTTTTTATCCTTTTTTTTTGCTGATACAATGATCTCCTTATGCGTGCACAGATATTGAGCAGATACTTCTGGAAGCACAACATCGCTGGTTACGACCTGCTGAAATCTGTGAAATACTTCGGAACTATCAGAAATTTCATATTGCACCAGAGCCACCAAATAAACCACCAAGTATGATCTTTTATTGCAAGTCAGGGTCTATTTTTTTTTTCACTGGGTTAATCACATTTGCTGATTGACATATAGTGTTTTGGTTCAAACACCTAATAGTTTATTTGTTTGAATTGCTCTCAAGTTGCTTATATGCCTATTTATGGTATTTATGTTTGGAAGAGCAACATATTCTTCATGTGTTTTGCCCCAGGTGGATCTCTTTTCCTCTTTGATCGTAAAGTATTGAGATACTTCAGGAAGGATGGCCATAACTGGAGAAAGAAAAAAGATGGAAAGACTGTGAAAGAAGCTCATGAGAGGCTAAAAGTAAGTGATATTGGATTGATGTCTTCTATTTGTGTTACTTGAAGAGTAAAGCAATGCAGGCTTGTTTGTTATGCCTACGTGGTAATGTTCTGTTGTGGTATTTATGTATCCCCTGTTACATTGGCTTGTATGTGGTGTTATACTCATAGCACATGCATGATTTTTGGCACCTAACACCTTGGTCATAAATCATAATTACTATCCAAGCCTTCCAGAGGCATAGATAGTGTTTTATAGAATTTGTTATAAATTATTATTAATCAGGATCATTTCATGTATAGACACAGATGAAAACACAATTTTTTTACATGAATGGATGTTTTACTTCTTGGAATGCATTCAACTGTAGTGGAAAATAATTTATAAAATTTAACCATGTGAATTATGGAAAAGACATAAAATTATATATAATGAGCTTTGTAAACATTCTTAATTACATAGAGCATTAGAAAACCAAATTGCAACTCATGCTTTCAGTGTAATTTTCTGGAATTTTTTTTAACAGATCACAGGCAGCCATCACAGGTTCTTTAATTTCTTTTTTATATGTGCTATGCCCATGCATTCTTGCCAAGATATAAGATAATTCCACCTGGGTGGAAGTTGTCTGTTTGATGTTGGATCAGTATCAAATTGGTTTGACTTGATATAGTGATCCACGTTGGGTGTTGGTGTTTTTGGCTAAATATCAAGATTTATTGATTAATATATCATAAGACTTGAATATCGGACAATTTTTGGTGCTCATGTCCAACATTGGTGCTTAGATGATTCCTGCTGGCTGCAGATCTGGCCATAAGTTCTTTTGAGAAGGACCTGCATGTGTACCTTTTCCTGTTCTCTTCCTCCTTTCCGTTTTTCTCTTTCACTGGCAGCATGAAACAATCTGCCTATGGAAGATCTAGCTCCTAGTTTGTGCTCATTTATGTGGTTATAGGGGAATCTTCCTTTACAGCCTTCTATGTTAGTGGCAGATACTGCTAGGCATGACACTAGCATATTGACAATGATGAAGGCTGCCATCATCGTAATGATTCTTGAGAGCTCAAAACCTGAAAAAAAGATATCATGATGTCATTTAGGTTCAGTTGGCCCATCCTTGTCAATCCTGCTTCAGTTTGGACATCAGGATTCCAAACCACTTGTGCTTATAATTATCGGGTAGATCAATCTTTGCTCAGATCCACTGATTTCTGAAAAAGTGATTGTTTTCTTGTAATTAAGTAACGTGCGAGAACCCATTACTTATGAATTACAATTTCTTTTATCTGTAGAACCTGCCTCCTCTCTTCCTTTAAGCCAATGGAAAAAGAACACTAGTCAATCAGATATTAGATTAGGCTTCGACAATTTTGTTGTTTTGCAATCATAGGTCGGGCTGGGCACCCGGAACGAGTCATGTGACATGGTTTTAGCCTATTTGACCTGTAGTGTAACTGAGTCTTTTCAGATTCATCCCTACTGATATCTCATACAGATTATTGAAGCATGTATACTTACGATTGCACTGGAGCAAGGCAACATGATTGCTGCTCTCAATACAATTTCATACAATTTGTTTGGGTTCTGAATACTATTTTTGTGAAATATGACATCAGCAATTGATATTTGTTCTTATTGGTGAAAGCACTTCCTAGTTTGCTTATAATGCAATCAATTAGGTGAACAAACAGGAATTACTGAATTATGCACACTTACTTTTTCTCTTTATCTAGCTTATCTACTGGTTCAAATTCGAATTTGATTTCTTTCCATACTTCAGCTAGTTCAGGGCTCCATTTGCTAGCTTCACGGATGATTTCATTCCCTTCACGAGCAAGATCACGTTCATCATTGTGAGCTTGTACACACACTTCTAAAGCCATCCTATTAGCTGCTGCACCAGGTGCATTCCCCAAGGGTGTCCTAAAGTTCCTGTGCCAAACTGAAGTACGGAATCATAACCAAAGATTTCAATAAGAGCAGGCATATGCCAAACATGAAAACCCTCTGAAGCCACGGGCAGAACACCTAGCATAGAGACCCAATCATGATTGAAAAAAATATTGCGACTTCGGTCTTTTTCAATATAATCACCACGTAAATCAACGAAACCTAAAGTCATCTTACATTCCCCTTCCAGTTTACCTACTACTGTACCGGCATGAATATGATAATGAGCTACACTTTTGGTTTCTAATTTTTTATAGCATGTAATGGAGTTGCTATTTTAAGAATGTTATATTGTTGGATGCTACATCTTTGTAAATATTGAACTCATTTTCAGGCTGGAAGTATTGATGTGCTTCATTGCTATTATGCTCATGGTGAAGAAAATGAAAATTTTCAAAGACGGAGTTATTGGATGCTGGAAGAGTAAGTTGTGGAACAAAGTTTTCTTTTGCGCTCTGTTGTCTGTTTTGTGATATCTTATGCAAACTTTTGCATGCATATTGATTACTTTAATACTTTCATATAATTTCTATTTTTGTCTGAACTCTGAACATTTTGAAGCATGACCTTATAAAACACTGAGCTTGTTTAAACATCTTGTGGTGTTCTGAAACCCTAATTATGTGAATGTGTTCAATTCGAGGATTTCTTCATTTTTTATGTGCTTGTCATATTGCATGTTTAAGTTGTGATTAGAAATAAGTTTCCCTATGATTTGTGATATTACATATCTATGGCATCACATAGTTTTATAAATACATCGAAGCAACTATTATGTGTTTGATAAGTTGCGTTCAAACCAGGAGTTATATTCCAATGGGTGCTTCAATCTTCTTAAGTGGCAAGAATGTAACACAGAAATATAAAAGCTTTTTACATTCTACATTAGCAAGACATAAGGAACTGCTAGTATTAGTAATAGTACAATCACAATGATGCTAGACAGATCAGTTATTAATTGTTTAGGTCTTAGGGCTGATGTCAACATATTGACCTTCTATTGTTTATCAAGATAATAATAACAATAATAAAAATATGTTAGACTTCTCTTTCTTCCTATTTGATTGAAACGTGAAAGTCATATAAAACCTTGAATTCTGTTGTTAAATTTTATCCAGTTTATATCATCACTGTCACCATAGCAAGATTTTTTCTATCAATTGGTGGATCAGCCATGGATGTAATAATAAGGTTACATAGATGTCAGATAACTTTGGAATATGGAAGTGATTGCTCAGTTCAATTTTAAAGAAAGAAATACGGTTATCATTATCTTAGTCAGCATATACATAAATATCATGTGATTTCCTGTCTCTTTTTTAGATTTTTCATTTTTATGTACTCTAGATCTTGCATTTTTGTTACTGACATTTAAAGGCACTTGAAAACATTACATATTGGTGAAGCAAATAGACTTCAACAATAAGATCATGCAAGGATAATCTGTATCATGATTTTTCCACATTCATCTGTTAATATACACCAAATTACTTAGTTGTGTATGAATACATATAGTGGTCTAGGAAAGAATCGCCTATGCAGTCTGGGGCTTGTTCTAGACGCTAGCCTCTGACAACAATACAAGGCTAACTGGGATCCCATGTCTTGTGGTCAACCTGACACAACCCTCTAGAATTAGTGCTAATATCCTAAGCCAAATTTAGGCAGAAGAATTTCATTCCATTCATGTACACACCATAAGAAGAAAAAATGCAACTAGATTTTGAGCCAATTCTTTATGTTGAGAAGGTTTCAGAATATTATTGGATAATTTTTATTTTTCTTTAATGTCAACCAAATGCTGGTCTTTTTCAGCCAGTTCCTATAGAGGTTAGTTGGAGGCAAATTAATATGCTGCTCTTTTTACCAAAAAAAATTAAAATTCATTACTCCACATCATAAATGGAGGCTTTTCTTTGTTGTCATCTGTACTCCAGAAGCTGAGTTATGCCATTGAAGAATGCAGATCTGTAGGGAAAGTTTGTCACAACATGAAGTATAGCATAGTTAAACAAAAGTTGCAGGTTTGCATTGGAAAAGAAGTTTTCCTACAATGATAAATATCAAATAATTATCTATATCTATATTTGTGCTATCTAAGTGTCTTTCTGCATTCTTTTCATACTTTCTTGGATTTTTTCAGAAACAGTATGAACTTTATGCCTTCATTTGCAGCCCATGGTTGCTTATTGACTTTGAATTTTGTGATAACACCAGTCTTTTGATATCTTTTGATGCAGGGACTTCATGCACATTGTTCTTGTTCACTATCTTGAAGTCAAGGTTGCAATTAACTTATCTTCTCACGTTAATTTGTTTGACATTTTTAGATTTTTTGTTATCCCTTAATGTTGGTTAGTATTTTTTTATCAGTGTTTAAGTGTTCATTATGGATGATATATATGTATTACAATACACACGTATATATGTCTGTCAATGTAGGTTGTTACTTTCTACGTCTTCTATTCACTTCCTAGGGCGGTCCATGAAATGTGATTGTGTCTTCAATCAAGTTCATTAGACTCTGTAGCTATGGAAGCCTGCTATGCAAGATGTTTCTAGTGTTTGTTGCATGCATTGTAGCTGTTGTAAACTTCACAAAATGAACATGGACTGAGCAACTGTCCTACAATTAGAACTGAATGTTGGTGCAATCTCTGTTATGCTAGTGATTAGATTGCTGCCAATTATGCATGCTCATCAATTTTTTTAGTTAATTAATTGATGACTTAATCATTTCTTGAAGTTCTATGAAGTTACAAGTAATCATTGTGTTTGTTTATGAGTCACTTGGTGAAAACCAAATTTGGGTGGATTGGAAATTCCATCCTTGTGAGTCAATAAACAAAATAGAAAATTGACCATTGTGGGCTTATTTTCCCTCCCAAACTTTGAAATCCTGGATCTATTTTCACAACAGTCATTTCCATGCTTTCAAATAAGGGTAACTGCAGTAACAATTACAGTTGTTACTCCTAGGCCATTTAGTAAACATCTCATGAGTTTGATCTATTTTGCTTCTGCTTCTTTTCTTGTTTCTACAATTGCTTTATGGGGTTTCTTTCATATATATACAGTTTGTCAAATTGCATATTTATTCTTTAAAATTTTCATTTGTATGGATTTTCTTGTAAGTCCAATTAGTTGTGGATAGAGGACATTTTGATGGAAAAAATGCTCTACATCAATCAAATGACATAACTAAAGTTGTACATTGATGTTTAATAAAATCTGTCAAGAACCATGGTGCATAAGAATATTTAGTGGGGCATTTGTGAAGCATATTAATGAAAAATACTAAGGGCGAAAAATGAATCACGATGGCTAATGTTTGAGTAGGGTTAAGTTGACTCCTGTACACAGACCAATGTGTGCAATGTTTGGGTTTACAAAGGCATTCATACAAATAAACATTTTGGGAGTGTTAAGGACAATTAACTTTTGTACAAGTATATATGCCCAAAAAACCAATTTTCTAATTGTCTGAATTGCAACTATTAGGTGATTTGTGAAAAAAAGGTATGTATTATCTGGAATCTTAATGACACTTTTGCATATCCTCTTATAGTGGGTCTTTATTGTTTGGTTGTTATTTTGCAGCATGACATACATTTTCTTTCCTTCACGGCGTCATTTTATCTTTAATCTTTATTTGGAGATTTGCACTCTGTTATTCCTCGGCTTATCTGGACTTGGCCTTATTTTAGCCAATATTCTTTAAATTTTTGGTTGCTTTCTGAGGCTACAATTTTTGTCTTTTTCTAGGCAGCTTGCCGAATTATGAGACTCCCTTTCTTGTAGTATATTTGCATCTGTATTTGTTCCTTTAACTTCTTTAGTATCTTTGGGATGATGCTTTCTTTTTAAAGACAAGATTGTTTGTGAACCTAAAGGTAAGTGTCTTTTATGGTCTAATTCTTTGGCCTTTCCAGATATATTACGTGTTTGGCAGGAGATGTTCTTATTATCTCACACCCAAGTGTTGAAATTGTGACCAGTCTGGCATGGTTTGGCCAGTACTTACTGGTCCGCCCACCAGCCAGCATGCAGATCAGCCCAATACCGGGTGGTTTGATCCGGTCCATATATATAGTACTTTTTTCTATAGCTTTTAGAAAACTAGCATTAGGTGTGCGACTCCTCTTCACTTGCGATGATTTTGCATGGCTGCTGCTTGTTGCTTGCCCATCGCCAACTCCAGTATGCATCCTCCTCTTTTTCCTTCTTCCTCCACCTCTTTTTCCTTCTTTTTTGGCTTTCTGCTTCCTCTTCCTTCTTCCTCCCCACCCTTTAACAGTTCGCGGTACATTAATGTTGCGTTCATGGTATGCTGAAAGCCTGAAACAGACTGACGTACCTGTCTGCCCATGGACAGGCACAGGTCGAGTATCTGAAACTGTGAACCTTGCTCATAATTGATTTCAAATGTGGTTGATTATAATCAAGAGGTTTTGTTTTCTTTTGTTAATGAAAATCAAAATTTAATAAGCTTTTAATGAAAAGGAAGTTTATTGTTGCAGTCACTTTGATTGTTGATGATTTGAAAATAGCTTACAACTTTTTCCTAATCTAGCCATCATGACTCTGTCTACCAAAGAAATACCATTCAATTGCTGTATTATCCTTCAATTATGATGAATTTTGGTTATACATATTAAAACCTTGAAGCTTGAATTTACAATGCTCAACGATGGCATATACTTGGAATATGAACCTGTGCAGACATTGTTGCATTTAAATCTGCACATGTTTTGAATTTATTATCTCATCTCAAAATTTACTCCAGGGTCATAAACCGAGTTACAGCCGTACTAGAGATGTTGAAGAAGTTCCCCGAGTTAACCATATGGATAGTCCTGTCTGTTCTAATTCCATCACAAGTCAGAGTCAGCTGCCATCCCAAGGAACAGATGTTGATAGCCCTAACAGTGCACATACATCAGAATATGAAGACGCTGAATCAGGTATAGTTTACACAAGATAATAACCTGCCATGCATCATCTTACGCAAGTATAGATCCACTGATTCATATTCCAATCATGCACGTTCTCTTTCAGTGTATCTAAAGCAAAATTCGATGCAGCAGATAATCATCCAACAAGTTCCAGATACCACCCTTTCCTTAGGATGCGGCAGTATGATGCTGGACAAATGATGAGTGTTCAGCTCTTGGACCCTTATGTTCCGAATCCTTCCATAGTTAGTAACTGTGAGTGACCTCTTCTCATCATGTCTGTTTAATTAGATTACTTAAATAAAGCTACCGAGTGAAGTTGTTGAAAACCTTCTAGGTGGTTTTCAGGGAACACAAGAGGTGGAACCAAAATCAGATTTTTATTCAGTTACTCAAGAGGATATAAGTGGAGTATTTGATGAAACAGGTCTTGGGTTATCATTTAAGGGGTCCAAAACACAGTATGATCTGACATCATGGGATGAAGTCCTGGAGCATTGTGCAACTTCATTTCAGATGCCATCTTTTCAATCCTCTGTTGGTTTTACAGAGCCTCCAGTGGTGGAAAATAATAATAAACTTGAATCTTTCATACTTGGAGATTTATATGATGGGAATCACAGCACCAGGCCAGATGGCTCTGGTGTGTTAGACAAGCCAGCATGGCAGGTACTATTTCTTTTCTACCAGCATTTATTTCCACCTTGTGCTTATCTATGTTGGGTAATCATGTGCAAATTTTGATCTTTAAAGGTCTAGTTGCTTCGTTGCATAAATCTAATTAGACATTGTAAATCTTCCTATCATAAAAAAAGAAATTTTTTCCTTAACTATAATAATTTTAATAAATTAAGAAAGTTTGTTTCCAATTACTAACCTAATCATTGTTTTTAAGTTAATTTTATCGTTTCCAGTTTCTAAATGGTTATAGCATGTAGCTTAGAACTTCCAGAAGACATAATTTTGGGCAACCTCAACACTTTGCTGCATTAGATGTTTTGAATTTTATGAAATTGGGTTGCTTGACCACAAACCCTTTTTGGTTTTGGAATAACTTCTGAGTGGGAGAAAATGAGGTAGGGGTTTACCTACAATTGTAAATTCTGAAGATTTGCACACTATCCTGTATTATTGGTACCATCATCAGATCAGATATAAGATGTCTGCTCAAAATTCCTCTCAGTAATTTTTCTATTTCTTCTAATAAAATAACAATAAGAAATAAGATGCCAAATATTATGTTGCCAGTAACTGCATTATTCACAAGAACAATTTTGTTTAAAGTTATGTTTTTATTTACATTTTTTTTATGTTGCCGGTAATTATGTTGTTAGTAACAATAAAGAGATTGTCAAAATTATGATATGCCAGAAATAGTTTTGTTCAGAACTCTCAGTATTTACAACAATCTAGATTGAGCCAATGATCATGTAGGGCTGAAAAATATGTTAATATTCGTGAATCTGCTGCCCCTGTGGTTCTTAATGTAAATTTTTTTGGTTTGATTTCTTTGCATGAATTTTGAGAAGTTCATCTTTCTATAGGTGATTCATCTGGCATGGTAAATCTCATTCTTAATATTTACTGTTGCAGCTTTCTAATCCTGACTCCGAGTCAGCTGTTACGTCAAATATGAACATGGAAAATGGGACATCTGTATCTGAAAGTGTCGATTACCCTTCCATTGTGAAACAACCATCATTGGACCTTTCGATTATTGAAGGTGAAGGCCTAAAGAAGTATGATAGCTTCACAAGGTGGATGAGCAGAGAACTTGGAGAAGTTGATGACTCGCATATGAAATCAAATTCTGGGGTATACTGGAGTGCTGTAGGAAGTGATAATGTTGTTGAAGACTCTAGCATTTCAAATCATGAACATTTAGATGCATATATAATGAGCCCTTCGCTTTCAAAGGACCAGCTTTTCAGTATAATTGATTTCTCTCCAAACTGGGCGTATACTGGTTTGGAGACTAAGGTAACTGGGATTCCGAAATTGATGATTCTTGTTTATTTCCTTTCTCAATGATCTAGGTTGGTTCTGAAATATGTGAGACTAGAGATTAAAATGGTCTGAGATTGGTGTAGTGTATCTTTTCATCTCTTGCTCATTCTTTCTTATGTATATTATAGGTTTTAATTAGTGGGACATTCTTAAAGAAGAAAGAAGATGTTGGAAAATGTAGATGGTCATGCATGTTTGGGGAAGTTGAAGTTCCAGCGGAGGTTGTAGGAGATGGAATTCTTCGCTGTCATGCTCCACCACATAAATCTGGAAGGGTACCTTTTTATGTCACCTGTTCCAACAGATTGGCTTGCAGTGAAGTGAGGGAGTTTGAATTTCGTGGAAGTAATGCTCATCCTGTGGAAAATATAGGTTCCCACATTTATAACGCAAATGAAATGCAACTTCATATACGTCTTGATGAGTTAATTTCTTTGGGTCCACTTGACTACCAAAAAATAGATCCAGAGATATTTAGGAAGAAAGCACATGTGAGAAGTAAAATTAGTTCAATTATGATGGATGCTGCTCATGAGTGTTCTTCTCTGCTCAAGCTAGCTGAAAGAGAAGGATGCACTGCTGACCATGTAAAGGATCAGTTGCTTGAAGCACTACTACGAGAGAAGTTGGTTACTTGGCTTCTACACAAAGTGGCTGAAGATGGTAAAGGCCCCAGCATGTGGGATAATGAGGGACAGGGCGTGATACATTTATCAGCTGCTCTTGATTACTATTGGGCCATAAAACCAATAGTGACTGCTGGTGTTAATATTAATTTCAGAGATGTACATGGATGGACTGCCCTTCACTGGGCAGCATTTTGTGGAAGGTGATTACACCAGATATTTTATTATGAACTCATATACATTCTTGATTAGTTAAATTTGAGTTTCTCTGTCTTTCTTTTTCAGGGAGCGGACGGTTGGTACCCTCATTGCAATGGGTGCAGCACCTGGTTTATTGACAGATCCATCCCCTGAGTTTCCTTCAGGAAGAACACCTGCAGATTTAGCATCAGCAAATGGTCACAAAGGCATTGCTGGTTTCCTGGCAGAATCATCTTTGACGAGCCATCTTTTGGCCCTCACTATAGACACAAAAGAAAGTGATCTACCAGAAATTTCTAGCTTGACGGGTATTGAAGATGATGCAGAACAGAGTGCTCTTGAGGTTGCTGAGGGAGACATGCAAGCTGGACTTTCACTGAAGGACACATTAAGTGCTGTTCGGAATGCTTCTCAAGCTGCAGCTCGCATTTACCAAGTTTTTAGAGTGCAGTCATTCCACAGAAAGAAGATTGTTGAGTATGGAGATGACAAGTCTGGAATATCAGATGAACATGCACTTTCACTTATATCTATCAAGTCACATAAATCAGGACAATATGATACACCTCTGCATGCTGCTGCCATTCGTATACAAAACAAGTTCAGGGGATGGAAAGGGAGAAAGGAGTTTTTGATTATTAGGCAACGGATAGTCAAGATCCAGGTCTGATGTTCTTGATTGATCACTTTGCTTGTGTATTTTCTACGTGTTTTGCTACTTTTGTTGTCCACCCATGTTCTTGGTTGCCTATAGTATTTTTACTCCATTTACTTTGTTTTGCTGTTATGCTACTTTTCATTACTAATGCTAGAGCTACTAAGTCTCAAACACATCAGATGCATGTTCAGCATGTTACATGCACATAGTTTTGGGTAGCTGTAGAACATAAACATGTTTACATATTATCCTGATACAAACCCATCATTGTCATTCAAGTCTTAAGCTGTAATGAAGTCATATGATATCAGCCCTGGGCATCAATCACCATTGTGTTATTTATCTTGCATTACCAGAAAAATTTTCTTCTCATTGTGCTTGCATGCATGTCCATCATGTTTGCATGACAACCATGTTCTTGATGTCCATTGGTTTGTTAACTTGTCTAGTTTCCCAAGTAACTTTTATCAGATTCCAATTCCTTAATATAGTAAAGACTTGAAGATTACAGTGATAAACAATCCGGTTTCTCATCCACAGTCCAATATACATCATTACCCTCCAATTCTTGTTGTCTCATTTTGGTGAAATGGCCAAGATTTGGTTGCAGAGGTCACTTTCTTCATAACTCAAGAAATCTGAGGCCTAGTTGCAAATTTTCTATCAGTAGATGAATCTAAAGCAGGTGAAACATGGGAAGGTTCAGTGACCGAGCAGCAGTTTGACTGGCTTTCCATTCAGTTAAGGAGAATCTATTGATGAGGAAGGCTATTTATGCTGATACACTTTCCTAAGTTAATAGATAACCTGATTTTATCAAGTAACAATTCTTTCTAAAATTGGTTGTAAATATTCTGTTTAAACTATGACTTTGGTTTTTGTTTTGATTTATAGTATGGACTATTAACTCAATAGAGACTAATGTTGAAACTTGAAATTTCTTGTGTAAGGGGTGATAATTTTGAGTGTCAAATATTGTGCTTTTTCCCACCATTTCAATTATTTTTTTCTCTTTAATAATTTTCTTTTACTTCAATTGGTTCTGTAACATTAATGATTAATTCAGTAAAGAAAAATGTTGACTTAATTTGCATGAAAGTCAAGCACTGTACCCATTCAGCTGCTAATCTGTTTTTGTTACAAGTGCTTATTGTCATCTATTAGTTATTTATTTATGTTCTTGTTCTGATGACTAGGCTCATGTACGTGGCCATCAAGTGAGGAAACAATATCGAAAAATTGTGTGGTCTGTAGGAATTGTGGAGAAAGCTATATTGCGTTGGAGGCGTAAAGGAAGTGGCTTACGTGGCTTTCGATCTGAAGGTCTTTTGGAGGGCACTACCATGCAATGTCAACCTACAAAGGAAGATGATTATGATTTCTTGCAAGAAGGCAGAAGACAGACAGAAGCTAGAATGCAGAAGGCACTTGCAAGGGTGAAGTCTATGGTTCAATATCCAGAAGCTAGAGATCAGTATCGAAGACTTCTAACTGTTGTTACAGAACTCCAGGAGTCCAAGGTAGGTCTTTTTACTTTTACTTGGATTTGTTCTACTTCCATGGCATACCAACAGACCAAAATTTTGATCTACTAGGTCTTAAGAGTTTGTAGGTATTTTAAACTAACAAGCCATAGTGTCTCATCTTTCGTCATCTTGGGAACTATGATTCTGTAGTTCCCTCAAGGTTTTGTCTTCTATCATATTCTCTATATTACATTGCTTAGTTGTGAGCTTGGTTTAAGTGGCACATATGAGATGTTTGAAGTTCCCTTAGAGCTGATGTCTGGTATCAAATCCTTCCATTTCGTTTTTGTATTCTGTTTCACCTGATGTTCTTGTTCCATCTATGGGTGTCTGTATTTTGGCATACTGTTATGCAAAATATTTATTGTTATCTTAACAATGTGTTATTCAGATTAGTGAGTCCAGAATGAAATTGGCTCAAAACATAGAGTGTCTTTTGAGATAGTAACCATGAACATGTGGTTTATGCAAATTGTAGATATCATATACTATCCTGCATGCATCACTGGGATGACGTAATTCATTGTTCCAAACGGTATGCTGTGTTCTTCAGCTTCCTGAGGCCAGAATAAAATTGGCTCAAATCATTGCAGTGTCTTCCCCATCCTTAACATTCTTCTACTTCTAGTTCTAGGACTGATTCTTGAAATGGGCTTGCCCGAAGGTGTTCAAATACATGAATTAGGGTTGAGACATGGCAGCCTCTGGATCGTCATTAGTCCCTGGACTCTTTCAGGAAAAATGTAGGCCTTGGTTTAGGTGGCCGGGATGGTAAGATCATTACTAGTATGAGTGTGGCTAGTTGATAAAACCTAATGGATTGTTATAATGAATATGATCATCATGTAATTGACTACTTGTTTGGTATACTGGACGCTAGCACTTAATATAATTTTGACACTGGGACTTGTATACTTTTTATTTTTTACAGGCAATGGAAGAAAGCGTTGTGAATGAGTCAGCGGAGAATGCAGATGGGGATTTCATGGTTGAGCTAGAAGAGTTCTTGGAAGGTGACACACTGATGCCCAGTGCTTGATGAGGTTGAACTTTATTTGTAATTCATATGTTAAATATTTGCATCATAGTACCACCTCTAGTCCATTAACTGCTACTGTAAATCATCCTTCCACTAATCATAACATCCTAGATACAGTTAAGTAGCATTTGGCGTGTGTCATGCATGTAGCTGATATATTATGAGCAACAATAATAGCTGTACTGAAGAGCTGGAATGAGCTCGAATATAGTTTGTACATTGCACCATGGACAAGCTGGGAGTTACATACATAGATTATTAATGTAGTTTGTGCCGTGGAGAAAAAAATTGGTATTGCATACTAGATTATGGTTTGATTCTGCTATACCACTGTTTTTTCACTTGAATCTGACACAGCTCTTAGTTTTGTACATCAAGAAGAGTTCTGTTGAGAGGATGCATGATCTCAATGGCCCTGATCTGCTTATGCTGCTTTCAGTAGTTGTATGGTGTAAAGATGAGCTGACTTTGGTTTCCACTAATGTAAGTTTCACGGCTTCTGAAGTATAGTTATCACGCTTGGTACAGTAGAAATCAGAGGCGGAATCAGAGAGAAAAGTCAAATATTCTCTCTCTCTCTCTCTCTCTCTCTCTCTCTCTCTCTCTCTCTCTCTCTCTCTCCCCCTTGAAATTGACTATTTCTTCTAACCATTTATTCATTTCCTTCCAAATTGTGTGACACATTCTATTAATTTGCTTCCTTGATTTAGTTTGTAACTTGTTGTGGATAGATTATTTTTTTGTATGTTTACTGTTTGACACATTTATTCATTGCCTTAGGTTAAGATGCTCACTTGGACCAGGAGCTGAAAGCTATGTGATCCAAAACTTAAAAAAGAGTTTATATGCTTGCATCAAAAGCTAGCCAATGAGGCGACTGTTCCGCAGAATAATGCGAGAGTTCGTAGTTTGGTTCCCGGAAATTGGTTTGGAACCAGGAGGCGAAGCGCAAAAAAGCCGGTACATGGAGTTCTAGGTAGAAGGAAGATCCATTTTGATAATTTTTGGATAGTCCAAATAATCATTCCCCAGTCAAGATTTTATAAAATTGACTTAAAAAACTTTACTCGATAACAATTTTTTACTTTCGATGAACCAAACAAAATCGACCTAAATTGTTAATGGTTTTGTTTTTCGTTGCCAATATCATACTTAGTTTAGATTTGAAAAAACCGATGACAAATACTGATTGTTGTTTTTTCATATTAGATTTGCAAAAGAGAGATTTTTCCCTTCCCCTTATCACCGGTCTTGTCGTGGGTGGCATTGGCCAAATCTCCCAGGGAAGTTCTGCGAACGTGTCGTTATGTAACGCGTGATCGGACGGGTTGTTTGTCTACAACATGAAACAGCTGATCCAATCCGACCCGTATGTCCAGAGCCGTCCGAGCAGGGGGAACTTAAAGTTTTGCGAATCCTCTGCTTCGTTGGCTCGCCCTTTTGTATTCTTTCTATCGCCACCCTGCCGTAAGCTCTCGAAGCGGTGCGGTACATCGCAGACTAGCTTAATTGTCCCCTTCTGCCTCCTCCCCTTCCCATGTCTCGACCTCGCTCGGATGGTGGCATCGGCGTCGCCATGGGCGGTCCCTCGCTGGCCAACGGCATGCTCGCCAACGGGGATTCTGGTCACGGTACATGTGAGAGCGACTTCCGGGGACTCGATCGGCCTGGGGTGGCTGGTGCTGCGGCGGCTCCTCTTCCTCCTCCTCCTCCTTCGCCCTTGACCCTCCCAGCTGGCGTCCGTTGGGCGCCCGACGAGGAGTGGAGGAGGCTCCGGCGTTGCGTCGAGGCAGCGACCAAGGGTTTCGCGATAGGCGCCGGCTTGAAGGGGGGGCTCGCGCTGTTCTCTGTTCTCGTGCGGTTGAAGAGCCGCAGATCCTTGAGGCCGTCCGCCAGGTTTGATCGATAGGGTCTCTCGAGTCCCCTCTCACGGGAGCATATATTGGTTTTCTTGACTTCTTGATCTTTTTATGGGCGTTAATTTTCAGGAAGGCGGGGGTATTCACGAATGAGGAGGCTGTAGTTTTGGCATTGAAGGAGACGCTGAGATATGGGTTGTTTCTGGGGACGTTTGCTGGAGCATATGTTTCGGTGGACGAGGTTATCGCTGCATTCGGTGGGCACAGACGGTAAAGCATGTTGGAATTGGGAAAGTTCATCTTTGTTATGCCTCTTCTATTTTCTTCATGTTCAAGGTTTTTCTGTTCTTTGTTTCATAATTATAGGTGCTTCATGGTCTTATGGGGTGCGATTTCTTCTAGAATTTGCACTGTTCTTAACATTTTAGTATATCAATGACAAAACAAGCATACGAGGAGGCAACATATATGATTATGACAAAAGGAAGGCCTAATTAAATTATACGGAGTCTATTATATCCTTGTTTTATTTATGCGCAATGGATCTGTACATTTGATAATGAGCTATTGAAAGTGACTCGCCTTTTTTTTTCTAGACTGGACTCGGGTGAAACAACCAAGACAGATTGATTAGTGATGGCCTGAATTTTTTTTCTGTAGATTAGCTATTACTAGTTGATGAGGATCAAAGTGCCATCCAGATGGGGTTGCTTGCCTGACTACAAAATATGATCTACTGATGCTGTTACACATTCAAAAACTGTAACTCAAGACATATTGGATGAGACATCCCATATGGTGTGAGACTTTGAATCTTTGATAATTGAAACTGTACCAACTTGTCCTATTTCAACTTACTGTTGACACTGGGTAGGTCTCCATTAAGTTTCAACAAATTTTGGTGTTTCCAACTTCCCTCTTTAGATTTTGGTCAATCTTGAAATTGTTTTATCTGGTTTTCAGCTTTCTGAATCAATTTCCAGATTTTCCAGAAAAAAGTTGATTCCTCAATCTAATTCAATTAATCCAAGGCAATGTGTATGTCCTAGTTGCTGTGAATGATTCCAACCCCAAATGCTCTCTTGGGAACCTTCTTATCACTAAATCCTGTGGGCTATTCAAAGTTCGAAGTCTTTTCTGGGAACCCTTTTTATCACTGTAATCTTGTATGCTTGTAAAATAACATGAAAGATCTAGTATTATGATGATTTCTGTGGGTTCAAGTAGGAACTTACGTCTCTTCCTAGCTTCCTGCAACCTTGTATGTCAGACATACCATGCTGTGTTGTTCTATGCTTCTCGCTTCCACAATGTTTGTCTATGACCTGTTTTAGATATCATAACTTATTTTGGCTTACCCTTGGTTTTCCTTCTTGAGGATGGTTGTTCATAAGGGAAACATTTAAATATGTTTCTAGAGTTAATTAATTTACTGAGCTAGCCTCTATTGTTGTTCTGAATCCTTCATGTTTGCAAAATGCCTAGCATTAGAACAATCTTTGAAGATGCCTTACTTTTATATATATATGTCTCTTTAACTTCATTTTCTATCTAATCAGTATAGTGATGGTATTAATGTGCTCAATTTTTTTAATATCAAACACACTAGAATTGAACAATTGAGACTAGCATTGTCGGTGTTTTTGCCTAGTGTCATAAGTTGGAATGTGGTTAGCACAAAAGATTTGGAATTCCCTTTGTGCAAAAGTTTTCTAGGGAAAGGCTAACATGTAAGAAGGATAAGTTCTGCTAAATGGTTTTTTTACTGTTGAGCTTCAAAGATCAGCAACACATCAAATTGTATTCTATTGCCTGCCCTTTGGTTTTATCTTCCTATCAGAATTAAATAGTAGTGGAAGTGTGCCCATAAAACATAAACAGAATGAAAGCCTCTTGTGTGATGTTGCAGCATTCTCTGTAGTGCTTATGTTAACCATAACTCTCTTTCATCTGTGGTTTGACATGCTTATAAAACCATAGGTTTTAAGGGTGTCATGGGAGCTAACAGTTTAATAGAAATTCTGTTTGTTGTTTTGTCTCAGAACTGCAGGTTGGCGATCTCTCATAGCAGGGTTGATTGCTGGTCCATCAATGCTCTTAACAGGACCAAATACACAGCACACTAGCTTGGCTATATACATTCTTATGCGTGCTGCAGTGCTGGCATCACGTTGTGGGATAAAGAGTGAACGATTTGGTGATGTATGTAGACCATTGACATGGCTACATGGTGACATATTTCTCATGTGTCTTGCCTCTTCACAAATCCTGTATGTTTGATTATACAAATTTTGTTTCATTTTCATTATCATTATATCTGGTGATATTTTAATTTGGTCTAGACTATTATGCTTAAATTGATTTATTACAGCAGATCTAATAGTGATATTTCCTAATGTAAAACCATTGTTCTTTGTTGGATCTAGAAGTAAAACAAAATCATCTGGTTGTGAAACTGAATGAAACATGCTCAAGATATATGAGGATTTAGATACTTTGTGATGATTAATATGGTGAAATGCTATTCATATTAAATCTAGAAACTGGGTTCAAAATGTCCAGAAGAAGTTTTCAATGTCTTCAACCTTTTGAACTGAACTATTGATTGCTTCTAGCCTTCAGTGTCCAGAAGAAAATTTTATGATGCTTTATTGTTCTTATGCTGCCTCATTTTTTTTGGTTGAAAATTGTTAAATACAAACTTTTTATTCCCATTGATATGTTTTTCATCAGAAAAATTTGCTTCTCCCTTTGAGAACTACTTTTGCCAGATATGTTTAAGTGCAAGTTGAAAGAAAATTTTGTCTGGAATATTTAGGTTCAAAACAAATGAGCTGATGCATCAAATTTTTGTTACTCTACATTCTACAACACTATTCCATGTCAACTGGCTAGATAGTGCTTTTGTACTTTGATACTGGTCCAGATTAATGAATTGGTTGTGATTGGGTCGTTGGATATGCCATCCCATGATTCTTCTTGTCTTATAAACAAAAAAAATTATCCACCTATTACTATAATTTATACCATTACCCTTTTATTGTGTGGATTTAAATTTGATTTTGGTATATTTTATCATTTATCTAGTTTTTGGCAGGTCTGCTTACATTCTGAAGCAAGATAGTTTGCCATCATCATACAAGTCATTTCTTAATAAGCATGGTGGAAAAGATGCTGTCATTCTCCAGGGTGTTAAAGAAATTGCATCCAGTATTCCTTTTTCCAATTTAGACAAGATTGAGAAGTATTACAAGTCTATCGGTGTTGATGTCAAACTAGACCCTAACATGAAAATTCCATGCTCGGTGTGTAATCTGATGTTTTCGTTTGTCTTTAAATTAATAGCCATACCTGGGGTTTTTTGTGTAATTTTATGAATATGCTCACAAATTTTTATCGGTTCTTTGTTCGTTGATGATACTTGTGCATTTGTTTTTTGTTGTTCAACTGAATTTGCTATAAGTGAGACTTGTATGATCATCCACTTCTGCCGATAGCTCTGATTATGCCTATCTTTTAAGTTTTCTCCATATTAGCTGCTGGTGTTTAATTCAACAAAAGAAGTCTTGTGGTTTACCAATTTTTCTAGAATGTGACTATACAGGTACTTAAACTCATGAATGTACATTTTAGGAGTTGGAAGACAACATGTTTGTTGTTTGGATCTAATATGGTATGTAAACTGTAATTAGGTTTCAGAAACAGAAGATTGTTTATGACTGCTAGTATCAACTCTCGGTTTTAAGATGTCCTCTGTAGCTTAGTAGCTGACCCCATGTTGGTGGATGAAGTTTGGATTTATATTATTCAAAAATAATGATTTTTTTGTAGATGAACCTCAGAATTTATCTACTTGCACACTTATAATGTGACTCTTAATGTTAGATTTATTCATCAATTACAAAAGTTATTGATTTTTGCAGATTGTTCATGGCAATCAATCTTGTTCTAGGCATTTCATAACTTTCCTTTTCCAAGAATACGGGAGAGCAATTCCAGTTTATCTTCCAGTGTACTTGGTTCCTGCACTCATAGTTCATCGTCAGGGTCTTTTGAAAAGGTATTGAGTTGTTATTCTGTAAAGAAAGCTTGAATAGTTTTTCATTTCTATTCCTTTTTAAGTTACATTACCAGTCTGTGATCACTGATTAGGGGAAAAAGCATTTACATAAATTTAAGAATTATAAATTCATTTGTGCATAGTCTTTCTCATTTATTTCCAGTCGGTAAGAAGTCAATCTTCAAGATTTAGGCCTTGGAAACAAAATAATCTTTTGTCATTAGTTTGTTTGGTTCATGGTAAACATTCAAAAGTCTTCCTTGTACATCTATTATAGCAATTATCATGTTGACTTATTTAGGGTGCATTTGATATATCCTCGTATATATTTTTAATCCAATCTTATTACTTTATGGAAAATTTCTCAACCATGAATATCTGAGGAAATTTTGAGTCCCCCTACTACTTGTCATAGTGCAAGTACACCAACTCAAGGGCATGTTTGTTTTGTAAGCTTGTTGCTTATCATGCACAAATTGATGCCTGAAAATTTAGAGCTTCTTTAGTTAATTCTGTATAGGAAAGGACTAGGTATATATCGAAATTAAGATGTGAAGTATGTGTATTTGCTTGAACTATTGTCTAAATTGTGTTGAATAATGTGATAACTTGGTACATGATCATGAGTTGGATCATTATTTCTCTTGGACCGGTGAAATGAGCGGCACGTATCGGTCCGAACACTGACCAGTATGCGGACCCACCTTGGTCCAGTCCGTCGCATAAAAGAAGTGGGAAACCCTAATTCCCACTTCTCATGTGAGCGCTGTGGCTTGTGAGCATCGCCTCTGCCTCGGAAGGTTTGCAAGTGTTGCCACCACTGCTGTGATTGATGCTTCTCACGTAGGTGGTTACCGGGCCAGAGTGCACTCACGAACTCACTGCACATCGCCACATCTCAGGTTAAGTCTTTCTCCTCTTCCTCTTCCTCCTCTATCCTTCGTCGCTTCCTCTCCTTCCCTCTTTCTTCCTCCTTGCTCCACCCTCCCTTCCTCTTCTCTCTTTTTTCTTCCTCTCCTAAACATTGGTACTTACCGGTGTACCAACACATGGTACACTGGTACAGATTAGTACATGCTGGCCCAAAGAATCTCCGAGTCGGGTCTGGTACCCAGTTTGGCAAGCCCTGATCATGACCATATCTGATATCATTATGTCAGATGGAAAAGTTTCATTGTCACTTAACCATAGTCCATAGGAAGAGCTTGGGTATCAAAAAAGCATGCATCTGCATAAGTTTTATTGTCTCACCATTATCTATGAGTCATTCTGTGATTTGTTGCAGTAAGGATTATGGAATGTGCATTTATTTCACCCCAAGTGTCCAAAATGCTATGAGATATGTTTGTGGTGCAAGAGTGGTTTTTGAAGTATAAAGTTTGGTTGCTAAGGATTAGGTTGTGGTAGTGTCCTGTGGAGATGCGAATTTATATATCTGTAAAGCTACATGTGTAGATTTCTTTTTCAAATTAGGGCAGCTTCTTCAAAGATGTGATCATTGAGTTAAATACTATATTTGTAATAACAATTACATTGTTAGCATTAAACAGGTCCATGCTGCACACTTTGACCCTCCCTAGACCCTCATTGGCAGAGAGCCTTGAGTACCCGTCTGCACTTTTAGACTAGGCTAAACTTGCCTAGATGATAATTCTAGTCCGACATCATAGGTTCTGAAAGTTATGTGACCTATGACAGGTTATTTCTTGAAATATCTGTGGTATGTTTGGTAACTCATGTTTAGTCCAGACTTGCTTCTATAAGATAAAATCTTTCTAAATCTTGAAGGCTACAAGAGTGGTGGAAACTTAGAAATGCCATTAACATAATGTCTTGTTTACATGGATGTAGTCTCACATTGGATGTGCACGAGAGATGTTGGCTCCTGTATAGGCAATGAACCCAAAAAAACAATGGCTAGCTTTTCTGTGTGTGGTTCTGGTTCATGTCCAAAATCCTGCACTTAAACAATCTAAAGAGTTCCATGAGCTCACTTTGTGACTGTTACAAAACATTTTTTTGTAACCTCGGTATTCTTTGATTTGCAAAAGAAACTTTGTTTTACTGATAAGATAGAAGCAGGCTTATCTTTGAACCCGTTGAAATGTAATATAAGTGTCACCCTTTTCAATCATTATTTCAAGGGATCAGTCATGATATCAAGGGTCTGGATGAATTTGTGGCTTCATCTAAATGTGTAAAATGTTCGAGTCGCATTTATGAGCTAAGTACTCTGCCACTGAATTAGCAACCTGAATAAAATAAATAGGATATGCAGATTCAAATTAGAATTTAGAAATCAAATAAATTTCACTGCACGACCTCATTAAACATTGAGGACACAAGTTTGGATATAGTTGGTTCATTTTGATTTTGGAGCAAACATCATGGATAATGCCTATGGTAGAGTGAATTCATGGAGAATCTATGCATGATTTTGATCCTTTTAATAATTATAGCTTGTATCTGTCTTTCTTCATTTACTGGTGAAGACCCCAAATCATCTAGCTGACTTTTCAATGATGGGCATATAGTTTTGTGTGCTTCTGATGGTCATCACTATTTTTTTTTTTTCATTTTCAGCTTCTTTAATCATTTTTTTGGGAGTTGTTATAGCTACAATTGGTGTCATGCTTCTTCTACACCTTACACATTCATGGTTTTTGGTCTCTAGTCTTATAGCTAAAATCAAATATGATTAATTTTGCTATAGATATTGGATAAGATCCTAACATTTGTCAGTGAATTTTCAATATCTACCACTGAGAAGCAGATATTGAATATTTTACTAAATGATTTATTTGGTCTTTTATGCTGTCAGACTTGATATAAAAGTGCTTGACGAGGATCCTTTCTACTATAAACTTAAAAAATGGAACTTTCTTTTTTGTTCTCCCTCAATTTTGACATCGTGGTATTCTGTATTTTATTTTTGATTTTTGACCCTCTAACATCGTCCTCTTCGGAGAGTTGCCTTTTCAGCATATCACAAATTCGTACTAAATGTTTGTAATGGTTCTCTTATTTTGCGCCTATGCAGGCCTTACACAATTCTGGGGAAGAGTCTTCTGGGAACTGCAAGATCCAGCCTGTTCCTCTCTGTATATTGTGCATCTGCCTGGTTAGCTTTTGCTCTCCTCTCTTATACACATGCTAGTCATTTGTTTTTGTCAGATTCATTTGCCTAACCATCTGTCTGTTTCAGTTGTTTTTATAACAAACTTAGCCTGGTTCATCAATGTAGAACATGATTATGCTTTCCAACTGTAAAAATCAGTCATTTGTGGTAGAGGGGCTAGAAAACAGTCCTAGACTTGATTTACCTAATTTTAGTAGGCAAGCTTTTTCTGTCTATATTTTATGTTGCATGATGTGACAACTGAGTACCGGTATCATTTATCTGTTATTTGAATCAGAAATGAAATAATGATTTTGATGGAGAACCATCGAGCTATACAAAGGGTTTTATAAAAGTTTATTTTATGTAAAGATATCAACCAAAAGTCATCAATTATTTGGTCCAAAAATTTTAAGAGTTGTATTGAAAATTAATAAGTCATTTGGTCTTTTTAGGGACTCCTTTTGTATTAAGTGCACTCATGTATTATTTAGGTATCCTATAAGTCACATTTTGGATTTTTGAAAGGCATACTAATTGCCTAGGAGATTACTCTTGGGGATTAAAATCTTTATTAATTATACCAAGGCTCCTAAACCCCTATAAATAGTGGAGCTTGTTAATGGATCAAACACCTCAGATTTGAGTAAAAAAAAAGGCTTGCATCTTCTCTTTCCTAGCCTCTTAGACTCTTCTCTTGCTCTCTTGCTTTCTCTCTACATCTCTCTGCCCTCTACTTTGTTTCACATGAGTTTGGTATGAAACCCAGGTCTCTACTTCTCTCTTTTCTCTACACTTTAGATTTTAATACTAGGCTTATCACTAGCAGTAGAGAGAATAGCATGAGCATCTTCAATTTCTAGTTCGTTTCCGTCACCTAATTAGGTTTTGAGTTTAACTACTTGGTCTACTTTCTCGAATTAATCCTCTGGTTCTTGTTTTAAGATAAAGGTACGTTGAGGTTAACGAGAGGCAATGTGACTTCTATTATGGTAATAATGACATTGGATTGAAAACGAACTAGTTTGAGAATCAGTAGTTAAATGAGTTGGACGATTCATGGTTGGGCCAGGATTATTAATATTAGTAGGGATTTTTGGCTTGACAAAGCCACTTGGGGTAGATTGGAAAATAGTTCTATTGTCAAGAGATTGAGAAGTCTCCTTTCCCATTGACTGTGAAACCTGAACCCATTGACAAATCTTCGAACAGTGATAATTTGGTCCTCTTTTATTTCACACCTAGGTAAAAGTTTCTTAAATTGGACCAAACACTCTGCTACACTAGAATTCAATTGTTTAAGGTTTAACAATTATTCAACCAATTGGCTTCGAAAGTAGGTTGGTAAATATTTTTTCTTGAGTTTTTGTTTCATTGACTTCCTATTGAGTGATGGGAGGCTCTCGACGGTGTTTGAGATTATGTTGGACATGTTGTCAATATTTTCTAGCAAACCCTACCAGTTTCATTTTTGTAAATTGTACACGTTCAATATCAATCATTCCAGGCCACTCAAAGTAGTCTTCCATGACTAGTCAACAAACATATTTGGGTCAAACCTACCATCAAAGTCCGGCATATCCATTGACTCTTCTAGTCATTTCTCCTAGATTGATGGTCAAACTCATGTTATTAATCGTTCGTTGGGAAATCTTTTTTGATGTTTAGTTGGGGAGAAACCCGTAAACTGGGACTTAACCTTACCCACTATCGAATTTGCATATAATAACTCAGTCAATCATTTTACTGGAAAAAGCTCATTTCAAACTATCTTCGGCTATACTCCTCACACCCCCAATTGATCTTGTACCCCTTCCACTTGACTATCGTGCCTTAGAACTAGCCCACTCATTTCAACGTATTCGTGATTTGCATACTGAGATTCGACATAAAATTGTCTTAAGTATTGAAAGTTATAAACCAGTGATTTAAAAAGTACTAGGCGCCCAGGTTCAAAAATGCCCGAGGTGAGCGAAGCGAGGTGCTAAAATATAAAAATATATAATATAATTAATAACTATAATTATTTAAATAAAATACGATATTAAATTAAGAAAATCTTACAAAATCACAATATCACATTAACAAAAAGTCAAAATTCAAAACAATAACAATAATTTCAAATAAATAAAAATTAACAGTATTAAAATCAAAATAATATATTATTAATTTAATAAATAAAAATATTGTTACTAGTATACAGTTAACAATATACTGTTAACGATATACTATCGAGTCGATGTGAGAAGAGTAAGAGTTGAGCAGCGATAACGGGAGCGACGAGTGGCGATAGTGGCAGCGGTAGCGAGAGCGCAACATAAGAGTAAGATCGAGGTTGCTAATTGAGAGCAGTGGCAGTGAGCAGTAGGAGCAGAGGAGCAGCGACAGTGGCAGCGGCAACGACAAGCAGCGATAGTGATAGTGGCGAGCGACGACAGCAGCGATGAGCAACAATAGTGGCAGCGGCAATAGAGAGCAGCGATAGTGGAGAGAGGCAGCGGCAGCAGAGAGGAAATGTCGACAGTAGAATCGTGAGTAGGGTTAGGGTTGGGGAAGTCGGAGAGGGATGCTGGGAGGCTAATATCGGTGATTTAGTTGGTTTGATTGAACCAACTAAAGCACCGGAGATTGAATCAGGCGTAAAACGTTGGTTCGGTTGCCTGGTTTAACTCGGGCGCTCGCCCGAAGTGCCTGACGCCTGGGCGCTCGCCCAAGCCCACCTGGACATTAAGCAAGGCGCTCGGGCCTTGCCTCGCCTCGCCTCGCCTGAGCGCCTAGACGAGTGTCTGAGCACCTATTGAAATCGCTATTATAAACTTGGGACTAATGTACATCGTAAATGTCAATAGTTTCAAGTTGGCAACTACGTCTTGGTTTGCATTCGTCTTGAGAGATTCTCTAAAAATTCATTTAAAAAGTTGCATGCTCGAGCCATTGGTTCTTTTCCTATTATCCAAAAATTGGATGTAATGCATATATGCGATTTGTCTTTCGACTTAAATATTAATCCACTTTTTAATGTGGAAATTTTAACTTCAAATCTTGGTATTTTTGAGCCTCCTCTGTTTACCGGTGTTCCTATAGGTGACAATCCTCCCAAAGCACCAATTATCACACAAATTAGGGATGACGTAGAAGTAATTTTTGATGGCTGCCTTGTTATATTTACTACTAGTATTACTCAACACTTGTCAAGTGGCCTGATCGCCTAGCTTCCAATGTCACTTGGATTACTTTGGAAGAACTTTGTGACTTTGTACTAGACTGGACCAATACCTTGCAGATCATTATCCGGGGTCAAGTTGTTTTTCAGTAGGGGAGAATGATGGAGAACCATCGAGCTTTATAAAGGGTTTTAGAAAAATTTATTCTAGACAAATATATCAATAAAAAGTCATCAATTAGTTGGCCTAGAAATTCTAGAAGTTGTGTTGAAAATTGATAGGTTTTTTTGGTCTTTCTAGGGATTCCTTTTGTATTAAGTACACTCATTTACTATTTAGGTATTATATAAGTCACATTTTGGATTTCTAAAAGACATACTAATTTCCTAGGAGATTATTCTTGTGAATTATTGTCTTCATTAATTGTACCAATGCTCCTAAACCCTTATAAATAGTGGAGCTTGTTAATGGATCAAGCACTTCAAATTTGATGAAAAAAGGTTTTCATCTTCTCTCTCCTAGTCTCTTACACTCCTCTTTCTCCCTTGCTTTCTCTCAACTTCTCTCTTCTCTCTACTTTGTTTTACATCAGATTCATATCTTATCATTCATGGATCTCCAAATACCAATCTTTTTATGATCCCTATGGTATGGTTTTTTCAATAGATGAGCTATTAGTGGTTTATGACTTCAAATTCATCTAAAAGACAGTCACAAGTGCTAAACCAATCTGAATTATGCTGTGATCTTGTGATTAAATGTCAGTGATTTTCTTTTGTAGGGCTTGGACTTGCCTGCTTTTCAGAATCCTTAAAAGATGCAACATTCCAATGGTCGCAATTGGCACGGTAAGTTTACTCGTCATGTGTTTGTTTATCATCAACAGTATTGGTTACTAAATCTGGTCAATTACAGTTTCCTACTGGCCTGGCATTACTAATTGAGAAAAAGACTAGAAGGATCGAGATATCTTTGTATTGTCTAACCCGAGCCATCGAGAGCTTCTTCACATGCTTGGCTGATGCCGGACTGTTACCTCAAGCATCAAAGTTTAAGCGAGCTGATGTGGCTGTATTCAGTTTAGCCACAGCCATTATCATGCACTGCTATGCACAAGAAAGAGAGGTGTTCCGATCAAAGTACTTGAATGTGCTCGACTGGGTCTTTGGTGTGCCCCTATCACCTGACACCGAACATGTCAAGAAGTCATAAAAGATTGGGATCTTGTAATCTAACAGGATACAACACAGACGTCAATGTGTTGATGTAAGTTAGTTTTAGTTCAAAAAGATGGACCAGGATAGTTCACAGAAGATAAAGAGTATGACCGGCTTCATTTTCTCAATCAATTTTGCCAAGTTTTGAGCCTGCTAAAAAGCTAAAAGATCGGGTTCTTTTCAGCTACTGTAAAGGAGGCATAGTTTCAAGCTCATCTTGCAGCGTTACAGGTAACGAAGGGATTACTCCATAAATCTACTCTCTCCAGAAGAATGTTCCTGAGCCTGTACTCGTATTTTAAGTTTCTTTGTTGCTGAAAGGAACTATTATTGCTATGGCAGTGTGGTACAGTTTGAGACTGCTAGGGTTTTTTTTTTTTTTTAGCAGAGTAAGATTTGTCTGCAATTTGATTCATTTAAATCGTTGTATCACATCTATTATATTATTTTGATTACTTCTATTGATTTGTCTATTTGATCAATCTTGGTTTGATGTACCTGAAAAATTGTGATATGGCGTCCAAATATTGATCGAGCTGGAAAGGAAGTGATCAGCAAGTAATAATTTTCTCCCCAAGCTTTCATCTCATGGCTGAATTACTTGTAGAGGTTGTAATGCAGTATTTTAGAATTAGATGAGTTGTGTTTCCTCAATTCATCACTTGCAATGGTTGACATTTAAATACACAAAAGTAAAAAGCATCTGTTTCTTTTGTTCCTCCAGGTTGCACTTCAAGCTTGACCAATCATGTTGAAGTACTTCTTCACATTGTTCACAGGTCAGTCAAATCTTCTAATTAATGTTACAAACTAGAGTTAAGATGCATGCTCTGTACAGTTTTCCAGCACCAGTTGCAAATCTCCGTCATAAGGATCTTCAAAAGCAATGGGTGAGCAAAAAAGAAACCTTTGTCACAATTTTCTCCAGATTAGTGATGATTTGGAGAATATTTTCTTGACCCAAGCTATAAAAGATCCCTTTAGGTCTCTCTCTCTCTCTTCTTCCGACTTGTTATATTCCATCTCAGATCCTTTATCCGCATTAGATGAAGCTTGATTTGATCACCGAAGGGACCTTAGTCTTTCCTCATAAGAAATGTAAGAGAAAGTAATCTTCTCCGAAGCATCCCTCCATCAATTGTGTCTCTTCGAGGTTCGTGTTGATATATCGATTAGTCTTTCCTCGTAAGAACAGTCAGAGAACATAATTGTGCCTCCTCGAGATTCATATTGGCATCTCGATCGTTGAAGTATATGATAAAATTCGGAATATGAAATCCGATAGATGATCACAATTCCCTCGATCATCTTTCAACATTTCCCGTATCAAAACTGAAGTTAAGTCTTCAGGAAAACAGTAACATTTTTTTTTGGAGACTAATAACATTATAATCAAAGACATAAGAGAACAAAACCTTTCACCCGTATTTTCCACTTCCAGTCCATCATTAATCCCATCATCAAAATCCCTAAATTCTAAAGAAAGAAGACGAGCAAAGGGGAAACTTGGTATATTTCTCCTGGAATCAGACCTCGTCTTGGTCGACGTGCATGCTGGGGAAGCCGCTCTTGATGGGGAATCGGCGGCAGACGAGGGCGCCCTCCTCGACGTGGATCTCGAACAGCGCGAGGCTGAAGCGGCGGACGAAGTCCCCGGAGTCCAGCTTCCCGGCCCTGGCGATGGCCTTCCGCTCGATCCTGGAGAGGATGCGGCGGAGGAAGTCGGCGTCGAGCTCCACCTCGTCCTTAGATATCAGACGGTGCAGTTCCCGTTCAATCGCTGATGGACGTTAGGATATTTCTGGTCACAGTCGATGGTAAGAGGTTAACTGCTCAAATACCCTCGACAATGGAGTGGGCTGCAGCACAATCCCGTGGAAGCTCACCCAAATAGCATGACGGGGTTGCTTTTCTTGTCGAAGTCAACCTGTTTGGAGAGCAATTTGTACTTGTTAGCACTCTACCAAATACGCCAACACTGTTTAACTGGTTAAAGCCATCCCACCATTCCCCCTTGGTAGAAAGCTTTGCTCCTCCAAAGCCCATCTCTTCAATGACCACCTCTCCTTTTGAATCCATACTGTTGCCCTGTTTAGTTCCTTGCTAAGCTAATGCAAATTCTTTGATCTTGCTCTTATAAACATCACGGATCACAAGACAACAAGACAAAGGCCCTTGTTAGTGTTGGGAAAGTAAATAAACATGATGGAACAAGATCATGTTCTTGGTATCAGTTACACAAGGAAAGTTTTCTTTTTTCCTTTTGTTTAGAAGGAAAAAAAACAGGAGTAAACTTGTTTCTGCATAAATAATTAGAGGATCATTTTACATTACTTTTGACAATTTCTTGATTCTAATATTATTCTCGCTTTTCAGCATCAGCTTAAGGACTTTTGACTCTACAAAGAATGATCTTGTCTATCACACTCTTCTACCCTTTTCCAGTGGACCATGTGTAATCATTCCCTTTGGTGGTGCTCTAAAGCGCCACCTTTGTTTCTTTTGTTCTATAACATTTTGCCAACATGTTATCCTTTTTATTCTAATGGTGACTGTTCTTTCTTTTGTTGTATGCAGATTTAAATTCCATCTCTCTAAGGTGACAAGCCATCACCCTTGCAGGTGGTAGGGACATGTTCATATCAAGCTAGCCCCTTTGGCAACTCAATTTGTTCAGGTTTTTCCTATTCCACTCTCCACTAATGCCACCTTTATGTCTTTTTCTCTTGCATAATATTCCTTTTTTATCACTTCCTTTTCCATTCTTTTGTTTCAACAGGATTATTATAGGATCAGGCCATGTTGCTGATAGGTGATTTTTCCCTTGCATTACACATAAGCTTGGCAACTCCAAAGGTGATGATTTCAGCTTAATCTTCCATAGAGGTAAATGTGGATTTCCTGCATATGGCATATGTGCACAATATGTTGTCACATCTTCTTGTGTATTTTGACAACCTAAATCCTTGATCTGATTAGGTTAGAGTTGATAGCTGTTGGATCACCAAAAGCACTGCCCAAGTGTCAGTGTCAGCATCATCCTTCAACCTCTCTGCTACGTCCTTCTTCTTCTCAAACAGTGGATGTAGGTGGCGCACATTAAATCCGTCACTGTATCGTGATGGAGAGAGAGATCGTCTGCACAGGGTAGCAGCACTTCCATGCCTGTCCTGCATTAATTGTCTGCCCGGTCAAACCGCTGCGGGTATCGGGTTCTCTCAGGGTTCAGGTTTTGTTGGCAAATCCATGGGTCGGCGATGGGCGTCGGTCGTGTGGTGTGGTTGAAAAATCCTGAACCCTGGTTCGGCCGGCGTAGGAAGCGAGGTCAAATGCTTCCCCTTGGATTTTAATGGATGCAAGGGCAGGGGGACCGCCGTGGTCGGTCTGCCGCTGCGACTCACGAGACCACTCGGTCAACTTTTCTTTTGGAATCTAAGCAGCAGCCGATTGGCACAACATGGGAGGTCTCAACGTGGGGCAGTCGAGTCAAAGGGGGTCAACCATTTCCTTTGTCTTTGGCGCCCACACCTGCGCCGAAAGGACTGTGTGGATGCGTTGGGGAGGACGCCGGTGGGCAGCGGCCGGTTCCCAATTAATTCCACTCTTCGCTGTCCCATCACCTCACGGGGGTCAATACTTGCATGTGTGTCGTGCCGTACCGGGAGCCAGCAAAGTCAACAGATGGGAGCCTGTCGCTGTGGCCCCGCCCCTCTTCCACTTGCTATTTCACAATCGCCGCTTTGGTCGCTTCTCTCGCTTCCACAAATCGATTCTTTTTTCCTTCGAGAGGGGCATAAAGATCGGGTCTTTGCGCTCCTCGTCGCCACCAAATCTCGGATAAAGGTTTGATCTTGGCGGACGATTTCGCGGACTCGGTGGGGGTTCTCTTTTGGGATCGAGGGTTTTAGCGGTGTGACCATCTTCGAAATCCAATACTGGGGGATTGGTATGGATGAGCTCTTCAGGATTTAGCGGGTGGGAGTATATCTGGGGATTCTTATGGACAAGTTATGCTGCTTCAGTGGTTCCTGCTCTCAGGTGAGAGATCGCTTGACCTAGATTGTTTTTCTGATGCCTTGTTTATGGTACATGGATTCTTGATATGTTGGGCATTGGAAATTTCTGGTTTTAGATTGATCAGAGTTCCATTTCTGTTTCCTTTTCTGTCAGTCTTTGACCGGTGGAGAGGGGAAATTAAAGAACAGTTGAGCCCTCTGGTTTTTTTTTTCCCATGTCCATAATGTTTCTATCAGCTGTGTCTCATATTAGGAATTAATTTCTTTTTGGGGCTTGTTGATCAATTTCATTAGCTTGTTCAAATAACTGTTCTTCTGTTCTTTATAGGAAGTCCACCCTCGGTAAGTGATTCCTCTTTTAGGAACTCACTACACTTATCAAACGCTAAGGAAATTTAGAAATATATTTGGAAGGATTGACTCAAGTTTTTCGTTTTGCAGCGAAGAGACTCTTGAAAAAACTAAGGACAAGAATGTTTGGACTTGAAGAACATTCTTACCAGAAAAAAAAAATTCCTCAATAATTTGTAAGATTTAAAAAGCTACGGGTGCAGCTGCATTACTTGTTTGGCAAGTTAACAAGAATCTGTTCAGATGCCAACCATCATATAGGATCAATTCCTAGAGTAAAGTAACTACAGGCGGAGCTGAAAGTTCAGTAGACTCAAAAGTATAAAATATCTTCCACATTACATATTGGAATCCTTTTTAAGCTCAGAGATAACTTGAACATAGATTAATTGTGAATATGTGTGTATTGAGCTGTCTGATTAGTCATACGCTCTGGTTAAAGTTGAAAGGCTGTATGGAGAGAAACCCATGACTGCTAAGCCTGATGCCAGACTGCAGAAAATAGTTGGTGGTATCAACCCGATGACAATTCAGCATCTAACACAACTGCCAATCTTTGGCAAGGAAAATTTCGTCTGATTTGGAGCTGCTACAGACTTAAATGTGTAGTTTTTAGATAAAGAGTTTTTGATGTTTTCTGCATTCAATATCATGCAATCAAGGTGCATTCAAACTAAATTTTACTCACAATTTTTACTCATGCCATCAAAGTGACAGGTTTTGCAATGAGAAGCTAATTTTTTCTAAGGCTCAAATGAGCAAGGGAGCAACTAAAGCAAGCCTGAACTAGAGCCGGATATAGAGAAATCACTGGCATGCACGAGAAAGATATCAGTACAATGAGATATGCCTATGCAAGCTTTTTGGCTTGTTTAACTCAAAAGATTTATTTGTAAAATTTCATTTTTGTGTCATCCGACATATGGAAAATGACATTCTAGTTCTTTTTCTAAGGCTCAAATAAGCAAGGAAGCAACTCAACATAATCTGAACTAGAATCAGATATGGAAAAGGGAGCAACTGAGTCCAGTTCCTTTTTAGTTCTTTGGATTGTGGTTGCCTTATAGGAGTCATCTGCTCTTGAATAGCATCTTTATACCCTAAATGATTTGAAGTAGATACATAATCAGTGCTCTATAAGGATTATGTTCATGCTGTTTTTTTCTATTATTAGAAACTATTGTCAATTTTGTGAAATTAAACTCAGAGAGTTGCACATATTACTTCTGAGGTTATTCATATTTACATGATAGGATGCTTCTGTTACAATTCTAGTTACAAGTCTCCGAAGATTATCATCTTTCATCTTATGTTACCTCCCATAGACTCGGAAATTTCAGTGCCATCCACCTCATCACCTCATTAGGTTGAAAATTGCTGCTATATAGCTTGCAGGTCATTCTTCAAATGGTGCTGGTAAAGGAAAAGGTTCTCTGAGTGGTGTAAAAATTACTTATGGTTTTAGTCTTGTAAAGGGGAGGGCTAATCATCCAATGGAAGATTATCATGTTGCAAAGTTCATCCAGATAAGGGGGCAGGAGCTTGGTCTCTTTGCTATATTTGATGGTCATTTGGGTGATGGTGTACCTGCCTATTTACAGAAACATCTGTTTACTAACATTCTTAAAGAGGTGTGATATGACTTTTTTTTATTTTTCTTTTCTATGTTTTCTATAGTAAAATATCAACTTTTAATTATTTTTTTCATGAAAACAAGCAACTACCAGCAAGTAAATTATCTAAAATCTATTTTTCTTCCATGATTTAGGAAGATTTTTGGAATGATCCAGGAGGAGCAATTTTCAAAGCCTATGGAAAGACTGACAAGGCAATTTTGTCACAAAGTCCTGATATTGGACAAGGTGGATCAACAGCTGTTACTGCAATTCTCATGAATGGAATGAGATTGTGGATTGCTAACATTGGTGATTCGCGAGCTGTTCTTGCAAAAGGTAGAGAGGTTATACAATTGACTGTTGATCATGAACCCAGCACTGAACGTGGAAGTATCGAGAATAGAGGTGGATTTGTCTCAAACATGCCAGGTTTGTACATTGTCCTCAAGAAGTCTCATGCATGCATCCTTTTCTCTTCAAGCCAACTCCCTACTATTTCAACTTTTGATTGCGTCTAACTTTATTTACGTCTTAGCAACCAGAATGGCTATGAATGAGTAGCTTCTTGCAACTATAAATATTCTGAAAACAATTTACGCCAAGTTCAAAGGAAATTGCAAAACCTAATGAATATTTCAACTTAATGAATATAAGGTTTCATGTTGCTACATATGTTCCCTAAAGAGTTAGGACTGCCATGTATAAGAAGGGAAATCCTAGTCAAAATCTACCCTACTTTAGAGCTTATACTTAAATCTTCTTATGTTTGAAACATGAAAGATGAAACCTTGTTCATACTATGCATTACTTCTTATCTGAAACCTTGTATTATTGGCTTTGCCTCCAAAATGTTGGTACTTTGGGAATAGCAAATGCTTCTATATCATCTCATAGTTCATCTTTCATTCGACTTGAGAAATTTGGCTATATTTAGCATCTTTGTGAGACATTAAGACATAATTAGGATCTCAGGCATGCTATCTGTGATCGTTCTTTTTTTTTTTAAAAAAATGGGCTTTTCCTTATTTTATATGAAACATTCAATCAAATATGCTTGAGACACAACACTGCATACACCTAATTTTTTAGGGTTAAATACAGTCACTTATCAAAGGTTGAGGTTTGATTGAAATCTCAGACATATTTGAAGGTTGAGATTCGAAATCTCATATGACATATTTGTCAGCTACCTTAAGCTTTGATGGTAGCAAGTAAAGTCTTTAGATCAAGTTTCGTCTTCAACCCTTATCCCTTGCCACAAAAAAAAAAAAAAAAAGTAAACATGTAATATATTCTTCATGATGTTATCATTTATATCTGCAACAAGGATCCATATCAGTTGAGACAAATGCTGATTGTTATGATATTATGATATCAGGAGATGTACCCAGAGTTAATGGTCAATTGGCTGTTTCCCGTGCTTTTGGAGACAAGAGCCTCAAATCCCATTTGAGCTCAGATCCCGATATACGCTTTGAAGACGTGACTGCTGATTGTGATCTACTCATCCTTGCAAGTGATGGCCTGTGGAAGGTTTGCATCTTAGGCCTTTTAAGCCAGTAATCGAGTACTCCCTTATGTATTAATCAGCTGACCAACATCCAAATACATGGATTTTATTGATTCTGTTTAGGTCATGAGCAATGAAGAGGCAGTCGAAATTGCTAGAAAGGCTAAGGATCCACAAGCAGCAGCTAGGCTTTTGACTGCTGAAGCAGTGAATAAAGCTAGCAAAGATGACATCTCTTGCATTGTTGTCCAACTAAGGGCACAGAGGTGTGATGGTTATGGACGACCTTGAGGAAGTCATCAATAGACACATGTAGGATGGCATAAACCTCAAGCTGGATATGCGCAGGTGCAGTCTGTCATTGCCTACCAGATGGTAGGAACTAAATTAGATCTCTTGTACGGTTCGATTCTTCTGTAAATTGCTTCTTCCTTCATTAGGGTTTGGTGAGTGTGGTATTGTTTGATTTCTTCAACACATTAGTTAATCAAAGTTTCTCTTTGTGTTTGTCGGCACGGAAACTGAGTTCTCAAGATCCGTTAGATGGCTTTGCCTTCTATTTCTTGGCTACTTGTTAACACTGGAAGCTGGATCATGCTTTACCTATTGGTTCTATGCTTAAAAATGATTGAATTTTCTATTCTAATTTAGTGTATCTTTTTTCTATTAATTCAAGATGTGAAGAAGAGGCAGCTGTGTCATTTGAGCTGTTGAATTGATATATTGGTTGTCACCAGTATCAGTGTGTTCATTGTTGTGCCAATGAAATGCCGCTAAAGAACGATGAATCTAGTTTATTGCAGACATCAAATTCTAATGGCTTGTTAATAGAAAGATATCAATGGTATTTGCTCACTGCTTGTTTGAAATGTAGCTATGAGAATGTGGGAAAGCTAAGTGATGTAAATTTTTTATTTAAATAGCATAAATATAACATAAATGTATGTAATCCAAATAGGCATCATGCAGCATCCCATTTTGAATTGATTTATAAGAAATTGATAGATGTATTATTACTTATTTGTGCTTAAATAGTTTGGATCATGTGGTTCTAGTCCTGTCAAGTTAATATGTCAGTTGTCTGACAAAATCTCTTGTAGCCATAAAATTACATGCACATTACATGATCTCTCTTCCAACCTCAAATAATTCTTTGCATGAGAAGGTCTGCTCTTCTTATTTTTATAAAGAATGAATGAATAAATAAATCAACAAACATAAGAATGCATCTGATATTTCCCTTTTCTTTTCAAAGTTGGCAGGCCTTAGGACTGAGACAAATTGCAGATAAAGATGGATCAGCCCTCCAAAGAGGACTTGGTCAACAAGGTACGGTTGCCACTGAGGCTCCACATCAACTTGCAATTTAGCTGACCTACCACAGGAGGGTTCATAGAGTTGGCAGGTTATTTAGGAGGAAATTAAAGTCTTCCATCTGATGTTGTTATTTAGAGAACAGCAGTTTGACCCTAAAATTGAACTGAAAGAGACAGAAAGAGTTCCAAATCTGGAGGATTAAAAGGAATCTCATGAAGAACAGAAGAGAGAAAAAAAAAAATCATCGAATACTTAATTAGTGATGGCAAGCACAAGGAAGTGTTCACCATTCCTCGTGCCAATTTAATGGATATGATTGGTCAACACAGGGTGGTTCATCTGAGGAACTTGTTGGCAGATGGTGTGGAAGTTTCCTGCTGAGCAAGCACAAACAAGTCAAAGTTGTATCTGCCTGAACTTTGACCTGGTGAGGAGACCGATGGAGACTTTGGCTGCCAACCTTTGAAATGGACGTAGTTGGGCGTGATCTTTCCAGCTCTTTTCTTCCCCAAAACGGTCAAACGAAGTGACCGTTTGGCTGCTGCAGGTTGTGTCATATACTGCACAAATATATATATATATATATATATATATATATATATATATATATATATATATATATATATATATATATAACATGGTTCTCTTTCTCTCATTCTCTCTCTTTCTCGCGTAGTCTTTTTTTTTTAATTTTTATAGAAAATTAGTCTGATTTATTTTTTATCCTTCGCTTGGTAAAAAAAAGGGGTTCAGATTCTACTTGATCAATCAGCTCATGCAACTTTAAGGAACGATGGAACTGAATAAAAAAGAAAGTAAAAAATCGAGACAAATAAATAATTCCGATTCCAGAATAAATGATTTTAGCTTCGATACAAGCGATTCTTAATTGATATTATTATTAATTATTTTTTTAATTTTTTCAAAAAAATATTTAAAATTATATAATATATGGTCTCGGTTTTTCGAACTTAAAAGAGCATAAACTGAACCATCCGGAGTTGGTTTCGATTCAGTTTGAATGCAGTGAACCATCGAATCGATTCGATTCGATTCATTTTCTATAAAAACAAGTAGTTAGGGCCAACAAATAAAATGTAAAATAGTTAGGTCTATAAATAAAATATAAAATAAAAATAAACATCCAAAATAAGTAGGAGGTAGGCAAGTGAAGATTGTAAGCCCAACTCTTCATGCTTTTCATGTGTTTATATATGAAGTGTGCAGAGAGGTCGGGCAAACCGTTGAAGGAATGTTCAGACATTTGATGCCGGAGAAGGAAGAGAAAAAATGGGCAACCGAAATAGTTGACTTAATTTCTTGATATAAAACTCTAAAGAATTGGTGGTCTGCTTTTTGGTATTGAAATTGATGAATTTAATCTTTGTCTCTTTTGTTTATTCGTCATATTCTTCATAAATAAAAAATATTCCTAACCCCGTCAATTTTAGTTAACGAAAAAACTTATATCATCAAACCCATATATTTATTTAGCCACTTATTTTGACATTGGTGTTGCTATGTACCAATAGCTTGATATCTAATTTATAGAAATAGCTGTTTCCTTCGTCATCGAGTACTTTTCTGACACTCCATTACGCTCAAAATAAGGAAGGTCGTAAACTTTAAATAATCTCTATACATATGAAAAATAATTAATAAACAAAATATACTTCATAAAAAGATATTCAATGAGACACATCATATTGCGCATATTAAGTCATGTAAAATAATTTTTTGTTCTACGTTGTTCGATTAGCAATGATTAATTTTTCAATACTTCCTACCCAAGCAATTGTCCGATACATTGCATGCGATATCTCTTGTGTCTCATGCACCCTATATAGATAATAAATATTATTTAACCATTTTCTTATGCTGGTAATGGATGAAAGGTCAAACTTATCTCCCACCATTTTTATTTTTTTTCTCAATAGTACAAATATGCAGATGTGCAAATAGTTTAGTCATATGAACCGAAGGTAGGTTTGAAGGTAACAAAAATGAAAGATTTATATCCATTTCAATTATTTCTTATTTAAATTAAATATTTATTTGTTTAAAAAGTCTTCTACAAATTCAATAACTTTTCCATTATGAAAAATAAAAAAAATCATCAATATTCCAAAAAGAAAATTATTTGGGAAGAAGACTGTGCAAGATTATTTGGCAGCCGCCAGCGATCTTTCATTCCTTATCAATTGTCTTAGCAGCCACCAGCGATCTTTTACTCCCTTCCACATTGCCGCCCACCTTCTGCTCTCTCTCTCTCTCTTCCACAGATATGTGTCCATAGAACAAAACGACTCACACAAAGATCATGACCGAGACAATATGATAGTCAATATCCTCCCTGCATGAAGAACGCAACAAGAACAGAGGAAGATCGAGTCCAAAGCAGAGAGAGAGAGAGAGAGAGAGAGAGAGAGAGAGAGAGAGAGAGAGGAGAGAGTGTTTGGGTAAAAGGAGTTGCATGCTGAAATCCAAATGTTGCTGCAGCAGCAGCCAAAGGAGAGAGAGAGAGTGTGTGTTTGGGTAAAAGGAGATGCATGCTGAAATCCAAATGTTGCAGCAGCAGCCAAAGGAGAGAGAGAGAGAGAGAGAGAGAGAGAGAGAGAGAGAGGAGAGAGGAGGGAGAGAGTCTTTGGGTAAAAGGAGATGCATGCTGAAATCCAAATGTTGCAGCAGCAGCCAAAGGAGAGAGAGAGAGTCTTTGGGTAAAAGGAGATGCATGCTGAAATCCAAATGTTGCAGCAGCAGCCAAAGGCGACAGAGACAGACAGAGACAGTGAGAGAGAGAGAGAGAGAGAGAGAGAGAGAGAGAGAGAGAGAGAGAGAGAGAGAGAGAGAGAGAGAGGAGAGAGAGATTCCCGGAAGAAGGCAACGCAGAATTCTCTATCTATCGGAGCCACCAGTTCCTAAACAGCCGCAGCTTCCTTGAGATGATCAACCTTGAAAGAGGAAGAGTTTAACAGCTGTAGGATCGTAATGCGGTCGATTCCAAATAATCTAAATATTTATTACATTATTATTATTGTTGTTGTTGTTGTTGAGGAGGAATCTGAACGCAGTTTTGTATTTCGTGTAGGAATTGGGCCTAATTTAGTGGGACATATATAAGCTTGACAGAGTCCGGTTCAGAAGGGTAACTCCGTGGAGCCAACGACTCGACCGCGCACGTTTCCTGCGCGTCTGCAGCTTCCGCAGCCAGCGGCGGCACTTGGCCGCCAGCCTATATCTATCCGCTGCCACCACGTTCCCATCGACCCAAACCCTTCTCCCCCACCAAAGCTCCATTGCCGCCGCTCTCCCCCCCTTCGTCCCCAAGCTACCTCCTCTCTCTGATCTCTCTACGGCGTCGTACGTGCGAACCCGGCGGAGTTCTCGGTGGCTTCCGCAGGTACCATCTTTTCCCCCGCGGAAACCATTTGAAGCATTGCCTTCTTCGGGTTTCTCTTTCTTCCAGTCGTCTGAGTCGGTGAGGAGGGGAAGGAAAGGCTAAAGGTGGTTCCGCTTCTTTGTCGTCCTCTGTTTCAGAGTAGAAACGAAAGAAGGTTGGATTCTTTCTTCTTTGATTCCCGGTTGTCGTGATCTTTCTTTCAAGAAAGACTTCTTTTATCGAGTTATGTTCGCGGCGAAGGCATCCGAAGGGAAGGCGTTCGTTCCTCGTTCCGTGTCATATCGGGATTAGAGAAAGAGACGATGTTTATTTACGTTGGGTTCTGGATCGAATCTTGGTTTGTTTTATCGGAATCTATTCTTATTCGAAATAGTACTACTATCCTTTGTGCTCGTCGATCGCTTTGGTTTTCGTAATATTGGGGAAACAATACGTTGCAGTAGGTAAATGGTGATCTTTCTGATAGTTTTGGATCGGTGGGGGAAACAAATCTTCCTTTTCTAGGGTTTTCTTGTGTTCGGATCCCTCTTTCTTCCCCTAAACTCTTTACCCGATCGAACGGGAGAATCTTTTTTGTCTGCTCTGTAACTTCTCGTTGGTGCCACATCTCTGGTCGTGTTGTTTCCTCCTCTGGACTTGGAAAGGAACCATGGGAGAAGCGCGAGTTGCGTGTTTTTCCTCTATTGGATTGATTGTATGCTGTTTGGGCTCTACGAGATCTAACTTTCTGCTTTCCATTACGTCTCAGGGCTGTCATCGACCATTGAGGGATTCGAAACGGACCACAACAGACATCGAAGGTGTTCTTAGATCACTCTGGCCGTCCCTGAGGTACCATCTCCTTGCACCTTGAGAAAGGTGTGGGATCAGGAGGATGCGCTGTTGCCTCTCTGCTCGACTCCAATCTCCACTCTTCTACTTGTTGGCCTTCTTTGTCGCGTGCTGAAAGGATCTCCTTTCGACAACGGCTAATCCCTGCGATAGAGAACATCTTCATGTAGCTTTGTGCGGACGGTCTTTGCTGGCTACCATAAGTTTTGGTAGCCGGTCCTGCAACTGCAGGGTAATTTTTTTTAGGATTGTCTGACTTTGTGGTCTTCTGAGATCAATTCAGTGTCGAGAAAGATGGCAAAAACCAGTTGCTTCTCTTTTCTTTTTGCTACAAAGAAGAAGTCGAAGGTAAGAGTCACGTTTTCGGGCTTTGATTTCCGATTCTCTATGCTTCTAATTGATGCTGACTAAACCTATTGACTACCATTGTTCCTAGGAGTCGTTCAAGGTTGCCAAAAATCTCAATGGCAATGGGAACCTAAGAGTTAATCCTGAGGAATTTGATGACCGATCCATCGAGAATGCTGTAACAGAAATAACTCCGGGAGAAAGCTTTGCAAAGAATGCAAAAGTGGCGGTGGATGGCAAATCGGTGCTAACTGAAGCATCATACGAGGGAAGTGATGAGCATGATGAGGATTTATCTATGAAGAGAGACTTCTCTGACTTTGATCTCCAAGCCTTAGCAGTGGAGAAGGACGGCATCGGTTCCAAAGGTTGGGATCAAGAATTGATCAATGATGGGTTGGAGGACAAGTTGGAGAAATTTGATGTGATCACTCCGGAAGTGAGCATACACAATGGGCATGTTAGTGATCCCGGAATGGGGCAGAAGTCAATGTTCTGGGGATCACCTATGCTGAAGCGCTCATGCTCAAACATTGAGACAATGAGAGTTGGTAAATTGACTAGGTCGCCTGCCAAGTCCAATTCCTCCGACGAGGTCTGTAACACATGGGGTAATCTTGGTGGTGAAGCAACCGATGACATTCCTAGCAGCCCATTGTCAGTAATGACCTCAGTCAGCGCAGACAAGGCTTTGCTAAATAAGAGATCTTCGTGCCAAGTGCTTCCGTCAAGGAGTACGAAACTTTGGTGGAAGCTTTTTCTCTTTAGCCGTAGGAATTGTCACAAGCCTTGGATTTCAGTGCCACAGAAGATTGCCGTCGATGATACATTGGAAAACAATGTTGGTTATTGCTCAGATACACTTAAGCCAAACCCCTGTTTTGAGATGAAGAACGAGTTAGACATGGAGCGACCAGAGATTAGAAGTAACGCTGACTTGTGGCCTCAGAATCAGTGGGTTGCTTTTTCTGCAGAATCTTCCTTGTTAGATAGAGTTAATGCTTGGGTTCACAGTCTCGATGGTAGTCCATTCTGCCCAACCGACAATGGTGAAGCGGCAGAAGAGGTAGTGTCATATGCAACTTGTCATGAGGCTGGGGAAACCTCAGGAACAAAGCAATCTCACAATGTCCGGCATGCAGTTGGGAAGGTTATGCAGACCAACAACATTATCCAATCACTATGTTCCTTTTCCCCTGTGGCTCACATTGCTGGTCTGGGCTTGAGAGTTATACCGGCAATTTCGGCTTTCAACAGTCTCCGGTCTGTTAATTTATCTGGAAACTCAATAGGTATGAACCAACATCCTCGATGCTCAATTGGAATATGATTTCTTATATGATGACTGCCTCTTAAAACTTATGTATGCATATGGCCTATTGCTTTTGCTGCAGTTCACATTTCTTCAGGATCGCTCCCTAAGAATCTTCATACACTCGATTTGTCTAAGAACAAGATTGCAATAATTGAGGGACTCAGAGAACTAATGAGGCTGCGAGTTCTTAATCTCAGCTACAACAGAATCTCACGCATTGGCCATGGTAAGCTATACCTATCCTTGTTACTTTAGTTGTTGAATATGCTTCCAGCATTCTTAATAGCTACGGTAGTGTCGATTTGGCATCATGCTAGTTTCCACGAGGAAAGCAGTTCTATCTAAACAAACAAATATGCATTTCGGGTCATCTATTGTTGGAAGGAATAATTCAAGTCACTTCAGGTGATCCATAATTGAAGTAAATAATACCAAGGAGATTTGAAGTGTTAATTGTTCACTTGTATCATTCAGAAGTTGGTATCCCTTTTTTTTTTTAGTGAGAACTATTTATGACTTTTAGATCATAGATTTCATGACAATAATGTCCTCTGAAGTAAATGATTGATTTGTTTAGCTGCGGAGATCCAATTGATATAGCAACTTTGTTGTGATCGAGTACATCTGTGGACAATCTGCAAATCCTATTTCTAGACAATGTGACCATTGAATTACGTAACTGCTGAAAAAGTATTAGATTAATGTAGTTTCCAAAATCATATGGATTTTCAACTTGATATTGTTGTTGAAAACATGATGATTACAAAAAGTGATAGTGCATAAATATTACAGGACTGTCAAATTGCACTCTCATCAAAGAGCTCTATGTAGCCGGGAATAGGATTAGCTACGTCGAGGGGCTCCACAGGTTCCTGAAGCTCACAGTTCTTGACTTGAGTTTCAACAAGATAATTACAACAAAGGCCTTGGGGCAGCTCGTCGCCAACTACAAATCCCTCTTGGCTCTTAACCTGCTTGGGAACCCAATTCAGAGCAACAACAGTGAAGAGCAGCTTCGAAAAGCCATCAGCAGCTTCCTGCCTCAGCTTATCTATCTGAACAAGCAGCCCATCAAGCCCCAGAGGGGAAGGGAGGTGGCCACTGACAGCGTCGCCAAGGCTGCACTGGGGAACAACGGGTGGAGCTCGCGACGAAAGCTCACAAGACGAGTAAGCCAGTTGCCAATCTCTTCAGCCAGGAGCAGGGCTGGGGAGGGAAGCAGCCACCGGGGAGTGGGTAGCAGTGGCAGCGAACAGAAGAAAAGCAGACAGAGATCAAAGAGTCGTCCGCACTCGATCTCTACAAAGAAATAGAGGTGTTGTGTAGAAGATTATCTGAATTCAGTTTGTCTGATATGATTCAACTTCCATCAAGAAGATCGGGCTATAGGACGTGCTAAGTTTGAGATCATTTTACGATATGTGGGTAATTTAAGACAATTGGCTGAGAGCATCAGCAGAAATAAGTGGCTGATTGATTAGGAACCTTAAGATGGATTACCTGATCTCTTCTGTTTTCTCATTGTCTGTGTCGTGATCAAGTCGAGCAAAGTTTTCTCATACCAATGAAATCAGGTTTGGCTGATCTGTGTCCGATGGAATCCAAAGACTCGCGTCTCTCCAGAACCAGAGTCTTGGCTGATCTGTCGACGAAATCCAAAGACTTGCATCTCTCCAGATGATCGACCCTGCCATACTTCGGTTCACTAGTTTGCCGAAGAAATTAGTGGATCTAGATCTAATAAAACATTTATTTGTTTTTTTCGTTCTTCCTTTACTTCTGTTTTGCCTTGTTAATTTCTTCGTTCCAAGCTCTTCAGCCGTTCCTACCTATACCCCTCCTCTTGTTCTCCTCCTTTTCCAGTTTTATTCTTCTCCTCCCTATCATGGCGCGCCCCCCGTCTATTTGCCCTTCCGACTATCTTTTCTTTCATGGCTTCTCATCCTTCTCGAACCAACCGGGTTAGTTGGTCCTGGCTGCTTTTTTTATACAACCGGCCTTATACCAGAACCGAACCGGTTGAAGATTTATGTACAGTTTCCATCGCACTACTCGTTGATTAGACTCCGTTAATACGTGAGATATAACTCATTAACCCTCGAGTAGAAAAGCATGGTTGGACGTAGTGCATTCTACTCTCCATCTTTCGACAAACCCAAGATGCGTCTGGTTAACGATGCAGACTTCAAAGCCTTGCTGCTGGACTTATCCTTTCGCCCTCTTGTTGTCAAGATACTTGAATCATAACATCAACCCAGGAGCCGACACAGGAAGCTTGCATTCTCGGACACTAGAGACGTGACACAGGAGAGTAATCATGATTCCATGCTGCTGTGGACACAACATATATAAAAGCATAACACCAACCCCGCCATCTCAAGTAACCCTCATGCCTTACGACTAATCCAAGGCTCAGCATCTGGGTGCAGTAAGAGAAAGCTGCACATGTTATCCATCATAAAGAAAACTGGCAGCAGGAAGGTAAAATATAGCCAGCAATCAAGCTATAAAAAGCCAGAGTGACAATGGAAATCTCTTGATACAGTCTTTGGTCTCGGGTATATAGGTAGGATTTTCTTTTTCACCCATTAAATGACAAACTGCAACAAACCTCCGTGATGTTCCCATAATGGTTACACCAACGACATACTAGCTAACGAGGCTCGCAACTGATCAGTAATAAGGCCTAAAGCGCATTGGCCTTCTGAATCTAGGCACCTTCCTGTAAAGACATTCAAAAAAGTTCAGCCATTAGCTTGTACAAGAATTGCTTCATTCCTGTAGCAATAAAGAATGCAGGCAAAGAGGAAAAATGGAGCACCAACCCAAATCCATAAGGGGAGGCAAAGTATGGTGGCATGTAGGGCCTCCTATATGGGTATCCCATGTAGGGATTGAACACTTGGACGGAATTGCTTCATTCCTGGAACATTAGTACGTTTAGCAGCAACCTGCCAAAGATGAATCCCTTTCATTAAAAGAAAAAAAAAAAGATATGAATCTTGATTGTTTTCACTTCGAAAAGCAGAAATTAAAAAAAATTAGATCGAGTCTAAACAGACTTTGATTTGGCGACCATGCAGTTCGGATTCATTCAACTGAAGAGCATCCTGAACAGCCTCGAGCTCCAGAAATTCAACATAAGCAAAACCCTTTGGCTGACCAAATTTGTCTGTCAGGATGGTAACCCTGTTTACCGTCCCACATGATTGGAAATGCTGCTGTACTTCTTCGGGTGTGCAAGCATAATCCACCTGCAGTTTGATATCATTCATTGCTTATACGAATGAGCAGAGAAAAAGACTCTATCCTCATCGAAACCACTATTCTCATGATAAATAACCAAAACAATAAAAACAGAAAACTTCTTCGTGTATCTAAACTTCAAAATAATAAAAACAATATAGTACCACAATCAGTTAATTTCATTCTCCCTATAGTGAGAGATGTAGTCCATAAATGTTAAAAAATAATCACATAGCCATCAATATTCTTAGACCATATGGCCACTGTCAAGAGGAAAGCAATGACATTGTGGGACACCTTTTTTCATGGTAGACGAACCATGGAAAATATCTTTAACCATATAACATTCAAAAATATCTTTAACAATCTCAGCCGCCAATCAATGATAGCCACATGTCAAGTATGCCAATATCAGCAGTCTATCAAATATGCTACAGGGTGATGTTAGCTCAACAAAATTAAAAAAATGACACATTATGTTTTATTTGCTACTGAATGCAATAAGGTAATCAAGAAAAAAGATGACATCTATGCTAATAGCAACCAGAAACAAGAGCAAATTTAAAACAAAATTAAAAAAAAAAACAAATCCCTTTCAAGAAACCCAAATGCTGAGAATCACTTAATGATTACAAATATAATTGGAATTGAAATAATATCAACTAGAAATAAGAAGGAATAGGTCTGAAAAATGGTTGACAAACATGATATACATTCACTAGTTTTCAACCTCTTTAAATACAGCTTGTACTCTTTAAAAATCATACTATATTAAACCTTATGACAAGATTAAGTATAAGTTAAAATGGAAAAAAAATTATCAAAGGCAGGTGTAAGTTAATGAGATGAGGACAGTGGTAGTAGAAGACAAGTACACAAACAAGAGAACAAAAACCTAACAACAGAGAATGCTATCTATCAGTATAATCCAGAGTTCACAAGATGTGAACCAAAATAGTATAAAATAAGGCCACAAGCAAGTAATCAAGAATTTGGACCTCTCACCATTGAATACTTAGCAACATACAATCCAAAGCTCTTCCAACTCCAACACCAAGAATAAGCAGCCTTCAGCATCTCTAGTTGCATGTCCACAATGGGGTTTCATCATGCCACTAGTACAATGAACTTCATACCACCTGTCCCATTGCCTAACTTCAAATCACCAAGTCATTCAATCTTTCATTCAGACTTCTCCGTGCCAAATATCTATATTTTAACCTCCATTCTTCCTTGTACTATTCAAAAATCAATAGAACTGCACATATACGCTTTTTTTTTTTTTTTCTTTTTTACCTTCTTCCCTTTTTCCACTATGCATTTTTTTAAATTTTTTTGGCCTATGGTTTTCTTCTCTCCCAAGCATTTTTTATCTTCTTTCTGGTGACTCTTTTCATTGATTATAACATAAAAAAGATTTTTTTCCTCATTTCTTTTAACTAGAAGCTTATTGTAAATCAGAACTTCCCAGCACCCCACTATTCTGGGTAACAGAGAACTCGCTATGGTAGGAGTGTACCTGCGGCCATTATTAGACATTCTGTTAAGATTTTTCCCAATACTTGAGAAGTAGAGACAGATATGTCTCGATCAATAAAAATAGATGTCAAATGGCCAAAAAAGTAAAGAATTGTTTCCTTCTACTTAATACAGGTTCATGCAAAGAAGTTAACAGATCGAATAGGCATCATATTCAAAGTAACATATGGTGTCAAATGCCAGATGTAAGCATATGCAATTAGCTAGAACAATTGCTGTGCATTCCAGATTTTATCTGCCATGTGGTTTACCTATTTGGTTGGGTAGGAGCAAAAATAAAAATCTGGAATTCTGATAAAGTGGAACAATTTAGATATCATCAAAAATAAGGTATTTTTGATTCATCTCCAAAGAAGAACTATCGATGTCAAAAGGACCAACTTGTGCCAAGAGCCACAAGGTCACACATATATAGCTATTAGAAAAAAAATGAAAATATTAGGTTGAATATTTCATCGATAATGTTCCTTGCTGGTAGCTGAACCGTAGAGAACTAAGAAACAATGTAAAGCCAGCATGGCCAAACTAAAAGCACTTTGAAACAAGCACACAAAATCTTGTTTCATCAACTATTATATCATCTTCAGAAATGCCAGAAGAAGATTTCAAAAGTAAAAAAAAAAAAAAATCCTGTCATCTTAACCAAGTGGAACATTTGGAAATGCCACAGAGGAAGATAAATTTACAAGAGCCATTGTGAGAATACCAGGATTAGATTTTATACATGTGCAATCGTATATAAGAGTATCATAAAACCATTGGCTTACAGATCTTATTCACAGGGTTATCATGCTGACAGCTGGAGCTATGAAATACTAAGCCACACTAAAAGTTGGCATGAATTTAGATCTGTTCAATATAGCTGCAAAAAGTAAAATAATGAAACTCACATTGCCAACAAATACAGAACGAGCATCAACCTCCTCCTTGCTTGCTTGTGTTGCTGCCGAACCTGCAGGGTCTACACATAACAAGATAAAACTTGATCATATACATTTTGGAATTTAGTCATATGTGAACATTAAACTAAAAACATCAACTTATAACAAAATAAAACATTAGTGTACAACCACCATAAAAGACAATAAAAGGCTAAATACTTAAAAAACATTAGAGTGTATAACCACAATAAAAGACAATAAAAGGCTAAATACTTATAAATGGTTTTTGTGCAAACAAACATTGGTATGAAGTGGCATAAAAAACCTGATGGCCTTACTACTACTAACTTGAGTTTAAGCATTTACCATGGTAAGGTAATTTAGGATTCATTATTTTAAAGTTATTGGAGACACGATAAAATATTATTTTAGAAAATTATTTATGTGAAACCAAGGTTTGTAATTTCAGTTTGTATCGATGTACCAACCAATGGTCAGTATAGTACGTACCGAGGCATACCAACGGTACACCCAAAAAAATCAAAAATAACTCCAAAAATATCTGAAAAATTAAAAAAAATTATATTAAGGTTTTTTAAGTTGAAAACAAATATAAATTTAGTATAAATTTATCAAAAATAATCTAAATTAGGAAAGAATAATGACACATCTTTTTTGGACTTTGAGAAGTAACTTTGTGGCACATTCCGAACCGTCCTTTTGTTAATATTGAATTATCTATAAAGAAATGATTTGAATTGTTAGATTTTTTTAAATAACTTAAACTTTAAGATTTAAATGAATCAAATAATCGATCGATGAATATACCTGGTTCTCTCAGCAAAAAGCACGACAGGACTCCATAGGCAGTGGATCGAGATCCTCGATCCTATGTATCTGTTTATTAATTTGATATGTTTGTCAGACTCAATCCTGCAATTGATCCCACAACATAGTATACTGATACATCGTATATCATTGATGCATCAATGTAGCGATGATCATAGTCTGATCGTCGTGAATTACACATGCCCGATGCGACTCCCGCGACAAATATGATTGTGGTAGGTATTTGTGCAGAGCATGAAAAATATCAAAACTTCTACTTGCGCCATTGATCTGTTGTTCCATATCATAAGATCGAACACCGTATTGTTGCTCGGAGAAGTATGACCAACTATCACCATACTATTGTTGGCCATAAAATTCTCTATGATACGATGATTGTGAATACGATGAGATTCGCTCTGTCTATATCGTGTAGGCTCTATAACATCTACTCAAAATCATCCATTATCTTCCTCTTTCCTTCAATGTATAAACTTGACCAGCACTGCGTCGAGTTTCATTATCTCGAATCTTAGGTGACATGTAAAATCTCGCTCCTCGATCCATGCACCACCCTCAAATTGTATATACGAGATCATGACTCCGGCATCGTGTCATCATCGATTGAGACACTATATCCACGTCGTTGTCATGTCTTTGAATTGAGCAGGTTGTTGAATGCGATTGAGAAGGTATTTCGTTGGCTGACTCGATTCTTTCCGATGATGTGACTGGTTCTATTGTCTTCCCCTTTGTCTTTGCCTTTTCATGCTGAACGGACGACTATGACGATTGGACATCTCTAGTTCCTCAAGCAGTTTGACTCGATGCTGTCTAATTCCTTTTACATGTTTTGACCGAGGGGGATCTTTCTCTTAATCCCCTCAAATTTGATCCAATCCATAAATCATAGCTTTGTTGAGTTTAGGAGAGTAAAAATATGAGAATGAGAGAGAGATGTGAGTAAGAATGAGTTTAAAAGAGTTGAAAAGGTTGAGAGAGTGATATGAGTTGAAAGAGGGGGGAGGAGAGGGTTTAAAGATCCTTTCCTATGGTTCAAACGATCAAATGACTGTTTGAAATAAGACAATCTTAGAGTTTGATCGGTAACAATCGAAATCAGATCGTTACCGACCGGTACAAGTTGGTAATGATCAGATTTCGATCGTTACCACTCGGTATAGACCCCATATTGCCCAATGTCAGGGCAGGTTATTGTACTACCCGATAGAGGGTGGTCTGCATATGGAGCCTCTGTCAAACCGGTATATACCGCTCATACCAAGCAGTATGGCTTGGCATGATGAACCTTGTGTGAAACATGAGAGCCCTAAACTCGAAGTAAGCCATGATACCTCAAATCTTGATATCAAATCACTGTCCCACAAAGTAATTGCCACTATCACTGCAGTGAGAGTCTCTGTGACTGGATCTAGGATCACAACTATGTTTCAACTAGCAGCACTTCTCTATTACAATCACATAATTAGTTGCTCAATTGCAGAATTAATAAATTTAATTGCGGTGATCGAAGACCCTCTAACTTCACTGCAATATGGATCTAACATCTCATCAACGATACATCAAACCCAAAAGCACCAGAAAAGATGGGGCGAAACCTAGCGACGGAGAGGAGATCGGACCTTGGGCGGCGCCCATCTCCTTCTCAACCTTGGCCTGAATCTCCCGGAGAGCAGCGGCCTCCTCCTCCATCTCCTTGAGCCGCTTCTTCATCTCGTCGAGTTCCTGCAACTAATCCAAATCGACAAGAATAGGGATTAGGGTCAGGTCAGGAGTTAGGGTTAGGGTTTCAGGGGATTTCTAAGAGTGGGAGGAGGCTCGAAGAGGAATGACCTTAGCAGCGTCCTCGTCCAAGCGGCCAATGTCGACGTCGGCGTCCATGTCAGCCTCGTCGGGTATCTCGCCTCCATAGACCTCGTGCTCCTCTTCGTCCATCTCTTCGTCCCTTGAATCCCTCATCGCGCTTGCGCAGTCTCCTCGTCGCCTTTTATAGGCAACCGTATCCACATACAAACTTCAATGATTCTCGATGCTCGCATAACGGCCGCTTCGATGATATATCGGTCGTGATAAGTTCCTATGGGTTCTCGTTGCTTGCATAACGGTCGCTGCGAGATATACCGGTCGGAATGACAAGTGTTATGTTTTTCGTATCGGCCGTTTCGTATCGGATGTCGTCGGACACCATCACCAATTTGTTGGTATAAATGTAGTATTACGATATATTTGTAACAGGGAGTAGATTAATGGTGATAAATTACTCTGTTTCCTCTAATGATCGCATTATAACTAATGAAAATCGACTTGAAGCTAGTTCCATGGCAGCTACTACTCGTGAACATCATCATGCTTGATAAGGCCATGCATTGAAAAAGATGCATTTGGGAAAAAAGGAGTTCCATCACCCATTCTCCCGGTCGCAATGTGACGATAACAAACCATATGTTTGACACATCTACAGTAAGAGAGACGCAAAATTCCAAAATTTTGGTGAGGAAAAGCCGATGGAGAATCAGCACAAGCCAACCTGTAATGCCAGACAAGTACGCCACATCAACGAAAATCTTGATGAAAAGAAATTATCAAACAAACAATGTTTATCTCACATTTCAAAATCCACTTGGGACCAGTTTTGTCTTCTAAATCCGTGTCGAGCATTTGGGCTGGCACAAATTTTCGCAGATCAACTTTTCAAACAAGATACTCAACTCTACTCCCATCACATTGCAAAGTAAATTCCATTCCAATACAATCTAACAGGCAGATTGCAAAATCATGCAGGAAAATGTGCGCGCAATCCATGTCAAAATCAACCAAAAAAAGAGATCAGCCTGTGTTTATCACAAATAGTAAAGCAAAAAAAATACTTGAGCTTGTTCCCTGCTTAAAAGCAATAGTCTAGGCTGCAATGGATGGCTTGGAAGAAAGCTTGGACCTCCTCTTGGCCAAGCTCACTCCTGCGCTCCTCTGCTCCTTGAGCCTGGTAGCAAGCAGCTTCTGGTACTCAGCAGCTTCAGACTTGGCCTTAGCAATCCTCTCTTCTTCTTCTCTGCGATCCTGGAACATCTTCCTCTGTAAGGTCAAGGGAGTCACAAGCCTCTGAATCTTTGGTGCCTTGCTGCACTTCTTGCCTACAAAGAATGTATCAAACATGAAACAAGGCAAATGCAACACTTCCACATCGGAAAAGCATCTCTTGGAGAGGGAAAAGACTAGCTATCAATGCATGTTGCAGTAACTTAAAAGTAACCCACTTCCAAAATCGCAACAGGTAGTTGTTAACTGTACGCAAAAGAAATTGCAAAGCTAACAAATCTCTCCCAACTTAGTGCAATATATATAGTCTACCAACACTAAAAGCTCCAACAAGAAATGGTAGCAGAAGCATGCACCATGACCCAAGTCCTGGCGGAGGCCAAATGCAAATCTAGCAGACACACCAGCAACTTAATTTTTAAATAGCTAGTTTGGTAACTCTTGAGGTAATAACAATGAAAAAGGTGTATTGCCAAAAGGCAATAAAATCTGGTAAAATAAAACTGCACCTGATTTTGTTGTGAATGTTCAAGCACGATTGACATACTTAGGTGAACATCATCCTCCTTTGAAAGGTTGAATGCTTGCGAATTTTGGAGGCCCTCTTGGGTCCCCTCATTCTCGGCTTCTCAATGTCGGTCAATCCTGGAAGATCATTCTCACCCTTCTTGACAATAACTAAGTTCAGAACGGAGAGATCAGGGCTAACAATGCAACCACGAACTGACTCCTCGCTCTCCGTTCGCCTTCCATAGCCACGGAAGCAAGGTGTACCTTAACAAATTATCCAAAATTAAGAAATCAACTAAAGAAGAATTCCAAGTGATTCCATAAACCACAACAAAATATCAATACCCCTGTGAAGCAGCAGACGGACACGACCAGGAGTCAGCACTCCCTGCTTCATGGGGAAACCTTGTTTGTCACAACCTCCCATGATCTTGAAAACATAACCTTTGAACTCCTGAAGAAAATGGACATTGTTTACATTTTTGGTATTGCAATCTTCCAAATATGTCAACTGCTAAAAATGTTGCTGAATCATACCTCCCCCCAAGGGCATCACCACTAACTTCCTGAGAGATCCTTTTGTCAAAAAATGCACGACTACAAAACGGATTATGAAAAGTCAGCACATTTTCATTGCAAAAAAAGCTACAACAACGCTAAATACTTGACTTAAAATGATTTCCAACTGCTGGTTAACAATTAAAAATGTCAAAAATGAGCTAGACAAAAACTGGAAAAAAGTGCACAAAAGCCAAGAGAGATTTCAGGGTTCTTGTCCATGCTGCACATATTATAGCAAGTAAAGTTTAATTGCTTTACTAGTTGTAAATCAATAGACTGACAGAACAATGTTATGTCAATAGATAACTCCAGCCTTCCCTTCTATGCTAGTTTGATCAAACAGTAATGAGGATACACAATGGCACTGCTAAGTTTGCAAGTGCAGAGGTTGTTTGTACCAGGTGTGTTGAGCTTTGTCATGCAAATGCAGAAATTGCTTTCTCCATTTGAACACATGACACCAAGGTTACTACAGCAATCTCTACACTATGAACCATCCACCAAGACAAGCACAGGTCTTGAATGAATCCTTCTTTCAATCATAATTTTGATCAATCTGAGGAGAGTTAAAGTCCATCTAGAGTTAAAATAAAGTTTGAGTTCATCTGTAAAGATACCTTTCTTTCTCTATGGTTCAAACCATTGAAATTGAGAAGTTGATCTGTTTGAGTAAGTTGCGTTGGTGATCTTTCTTTCTCAAAGACATATGAGTTATGAAGGCATTTGTTCATCGTTCCGTGTCATATCGGGATTAGAACATGTTTATTTACAGTTGGGTTCTGGATCGAATCATCGGAATCTATTCTTATTCAAATAGTGACTACTATCCTTTATGCTCGTCGGCTTTGCTTTTGACAAATCAGGGTTGTGTTCGGATCCTCTTTCTTCCCTAAACTCTTTACCCGATCAACGGACTTTTTGTCTGCTCTGTAACTTCTCGTTGGTGCCACATCTCTGGTCGTGTTGTTTCCTCCTCTGGACTTGGAAAGGAACCATGGAGAAGCGCGAGTTGCGTGTTTTTCCTCTAATTGATTGTATGCTGTTTGGGCTCTACGAGATCAACTTTCTGCTTTCCATTACGTCTCAGGCTGTCATCGACCATTGAGGGATTCGAAACGGACCACAACAGACATCGAAGGTGTTCTTAGATCACTCTGGCCGTGTCCCTGAGGTACCATCTCCTTGCACCTTGAGAAAGGTGTGGGATCAGGAGGATGCGCTGTTGCCTCTCTGCTCGACTCCAATCTCCACTCTTCTACTTGTTGGCCTTCTTTGTCGCGTGCTGAAAGGATCTCCTTTCGATAATCCTGCGATAGAGAACATCTCATGTAGCTTTGTGCGGATTTGATCTTTGCTGGCTACCATAAGTTTTGGTAAACTGCAGGGTAATTTTTTTAGGATTGTCTGACTTTGTGGTCTTCTGAGATCAATTCAGTGTCGATGGCAAAAACCAGTTGCTTCTCTTTTCTTTTGCTACAAAGAAGAAGTCGAAGGTAAGAGTCACGTTTTCGGGCTTTGATTTCATTCTCTATGCTTCTAATTGATGCTGACTAAACCTATTGACTACCATTGTTCCTAGGAGTCGTTCAAGGTTGCCAAAAATCTCAATGGCAATGGGAACCTAAGAGTTAATCCTGAGGAATTTGATGACCGATCCATCGAGAATGCTGTAACAGAAATAACTCCGGGAGAAAGCTTTGCAAAGAATGCAAAAGTGGCTGGCAAATCGGTGCTAACTGAAGCATCATACGAGGAAGTGATGAGCATGATGAGGATTTATCTATGAAGAGAGACTTCTCTGACTTTGATCTCCAAGCCTTAGCAGTGGAGAAGGACGGCATCGGTTCCAAAGGTTGGGATCAAGAATTGATCAATGATGGGTTGGAGGACAAGTTGGAGAAATTTGATGATTTTCTCCGGAAGTGAGCATTCACAATGGGCATGTTAGTGATCCCGGAATGGGGCAGAAGTCAATGTTCTGGGGATCACCTTATGCTGAAGCGCTCATGCTCAAACATTGAGACAATGAGAGTTGGTAAATTGACTAGGTCGCCTGCCAAGTCAATTCCTCCGACGAGGTCTGTAACACATGGGGTAATCTTGGTGGTGAAGCAACCGATGACATTCCTAGCAGCCCATTGTCAGTAATGACCTCAGTCAGCGCAGACAAGGCTTTGCTAAATAAGAGATCTTCGTGCCAAGTGCTTCCGTCAAGGAGTAAGCTTTTTCTTTTAGCCATAGGAATTGTCACAAGCCTTGGATTTCAGTGCCACAGAAGATTGCCGTCGATGATACATTGGAAAACAATGTTGGTTATTGCTCAGATACACTGTTTTGAGATGAAGAACGAGTTAGACATGGAGCGACCAGAGATTAGAAGTAACGCCTGACTTGTGGCCTCAGAATCAGTGGGTTGCTTTTTCTGCAGAATCTTCCTTGTTAGATAGAGTTAATGCTTGGGTTCACAGTCTCGATGGTAGTCCATTCTGCCCAACCGACAATGGTGAAGCGGCAGAAGAGGTAGTGTCATATGCAACTTGTCATGAGGCTGGGGAAACCTCAGGCACAAAGCAATCTCACAATGTCCGGCATGCTTGGGAAGGTTATGCAGACCAACCATTATCCAATCACTATGTTCCTTTTCCCTGTGGCTCATTGCTGGTCTGGGCTTGAGAGTTATACCGGCAATTTCAACAGTCTCCGGTCTGTTAATTTATCTGGAAACTCAATAGGTATGAACCAACATCCTCGATGCTCAATTGGAATATGATTTCTTATATGATGACTGCCTCTTAAAACTTATGTATGCATATGGCCTATTGCTTTTGCTGCAGTTCACATTTCTTCAGGATCGCCTCCCTAAGAATCTTCATACACTGATTTGTCTAAGAACAAGATTGCAATAATTGAGGGACTCAGAGAACTAATGAGGCTTTCTTAATCTCAGCCACAACAGAATCTCACGCATTGGCCATGGTAAGCAATGCCTATCCTTGTTACTTTAGTTGTTGAATATGCTTCCAGCATTCTTAATAGCTACGGTAGTGTCGATTTGGCATCATGCTAGTTTCCACGAGGAAAGCAGTTCTATCTAACCAAACAAATATGCATTTCGGTCATCTATTGTTGGAAGGAATAATTCAGTCACTTCAGGTGATCCATAATTTAAGTAAATAATACCAAGGAGATTTGAAGTGTTAATTGTTCACTTGTATCATTCAGAAGTTGGTATCCCTTTTTTTTTTAGTGAGAACTATTTATGATTTTTAGATCATAGATTTCATGACAATAATGTCCTCTGAAGTAAATGATTGATTTGTTTAGCTGCAGAGATCCAATTGATAAAGCAACTTTGTTGTGATCGAGTTCATCTGTGGACAATCTGCAAATCCTATTTCTAGACAATGTGACCATTGAATTACTTAACTGCTGAAAAAGTATTAGATTAATGTAGCTTCCAAAATCATATGGATTTTCAACTTGATATTGTTGTTGAAAACATGATGATTACAAAAAGTGATAGTGCATAAATATTACAGGACTGTCAAATTGCACTCTCATCAAAGAGCTCTATGTAGCCGGGAATAGGATCAGCTACGTCGAGGGGCTCCACAGGTTCCTGAAGCTCACAGTTCTTGACTTGAGTTTCAACAAGATAATTACAACAAAGGCCTTGGGGCAGCTCGTCGCCAACTACAAATCCCTCTTGGCTCTTAACCTGCTTGGGAACCCAATTCAGAGCAACAACAGTGAAGAGCAGCTTCGAAAAGCCATCAGCAGCTTCCTGCCTCAGCTTATCTATCTGAACAAGCAGCCCATCAAGCCCCAGAGGGGAAGGGAGGTGGCTACTGACAGCGTCGCCAAGGCTGCACTGGGGAACAACGGGTGGAGCTCATGACGAAAGCTCACAAGACGAGTAAGCCAGTTGCCAATCTCTTCAGCCAGGAGCAGGGCTGGGAGGGAAGCAGCCACCGGGAGTGGGTAGCAGTGGCAGCGAACAGAAGAGAAGCAGACAGAGATCAAAGAGCCGTCCGCACTCGATCTCTACAAAGAAATAGAGGTGTTGTGTAGAAGATTATCTGAATTCAGTTTGTCTGATATGATTCAACTTCCATCAAGAAGATCGGGCTATAGGACGTGCTAAGTTTGAGATCATTTTACGATATGTGGGTAATTTAAGACAATTGGCTGAGAGCATCAGCAGAAATAAGTGGCTGATTGATTAGGAACCTTAAGATGGATTACCTGATCTCTTCTGTTTTCTCATTGTCTGTGTCGTGATCAAGTCGAGCAAAGTTTTCTCATACCAATGAAATCAGGTTTGGCTGATCTGTGTCCGATGGAATCCAAAGACTCGCGTCTCTCCAGAACCAGAGTCTTGGCTGATCTGTCGACGAAATCCAAAGACTTGCATCTCTCCAGATGATCGACCCTGCCATACTTCGGTTCACTAGTTTGCCGAAGAAATTAGTGGATCTAGATCTAATAAAACATTTATTTGTTTTTCGTTCTTCCTTTACTTCTGTTTTGCCTTGTTAATTTCTTCGTTCCAAGCTCTTCAGCCGTTCCTACCTATACCCCTCCTCTTGTTCTCCTCCTTTTCCAGTTTTATTCTTCTCCTCCCTATCATGGCGCGCCCCCCGTCTATTTGCCCTTCCGACTATCTTTTCTTTAATGGCTTCTCATCCTTCTCGAACCAACCGGGTTAGTTGGTCCTGGCTGATTTTTTTATACAACCGGCCTTATACCAGAACCGAACCGGTTGAAGATTTATGTACAGTTTCCATCGCACTACTCGTTGATTAGACTCCGTTAATACGTGAGATATAACTCATTAACCCTCGAGTAGAAAAGCATGGTTGGACGTAGTGCATTCTACTCTCCATCCTTCGGCAAAACCCAAGATGCGTCTGGTTAACGATGCAGACTTCAAAGCCTTATTGCTGGACTTATCCTTTCGCCCTCTTGTTGTCAAGATACTTGAATCATTACATCAACCCACGAGCCGGCACAGGAAGGTTGCATTCTCGGACACTAGAGACGTGACACAGGAGAGTAATCATGATTCCATGCTGCTGTGGACACAACATATATAAAAGCATAACACCAACCCCGCCATCTCAAGTAACCCTCATGCCTTACGACTAATCCAAGGCTCAGCATCTGGGTGCAGTAAGAGAAAGCTGCACATGTTATCCATCATAAAGAGAACTGGCAGCGGGAAGGTAAAATATAGCCAGCAATCAAGCTATAAAAAGCCAGAGTGACAATGGAAATCTCTTGATACAGTCTTTGGTCTCGGGTATATAGGTAGGATTTTCTTTTTCACCCATTAAATGACAAACTGCAACAAACCTCCGTGATGTTCCCATAATGGTTACACCAACGACATACTAGCTAACGAGGCTCGCAACTGATCAGTAATAAGGCCTAAAGCGCATTGGCCTTCTGAATCTAGGCACCTTCCTGTAAAGACATTCAAAAAAGTTCAGCCATTAGCTTGTACAGGAATTGCTTCATTCCTGTAGCAATAAAGAATGCAGGCAAAGAGGAAAAATGGAGCACCAACCCAAATCCATAAGGGGAGGCAAAGTATGGTGGCATGTAGGGCCTCCTATATGGGTATCCCATGTAGGGATTGAACCGCCTTGGACGGAATTGCTTCATTCCTGGAACATTAGTACGTTTAGCAGCAACCTGCCAAAGATGAATCCCTTTCATTAAAAGAAAAAAAAAAAAGATATGAATCTTGATTGTTTTCACTTCGAAAAGCAGAAATTAAAAAAAATTAGATCGAGTCTAAACAGACTTTGATTTGGCGACCATGCAGTTCGGATTCATTCAACTGAAGAGCATCCTGAACAGCCTCGAGCTCCAGAAATTCAACATAAGCAAAACCCTTTGGCTGACCAAATTTGTCTGTCAGGATGGTAACCCTGTTTACCGTCCCACATGATTGGAAATGCTGCTGTACTTCTTCGGGTGTGCAAGCATAATCCACCTGCAGTTTGATACCATTCATTGCTTATACGAATGAGGAGAGAAAAAGACTCTATCCTCATCGAAACCACTATTCTCATGATAAATAACCAAAACAATAAAAACAGAAAACTTATTCGTGTATCTAAACTTCAAAATAATAAAAACAATATAGTACCACAATTAGTTAATTTCATTCTCCCTATAGTGAGAGATGTAGTCCATAAATGTTAAAAAATAATCACATAGCCATCAATATTCTTAGACCATATGGCCACTGTCAAGAGGAAAGCAATGACATTGTGGGACACCTTTTTTCATGATAGACGAACCATGGAAAATATCTTTAACCATATAACATTCAAAAATATCTTTAACAATCTCAGCCGCCAATCAATGATAGCCACATGTCAAGTATGCCAATATCAGCAGTCTATCAAATATGCTACAGGGTGATGTTAGCTCAACAAAATTAAAAAAATGACACATTATGTTTTATTTGCTACTGAATGCAATAAGGTAATCAAGAAAAAAGATGACATCTATGCTAATAGCAACCAGAAACAAGAGCAAATTTAAAACAAAATTAAAAAAAAAAACAAATCCCTTTCAAGAAACCCAAATGCTGAGAATCACTTAATGATTACAAATATAATTGGAATTGAAATAATATCAACTAGAAATAAGAAGGAATAGGTCTGAAAAATGGTTGACAAACATGATATACATTCACTAGTTTTCAACCTCTTTAAATACAGCTTGTACTCTTTAAAAATCATACTATATTAAACCTTATGACAAGATTAAGTATAAGTTAAAATGGAAAAAAAATTATCAAAGGCAGGTGTAAGTTAATGAGATGAGGACAGTGGTAGTAGAAGACAAGTACACAAACAAGAGAACAAAACCTAACAACAGAGAATGCTATCTATCAGTATAATCCAGAGTTCACAAGATGTGAACCAAAATAGTATAAAATAAGGCCACAAGCAAGTAATCAAGAATTTGGACCTCTCACCATTGAATACTTAGCAACATACAATCCAAAGCTCTTCCAACTCCAACACCAAGAATAAGCAGCCTTCAGCATCTCTAGTTGCATGTCCACAATGGGGTTTCATCATGCCACTAGTACAATGAACTTCATACCACCTGTCCCATTGCCTAACTTCAAATCACCAAGTCATTCAATCTTTCATTCAGACTTCTCCGTGCCAAAATATCTATATTTTAACCTCCATTCTTCCTTGTACTATTCAAAAATCAATAGAACTGCACATAGCACGCTTTTTTTTTTTCTTTTTTACCTTCTTCCCTTTTTCGACTATGCATTTTTTTAAATTTTTTTGGCCTATGTTTTTCTTCTCTCCCAAGCATTTTTTATCTTCTTTCTGGTGACTCTTTTCATTGATTATAACATAAAAAAGATTTTTTTCCCTCATTTCTTTTAACTAGAAGCTTATTGTAAATCAGAACTTCCCAGCACCCCACTATTCTGGGTAACAGAGAACTCGCTATGGTAGGAGTGTACCTGCGGCCATTATTAGACATTCTGTTAAGATTTTTCCCAATACTTGAGAAGTAGAGACAGATATGTCTCGATCAATAAAAATAGATGTCAAATGGCCAAAAAAGTAAAGAATTGTTTCCTTCTACTTAATACAGGTTCATGCAAAGAAGTTAACAGATCGAATAGGCATCATATTCAAAGTAACATATGGTGTCAAATGCCAGATGTAAGCATATGCAATTAGCTAGAACAATTGCAGTGCATTCCAGATTTTATCTGCCATGTGGTTTACCTATTTGGTTGGGTAGGAGCAAAAATAAAAATCTGGAATTCTGATAAAGTGGAACAATTTAGATATCATCAAAAATAAGGTATTTTTGATTCATCTCCAAAGAAGAACTATCGATGTCAAAAGGACCAACTTGTGCCAAGAGCCACAAGGTCACACATATATAGCTATTAGAAAAAAAATGAAAATATTAGGTTGAATATTTCATCGATAATGTTCCTTGCTGGTAGCTGAACCGTAGAGAACTAAGAAACAATGTAAAGCCAGCATGGCCAAACTAAAAGCACTTTGAAACAAGCACACAAAATCTTGTTTCATCAACTATTATATCATCTTCAGAAATGCCAGAAGAAGATTTCAAAAGTAAAAAAAAAAAAATCCTGTCATCTTAACCAAGTGGAACATTTGGAAATGCCACAGAGGAAGATAAATTTACAAGAGCCATTGTGAGAATACCAGGATTAGATTTTATACATGTGCAATCGTATATAAGAGTATCATAAAACCATTGGCTTACAGATCTTATTCACAGGGTTATCATGCTGACAGCTGGAGCTATGAAATACTAAGCCACACTAAAAGTTGGCATGAATTTAGATCTGTTCAATATAGCTGCAAAAAAGTAAAATAATGAAACTCACATTGCCAACAAATACAGAACGAGCATCAACCTCCTCCTTGCTTGCTTGTGTTGCTGCCGAACCTGCAGGGTCTACACATAACAAGATAAAACTTGATCATATACATTTTGGAATTTAGTCATATGTGAACATTAAACTAAAAACATCAACTTATAACAAAATAAAACATTAGTGTACAACCACCATAAAAGACAATAAAAGGCTAAATACTTAAAAAACATTAGAGTGTATAACCACAATAAAAGACAATAAAAGGCTAAATACTTATAAATGGTTTTTGTGCAAACAAACATTGGTATGAAGTGGCATAAAAAACCTGATGGCCTTACTACTACTAACTTGAGTTTAAGCATTTACCATGGTAAGGTAATTTAGGATTCATTATTTTAAAGTTATTGGAGACACGATAAAATATTATTTTAGAAAATTATTTATGTGAAACCAAGGTTTGTAATTTCAGTTCGTATCGATGTACCAACCAATGGTCAGTATAGTACGTACCGAGGCATACCAACAGTACACCCAAAAAAATCAAAAATAACTCCAAAAAAAATCTGAAAAATTAAAAAAAATTATATTAAGGTTTTTTAAGTTGAAAACAAATATAAATTTAGTATAACTTTATCAAAAATAATCTAAATTAGGAAAGAATAATGACACATCTTTTTTGGACTTTGAGAAGTAACTTTGTGGCACACTCCGAACCGTCCTTTTGTTAATATTGAATTATCTATAAAGAAATGATTTGAATTGTTAGATTTTTTTTAAATAACTTAAACTTTAAGATTTAAATGAATCAAATAATCGATCGATGAATATACCTGGTTCTCTCACCAAAAAGCACGACAGGACTCCATAGGCAGTGGATCGATATCCTCAATCCTATGTATCTGTTTATTAATTTGATATGTTTGTCAGACTCAATCCTGCAATTGATCCCACAACATAGTATACTGATACATCGTATGTCATTGATGCATCAATGTAGCGATGATCATAGTCTGATCGTCGTGAATTACACATGCCCGATGCGACTCCCGCGACAAATATGATTGTGGTAGGTATTTGTGCAGAGCATGAAAAATATCAAAACTTCTACTTGCGCCATTGATCTGTTGTTCCATATCATAAGATCGAACACCGTATTGTTGCTCGGAGAAGTATGACCAACTATCACCATACTATTGTTGGCCATAAAATTCTCTATGATACGATGATTGTGAATACGATGAGATTCGCTCTATGTCTATATCGTGTAGGCTCTATAACATCTACTCAAAATCATCCATTATCTTCCTCTTTCCCTTCAATGTATAAACTTGACCAGTACCTCGTCGAGTTTCATTATCTGAATCTTAGGTGACATGTAAAATACTGCTCCTCGATCCATGCACCACCCTCAAATTGTATATACGAGATCATGACTCCCCGGCATCGTCGTCATCATCGATTGAGACACTATATCCACGTCGTTGTCATGTCTTTGAATTGAGCAGGTTGTTGAATGCGATTGAGAAGGTATTTCGTTGGCTGACTCGATTCTTTCCGATGATGTGACTGATTCTATTGTCTTCCCCTTCGTCTTTGCCTTTTCATGCTGAACGAACGACTATGACGATTGGACATCTCTAGTTCCTCAAGCAGTTTGACTCGATGCTGTCTAATTCCTTTTACATGTTTTGACTGAGGGGGATCTTTCTCTTAATCCCCTCAAATTTGATCCAATCCATAAATCATAGCTTTGTTGAGTTTAGGAGAGTAAAAATATGAGAATGAGAGAGAGATGTGAGTAAGAATGAGTTTAAAAGAGTTGAAAAGGTTGAGAGAGTGATATGAGTTGAAAGAGGGGGGAGGAGAGGGTTTAAAGATCCTTTCCTATGGTTCAAACGATCAAATGACTGTTTGAAATAAGACAATCTTAGAGTTTGATCGGTAACAATCGAAATCAGATCGTTACCGACCGGTACAAGTTGGTAATGATCAGATTTCGATCGTTACCACTCGGTATAGACCCCATATTGCCCAATACAGGGGCAGGTTATTGTACTACCCGATAGAGGGTGGTCTGCATATGGAGCCTCTGTCAAACCGGTATATACCGCTCATACCAAGCAGTATGGCTCGGCATGATGAACCTTGTGTGAAACATGAGAGCCCTAAACTCGAAGTAAGCCATGATACCTCAAATCTTGATATCAAATCACTGTCCCACAAAGTAATTGCCACTATCACTGCAGTGAGAGTCTCTGTGACTGGATCTAGGATCACAACTATGTTTCAACTAGCAGCACTTCTCTATTACAATCACATAATTAGTTGCTCAATTGCAGAATTAATAAATTTAATTGCGGTGATCGAAGACCCTCTAACTTCACTGCAATATGGATCTAACATCTCATCAACGATACATCAAACCCAAAAGCACCAGAAAAGATGGGGCGAAACCTAGCGACGGAGAGGAGATCGGACCTTGGGCGGCGCCCATCTCCTTCTCAACCTTGGCCTGAATCTCCCGGAGAGCAGCGGCCTCCTCCTCCATCTCCTTGAGCCGCTTCTTCATCTCGTCGAGTTCCTGCAACTAATCCAAATCGACAAGAATAGGGGATTAGGGTCAGGGTCAGGGTTAGGGTTAGGGTTTCAGGGGATTTCTAAGAGTGGGAGGAGGCTCGAAGAGGGAATGACCTTAGCAGCGTCCTCGTCCAAGCGGCCAATGTCGACGTCGGCGTCCATGTCAGCCTCGTCGGGTATCTCGCCTCCATAGACCTCGTGCTCCTCTTCGTCCATCTCTTCGTCCCTTGAATCCCTCATCGCGCTTGCGCAGTCTCCTCGTCGCCTTTTATAGGCAACCGTATCCACATACAAACTTCAATGATTCTCGATGCTCGCATAACGGCCGCTTCGATGATATATCGGTCGTGATAAGTTCCTATGGGTTCTCGTTGCTTGCATAACGGTCGCTGCGAGATATACCGGTCGGAATGACAAGTGTTATGTTTTTCGTATCGGCCGTTTCGTATTGGATGTCGTCGGACACCATCACCAATTTGTTGGTATAAATGTAGTATTACGATATATTTGTAACAGGGAGTAGATTAATGGTGATAAATTACTCTGTTTCCTCTAATGATCGCATTATAACTAATGAAAATCGACTTGAAGCTAGTTCCATGGCAGCTACTACTCGTGAACATCATCATGCTTGATAAGGCCATGCATTGAAAAAGATGCATTTGGGCAAAAAGGAGTTCCATCACCCATTCTCCCGGTCGCAATGTGACGATAACAAACCATATGTTTGACAAATCTACAGTAAGAGAGACGCAAAATTCCAAAATTTTGGTGAGGAAAAAACGATGGAGAATCAGCACAAGCCAACCTGCAATGCCAGACAAGTACGCCACATCAACGAAAATCTTGATGAAAAGAAATTATCAAACAAACAATGTTTATCTCACATTTCAAAATCCACTTGGGACCAGTTTTGTCTTCTAAATCCGTCTCGAGCATTTGAGCTGGCACAAATTTTCGCAGATCAACTTTTCAAACAAGATACTCAACTCTACTCCCATCACATTGCAAAGTAAATTCCATTCCAATACAATCTAACAGGCAGATTGCAAAATCATGCAGGAAAATGTGCGCGCAATCCATGTCAAAATCAACCAAAAAAAGAGATCAGCCTGTGTTTATCACAAATAGTAAAGCAAAAAAAATACTTGAGCTTGTTCCCTGCTTAAAAAGCAATAGTCTAGGCTGCAATGGATGGCTTGGAGGCGGCAGAAAGCTTGGACCTCCTCTTGGCCAAGCTCTCACTCCTGCGCTCCCTCTGCTCCTTGAGCCTGGTAGCAAGCAGCTTCTGGTACTCAGCAGCTTCAGACTTGGCCTTAGCAATCCTCTTCTTCTTCTCTGCGATCCTGGAACGCTTCCTCTGTAAGGTCAAGGGAGTCACAAGCCTCTGAATCTTTGGTGCCTTGCTGCACTTCTTGCCTACAAAGAATGTATCAAACATGAAACAAGGCAAATGCAACACTTCCACATCGGAAAAGCATCTCTTGGAGAGGGGAAAAGACTAGCTATCGAATGCATGTTGCAGTAACTTAAAAGTAACCCACTTCCAAATAACATCGCAACAGGTAGTTGTTAACTGTACGCAAAAGAAATTGCAAAGCTAACAAATCTCTCCAACTTCGTGCAATATATATAGTCTACCAACACTAAAAGCTCCAACAAGAAATGGTAGCAGAAGCATGCACCATGACCCAAGTCCTGGCGGAGGCCAAATGCAAATCTAGCAGACACACCAGCAACTTAATTTTTTAAATAGCTAGTTTGGTAACTCTTGAGGTAATAACAATGAAAAAGGTGTATTGCCAAAAGGCAATAAAATCTGGTAAAATAAAACTGCACCTGATTTTGTTGTGAATGTTCGGCGGTACGTATTGACATACTTGCGAACATCATCCTCCTTTGAAAGGTTGAATAGCTTGCGAATTTTGGAGGCCCTCTTGGGTCCCCTCATTCTCGGCTTCTCAATGTCGGTCAATCCTGGAAGATCATTCTCACCCTTCTTGACAATAACTAAGTTCAGAACGGAGAGATCAGGGCTAACAATGCAACCACGAACTGACTTCCTCCTACGCTCTCCGTTACGCCTTCCATAGCCACGGAAGCAAGGTGTACCTTAACAAATTATCCAAAATTAAGAAATCAACTAAAGAAGAATTCCAAGTGATTCCATAAACCACAACAAAATATCAATACCCCTGTGAAGCAGCAGACGGACACGACCAGGAGTCAGCACTCCCTGCTTCATGGGGAAACCTTGTTTGTCACAACCTCCCATGATCTTGAAAACATAACCTTTGAACTCCTGGAAGAAAATGGAACATTGTTTACATTTTTTGGTATTGCAATCTTCCAAATATGTCAACTGCTAAAAATGTTGCTGAATCATACCTCCCCAAGGGCATCACCACTAACTTCCTGAGAGATCCTTTTGTCAAAAAATGCACGACTACAAAACGGATTATGAAAAGTCAGCACATTTTCATTGCAAAAAAAGCTACAACAACGCTAAATACTTGACTTAAAATGATTTCCAACTGCTGGTTAACAATTAAAAATGTCAAAAATGAGCTAGACAAAAACTGGAAAAAAGTGCACAAAAGCCAAGAGAGATTTCAGGGTTCTTGTCCATGCTGCACATATTATAGCAAGTAAAGTTTAATTGCTTTACTAGTGTAAATCAAGAGACAGGTGACAGAACAATGTTATGTCAATAGATAACTCCAGCCTTCCCTTTCTCAATATGCTGAGAGGGTAATTGATCAAACAGTAATGAGGATACACAATGGCACTGCTAAGTACTGCAAGTGCAGAGGTTGTTTGTACCAGGTGTGTTGAGCTTTGCTCATGCAAATGCAGAAATTGCTTTCTCCATTTGAACACATGACACCAAGGTTACCACAGCAATCTCTACACTATGAACCATCCACCAAGACAAGCACAGGTCTTCGAATGACTTTAGTAGCCAACTTAACTATCAAACAATACGACAAGACATCAACCATTTACTTCGTGTTATAATGAAATTGATCTTTAAAAGGCTACTAGTGCTGGTAGCCACCGCATAAAAAAGTATTCAACTGCACAGATTACTCAGTTATCCAATGTCATCCTGCAAATATCCACCTTCACAACATAAGTTCCATGAAATTTGTAATTACCTCCAGAAATTATATCTTGTTAGTGCCTTTCCTTCTTCATCTTGCCTCAAATGGGTTCTTTAATGCTATTTCAACAGCTATATTCAAATATAATCCAACCAGGATTGATGATTTCCAGGACAGTGTGACCTGAGGCTATGTTTTTAGGTAATATTAGTTCCAAATCGACTGATCTACCTCAGAAGTGACATAGGCCAATCATTATACGGTCAACTCCTCACCACAGTACAATCAGCAGTTCGTTTGAATTAAAAGATAATCAAACAATCAATTTCTACCAATCATAACATTTTGGAAGAAGTCAGGCATTGCGCCATCATCTTGAAAACCATATCCTACAACAAGCTGTAGTGTCTCGATTGAAGACTAAGTGCTTCAAGTAAAAACAGAAATAGGTGCCTCACCGAACAAGGCAAATCAAAAGGAAAACACTGCTTATGAAAGGGAAAAAAAACATAAAGCAAAAAAAAAAAAAAAGCTGCAGGATACAGGATAAACATTATAAGCAGCACCATTTGAAATCTCTAGGAATTCCAGAATAAATTTCACACCCACTTGTAGCTATTAGTAATAATAATAACAGCTAAGTGAATTTGCAGGGAAAAATGACATCAAATAGAATGCCTATTGCCAATTCGACGGATACACAGTTTTGGTTGAGATGATAATGCACCCACGAACAGCATATGATTAATGTGTATACCACATTTTTATGACCTTTAAATTAAAACAGTTGTAAGCATCAAACTTTCTTGTTTACAACGAACAATAAGACTACTAATCACGACTTCCTCATAGCTATTAGGAGACTAAAGTCTCCTTGACTAAAATCATTTGTAAACTATTAGTCACTTTACAGAGACGAAGCTGATGGATGCACAGTAAACTAAAAGTTGCACTGATTTCAAAGTAATACTGGTTCAGATAGTCAAATTCAACACCGACTCCTCACGAATGAGATTGTAAGAATGATCATGGTCCGACCAATCTAACAACAAGTTCTTCGACGACCATTTATTTTAGCTAATCGAGTAAGAAAGATCATAACACTAGCGGAGTTCCAAGTATACTAGCACCAAGTTCTTCTAGAACGAAGACAGTTGATGTTTAGCGACGAGAAAGATGAAGAAAATGCACTAGCGATACAGGATATAAATGATAAGGACAAAAATAATTCGGATCTACAAAGAAAACGTAGAACAGAATCCACAGCCGCTTACAGCTTCTGGTCGTCATCAATTTCAAGCTTCTTCTGGCACCCAGTGGTCGGATTAGCAATATTGAACTGCAACAATAACACCAAAACCAACAATCAAACTCATCGGGACCTCCATAACGAACAATCAAAGAAAAGAGATCTCACGAACGCATCAGCCTATTTGGGTAAGTACCTTCATCTTGGTTCAAAGACTCCCCGGGCTCCACGAAGCAAGCGCGTGAGAAGAGCACGGACCGCCTTCTCGAAACGACTCCGCTGTTAGGGTTTCTCTCGGCATCGCCCGCTCTTTTATACGACGGTCGAAGGCGAGCGCAACCAGCGTCCTCGGATCCCGACCGTTCGTTCCTGCGCCTCGCCACCGTTTGATCGTTTCGATCCCTTCAAGCCACGTTCTTCCGCTAGTCCGGTAGACCGAACCAAACAAATCGAACCGAACCGTAATAGGGGCAAATGTGTTAGATTAGGACTATTAGAGGGATATATAGGTAAAACCGTCTTCGGTGCATCGTTGCCTCCCACCACCCTCCCTTCTTAGCTGTCCCAAATCTCTCTCCTTAATTAGTCGTCCTCCAAAAGCGTTGCCTCACATGACAGCTGTCTCTTGTCGCTTTGTGGATCGACGGACCCGATGCTTCTTTCTGCTTGCTATCAACGGTGGATCAAACGCTCCCATGGGATCTGCTGTGCATCCATCGGCCCTTGTTACTTCTTTACCGTACTGCCCTTAAAATTTCCCTCCCGATTATTATTATTCATTTTTCAGAAAAAATGAAAAATAGAAAAGAGTTCAGGTTTGGGATCTTCTCCAGTGATTGTACAATGATGGGATCGATCATTATGGAGATGGTGATCGGTCCCCATTGTGGTCGGTTGTGATATGGAATTCGATCGATTTATTGGAAACCGACGTTGGAGAAGATCCTATCACAAACTTTTATCTTCCCCTTTAAAAGCCGCCTTCTCTGCCTCTTCTTTTCCTTCTCCGTCTGCGTTTTGTTTGGTTCTCCTCCTTGGTTTCTTTGGGCGGTAGAGGCGGCGGCGGTGGCGGTGGCGGTGGCGGTGGCGGTGGCGATGGCGGGGACGAGGGAGGAGAACGTTTACATGGCTAAGCTGGCGGAGCAGGCGGAGCGGTACGAGGAGATGGTCGAGTTCATGGAGAAGGTGACGGGGGCCGCAATGGAAGGGGAGGAGCTCACGATGGAGGAGCGCAACCTCCTCTCGGTCGCCTACAAGAACGTGGTCGGCGCCCGCCGCGCATCGTGGCGGATCGTCTCCTCCATCGAGCAGAAGGAGGAGAGCCGCGGCAACGAGGCCCACGTCGCCGCCATCCGCGACTACCGCGCCAAGATCGAGGCCGAGCTCACCTCCATCTGCGGCGGCATCCTCCGCCTCCTCGACGAGCGCCTCGTCCCCTCCGCCTCCGCCGCCGACTCCAAGGTCTTCTATCTCAAGATGAAGGGAGACTACCACCGCTACCTCGCCGAGTTTAAGACCGGCTCCGACCGCAAGGACGCGGCCGAGTCCACCCTCGCCGCGTACAAGTCCGCCCAGGTACTTATTCGTCCGATCTGTCTCCCGATCTGACGCGTTGGTCTTCCATGATCTGGTCTTGACTGACCCAGAGTTCGTCATCAGATCACAGGATTGAGTCGTTTGATCTTGTATTGTACATTAATATTATGATATTCTTGATGCTTGACGGGGGATGTCGGATGGAAACAAGATGATCGATAGGGTTAGCGTTAGTGCATGCATCTTTTGGATTCTGATTTGGCTTGCATCTATGGAGTGGTAGGACATTGCGTTGGCGGAGCTTTCATCCACTCATCCGATCCGGCTGGGCCTGGCACTCAACTTCTCGGTGTTCTACTACGAGATCCTGAACTCACCGGATCGTGCCTGCGACCTCGCAAAGCAGGTGAACTACGGATCTCTTTGTCATGGCCATTCTAAATTGCATTCTCTTTCGAAAGCAGGCTATTTCGTTAATTACTCCATCTATGCTCTCGCTCTGCCATATTGTAATGTTTGACAGCTTGATGCACCTCAGCCATGTCTCTTCCTTATTGTATGTGCATAGGGATTTGGGAACCAGTAGTTATCTAATTCATTGCAAGTTTTCTGATATCTAAAGACACCCTTTTAAAATTTAATAGTTCTGTGGCTTCGGGTTTCCATATTTTCCTTGGTTAATTTTTTATGCATGATGCTCGTAATATCGGTGATGTCTGGATCAGCCCGACTCAGATTGGGCCACGTGTACAAGAAATCTGGTGTGGTCGAAAGCTCGTGCTCCAAAACTAAGGTCGAGCAGCTTTCCTAATGTGGTCCTTTTAAGTCAGGATGATGAAATGGAGTAATTTTAATAAACAGTAACTGTTACTTGATTATTGTATCTCAAATAGCCTTTTATACTGGGCAAACCGGGAAGAATATTTCACGGTGTGAATGGAATGGAATGTTCCTTCGGCCTTTTGTTTTCGGAGCAAGACTGAATATTTTCCCAGATCGTTATTTTGGACTATGGCCCATGTGGCCTGGCCAGTGACGGGGTTTTGCCTTCCTACTGCTGATTGCGTTGCCACGTTTCGAACCATGACTAGGGACGAACGTTTCCTCTCTCAATACATCATTTTATTGATATACTTGCACCACTATTTCTTTGTGCAGTTCAACATAAGTTTGTGTTAAGAACGTATTCTGTTTTCTTGAACATCGAGTAAGCATTTAAGGTGGCAAGATATTATTAGTCATGGAAATCTTTCTTTCGGTTAGGTTTGGCCTTTCACGTGCGGTTTGGTTTTGCCAGCTACCTCTGCATTTGTCAAATCTGTTGCTTGTAGCTAATGGAAATGCCAAAGTCCTCTGGCTTAATATTTCTTTTTCTCGTAAATCAAGGCTGCAACCCCATGTTGATTGTGCTGCATCCAAGAGTATTGTATAATTGTTGATTTCTTCTTGGTTATGTTTGTCTCAATTGACATGTTAATTGAATTGATCATTCTATTTAAATATATAACATGAAATTTGATTCTTTGTGTTGTGTACAAAAGCAGCTGGAGTTGTATATGGCTATGGCGAATGTTCTATCAGCTAACCTAATATACTGTTTATGATAGACTCTTTGTTGTTCATCTTATCATGCTTAATGTTATGTGGTAAAAGATAGCTATCAGCTCCATCGGTTTCATACCTTTTAAGCTTTCAATTTGGTACAAGTCAATCTTTGTATGTGTGTTTAATTAATCGACTCCTGTCATAGTTCTTATTATGTACGTTAAGATACCTGCCACCCCTTTTTCTTTTCGTTTGTTTGTCTAAAAGATTACAATGTGTCACCCCGTAGGCATTTGATGAAGCAATTGCTGAACTGGACACCCTAGGAGAGGAATCCTACAAAGATAGCACTCTCATCATGCAGCTCCTTCGTGACAACCTGACACTGTGGACTTCAGACATGCAGGTGGGTTTTACTTGTTCTACCTTCCATTCACCTCGCATCGGAAGAATCCTACCCCATTCATTGTTGTGGATTTGTTTGCTCTCAAACAGGAAGACGGAGTGGACGAGATCAAGGAAGCGCCCAAGGGCGAGGACCAGTAGCAGAAATATATCTTGTCTCCCGATTAAGAAGCTTCAATCTCTTCGTATCCTCTCTTGCTTTGCCATATGATATATAGGTGGAGATTGTGTCTTCTCTGTGGCCTTCGCTTCGATGTCCGAGTGCTTCGTTTCTCGTATTCGCTGTCGTTCGTGTTCCTTTCCTTTCAAGCTGATGGAACCCTCCGTGTTATGTGTCGTTTGCTTCCGCATTAGCATCTCTGCTGCCAGTGTGTTTGGATTTTGAGGGGCATGAGTTGTCACTGATTTATTGACCAGATGGAGCCCCTCTGCTTCGTTGTGGGCATCGAGATCAGGCATTCATGTGACACGCTGCCCTCAGGATAAACCCATACAGAACAATAATGACCATCCAAGGTCTGCTTATGGCCGTCAGTCATCCTCTAGCTATTGGCTCAACTGCTGGAACAAAGATAATATCTGACACAATCAGTCACCACACTATACTAGAATTCCTTGGCTAAGTATGGAAGAATGGGATACAGCAGTACATATTAATCGAAATTATCTTAACATAATAGTAAGCGTCACTGAATTGCCTGCGGTTATGCTGCATCGGACGAGCCATCCCATCCCGCACGCAAAGTAATTCTAGTAGATGCCTTTTTGTCCCACAAAAAAATCTATCGATATGATCATTACGTATGTGGAGAACAAGATACGGAATCAAACCTAACATATAATCTTGTTGGCATCGAGGACTTGTATTTGTGCCCCTCACATCAATGCTGATCAAAGTTCGTGTTTTTGATGTACATAAAAAGCTTATGAAATCACATGACAATTTGCAACTGCGGCGCACCTCCGGCTAAGACATGGAGTACCTCGACGACCGGCGACGAGGCCGGAAACGATGTGAGCCATCTGCTTCAGGGATCTCCCAACCTCGGGCTCGGCAGCTGTACCCCTGGAGAGGTCGGCAGCCCCAACCCCGGCGCAGCCATCATCATCTGGTACGCCGTCCGTGGCGACAGCAGGCATCCGAAACCTAGCGGCGAGCTCGGCGGCGGCAGCGCCGGCGCAACTGCTGGAGATGGGGCCAGGCCCGGAAGGCCGCCACCGCCGCGGAGGCGACGCATGTAGGCCGAGATCGGTGACTCTGCTGCGGCGCTGACGGTTGGGAGTGGTGGGAGAGGTGACAGCGGGGGCCGCGTCCAGGGTTCCACGGCAGGCGAGGGCGGAGGCGGGGCGAGGGCCGGAAGGCGGGGGGTGAGGTGGGCGAGCGGCGGCGGCCGTATGCGGTGGAGGCGAGAGGTGGGGGCGGCGGCGACAGACGCGGCCACGGGTGGGACGGCAGGGGGGGGACGTGGCGGCGGCGGCTCCGCAGGCGGGGGGCGGGTCTGGTGGTGCGCAGGCGACCCGGTGAGCTTCTGGACGATGTCGCGGAAGTTGTTCTTGTCGATGTTGTACACCGGTGGCTGCGGTTGGTACGGCGGAGCTCCCCCACCGCTACCAACGCTCGCCCCCGTCGCAGCCGCCGACGGACCCGGAGCAGCAGCAGCAGTCGATGCAGCTACAGGATTAGGGGCAGGGCTTCTGGTTAGGGGTTTGGAGATCTTGTAGGAGGCTCTGTTGAGTGACCTAAGTGAGCTGTTACTGCTTGTCTTGGTGTTGCGGGTCGAGCCGCTGCTGCCACCGCCGCCAACAGTACAAGCATCGGCAGCCGCAGCAGGAGTCAAGGAGTGATCGTCGGCAGAGATGACGGCGGTGGTGGTGGCGGAGGAGGAGGCAGAGGTGGCGGTGGAGATGGAGGATGAGGAGGAGAGATTAGCAGCGGAATGACAGGCTTTCTCCATCGTTATCTGCAACACTCTGAATGGGCGTTTGAAACTTTTTTTCCTGGCTTTGGTGTGTGGAAACGGCGGTGTTGGGTCATATAATAATAAGAGCTTGAGCACACTGACAAGCGACAGCACATGCTCATTAAACCCACTTCTCGCCTGTGGATCACTCGCCACATGAAAGGAATCAATCGCGTAAGCTCTACAGAGACAAAGACCTCATCTTCCCCGTTCATATCATGCGGGTGCTGAAGCCAAACCCTGTTAGCTAACCACATCTCAGATCAAGAATGATCCAACCCGCTTCATTTACATTCAATGGGGGAAGAAGGGGGCCGGGGGGAGAGAGAGAGAGAGAGAGAGAGACAAGGTATGAATGATGGGTGCAATATAATAAGCAGGCAGTGGCCCAGGAAGGAGAAGACAGAGCTGATGAAGATGACGACCGTTGATGGAGACGGTCAAAAGGTTGCGTTTCGGAGACCGTAAGATAACGACAACTTTGAGAGAGAGAGAGCGAGAGCGAGAGAGAGAGAGAGAGAGAGAGGGGGAGAGGTGGGGGTAATTTTGCGGTTGTTGTCTTGCTTGCAGTGGAATTCTAAGATTCTGTCAGATAAGTCACACGACAACTGAGAGGGCGCTCGCTTGGCACAAAGCGTTGCCTTTGACCGTTGACCGGCCCACAGCTACTGCGGTGCTCATCCTTTTATTTCTCTCATTTTATTTCTATTTTCCGGGCATCTTTACTATTTATATTGATCTTTTAGTTTTAGGCGTCGGATCGTGATCTAAAGGCTGAGATAAATTTCTGTTATTTCGGCTGTAGTAAGACCAAGAGACACTGTAGATCCAGCGAAAGAGATCGGTCACCGACACCGGATGGGAAGGGCCCACTCGTTTCCCTCCACGTGTTCCGTGCGTAATGGATCATCGAACCGTGCCCGTCAACCTCTTCTTTTGAACTCTCGGCTCATCCTGTCCTTGTGGCTGCAGGGAGTCGTGGAAAGGGGACCCCCAAAAAGCGGGGGCCATCGTCCTCTGCAATAACATAGCAGGTAGGGCAAGCGGGTCGGGCGTGAAACAGATGAAAGCATTTCGATCGAAAGAACCAATTAAAGTTCGAGTTCGAAAAGAGGGGCGGATCATAAGTGAGTTTTCGGGTCGGATCGAATTCACACTCCGAATCCGTATTGGAAAAAAAAAGTTTCGGGTAGCACGGCATCATAATTATTATTTTTTATTTTTTTTATAAAAATATACAAAAAGAGTAAGGTCAACCGCTAGGGAGATTGGTGTCGGCCCCTCCTTTACTCGAAATAGGTAGATCGATGATTGACTCTCCATTACTCGAGATGGGCAGGCCACTACCCAATATAGTTTATTAGCCTAATGGACTATATTAAAAAATATATATGTTGGTAGGGAGGAAGATGCAAGAATCTTAAGTAAAAATAGGTCGTCTCCACCCGAGATCAGTCCCTTGGCAATGGGTGAGACAAGTCAATGATGGATCGTCAGTAACAGTGCTTGCACCCCTCCCGTATAATCCACATCGTGTCATAGAGATCGAAAAACCTGACCCCCTCATCTACCTAAAGTGGGTCCCTCGATGATAAGAGTTTCCATAATTTGTCACATTATCGTGAAGCACCCACACTCCTTTGTCTATAATTCTTACGGAGCCATGGAGGTTGGGAAGCATGACTACCCTCCTCTGTTTAAGGTATGGAGATTTAGTATACGATCGTTCCTTCTCATTGCTACCAAGCTATAAAAGTTAGAAAACCATAAGTGGTAATCAGCCCCCTCCTCCAGAGGTGGGTCCCTCGATAATAGGAGGGGCAAATTGGTGATGAGTGTCTCCATAGCCCATTACATCATAGCCGGCAACACTTAGACCTCTCACTTACGGTCCTTATCAAATTTCACCTGAGGTGAGTCCCTCAGTGATGGGTGGAGCAAGTCAATGATTGGAGTCTTCATAACCCATTGCATTTGATTCGTCTTCTCGTTTCATAAGAAGAAAAATATATTATCTATATAGTGATTGGGTGAGATTATATCCCTAATCCTAACTTGTACCTATAAGAAAGAATCACTTCTAACTCTTATTATTAAAAAGGACACTACTAACCTTGAAGCTCTCTTGAGTGGTGTGATAGTGGTCACTTTTTGCTTTGCATAGCCAAAAGTAAACAACAACGAGTTTGCAGGTCGAGTTAATACTGACATGGTAGCATTCCTCGTTGAATACTATTAAGTAGCACCATGAGTTGGGTGTCATTTGTGAGGGCGATATCCTTCGCCATCAGAGGCAAGACACAATTATTATGTAGAGAAAAAAACGAAGTCACACCTCTAAAGTATTAGAAGATAAATAAATAAACATAAACATTGAATCGTTTGGATAGTAACTAAACCAAGAGATTTACAGTTTGAACTCGACCATGATGAAGTACCTAGCTCGTAAGTGATCCAAGAGTTGTATACTCACTACGAAGCTTCTATTATATATGATTTTTAAGAACTCTAAATCCCAAAGAATCTTAGGGTTTATAGGGACCGATTCTCTCAATGTGGGGGAGGTCAGAACTTCCTCTGTCCCTGGGTTGTCTAATGATAGAGTGCTAACCTCCTCGATCATTCAATGACCATAAGATTGGGAGAAGCTTATGTGAAAAAGGAAAGACATTTCGACCTACAAAGACAGAAGAATGAGGTGTTAGAAAGCCGAGGTGCTAGAAGATTGAGATGTTAAAGAGCAAACACACCTAGAGGACAAGACACCCAGGATCCAACTTGCCTTCAAGAAGAAGATTAAGGACTAACTTGCCTTGTATGGGAGAACCGAGGCTAAAAAGTGAAAGCTCTTAAGGAATATCATGAAAACTTAAATGAGATAATAAGTCTCACCCTTATGACTAAAAGAGATTTATAAGAAGGGGATCAATCAATATCCCTTCAAGCCAAATAAAAAAAGACATTAATAACTAATGTATGTAAATCACCTTGGAGAGCATAAAAGTGATTGATGTGTGAGGACATCTTGAAAAACATGAAAGAATCTCATCAGAATATGAGGTATAAGGTAAAATACGTCTGAAGTGCGTAAGTCGAAAAGATCCGACTCATAGAAGAAATCTATCATAACTGAAAGTATACGTTAAAATATATCCGAGAAATATGAGTCGAAAAAATCTAACCCACATAACAATATATATATATATATATATATATATATATATATATATATATATATATATATATATATATAAAACATAAGTTTTAAAAGCTATCTTGATCAAAATTTAAACTTAAATCATTGAATATTTTTGGGTGGAAATTTAAGAATACGAGTTTAAATTGCTCAATTTAGGGTGATATTGAGATTCTATATATTATAGGCTTTAAAAGATCAACGTTTATGAGATATAACATAATGATGATGGTAGATGACTTGATCTAATCTTTCATCCTTTCGAGTTTGGGATTGATATTACTAGTGTTATTCTATTAAATTGGGCATAAATCTGAACCATAGACTAAAAAATATTACTTGTTTATTGACATCATGATCCTCCACCTATGCTCATCCATAATCAATCACAGAACGTGGAAGATCTGCAATTTCATTGTCTTTCCACCATCAAGACGTGGGAGGCCTGCACGTAGCGACCCCACTCTTCCTCTCTGCTTTCTATCCACCGTTGATGTGGACCGACACTTATCTTATGCATGTTCCAGATGTTCTAATTGCAATGTAGTACAACACCTCAGGCTGCATTGCCACCTACTACATGTACTGCATCAACCAGAGATGGATTGCAGCACTCGTCTTGCCTTTCCACCACCCAATGCCACAAGAGCAAGAGCTAATAAGATCTTCTTTACAAGCCATGGTTTCTTCTCTTGTGCTCAACTCACATAGTTCTTCTCACCTGCATCTGTCAAATGCAAATATATAAAGCTCAATAGTAGTTTCTCACCTGAGATGGCAGTAGCAATCACAAGACGAAGAAGGTTACCATGCCCTGCTCTCTACCGAGTGTGTGAAGAGTTCTTCTCTACCTGCCTGGCCTTCTTTATTCGACATATACTAAACATTGGCTTACAGAAAAGAGGCTTTGAGTCTCTTCTTTTCACTATCTTCTGACACTACCCTTTACGCACAGTTGCCACCGAGGACTTGGTTTACAGCGGCCTCCTCTTCTTCGGTTAGCTCATTCCCATCCCTCGGTGCAGCACCAAGGGAGGGTGGGTGCCTGGACCTCCGAGAACAGAGCACCACACAGCTCCTCTCCCCTCAAGAAACCATCTTCTTCCATGAAGATGGAGGAGCAATGGGACTTGGTTTCCGGAACACACTGGTGCTGGTTCAGCAACGCTCCAGAGTAGGGACTGGCTTCTTCGTTGAGCGCCGCACTTGAATCCGTGTCGGAGGTGCCATCCCTGAAGCCAAGAGCTCGGCCGTCCTCCTCGACCTTCGGTGTGGCGGGATCTGCTAGCTTGGCCTTCAGCGCTCTCATCTGCGTCAGAGCCAACGATCATGGAGTGTCCCAAAGCGAAACCGGGAGTGTGCTCTGCGGTGGTGGCTTACCTCCGCCATGAGCGCCTCCTTGTCGCCGCGGAGGGCGTCGACGTCGAGCTTGAGCGCGTCGTGACGGGCCTTGAGCGCGCCGTAGTCGCGCTCCAGCTGCTTGGTCTTCCACCGGGCGCGGCGGTTCTGGAACCAGACGGCGATTTGCCGGGGCCGGAGGCCCAGCTCGTGAGCCAGCCTCACCTTCCTCTCCGGGTCCAGCTTGTTCATCACCTCGAAGTCCTTCTCCAGAGCCTTCACCTGGTCGACACTCAGCCGCCGCTTCTTCTGCCCGAGAGACGAGGAGCCATTGGAGCACAGCTCATCGTCCCACTCCACCTCCTCCGTCCCCTCGAGGAGAAGCGAGTGGCGTACTCTCTCCTCGTACTTGTCATTTCCTTCCACTGGAACAACCCCAAATCACTGTGAATCACGGACAGCAAGTCGGAGGTGAAAGCCTAAATCTACTTCTTAGTACCTTTGAAGGAGTCTGAGCTGCTGATCCTCTTCATTGGCTTCTGATGCCTGCTCCCCTTGTTCATGAGCTGAAAGGGAGACAACAAGTGGAGTCAGGTTGACACGAGAGAAAAGAAGATGGAAGACAAAAGGAGTTGTTTGATCTCCATCTTTACCTCAGTATTGTCCTCCCTTTTGACCTCCTTCTCTCCCGAGTCCATCACCAGATGCAAAGCTTTCTACCTGGATCTCTCCAAGCATGTACAGCAATTGGAGGGGAGAGAAAGAGAGAGCAGGAGGTGCAGCAGGCATTAAATGAGAGACAGTGTCGAGTTATGTAGGGTTGGGTTTGGCACACCCTGGTTAAGGGGGCATAGATCAGCAAAAATGATGGCACCGACGTGGAAGAAGAACACACTCATCAGATTGATTTTGATGATGTTTAATCTGAATTAAAATAAGAACATGACACTTGAAGGAAGAAATCAATGTGGCGTTGGGGTGATAGGTCCAAAAGCCAAACATGTCATTTTCCTGTGGAGGAGACATCGGTGCCTAATTCAGCAAATATGAAGAATCAAACCCATGTCGCCATGTCTCTTCAAAAGTCATCAAAGAAATAAATTTCCTCGACGCTCATCCTGCAGCTCAAGTAATTTTGATAGATTTTGTGTCCTTCCTATGGCGTCTTTCTCTATTCACGAGTCAAAATTGAAAATAAATAATGGCAGGTTCTCTCTCTCTCTCTCTCTCTCTCTCTCTCTCTCTCTCTCTCTCTCTCTCAGACACAGAGGATTGAAGCTAACAGATAACCTGTCCCAGTCCTAATGAAGGTAAAATATCTTATCAATCCAAGTAGTGAGTCAAGAGGTCTCACAATTCCCTGATCAAGCCTGGTAATCTGTGTACTCCAATAGCAAGCAAACAGACAAACAAAAATTCATGCGTTTTTGGAGACAAAGATAAACGATGGAGGTAAAATATACATGGCAAGCTTCTTTACTCTAATTTCTTTCTTTTTCAGGTGGAACGAGGGTTTGTTTACAGTATAATATCCTACGATTGTGTATGTCGACATCCTACATTAAGATTAGCTTGCATGTGTAGCACAGAGGTGATAGTTTAAGCACGCATGCAACGAGATCATCGTCCATCAAGGCTTGCTTCACAAAGATTGTCAAAGGAAGTATGAAGGCCTCCTCGTAGAAAACATGATGACAGCAATGTTTGATCAACCTAGCCACCTTCTTCACGTCACAAGAGCCCAACCACCGCCGAAACCCAAAACCCAAGAGAATATGACTCTCGACACAACCTGCAACACTAAAAAGAGCTCGTTTTTGTGCATCCAATCCACTCATGTTATCACGTCACCCACAACCAATCCCACCAGTTCAGAGGGCAGAACCAGCCATGTCTAGATTTGTAGGTTTCATACTTTTCTTTGGAGAGAGCATAGAGTCGGCCATCAAATAGTGTTGCTGACTTGAGCTATGTGACCTAGTTTTCTTGTCTCTTGCACTCACTCTTTTCTCACTTCAGCCAATGATGCTCGGCTCAGTGCTGCTCTTCCGTGAGGTCTTCCCAACATCTCAAGTATTCTTGTGGTAGATAATATTCTTGAGACCATATCCCCCATGATGAGATTGTGACATGCAGGAGATGAAACTACGTCTACATTTGCGGCTTAGCAACTTGTTCTCTGAACCAATCCCATATGATGCACCAAAAGCAAAATTTTTATCTCTCTACAGGGAACACAATCCCCCGTAGTCTAATCCTGTGGGTGTCAAATGGCCTTGGCAGACATAGGATCAACCAAATGGAAAAGAATTTTATTAGCTACATGACGACTCTGCTTAAAATCTTTCAGATTTTAGTTCTGAGATTTAGCTTGAGAAAAGCCTTAACAACAGAGCTGCAACCATGCGCAGCTCAGCTAATTTATGGCCAAAAAACTACAGCAAACAACCACCTAAACTATGTAAGCTTAGCTTCATGATCTGTATATCAATTAAATTTACAGATGAATGAACTTGCACTGACTTCAACCGGGGAAAGGAATCCCAGGTTTGGAAAAGTTGAGGAAAAAAAAAAGCAGAACAAGGACTGTCACAGATTCCCAACAGCCACTACCCTTGCCCTTCTTTGTACTACATGCAGTGCACCAATCCACCCCTTTTTTAAGGGGCCTAAGAACGAAATGGTGGTGGTAGTGGGTGCACTCTTACGGGCTCCTTAAAAAATCGTACATGCAGGAAAAGAAAAGATTGGATTGGTAGGAGAAAAGAAAGGTATGTCTGCTGACCTACGGAGAGCTGTTTATAATGTCTCGTTGTTTAAATGTAGTGCATCAGGAAAGAAAGAAAGGGAAAAGCTTGTGTACTGAATACCTGGGAAAAGCTTGGCCAATAAGAAGGTGATGATTGATTGAGATTCCACGTCAATACCACCAAATAAATCAGTCACTGCTGGCTGCAGAGACCTAGTAAAGTAGGAGATAGCTCAGATGTCAGTACATCATAGGAATGCACAAGCACTAGGACAGGTTTGGCGGCACCTGCGCAGGAGAAGTAGCCGTGTTGCCTTAACAGTTGGACTGAGAATATATCCATTTCTCAGTTTCTTGCAAGCAAAAAGCCACCTTAATGGATGCTTCGGTTTCAGCTGATTCAAATGCAATGGCATGATTGCCTGAAAACAGAGAAACATCCTTGGTTCTTTCCGTTTCTGTTGAACATTTCAGAACTTATAAGAGCATAAAGAGAGAAAAAAAGGAAGGAAAGAAAACATATTGCTATGCAGTGGAATGAAGGTAGCTTCCCATGCTCTCACTTACCAGGTCTCAAATTGATGCCTCCCATTATATTTTGAGTCCTCGAGAGCTGTCTTGTCAGATGATCATGGTGAAATAAGCCCTTGGAGAGCAAAAGGGCAGGTTCTTGATTCTAACATTTTTCTTGGTTCATAAAATCAGATGATCATGGCATTGTTCATTAAGAAAGTATACGAAAAAATAATAACAACAGGGAATATTTAAGTCTCACAGTGAAGAGAGTCCAACCAGCAGAATGAAAGAATCAAGGGGTGTTGCTGAAACAAGATTATTCCTGACCTGACAGAACAATCCATTCCTCTTAGAATCCGCAAAACCTTATGCCCTGCTTTCTTTAGGAACAAAACTCCAGTCTTCGTAGGTTCCACAAAAAAGTTCGTTTCTTTTGTTATGATCCAACCAAATGCACCAGTAGGTAGGTAATCTGTGATAATCCCAAGCCCATCAAGAAGCCCTTGTTGATCTATTTTTCCATCCAGTCCGATCAAAGACCTTCGCTGTTACTGGGATGATTTGAATAAGTAGGACCATGATTTCATCCTGTTCAAATCCTCAGCGACAATGCAGCCAAGAAACAAATGACGAGCATTTTCCATCATTCCAATATCGTCACGGAAACGACAATTATTAAAACTATTCCAGTTCAGGTTCTGATCGGTTGGGAGATTTGTCCAGGATGAGTTGCCAAGCAAAAAAATGTTGATCTTTCAGGCCTATGGACTTTCCAAACCCATAGTGGTGAGCAGATTATACAAAGAAATGACAAATAAGAAACTGCCTTTACCTAACTAAGCCATTCACATCCTTTGAAAATCTTCCTCCAGAAAATTCAGTAACCTCGAGTGTTATTTCCACTTCTCAGTAAAAGTTCTCGAAGCCCAGTTCCACCAGTTGAGTATCCTCAAGATCTTACAGCTTGTCTGCAGTTGAAGTTCCAATATCATTGGCTAAGCTAAAATAGAACAGAAATAACCCCCACAATAATACCTTTGTTGCCACAATGATATTTCTAACATCTATATAATTGGTTGCATGCACATTGGATTCATTACTAAGAAAAATATAGTGGCATCAACAGAAGATGAAAATTGTAACCATGGTTCATAATTTGAAAATCACCAAAAGGGGAAAATTTGGCATTAAACATCGTGGCATCAAATATGCTATCATACTTTCAAGGTAAAAAAAAAAGTCAGAGTGGGATATTTTATTTAAAATATCAGAATGCATAAGATGCACATGTCCAAGTGCAAGGTATGCATGCACTGGCGATCTAAACTACGATGTGTTTTTGACAAGCTGGGTTGCAGAACCATCCTACACTAGTAGAGTCAATATATATTTATAAGTCAAATCAATGCAGCTTAACTTTAGAATACCTGCTTAACACAATGATCTATGTGCTCATGAACATATAATCTATTAGTATCAGCGTTCTTTTGGTCTTTGCGTGCCTCCTGCATAAGTTTACTAGAGCATGCTAGTACACATTACATGAAAAATTAACAATAACAATCAAAGCAACTTAAAATGGTCAAGATGAGGATTCTTTTTTCCTTTTTGCAAAGTACACAATGTAACAGCAGATTTTATAGAACAAACCAATCGTGTTCTTATCCTGATTAGCATCATCACAGATTTTCATTAACCAAAAGCTTAATTTTACTGGACTTTAATTCCAAGAACCCTGTGCTAGTTTTCATGCAAAGCTTATTGTGGAAAACAATAAACGGGTATCGGTCAGCCGTCGCAGTCACCGAGCATTTGCCATTTCTCTGACCTACAGCAGAACAATTCTCAATCTATGTGAGATTGTGTGGTACACTGCACTTCTACCTCATCATTCTCTTCTCCTTACCAATGGGAGATCAAGGAGGAGTAGTCTATTGATTTTCATGAGTAGAAAGAGCAATCAGGGCCCTATATTTACACACCAGTATATTCCTCCATCATGAGGCCTGATTGGATTAGAAACACAAATTCCATCCATCTAACTTGGTGCATAGTTTCCTTGTCTTATCCAACCAAGACTTGACCATTTCACTCGAGATTTCAATAAAACCAGATAAATCCTATCGGTGATGTTTTAGGCCTAAAATTCCAAAAAAAAGAGAGAACTTCCAAGTACGGCCACCACGCTCTAACCTTCTTCTAAGAGATTCATCGTGATTAAACAAGACAGGATTAAAGAAGAATGCGTAATGTCAACTCGTGGTCGGCCGCAATCACATGATGTGATCATAATCATCTTCGACGACTGTCAAGGCAACAATTAGTAGCCTAAATGGAAAATACTCTCATGTATGGTACACAGGACGACTACTACTTGTCCATGAAAGCTACAGGACACGAGGTCGATCAAGGATTTCTTGAAGTCCGTCAGAAAGTTCGAGACTGCAAGTTAAATCTTTCACCCCCCCACCACCCCCCAAGGCAATTTGACAAACACATTACAGTCAACCAACGAAAACATGGACTTTCTCTATTCAACTTACGATCGCATCGCAATTCCCACCCAAACAATTTGACGAACACTCGACTGCATCAACCGACGACATCACGTACTTCGACGATCAAGACCTTAATTGCATTGCCACCAGACGCGTCTATCTGGAATCGGAATGTCGTACCTGATACGGCCCTGCCAATGTAAGCAACTGGAATCGCCAACAGCCCGTGACAAAGAGCTGGATTTGAGGGCCTGCAGAGTCAACATGTAGACGACATGGCCATCATTCCTTCACCATTCGACGAGGCTTCCATGATGCTACTACTTTTATGGCGAAACTTTACCTGGAAACAGCGCGTGCCTCGCTCGCCCTCCTCCCCAATGCATTTGCTCGGAGGCTTCGCTCCTGGGTGGAGACGGCACCCACTCCTTCCAGAGCCTTCTCGATTGATGCTCACCGCGTCACCAAAGACCCCATCGATCGCCTCCTTTCCCCTAAGAGAAACCCCTTCCTGGCCGTCTGATGCGTGATGAACGAGTGACGGTTCACGACAGCTGGTTACAACGTAAAAAATAATATTTGTTCTCTTCAAAATAAATAATAAACAAATATGATATAATAAAAAATGAATTCAATAATTTCATCCACCAGCTAAGAAATATCAACCGCCACCTGTCATGCCCAGTTGTCCCAATAAATTAAAATCGTAACATTATGCTCGACTATTCCGCTTTGCCCCGCACCTGTAATGATTGCGCCCACGTTGGTTCCTCCAGTGAAGTTTCTGCCCTCTGATCACCATCTGACGGCTAGTGCTTCGAGAGCCGCCGAACTTTATTATTCCCGAACGCGGCGAACTCGTTGATGGAATCGATCACCGTCCCTTCTTCATCGGACGGTTATCAACCCAATAACAATAGATGTAGCAGATGGAAGGAATCGAAGGATCTGAACCGTACCTAATTAGATCCGACGGCTGGCGTCGTGTTCTCGGGGTTTGTTAGGCCCACCTCCCGCACTTTGCTCTCTCCCTCTCTCCCTCTATATAACCCTTCGCGACCCCCCTTCGCCTCTTCACACTGCAAACCCTAGCTAAGTCCTAGAAGGAATTTGCTGCCCGATCTCGACTCGGATCTGCGGGATCTCCGGCGGTGAACATGGCCGCCGCATCCCTTCGCTTCGCTGTGCTCGCTGCCGCGTTGGCGCTGCTGGCCGTGACCTCCTTGGCGCAGGGCCCCAGCCCCGCCCCCGTAAAGCCTCCGTCCCGGGCACCGACTCCTCCCCCCGCCGTCGCCCCCGCCACACCTCCGGCCGTGCCTCCCGTCTCTCCGCCGCCGTCCGTGACGCCCACAGCCTCGCCCCCGCCTTCCCTTCCTGCTTCCGCCCCCCCATCGGAGGTTCCCGCCGCGTCCCCTCCAGCGCCGCCAGCGGCCACACCATCCCCCTCCTCCCCGACCTCTCCGATCTCCACGCCCCCTTCCTCGTCCCCCACCACGACACCATCGGGCAATGTCGCCGCCTCCACGACCGTCGGCTGGATCGCTGTGGTGTGCGCCGTGGTCGCCACCTTCGCGCTCTAGGTGGTGTCGTCTCCGCTGGGCTCGCTGTCAGCCGTCGATTGTTGATCGGACGATCTCTTGTTTTTCCCGCATGATGTTGTACTATTATTATAATGATTGCTATGGTTTGTAATTTTTTGCTTTGTTATTTGACTCTGGTGGTAGACATGTGACCGGGCTGTACGATTGCTTTGTAGTGGATTCTTCTCTTTGTTTTACCGTTAATAGCCCGTGCTCTGGGCATCGGAAGGGTAATATGGGAAGCACGAAAGTAACGGAGGGACGCGTGTCGTTGTCTAGATGGGGAATCTGACTGGGACACGTGGTGGTGTCAGCGGGGGGAGTGAGTGAAGTCCAGCTGTCGCGGTCGGATGACGATGTCAGGTCTGGCATCATGTAGTGGTGGTGGCAGCAGGATCGGCTACACGGCGAGTTGCAAGGAGCGGGTGGGGTCTGCGCGTAGGATGAGGCGAAAGAGGTGGGAGCGAGGCGGGCGTCGGTGGTGGCGGCGGGCGGCAGACTTCACTATTTCCCGTGGTCTGAACCTGGAGATAATGGCTGTTCATGACCCTATCGAATCCGGCACGTTAGGGATTGAGGTACCTCATACCATTATAAATGGCGAGTGTTTGATGTTTTGGGGTCGGCCAGTGTTGATTGCTGTGTGGGCAATTCAATTCGGGAATCAACTTGTTCAGCATCCCTTTTAAATCAAATCGGTTTATGCAATTATAACCATGTCATGTGTCCTAACCCTTTTAAATTCAATCGGTTTATCACGTGTCCTTGTGATCCTTTAGTTCTTTTAAATCAAATCATGTCCTTGCGTAAATGTAGTTTGAGTTGAAAAATGCATGTCTCGTCTCGAATAAAAAGAGTTTAGGACAACTTATCAAAAAAATTAATAATAAAGTTTTATCATATGATGTTCACGTATTTAATTTTACTTCGAATTTTTTTAGAGCTTCGATCAAAATATCTTAAAAATCATAAAAAGATAGTTATAATCTTTGATTAGGTTTGAATTGATTTTTTTAATTGAATCAAAAATTTTTGAGATTAATTGGATCATATTGATTTAATTAAATCTTAACTATTTAATTTGATTTAATTGAATCTTAGATTACATTTTGATTTTTTAATGACTTTCGACTTCTTCCCCTTCACTTCGTCTCATCCTCTAACTATACATCCATCATCTCTCCTCCCACTTCATTATCTTATCTCCGTCTTCATGGGTTTTCTCCTCCTCCCACTTTATCGCCTCTTATCCTTTCATATTGGCTTTCCTCAATTTATCATCTTTTATCTTTCTCTATTGACTTTCCTCTTTCCACTCTCTGATTTGGCTTTCTCCGACTCTCTCTCTCTCTCACACACACTTTGATCCTTATTTTTTTATCTTTTTACTTCTCTATTGCTCCCTCCCTCACTCAAGTTACACTCAATCGTATATATAACACAAAGATATATTATTTTAAAAATTAATTATCCTAAATTTATATAAAAATAAAATTTAAAGAGTTTATCATCTCGCTTTAGTAGTTCCAAAGAGTTTATATATGTTTGATGAAAATTTAAAGAGTTACACTCGATCTATATTTAATAAAAAATAATTTATTTTAAAAGTTAATAATCTTAAATCCATAGAAAATTAAAAAATAACTAAACATACTATTATATCACATTAGTAATTTTTAAAAAAAGTTTGGATAGATTTGGTGAAAATTCAATGAGTTACATTTAATCATTGATTCAACAAAAACAAAAAAAATCATATTTAAAAATTTATTCAGGAAAGAATTATTAAAAAAGAAAAAAATATTAAAAATATGTGTTAGTAATTTTAGAGAAGTTTAAATTGGATTGATAAAAATGCCTTGGTTACACTCGTACTATATTCGTTTATAAATTTGATATCCGAACCAACCTAACTTGAATCATAACATTTAAACTAGATTGAATGACTCGTTGATCTATGATTTAAAATAACCTAATCAAAGGTATTATTGAAATAAAAAAAATGCATCCATAAATAAAAGCCCATTATAGAGACAACATAATGCTAGAGATTTTTTTCTCATAAATTATCCAAAAAAATTATGCCTGAAATTGTTTTGATAAAATTTCTTCATTAGTCAAGTTGGTACACATCAACGAACCATCAAAAAATTATGACAAAATCTCTTTATGGCTAAAATCAATTTTATAATAATCTTCTATGGCTAAAATTCAATAACATATCTTGGATGAGATAATAAAAAATTTGTGATAATGATTGCCATTTTATATGTTCATTTATAGGTTTATATATATATATACATACATATACATATACATATATATATATATATACAGATATATATACATGTATATATATATGTATATATATAGCCGAGATTTGTTGGAAAATTAGTTATACCGAGTACTAACTTAACGACAAACCAAAAGTGAGTGGTTGAATGGGGTCGCCATCGCTACCGGTGCACATAAATCCGGTCTCCCTCTCACCTGCAACACCCCACCCCATTTAATTCGTGATTACTGCTTCCCCGTCCGCTTCTCAACAAACCACCGTGGGCGAACCGAAGTCGAAGGCGATTCCCACCCCCACACTCCACATCCAAAACAACACCTCCCCCCACCCCCAAAACAAACAACACAACCCTACCCGGCTTACCATTCGCAACCATGCGGGTTCCACATGTGGCTCCCTGCGGGGTCCACGTGACTACCGAACCACTTCCCCGTCTTCTCGTCGACGTCACTCTCTTCTTCTTCTTCTTTTCTCTCTCTCTCAAATTCTCACCCTTCTCTCTCTCTCTCTCTCTCTCTCTCTCTCTCTCTCAAAAGCGGAGGGTCAATTGAACTACGACTCCCGGCTTCCTATATCTTCGCCGTCGTCGTCGTCGTCGTCGTCGTCGTCGTCGCGTCTTCTAGCTGCGCCTGTGTTGGATGTGGATGGCCAGGGCGATGGCGTTGCGCCGAAATCGCCTCCTCTTACCGGCAACCAACGCGTCCTCCTCCTCGTGTGGAAATCTGGAATTTTGCCTCCCTCCTTTCCCGCCGTCGCCCCCACCCCCTGCTCCCATTCAGGAACCCTCCACCACCGTCCGCTTCCGTCACTCCACCCTGCTCCCCTCCCTCCCTATCGCTGCCGCCTCCCTCCTCGCCGCCGCCGCTTTCCTACTCCTCGTAACCTTCTTCTTCCTTCGCCGTTGCCGCTGCCGCAGGGCGGCCGCTGACGAGGAACAGTTCGGTGCCTTCGAGGACGGCAGCGGCAGCGTCGAGATCGACCACCATGTATGGTACATCAGGACCACCGGCCTCGATGAGTCCACCATCCGAGCCGTCACCGCGTGGGCGTACAAGGCCGACGACGGCGTCCTCGGGGAATCCCCTGCTGACTGTGCTGTCTGCCTCTCCGAGCTCCGCGACGGCGAGCTCGTTCGTCTCCTCCCCAAGTGCGGCCATGCCTTCCACCTTACCTGTGTCGATACTTGGCTCCGATCCCACGTCAATTGCCCCCTCTGCCGTGCGCCTGTCGTCTTCCCAACCTCCGTCTCCATCGATTCCGATTCTGGAACGAGTACTCTTCCGTCTTTCTCCTCCGCTTTGTCCTCCCCTGATTCCGCCCTAGATTCAGTCCCCTCTGCTCTAGAGGATAGCCATCAAACCGATGGCCAGCAATTGGACACTGGTCAAGGCGCCTTGGAAGTGGAATCAGAGGGAGACTCGTTGGAGTTTGGAGCTGGAAGCCGGATCATGATCGATCAAATCCCAACTTCTGAGTTGCAAGTGCCTGGTGATGTCAGGGAACAAGGGTTCCAACCTATTCGTCGATCGTTTTCTATGGATTCATTCACTCATCCTCGTCCCTTGCATAAGCCAGACTTGGAAGAAGGTCTTAGTGATCACACAAAGGAACCCACCCTGAGAGAGGTGTTGGATGTCAGAACCAGGAGAAAGGAGGGTAATACTTCTGGTGGCACTGCTTCCTTACAGAAAGAAATTGAAATGTCTTCATCGAGCGCTAGTGGGAAATTCTTCTTGGCGAGACACGTGCGAGCTCGTAGCTCAGTTCTCCCACTATAATAGTCCTTATGACCGAAGTATGTTATTAAGCTCATAACATGGGGAATTTTTGTACATATCAGTGGTTCTCTGCTAGTTTAGAGCTTCACTGTACTAGTATCTGTGTGTCGAGCGGAAATATAGAATGCCAAACTTGCCACATATGCTGCATCGGTCATGGCTAAGGCTGGAAGAGTGTTTTGGGTTTACTTCGCAGCACAACAAATGGATGATAAGGTTTGGTAAGTCGAGCTTCTGCTTGGATGCTAAGTGTCCATAATTGTGAATATATGTCTAGAATGTAAAGGACTTTACACTGATTCTGATGCCAATTGATCAAGTGAGTTTGCTTTATCTACTTCATTGTGGCTATTGGTAGTTCATGCATTTGTGGGAGAAGCAGGATGTTCTAATGATGAAACTCATGAATACACTTAAGGCTTTGATTCATTTTATTATGGTTCCATTGTTTCTGGTTTATCTTCTCTTTTGTCTGATGACTCGGATCACATAGTTTGGTAAATCAAAATGGAGCTGAGAATTGTCGTGTATCCTAAATAATGACATCCACTCCGGCAGTAGCAGATGTGGGTGCATGGTTGCTATGTTTACCATGTATCCATTAGCCTGAATTTGTTAAAAGTTTTCTGCTCATACTGCAGAGTTCAATTTTTGGCCAAATTATTATCAGTTTGGTCATTTATGCTCTTAGGGAGAATGAACTGCATGCCAAGTGTAGCTTCTCAATTGTTCTAACCTGTACTTATTTTATGAGCTGCATACTGTTCGACCTGAGTTTCATGTTGACATTAACTTAGCAGGAAATAGCTTAGGTTTAATAGACCAGTGATATGGAATGAAGCTAGCGATCATCCACCACTGTTGGTGCCATGTTCTCCATGAGTTGGTGGTTGTTGTCAAGGAATCGATTGTTCCAATAATTTGTAGGGAGTAGACTGGCCGGCAAAATAAAAATGTTTTAGACTACTAACATTCATATACAGAAGCCTGTTGTCGTTTCTTTTTCCTTTCTTCTCAATGCCTTGAAACGATATGACATGATGCTTCTGGAAAAGTATCAATTTTCACTAAGGTTTCCTGAACATACTAATAGAAAATGGTTGGAACAATAACGAAAGGATGGCTTATTATTACTGAGCAGACTTGTGTATAGATGGTAGTGATAGTGTAAAACAGGAGAATCTAAGCTGTTTATTTAGGGTGGGCTTACAATTAGGCCTTTGCAAACATACTGATACTGAGAACAGATTTTATAGAGAAATTAGCGAAGAAGTCAGTTATCTTAATGGTAAGTTAGAACTGTTAATCTAAAGTTTTTTACTCTGGCATGGAATATGAAAACTAGTGAAAATTACGGGTAAGTTTTAGAACATTCTTGTTGCTAGCATTAAGCCTTTTATTCTGACGTCAGTTGTTAATGCATTGTCACATAAGGAGGTCAAGTGTATATGAAATAACTATGAGAGATTGATAAGACCCCTTAGGGTTTTATCGTGGAAGAAGCGGAGGAGAAGTGAAAGAAGTGGAAGAAAAGGAGATGATCGTTTTGAGGGGATCAGCCTCTTTTGATTGCTTCGAGAGGATCTGCCTCCAAAGATTTGCCAAACGTCTAAGATAACTTTTTCATTGCTTGATGAAAATAAACAAATATATCCTTATTTATATAGTTCCACGTAGAGTCCACCGGGACTTGGATTCTTAATAATAAATAAATATTAAATAAATCACTATCTGACTCCCTAATGAACTAAACAACTCTATAAACATTATTTAAAGCTTAGAAAATAAAAGGATCCTAACAATTTCGCCTCCTTCAAATCAGCCTTGTCTTCAAGGCTAAGCGGCATCAAATTCGAGGAGCTTCTCTTTCAACACTTTAGTCACAGGGTATTTGCGGCGCATCACAACTCGTTGATCCAGTAGGTACGGTCTTCACTTTTTGATCGTGTGAGCAACAGGTCGGCCTTTTAGTGTAGTAGTCGTTACAGTCTTCTGAAGAACCCTCTCCATCCGATGGCTAGTAGCAGCTGTGGTCTTCTTTATCTTCCCTTTAGGATCACCTGCTTTCCATTAATAAAAAACTTCATGATTAGTTTAGAAAAATTTCAAGAAACATCACCCACGATTGACAGTCATTCAATTCCAAATATCACTTCGAAGTCTTCTAAGGGTAGCAAAAAGAAATCCAGTAGTAGTTTTTGGCCCTGTATAATCAGCTTTATCTTTGAACATTTGTTGTCACAAGTTAAAGTTCGTCCATCAACGACCTTTACTTTGAATTTGTCACAGTCTTCAATATGGTAGGCCAATCGGTCAGCAACCTTACTGTCCATGAAATTGTTAGTGCTACCGGTATCAATCAGAACTGTAACGGGTTGATGTTCCAAAATTCTTTTAATTTTCATAGTTTGCGGGTTAGAATAGTTAGCTAATGCATGCACTATATGTGTAACAGGTCCAACATCTTTATCAGAATCCATACCTTCATGATCGGAGTCAACGTTGTCAACTTCCGGTTCCTCCCTAATTGGTTCAATCACCAGAAATTGTCCTTGTTTACATCGATACTCCTTACTCCACTTTTCATCACAATGCCAGTACAAACCCTTTGCTGATCTTTCCTTAAGCTCTTCTCGAGTTAGTCTTCGAGTATTAAGGTTTCGATTGAGAATAGATGGGGGGTTGGTGGCTCGTTGATCATTTGTTTGTGGTCACTTCTGTCTCGATGATTTTCCCGATTGATTTTTTTCTCATGTAGACGTGCAAATGAAATTGCAGCTATCATAGTGCGGGGTTGTCGAGCCTTAACTTCACATCTGATATCTAGATTAAACCCTTCGATAAAGGTACCCACTAGCTATCGTTTAGACCAATCTCTGGCTTGATTTGATAATCGTTCGAATCTGCTATGATATTCTAAAACTGTAGAAGTTTGACGAATTTTAGTAAGCTGTCCATCAATATTCTCGTACTCGGATGGTCCAAAGCGAACAAGAAGTCCTCTCTTAAATTGCTCCCACGAGGGAACCTCGTGGCAAGTCTCGTACCAATCATACCACTGGATTGCATCGTCATCTAGTTGAATTGAGGCTATTTCCACCTTGGACTCTTCTGGAGTTCTGTGAAAACGAAAATTTTTTTCTACTATCGAAATCCAACTGGTTGGATCTCCATCTTCCAATCTTGGAAATTTCACCTTAATGCGTGGGTAACCTGAGTCATATTCTAGGGGTCCTTTTCTTGTATCTCCAGATCTATTCAACATAGAGTTTGAACTTCCATCTTGTTGAAACTTACTAAAGTATTCCAGCAGGCTTCTTTTGAATTCATTAAGGGTCTCCTAGAGCCGGTTCTCAATTCTGGTTTCCAAGACTTCAATTTGGGCCTTAACTGAGTTATCGGTAGCCATTGCGTAAGACTGTAAATTTGTAATTCCCAGCTCTTGTTTCTGATTTCTAGTCAAGGGAATCAGCACTGTCGGTGTGAAACAGTCGAGGAAGCGAATGCCGAGGACAGCGTAAAAGCTTGTTGCGGTCGCTGCAAGGAGGAAAAGTTGTTGCCCTATTTCTGTCGCTGCGTGGGGTGAGAGCAACGGGGGATGGAAGGCGGTGGCGACGGTATAATCTGGTGGCAACCAGCGACTGCGACAAGATGCAGAGCAAGGGGGAGGCAGCGATGGGATGCGGCTGCGACGGTTGTTGCAGACAAGGCTGCGGTGGTTGCTGTCGATGTCGGCAGCGAAGAGGGAAGGAAACGACAACGGTTGTGGCGGTTGCGACTGCGACGGTTGCTGCGGACAGGGCTGCGGTGGTTGCTATCGATGCTGCCAGCAAAGAGGGGAGGAAATGGCGGCGACTGCGGCTACGACCGAAAGGAGCAGCGAAGGGGAAGAGCGCCGGGGGCTGGATGGCAACGACGTTGTGGGGAGTCGTCGTGAGGAGAGGGATCGGCAGCGTTCTATGGCAAAGGACACAGAGCAAGTGAAGGGGTGTTCTACGGCAAAGTATTCAAAGCAAGGGGGGTGGTTGGAAGGCAACGACGTCGTGAGCGGCTGGAAAGGGTGGGAAAGCAGCGTTCTGCGGATGTGGAAAGAACTTTGTTTTGCCGCAGAACTGGGGCGGTGGGGGTGCGTGGGTCGGGAAGTACCGGCGGCCCTTCTCGCGCTACAGCAGCCGGTGGGATGATCGCACGACCGGAGGCTGCGATGGTGACGGTCGCGGGTCGGAGAGCTCCGACGGCGGGGTTGCGTGGGGGGGGAGGGCAGCGGGCGGGGGAGAAGAGCAGTGGCAGCAGTGGATGTCGAGGTCGGGAAGCAGTGGCGGTTGCTGGCCGGGAGGGCAATGACGGTGATGGGGTGCGTGGCCGCCGGTTGAAGCAGTGGCTGGGGTGGTTGCGGCCGAGAAGCAATGGTGGCGGCGGTTGCTGGTCGAGAGGGCAGCGATGGCGATGGTCGCAGTCGAGAAGCAGTGGCGATGGCGGTTGCTGGTCGACAGGGCAGCGACGGAGATGGTCGCGGTCGAGAAGCGGTGGTAGCGGCGGTTGCTGGCCCGGAGGGCAGCAACGATGATGGGGTGCGTGTCCACCGATTGAAGCAGCGGTTGAGGGGGTGCGCGGTTGCGTTCGTCTGCCCTCTCTTTTCTTTCTTTCTTTTGCTTTTTTTTTGTGATGTTGGCTGTGGCAAGGTTGATGCGAAGTTGCAGCGAGAACGCCGAGGATCGCTGCTCTGATACCAAATGATAAGATCCCTTAGGGTGTGGAAGAAGGGGAGGAGAAGCGGAAGAAGTGGAAGAAAAGGGGATGATTGCTTCGAGGGGATCTGGCTCCCAGAGTTTGCCAAACGGCTAAGATAACTTTTTCATTGTTTGATGAAAATAAACAAATACATCTCTATTTATAGAGTTCCACCTAGAGTCTACCAGGACTTGGACTCTTAATAATAAATAAATATTAAATAAATCACTATCTGACTCCCTACTGAACTAAACAACTCCATAAACATTATTCAAAGCTTAGAAAATAAAAGGATCCTAATAGAGACATCCAAAATAAGGCATGACCATTATCAATTTCTTCTTTGAGGCTAATCTTTTGGCTCTCTACATGCAACGAAGTGTCTTATTAGTGAGGCCTTGTGATTAATAAGCCAATGATAGCATTCTCTACCAGCAATTGTTTCTACTTCGGTATGGAACTATTATTGAATGGTCAATATTCTCAAGTACTTTGGTTTTCAAAAAAAAAATTGCTGATTTGGTCTGGTCCAAGTACTTCTATAACTCCCTCATTCACTCCTTTGCTTACCCTTGTAGGTATGTTCTTTTTTGTTTTTGTCTTGATAAGTGCAAAGCTGTTCTTTCTCCCGAACTGAAGCATGTGGAAGTTGAACAGTTCAACTTTTAATTTTGAGCTAAATTAGAATCTTCATGTTGGTTCCAGAAAAGGTGTACCTAACACTGCCACATACTGCATTACAGTGTATTTACTTAAATGATATTAATGTTAAATTTTAAATCTTATCATTTTTTTCTCATCTAATTCTTCCTTCTTAGTGAAGGATGTTCATCAGGAGCACTGAAAACATATGGATCACAATTAACTTGATGACTCTGGTGGTTCTGTCACATAGTTCCTGTGGCTTAGAAACACATTATCTATTAAAGAATCATGAGAGATAAGATTTATATATGAATGATCCTCGGGATGAAATGATAGATTAATGTAGACTGTAGAATATCCCGTATACAAAATAATGTAGTGTATACGTATGCTGTTGAAATGTATGCCAGGTCAAGTTTAGAAGGCAGATGTTGCTTGTCTATTAGGTGTAGTAGTATTTTGATTGACGAAGTTGCTGATTATTTTCATGTACATAGTCATCTGCATTCCTTTCATTAACTGCACTCACTATTAGCTGACCTTTTATTTTAAATTTTTTATATGTTTGGAATCTGTGTAGGATACACTTTGATTGTCATAATGCATAATGTTTCCTTAAGAGTAAAGCTACGTTTATCTGTTACATTGACCCCGGAGAAAAGTCTTTTCTAGTGATCACGATTTACTAGTTTTACCTTTGCATATTTGGTTGTGTTAATGCAATGGAATATGGTTTAACACTGATGTTGATTTCTGGTTGTTGATGGCAAAATTAGTACTTGTTGAAGTTACTTTTATAATTGACTAAATACTCTGACAGTGTATATATCTTTGAAGTACCAGCAAATAATTTAGTTATTTTTCATTTGTGATTCTATTTTAGTTTTTAATATTAATATTCACATCACTGTTCATGTTGATGATGTGCCAACATAACGTGTTGACTGACAGGTTCCATAGCAAGTTAAATTAATATATGTACACTCTCAGGAGTCAGTTCTTTACAATGCCGTCAAGATACAATAAAATTGGCACAAACCAAAACTTAAATCTATAGTTTCCATCCTTGAGATATGTTCAAGAAACAACTTGTGTCACAGGAGTAGCTATAATATGTGAAAATTTGAGGAGTTCTTGTCAAATTATAAAAGTTATTATAAGTTGACCCTTTACCAGAATTTCCATAAATTAACTATGTTGCTATGGACTTCAATAAAATATGTTGCTATTTGGTGCAAGCAACAATATTCATAGATCAAGTATAAGGTACCATATTGTGAAGTACATAATGAAAGATATTGGAATAAGGATCTCATTATTCTTGCAATGAGAAACAGAGCCATTTGCACAAAGGCTTCATGGTTAGTGAGCCATTTGATGCAGATATATTGGATCATCTCCATTTAGGTCACATTCATATGACATCTAAGCATCATTGCCTTGCGTTCTGCAATCAAAATGCAACCTGCATGAAAAATAAGGTAGTGTATAGTTCATGAAATATGTGTTTGGTCCCTCAGTTGTATAAGTATTATTTTTGGCAAGCTTGACCCTTTGTCGTAATAGTTGAATCTAGAAAATCTATTCAAGTTGAGATTCAAGGTAATTTGATCTCCTAATGATTTTCTAAACTCAAAGCAAGCAGAGGAACGTATCCTCTCTTGCCTTTGGAGGATACTAAAATTGTTGCATTAAGCTATGAAGAACTCAGTTTGGACTTTGGAGAAATATGTTTATATTACCACTTCTTTATCAAGTTCTCATTCATGATCATGAAGAAATTCTTATCTTTTTTTTTTTTTCCACTTCTGGATTATGGAGATCAACCCTATAATACCTTTACGGTGCAGTATAATTGATTATGTGGCTTGTAACTGTTTGCTTCTGATGCTGATTATGGAAGTAGGCTAACTTTTCCAAGTAGGTTACGACGGGTGTTCGCTCCTTGAATACTGCATCAGATAGAACAACCAGTGCCTTTTTCTCTTTATACGACAATGTAAACTTAGAATTTACCTGGTCTTCAAGATGGCGTTACATTGGTGAGTTTTGTTGAAGATGCTTTGCTGATCAAACCAAATCAAAATTTAAAACCATATTCGTCTAATCGGAAGGTACCAGAAAACATGTTGTATATTTACATCCAGTTATGTCCTTTTGGAACGTTTGACTTGGCCATTTCGTATCTGGTTCAGATTCTTCAAGCTTTTATAAAGTTTCTCCAAAATAATTTTATGTCCTGTCCAGTCTTAGATGATGCTGTATTGTTTATTGATCATCTTTCTGCATCAGCTTCATTCAGTACCCTTGGATAACAAGCCTGTAGTGTTTTGAGGCTTCTTAATCTTGTAAGATTCCCAAGAATTCCTTGTCTTATTGTTCATCCAGGTATGTTTGTTCCTCACAATAAAAACACTTGCATATTCTTAGGAGCCTTATGCACATAAATTTATTTCCAACCATAAAGATATTTTATTAGGTCAGTGAGATGTTTTGAGGCTTCTTAATCTTGTATGATTCCCAGGAATTCCTTGTCTTATTGTTTGTCCAGGTATGTTTGTTCCTCACAATAAAAGAACTTGCATATTCTTAGGAGCCTTATGTACATAAATTTATATCCAACCGTAAAGATATTTTATTAGGTCAGTGAGATAAAATTGTTGAAAGAGGCCTTTGTGTGGGAGAAGAAAATGCAGTTCTAACTACAATTCTCAGGAGGACCTAAATTCTTTTGCCGGTACAGCTCGAAAGCATGATTTAAGTATCAATTCTTTTAATGACAGGTCCTAATAATGCTCTTCAACTACCAATTGAGCAGGCCCATTACCATATTTGATTATATCCTATATCTCAATCAGTCTTGACTTTCTCCTCCTAAAACTTTGTTGGTTTCCTCCACTGAATCCTGTTGCCATTCAAGTTGTTTTGGTTTGATCTAGACTAGGGGAATGCATGGATCAATTAACACTGTTCAGCCAGCTCTTTGTTTTCTACCGCCCAAGGGGGGCCATCAGGTCAGGCCGGTGGGTGACTGTCTGCAGCCTTTTCAGGACGCCTATTGCACCTCTCCATCTTCAGCGAGTTGGATGTCTAGATTCACTCTCTCTTTATTAAGTTATTTCACATTCGATGGTGAAATCAAACTTGTAGCTCATTTTTTTTAACCATGCGTATATAAAGGCTGTTGATGCTGTTCTATGCATGTAGACTTCAGATCATTTCACTTATGACTGATGTGATTGGTTTTGAAACCTTGACTACATAATACTCATTCACAGAGTGGCTTTATCTTTTCTTTATGCCAACTCAAAGAGCATGTGGCTGTTCTGAATTTTATATGGGTTCTTCGCTTTAGTGACATACCAGTGAAAATACTAGTTGCATTTTGAAGCTGGTATATTAAAGTAGCTTGAAATTTCAGCTAAGGCTCATCTTGTTACATGATGCAGTCCTTGTGTTTTTCTGGTAACATCTTAAAAAGATAATCTGCCTGCTGTTCTTGTGAGTGGCTCATGTTGTCAGCTTCTTGAAAAGTTACATTGTTGAAGCTTGTGAGTTCCCACTTAGTAGATCACCAACCAAGAGATAACTCAGTTTTGCTTTTTTCAATCTCCAGCTTCGCTTAGTGTAACTTTGTATTGAATATATATTGGTTGTTCAGATGTATCAAAAAGTAGCTATGTATTGATTGTTCTGTGCACAATCTCCTCTCTTGACCAAGATGATCCTGAGGTACTTGTTCTTGTATTTTTCTGGTAATTATATACCATTCTGAAAATATAGTTACACTCTGGTTATTTAGATGACTTTACACCGGTATTCTCATACATTCTAGTCTTCTTGGTTTAGAATCCATGCACTTATTTAGGAAAATTTATTGCTAGTCACTTGTTTTCATGTAGCTAGTTAAAATTTGAAGTTCTACTAATCAGTTTTAGAATCTCAAAAAGGGTTCATGAGATTGGGTTGTCAAAGTTTCAACTTAGCTGCAACAACATCTTGGCAGAAAGATCTACAGTGACAGGCATTTGAATCACTGGATTTGCACGCCATCATGCACGCTAGGAAGCAGAGGGAGATGCAATTTTTATCAGTTGAGCATGACAGTTATATTCCCTACACATTGCAACTAGATTTGGGACAGTACTATTAGGTTCTTGCTGACACATTGGAGAGGCACCAAACTTTTCCATGTTCGATCAGCTGACAAGCAACTGTTCTTGCTTGTGGCTTGGACAGCGATTAGGATTGCCTCGGCCTCCGTTGGATCTCCAGTATTATGAAGTGTGCCAGGGAACAGAATCAGACAACATGCACATCAGCAACATGTGAACAATTGTGAGGCCATTTGCCAACATGGTCAGCTCACACATCCATCGGAAGCCAAATCAGTCATGAAATGACTCCTTGTTCCTCCTTTTCATCCTCTCTCTCTCTCTCTCTCTCTCTCTCTCTCTCTCTCTCCATCAGTAAATACTTGGGCAAATATTATGTTGCAGTTCTCTTTTATAGCTTTAAACACTTACATGATGTGAAATGTCTTGTAGGTTTCTTCACCTTTGAATCATTGCTTCAGCCCCTTTGCGATTGTCCTTACATCAAACAAAAGAAAGGAAAAAATCCACATGACTAGAGACTGCTGAAATTGGTACTATCATCTTTCTGAAGCTTGTCTAAAACTATGTATCTTCTTTTCTTCCCCTTCTGAATGCCACTGAAGCATGTAGCCGTCTTTGGTCATGTAATTTATGGCCATCCATCATCTCCACATGCTTCCAGCACATGGAGAGACTTTCAAGCTCTCGAAAAATTCCTCCAGTGTTGTGTTAGAATATAGTTGTCAAGATCATTCTAACATTCTGGTTGAGTTCCTAAGTTAAATTTGTTTCTTAGGATTTTATGTGAATCTATGTAGCTAGAAAAATTGACTAATAAGGTAGCTAATTGGATCTGATGTGCTTTTGCTGGCAGCTCAGAAATCAAAAGCAGATAGATTGAAGGAAAAACAATCCAAGGAAATTTCTAAAAGCTTATGTTCAGATGCAAAGATCCTCTGTTTCAGCGCCTTTGACCCAGTTCTCGTCGTGTTGGGTGTTCTCAGTGAGACTGTCGAAGATTTTTTTGGCCAAGCAGAGAGCATACTCAGGCTATCATCAATAGCAGATCTCATGGTGAACAGGAGTTCTTCTGCTGCACATCACAAGCCCAGATTATTTCATGCAATCAACACCCTTTTCCATGCTACAAGAAGAGAACAGAGATTCTACAGCTTTGCCTCCTCCTGAATCCTGCCTAACATTTGATGCACTGTTGCTGCAATCTCGTCCACCGACGTGTGGTGGCAGTCATCTTCCACCTGCGAGTCAAAGCCGGGCGTCGCAGAGGTGAGCGCAAACTCCATCAGGCTGGCAAATGGTGCGGCGAGGAGGAAGGAGGTGGAGTCCGGCGTACCTTGAGACTGAAGGAGTACATGGCCATCTGGTCGACGGAAGTGACGTTGAGGTGCAGCGGCAGGAGCCGCGAGCTCTGCAGCCCGGCCACCAGCTTGAGCAGCTGCTTCGGCCGCCGCCTCGTGAGCACCTTGAGGTTTGCGTGGCTGTCCACCATCGTCACCTCGATGTTTGCGGCGGCTGCTTCGTCGTCTTCGATCTCCTCGGTGTTTCGGAAGATACTATCATGGCCAATTATGCCACTACCGTTTCCGGCGGTGGTGCCGCCGCTGGGTGAGTAAGAGGAGTACTGGGGGAAGCTGAAGAAGTCGGCGAAGGCGGAGGCAACGCCGGCTGCATCCGCTTGTTGCTCGACCCGTTTCTGGACTTCCAGCGATTGAAGGAGCTGCTCAAGTTCTTTGACATAGTTGATCGCGCCGGCGACGATCGATGCTTGATCACCCTATCATTCAACAACCAGTGAATGGTCTTGATGAGATTGGATGCATTAGTGCTGGTGCGAAAGATGTGAATGGATTACCCTTTGGACATAGGAAGCCGGCATCAGAGAACGGAGCACAGCGAGGTATTCATTCATTTGCCGCCGGCGGTTGCGCTCCACGGCAATGTGGGTCATCCTCTGGCTCTCCACCTCCTCTTTGTTCTTGATGCTCTTCGTACGCCGCCTCTTCCTCCGGCCCCCCGCCCCGGCGGGCGCACCGGCTGCCGTCGGCGTCGATAAATTCACATTCCAATCCTGGAGATTCCGTGCCGAGGAGCAGCTGGGTTCCCAGGTCCCACCTCCACCTCCAGCCATCTCACATTCTAACACCATACTTTTCTCCTCCCATGCTCCTCCACTTCCGGTGGTGGCGCACCACTCCTTGAAAGCATAGCTGAAGAGGTCTTGAGGGAAAACCACAGCTTCTAGTGCCATCTCTCTCACAGACTCGGTTGCACACAGGCACTGCACATCTGTGTCTCCGTGGGAGGAGGAGGTGGGGGAAAGGGTGGGGTTTTAAAGGCCCAAGGGTAAGCAAGAAGAAAACATATATAATTCTCAACTTACCACGTGAGAAGCAGAAGAGGGAAAGTACATGTTTTATCTCATCTCTCATCCCCCCCTCCCTTTTTTTTTTTTTTTTTTTTTTTTTTTCTGGTTGATGGATGGATGGATGGATGGATAGGAGAAAGAAAACTCAAGGGCCACCGTGAGTCAGTGGTTTTGTTTCGTCTGCCGGTAGATCCAGAACAGGGAGGAAGGGTTAAAACGGTCCTACTGAGATCACAAATGAGAGGCTGAGATGGTGAGGGTGAAAGAATTGAACAGGGTCAGAGATTCTGCTGGTCTGCAGTGAGAGTGATGTGAGGTCAGTAGGATTTAGAGCTCATGTGAGCTTCTCTCTACCTCCTAGCTTCAGCTGGTACAACTCCTCTCTCACTTGTCCTTCCTCCTCAAGTGTTATCTCTCTCTCTCTCTCATGCATATTGTCTTGTTACATGTTTTACATATAATCTTCTAATCGATCGACATCTGCATTCTTCTGGTTCAGCTCACAACAATGTCGATGCTGGCATCTCTGATTTCCGAGAACAGGATTACTGGAGCTCCTGCAATCAGCGGCACAGCAGTGGTTTCACTGGAAACCAACCTGACATTGGACAAAACCCACCACGGTGCCAGCTAAAACCAGGATTAGTACAAGTACAACCTGTGCATGCCACTTAATTAAAGGGAGGGGGAGACGACGAGCGAAGGCCATGGATAATGCCCCCCCTGTTCACGCGATTCCATGGAAGATCGATGACACAGCATCAGCTCTGTCGTTGCTCTCCCTACAAAGCCTACCGGGGAAGAGGAGCAGAATTGAGGATGAGTTTTGTAATGGCCAGTAGGCGTCGTCGTCACCTGATGCCGTGCGCCTACTCGATTAGCAGCCCCGGACAGGATTGTAATCAACCCACTGTGGAGCAGCCGATGTCGACGACGCACACTGTCGGTGGTCCCGCCCCTGCCGATTATTCTCGCCGCGGTCGGATTAGCTGACCGCCAACGATTTATAATCCCCCGGACAAGTACAAGATGTCGCCATACAGAATCGCGGGCGGATCGTGTAGGATCTGCTGTCGGATCATGATCTGAGGGCCGCCGCCGCCGCCGCCGTCGTCGTCCGCCGATGAGGCGTGTACTCCTCCTCCTCCTCCTCCTCCTCCTGCAGCTGCTGAGATGAGAAGCCGAAGGCCCACCCCATTGTTTCATTTTCAGCCTGCGGGGGGTAAGATCATGCGTCCGGAACAAATCTTTTGCGGATGTGATGAAGATGATTAATGGTTTTGTCGATTGTTGGGTGCAGCAGATCTGGATTCTCATGCGGAGCTCATGCAGCAGGTTGAGGCCGCGACTCCACCCTTGGGTGGGGCTAGAGCTTGATGCACCAAGAACAAGAGCTACCATGTTTTGTCATTGTCATCCCCAAGGAAAAGCTATTAGGTTGGACACAGTGGAGGACGAGGGAGGGGGGCGGGGGGTTTTGTCTCTTTCCCTGTCGAACCTACGGCTTCCCTCCAATCCCTATGTGGTTCGGTGGCTCGTGGCGGCCTCCCCACAGCCAAGCCAACTCCCCGAGTCTCTGCCGAGTACTACTAACTCCAGCCTTCGATGCGAAATCACGGGATCGGCTGTCCCCCTCTGAACAGGATCGAGCTCGACAGTGACACGCGGCAGTTTTTTATTGCAAGACCTATTGGATCCCGTGTGATTCCAAAAGGCCACAGCTTTTGTCACGTGGGTTCGTAGGAAACGTACCCTCGTCCCCCGTTCGCCTACCTGCCTCGCTGAATGGGCCCCATGCGGGGGACCCGCCTTTCTCCCTCTCTCCCCACCCTCCCTCCTCGCGGACTCAACCGACCCGTGGTCTCACCTACCGGCGGTCTCGCCCCGGAAACCAACACAGCCGATGTCACCCATGACGCGCCCAGCGAGGCATCCTCCGTTGACAGGGTCAAAACGCCAACCAAATCCGACTGATTGCGCGGTTCGCCTCGCGAATTGCCACCCAAATCTTTCAATTCTCGTCCACGTTGTCTTCTTCTTCTTCTTCCTTCTTTCTTCGCTGCCCCTGCCATTCCACAAGGCTATATAACACTAAACAACACCGCTAATCTCCATAGATTATTTGTAGGCTAATGACGGGACTCAACGTGAGCCTCAAGCTTGATGTCGGCATGAGAATCTCTGGCGTATTATATTCCCGGGGCAGGCGAAGGCAGCCACCGGGGAATTTTGTCGAACTAGTTTCGGGTGCCTCGAAATTGACTGAATCAGCGTCGCGTTGTACTCGGCGGATGCCTCCTGTTCCCTGATGTTCTCGTGGGACATAAAAAACCACAACACGGTGCGAGTAATCCGTGCCCAAATCAACGCTACAAGAATATTTCGTAAAGTTATGATGACGATAAAAGATGTATAATTATTGGGATCATGGGAATCGAGGTTGATACACCCACATGCTTCTGGGCAATTATCAATGATGAGGTACCCAAATCTGGCCTCTCTGGCACATAGACTCCCTTATCATCCCTAGAAATTAGGAGAACAGTGATCATCATGTCTGCATTGTACGTCTCGCCTCTCTCTTTCTCTCGCTTTTTCCGACCACAATTTTTATTTTCTTTTTTGTATTATACATTATTATTATTATTACAAGGAATTTGAATTGGTTTCGGTGGGACGAGGGAGATGAGGGCAAACGTGCGGCCGTGATTTCACGCGTGGCCGTGGCGTGGCGGACGCACTCGTTCCAGGAGGCCCGACTCCGCCACCCACCACACGCTCGCGGATCGGACGGTGGGGCCCCGCTAGTTTGAGCTTTGCGCGAAAAGAGCGTGTATTGAAGACATCGGTGTGGAACAGTCAATCAATGGGATTTGATGAGGCCAAAGTTGAACGGCAGTTAACATTTGAATCCGTAAGAACCCCAAATTTTTTTAGTAAATTAAAATTAATTATTAAAGATTCGATCGATCACAGTGGTTTGATTATGTCCCGTAAGATCATTTTTTATCTAATAGAAAATAATTTATCTCGATTTATTTATTCACATATATATATGTTGGATTAAGATGAGAGGATGGGCGTGGAAGGGACGAAATCACGTGCAGTGGGGTGACGGGACAGTGAAGGAAAAGAGGAGCCAGATGCGATTGCAACGCAAACCTTCTCTCTCTCTCTCTCTCGCCCGCTCGCTCGCTCTGCGGATGGTCAACATATTCCATCTACCGAAATCATATGCTGCTGCCATGAACACCACCAGATGCCAAGAAACACCTGTACCATTGTCCAGCACAGAGTGCCTAGGAATGTATGTATGCCTCCACCTAAGTTTGTGCTCCTCCTCTCCTGTTTCTTTTGATTTCTTGTTCGCTCTGAACTGTTGTCGTTGATGGTGCCCTAGGGTTAGGGTTTTGTATCGTTCCAAACCCACATGGTGGAATGATTGGCCTGTGATTCCAGCACACGATGGCTTTTTCGTGTACGGGGATTGCACAGCCCTTAGGGATGCTTCTGAAACTGGCCGTCACAAACCCTAGCGAGGCATGTGTTTGGTAGTAGAATTTGGGCAGATACCGATCGCCCTCATCAGAAACGAGATCGGTTCGTTGTCGAGAGTGTAGTTCGATGTGGTTGGTCGACAGCCGGATCTTCATGCCATCCATCTTCGTCCTCGACCCAACATAACACAATTGATTCGACTTATTTCGCCTCTTTCCTTCGAGTCGTCATATTTGGGAAAAAGTGTTTAGGTAGACACTTGAGCGTAGATTGATGTAGCATGTTCGATAGGCTTCTTGTCATCTGTGGAGCTTGAATTTTAATGAACTGAAAATAATGAACAAAACTGAAGAAAAGAAAAGAACGTAATGATTTTACCACCACTGCTTTCGGTAGAGTGTTGCGCATAATAAATGTTTGATAGAATGCATTTGGCGAGGTTGAGATCGGTGGAGGTGCCCATATGCTTTTGTTCATTTTGAATGGAGCGGTCCACAGTAGCAGCGGTACATGAATCATGCATGAAATGAAAGATGTGTGTGATTGACAAGAGGGATGGTAGGGAGGTGTTCAATTGGTACCGCAGGTTATGATTCCAAATCCCTGTTGATCTGGCCACACCTATTTGGTGGCAGAACCTGGCATGATTGTGCCTGTACATTTGGTGACACCAAATTGGAGGAGGATGCAGCAGAGAATAAAATTAGCATCAATCAGCAACCCAGTCAATCACATTCCTAATTGTTACCGTCTTCTCAACCTCATAATTATATTCTGCATGGGGCCCCATAGAGCGTAACACCTATCATCGTAGGGATGGATGGAACAGCTCACTGATTTAACCTCCTACTGACATGACCAATTAGTAGATTGATCATTGGCGTGGGTTAACCATGGAACAAATTTTCCTTTGATTTTGATTGTAATAGGTATAATGTTAGTTTGATCAATATTCCATATCACAAAATTTATTCTAACCACATAAAACACTCGTCCTTAAAAAAAAAAAACTACGAATTAAAGATGTACTTGAAAAGTTTGCTATAAGGTCGAATCAAAAACATATTAAGTTACTTGGTGAGAAAATATTAACATGGTTTACTTAATTAATCATTTCATCATCTTCGAGAGTGGGCATGACGTGCCGAATTATATCTTCCAATGCTGAGTCGAGTCCGATCGATCAATCGAATATGTTGATCGTATCGAATAATAATATCTGTTCTACCGATATTAGGAGTCTTGTGGATAGGTCACAGTCATGTTGATTTTGCTTATAATTAGATCTTCCTGGTGACTGATTTTGACATGATAAATGCATCAAATGATATGAATTATGGCCTCTATATATCAAGAATGCAATGCTAGATGTGATAACTTTGCCAGAGTATACATGTTTAGAAGTCTGAATCAGATGTGGTCAGGCTGTTCGAGATGATGACAAACCGGCAGAAATTGCCTCTGAAGCACAAGGATTTTATTGACAAGAATGAGCATAATTCAACTACTACTTGATCAGAATCATAGTAACGAGAACAACGATTATTTGATGAGGAATCAAACACATGGTGTTTTTTACAATGAACAAATTCGTTTGATGATGAAGGCGGAACTTGAAGAAAATTGCCAGTGCAGGTTTAGAAAAGATCAGAGTAACTTAGATGCGAGCATCTTGCACAGCTTCCTGTAGGTTTTTGACAGCGCTATCATAGTTCACAAGGCCCATGAACCAGAATTCATGGTTGTCGATCGAGACAACCTGAATGTATTTTTCGCCTGGTTTTGCTTTGCTCACTGTCGGATTAACTGATGTGATCTGATGTAGAGGTATTACCACCTGTATAGATGACAAAAGGAGAAAAATCAGAGTAATGTATGCGAAGAGCAGCCTCCGACATTGATCTTATTTCTCCCTCCAGCATAAAAGTATTAGTGAAATTATAAACATAGAGATGACATAATCTTGTGCCAAAGAGAGAGAGCAAAAAAAAAAAAAAACAAAGAGAATCTATTACAGGAGGTTTCATTAACTGTTAATACATGCTTTGTGAGTCTTAACGTTTCTTTAAATGAAAGGACAAGCAACATTTTTATTGTTGTTGCTATCTTATTGAGAATGCTCATCTTGCGTAAGTTTAAAGCTCCAATGACGTTGTCCAAATGCAAAACTGATCTGCGTAGCTGCATTGTGTTCAAGATGATTGCCTCTTGAATGGCAAAAGTAACTTAGTGAAGGATAAAATTGACGGTAAGAGGAGTAGCTTGATCATGGCAAACAATAAAGCATTAAAAGTATCACACAACTAGGTCAAACTTGCACAGCACTGATTAGATAACTGAAAATTTTTTATTTCACCTAAAATACAAGTTAATTGTCAATTTAATCGATTCTTCATATAAATTTCTTTGATTGATAAATTTCACTACTATATCAATGGATCATAACATTCTATGGAAATGTCAAGACATCTAAGAACATGGGTATTAACATATTTCGTCTGAAGCATCACTGGTCACATTTATGGTGTGGGCCGCAAGAATAAAAGTATCCGATGAATCATATAGGCATTACTGAAGAAAGAGCATTTGATGAATCATATAGGAATTTTTCTTTGCCAAGGATATCGATGCTACAGATAGATGAAGTACACGGGCCTCTGCGCAAAAGATAAAGTTCCAACCTTGGTCATCAACATAGAAAGGCGTATTCAAGAGCAAACTAGATCGAGATAAAATTACAAGAAAAATTGTACACAAACACAATGTCTTATTGGGATTAGATTAGATATTCAAGGCACAATATCTTGTCAGTGGTCTCTATAACTTTGTTGCAAATGCTAGCGATTGTGAAGTACCTTGTAATACGTCCATTGAGTCTGATCCCCCACTTTGTATGACAGAGGATTATCACTACAGAATGCAAGTTTAGCAGTAGAGAGGTACAAAACCCCCATAACAGGACCAGCCGACGTCGACAGATAGCATCCATATGTCTTTTTAAGTTTCTCTTCGGGAAGTGTCTCGAAAGTTTGCTGAAATATATTGTCATAGCCACCTTCACTTATGACTTTCGTTGTCTGAGCAATCCTCGCCATAGCTGCATCAGAAATGCTAGGTCCTGTTTTCACTGAAACAAGGAAAAATATTAGATCAATAATCACAAACAGAAAAAAAAAAAAAATCAAAATGGAAACGAAAAAAAGGGCATGCATAACAAGAATCGATCATAGATGTTGATGGCACATAGTCACCGGACCTGCACGATAAAGCATTAACGAAAATGTGAAGCCAGTTCATGCTTGAGAAAGTAAGCAAAAGCAAGGACATCAAGCCCAGACCTTACTACCGTTATCAGCTGGTCTGTACAATGCCAACAGATTTTAGGCATCAAATATCCCCAAATCAATATATTATGAAAATATTATTTGAGTATAAGTTTTCTATTTCTGTTTGTTGATTTTCAATCCTTGTTCCAGCTAAATCAAATAACCTATTTATGTTCGTCGCAGCGACCGTTCGTCAATCTGAGCAGAAAACTAATTCATGCCCCCAACCGTTTCATGATCCTCTTCCCTCATCTCTATCTGCATCAGGTAATCAGAATATACAACGAAGTACATGTAGGCTAGAATACATATGTAATCCTAAGTCACCCACAGTTGATTTTTCCTACTTGTTGATGCCTTTCAAGAAGCAACTTTCTCCCACATTTCACTCGTTACAGGAACTTTGTATCAGCATTGTCCAAAATGATCTGTATCAACATTCCAGTATCTTAGGGTTACAGATTTTATCTAAAGATCTACAAACCAAATCGTTCCCCTAATTCATTATTCCCAGATCGGTAGAGAAAGTGGAACATTTAGTCATTTGCCCTACCAACTTGGTGGTGTTTATTCAGAGTGATAACTGTATCCAAAGAGTCGCCTCCTCTCAACTCCAGATTGGAGACTGCCTTAAAGCACATCACAGAACTGATATGAAAGTTCATTGTAATCCTCTCGCCATATTTCTTAGACCCAATTAATGGCCAAAGAACAGAGTACATGGTTCACCTCCTACGAAAGATAAATCAGCAGAATCTTACTACTTACAGTGCTGCCAAAAATCCCCGGCAAAATCCTCCGTCTTCTTCGCTGCTACATTGACCTTCTTCCCAAGTCTCTCGAGCACAACGCGCACCGTGTCCATCGTATCTGTTCGACAGATTCCAATCCTTCAAACGAGAACCGAGCGTGCCACCCAATTGATCTAAAATGAGGGAGAGAGAGAGAGAGAGGAAACGGATCGTACTCTTGGAGGAGGATGGGGCGGCGGAGGGGACGACATAGGGGTTGGACTCGGGCGGCATGGTGGTGGCAGCCGCGGGGGGCGGCGCGATGTCTTCCGGGGTGAGCCTTGGGTAGGGGGCGTAGCCGGCGGAGCGGTCGCCATCGGGGCCCTTCCTGCCGCCGTGATCGGCGGTGGGATCCATCGCCGCGTCGCGCCTTCTGGAATCGCGAGATCTGCTGCTGCGATTCGCTTCCTGCGGAGATCGATCGAAAGGGATACGATGGGAGGGGGAAGGTGTCCGAGTGGGCCCAAAGGACATCGCCCGAAGGACGTCGTTCTCCAAGGAAACGCGTGCTCGTTTCCCATTCGCCGTGCTGCTCACGTGAGATATATTAATACTTCCATTCTTATTATTGTTACGATTGTAAAATGAAAAATGATAATATTTATATTATTAGTGATGAAAAAAATATTACGTACTTTTTAAAATTAGTGTGCACAAATTTACTGTCATAAAATTGCTATATATTTTTTTTTATTTACTAGTGAGAATGTATCGAAGACTCTTATGCTACAATAATAAATAATCGTAATGCTTCAAATATTTAGGACTCACTGTATGAATATATTTTTTCAACCTTGAGACTAATATAAAAAATAGTTTTAATTAAATTTTAAAATATATATCTTTATTTATGATTCATAGTTAAGTATTTATTGTTAGGATATACGAAGTAGTTATAAAATAAATAAATCCCAAATAACAAAAGACTTTTTTACATATTGGAATTCATAATCTCAATGAGTATTTCTATCTACCATACACTTTGTCTTAAGTTCCTTTGAATCTTCTTCGTTTATTTTTTTCGAAATTTTTATTAAATATTAATCCTCCTAGTTGGTGAGTATGTCTATTCATTTTGTGTCCTAAAATATTCAAGTTCCTTTTGAATCTTGTCACTCTTTTTTTTTTTTAATTCTTGCTATTCCTTATCGAAGAAGAAGATGTTTCACCCTATATTATCATAGGATAAAATTGATTGGGTACTCCTCTTGTACGTCCATAAAAAGAAATTAATTTTTTTTATTATATCATATCAATTATAAACGCCATTGAGTTAATTTTAACTCGAGCAGAATTCTCTTTATATATCCTCCTATGTAAATTTTGAAGAATTTCTTTTTATATTTTCTCTCATGGAATTCCCCACTAAAACCTAAGAATAAATTGACTACTTATCATTCTAATATCTGTATCTTCTTCTTTGTTATGAGTCATCAAACGTTTGTCGTTCATCACATCATTCACCGCTGTCTCCTCGGTCTACGGTGCGTCGAGTGGGGCTGGTTTTGTCTTCCTTTTCTTGTCAATCAATCATGGCGATCTCCTTAGGGCAAGAAGATATGCTCCTAATGGTTGTCCTGAGACACTGTGCTGCAAAGTCTCGGAGTGCAGCACAGACCACATAGATCGAGTTTTCCAACCTATACGAATATACGATACATCCCATCATATCTTTATTGCATGTCTTGAAACTTAGAATGCATTTTTGAGAGACAAAAAGAGTTGTGCACTTGCGGATAATATAAGATAACACAGCTGAATGCAGCAGAAGCAGCAGTCCTTCCGTTCTCGCTCACACGTACTACGTACTTGCCATGAGGTTGGCGTGCAGACTAGCTCGAGACGTCTTCCAAGAGTTTGTACCTTCTGATCTTTCCCTTGGCGACCTGCCTCCCCCTACCGAAGCTCGGCGAGAGCTCTTCCGACCGCAGGCGATCGGTTATGTCCGACGCCGATCGATGCAACATCAGTCGCAGCTTCTTGACGGGCTTGCTCAGCTGTGACGGAGAAGCCTGCCGGTGGACCTTGGCTCCTGTGCCAGTACTGCCGCTACTTCGACCGTCCATGGCGTTGCAGGAAGAGGTTGACCTTTTGGCATCTCCCGCAAGACCTTTTGCTCACCCATCTCTTAGACACCAATTGCATGCTCGGTATGACTCGGTCTTCGGATAAAGGTCGCTGCAGTATCTGGTTGATCGATGCCAATCCAAGCGAGACAACAATTTGGTGATTTGTATAACCAATGATAGACTATGGCGATTTGTCAGCCATGTACAGCAGATTAAGGAAGGAAAGATTGATCAAATTCAATTGCTAGATTTATGGCTTGCGGTTCGGTTTGATCATCGACAAGTCGTATACCTTTCTATTTGTTTGAGATTTCCTGAAGATCTCATAATGTATGGGTGTAGTTTTCGTGTGCAACCGATCTAAGAAAAAGAACAGATCAAAATCCTCTTCCTGCATGCTACCCAATCGGAGAGGAAAGCCACCAAGAATGAGGAGTTGTGATAGGGCCCTCAGCCGTGCTTATGGTACCAATATCAGCATGCAAACATGAACAATGCTAAAGCAGAAGGATGTGATGGCTTACCTGTGCTGAGATCTAACCAGGCAGACCTTGCACTGAAACAGCTCCTGCAGCAAGCCGTGATCGCCGCACATGCAACAGACCGCTGCCGCTGGCCGCGACTCTCCACCTCCCAAGCTCGCCATCTTGCTTCCTGGAGGAGGAGAGGGGAGAAAGCATGAGAGAGAGGGAGAGAGTCAAAGGTAGAAGACGATGAAGAACGTGTGGAAGAGAGGGTATATGCGTAATTGATGATTGGCATGTGGTTGCGACATGGCTTGATATTTTTCTGGCAGTCTTTTGACTTGACCAAGTTGGTGATGGTTGTCATCATCGGCATGCATGCGTGGAGAAGGCTTAATATAAATACATGCATGTTTACTATTGTAAGCAAGCCAAATGTTTTAATCATAGTGGCAAGACTTGCTAATATATGCATCAGTTATATCATAATTAGATGATATAACCATTTATTTTTGGGCTTTTTGTGCATGACCTTATAATTTGCACCATAGAAGTCACCACACAAAAGCCTCCCAACACTCACAACCATATAGTGTATATACAACATGATTTTGACATTGTTATACCTAATTCACTCATGGGTTTATGTTGGATCGATTTGTCTGACATATCTGTTCGTGTATTGAGATCGATAGATAAATACCGTTCGTATCATACTCAATCCATAACGGTTTTGTGATATGCTCTCCTTATTACAAAATGAATCTTATTAGATTTTTGTTAGTTTTGTCTTGATATGTTCCTTTCAGACTCTCACTCGATACATCAAATGTTATCACTGTGTTATATATATATATATATATATATATATATATATATATATATACGTATATATATATATATACTCAACGTAGAGAGACTTAAATTGTAGTGGAAGAGTTCTGCTGCTGCTGCTAGCAATACTTCGTCTATGTTGGACTGGCGTGAAGGCTTTGGTGCAGTGAGAGCTCGAGGTATCGGTCTCTGTACTGGAGAGTGCATTGGAATGTACATGATGGGCCATCATGTGTCTTGTGAGAATTCAATGCTCACCCACAGCCTCATCAGTCTGTGGAGCAGCATTCCAAGTTCCAGACACGAGGGTGGAGTGCGTACAAGCCGCTCATCCCCACGACTGGGTCGGCTGTTGAACTCCATTAAGCTGATCACGAGGCAATAATGGATCCTCTTCAGTCATCGTGTCCTTCCCACCTGCCGTGTTCCTTCCAACCAAGTTGAATCATGAGGTGATACTACTTGTCTCATCCTTCCTAACCCTATCGGTGTCTCCTCTTAATGGGAAGAACAGGAGGAGATGTGCCGAGCTTCAGGCTCTTTGACCTGATCAGCTCTGTTCTACAGGCAGTGGCCCGACTTGAATCAGTCCTCCCTTGTCTTTACTTCTTCCATCTCCGGTCGAAACCTGGACAAGCATCTCCATGGACTAATAATATTTCTGGGCATTGAGATGCGCACAAGGTGTTCGATCCAGGTAGCCATTACAGTGACCAGCATGATGTGTTGGTCCCCGGAAAGATGGGAAGCAATCTCCTCTAGTTTCGATGTCAGATCTTCGAGTGTAGTTGAAGCATCACTTCAGAACAACAGGAATGGAGTTATCAAGAAAAATAGAATCGATATCTTCGACTCACTCTCCGTTTGCAAGGGTATAGATCGAAAAGGATTCCTTGTTACAACTTGGCATCTCACAGACTTGAGAGAGACCAGTGGACCATCTCTGCCGGGCGTGCTGGGGAGCATGTTAGGTGGGACATATTAAAGAGTGATGAGATCCTTTAAACTAGCGTTCTCTTCCTATCTCCTCCTGTACCGGTGGAATCAGAGTGCGGTGGAGGTGTAAAAGATGAATCCCATGTTACAGCAGTTCTAAGGGTATCTAATCTATGGCTTTGTGTCTCATCTCTCGTGATTCCAAACTGACATTGGTTGTCTTTAAGCACTAAGCTTTAGATAGGATAAACATTTAGAATTGTAGCAGCCTTGTACTGTTCTTTTCATATTGGCTGTGCCCATCACTGTGGGAGTCACATTGATCAGCAAAGAACACCAAACTTGGCTGGATGTGGGAATCATGAACTTGAGATGTGCATTAAATTGCTTCCATATGTGTGCCAGTAGGAGTTGCAATGATTTTGATTACTAAGCATGACTGCAAAAGTTCATGTGAATATGAACAATTTCTAGCAGCTCTGATTCTAACTGAAATGTAGATATGAAAACTTCATGCACAGAATTGGCTCTTCAAGACATTCCACACAGATTATAATACATGATTCATTTGTGCATCAAGCTTTGTCGGTGTCACTGGAGCATAAATTCACAATTATAGTGAGAGTTTTACCCTGAATAAAAGATTATAGCATGAGCCAGTAGAGACATATGTATCTGAAGAGCCTACCTGTATTTGTGAAGCTGCATCACCCTTCCTCATGACAGTTCCCTATGGGATGTTGCACACAAGTTTCCTTTCCCCAGCCATCAACAAAAAGTAACTTCTCTTTGGTCCCTTTCATACACTTCCAAAGGGCCACTCTTTCATTGTCTCAGAAGGAGCTCATCCTGCTTATGCCAGTAGAGGTTGACACAGGCACACCTGCCAAAGTAAGAAGACCTGCAGGCAAGCAGCATTGCAAATGGAATGGAGCCCATCAATGACAATGAATAAACCAAATTGCCTGCTAAACAAGCTGTCAGCTAACTATTTATCCATAAACATCTTAATTGGATGTGTCTGAAGTTTGCTCAACAGCATTTAGAACCAGAGAACATAAAAAATGTTTTTCCCATGGTAAACTAGTAAAAAGGTTCAACATGAAAGTGTCTTAGGATCCTGACAAGTATCACTCTCACATACCTCTCAGACACCAACACAAGAAACCACAGGGGGCACAAGTTTGGGACTTTGGAAGTACTTATCCTTGTCTACATATGATGAAGGTAAAACAACTGCTGAGGCAGGAGGGGAATGATCCCTCAGTATGTATTCACATTGTTTTGACAGCTGATGCTGGGACCTGAATATTCCCAAAGGTCCACCACCTCTCCTCCCTATAAATATTTAATCCTTGTCTGTACCTTTGCCATCACTGGATCTGTTCTGAAGAGTGGGCTCTTCTTCATTTATATCAAAGGGGCAGCAAATCAAAGAGTCTAAGCAGACAAGCAGTCAAACAATGCAAGGACATGGCGACAAATACAGATACAGGAGCAAGTAATCAGAGGAATGCCAATGGGATACATGCTTTTGATTCTATTTTCTCTCTTGGATCTTCAGTTTTTGGGTTTTCTTTTTTTATCTGAAACAAGGTGAAGAATACCATCCTGTTGTTTGCATTTATGCGAGAAACACAAACAAACAAAGACCAAGCAAGCGGTGTCAGAGAGTGCTCGTCTTTGGATCACAAAATGAATTAAGATCTATAATATTTCTAAGAAGAAAAAACAGAGACAAAAAAACACCATGTTTTCTCAATTTTTGTTGGACAATATGCATTTCTCACACGTTTAAAAGATCCAACGCGATATATCTCGTTATCGACCGTGCATTCATGCGTTATGCTCTAAGAATGTGGATCTTGTCAGGTGTACATGGATGAGCTTAGAATTCACAAACCCTTTGTTCCCCTTTCTCCTCTACTGATTTGCAGCTAATTACATCTTCGGGCACATGCTGGCCACGACAAAGCTGTTCGTAGCAAATCAAACTGATTCGGAATATCGATCAAACAGGGAAACACCACAAAATTTCCCTCCTTTCACGAAGTTGATGGCCTGTTTAGTTTCCTCCTTTTGGTAGCTGGCGAGGAATGATGACAATTTGCATGTGATACAGCTGTTGTATCATCACTCTCATAGCTCGCGACCCCAGCATCCAGTACCCCAATCGGGCTCTTTGGTGCAGTAGAAACTGATGGACTGTTTTTGTTACTATATGTCCTGTTCTTCATCAAAGTCATCTCTTGAATCACTTGATGACAACTCAAGACTCTTTCCTGAATCCATGGTGCAAACCAATTTAAAACTAGGTCCTTCAAACATATATAGAATTTGTTCATCGAAGTAATGCATGACAGATGGATTATCTTACCTTATCTACATGGATGCAGCATGTTAAAGACTTGTCAATCCCCAAATTTTGAGTCTCTTTCAAGGCTGACAGTGCCGCCGCTGCAGCAATCTCCGAAGGCCTGAATTCTAGAAAATCAATCTCTGCAAAAAGGTTACAGTCAAGTTCATGTTAGGCTTGCTGTATCAAACTACAGATCCGTAGATTATGGACCACACCAAACCGCTGACCTCTAATGGTGCCCAAAATGAGATCCATAGAGCGATAAATTAATAGGCTATCTGGTGACTTTTCATCACCAAGTTTACACAGAAAGTAATCAATGAATGAGAAGGGTGTAACTGCTTGCATCCTCCACTCGAGGGTGCTAAGCACTAGAAGCTCCATTCTTCGTATAGTCCTGGCTTCAAATACATATTTTTCCTCTCCTACCTGTTTGCCCAGAAGGAAATTACTGATCAGCAACTGAGAAGTTATCGTCCGAGTTTACCATGTACATTAAAAAAAGCATTTCATTTACCTGTAGTTCTAGAGACAAAGGGACCTCGGTTTCCTCCAACTTGGCAGCAATAGATAGGCAGGCCACCGATAACAATTGTGTCATCCAAGCCTTGCCTTGCTGAAAACAAACATAAGAAGATGATAAATAATCAATAAGATTAAAGGGAAGAAAAGAAAGAACCTTTCCTGCTACTTTGTCAACACTGTTATAGAGATCACATTAAGGAAACAAGTGTTCCTGTAACTTTTCTTACCGGTAGTTTGTAAGCGGAGAGAAACCGATCCAAGTAATTCACAGACAAGTAGGCACTCAAAGGTCCAAACTTGTAATGTGCATGAACCTGTCCATTCGGAAACAAACACTGAATGGTTACCAAGTAAATTCTACACCATGAAGATATTGGGAAAGAGAGAATCATCACTTTGATTAAAAAGATCAATTTTGACTATTCTAGGCACAAATAACATCAGATGCAAAGAAGGAAAGCAATGCAAAACTAGTTATCACGATGGATCAGATGGTCCTGCACTCCTAATACTTGTCAGAGAAACAATGAAGGCCTGGGAAAATATTATGCTGAGGAATCCAGAGATGAAGAAAAACAAGAAAGCAAGGAACAACTCAACCCACCCTCTGAATCCAGTCAATGGCAGCATTCCTCACAACCAGGTCCAACTGCCCCCTCCTCAACCTCTCGGCATAGTCTCCCTCTGGGAGATGATGGGACTCCCTCTCAACCATCAAGGCGATGCGATCCTCAGACGGCAAGGGTTCCCCATAAAAATCGCCCCTTTCGCCAGGGAAATGGCAAAGGCTGCGCCTTTCAACGTCTCCATTGAGGCCCTGCTCTTGTTTCTCCTCCTCATCACATTCCAGGATGCTGTTGCCGTCTTCCGGGCAGAGGAGGACGGAGGAAGCAAATCCATAGCTCACGCCCATTGTAGATAGATCAAAGCTGTAGGACAAATCCAGATTTGAGGCCGTTCTTCCTTCCCTGCTCAAAATGGTCTCTTTAGAGGGAGCTAAAAAGCCTCAGGGAAGAAACTTTTCATGTTCTTGGTCTTCAGTGAAGTGAGCAGTTGACATTGCGAAGGCAGTGGAAGGTGAAGGAGGACAGTAATGTCGAAGTGATGCCTGAAGCCGTGGAAGAGAACGGGAGTGGAGGATTATAAAGGAGCAGCCCTGTGTTTGGGTGTAGGTCTTGGCATGGACCCGTTTTGTCCAAGTGAATGATCATGGCATCATATGGCTTGGAAAGATGAGATATTAGCTTTGGTTTGACGTCAAAATGCATAATGTGGTAGTAGATAAAAGCATGATCATCAATCATAATATTATATGTATATATGTAATTCTACAAAATTTGTGTTGAAATGATCAAAGAATTTGATGATTACAATAAAGAATAGGTTTGGTATTTTATAAGAGGAAGTGCGCGTCTGCGTAGATGTTATAATAAGATTTGGAGGGGCAAATATGTGATTTACCAAGATTTGAAGGGATAGACACGTAAAACCGGAGAAATAAATATATATATATATACATATATACACATATACATATATATATATATACATATTTATATATGTATATATATATATATATATATGTATATATATATGTATATATATATATACACACACACACACATATATATATATATATATATATATATATATATATATATATATATATATATATATATATATATATATATATATATATATATATGACTAACAAAGTAAAAGGGCCGGAGGTGATGCCAGTGGGAAGCCTTTCGCGAGCCGTCTCGGCGTTCAGCAGCCCTCCACCTCGCCGCCATTCCTCGGCGCCGACAACGCTTCGACGCCGCGCTCCGCTCGTCGGTGCGCTCTGTATTCTGAGCCTCGGCACCCTCTCGGCGATCGCCTACAGGTCGGGCTGCGCCAGTGCCCAGTCCCTTCGCCGCTTCCATTTCCTCGGGTAAAACCTTAATTCCTCGCTTGTTGGACCCGGAATCTGGAGGGATTCCCGTTGGTTCTTCTCGATCATGTTCTTGTCATCTCTTCTTTGGTATTAGATTGCTATATTTTCTTGAAGTATCTGCATATACTGTGGTAAGAAGAGGGGGATCTTGAATCGTGATGACAAGGTCGTTGAGGATCTTGAATCTTGATAACAGGGTCGGTGATCGCGCTTTGAAGTATTTTGTTCTTGAACTCGAGTAGGTATCCATGCATCCGTGTGGTGTTTAGGGAACGCATCGTGGTTGTGGTTGTGCAGCCAAGATCTCTGAATAGAATCTCTACGTCTCGCCTGTTTGAGTGATTGCTATGAAAGATTCACTTTATCTTACAGAATTTTTACTCAAGACGGAACATATTTTAGTTGTTTATTGCAAGCTTCTTAAACTAAGTTTGAGTAAATGCTGCAAGGAGTCGCTGTCTTCCAGAATTGTCTAGAACTCTAGAGCAATTCTTGCAAATCATCTTGTGGATGATAGCTGGTCCATTGTTTGATGGCAAATACTGTGTGCCTCAGGCAGGCAAGCCTTCTGTTCTTGTGTGTACCGTTCAGGTCCATCTTTTGGTTGGGAAAAGCCTGTTTCTTTTGTCACGACAAGCTGTGAGCTGCGATGTGGTTTCTATCGTCCGTCAGTCTGGGGCTGAAAAAATGTTCAGGTCCATCTTACAGTTGTTCTAGTGTACCTGGTTCTCATAGTAGGTTAAGGTTTGCTACCCCACTAAGATTCTCTCTTCGTTGTGAAGGTTGGAACCTTCTCTTTCTGTTTGTTTGTCTTTTCTCACATAAACAGGTCATTTTACCAATAAGAAAATTCTATTATGGTTTCTTCTGGCAGATTTCTTTTAATTTCCTATGTCAGTCTTTTATTCTCTCTGCTCAATGTTTCTGTTTATGCAGGTCAAAGGTTGTTAACCAGCTATCCAACAGAAGTCTTCACTCTACTATAATGGAAGGTGCTTCAACTACTGTTTCATCTATTGTTGTCTACGTGACTGTACCAAACAAAGAAGCAGGTTTGTTTGTCTTCTAAAGTTTTCTTTACTTCCAATTGCTGACTTGCTAATCTGGCATTTTGGTGAATGTAAATCTAAGAGTTACAAATGTGGTTCTGAGATTTTGTTGATGGATGGAACTACATGATTTACATTGGTTTCTGTTGCATTTAGTTTGTTGGGTAAATGTCCAGTTAGGTTTATATTCACCATAGTACAACTTTAACTATTGTCTTTACAAGCAATGAATCTTTCACAGGCTTTTTTTATTAAGTCAATATCCTATTTGGCAGACTTTTGTTTCTTCATAAGCTTTCTTAACACAGAAAGTTAATCACATTGTCTATATTATCTTTCAGACTCTTGAAATATATGCTGTTTGTGCCATCAATATATACCTTTGGATCAGAACCCTGTTTGATATAGTTATTCTGTGTTCATTAGGTGTGATATTCATTAAGCTTGAATGATTTGTCAAAACTGTTGTTATTTGTCTTATTAGATGCTACAAGTGCTTTCTGGAGTGGAGCATCCATGAAAAAATGAAGATACAAAATGAAAATTATCATGAAAAAAATCCATGATGTTGAGTTCACACATGATCTCTTTGACACAGTATGCTGAAGCATTGAATATATCATTTAGGAACAAAAAGGTCTCATTAAAATTATGTATCTTCATTCCTTTCTTGTTAGTTATACTACATTCATTAGCTTGCAAAAACTTGTAATGACAAATACAATTTGATGTTGTGGATCATACAAGTACTTTTATAGAAGGGAATAGATATTTCAAACAAAAATCATCACAAAAGAACCATGATGTTCAGTTTACTGCACAATTTCAGACAGAAAAGTTTGCTGAAGAGCTCAATCTACCATGACTTTGGGACAAATATAATTCATTGCTGAATACATGTACTGTCATTTTTCTGGATCTAATTTATTGCAAATAATATGCCTTATCTAATGACCGGGGGGAAAAAAATTGTAAATCTTGAGATCTACATTCTAACATGATTACACAAATATGATATCTTACAAAAAATGTAGCTGTTTTTCCACATAGAGACATCTATATTTTTGCGCTTGATCTCAAGTGAACTATGAACTGGATGTTTGGAGCCAAGATCTAAGTCATGGATAAATCAAAATAAATCTTTTCATAAACTGCTTTACTAATATACATTATGATGTCTTATAGACTGTTTTATGTGATTGTTGACAAGAACAATTTACATTTTGGTTGAATAGGAAAAGCAAGGGGTAAAAGAGAAGTTACAAATTTTGTGACAAACATAATTTTATGGACATTTAAGTAATTAAACATGAACTATCTGAAGGTTTTTGTCATGGTAGGTGTGGCAAAACCGTGGAATTAAATTGTGTATGTATCGATCAATAATAGTTGGTTTGAGCATGATTTGTGGTAGATTGCTCCATTTTGGGTAGTCTAATTTGGTCCTTTTTCTTAAGTGGCAGTATATTGTATTGTGGTTTTTCCTTTTAAATGTCTGAGCATCGATGCATAGGACACATGTGAGTGTCTACCTCTCTTCTCTCCATCGTATGCCTTCATTGCCTATTCTTCTCAGCCTCTTTCTCCATCGCCTCCTCTTCCTCCTTGGATGAAGATCATTACATGGATATATGATTGAAAAAAAGAAAAAAAATGTATAAGTTCAATAATTAGCTTGGAAGAAGCTTATGAAAAGTTATATAAAAAAGTAATATTTATTCTCTTCTATCAAGGCTATGATGGCATCTTAAATTACGACAACAACAACAAAGTCATAAGTCCTAAATATTTGGGGTTAGCTACATAGATTTTTTGTCACCATTGAAATCTATAAAAAGCCATATGTTTAATTAAATTTAAAGTACCTAAATATTTATTTATAGTTTCTATTAAAGTCTTTTTATGCCTTCCTCTATCTCTTTTCATAGCACTAACATTAATTATTTCACCTCTTCTAACTATCGCATCCGGAGGTCCTCTCAGCATATGCCCATACCATCTTAAATGATTTTCTCTTATCGTGTCTTCTATTGAAGTGATACCTATTTATTCACGAATAAAAGTTTTTCTTTTCTTATTTTTTCTAGTAATGCAACGCATCCATTTCAACATTCTCATCTTAGCAACACAAACTTTTTGTATATATTTTTTCTTGACTGCTTAACACTCAGATCCATAAAGTATTATTGGTCTTACAATCATCTTATAAAATTTTTCTATTAATCTTAAGGATATTTGATGATCACACAAGACTCCTGATGTACCTCTTCATTTAATCATTCTGTTTTTACTCTATAAATAATATCTTTATTGATCTCTCCATCTTGCTGAAGAATTGATCTATGATACCTAAAGCTTTTACTTAAGAGGGTTTTTTGTCCATCGAATTTAACTATATTCTTTTGTTTATTTTTAAAATCATTAAAATTATATTTTATATATTCAATTTTAGTTCTACTTAATTTAAAACCTTTAGTTTCTGAGACTTGTCTCCATAGCTCAAGTTTATAATTAATTCCACTTAAGCTCTCATCAATTAAGACAATGTCATTAGCTAATAATATATACTAGCGAGGTCTATCATGTAATGGCTAGTAAGTTCATCCATTATCAATGTGAAAAGATAGGTATTTAATGTGGATCCTCGATGTAATCCCATGCTAATAGGAAACTCACTAGTTATACTCCCTGTAGTTCTAACACTAATAACTACATTATCATACGTATATTTAATAACATCAATATAATTAGTGGATACATCTTTCTTTTATAAAACCCACCATAATAAATATTTAGGAACCTTATTATAGGTTTTCTTTAAGTCAATAAAAACCATAAGCATATCTTTTTTTTTTCCCTCTATACTTTTTATTAATTATCTTAATAAAATGGCTTCTATAGTTGATCTTATAAGCATAAAACCAAATTGATTTTCAAAGATATTTTTTCCAAGCCTTATCCTACCTTTGGTAATTCTTTTCTAAAGTTTCATAGTATAGCTCATGATTTTAATTCCTTTATAATTTGAACAATCTGGTATGTCACCTTTACTTTTATAAATTGACACTAGAAAACTCTTTTTCTATTCATCAGGCATCTTTTTGAATCTCATGATTTTGTTAGATAAACCAATTAATTAAGCTACTCATTTGTTCCCTAAACTTTTTCATACCTCAATAGGGATATCATTAGGCCCCATACTCTTTAGTTATTTTCATCTTCTTTAATGTGTCTTTTATTTCATTATCTCTAATTTTATGAATAAATATATGATTATTAAATCAATCATTGTTATTTATAATTAAATCTAAGTTTTGTGTGGAATATTCATTAAATAATTTATAAAAATAATTTTTTCATCTTTCCTTAATCTCATTATCATTAACAAGTATTCTTTGATCTTCGTCTTTAATACATCTAATATTACCTGAATCCTTACATTTTCTTTTCCTAGCTTTAGCAATTCGATATCTATCTTTTTTTACCATCTTTAGTACCTAATTTATTATAAAAATTATCGTGTTTTATATCTTGTCATACTAACTGCTTTTTGTAGCCTCTTTTTTAGATTCTTTATATCTTTTAAGTTTTTCCTCATTTTTATAATTTTATCAATCTTTAAAACATGATCGTTTAGTAAAAATTATTTCTTAAATTTTCTCGTACCATCACCAACTCTCTCTTGTTGTTACATCTTTACCTTTAGTTTCACCAAGAATCTCTTTTATTAAGCTCCTAATCTTATTAGCCATCATAGTTCAAATTATATTAATATTATCCTTATCTAAGTTTTAGGTTCTCTTTTTCCATCTTATTATGAAAAGTGTTTACATTATCATTTTTAAAATTTCATCATCTAATCCTAGTAGTTTTTTCCAAGGATTGAAATTTCGTACTGTATCGGAGTTTCGATACTTACTCGGTACGATACGGTACGGTATAACGAACGCTATATTTCGGTATACTGTTCGATATATATATAATTATAAATATTATATATAAATAAATATTATATATATAATTATATATATATATATATTCCTTCTTCTCGGGCGACGCCGCATATTAAAAAAAAAATCTCGGGCGACGTCGTCAACGTGACGTCACATATTTTAAAAAAAAAGCCACGTCGCTTCGCTTCTCGGGCGACGTCGTCGAGGCATCGGCAACGTTGCATATTAAAAAAAAAAGAAAAAAGTGATGTCGCCTCGGCGATGTCGCCCGAGAAGTCTCCTCGGCGACATTGCTCGAGAAGAGGGGCCACGTCGCATATTAAAAAAAAAATTCTATTAAAAAAATAAAAAAATGATATCCGCGGTAATGGGCTGTCCGCATACCGGTATCCTATCGGACCGGTACGTACTGCCCGTACCGGATGGTATCATTCGTTATTACAGACCATGGTTTTTTCTATTATCTTTTTATTCTTTCATTTTCTATTGTAAATATCTAATACCATCAACCTATGTTGATTTGTCATATTTTCGTCAAGTATAACTTTACAATTCTTACAGATAATTTATCTATCTTTGAGTGAGAAGAAAGTCTATTAGACTACAGTTATGACCCCTCTTATGAGTAGTTAAATGTTCATTTCTCTTCTTATAGTGAGTATGTACAATTATAAGATCATATGAAGTTGTAAAATCCAAAAATTATACTACCATCTTCATTTTTCTCTTCATAGTCATATCCCCCATGCACCCGTTTATATTCACCATATGTTTTCCCTATATGATCATTCAAATTTCCTTCAATTATAAGTTTCTTGATTGTAGGCATTCCTTGAATAATATCATATAAGTTTTTCCAAAATTCTTTTTTGGTTTGATCATCCAATCCAAAATGTATATAATTTATTTTCTTATTTATGCATGAACAAATTTTGATTTACTGGTTGCAAAATTTGTCACTTTTTACTATATTGCATCTAATTTACTGACCGATGCATTTTTATGTTTGTTGTTTGAGACAATTATTATATTAACATGATACCAAATGCATCTCCATGCTTTTGGACTTATTTCTTTCTAAATTATGCAAATCTACTTTATTCTCTAATTTGTCTGTTTCTCTCTAATTATGATGTTCCTTTCCAAATTTTTGAGTGATATTTGAATTCATAATTAAATGATTTTACTTGTTTAAACATAGGCATGAAACTTGCAGAAAGCATCATCAAGGAAAGACTTGCTGCATGTGTCAATCGAGTGCCAGGCATGTACATCAGTTGTTTTGTTTTTATGGCATGTGATAATCCTGCTTAAAAATATATTCATATCAAGTCTTATGCCTTTCATCTTTGTTTATTAGTGTTTTCTAGATTCTGTGTATATGGCAGATATTTATTTAATTATGAATATCTTGTTGACTTTAGCAACAAGCGACTATCTTGCTTGAAAGTTTATATGTAGCATTTTCTTTGAACTCGTTGCTAGAGATATCCTTCACTCCTGCGTAAGATAAATATATCAGAAATCATTTCCTTTGTGACTTTACTGTTTTAGAATTCAATATAATTGTAAAAGGGAGCTTTTATCCTTTTGTTGGAGATTGCACATCATAGATGGATGTTGTCAGGCTGGATCCATCTAGTTCCAAAACCAAATCCAACATGCTTATTGATCCAAAAACAGGACCATATCTGGCATGTCGGGTTGGTTTCAAGTCTGTATACTATTGGGTATGGTAATGCAAATAAGTCAATGTTGAAAATTGTGTGAAGATTGAAAATATAAAGCATGTATTATGAGGAGCATATTTTGAAACATTTATGGGAAATAATCCCATGGATCATTGTGATTCTATAGTGTAAAACATAGCATTCAAACATAGCACTCAATATGAAATTATAATGTGTTCAATGAATATGAGGAGGTCTCGAAGATTCCTAATTTTGAGAACTTTATTAGAAAACACACACACACACACACACACACACACACAAAAAAGATTGCTCTTTGTTTAATTATTGATTTTGCCTTCAATGGGGCTGAATTGTAGGAAAAATTCATGTAGCTCATTCCTAATAAGGAATCACAAAAGATCTCTTTCTTTTATTATTGAAAACTTTGTTTGACATTACAGCTTCTTGTTATATTTCTTTTCAAGGATTCCAGTAATAGATGAAATCAAATAAGAGCCATCCTTTTGGTTCATCTTCTAGAACCATATCACCTTTTCTGGATCTAATGAAACCTTCATTTTTTTTTAATCTCCAATCTGGATGGCCTATTGTATCTTGGATCTGATGAAATTGTTAGTGTTCATCCTCAATCTGGATTGTCCATGGTTTGACTAGTAATTCTTTCTATTAAATAAGTCACAAGAAATTCAACTAAATATATGCCCCATAAGTATCCAGTGAGGAAGAGAGAGAATGGGCTAGTGCTTTAACAGTTGCTGATGTTCTTATCAAAGCATCAATCGTGCAATATATAGACTTGTTAGGTTTGAGACTAACAATTCTAGAATCATCTACCTATTAGAGTTCTTTGGTGCAGAGCATGTATATTAGATGGGCACTCTCCAACACAAGCTTCTATGCTGTGCATCTATCTTTCCTATGATGCCATCTTTTGTATTTTTAATGAGTTCAAGAAACAACTCCTACAATTTTTGATGTTGGCTTCGGTTCTTTTGTTGGCTGAGAGCATGTATACGCCTATGAGCATACAGTTCCTTTCTTGGAATTTGAAGTTGAAGTTGAAGTTGAGCAACTATAGAACTGATTGCCTGAAGAATTAAGTTTTTACAGTTTCCATAGCAGGGGTTGATTTGGCAGTATTATATATAATATTAGATGTTTTGCTGGTAAGCAATAACTGTTTGAATTAGTCAGTGATTATTATTATTTTTTATTGTCGTACTTTGTGTTGACTCTGACATGACAAGATGTACATCCATGGTTATATCATAAATACTTATAAGATACGTCGTTCAAATTTATGTATCTCTGAGCATGCGTGCATTTTATGGTTGCAGGCATCGAGTCAGTTTACTGGTGGGATGGCAAGGTAGAAATCAAACTTGGCACCCATCATTTTTATGTTGTTCTTTCTTATTTAATATATTGTTTTGGAAGGCAATTTTTGTTACATGTGAGTCCATATCCTGAACGACTGCCTTGTGTCTGTCCTTGTACTAATTTTCAGGTGCAAACAGATTCCGAGGAACTACTGATAATAAAGACCCGGGAATCCCTTCTTGGTGCATTGACTGAGCATGTGAAGTCCAATCATGAGTACGAGTAAGTGCCATCCTGCAGCCCTTTGGTGATGTGTGATTATGTTACCACATGAGACATATATTATTAGCATTAATTCCTTTTATATACATATAGAGAGTAAACTGACAAATTAGAAATGTGGTTGCAGGGTTCCTGAAGTCATTGCCATGCCCATCATCGGCGGGAATCAGAAGTATCTGGAGTGGATCAAGGACAGCACCAGAGACGAGTGATGTGTACGAGAGATGCCATGTATAGTAGCGTTGTTTTTTTTGTGCCTGAGATAGAGACATTTGTGTGAATGGGAGTGTCTTTGATCTGGAGTGGATGAAGGACGGCACCAGAGACGAGTGATGTGTCCGAGAGATGCCATGTATAGTAGCGTTGTTTTTGTGGGCACTTCTCAAGTGCTAAGGTACCGTCTCTCTGACTGTAGCGTTGTTGATGTCGTAGACAATGTGTGAATGGTGGTCTTTTGTGGGCACTTCTTCGGTACCGGGGTGTCTCTTCGACTGAAGCCTCTGAATGTTAGATTTGCCTGTGCTCCTTCGGATCACCTTTATCTCTTCAATCTTTTATTTTATTTTATTTTAGGAGGTGTACATGGCAGTGTCTGCAGGTGAATTCTTATGAAGCCAAAAACAATCCAATCTAAATTTGCGACTCAAACAAAACTGTTGGGGGCTCTCAGAATTGGGAGCAGAGTACAAATTGTTCTTTCTTGAAACCAGAGCTGAAAATAGTTGGTCATTCCGTTGGTGCGCTGCATTTGGCGTGCAAATGCATCCCTGAACATATTATTCAATCGAAAAGTATCCCCGAACAAAAAGCAGCCCGCAGTGCACGCCTTTAAAAGACTCCCTTAAGCCTCATGTAATAGACCAGAACGGCCAGCATGATCACCAGCAAGAAAAGCCACAGGTTGGGCCCTGACGACGGACATGCAATCAAAATCTTCAAAAACATAAGCATGCAAGTGGACCAAAAGGCAGGCAGATCGAGGACTTTACCGCTACTTTTTTGGCTCTCGATTACTGTCACTCGTGCATTTGAATCGAAGGATGTAGAAACCAATGCCCTGTACACGACAAAAAAAAAAAAAGTTCTTACGACGTAAGATTGTGATGCGGAGAGGGAAGGTGGAATAATAACCTTGAATCTTGTGTGAAAGCCAATGTAGTCACGATGCCGAGGTGTGCCTTCTTAACCGTCATCTGCACCCGCATATCCAACGAGCTCAATATAATAATATCCCCTTCAACAGTCCCACTGCAAAGAGTGAAAAGGCTATATTCTTGTTAAGAAAATAAACTAAGGACGCCAGAATTTTCCACCACATATTTTTTTCTTTTGACAAAAAAGAAAAAATGAATGTTGGGTGTATTCAGTCACTACTGATTGAGCCACATATTGGGATGGCCTATTTCCAAGGTGGACTTTTGACAAAGTCAAGGCAGACACAATGAATGATGAAATACTTTAATACCTCTTAAGAAATACAGAATCATTCCGTGTTCTCCGAAATCCAGATGAAAGGAAAATCTAAGGGGGTCAAATTAGAGCATGTTTGCATCATTAAAAGAACAGAAAATGGTCACCTAAATTGTGTCTGACTCAAGAAAAGATAGTTAGATGGTAACTTAGAACTTGAGATGAATGAAAAAAGCCACAAGTCAAAACAATAAATAACAGGGGTATGACAGGACGTTGCCCCAGGGGAACCACAAAAAGCTACAGCTCATATTTCCAAATTCAAATTACTCGTAAGTTGTACACTTCTGTTACTATCAACCTTGTAACAAATATCATCATTCACAATCCAATTTTAGACTCTCAGAAGTAGAATACGACTTATGGAATAAATCATGCAAATGAAATAACAAAGCATAGGAAAAAATATTACTAACAGAACTATACCGGTGACGGACGTATAAGTTGAGTCACTTACGCAGCAAGGTGTTTACCATCCATGGACACATTGAATGCGGATATTGGATCACGACCTATCTTTCTTTCTCCAACTCTCTTCCATGAAAGGGAATCCCAAGACACTAGCTTTGCTTGGTTACCTGTACGTATGTTGTTTGGTGTTATATCCTACAAAATTTGAGACTATAATGAAAAACATCCAAGAAGAAATAGCCTTATCCAACAACGACACCGTGCATTGCAGTAACATATAAAATTGGATTATCAGCCCCGGTGCGAGAGAATCTGCAGAAGCCAAAAATTTCACCCTGGAAGCAGATATAGTTCAGATAGTATGTTCAGCAAAAATTTCAAACACAGCCACATATAAGAATGACTTAAGAAGCTTACATTTTCCCTTGGCAGACTGGCTATAGCTGCTGATGATGTCAAATCCCAAACTCTGCATGGGCCACTGTTGCCCAATGACACAAGAAACTTACCATTTGAGCTGCAAAGCATTTCGTAGGCTCAGAAATGATACATGATAACCAAAAAAAGAAAAAAAGGCCAATAACTTTAGAAATTTAGTATGCATAGGCGTCCATCCACCTAAAATCCAGATCCTTCACGGTTGAATGAGCATCAGTTTGATCCAGAATATTTTCCATGCTTGGCCACTTGAAGACCCTCAAATGCCCATCCTGCATGTAGCAGCTCAAAATTAAAGACAAGGCATTCATGTAAATTCATGCATGTGGCAGCATGTGTTCTGCTTTTCTTACTCTCCTTTTCTAATTCTATAGTATACTTTTCCTTACCATGTAGTCCCATGTACTGTGGGGGCTACACCATAAAACTTTAAACAAGTTACATGAAATTTTAATCATCTTTTTTCAGGGATTTCATTAATGGAACATGAAATCTCAACTGGCATGCAACTTATATAGAATGCTTGGATGGTATAAGAAAGCAGTGTCCACCAAAAATAGTAGTCAATACTTAATTATTAAGCAAGACCATACTGCAGCATGAAACATCCAAATGATAGCTATTACAATATCGCAACCTTTTATGTTCTCTTCTTATGCAGTTCGCTGGTAATGATGAGCATCACTGGTAAACAAATTATCCTAAACGAAACAACCAGAAAGAAATTACCTACCTCACCACCAGTTGCAAGTATAGAACCTTCAGCATCAAAGGCCAATGCTAACTGCAGCCCAACATCTTCTAATGGTGTCAATATCTTTGCAGAAGATTTCAAGGCCAGTTTATAGGTTTTTTTGCTCTCTGGAATGTCCCAATCAAACCATCTAGAGGGCAGATAAAAACAAATATTCATGATCACAAGAAAGATCAAAGCATGCTTGTTCATCATAAACAGAAATCTCTGGCACACTACATGGTAAAAAAGCAAATAAACATCACTAAGAAAAGCAAGAACACCCAAAACACTGAATCGGAGAATCTGCATATCTTTGAATGTTTCTCTAAATCTCATGTTCTCCATTTTAAAGCAGGGCATCATAGGATAGCTCTCAAATTGTGACAGCTAGATACAACAAACAAATTGCAAAAGTCTTTGCAAGTGATACAAGTATTCTTTTGTAATAAGTGATCGAATTGTGACAGCTAGATGCAAATTGTTCTCCAAAAATTAGAGAAAAACAAGTGTAAAAAAATATAGGGCACTGGGGGCAGAAAATACATCTTGCACATGATTTCGATGTCAAATCTGTATATGAGCGCATGAATGCCGAGTCAAATTAACTTGTTAACCAAGTGCTAGTGTCAAGTTCATGGTATGTTTTTAGCGCAAAAGGTATAATACCAAAAGCACAAGAGTTTCAAGACAACGATATTGTAACACTAATTTGACATGAGGACGAGAGTTCTGACACCTGCAACTCTTTGGAAACGCGCAGACAACGCCGTCTCCTCCAGGGTGCACCGCCATCCTATAAGGCACATCGGCATCGGTTCCCAACCTGAAAACCTACACCGAGCAACGAAAACTTCAAGAATCAAGAAGCCACGCCTCATAACCACTTCAGACGCTCAAATTCTAACGAAATTCGAAAAGAACATGTTCGGATTCAGGAATCGATGGGTTATATAGGGTTCTTGAAACTGAGGGAAGAAAGAATATTACCGGCGTGTCGGAGAGAGATCGCGAGATCAAGTCGAACTCAGCAATCAGGAGGACATTGGGAACCCCGCTCCGTCCTTCGCCGCCGCCTCCCCCCAACGCCACCAGGGGCCGATTGGGATCGAGCGTGTGGAACGACTGGCCTCCTTCTTGTTCCTTCTTCTCCGCGGCCTCCTCCTCGGCCACCGCCACCTCGCCTCCTCCTCCTTGTTCCTTCTTCTCGGCGGTCTCCTCCACGGCCGCAGCCTCACCTCCTCCTTCCTTCTTCTTCTCGGCAGCCTCTGCCTCGGCAGCGGCGGCGGCGGAGATCCGGTCGATGGGAACCCAAGCGGCGCAGTAGATGGGGAAGCCGTACGTCTTGGAGCAAGGCGGGATCGCTCGCTGTCGTCTCCTCGCCATCGGTCTCCCGTAAGGCGTACGTCTTTCACGTTTCTTTCTCCTCCCCCCTCCTAACAGGCCTTCTTGGATTCTAATTCCTCTCTCTCGCTCTCTCTCTCTCTCTCTCTCTCTCTCTCTCTCTACTTCTTGTTTCTCGGAAGCGGTGGGCAAGGGACTGGGACCCGTGGTCACCCTGCCTGCCATCGCGACCCTTCTTAACCCGTTGTCGCATCCGTGAAAAACAAAAACCAAAAAACAAAAAATCATTAGCTTATTTGTTCCGCATTAGTTGGCGGCGTAAATAAAACCTTGCAATATTTCCTAACGGCTGTGCTCATGTCTCGTCGAGATAGTGCAGTGTCACTCCCACAGCCGTTGCCTCTGTTCCCAACCTTTATTATTTAATTTTTTTACTCTCAATTATTTTTTCCCCCCTTATTTTGATTATAATTGGCTAAACCCAATTAAAATAAGCAGGATGGATTCAGATTAAAAAAAAGAAAAACACAACTCACTGCCAGTTTTGCTTATGAGTGCTCGTTAACAGAGCAAGTCATGACATACTCTTACTGACCTGACCGCTCGAACCGGACATACAACAACACTAGACAAAGGAAGAGAAGAAAAAACAGTTACCATACCATGCGGAAAAAGATGGGGGGCTACTAGTTCAGTTCTTTCACAAACTTTATTCTCTAGTTATTCGTCTCCAAAAAAGTACTCTTCAAAGTCTCCATCTCCAACACCTTAATAATAAGTGGAAAAACAAGCTTCCATTTTTCTCATAAGCGAGCAACATAGGAGTTTGATTGTGTGACGTATCTCACCCACCGATATGGGTTGTAGGAGGGTGATTTCTTTGCTATCTGTAGATATCTTACCTGCTCAAGAAGAACAATGGCATCAGCAGGGAAACCCAAGGATTAGAACTTTAATTTAACTTTTAGCTCAAAATCAAGCAGTGGTCCTCATGAGATTGTTTGAATCATATTAAAGGAACAGAATCACAGAAATTAAGTAAAAACAGCATTGAAGGAATGATCCTAGAATGGATTGAAAGATAAACCATCCAAAGTCTTCTCTTGTCAGTAGGATCATTATGGAGCAAAGTCACAAAAAAAAAAAAAGAGTCCATTCAGTGCCAACAGTGTTTATAGTCACTTTGCCAAGGGGTCAAACTATCAACAAGCACAGAAATTCTCACATTTTATAAATAATGAAATCACAAACGAGAATTAAAAGTTAATCAGTTATTCAAAATCATGTTAATTGCAGCCAACCCCAAGGAGTTGGGCCCTGATGGCTTATTGTTGTTGTTGTAGTAATGACTATGAGCTTGAGCAATGTTGATGCTCGAAAAAGATGGATATACAACAAAGGACTATGTAGTCAACCTAAATCTACACCCACTAAGAAATGCTGTAAGTGCTCCCATTGCTTTGCCTTTCTGATAAATAATCAATGTAATGTCCACTGAACTGACACTACATTCTTAATAGCCCGCTTCTAGTAAATCTCTAAAATGCTACTTCCGCTTACCATCCAGGCATGACAATCACTTCCACTCCTCTTGGAGCATAAACTTTTTCCCCGTCTTGGCCAAGCAGACCATGTACCCAATGACGCAACAGAAAAAAAAATTGTCTTAATGGGAAACCACTATTAAATCTAAATTGTGCACATAAATATCTTCGGTCCCTTTGATCTTTAGCAATTATAAGTGCACGATCTCAAACATAAAATGGTGACAGAATCAGGGTTGGATTAGAAAATAGAGCTTTCACTATGATAATTTTTCCCACAAAGCCAGAGCACCTGAACTGTCAACTTGCTTCCAAATATACTGACAAATGTCCAAAATGCACACATAACATTTATTACATCAGAGTTTGCCCCAGGCTTCCAACCTAGATCCATGTTCAAATATACACAATTAATATGCTTCGACATTATCACCATTTTAAGATTATAATATACTAATAAACCAAACTGAGAACCATCAGAAAGACTAAATAGCCCCATTACCCACAAAAACCAGCAAAAAATCATTTAAGATTAATAAAAAAGAGCATTACTCAGTTCTTACATATCTAGTGACAAATTATTTGCCCCCATTTTAAGCATCCATTAACCATCAATGAGATACTTGACAGCTAAGAAGTATTGGACTTTGTCTATTTCTCAGCTAATTCAAGTAACCTAACCTGGTGGATAAAAAGGACATGCTAACAAGTAAAAAAGGTCATCGCCTCACCTGAAGCTTTGATGCATTGTACATTGGTATGGTAAAGTTCATGTTTACAGGTCCAGCTTCTCTAGCGATGTTTCCTGGCAAACAGAACTTTTAACAAACAGGATAGAAATTTTTATCAATGAAGACAAATTAAGCAGAAATGTAACTACCATGTGATTCCTGTGAAAATGTGAGCTTTGCACGCAGTGTGTGTTCAGACCCACCCACAATCTGAAGCATATTCATTTGTAAGGCCAAATGTGAACAGACAACTCAAAGAGCTATAGTACAATATCTTAATATTTATCTTATGACCAAGATTTAGTGGAAGATATGACTAGTTAATACTTGGAACATGTATAGTCTAAAAAAACATACCATTTTTCCATGAAGATGACCCAGATATTGATAATTATATGTTAAAAAATTGAACAAACAAAGTAAAACAAAAACAACAAAAGGAGAAAGAAATAGATGAAAATCCTGCCTTCTTTAGACACCATTCAACTCTTTTAGCTCCTTCCTTAAAATCAGCTGTCTGTCCGACTGCACCAGATTCTAACTCAAAACTAACCCTGTCCATCATTGTCCAATATCTTTATCAGCAACAGTTACCAGTCATCGCTACTTTTGGGCATTAATTACCTTAATTATATATTCAGAACCACAGTTGTATCATGCAGCAAATTATGATGCCGTTTAGAAAAAAAAAATCAATAAAAGAAGACTTTGCCAAGGTCGTGCTTCATATGCGGTTGATTTCATAATTAGAATTGTGATACACATTCATTAGTATATAAGATATAAGATAAGATATGCTTTATGCAACAAGAAAGGTTCTAGAAACTTAACGGAATAAGTCTTTTAGAAATAATGATATTGCCTTTATGAACTACTTACCAACCATGTAGAAGTATCCAACAAATAATATTAAAAAAATCATTATGCATATAGGCCATCTTAATCTAGTGGTGGAAACATGAGAAGTCAAAGAAAGATGAGGAGTGTCTCTTAAAGTAGAATACACGAGATATGCAGAAACAATAAGAAGATACTTGTAGAGGTCACCAGTAATTGAAGGAATAACTTCAAAAGAACATCATCAAGCAAGACAAGTGAAGCATATGCGATAGCCAGTAGAAGGGAATGTGGTTGCAGATCCAATGAATCTGATCAATCACCCAACAGTATAGAATAGATCGTTCAGTGAATTTAAATGTTCACATATCTTTCAAATATCTCAGCTAAACAGAACCCTCAGTAAAACTCATTTATGTTATTACTCAATTTAATTAACAAGAAGTGCTTTAAGAGAATAATAAGGTCTAGGGTCAAACACATGAACACATGATTGGTAGGAAACAAACCATAATAAACGAAAAGGATGAAGGTTCCAGATAACGAATTGGTCAAAAAGACAAACAACACTAAATACAGCATACCTTGAGAAAATTATCCTATTAAAGCGGTGATAGATCTTCTGAAGGACAAATTCAACTAAGAGAATTCTTCACAACAACTGGAAGATGCTTGTATAGTGGAAAAAAAAAAAGAAATGTCATTTTTTGACTGGTCAATTCAAAAGGGAGAGTTTTTAACTGCTGGTATAAATCAGCGGACATGGCTTTTAGTTAGTAAGATACATTCATAACAATCACAGCCTTTACATGTTTTTAAAATCTCTAATTACCTATTTAAAACCATGATTGATGCACAAGTGAGCATGTGTGACCCTGGAAGAAAATTTGCAACAATAATCATAAATGTGAAGAGCAACAGCAGAAGAATCTGAAAAATCCAGAATACTACACATATGATAACCGTAAATGAAGAAGCGTATATCCTAGATTAGCCATGATTAATTCTCAATACAAATGATAGTAATAAAGAAATTACATAGTTCAAATGGATGATGTTATAGATTCCTACAAACAGTTACCAGAGAGTTGACTGTAGGAAACATAGCAGTGAGAAGTGAACAAGAGATGTAAAGACAAACAACAAAACCACCTTGCTGTATGAGTTGGCACTGGCATTTGGATTGTGATTGTGTTAGCAGTAACACTCGCCGAGAAATCAGCACGTACTTTTATAATCACCTCAGCCTGTTAAGCATAAGAATATATATCCAGTCTGATATTGCCAATCATAAACAGAATTCACAGACAGCATCTCTAAGGATTAGGGAAGCATCATGTTATAGTCAAAAGACGACCATACTTTTAGTTGTCCTGCTTCTTCAATCAATGCATTAACACGGAAAGGAGGCTTGAACTCCTGAGTCATGCGGTAGTTCATTACGGCAAATTCTCCATCTGAAGGTATCTATCATCGAAAAGAACAATAAGTACTTTGAAAGATATTGCTTTTGTGATATATGTTCTAATTGACAAGTATACTTCTTTATTAACATTTGAATATGTATATACAAAACAATACACGCACCAATGTCAAAGTTCTGTCGGCATCAAAGCTGTCAAGGCGAACTGATTCATGGAAGTTACAATCATCGAGTATTACAGCCCCGCCTGATGAACTTCTATAGTCTGAAACATAATCAATCTTGTAGAACTTACGAATTACAAGTTCACCACACATGAAATTAAACTACAGTAACAAAGTTTACTGAACTACAAACGATACACAGTTCTTCCTGTGCTTTAAGTGAGCCAAATAATTCTCTAGATAATTTTTCTAAAACCAAATAAAACAATATTAATATAAGAATAGATTCATAAAGTAAAAAAATCTATCATTTATGAATAAGTCAAATAAATTCTGCGATCTGCAGTACAGATTCAATGCTAATTATGCTTTTTTGCCTGTCTTAGCGAGGCTTTGTTTCCCAACAATTTGTCCATTAATCCTCCCCAACTCTTACTTTTAAGTAACAAGAAAAGCATATAAATTAATTAGAACTTCTTATGCACTATTTCATCAATAGTTCTCCCCACTTTTTCATTTTTTTTCAAATTCAGAGTTTCAGCACCGCATGATTTATCCTTGAAAATTGAAATTATGTCTTTAATTTTTCATATGTTACTATGCGAAAATGCATTGACCACCCTGACAATTCCATCTCTGACCATCATTATAATCTTTAGTGTGGTGGCTCCCTTGAACCTGTTACTTACCTTGCAGGGACTGGCTACTTCCTCACAGATACATGGGACAACAGAATGGTGGCCTGTGACAGATACTACCTGAGCAATGCCCTCCATGTGAAGTGCCATGGTATTTTGGATGGCCTCAAGACAGCACACCAAGAACAACCTACCTGTATTAGAGTCTTCACTGACTCCAAAAGCTTAGTCAACATGCTTTTGAATCCCAAAAGCATTCCTTGGCAACTTCTGCCCCTTTGCCATGACATCCTTCATCTAGTCAAAGCTGTCCACGTCCTACAATGGTCTCACATCAATAGAAATAACAATACTCTTGTGCACAATCTTGCTAACTTTGGTAGACAGACCACTTCGGCTTTTGGAGAGGTGATCGATGTCCTACTGAATGGGAATATCTAAGATAGACATGCCAATTAAAGAAATAAGAAAACCCAAAGAAAATTTATGGAGTAGCACATCATTCTGGTCCAACACAGTTTGTGTATCGCATATAACAGAAGTGAGAGCCAATCATCAGAAATAGCTCGTTAGCTATAGCCAATGGCGTTAGTTAACTCGTATGATGACCAAAAATAGCCTATTTTCCATAAATCTTAACAGGCATGGAGGTGTCTAGTAGTCATAATACAAAAGACTCTAAAATTAACTTGCAGAAGGTCAAAATCTAGAGATAGATATCCATTTGGATGTAGAGTGCACGAGCACAATAATAAAGGTAATACAAAACAGTAATAGAAACAAAAAATTCAGATAAATACAAAGGAACAACATAATCAGCAACTAGGAGAGGTGATATAATTAGAATACACTGAATTTGTTCTTACCATAAACAGAAGCACTGCCTCTACCAATTGTCAAGTCCTCATTGAGAGCAAGACGAATTTCTGGATTTCCAGTAAGGTAGCTTTTCATCTGAATGGTGCCATCGATCTCTGATGTGAGTATATAACCCTGTTCCATTACAATATCTATTGTCAAAATGGTATACAATTAGGACAATCAAATCATCATCATTAGGACAGAACTTTCACATTAAAAGGGATTATAAACTGAATTTGGATGACAGTTGTGTCAATTCGTAACTGCACAAACTTGGATGATAGTGCTCGATTTAGCTTGCTATAAAGAAATAAAACCGTAAGCATACAAGGAAGATAACCATCCATGTCATGCAAATCAGCAGAATACAACTAAATGATAAGTTTCTTATAGTACTGCAGCAAAACATGAATTTGATAGAGAACTTATCTAATTTAACCATCAAAAGCTGGCTTCAATTTATTTAATATGGATAAGTAAAACCATACTGTACAATGTATATTTTTTGTCGCATGAACATGTCTACATGAGCATGAGCGCAAATCTACTGAACACAAATAAGTTCCGGCAGCAGCCACTTAATGTTACTGGACAAAAGGCAAATTTACTCACACTAGAGCTGAATGTCACACTTATTTTTTCAATAATGTCAACAAATATTTCCTCCCTCTTCCTACCACCAGGTTCTGTAGATACAACAGATTTGGTAACAGCTGTACCAGGCATCCTTTTAGTGCCTTGCTGCAAGCATGCAAATACTAATAGTTAACTGAAAGTCTGAAACACAAACCGAGTGAACAAAGAAATGTATTCTAAAAAAAGAACAGAATCCAGGAATACAAGAGATTCTCCAGATGCAGTGAATAATGTAAAGATCAATAAATGGTACCATAAACATTGATGCAGGACCAAGAGGAGGCAAACGTGCAACATCAACCTCAATCGGTTCATTGAATATATATGACTTCAAAACCTCTGTAGAGGTTGTTTGTGGATAACCAAAGTCCTAAAAATAGGATTACAAATGCAACAGATATCATCAACTGTAAAACAGCTTCAGTCCAATTAACACGGTCAAGATACATAACCATAACATGATAAAGAATAGTTGTACCTTAGCAGTAAATTGTGCCCTGATAAATCATGAAGTAAATAAAGAAACATTTGACAATTTGTAACATAGGAAACAAATACTTACAATAACTTCATCAAGTAATTCATAAACGAGCACAAAATTTTTTCGTAACGAGTCTTCATTAAGAACACCAAGATAATCTTTTATGACACGTGCAATTCTTTGCAAGAGCTCCAGAACAAGAGATGGTGAAATGTTAACCCTTGTTGTTGCCACAAAGAACAACCCAGCAACCTTCACATGAATGTAGTTGACACCATCCACATTCTAAAAAACAGAAACAAGAAGGCTTAGTGACTGGTAGATGCATCACACACAAATTTCTCATATAATACAAGAAAGTAGATTTAGCAAAATCTATCAAAGATATTGTCTGATAGAATAAAAAAATGATAATGATTGCACCATCAAAGACAACAGCGAGTGCCTGACAGCAAATCAAGTTGAAGAAATATGGCCTAATAGTAGCCCAATAAAACCGTATAAGCTTCATCTAATATTCTTTCCTAAGGGGTCAAATGTTTAATTTTTGTGACTTAAGTAAAGGAGATGAATCATTTGGCCGAAAAGGAAAAGACGAAAAGAAGCACTATACCATTTAACACCCAACCAAAAGATATATCTGTATAGTACTTCTAAAAAATCTTTCATGTAGATAGATAAATAAACCTCCTCTTGTGTAACAACAATTTAGCTAGACACTCTACCTTGTCAGCAACAAAGTCAGAGTTTGAGCAGCTAATGTCACTGACATTGGCATACTCACAAAGCGGTAATGTTCATAACTTACTAACTCCAACAATAAGATCTTTCAAAGACCATGCTATAGCTGGAACAACGACCATGTCAAGATGTGCTTCAGTGCTTCAGATAAGTCCAGATATATATTAGGAGAATATAATCACTATATGAGTTCTATGACCAGTCTCTTCTATATGTGATGGGCATGTGTCATCATTAATCTATGAGAAACCTTCCATCTCTGTTAAATTTGACCATCAAAAAAATTATCATCCAAGATGTGTTATATCTCAATTGCCTTATTAGCAGGACAGATCAGCATTTTACCAGTTTACCATTTTTCATGGTATCAACCACAGATCAGCATTTTACCATTTTCTTATGCATGCTTCAGAGTTCAGAGTAAAATTTTCCTTCTTGTCTTGTTTTAATAGTTGATGCATATGCCTTTGCAAATATTTATAATGATAGCATGCAAGCAATTTTGGTCAATAGAGCAACAAGTGGTTGAGACTTGGGAGCATCTTCATGTTCTTTCCTTGGAAGACATACATGTCTATCTACGATAATCTCTTTATTTTCAATAGAATAGTTGGTGCAATCCATCATAGTTCTCAAAGAATGTAAAGGAGCAGGTCCAAAAGAATTTTCTGCCTGCTATTAGCCTCAAGACGACGAGGCAACTTGCCGCTTTAAAGCATTCAGAAAAATAATTATCCTTGTTACTGCAATTCAAGTGGAACAAATCATGGTATCATTGATCGTATCTGTACCAACTATCAGGATCCAGCCAACTATTTGTTTTTCAACAGTACTAATAAAAGGCACATCTATTTCAATAGCATAAAAAGCAAAGTTAAAAGAATCTTGACAATGATAACAGCAATTACACCAAAAATTTAAAAGTTCATATCAGAGATATAATGCACAATTTTGTTTAGTTATTTGAACGAGATAATGGGCATGGATATAACAGCAACCGATTTTCATCATCTAAGACTTGAGATGAGAGAAAAAGGCTACTACAGAATCAGATAACATTCCCACTAATAGCTAACCAAAAAAATACATTTTAAAGAACAGACTTAAGATATCTATACATGTGGAAATCCTCAATATAGTTTAAAGTATGTTGATACAAGAATTGAATTAATCCTGAATGCTCATTTATGTCTTCGCCATATTTAGAAAGGCAAATGATGCTACACTAGTTTTGCATATACAAATACCTACAAAGACAGGAGGCGCCTCCTCTTCTTCATCCTCTTTCCAGAACTTTACTTTGCGGAAGAATATTTCAGCACTTCCTTTTGGCACTTCACCACGATCTAGACCAGTTAAACAGGAAAAAATAAACTCAATATTTTTAACTGGAAACGAATGAGACAGCCTACCCACTAGAAACTTGAACATAAAGCCACTATTCAAAGCTCAATAAAATAAAGCTTAATCTTATTAAGCATTACAAACATAATGAGGAACTGGAAAAATAATTGTCAGGGCACTTAGTATAAAAGGCTGTACTATCAACTGATTCAACTAACAATTAATATTTGTGGGGAAATAGCATATTTCCAATGTATGAGCTCTGAGACCTCAAAAGTGAACTAATAGAAGTACCCTGTATGACTGATTCTAATGGCATCATTGATCAGAATTTCAACATTCTTCTACTTTTGGCAGATTAAAGATTCTCTTATAAGTTATAACTGAAATGATACACATGTAAAGCTCATCTCTAAAAGGAGCTGAGTATATGACTGTATGGTAATTTGAACAACATGTACCTACCTAACATGTCTAGCAGCATATTTCATAAGAAATAAGAATCAACCTAGAAAATCTTAAGCAAACAAAGGAAGCAAGACAAACGAAGCAAACTGAAGTATCAGGAATCTAATGAAGCTTAAATGTGATCTACAAATCCATAGTTATCTAGACAATATAAATAAATTATGTCAAGCTCCTTTATCAGTACCTTCTGCTTTATAACTATAAACATCAAGCAATATTTGGAAACAATGATCAAAAACCAGGTTTACATAACCTTTTTAATACTAATGGAATCTATCTTTTAGGCTGCAACCCATATAACCGAATTGGTACTGAAAAACCACATTGTTTTAAACTGAACAATTTTGGTTGCACAAAACACACAAACTGCTATGTTTCGCCAACTTCAATTGGTTATCCCCAAACCTCCCACTTACAAGGTTAATCCTAATTTTAACTACCAGTAAAACAGTTTGTCAATTAGGAGCAAATTCAAGTAGATGAATGAAGAAAATATACGTGTAAGTTCAAATATATGAACTCTTGTGGTGACTGTGCTATTCCATCAAGGAGACACCATGGTTTCCTTAATATAACTCAGGCTTTAAACGAACGAGAAGAGCCAGAAAGGATTCCGTGTAGGGTCTTCAATAAAACAGAAATGTTCAGAAATATAATGGACTTTTCACGAAATTCTTATAACAAGGAAGATTAAAAGGACACGAGCATATGACCAAAATGCAGATTTGGTGTAAACATGAAGAACCATAATCCCAATACCATGATTCCAGATAATTCCATAAGAAAAATGGTGCAAATATGCACCGGGGAGACGGATCCGGCCGAGCCTAGATCCAAGGAATTATAGACCGCAAGCCCTAGATCTGCAGGAGCTCCATATCTCAATCCCCTGGCAACGAACCGAAACTAAGTTTTCAATCGTACGACACAGCCACCCACAGATCTCAATGCCCTAGTGTCGAACTAAATTTAGGGCGTGGTGTCGATCGAACGAAACGGCTGGGTCAGCGTTGAAATCGCGAGTGAATCAAGAAACGAAATTGGTGTTGTCGCCTGGCTGCGACAGCACAAATAACCGAGACATCGAATCAGGAATTCAATCAAACGACACAGCCGTCCACGGGTCTCGATGCCGTGGTGACGAGCTCAATTTAGGGTTTCGATCGAACGAAATAGGCGGGTCAGCGTTGAAATCGCGGGTGAATCAAGAAACAGAACAGGAGAATAACAATGAGAGATTACAGTCGCGGAAGACGATGTTGTCGCCTCGCTGCGACAGCACGAAGAACTGAGAGATCATCGCTTCTCGCCGGAATCCAGACGAAGAAAGAGTCGAGCGCCGGCACGAGGCGACGGGGATTTTACCAGCGTCGATCGACGCGAGAAATTGAGATCAAGGGTTCTTTTTATTTATTTACTAAAAACCCACGCCTCCCATCATAGCTATCAATAACGAACGGCGCAGATCGTGTCCATGATGATACTGTCGGTCGCGGTCCAACGTCAACTCAAATGAACGGCGACGATCAATCTTTCATATCAAGATATCGTCGGAGGGAGATGGAGAATAAACAGTTTAATCATCTCTCCAAAATCATTTTGAATGTGAAATGTCCATCGATCACTTGATCTGTACGCATCGTGGAGCTCGGATGAGTTCTTGAACAAATTTAATTGATCACTTGATCCGTATCGGTGCTTCTTAAAGTTATTTTATTTTATTTTTTGGAAAAAAAAATACACAATCAGATACATTACCAATGGAAAATTCCCTATGTCATACATGGGCATCGAGTTCTTGAACACATTGCTTCCTGCAACGGCGTTTCACACGCATGTTTGTTCATGCAGACACGCATGCCCGTGATTTATTGGTTTCTTGCGTGAATGACCGAGCATGTGTTGTGTGATTTCTGGGTCGACAAATTATGAGCAGCGAACAGTTAATTCGAATCTAAGAACAATACATATAAACTGTGAACGTCTCTTGATGTTTTATTAGGTTACTCTCTCTCTCTCTCTCTCTCTCTCTCTCTCTCTCTCTCTCTCTCTCTCTCTCTCTCTCTCTATATATATATATATATATATATATATATATATATATATATATATATATATACATAGACACACACACACAAACAAATATTATGTTGTGTGCAGACAATAAGCTCGTCTAATTAAATATCATTATATATTATATAGGCAACTAGATGAGTGTATTCGTGCATTTTTATTTCAATTTTACTGCTCAGATTAAAATAAATAGATTATATCACTTAAAACATGCCCAGTCACATATCTACCTGCTTATGGCCTCACCTATTATCCATTGTACAGACCCCTCAATGGCCACTTCAAAACTGATGTAATCTTGGAATGAAAAGCTAAAAGGGTCAAAGAAGCAGGAGTCCCGATGTAGGAAGATATCTTAATTATGTTAAACCATGATGTAAAGGGACATGACCAGCAGAAGTTCCAGGACAGAGAACATAAATTTCTTAAGAAACTAATTTGCTGCTCCAGGTATCGGTCAGCATAAGAGAATGTAATTAATATTTAAGCGAAAAGGATAAGAGAAAGATGATCTAAGTTATTATTGATGAAACACTGGATGTGCCACCGTGGCATATGGCAGGAACTAACAGAGCCCTAGTGCAGAATATAAGAAGAAAAAACACTGTGAAACAGAGCATCAGCAAAAGGAGAATAATAACGAAGATGGAATAAGATAATGGCATTGTTTAGGGTCATGATGGTAGATAAATTGAAGCAAATTCAAATACTCTACAGTTGTACTAAGAAAACTGCGCTCTTGTCTATCATGCCACTACTACTGCAACTAAACAAACTGAAACTAACCTCTGGTCCATGCTAGTTGTCCTTAATGAGTTATTGGAGGGTGAAATATGCAGGAAACAGTAGACAAAAGTACATCAAGACAAAAATGAGAAAGCTTAGGCTAACATAGATATCAAATTAATAGAGAGAAGATAGATATCTAACTAAAATTGAAGGAGAACAAGCAACAGCTGGACCACTGGGATTGCAATTAGAAAAAAAATTATAATTATCCCAACAAGAAAAATGGCCTTACCACTGTCAAAACAGAAGTAATCAGGGACAAATTATCTTTAAAAATATTGCAGAAGCATCATAAACAGATACATACAAGTAGTAAAATTACATGGGACTTGAAGTACTAGAAATTCAAAGCTCATCTACGTTATGTCATCAGGAAAGAAAAGGGTGATGACATGTGTACAAATGGAATAAGAAAGAGCAAAAGCTTTTGGTTAACATATAAGGAACAAATTCTGATAAATGGCATATGCAAAAAAAAAAAAAAAAAAAAAAAAATCTGTATTCAAAAAATTATAATTATATATATATATAAACTAAAATTCGAAGTGACATGAGAGAAGCAAACCTCTTTATGGGAAACAAAGGGGCAGCAAAGCTTTGTAAAGATTCTGTTCTTGCATTTGTACACTTTCCTCAATTGTGATAGCCAACTAATAAATGATGCATCTGATGAAATTGTGCCTGAACCATGTTAATTATTAGAGCTGGCACATACTAAGAGCGGGCATGCATCTTGATCGCTGAACTGGCAGATATATTTATCGTTATTGATAGTTTGCATTTCATATTTCAGGAGGAATATCGGGCACAATGTCCTGTGAAACCCAAAGAACTAACCAAAACTATTGTCGTGACAGTCCAAGGAACCAGTAATAGCCTTGTATCTGACATTGAAAGACATTGAACTCTCTGTGACCTCACTAATATCAACCAAACTAGGTAGGTCTGCTCTGTCATTTCTTAAAGAGATTATAGGAACCATCTCCCTCCAATCCACTGCAGTGCTCAGAGCCTCAACATCCGCAGAACCGAACCACTTAGATCCATGCATTTTGTCTTCACATGCAATTCTAGTTCAAAGGGAAGAACAACTGTGCCGTCCAACCTCATGTGGAACCCCACATTTCGAAATAACTTCAAGAACCTTTCCTTCTGTATAAGACCACAATCTCATCTATCCACTCGAACTTTTTGTCATCAGCCAAAAGGTAATCCATGGCTGCTGTGAAGCGCATCCATACGGCAAACAAGATGCACAGATTGGTTTGTCTGTCCAGATAGAGCTGCAATCTATCACTCATTTCTTCTGCATGAAGCACATGACCAAAAGGACTGTGGAAAGAAAAGAAATTCACACTCAAAACTCTATTTAGAAAGGAACATCAAATACCTACTCAAAGGCTCCATCCTGTAACACCAAGTATCTGCAACACCAGATGTTCGGATGATGAACCCTAAACTATCTCAAGCTAGAAAACAAAGGAAGTTGAAGCAGCCTCGCGCAGGTTTTTGAAACCATAGGCAAAGGGTTGGGGATCAGTTCTATGACGCTCATAAACATGAGCAACACCGTTTCTGTGAGCATTCTTCATGGTCAGGAAAGCAATCCAAGGGGCGTACAAACTACTCTCCCCCAAATCCAAGAAATAAGGGCTTATCTCCAGTTGGAGAAGAAGAACCATCAAGAAGATCCGAACTGACGCCTTTGACCTGGTCATCTAAATCAGCAGTCATTCCACTCGAAATCCATCATCCAAACATCAGGAACAAGCGGCGCCGTAAATGATGCAACATCATCTGCACCACTACTCTTCCAACATCCACGAAAAGAACCTAAAACGACATCTCCATTGACAATCTTGAACGCCATAGCGGCACCCATCCGCCACTTCGAGCTGGCGCCACCAGCCAGAACTCCACAGCCAGGTCCTTGGCAGCTTTCCACCACTCGGGAGCCAAAACCCACTAGGTCAGAAGGAAGCAGACCCGGGTAACACATCCCTGACCGAATCATCCACGCAAAAACAGCAAGAATCGACAAGCCGAACACGATCAACAAGCAAAGAACCAACGACAACCATTCAAGAAGACGGTAGATCCCGCTCGGCCGCTGCGAGGGTCACCTGAAAACGAACAAAGAAGAACACCAAAAAAGAATCACCACAAGCATTAACGACAAGATCGATATTTAAGCAAAACCATGACTGGAAAAGAAAAAGAATACGTCTTCAAAGGTACAGTAAAGAAGAAGAGAAAAATAGCGAGGAGGTGAGATACGTGTACCAGGAGGGGATGGGAGACGAGCGGCGCCGGGGATCTGCAGCAATCGGTAGCGATTCATGTCGAAGAGGAGAGTATATGGTGGTCTCGAGGGGTGTCCGCCCGTAGCCGCGAATGAAGCGAGGAGGAGGAGGAGCCGTGTCGGTGGCCGAAGCGAGCAGGAATCCACGGGTACCTGAGGATGTGATTTGCATAACAAAATGACCAAGATACCGTCACAGTAACCGACACGTGCATGTCTCGTGCACTATTGGACTTGGCAAACGAGAATTGTATCATATTATTATCATGTTTGAAATTTTCACATGAAACAATAATTAGCGTTTTATACGAATCCCCAATAAATTAAAAACTCTATTGAAGCAACAAAAGAAAATTCAAAACCTGAGATGACAAAGATGAAACATTTTTATGTTTTAGCCCTTTGTTCTTTGAATTATATGGCTGTTATGCGTATGATAGACTTATTTGAACTTTTTCTAGTTGTTTGCTAAGTTATATAATGAACTTAAATGCATCTGTTTGATTAACCAAAACAAAATGCTTTTTCTAGTTTCTCAAAGTGTGTACAGTAAGAATTGAAGAGAATTAGCACTACAACCCAAGAAAAAAGTTTGTAGTGGGATGAAGAGAATTAATGCTATAGACTGGACGTAAAAAGATTGACCAAAGATTGGATGTCAAGTTATCTCTCCATGCGACTTTGCTCAAGCTCGGTTACAAGATTAATAAAAGACATAATAATAGTTTGAACGATTGACAAATGCATAACCACAATCAATTGCATGCATCATCAAGATAATAATTCAGCAATCTCTGAATTGTCATGAGTGAGAACAAAGTTCACAGCTCTATAAATCATCGACATAATCTAGGCATCAGCAGCAAGAGCATTATAAATCACCATGCAGTAACAATGGATTCCAAGAAATAAATATTTGCACACTATTCACTGTTCTGAAAACAATAATTCCTAATCTGACACATATTGCTAGAAATGATCGGCATCCAGTTCCACACAAATAGAAGTCCAAGTTTAGTCAAAACCTCAAACATAGTAAAAACCTTTAGTTCACACCAGACAGGGTGATCTTTACTAACTCACCTACTATAATTGACTGCTACAACAATGCTGCAAGTCGTGTCTTTTAAATCTGCAAGAATAGTGTCTCAGTTCACTTGCTGTTGATTGCCATAATAGGCATAAGCCCCATACGGTACTGCATACATCCCTGGGTAGTGAGGAGGCAAACCATATCCATCATAAGCTTGCCCCCCAAAGTATACACCGTTCCACCGTTTGCTGCGTTCTGCCCTCGACTGTCAATAACAGAAAAGGAATCAACCACATTAGATTATTTAAACAAAAGATAAAATCCTCCAGGCTTCTGCTAAACCAACTAGCTAATCAATGAACTTAAAACTTCTCCACTTGCGCCTCAACTAGCTAAACCAATTAGTTTGAGCCATCCATTAGTTAAAGGTATTATTAGGATGAAGCTGGTTGAATTCCAAGAGTCATGAGCATGACCACGACTCAGGAACCACCACTGGCACCAAACTGTTCTTCCACAATATACGAAGTGTCACTTGGCAAAGTGGTGAGACCTGAGGACATCATGAAGAAGCACAACCTCTGGGTCTTCCTTCCCTCTACAAGGGGGCAGAAATGACAAACACACGAAGCATGGCCAATGTCTCAGGCTACTAGTCAGTCTATAGGGATAAGTATATTGCATGCGGTCACTTTAGGCTATTTAACAGATAAAGTCTTCTGCTTCAAGAAGGCTGAGATTCTGTTCATTATGTTAAAAATTGAAAGGAGTTGTGGATAATCTTAAGCAACCGAGAGAGCGTGTGAAGGTTTCAACAGCTAGGAAGAGCCCTAACTTAACCTCAGAAAATTCTTAGATCTAAAATAAAATGAATCGAGAATCTTTCTTTTTCATACTTACAGGTCATTCTTTCTCTTGTAGATAAATAATAGACATTCTTAAGCTTAAACTCTAAAAGTCAGTACCTGCCTAGCAGGGTTGCGACCCCAGGATAGACGCACTGTTTGCTTGCCAATAATTGTACCATTTAACTGTTGCAATGCTTCTTCAGCATTATTTCTGCATGGGTTAAAAGAAGAAACACACAGCTCAACAAACTTGTCGTGTCATCTGTTTACAATGTTCAGAAACATACATTAGCAAGATGTACCTATGGGCAAAAAGAACAAAACCACATTGTTTTCCGACTGGAATTTTAACAGAGGTGATCTCTCCATACTGTGAAAAGGCTTCTTTCAGATCATCTTCACTGACTTCTGGATCAAGCCCTCCAACAAATACCTTCAGCAGCAAAAATATATTGTTAAAAGGTTGTACCAATACTTGTTACCTCTACAACATGTATGGACAAAAATCTCCTTACTGTTGTATTAGCTGAATCTACATCTGACTGGGAGCCGGTTGCAGATGCACCATCAGGTCCAAGACCACCTAAATGTATCCACAGTTAGGGTTCCATGGACATTTGATTATAAAAGAATTGACTACGATGTAAAACCAACAATACAGAAAACCAACAATCATAATTTGAAGTGGGCAAATACTGCCACTAAGGCCAGATAAGATAAGGCTTTTGACTTAAAATACATTCAAGCTTGTAAACCATCTATTGATACAATCAAAGACCCAGAGTTAAGTTAAATCAGAAATAAAGTCAACCAGAAAAAAGTCAGGTCTAAGGTTGAACACAGAATGATATCCTCAGTTTTTTTTCTTCCAATTAGAATTCTGTCTAGTTTGGGATTTCTTTTTAATATACTGTTACAAAGAAACAAAAATATAAATGCCAAGTCCTCTGTGAATTTGTCCAGGTTGATGGTGTCAAAAGAGTCCAAAACACTCAACCTTTAACAGGCGACTGTCTTAATGGAGGATTAGCCACCACGATTCTATATTTAATTATGTAAGATCTTAAATTGAATAAACAAAGATTCGGGTGTAAGTCAGCTTTATAAATAAGCGTGTTAAACAGTAAGGTTACTTATGGCTGCAGACTTTTCCTTGTTGTTACATTCTATATTCTTTTCTTTTATTTCTTCTTTCTTGAATATGAAGCCAACCAATCAGGAGAGAATAGGCAGTCAAGCCAACCCAAACTTCATCTGTGCCTGAATGGATTTGATATCTAATTAGCCAACTAGTATCCATAGAATGATAAACTATATATTGTTTTCAACTGATACAAAACCAGTCTGAATAAGTTTACATTTTTTATCAACAAAGCCTTCACTACTATATCACAAAGAAAAATTCTAAAAAGTTTATACTTTTCATATCCTTCGAGGGGACAATTAAAGGATTAATGATTGCCAGGAATAAAAGAGAACTTCTAGAATTAAAGGTAGACATTTTTCTATCTGCTGTAAAATTACCCATTCCTTCATGAGCATAGCTGTGACCAAGCCACCGTAAAACCATCGACTAAGGAGAAAAAGATGTTACAAGATAAAGGAAGAGATGTACTTACAAGAAAAGCTCGAGGTTAGAGAATAATATGCTATGAAGATATTTTGAATTTTTAATGCAGTACATACAAGAAAAGGCCAGTTGTGCAGAATGCATAATTAGAGCAAAATCCATGAAGTAAGCATGCAAATTCAAGCATCTCAAGGAATGCCCATTTTTCTTAAAAAAATAGATTGACAGATGAACATAGGATCTGAAATCTCTTAACTTTCTCCATGGAAGAGAAGTTTTGTGTTAGCACATAGAAAATTTAAGGTAACACAGAAAATAAAACATCTTTATCTTTAGGACACTATTGTGTTCGCACCAACTAAGAATGGTCTAAGTTGTGTACCAGCTTCATAAAAGGAATAACTTTGGGAATATATCGAAATGATGATTAAGAAAAATCCAAACGTACCAGTAGACTTTCTAGGTGTAGCAAGGCCAATACGCATGGGCCTAGTAGAACAATAAACACCATTCATCTCGGTGATAGCAACTTTTTTCTCATTCTCATCTCCAAATCTTACAAACCCATAACCTTTTGAACGACCAGTATTAGCATCAACAACAACTTTTGCACCTTTTACTGATGGGTACTTAGTAGCAAAAGTTTCATGCAAAATTGCATCAGTAACATCACAAGCTAAATCACCTACAAAAATAGAGTGATCGAAGGTAAGATCTGAACGCTTATTTCCCATGCTAAATGATGCCCAATTTAATCGAAATGGCAGATCTGTGTTAGGCATCAGATGACCACTGAAGCTCTGAAGTATTTTTTCAGCCGTTGCATGTGAGTGGAACTCAACAAACCCATAACCCTCTGATTGTCCAGTCTGCTTATTGCGAATAACCTTTATGGAGACAACCTGCATGGCAAGTTGTTGAGTCAGTATAAAAGGTACGATATTAGTTTAAAGTATTATATAGATGCAACAAACCATAACAATGACTCAAAAGATTTAAGTGAAAATATCTTCTTGTTCAAATGAGACAAACAGTGCACGCGATGAAAACTAAATATGAGTTCACCAAGCACAAAAATAGGCATATGTGGTTTAATCTTTCCAATTTAAGCAAAATCTAACAAGAAAATACTTAATTGTGTTCCTTACATAAGACCGAAAAATTACAGACATCTCTACCACATTGCACGCTATTGTCTAACCACAAGATACCATGTGAAGAATAGAATAACAGTTATCAATCTGTAAATGTTAGTCAAGACATAATCTCTGAGTTTTCATGATGCCAGCTAGCCAAGAAAATGCTACTTTAGTCCAGAATCAACTCCTTAACACTGGTTAAAAACGAACAAGTAACACTATACTGAAAGAGTATTTCTTAATTTGTGCAGAAAGCACACAAACATAGTAAATTGTGTAATGTCTCAAGATTCTTCCATTAACTCTTCCTAGCTCCTAAGTGCTGCTGCCAAATTTGCTCAAATTGTACCTCCTATTTACCTGCTCACCAAAGGATCACCTTCCTTGTTTAAAATTTATTATTTAGCCACAGTCAATTTGCCAGGATTGAACATTATCCACCACATTTAATCATCCCGTCTAAGATCCCGTCTAAGATCTGAACGACAGCAAGGGCTGCAATTTACAGATTATAACTCGTTAACGGACGAACCCTTTGTTAAATTTGACATTTCTCAACTTAATTATAACAAAAGATTGAGACCAAATGTATTAGATTAATGCATAAAATTTAAGACCTTCTGTTAAAAGGATAATTACAAGAGAAATTATGAAAATATCCACATCACATGTAGATTTAACTCAAACAATACTTCTTTAACTCAGCTTGTCTATGCAGATGGCAAGTTAAATGGCCTCCAAATGCAGATATTTCAACGAACTCCCACAAAGCAAACAAAAGGAATCAGGAAGATCCGGTTGTTCACATCAATCAAGCGAAGTAAAAGGCGTCCCCATCACATAAGGAAGAACGACAGCATCTAGCAGCAGCAAAAGGATAAATCCTCACCTCACCGGTATGGACGAAGCAGCCGAGGAGGTAGTTTTCGTCCATCCAGTACTGGAGATCCCCCACCCAGATCGTCCGCTTCTCGTCCTCCGCCGCCGCCTCTTCGCCCTGCTGGTGGCGGTTCGATTTACACGGAGGCTGAGGCGGAGGCGTCGGGGGATGGGGGTAGGGAACGAAGGGATGCCCGTACGGCGGCGGCGGCGGCGCCATCATAGGGTGCTGCATCACCATCGCCGGTGCTGGGTACCGCACCGCCGTCCAAGGCTGGGGCGACGGGGTGCGCCGCCGATCCAAGCCAGCCACCTGTTGCATCGTCGCCGCCGTTTCGATGAGGACGGCGGGCAGAGGCAAGCAAGGTGAGAAAGAGGGAGATCTCACGGGGGGCGACGCAGGGTTTAAATAGGGAGGCGGATTCGATGCCAGGTTTGATATTGACCGTCAGATCAAAATATAAGAGACGTAATCGCCGTCGATTAGTGCTCGTGCCCTGGTGCGTTGTGCTCGTGCCCTGGGCAACGCACCAGGGCGGCGGTTTTGACCAGATCCGCATTTATATCGGACCGCAACAACTGACTTCGGTACCGGTTTAACCTGTGTCGGTGTCTCGATATAAAGGTCGTGATGGGGCTGGGCCCAAGTCCACGTCATCCAATTCAATGAAGCTGAAGAGCAACCACTTGATCATGTTCAGACTTACTATATGCAGTCAAAATGAGACTCTCAAGGACAGCAAAAGGACTCATGAATTGCATTCCCTTCAAGGTTGAAATCGACAGCAATTATTTTCTTAATGAGCATCCCTTGCGTTGAGGAATTGCATGCTTTAGTGGACATTAAGCCATCGATTAAACAGGAGCCGAGGAAACTGAGAGTTGAGACCAATCAGATTCTCCATAGCTTCAAAGAGCAGTAAACTATGCAGCTGAGCAAGAAAAGCTTAACAAAAGATTCTCAACAATTAGTGGTGAATAATTGAGATGAGATGCTTATCAGTCTGGCCATCTCACTATGGTCTTCTTACTGTTTCCACTTATGGCACGAGTTCTACAGGAATTTTCTTCTATACCTTTGAATCCGATGTTCAGTATGTTTTATGCTTCACGTTAGGCATCCAATGACCTCTCATGTGTTGCCAGGCTTAGAAAGCTGGTGATTGGAGGTTCATAGCATGCTTTTTGAGTTTTGATAGCATGTAGCATGAAGAGATCGCTCTGGATTCGACCTTTGTCTTGACTCCGAGGTCCTTTTGATTGGCCAAAAGGAAGGTGGACACCAGGCTTGTGCAAGGCAATGACTACCTCAAATCTCTTCAAGCTGCTGCACATCCCTCCCCCCGCCCTCCCCCCATTTTCTTATCAGCTAGAGCACTAGACATACCTGATGGCACTCCAGAACACAGCTGTCGTTGCGTGATCCAGACTGGTTCTTCTTGGGGGGCATAATGGTTTGGAAGTGGAGCAACATGAACTCATCAAGGAAATGGATGAGTGATGGAAAGTGGATTCATCACTCTGTTGCAGTGTACATTTCATCTTCAATTTTGTTGGTTCTCAACTCATTAGTTGCTCGAACGAGTCTCTTTATTCTCTTTAAATAGATTTATGTAGACTCCAGCAGAAAAAAGTGGCTGGTGAAGCGTCTGCCACGCGCAAGAACAGCATCTTTGCTTGCAAGAACAGGAGATTGTGTGCATATCATCCCTACCAAGATCCAGAAATATCATGCACTGTGCTCTGTAATGTAGATTACCACCGAGTAACATCTTTTCTACTTCGGTGTATGAAATCAGGAAAGTATCACAGCATACAAGAAGCATTTAGCCAGATTGTAATGGCCTTTCGCAGCTTCTTGGAGGAGTGAACCTTGGAGGTGTGCAGGGAAGCTTAGGCTTTGGATGTTGCAGAATGGAACGTAGAAGGGACCATTGAAGCCCGACGTAGAGAGCCACGCACCCTACACGTTCTTGTCGACGCCCTTGTTGTGGAGAGAATGGCCTGCGCCGGGGCTGTGGCCTGGCGTCGTCGGTCGAGTATCCTCCTCGATGACCACCGTCGCCGAAGTGGTGTGTGCTTGTGCTCGCGCAGGGAAGGGCGCAGCTACGCCGTGAGCAACTGCTTTGCCGCTACCATCGCCCGACTTGTCGTTGTCCTTCGGCGGGCGCCTCGCCTCGACGGTCAGCGTTGCAGAGGCAACGATCATGACAACAAGGAGAGCAGGGATAACGTAGGAGTTGGCGGCTGCAGCCATGAGAGAGAGAGAGAGAAAGAGAGAGAGAGAGAGGGAGAGAGAAAGAGAGAGAGAGAGAGAGAGAAGGATGGGGGAGAACCGTGGGAGGATGGTGTTCCTTGCTGGCCACTCTTTGGCTCTTTATACGGATTTGGATTGATCACAGGGAATAACAAACGGACGGTGGAGGGACTCGAAGCATGCTATTGTCGCCCATCCGGAGCCACCGGGCGCTCCTTTCCAATGCTGCCTGTGGAGGACAATATGCTTCTTCCCAGCCCTTCTTTTTGCCGGTTGGACCAGGTTGTGCATGGTACTGTCCGTGTGTGCGCTGTTAAGTCTTCAGAATACAATTATCATTACTTGGAATCACCATCATGGTTGACCGGAATGACAGTCTCCACTGAACAATTCTCCTGGCCTGTCGATCTGGTTGGCTGCAATTTGGCCCTTCGCCGACTTCCTTAGGACGCCCATTCTTCCCTCCTGTCCTTCACCACTGACATAAATATTTATTTGGACGGTTGTTGATGGGGGCTTGGCATGGGGTTGTCGGCAAGAACCACTTTCCACCCTCAACTGGAGTGAAGAGTAGCCGTAGTAATAGATAAGATTCATCAAAAGAGCGAACCACAAGCTTCTTTCCCCCGGGGAAGGTTCACGTTTGGGAAGGAGATGACCGCATTGTAGTAGCTTAAGGTGGTGCTTCTCCAAAGCAAAAGCGAGCTATTAAAGCGTTCGGCCTTTGTTTAACAGTAGTGGACGGCTCCTTCACAGCCATGACTGCCATCAGCTGCCCTTAACTGGAGTGAAGAGTAGCCGTAGTAATAGATAAGATTCATCAAAAGAGCGAAAAACAAGATTCTTTCCCCCGGGGAAGGTTCACGTTCGGGAAGGAGATGAACGTATTGTAGTAGCTTAAGATGGTGCTTCTCCAAAGCAAAAGCGAGCTATTAAAGCGTTCGGCCTTTGTTTACCAGTAGTGGACGGCTCCTTCACAGCCATGACTGCCATCAGCCGGGGGGGCCCACGTCTACGTGCCTACCTAGAGATCTTTATGTGTAGCGCAGAGGTTGGACTTGGCTAATCGCATACAGGAAGAAGATGCAGAGGAATCAGGAGCTCTGACAAAAGAGAATCTCCCTGCGTTGAAGGAGGAATGATCTCGGAATCCACTGATCCGTGGAGGGATGCCGCCACAGTAGTTCCTGCTGCGCGCACAGTTCCACCGCAATTACACTGTTTGCTTCTGCAAGTCTTAAGTCTGCAACACTGGATCACTCTGTTCCGTAAACGTTGTCGCTTCTTCGTGATCCGTAACACGATCGTGAGCGCATTAGCCTGGAAAGCACAGATTGCCATGGAGTTGCTTTGTCCTGCGATCACGATCGTTCGCAGGTCTTGAAGCCAAACGACGAAGTGGACTTCTGATGAACAAGAGTGTTGCGTGTTCCCGTTTCATTGGAGTACGTGGAGCCATAGGACCTGCAATGGCCATGGGACCGATGATGTGAGTGCATCTTCGTGTGTCTGGAGTTGAAGTCATCTTCTAGGAAGAAAGGCATACGAATTAAACAGAAGGCTTATTATTACTGATAGGGAATATCCCGGGATCATCTACGATAGTAGACATGTCAGCATAAAGACGCCCCACATGGTATCGCCACGTTAGACCCTCCGTCTCAGGTCGGATGAGACGGCACCCGCACGTCGTCACGTCACCCGAACCCAAATAGAGCAGCTGTTTCCGAAAGCCCGGGACGGCGACGCATGGAACAGGTCGCCCCCAAAATCCCGGGATGGCAACGCATGGAGCAAGCCGCCCCCGAGATCCCGGAGCGACGTCGTGCAGCGCTGACCTGTACAGTGCCGCCCTGTACGACTTCGCCAGCATCTGGACCGAGGTACGTCTCCAGACGCGCCTATATAACCCCCACCTGGCTTCAGGACGTGAGAGGAGAGAACATTCACTGACTTTACCATCGGAAGGACTCAGTCGGGAAAAACCCGACTCAAGCCTTCTTGCAGGAGCCAAGCCCGAGATGCGCCGGGAACCCACCCTAACAGAAAGCGACGACCAGACACCCTTGGATTTTGACGACTGAACAAGGCTAGCCCGACATGTCATCCGGTGGCCGCATTCATTCCATAACATTTTGGCGCTAGAGAAAGGGCCGATCTCATAGGAGTGTCCTATGACCAACCCGAGAGCCTGCCCCGATCGAAGGGTAACCTGCTGCCCCCATCCCCATTTCGGGACCAATCTCTGTTGCTCAGTCGGGAGGAGGCCCTCCAATCCAGACCCTGGAGCGCTACTGGCGATTGTTCAATGATCTCGGGCTATCACCCCCGGGAATGCCCCAGCGCCCTCGGTCGTCTCGCCCGAGGCGTTTCTCGACCTGTCGAGGCAAGTCCAAGATCTGACTGGGATGATCTAAATAGTCGTCCCCCTCATCCCGCAGCTCATGTGCCTCATGGGCCCCCAAGCACCGAGCCCATTCATTTATGTCCCAGAGCCCATCCATTTATGTCCCAGAGCCCCTCGACGATCCCCCGACGAATCTAGCCATGCACGATCAACCACGAGAGGAAGCCAAAGGACGTCCCAGGGGTCGGGGAATGACTCCCGAACCGAGCGTCCATGGTCTCCTCTTGACCGACATACTACTTCCCAAGCATGACACAGTATCCACCGACTCGACCGATGACACGTTCAGAGCCCAACTCAACTTGGTGAATCAGTGTCTGAACGAATTCTAGCAAGAGCTCCGCAGGACCAAGGGAGAAGTCAAGGACGATGTCTCGGGAGCATCCCCATTCACCCCCGAGAAACAGGACAAGCCAGTCCCCCTCAACTTCAGACTCCCTGCCCTTGAAGCATACGACGGTAGCTCTGATCCCACGGAGCACGTCGTCGCCTTCCGGGCCCAGATGGCCCTCTACGGCACATCCGACGCTTTAATGTGCAGGGCGTTTCCCACTACCCTCAGAGGGCCGACTCGGATGTGGTTCAGTCAGCTATGGCTAGACTCCATCTCTTCATTCGAACAGCTAGCGCGGGGGCTCGAACAGGGCTTCATGGCCAGCAAATGGCTGAGACCCTCCGTGGCCGCACTCCTCGCACTAGCCCAACGAGACGGTGAAACACTCTCGCAGTTCATCGCGCACTTCGCAACCGAGGCCAGGGGGATGCCCGAGGCCCATCCATCCCTGGTCATGCAGGCCTTCTTGATGGGGATACGCCCCTACAGACTTATTTGGTCTTTGGTGGAGAGGCCGCCATCGACAGTCCCCGAAATGCTCCAGCGCGCCAACTAGCACGTCACTGTCGAAGCCCTGGTGGCGAGGAAGCGCGAGGACAGCAAGAAGCCTAGGACAGACCTCGCCCGAACAATGGCTCTGAGGTCATTCCCTGAACCACCCTGAAGGAAGATCGACCGACCCAAGTTGCCGCGCCCAAGGCTCCCCCTAAACGCTTTTCGGACTGAAATTTTCCTCCAAATCCAGGAGAAGGGGCTCCTGTGGGAACCCAACCCGGTGAAAGCTACTAACAAGGATCGATCTAAGTACTGCAAGTTCCATCGGGATTACGACCATGACACGGAGGACTGTCGAGACTTGTAGAACCAGATCGAGGAGCTGATCCGATGAGGGCATCTCGGACGCTTCCTCAAGAAACCAAGGGAGTCGCCACCTCGACCCCAGGGTCTGGTCGAAAGGCAAATTGCCGTCATCATTGGCGGACTAGCCTCTGGCGACAGTAGTTCCACCAACAGGAAGTCGTACGCACAGAGCGCAGTGGAGAAGCATCCGAGAATGCATTCCGAGGAAGAAATCAGATTCGGCACGGAGGGAGGGGAGTTCTCGGACCACGACGACACTCTGGTGGTCTCCGTCCACATCGCTAATGCCAAGGTGAAGAGGGTGATGGTCGATACCGGGAGTTCCGCCGACATTCTATAACTGGACGCCTTCAGGAAGCTCGGGCTCACGGACAACGACCTCTCCCATATGACGACCGCACTTATCGGTTTCATCGAGGAGTTAATCTCCCCTCTCGGGATGACTTCCCTTCCCGTCACCCTAGGGAATGAACCGAGAACGAAGACGGTGATGGTCGCCTTCATGGTGGTCAACCTACCCTCGGCATACAATATCATCCTTGGGCACCCGACCCTCAACAGGATAAGGGCGATCGTCTCCACCTATCATCGGGTCATGAAATTCCCGACTTCTCAGGAGTCGGGGTGGTGCAGAGTGATCCCAAGGAGTCCAGGAAATGTTATCTGACGGCTGTGTTAATGCCAAAGAGGACGCGACCCGATTCGACCAACTTCGACCCTTTAGACGACCCGAGAACTCCTACCCACCTACAGTCGATCAAGCAGCTCATCGAGGTTCCCTTGAAGGATGATCGACCGGACCAGGTCGCCAAGATCGGAGCCGCGCTTCCGGAAGCCGACCAGGTCCAACTAGTGGAGTTCTTGAAGCAAAATATCGACGTCTTCGCCTGGTCCCCGAAGGACATGCTAGGGATCGACCCCAAAGTGGCGCAACACCATCTGAACATCCATCCCGAGGCACACCCGATCAAGTAGAAGCCTCGGAGATTCGCCCTAGAGCGACAGCAGGCGACTAACTGCGAAGTCAACCAACTACTCAACGCCGGATTCATAACCGAGGTAAAATACCCATGGTGGTTGTCGAATGTAGTCCTCGTTAAAAAACGTAATGGAAGCTGGAGGATGTGCGTTGACTACACCGATCTCAATCGGATATGTCCCAAATATTGTTATCCCCTCCCAAGGATAGATCAGTTAGTCGATGCAACCACGAGCCATGAGCTTCTTATGTTCATGGACGCGTTCTCGGGCTACAACCAAATCCGCATGGTGCCACAAGACCAAGAGCACACCACGTTCGTCACCGACAGAGGGGTCTACTGTTACAGAGTCATGCCATTCGGTCTGAAGAATGTCGGAGCCACTTATCAGATGATGGTTAATGAAATGTTCAAGTCCCAACTCGGGAGAAACATGGAAGTCTATGTCGATGACATGATTGTCAAAAGCAGGTCGGCCGCAACCCACCTAATCGATATGACAGAGACCTTTCGGACCCTCAGACAGTACAATATGTGCCTCAATCCGGCAAAGTGCACCTTCGGGGTCTGGTCGGGAAAGTTCCTCGGCTTCGTTATTCACTAAAGAGGGATAGACGCTAACCCGGAGAAAGTATGAGCCATAACGGAGATGCAATCCCCGCGCTCGGTAAAAGAGGTACAACGCCTCGTAGAAAAGCTAGCAGCACTCGGGAGGTTCGTATCACGCTCGGGAGATAAATGCCTCCCGTTCTTTCGGGCCTTGCGCCGAGCGGACAACTTCAAATAGACCCCAGAATGCCAGGACGCCTTCGACAAAATGAAGACCTACCTCGAATGGCTCCCCCGGCTTGTCTCGACCCGACCGTGCGAAGTCCTGGGCCTTTATTTGGCGGCTTCGAAGCAGGTGGTCAGCTCGGTTCTGGTGAGCGAGGACCAAGCCGCGTAGCGGTAGTCTACTACACTAGTCACATCCTCGCCAGACCCGAACGCTACCCGTCGATAGAGAAGCTGGCGCTGGCGTTGATTGTGATGGCCCGAAAGCTGCAGCCTTACTTCTAGGCCCACACGATAAAGGTAATATTTGACCAGCCACTCCGCCAGATCCTCTCCAAATTTGACGTCTCGGGTCTGATGCTCGATGCTCAAATGGTTGGTAGAGCTTGGAGAGTTCGACATTCGATATACGCCCCGGACGGCTATAAAGGCTTAGGTATTGGCTGATTTTATTTCTGAACTAACCCCCGAGGACGGCCCGACTGCGCAGGAGTCGGATCCACCAGCTTGGGCCTGTACATTGATGGGTCCGCCACGTCGGGAGGAGCCAGAGCAAGGATGATCCTCAAGGACCCAAACGATGAAACCTATGAGCACTCGCTTCGGTTGGAATTCTAAGCCACCAATAATGAGGCCAAGTATGAGGCGTTGCTGTCGGGACTACGCCTCACTCTCGAGATGCATGTGCGGAACTTGGAGGCCTTTACCAACTCCCAACTGGTGGTAGGCCACATCAATGGGGCCTACGAAGCTAGAGAACCGATCGTGACCCGGTACCTCACCGAAGCCCAACGACTTTCGGCTCGCTTCAATCATCTGGTGGTCACAAGGATACCCCATGCTCAGAACATCCAAGCTGACGCACTGGCCTAGCTAGCGTCTAACCAACCGCCCGGGGAGCCCCCGAGGAAGACCGAGGTCCTCTTCGCACTGACCTTATCAGTCTCGGACGTCAATACGATAGAGGTGACTCTGAACTGGATGGAAGAAATACTTCGCTACAAAGAAAAGGGCGAGCTACCCGATAACCCGCTAGCTGCTCATCGGCTCAAACGAGCCCAAGCATGGTACATTGAGATCGAGGATAAACTATACATAAGGGCCTTCTATCAGCCATTGCTCTACTATCTATCCCCACCCGAAACCGAGACAGTCCTTACCGAAGTTCACGAGGGCATATGCGGGGAGCACATCGGGAGCCGAGCTTTGGCCTTCAAGATACTCAGGCGAGGATTTTACTGGCCAATGCTATGACGAGATGCCTTATCCTACATGCAACGGTGTCACCAGTGTCAGGTGCACGCCCGGATCCAATGCCAGCCGACGGTGCCCCTCACCCTGATCGACGTAGCTTAGTCCTTCGCGCAATGGGGCATGGACCTCCTCGGCCCCTTCCCCCTGGCTTTGGGCCAAACAGTGTTTCCTCATAGTCAGGGTCAATTACTTCATCAAGTGGGTCGAGGCCGAACCACTAGCCTCCATCACCACAAAATAAGTTGAGAGCTTCGTGTGGAAGAATATCTTCACACGCTTCGGAATCTCGAGGGCCATCATACCTGACAATGGCACCCAGTTCAACAACACAAGGTTTAAGTTCTATTGCCACTCGTACGGGATACAGCTAAAGTTCAGCTCGGTCACCCACCCCCAGACCAATGGCCTCGCCGAGGTCACAAACCGGGTGATCCTCGAAGGATTGAAGAAGAAGGTGGGCGAAGCGCGTGGAGCTTGGGTGGAAGAGCTCCCGAGCATCCTGTGGGCATCCCGAACCACTCCAAAAATAGCCTCGGGAGAATCCCCATTCAGCCTCGCGTTTGGAACCGAGGCCGTCCTCCCCCTAGAAATCACCTTCTCGACCTTGCGGGTGGAAAACTTCGGCAAGGGAACTTCAGAACTCGGACTCCGGGCAGGACTCGACCTCCTAGATGAATGAAGAGTTGAGGCCCACCTACATGCTTTGGTGTACAAGAAGGCGGTGGCCCGAATCTACAATCGAAAGGTTCGATCGCAGAGAATTCGAGTCAGGGATCTGGTCCTCTAGAAAACCTAGGTGAGCGATCCAACCCGTGCCAGAGGAAAATTATCCCCGAACTGGGAAGGCCCTTACCAGGTCTATGGCATGGTCCGAGAAGGCACTTGTCACCTCGAGACCATGGACGGAACCCCCCTACCAAGAATGTGGAATGTGTCAAACTTGAGAAAGTTTTACCCGTAATTCTGGATAGAAGACTTGCATTGATATTCAAAAACTTTCATATAAGTAGAATTTTTACACTATGGTTGGCTCGGACCTTACAAAACCCCAACTCAGCCCGACCGAAAAGATGCGGGCCTTACAAACCGAAGAGGTAAACCCACCCGAAGCCTCGCCTCGGCTGAGGACTCTCTAACTCGGAGGTGGATCCGCCGGGCTATCATCAAAAGGCACCTCCTCGAGCATGTCAATGTTGCAGTCTTCGGGAAGATCCACGAACGGATCAACCTCCAGCTCCTGATCAGGGTACTTGGCATGGAAACGAGCGAGAGCTAGTCGGTAGCCGTACTCGAAGGTCGCCTGACCCGACCTCTGGAGGATGAGCTCGAACTCGAGCGACTTCTTGTACTCCTCGATCACCCTCTTCGCCCGATCCTCCATTCTTTGGCGCTCCCCTTGCAGTGCCTCCTCAATCGCCTTGGCCGCCGCCCGCATGGCCTCAACGATCTTTGCGAGTTCGAGTAGCTCGCCGTCCAGCCTCCGAACCCGCCCGTGACTATCCTTCAGCTGGCGTTGAGAGTCCTCCACTCCGCTCTTCACCACCACAAGCCTCACCTCGGCATGCGGTAGCATGTCGCTTTGCTGCGCTATCGCCTCTGGTCGGGCGCCACCCTCGCTCCTCGACCTCCCGACGGAGGTCGGAGTTCGCCTCCCTGAGACGCTCGATCACCCAACCCGCATCTTGCACTCGGTCGATCAGTGCCATTGTATAGTGTTGACTCTGCGAAAGACACGGGGTCAGAACCGGACATTGGAACTCGGCTCTTGGACACAAAGCATAGATACGACGCTTACCTAGACTAGTGACTTTGCCGCACGGTCCACTAGCATCACGGAAGACGAGAAGTATAGCTGCCTACCCAGGGCCGGATGGAGTACGCCCCGACCAAACTCTTGGGCCACCGAGCCGTCGGACCAAATGCGAGTGTCGGCCTTCACGAACAACAGTCAGACCCCGTAGGGTGCCCCTAGTTCCTCATCCGGCAAATCTGCGAACTCCAGAGCCCGAAAGGGCTCGCCCTTGCTCGAGGTCCGGACCTGACACAAGTCTCTCATCGACTTGGGGCGGTCCACCCGCCTAGTTTGGGGCTCATCCTCAGTTGGGCCAGCACTCCTCTTTCCTTTTGTGCCCGAGCCCTCCCCGTGAGAGCCGCTGCCCGACCCAACGGTGGCTCGCGCGGTCGCCTCACGAAGTGTCGCCCCCTCGGATGACTTCCGAATCACCACTCTGGCTTTCTTCTTCGGACGCTCTACCTCAGCCTCGTCGGGACCTCGACGCCCCAGAGTCCCCTTCTGAATCGGGGTTTCGTCCCCGGCCTTCGGTGCCCCCCGAGAAGGTTGTGCTGCGCTCGGAAGGCGCAGAATCCCCCTCATCCCCTGGAAGTTCACCATATCTGCAGAACAGGCAAATCAGTAAAGCAAAAGAACATAAATCAACCAGAAACAAAGCGCTTAAAAGCCACAGGTCCGGGCCATACCCTTAGAGGCTGTGCTGAGACCTGCCTCGACCAACCACGCCTCGGACATTTCCCTAACTGCCCGAGAAGAAGAAAGGACCCCCTTCAGACGCTCAATGCAATCGGACTCCTCGAGGGAGAGAAACGGAGGCACATTGTTGATGGCTCGGGAAGTCCACCCCACACAGAACTCCCATTCCCGAGAGCAACTCACAAAGAAGTGGTGAGTCTTCCAACCCTTGTTATTCGAGAGGGCGCCACTGATCTTGAATCCGCCTCGAGCGGTAAGGTAGTAGTCGCCCCGGCCCTTGCACAGCCAAACCCAGGCTAAGAACATGGTTCGGGTCGGCTCGATCCTCGCCCCGTGACACTCTCTTAGAAAGACTATTAGATAGCGCCAAGAATTGGACGCTATCTGCGAAGGAGAAATCCCCCACCACTGGAGGCATTCCATGACCACGGGGTGTAAGGGGAACCTCAGCCCCGCCTCCAGGGCATCCATGGTCAACCCGAACCCCCCCTGGGAACGGATCATAAGGACGCTCCCTCGACCTAGGGGCGTGGAGCTGATACTCCTCCGGGACACTATAGCGATCCCGAACTAGCCCCAAGAGCTCCTCGATCACCATCGAGTCTACATCGTGCCACGACTACATCACCTGAAGGGCCGCGAGGGCCTTCGAGTCCACTGGGGACACGTCACCCGACGACGAGCTCAACACCTCTACCCTGGAACTACTCGAGGTCGACTTGTTGACCTCGGGGACCGACCGACTCGACGACGATGAGGAAGAAGTCATCCTGACTTTGATTTTAGATTCCGAAGGGGAATAAGAGTCTAAGAAGACAAGCGAAAGGCTCGATGACAAATCAAGATGCGGAGACCTTCTCCTCATAGGAATGAACTTATAAGGGAGTAGCCCCACCACCACCTGAGCGACGTTTGGGCTTCTTGAGGCAATAATTAATGGTAGCTCCCGCCAAGGAACGTTACATCATCCAGTCGTCTTGGCAGGAGCCAGCGGGGATTACCACCAAGGGTCACCTCGATCGACGTGACCACCCAACTACGATTCCCACTGGGCGCCCACGCCCTTGATTTCCCGCCAACAAAACAGCACATGGCCCTCTCCTGAAGGCCCGCGACGTCAGCCCTCCGTGCCGCACATACCACCAGTAAGTGCCTTCGAGTATCAAGTACCAGAGCGTCTCGCACACCAGTTCATTTGTGCCCGAGTTCACCAGCTCAGGCACCAGTCCATTTGTGCCCGAGTCCACCAGCTCGGGCACCAGTCTATCTGTGCCCGAGTTCACGAGCTTGGGCTCCAGTCCATTTGTGCCCGAGTTCAACAGCTCGGGCACTAGTCCATTTGTGTCCGAGTTCACTAGCTCGGGCACCAGTCTTTTTATGCCAGAGTTCACTAGCTCGGGCACCAATCCATTTGTGCCCGAGTCCATCGGCTCGAGCACTAGTCCATTTGTGCCCAAGTTCACCAGCTTGGGCACAAGTCTATTTGTGCCCGAGTTCACCAAATGGACACCACCATTTGTGCTGAGTTCACCACTGCACTACCCATTTATGCCCGAGTTCACCGGCTCGGGCTCCATCCATTTGTGCCCGAGTCCACCAGCTCGGGCATAAGTCCATTTGTGCCTGAGTTAACCAGCTTGGGCACCAATCCATTTGTGCCCGAGTCCACCAGCTCGGGCACAAGTCCATTTGTGCCTGAGTTCACCAGCTGGGCACTAATCCATTTGTGCTCGAGTTCACTAGCTCGGGCACTAGTCCATTTGTGCCCGAGTTCACCGGCTCGAGCACCAGTCCATTTGTACCCGAGTTCCCCAGCTTGGGCACCAATCTATCTGTGCTCGAGTTCACTAACTCGGGCTCTAGTCCATCTGTGTCCGGGTTCACCAGCTCGAGCACCAGTCCGTTTGTGCTCGAGTTCACCAGCTTAGGCACCAGTCCACTTGTGCCCGAGTTCACCATCTTGGGCACCAGTCCATTTGCACCCGAGTTCACCAACTCGGGCACCAGTCCATTTGTGCCAGAGTTCACCGGCTTGGGCACCAGTCTATCTGTGCCCGAGTTCACCAGCTCGGGCTCCAATCCATCTGTGCCCGAGTTCACCAGCTCGGGCTCCAATCCATCTGTGCCCGAGCCCACTAGCTTTGACACCAGTCCACTCGCATCCAAATTCACCAACTCAAGTGCTCCGACCCAATCATCCAAGCAGCCCCCCGACGCATCATTCCATTCCGTCACCACCAACACAAGAGCAACAGCGCCGCAAGGCAACTTGCCAACCTACGTAGGGCAAACGATACGGTTGAAAGAACAAGCCAGACATGCCCCGAGCCCCTCCTCGAGGATCTCGGAACATGCCTTGTTTAGGGGGGGGGAAGTGATAGGGGATATCCCGGGATCATCCACGACAGCAGACACGTCAGCATAAAGACGCCCCACATGTATTGCCACATCCGACCCTCCGTCTTGGGTCGGATGAGACAGCACCAGCACGTCGCCACGTCACCCGAACCCAAACAGAGCAGCCGTTCCCGAAATCCCAGGACGGCGATGCATGGAGCATGCCGCCCCCAAAATCCCGGGATGGCGACACATGGAGTAGGCCGCCCCCGAGATCCCAGAGCGACGCCGTGCGGCAAGACCGACTGCATGATGCTGCCTCAGACGACTTCGCTCGGCAAGATCCGACCGAGGTACGCCTCAAACGCGCACCTATATAACCCGCACCTAGTTTCAGGGCGTGCGGGAAGAGAACATTCACTGACTTTACCATCATAGGGGCTCGGTTGAGAAAAACTCGATCCAGGCCTTCTTGAAGGAGCCAAGCCTGAGACGCACTGGGAACCCACCCCAACATAAAGTGATGATCGGACACTCTAGGATTTAAACGATTGAATAAGACTAGCCCGACATATCGTCCGGTGGCTGCATTCGTTCCGTAGCAATTTCTAATGTCGTGCCAACGAAATCTGCAGTCACCGCCGAGATATTGCGACTGGTTTTGGGGTTATTTTGACCGGTCAACTTTTTGAAGTGCCTGCGCCGGGTCAACTTCCAGGTACCGTCTGATGGGATAGAAGGTGTGCGAATCCTATGTGCTAACGAATCCAGGGTACAGGGTATTCCCCTGAGAGGTCTCGCGCATTTGCCAGGTAGGGAAGACAATCCTGAACCCTGTTGGAACTAAAAAGTGAGCGGCGGTGAGCAATCAGTTCGACGGGCATCTGCAGAAAGAATTGTGTTTGCTGCTCGGAAACATACAGTGGATCCCATACTTGCCCCACCCCTGGTCACGACCGGCACAAATCTCTCTCTCTCTCTCTCTCTCTCTCTCTCTCTCTCTTTCTCGGGTCGTCGTCGTCGTTCTCCGCCCTCTTTTGCTCCCCAATCATTTCACGCCAAGCCAATGGCGTTCTTCTCCCAACATCACCACCACCTGCAACAGCCGCAGCAGCAGCAGCAGCAGCAGGCGGTTCCCCTCAGGTTCCCGCCCCTCTCTCTTCCCTTTCTTTCTTCCTCGCAAGTCGCAAAATTCCCAATTAGTCTCATGAATCAACAAAAGTGCAGGAATTTCGTGCCGATCGATGGCCAAATCTCCGCCCCGATCGACTTCACCCCCGCGGCCTACCCCGATCCCTCCCATCCCGCCTGTAATCCACCTCCCCGCCCCTAATTTCTCGATGTATTGTTTAGATTCGCGTGGCGCTGAAACCCTACCTTTCTCTCTTCCTTTTTTTTTGTTTGATTTTCGCCGGTAGACGTTCGTGTCATGGGCCTCGCGCCAGGCGCCGCGCCCGCGGCGGCGGCGGACGGCGGATCGAGCGGCTGGGAGCCGAGGAGGAAGCGGCTCAAGGAGCAGGACCTCCTGGAGAACTCCCAGATTTCCTCCATCGATTTCCTTCAGACGGGGTCCGTGTCCACTGGGCTGGGCCTCTCGTTGGACGACCGGAGGGTCGCAGCTTCGTCCGGCGAATCGCCGCTTCTCCTCCTCCCTACGGTGGACAAGGACATCGATCGCGAGGTGCAGAGGATGGACGCGGAGATGGATCAGTTCATCAAGCTCGAGGTCAGTGTGTTTTGATTGCCTGCTTTAAGTTTGGTTGTGCTTGATAATCTGGTCGTGGATTTCCTTATGTCATTGTTTCCTCTCCTTGCCTTGCTATTTGACCCTCAGACCGATTCTGGTATGTTGGAAAGCTTGTTCCTTTTTTCTATGGAACGATAAGAGACTGGAATTAGCACAAGTTATATACTTGCGAATTGTTTGTTGTCAACCTGAAAAATCTAAACTCTTCCGTTCAAGATTTGGGTCAATTAAGTTTGTAATAGATTTTTGAGGGGCTATGGTTTTCTGTAATACGTGTTGTGAGCTAAAGAATCATAACTGAATCCAAGTGGTGACTGTTCGAGGAACCATATCTTTGAACTGGAAAGTTGTGTTCAGATCTCTCAGCCTTTTTAAACTGGCATGCTATATCTTTCTTTATGGCTTGATTCTTGTTTCACATATCCATAAGATGTCAGTTAAGCACCAAGAGATCTCCACATTAGAAAGCATATTATGCTCCCCTCCCTGATATCCTCAGCATGCATGTTTTGTTTAGGCTTCTATAGATGTTAGTCTTCTTCCTTATGTTCCAATGGCCTACTCTTCATTTTTAAGGATAGAAATGTTTTGGAAGTTCTACCATCTCAGAACTTGTTACTAGATCTACATGTTATGTCACCTGGATAATTGAATGACTTGACAATCCTATTCAGACTAAATTATAATATATAAAAAAGGGGATGATTGTTGGGTTTGATCTAGGTAGACCCTGTAACCCGGTCCATTGGATCCATCGCGGGTCAAGCCTAGCGTGGACCAAGTTGGCATCAGTTGGGTATATTCATCAGGTCCAACTCGGCTAGCCACCAGGTTGACATGGTCCAGCATGGTCCGTTGTGGCCTAATGGCTTGATGCGATCAAGTGTGGCCCAGTGGCCCAACCGCATGTTGTCTAAAACAAATCGGGCTCGTCTGAGTTTGTTCAATCGATATAGTGTTGTTCAGCTGATTTCAAACTGGTTCAGGCCAATCTTGAGTGATTCTACACCAGTTTGAGTCGGTTCAGGCCTGTTTTTTAGCTTGATTATAAATGAGTTCAACTCGAAATCAGACAAGGTTCAGGCCAGCTTTTGGAGATTCCAGATTGGTTCAAAGCAGTTCATGCTGGTTCAACTTGAACTATAGTCGATTCAACTTGAAATTAGATTTGTTTACCGCATGTTGAGGTTTATCTTAGGGAATAGTATCCCTCGGTTTACCAAATTTAAGGGATGTTATTTGATGTTGTGGAATGATTTTATAAATATTAATCGTTTTTTAAGTTTAATCATTAATTGAGATCGAGATTGATATTATGATGCATGATTAACAAAATTTTTACCATATGTATGTGCATGAGGTATATGTTGTTCTGGTGAATAATCCATGTTAGAAGTGCTCCTTATGAAAAGAGCTAAGAACCTGTTATAATGCATAGCCACCAATGGACTAAATCTCTGATACCATTGCCAAGCATGGTCTATTTGTAACACCTCGATAGGTCCTACATTGGTAGTGGACTAAGACTAAGATCAACTCATAGCGGTTTGATAGATGTACTATTGTTAACTTCAGCTTCGCATTTTGAGCCAATGGTCCAGGCCCAACGAAGTTGACTGGTTACTTATCCCGTCAATCCGAGTCGTGATAATTGGTATCAAAACCGATCTAGTATTGGAGCATGATGAGGGGCTAAAGTAGGAAAGGGCTACTAGTGGATAGGATAAGAGGACATGTCAATGGCGTGAAGCCACTATCGGGCTATGCCTCACATGCACTATGCTGAGGTTTGATTTGCACTATGTTGGGCCTTGATGAGGGCGTCAAACCCTTAAGTGACGGAGATTATAATACCCCAATTAGTCCCACATCGAAAGTGGGTTATGACTATGATTGGCTTATAAGAGTCTGATGGATGTACTATTGCTAGCCTCAGCTTAAGTATTTTGAACTAGTAGTTTGGGCTCAACGAACTTAACAAGTCAATTATGCCATTAAGCTAGGTTTGATACTACTAGACCATGATATTTTGTTGATACATTTAAAGATCTATTGGAAAGCATGCATGAATGAATACGATATATAATATAAATATATAAGGATATTGTTTCATAGCCAGGGGCAAGCAAACCAATGATTACCATTAAAAATGGTGGTTAAATGGTTCCACCATCTTATTACTATGGGGAGGAATGCATCCCCATTTTTGTAGTCAATGGACTTCGTTCCATACATTGTTTGGAGTGTCATATGGATCCTCTCCTTCTAGTATTAGGAAAATGAAGAGTTGTAAAGCCTCTCCATTCGTCGTTTGGAGAGTCCACCATTGAGGGTCTAACCTATGCAAAAGTGTTTAAACTCCGAAAAACATTTGTTATGTGCATTGTAATGTTGTATATTTGATCTATGCTATTATGATTCATAAATATGATATAGAATGACTTTAACTCAGGTCTATATTGTCTTTAGAACCCATCTGGATGGATTTGACTGAAAATTCTGATTTTTCACCTTTTTGGAACTCTATTTATTCCATTTCTTCATCTTCTTTTTCTACGATGAGGAATGGACATAAGATATCATTTTTTATTTTTTGAGACAAACTTGTTTATAAGGTGAGAAATATTTAGGTGTTGGTATGCATGTATTTACATTTGCATATTGTTTGTGTGTTATGATTCAGATCATTTTATTTGTAATGGTTAATACTCATTTGAAACTATTCATCTCTAAGAGTAATTCAACAATAGCCGAAACTTAAAAAGAGAGTTCACCTGTGTTGTTGATCCAGTATGTAACCTATGTTTCTAAAGGCCTTGGATAATACACGATGAATTTGACCAACTATAAATTTGAAATTGATATACTGTTTCAGACTCAATTTTCATTTTGTTACACACTTTTTTATAATGAACAAAATAAACTGCAGTTTTGTATATGTTAACTTAAGAACAGTTTGAGAAAAATAAAGTGAGGGTTTGGTCTTCTACTCTCTATATCAACTGGGGTGATTCTTTTTAAGTAATTCCAATTCGTCTCACTTATGAAACCATCTTCACAAATCAATTTGGGCCAAATCTTTTGCTGTTCAGTTATTCCTACTTGTACGTCACTTACTGGCAATATTTACTTCTGAATAGAGTTGCTTAAAATAATTAAGATATTTCCGAGTTAAGATCCTGATGTGAATATTGAATAAGTACATATGTCTGGCAAAATTGTTATATTTGACCTAAAATGAATGATGTGTTCAGAAAATAGCAGTTTTAACCATTGCATACATCATTTCTTCTTTTTCACATGATTGAGAAAAAGTGTTTCCTAATTATGTGTTTCTTGCAAATTGAACTATCGTTCACACATAACTCAGGTAAAAGACATAGATGTCTGTTTCCTTTTTTTGCTTTTTATTCTCGAGTCTCTGGAGTTCATATCTACTAAACTAACCTCATGTTTTTTATCAGGAAAAGTACTTATTGAACCTTGCACTATTTTGTCCACAATTAGAAAATATCAGCTTATATTGCACTTATAAAAATCGCTTGCATATTTCTCGAATCACATAGGGTGAGCGTATGAGGAAATCAATATTAGAGAAGGTTCAGATGAAACAGTTCCAAACTCTAGCAACCGTAGAGGAGAAGATCCTCAGGAAGATAAGAGAGAAAGAATTAGAGGTGGAGGGCATAAATAAGAAGAACCTGGAACTCGAGGAGCAGATGAAACAGGTCGCCATGGAAGTAAATGTGTGGCAGCAACGGGCAAAGTACAACGAGAGCATGATAAATTCTCTCAAGTACAATCTGGAACAACTCTATGCCCAAAGCAAGGACAACAAGGAAGGGTGTGGTGACAGCGAGGTAGATGACACGGCCTCTTGTTGCAACGGGAACACCAATTTGCAGCTCATGTGTAAGCAGAACAAGGATGTGGAGTCCATGGCTTGTAAGGTTTGCAGGGTGAACGAGGTGTGCATGCTTTTATTGCCCTGCCGACATCTATGCCTGTGCAAAGAGTGTGAGAGCAAGTTTAGCTTCTGCCCTTTGTGCAACTCCTCAAAGTTCATCGGCATGGAGATCTATTTGCCATGAAGTTGTGGTGTCCCCGAGGATATCATCCACCTTGTCTTCTCAAGTTATCAAGACCTACTTGTGAATATCTCCTGCATTGTGCAAATTAGATGGAATTTAAACCAATATGTCATGACGTACGACTGTATCACGAATTATGCGTAATTTTTATGTTGTGGTTTATATTATGCTGTCAGTGTCGGATAGTTTCTTGAAGTCGGTCTTTCATGATAATCTCCTAAAAAATTCTCATGCTTTTTTCTGTGACATTGTGCTCTAATTTTCAACCAATTGTTTCTGATGTTGGACTTCCTTTTTCTGTATTGTTCCTCACCATTTCCGCAGCAGATTCTTCTTCCTTGACTTTGCATCCCTCTTAAATCGTACTTTTACCTTTTCTTCTGGTTATCTACCTTAGCGGGGGTTACCGTTGAACTAAATGCATGCCATGGGTACAGTTCTATGATTTCTTTCTCCGTCTCTCCTCCGCTCTTGTTGTTGTCTTCTGGTTCTCTGCCTTGGTATAAATTGCTCTTCAATTTAGTACTTGCAATGGGAATTGAGATAAGCATCGAGCTCCCTTCAAAGACTTGGATGAATCAGATTACCGTCTTCGAGATCAACTCCATTAATTATTAGTCAACCGTGGATTACTACGCCTTCAAACTTGCTACATTTCTCGGTTCCAGAGTCGATCAAAGATGCGATGCCTTCTCATTTTTAAGAGAAATAAGCGGTAAAATGTCCTAAGGTGCGTGTCGTGCTTACCCGCTCGCGCGCGCAAGTCGTAAAGAGGTGGCATACGAATGATAGGCATGATGACGGCCGTAATTTGAGAGGACAACGACGGAGCACACTAAATTATTGTGGCCAAAAAGGAAGCAACAGATGGACAGAGATAACAAACACAATATTGCAAGATTGAGATGCAGCACAGCCACATTGGAAGATTGAAATGAAATTTAGTAGTTGAGATGCAGCGATATTTGGAAGATTGACATACGGCAACGCTATATATATTATTATCCAAAAACAGGTGATGAGATATTGAAAACTATTTAAGCATTAGGTACTTCTGCGTCTATAACAACTAAAAATAATAGACATCAACCAACCAAAGCACCATAAACTCAATCGTGATTGGGTCATTACCACGTACGAGTGATGAAACATCAAAAGCTCAGATACGACCACAGACCTCCACATGACTTTTGAGACTTCAGCTGCCTCCGCCAACCAACCCGTGACAAAAATGCTTCAGTACTTCGTGCGGCTCCTCGATCTGCAACATAAAATCTGCTTAAGAATCCGGGCCTTCATCTCTCCAGTCCAAGATGGAGGGTACCCAAGGGCGTGCAACATCTCATTACCTTGGGGAACGAGAACGAGAGTGAGACCGCGATCGACAATAGTTTCTTCTGGGGCTCCTGCTTCTACTATGGCTTCTACTGTGACGCCGCCTTCTGCAGAAAACATTCACAGTTCAGGAGAGAGAAAAACTAAGATCTGGTTGATGATATTAAGCAGATTACATCAAGAAAGAATGTAGAATTGAAGTATATGGACAAAAGATCAGCTTTATCTTTTACATAAGGTAACTAAAACTCCTAATTACTTGACAACAATGCAGAATGTAGAATCTCAATAGAATCCCATGTTGTAGCAACTGATGGAATGAAATTAGAACCAATGTCATAAAATCGATCATATAAGCTGGCAAAAGTTCAAAGCAGAAAATGAGATCTGCAAAAGAACCCATAAATCATTTGCTAAGACACGCATGATGAATTGTTTGAAGAAGCCTTCCAAAATTTTCAAGAGCACAGCCTAGACAGACAAGTTAATAGAAGTTTAAAAAAGAAGAATATCAAATCGATGTCAAAGTCATCATGTGGCAGGGCAATTGGTGCAGACGAGGCAATTTAGTAAACATGCAGAGAAGGCACAGGCGGTGCAATATAATCAAAGCAGAGGTCAACAATGGCCTTGGAATCTTTTCAACAGCTAAGTAGACAGAGTGAAAATGAATTGACTCATCGATGGGACAGGAAAATATAACAGTTTAATGCATGCACCCGTAGGAGATGGATATGTGACAAACTTCAATGCATCAAGTTTAACACATCTAGCGATTTAAGTTTATGACTGCAATATAACAGTGGAGAAATAACAAAGAGATGATCAGCATGGGATGTTCAAAGAGCATGATGAATTTAACGACAGAGGAAGGAAAAAGTTTGCTGTAATTTAAGAAATCTACCTTTTCAATTTCAAATTACACTACAGGTTGCCACAAAGGAAGATGCAAAACAAGGAGTAACTGAAAATCTGTGTCAATGGATTATGCCATTAATAAAAGTCGAACCAAATGACACTTTGAGCTCATCTGCTCAGAAGCTGTTTATTCAGTAAGCAATTTTGGCAAACAACACAACAGGAGTTGCAAAGTTGGAACCCGACAGTGCAATTTCATTCTACAAAAATAAGTTATTACCTTGGTGGAGAAGGGCTGTAACTTATACTACGACTACGATGGCTATAGCGGCTTATCCTACTTGCTTCAGCAAGCTTTTCCTGTCTCTGTCTTTCCTGCTCCCGTTTTTTAGCCATCTCAGCTGCAGTATCTTTACGAACTGCAGGACAAAACCATAAGCAGCCACATGCCAGAATTTATGTCTAACATGGACAACACTTTGGGACAAAACCACAAAAAAGTGGCCACATGCCAAATTTAATGTCTAAGATGGCTGACTTTGGTAACAATAAGATTCTCAGATTGTTCATGAAAGAATTTGGTTTCCGAGAGAACCACATGGTGCTGCTGGCACAAAGTCAGAAACCTTACTTTGTTTATTCAGTTGTTTACTCATTATCCGTTTGAGGCGTTCTTGAGGAGTTTCCTTTTTTTCGCCCTGTTGAATTTTTGATGATCCCCCAAGAGGAGTTTTGCTGAGTTTTGCTAATGCCGACGATGACGATGATGAGCTGAAATTAAAAAAAAATAAAAACCAAAACCAAGCCAAAAACCATGATACATTAGCAGAAATTCCAAACATCATGTAAAATCTAAGCCTTGTTCCAGAGTTTGGCACCCATAGGACTAGTCCCACTACCAGAATAATAAGCCCAAAATTTGAGCATCAATGGCCCTAAATCTTCAAAAAAAGCCTAGCCAAGTGCCCTTTTAGTTACTTTTATAGAAGCAACAGCTTGTTGGGCATGGCTGATAGGTTCTACAACAGTTGATTTTATGTTTCAAATGATAACTAGACAAGACAGGCTTGAACCAAACAGTGATAAGAACTATCTTTACCACAACTTTTAACAGCTCTAAATAGCACGAACTAGATAATGGTCTACCTGACCGATGGTCTCAACATTTTTGCATTCTTTTCCTGTTCAAGCGACAGAGCAGATGCAGGATCAACATGAAGCGCCTCAAGAATTCGACCACCTGATGACCTGCAAGCATGCAAAATAATTAGTGATATTGCAGATAGCAAGTGGTTGTGATCCCTCCAGGAATTCTTGAAGTGATCACATGACAGTTTTGCACATAGGACAGATGTAGTGATAAATGCTATGAAAAGGGTCCAGAATGGTATTTTAGCTCCAAATCCTCAACCTAAAAAACACCCAAATCTGAGCAACTACTGACCCCCACCCTCAAGCAATGACCCAAGAAATCCATGCCATGATTTCAAGTTCCAACAAACCCTGAACCCCATATACTCAGCTTTAGGAAACCAGAATGACCATCAGAATAAGCTGCAGCAGAGAAAAGTTCCCAATCTATCTTTGCAAGTATTAAAGGTCGAGTGCCCCGACCGGTTCAATGGATCAGCTTGCAATGGAGATGATGGTGGGGAGACTCCAAATTTTTGATCATCCAAGTCATTTGTACCACCAAACTCTGTGATATATTCAATTTTGGGAGGCTTTGACTTGCTTTGATGCCCATTATCAGCACGCAAACTTCTTTCATGTCGTCTTGAATGTGGAGGTGAATACGACCGGGACTTGGATCTTGATCTGTTGGAAAGAATCAGCAATATTAGAAAGGCAAAATCTAGCACCAAACAAACTTTTCTTTAATCCAAGATATAAGCCATCTAACAATACCCTCTGCACCTGGGATAAGCTTCATATGTGGGACTTCGGCGAGACTCCCTGTATTTTGATAGGCATTTGCAATCAATATAAATAACATAATACTGACAACACTTAGAGATAGACCCATCACACCATGGAAACTGAATTTAAAAAGGAAAATGTAACTCTTGTGACTTCACCGGTAGGGATCATGATGGGGTGCTCTTCCTGTCAGACGTGCTGCTTCCCTTTCCCTTTCCCTTTCTATTTGAGAAGCTTTCCTTCTTTCCTTGCGACTCAATTTTCTCTGGCAAATTAAAAAGAATAGGTTCAAGTGGCAGTATATATATATATATATGAACATGAACATGAACTTACAATAGCAGGATCTCCTCTGATTATTTCCTTTTGTCTTTTCTCTTCCTCCTTGGCTTTTTTGTCCATATAAACGAGCCAGTTATATCTCTTGATGCCAAATTCTTTAGCAATAGTCTCCATTTTCTCATCGTTACTATCATCACTACTGAAATCTTTCTCATCATCATCTTCATCATCTTCATCATCTTCCTCCTCCTCGTTTCCACTGTCCAGATTGTGGGATTCTTCATGGCCATCCCCCTTATAAGAGAAACCCACCTGTGAGTATGAACCCTTGCTTGTTGGGGGGTGTGTAGACTGTGGTCTGGATGCAAATAAAGGAAATTAAAATAAGTAGGTCAACTCAATAAGTAGGTCTTTTATAAACTAATTAATCAGTTGAATGGTAATTAATGTACAGAACTTGTGTCTCAGAAGAAAAAGCAATATCTATAAAAAAATTTTCAGCAGTATAAACAATTTAACTTGGTATACATCATTGATTCTGCATGGCTTCAATTAAAAAACATAGTGACATAAGGTCTTCAAATACTGTAAATAAAACACTCGTGAAATTGGTTCCTTGTTCATCACCTAACAAGCCTCGCAAACTATTAATAAAAGTTCACTGTTCACATAATACTTAACATATGACAACACATCCATCATTGTTGTAGATTTAGTTTCATATCCAATAACATTTTGAATTGCTGATTAGTTAGATCAATCAATATACAATCTAATAACTTTGAACCTCATTCAAAACTTGTAAGACATAAATGAAGAGGCATCAAGATTTCAGAACTCAAGAGGCAGTAGTTCTGGTTAAATGACTATCCATCATAGATCCTTACATCCCTAACATGATATGTAGGTTATAACTTATCAATACCAAATAAGATGTAGCATAAGGCACTAAACAGCTAACCCAATCTGGAGTTCTTTTTTTTTTTTTGCTTTATATGTTAATGTGTTGTAGATGCTCTTCACACTGTGCAGTATTCAATCACATAATACACTGATAATTTTGCAAAATATAAGTCAAGCAATTCAAGGACACCTCACTTAACCACCACCTTCAAGAGATTAAAAAAAATGGCACTTGTACCTCTCAAATGCAAATGGAAGCGAGTTTTTTGCTTCCAACTCTTGGTGAACATGTCGCAAACCATCTTCATCAGTAACTGCGGATGGACGTATATTTTATTATGCACTACCACATTTGGAAATTAAAATGGAAATATTACACCGACAACAGACACCAGAAATTTAAATTAACTGAAAAATATTGAATCTCTTAGAACACTGGGATGGAAGAAAAGTCCAAAACTACCGACATCCTCTACGCCGAAGCTTAATTAAATCTCTGTAACGCTCGAAATTAACAAACTCTTCTACTTCTTCTTCTTCCTCAGTTCTCTCCTGAACTCGATAAGCACGGGAACTAGAATCACGAATAAAATCAAGAAGAGCGCGACCATCAAATCTGTCCAGCACAATAAGAAAGCTCTGTCATGGCTGCCACAATTTTATGATTTGCACAGTATCTACGATTTACCTGTCAATCAGGATATCTTGCTTTCCATTCCATGGTATCCTGCAATAGGAGTAATGACTCAAATTATGATAAATATTTAGATAACAGATACAAGGTTCATCACAGTTCAAATAAGATTATAGGTCTGAAAACAACCTACTAATAATATATATACATATATATATGTACATACATACATACATACATACATACATACATATATATATGTATATATATATATGTATATATATTATTAGTACATACATATATATATATACATATACATACATACATACACACACACATATATATATGTATATATACATATATACATATATACACATATATATACATATATACATATATACACATATACACATATATACATATATAGACATATATACATATATACACATATATACATATATATACATATATACATATATACACATATATACATATATACACATATATACATATACACATATATACATATACACATATATACATATATACATATATACACATATATATATATACACACATATATATATATGCAGAAAGCAACATACTAAAAATATCAAGGAAGCCAGCAATGAAAAACAATGTTATAATGCTAAGAAAGAAGCAACAACAAACCCTCTCTAGTGATCTTACTTGCATGCTGGAACAATGTCTCCGAGCACAAGCATTGGTAGCTTAAAGCTTAATTGCTGACTCTCTAAATGGAAAAGAAGTCATATTGCGTCTATTACCAATAAAACATATAAAATGAGTTGTAATCCTATAAGATAGAAATTTATTGAATTCATATCCCTAGATTCTAATTGCATCACTAAGGTGCTCTGTTTACAAATTATTCATCACAAGATGTTCCACATTATTAGTGCAATAGTTTTAATTTGGAAAGATTATAATTCCTACTTTTGCGAAGTATAACAATTGAAAGAGGCCTCTGCTACAATGAAATTCGTCACCTTAGAACATACAAATATATAATCGCATTGCATGGTAGAGCCAACCAAAAGAGCAGCTCAATAGCAAGACTAATTAGTCAAACATACGTTTTCCAAGTTCACATCGTCATGATGAAACTTCCATCGTGGAAGAGGTAAGAAATTACCTAAAGATCTAAACAACATCCAACGGAAGTGTAAATTCTACATGACTTGGGGAAGCACCAAATGATCGAACAGAACAAAACCTAGCGGTCGTGGAAAAGGGGACGGAGAAGACACAATCATCAAATGATCGAATAGAACAAAACCAACCGATCGTGGAAAAGGGGACGGAGAACATACAATCATCAAATGACCGAATAGAACAAAACCTAGCGATAGTGGAAAAGGGGGCGGAGAACATACAATCCCTGCTGGTCCTGGGCGGCCTGGTACAAGCCGTCGTCGCGGTAGAAGCGGCACCGGGACCCGGCAACCTGGAGCGACTGCTGGGGGTCGCCGCGGCGCTTGGCAAGGTACACGGCCCGCCGCTGCGCCCGCTTCCGGGCCGCGTCCATCAGGTCGTGTACCTTCCTCTCCGACCTCCGCGCTTCGTGCCACATCCTCCCCGCTCCCTCCTCTCTCGCTCGATCGGTCGCTCAGAGATAGCAGAAACGCTTCCGAAACCCTAATTCCAACCCTGTATATAATGATCGGGGCCGAAGACAGACCATGAAAATTATAGCGACGCCGGAAAGATCAATTGAGAAGCTTCCATTTGGGGACATTCACGTTCTCACTACAAGGAGGGTTCCTTAAGAGGCGACTCCACGGTGGCCTTCAATGGGCCAAATCCGTAGTGGGCTGAGCCACTTTAGCGTAGACTGGGCCACATTTGACATCCTTTTCCCCCTAAACTCAAATCAATTGAATATTAATTGATTCACTATTGCCTTAATTATACTATATCTCTAATTATTATACGACATCAGAAGAGCATGCGTGGTTCGTTCGCCGGGTGGGTTTGTAACCCGTGGGCGAAGTGCCACGTCATCGTTCCGCCCTCGAAAATATCTGGCTGGTTAGGCATCATCACCCCCGCCACGTACGCTAACAGAGAGCCGTCTTTCCACGTGGCACAGCGATGACCACGCCCGAAAGAGACCTGGACCCCACCGAAAACTCTGGAGGTCTTTAAACCGTTCATCCAGCTTTTCTTCTTAATCTCGACCGCCCGTTTTATTTAATCAGATTAACTTTTGGATAATTAGTTCTCATAGAGAAAGATGGACGGTACAGATTAAAAGAAGGAATGGAATGAACGGTGTCCAACGGACCTTCGTAATTTTTTGTGCGAAGAGGGGAGTTTATAGTCTTTGCATCGGGTTCTTCTTTGTTCCATTATTCTCTTCCTGCGTCGTCGCGAACGAGAGGCAACCGAAGCGGCAGATATCGAGGGAGTGTTGTTTATCCTTTTCGCGTTTGATCCTGAAGGAACGCCACCGAGGAAGAGATCTCCATGTACATGGGTGAAAGTCGTTCGAACCGGTTGAGCACGGTTGAGGAGATGTCGACGATCGAGGGCCCGAGCACGGTAACTGATGATTTCTCCTCGCGTTCACCGAATGCGTAGTTCTTGGTTCCTTTTTTTGTTGTAGAATCGATCGGCCCGATGGCAGGGGTCATTAAAGAGGAATCTTGGTGGGTGCTTGTGGTCCAGTAAATCTTAGGTTTTTCTTGACCGAAACATATCCACGGGTGGGATGGTTACCGATTTGTACGTTTTACTCTTCTGATTTGGTTGTTTATACATCACTGTTAGAGGGGAGGGTAGATTTGGGTATCGAGGAAATATATTGATGCTTGAGTTTAAGAGGACCCACGGGAGTTGCTCTGTTTTGGTTTAGACGGGTGAAAATAATTTCTTTTCAAGAGAAAGGTTGATTTGCGAATTTAGGGAAAAGGGTAAATTGTTTACGGAGGAGAGGATCCTTACCAGTTGTTTAAATTCGGTTACCTCGTAGCAGCAACTCTGTTGTTGCTTAAGTGGGTTTGATGGGTTCATTTAATTGAGATAGAAGTCACCATGCAATCAGAGCAATTCCACTATGTATCCTGTTCTTTGTTAAATCTTTTGTCATGAGGCGATTCTTGAATTCTGCAGGAAGTTCTTGTGAGATCAAGTCCAAGATCTGTAAGGGTGATTCTCTAGAACAAATATGAAGGTGAAGGGGAGAATCATTTCTCAGTGTAATAGGTAGAAAACTGTAGTATTACTAAATTTTTAAACCTAAAAGTTCTTCACAGATTCCTCTTGGTAGGAGTCTCCTAATCTTTTCCGAAAAGGGGAACACGAACTAAGTTTTGGCTGGATGCATGCAGTGAAAAAGAATAGCAGGGTTCAGCTCGTATAGTAAAGTCTAAGCATGCTATCATACTTGTTTTCTCCCCTCTTACTTGTACCCCTTGTGTCATCTTTTATTGTATTGCCATAAGCTCTCATAGATGTGTATCTGCTATCCATGATTGAGGGGTCTTCAACTCCTAGATTCTTTTTTTCCTTCTTTAGCTGACTGGTATATTAAACACAAAGGTAGAAGGAAGCAGGTAGATGCCCGACAATACAAGGGAAAGACCAATGGGTAATCAAAGTGGACACAGCAGGTCCCTTCAATGCCCAAGTCAGCCAAGCTTGAAGCTAAGAGAGAAATGCCATGGGGCAGCTAAGGAATTTGTTTCATACCTTGAATAATTGGAACTTACCCTTTTTATCAGCAATAGATTCCCTTGAGGGCAGTGGCTGTGCCTTAGTAAAAGGTAATTAACCAGTAATGTACTAGTGGGCTGGGCATCAGAGTGCAATTTGGGCAAATGACCAACAGCTCACTTCTATCCGTGGCCTTGGTATCCCTTTTGGCCCATGAAAGGTTCTGGAGAGTGATGGTGATGCCTCGTTTAAGTGGAAGATCTGCGTCTGACAGGTGGTGCCCCTCAAAAAATGCCAAGCTGGTTACTCCACTCTTGTCCTTGCCCGCCCCATTTAGGATACTTAGCAAGTGCTGCATGGTTTGGCCTGCCCTTCAGTCCTCAGCGATGCCATGTTATAGGTTCAAGCCCCAAGAGGGTGACATGGCCGCCATGCTGACTTGATGACACACTCTGCACTCAGTCTCTGTTCAAGTCATATAACTTAATAATGAGTTGCAATCTTACTAGCTGCATTTTGTGAAACAAAACTGCCTTTACTATTGACTCCTATCTCGCTGTGATCTATTAGTTTTCAGAACCACAATACAACTCGTTTTCTTAAATTTGGTTTTGTCAGCTTTTATGGGAACATGATTTTCTTTTATTTATAGTGTATTTTTTTATAACCTTATTAGCCACATGTTCTGCCGATAACCATGAAAATGTCATCATTATAATCTCAATTGTAAGTTGTAACTCAAATCCCTGCTACACGCGACTGAAAAATTGAACCAAGGCCTTTTGTTCTCTCCAGGTCATGTAAGAAAACAATTCTTAGTGGGCATTATATCATGGACACTTGTGATATTTGCTCAATCACTTTTTAAAGTCCTGGTTTACTTTGGTTGCAATATTTCTATTGCTTGGGTTCATCTTGAAAACCTGTGTAACTGAATGGAAACTATTTTGACCTTCTTACAGTATATGACTTCAGCAACTATTTGATTCCATTCTCAGTTCACAACTTGTGTGCTTGTTGCTTTGATTTTTCCTCGAAGTCAGGTTATTTATCTTGTTTTTATCATTGCTTGTTCTGTTAATTTTATGCATTGCATATTGACTAGCTCATAATAAAGTGTCATCTATAGATTGTTGAATGTTACCTATAATCTAACTCTGTTGCATCTCTCTAATTTCTCAGGACTCTCGGCTGGTGGATTCTCTATTAAATGGATGGACAGATGAGAAACACGCACTATTTCTTAACTCCATTGAAGCATCTTTTGTTAATGACTTATACAATGGGGAATACCATTCAAAGGCATTTCTTGGTCAGTTATCAAGGATAAAAACCCACAAGGGATCCTTTGGACCATATGAAAATGATATGAAATCTGGTCAGGTGATAAGATGTTCCCTTTCCTTTTCTACCCAAGTGGTATCTTTCATCTCTTGGTATAACATATAACTTTTAACACTGCAGTTTAAGGTATTGCAAACGGGTTGTCGGGCAAGTCTCAGATTTGATGGTGATAATAACCATGCAGGAATGGAGAATAGTTCTCTATCTTTATCTGCAAATCCTTGGATTCAACATTTTCGATCTCCTCCCTTTATGGAGTGGCAGTTTAAATCTTCTGACAGGGTTGATGATGTTGAGTTCATTAAATCATCATTCCAGCTAGCAAATGAGAGGTGTGATGGTGAAGCAACAAGCTCAAAGCACATTTGTCATCAAGATTGGGTTGGTAGCAGCATAGGTACTTGTCTTGTTTATTTGTATGTAACTCCTTTTCCTTCACTTTTTGTCATAAAGCTCATTTCCTTCTGGATTCTTGTTCCATATAAGGCAGAATATTATGTGTGTTTTGCACTAGCAATTCTAAGGATTGTTGGTGTCAATGAATAATGATCACCATCATCTACACGAGTTGTACAATGACTTGTAAACTGCAAACATACAAGACATGTTATGACGTGCTATACTCTGAATATGGATGAATTTCAAATAAAGATGTTGGATAAGGTGAGGCATAGCTGTTTGCTTCCAGGTTAAAGGTTAATGATTAAGAACAGCTACATTTCCATCAAAATTGACCTTTTTTTGCTAAAGAAAGGTTCAAGGAGAATTTGTGCCTTCATCCTCAGAAAGCTAAATCTCATTTGTAATTGTCTTCTGATTTCTCTCTCCAGTTTTGCTTCAGTCTTCGGTTGGATGCTTGACTTAATCTAAACATTTATGATCTAGTCTTTGTCTGCTTTGGTTTGCCCCATGGGAGGACAAAAAAACTGTTATAAGGAGCACATGCTTTCTTTCTTTGTAAGATCTACGGATTTTCAGATGATCACCTAGTTTGGAAAGAAAACTAATTGATCTCTTGAGATGTGATGACACCATTGCTTAAGGTAAAACTTTCTTTTATTCTTCTCTCTGTCTTCTCTTTAAATACTTTGTTCAGGTGGTTTTGAGAAATTTGCTGAAATGACAAATAGTACTGCACTTTTCCTCTAGGTTTTGAGAACAAATTAAGAATGTGAAAATAAATATTTGGCTAGTCAAAGGTAGTTGCAATTAAGCAAATGTTGAGGGCTTGAAGATGTTGATAATGAGAATTTTGGGGGATTTAAGGCTATAATTCACTAATATACAAGCAAAGTTGAAGATTTGGGGGTTTAATATTACAAAAAACCCAAAATATTAAGTGTTTAATCCCTGGCAGATATATGCACTGTTTCGGAAGATAAAAGGAAGCTTAGGAATAGAATATATTATGGTAGGCTTGGTTAAAATAAACTTTGTATACTTTTGTGCTATGTGCATGCTGATATTTATTGTCGACCATGCAGCAGTATATTGACTGAATATAGCGGTGTTGCACAGTTGAAACTTGAAACAACATTAGAAATGCAAGGAGCGGTAAAGCACTCACTGTTGTATTCTATTTGCATGTTGAGCAAGTTTTCAATGCATCATATCTATCTTTAAGCAGTTTACCGGTTGTGCAAGGCTTTGTCATCCTAGGAAAACCCATCTTAGTGTATCTTGATTCCACTGGACTGCTATGTTTATTTTTGCTTTTGCTCATCTATTTTATCTCTTGAATGATCACAACTCCTGTTAGCTTTTCTTTGAGCTCTTTTCTCTTCATGAAACACCACAAATAGCATATTTCCAGAACTTTTGTGATGATGCAAAATGCATAATGATTCCAGTTCTATGAATTTTGAACCTTGCATATTGTTCCTTGGAAAGAAGAAGATTAAAAAAGTTTGTTATAGTCATTTATGATCCACTTGAACCTGAGAATTGAAACATCATATTGCAGAAGTATCGGATCAAAACTTTATTGCTGATGAGCTTGTGGCTGGGAAAAAGTCAAGTCGAGTACGGAGGAAAAGGAGACGGGGGAATGCAGTGGTTCATGAACCAATCAATGATCAAGGGTGGACTCATTGATCATAGTGCTCGCTACTTATATATCTAAGTTGGACTAAAATGTTCTTCTCATGTATTTTCAACCTGATATCTTCAGTTTGATTACCTTTCAGGTTGTTCCATCTAGAAAATCACTTCTACCACCAACTTCCGATGAAGATCACACTAATGCAGAATCTATTGGCAGAACATCAGAAGTAAGTGCAGGTGTTTTGCCTGCCGAGACTCAGGCATCATTGTGTGGAAATCAGGAGGTGAACAGTTGAATTATGGGAATGTCTAAGCGAAGCTTGTGGTGCATGGTAGCAGACATAATGTCGACTATGTTTGCCGGCTCTAATATCATTTTTTACACGGAAAGAAGATGCAGAGTTGAACAGAGTTGAACTGATACCGACGATTTTCAAGAATATCATGTTGGTTCCAAATTGGATGCTTCTATGTTTGCACAGAGTAACATGTACATAGGCGTGTGAGAGGAGTGGCAGCTGAAGCGTGTGTATGAACCAACTTCTCTGTTTCTAATCTCATATGTTGATTTACCTATCCTTAGTTAGCTGTCCTTAGTTTTTATTTATGTTGGCCCAAGTCTTGGTCTCTTGTGAGTGCCTTCCAGCAATCTTGTGTTTTTTCTATTTTTTTTTTTTTTTTCCGGTCACAGTTCATTTTGGTGTCAAGGTCTCATCTTGATTTAGCACTCTTTCACCTGTGCAACATGGAAAGATTATCCAGAGGAAGTTATTCTAGTTTCTTTTTGAGTAAAATGGAAATGTTCATATATTTTATTGTTAGCAGCTACAAGCAGTAAAAAAAAACATTTTTTTCAAGAAGAAAAGATTGCCTAGTCAAGCATTGTACAGCTTTAGACATGATACTGATGCTTTGAACTTGTGCTTGTATGACAAAAACCCTTTCCATTCTCAACTCCATCCTCTGTCCAATTTGTGTTAAGAAGAAGAGATGTCAATGTCATGCCAAATCAATCCAATTGCTGATTTTGTGCCATATCTTCAGGTCTCAAGTTTAGAAAGGATACTAGATCAAAATCAAGCACTCTTCTGCAACTTATAATAAGTTGATGAATCTTTCTTGTTTTGGCCCATGGAAATCTACAAGTGCATCCACATCCTACTAATTTTGCTTGCACAATGCATGCACACATGAACTGTTGTTGCAGGAAGACAAGTATATCAGGTTTCTGGTGATTGGTCACCAATTAAAATTTCGCTTGCTTAATTGTCGTTTAGTGAATGCATGGTGTAGATATGAAGCTTGTGCTTAGGTCATGTGAAGCTATTTACCATTGTTTATAATATATATAGGCTAAAAATATAAGCTTTTCCTACCCTTGAAATCAATTTTAATTGAATTGAACTATGAGTTTAGTGATAAGTAACATTTTGGTGCAACTATATAAGCTCTGAAAGAATTATCTACTTTAGGCATGCTTACATAGTTTTAACTCTATGCTTATGTCTTTGACTTTTTTTATTCCTCAATCAATATGAAAATACTTTTATCAGTACTCCTCTTGTAGGAGACCGAAGGGCTCATAGTTCTCTTTCTAACATCATTTTGATAAGCGATATCTTATCAACATTTGTACGACATAGACTCATAAAAAATTATTCGTTTTGAATGTGCTTATACGATTTTATTTTTTTAGGACTGTGAGCCCCAAAACATGCCTCTGTAAATAAAGATGGCCTAGTAAGCTTATAAACTCTTTGTTCTCCTATTCTTCAATTAATGTAAGACTAAATATTCTTATCATTTAGCATGCATAAATTTCTCAATTAATTAAGAGGTAATATTTGTTGAATTCCCAGAATCCATTATATATCTTGATAGGGAAATGATAGTGCTACCAACTCACTTCGCGACCTAGGCTACGAAAGCCACCTAAGTGAAGGGATGGGCAACTCTCACTAGCCCTCTACAATCGCTAGCTAACAGGAGAATAGTCCACCAACCTTTGCCTATTTTAACTCTAAAAAAAAAGGCCAACAAGGCCCATTCTTTGCCTTTCGCCCACTAGCATCCCAACCACAGTTGAGGGAAAGCATGCACGCATACATTAAAGCTTAACGACATGACTCAACTTTTCTAACTTCTCTTTTTGGGAGAACGATACATAGGACCATCCCTTGCTTTTGCCATACAGGCCAAGAACCCAAGCAAAACATATCATCATGTTAGTTGCCATTAATGTATCTCCCTTCTCGGGAGAACGACGCATATCCCCAAACAGATAAGGAGCACCCTTGCTTTTGCTATATCAGACCAAAAGCCCAAGCAAAACAAGCATATCATCACATAAGTTTTACTAAATCCATTTTTTCAATGATCCCAAACAGGGTTGAAATATCCCTTCAACCCGCTTGTGCATGACTCATCGGCTTCCTCGATCAACTCGCTTAGGGTCAAAGCACCTTAAGAATCCGCTTGTCACCTCAATTTTCCACCTAAGTCATGCCCCTAGACCCGTGTGGACCCCTCTACGGACCTGGTTCTTTGGTCAAGTACCAAGATAACAACACATCTCATCATCATTCTCTTGATTGCGTGTTGACGTGCTTCATATACATTTTATCTTATTATTAGGAAATAATCCTCTTTAAATAGCTGTGGTTGCCGATGGAGATCGTAGAAGAGCCCGAGGGGTTCGGGTCAACAGCGGACCTGAACACGGGTCGGGCTTAACCGATTCCTGGAAACCCGCCCCGCTTAAAGCTCAGGCAAATCGACGGCCCGATCCGATTCCATTAGGTAAATTACACGGGTTTAAGCGGGCGGAGGCGGATCGAGAGTGGTCCGGATCGGGTCTATACGCGTTCTTGTTGAATCCGACCCGTCAATCCAGGTGGGATTCTTAAAGCACAGCATACGCCCCCTCCTCGCCCGCCTCCTTTTCTCGTACCCAAATCGCGAGGTCGAAAGGACAAACCCATCTCAGACGCAATGGTACTTCTCCTCCCCCATCTGAGCTCGGATTGGCCTTCTCTTCGATCTCCTTTTTGGGATCGATCGCCTTGTTTGATTGAACGAATCGCATGTTGTTGATGGTGTAGGCAAGTCTTAACCCTAGGATGGGTTCTAGGAGGGAAAAGCCCAGATCTCGCCATCATGGGTTGAACCAACAGAAGAGGCAGGAGATCAAGGAAGTGTTTGACCTTTTCGATACCGATCAATCTGGTACGGACTTCGATATGTTTTTTTACTCGTTTATGGGCTTCTTCTTTCAGATCGTCGTTTTGACCCTATTAATCTGTCCTATAGGCAGCCTTGACGCGAAGGAGTTGAATGTCGCCATGAGGTGCTAATGCCATGTTGTTTGATGGATCTCAGTGGATTTTCGACTATTTTGTTTTGCTTCACCCTGAATTGTGATGTAGTTGTGCTAACACAATTCTCTATCTGCAGGGCACTGGGGTTTGAAATGACAGAAGAGGTTAAATACAGTTTATTATCTTCTTTAATTCTGCGTTGTTTTTTTCCTCTTTCCAATTATATTCAAGAGTGCTAATGGCTTGCTGTTGTCTTCGTATTTCCCCATAAATCTGTTTGTCATTTAGGCTCTTTATCAAGCAGAAGTAAGATAATTAATTAGCTTAGTTATTCATGGGATGCACCGAAAGATAATGGAGATCATTTTGCTGCTATAGCTTAATCTGTCGCGAAATATATCATTGATTTGTTAGAGAGGAGGACTTTAAGCAATATCGTGGAAAATATCATTGTTTGATTGAACGAATCGCATGTTCTTGGTGGTGTCGGCAGGACCTCCAACCAGACAAAAGCCCATCAAACCGTTTGGTCTGTTGAAAGAAAATATGGTTTATTACTACATGTGTTACTGAACTTTTGAGCTTAGGACCTTTACGAGGAAAAGATCTATAATCTCTTATGATATCGAATATTATTTATATGTTGCAGGCTATCTTCTCTTTAGAAGTACATCTAAATCTTTAATTGATCATGACCGCATTTTATTTGAGTCCCAAATGCAATTTCTTTCGCAGGATATCAATCGTTTGATGGCTGAAATAGACAAAGATCGGAATGGAGCAATTGATTTCGAGGAATTTCTTCACATGATGACAGCCAAGATTGGAGAAAGGGACAGCAAAGAAGAACTTACGAGAGCTTTTCGCATTATTGACCAGGATAACAATGTGAAATTTCTAATATCCTATGTTATCCATGTGTAAACTTATATCCGTATATATAAATTTTGCCTAGATATTTCTGATACACTCGAGGACCTGTCCAGGGGAGAATTTCTGATGTTGATATCCAGCGAGTTGCTAATGATTTGGGTGAGAAATTTACACTTAGCGAGATAAGAGAGATGATAGAAGCAGCAGACCTTAATGGTAAGGACCATTTCTTTAGCTTCAGTGGCTGTGACTTGCCTGATTTACCATTTAAAGTACCATCCTGAGCATGTTGTATTATAATTATTAATCCCTTTCACAAAAATTACTGCTAATGGTTGATCAGAAAGATGATGATCACCAACCCTCTGTAAGTAAGATGTGAATATAGACTTCAGTAAAGGATTGGCTGTACTTTTCTCAGCCAACCTGTATCGGCTTGCAAATATCATGTTGGTGCAGCACCACTGGCACTCCAGCATGCTATCATATTGGTTGTGCTTTTTCTATGTATATACGTTATTGGCATAGGGGCTTGCTGCGAAAATGGAAATTTGTGCATACATTTCTTGGTGTTATTTGCATAATTGGAATGACTGACCAAAGTCTGAGTGAAGAGCATTTGAGAAGGAAATGACAATTTGTTTTGGAAAGGTAACTCAATCTGTGTCCTGGTAAGCACTAGTCACAACAAACAACCAAGTAGCTTCCATAAACAGATGAAATCTTTCTGTACATGAAAATTTTAAAGTGATGTAGGTCACATCGATTGTGATGAAAAAAAAAAATACTGGATATAGTTCAAGTTGCTTGAGTTGGAAACACTACATAAGTATGAAACTGGAACTATGGGCGGTAACCGAAGAGCAATTTGCAGTACATAAACTAAGTGGAAGGAGAGAAAAAGGAACCATAGGGAGAGCTTAAGAAATGTTTATCTATGATTTCATGAGCTACTCGGCTCCCTTTTTACTTTTTTAGAAGGTTCAGCTTCTGGAGAATGATCATTCTAATTTCGAGTAATTTGCTATCTTTGTATATATACGTATATGCATATAGTAATATATTATAGTCATGCATGGTCGAATCACCAATAATTTGAATACGTATGTAATAATCTTATTTTGCTTGTTGTGGTATGCAGGTGATCGAGAAGTCGATGCCGAGGAATTTATGAGGATTATGAAAAGGACAAGCTATGGTTATTAGACTATCCTGTTGTGAAGTTTTTGAATCTACCATATGGTTGTCCAACCGAATCAGTCCTTGGGTTGGAGTTTGCCGAGTAACACTAATCGAGAATTCTGGGGTATAAACATACCGCGAACATATTAATGCTGGTTGTAGATACACCTGGTGTGTTTGATGTCGCTCTTTTCAGTATTTGGATGTCTAGTATTTGCAGTTGGAAAGTACATTCTATCTAATTAGGCCATATTTTCACTATGAACTTTGCGGTCACTGACTTTTGCACCAAGTTTCATGCTTTCGGTAACCTTGAGATTTCAGTCTCTGATTTCATCTGTGTTGATGCCTTCACCAAGGCTCAAGGTAATCTTCGCAATGTGGCAAACTACTGGTTTTTTTTATAGTTGTGTATGGGAGGAGGTTTGTCAAACACTGCCAAGAATGTCTAAATCCTTTGTTGTGATGTGCTAATTTTGTTCCTTATTCTGGTTCCAAAACTGCCAGCTTAACTGGCATAACCGCTACTTGTATGGATTGGCTCCTTAGTATGCAAATAAGATATTTAAATCCAAATTAGTTCTCTGTATGATACTTGGAAATGCCAAGCTTTCTTCCACAGAAGGGCTCGAAGATGATGCTGTTTGCGCGAGTCATGAAACTTCACTGCATAGTCCAGCTTACATTGTACATTCGACGATGATGCTGTTCGCGATAGTCACCAAACTTCAGTTGAAGCTGCAGTGCATAGTCCGCTGAGAGAGGTAAACTCAGTTTGGACAATGTACTCTGCTGTTGCCTGATGCTGCTGCTCTTATGATCAAGAATAACTGCGTTCTTTAATTGATTTCTAATGAATTATTGGGTTCCAAGAGTGACAAAAAGGACACCTTTTGTTGGAAATGATTGATGCTTCGGGTTTTTCTGATTTGATGTGGAACATAACGCCATTTCTCTCGAGGCTCGGTTGTTGGCTTGATGCTTTCGGGGTTAACTATAGATAGTTGCTTAACCTAGAGCGAACTGCAGGGGGGATGTTGGGATCCTCGTCAACCTTGTTCTATGCCGGGCTCTGCAGCTTGCCACATACATAAACCTGAAGCTAAAAGTCAAAATCATAGGCTTTAGATCGGAGTTCCAATGTGCCATATATTTATATGCATGCACAAGAATAACATCTGCTACATTTATGGTGCATCGATCAGGATAAACATAGAACTGATATATCTGTGGTTCAGAAGACAGCATATTGATGTAGATACACCAGTCTGGACCTATCTAACAATCCCAGGTCGTGATTGATACGCAAGATTGTGACCCATGATACACAGCAGAGAAATTATCAATGAAAAAGAATGATCAGGAACTTATAACATGATAAACCTAGTTACACATGAAACAAAAGGCATCCGGTAAGTACCATGAGCCTTATCAATCACTCGAGTCATCAAGCCTGTAATAGACCAAGTTTACTTTTTGACTTATATGTCGTCAGGCCCATTATAGATGTCAAAAATGATTTGGACGCGATAAACCTAGTTTACATGAACGAAGCAAAAGGCGCGTAAGATACCATACGTAAACCCTGTGAATCACTCAAGTAGTCAAGCCCATTAAAAAAAAAAACAAAAATTCATGGTTCATCGAGAAGAGATTTCCACAAGAAGATGGACTTGGATGCAGCGGAGACATCACCTCTGTTATTTATAAATAGTTACGGCAAAGGGCAGCGGTCTTGGTACGCTGAAATCAAGTTCTCGTCTGGCCTTGGTTTGGAAGTCGATTGATCGATGGCTTAGCCACATATATTTGCTTCATCTTAGGCGGACCGTTGTTCTTGTCGGCACCTGTGACCTGCTTCCGGGCCTGGAATCCAGTCCTACGATGATGCCATTCGCATCCAGAGCCTGTTCTTTGAGAAATCCCACCTTGCTGGTCGGCATATCCGATCGGACGGAGGTGCTGCTGGCCTGATGAAGTTGGTTGCTGAGTGGGGAGGCCTGTCACTGGACCACTGCTATTGCTGTTACTCGTGCCAATCACTCCGCCATCAACAACACCGGATCCAATTGTTCTTGTTACCATCTTCGGGACTTTCTTCTCGTTCCCACTTGCAGTACTGTCTGAAGGCTTGATTGTCTGAATATGAGCAGTGCTGCAAGTTGGTTGCTTCACCAAACTCAGACCATCTGAGATCTCAGAAGCGGTAGAGGTTGGAAAAGGGATGTTCCTACTGATCTCAGCAGATACTGATGAATGAGCTTCACCAAACCTATGGTTTCCAGTGGATGTGTCCCCTGAAATGCTCCAGTTGAATTGTGAAGGTATCCTGCTCTCTACATGATGCTGCTGTGGTGGCATGGTCAAAGGAACGGAGTGGAGTGGTGGATGAACATGAGACCAAGCTTGCAATGGAATATTGGCAGTTGGCTGAATAAAAAATGGAAGTCAAGTTACTTAGTAGAAGGGAAATAAATGAGAGAAGAAGCTAAATGCTTCACATCATTTAAATAAAAGCACATCAATCAAGCAAACCCAAAGAAACAAGGAACACAAAGCGTTTTTTAATTTTTCTAATCTATCGTACAGCATATTAATATTTTCCCCTTCTTCTGATACATATACTCCTTACCGAGGGTCCATGTAATTGAGAATCCAATATTTTTACCCAGGCACAAAACTCACTACCAGTGAGGAAACGGAGAGGGTGTACTCAAAATTTATGCTGGTCATGCAATGGTTGTTGTTTTCTACCAGGAACTAAATAACAATCTTAACCAGACACATCTAGTAAAAAGGAGGTACCCAGTGCAGGGGCTCCTGCCAATGCGGGGAACGGGATATAAGTTCTCTTACCTCTTAACACATAGAGAGGTTGTTCCCTCTAAATACAGAGATGTTATTTCTGTGTCTAGAATCCAAACATATTTAGTAAAATTTCTACTTCATCGTACAGAAATTCACACTGCTTACTCAATGCAGGCATGATTTCTTTATCGGCAACCTCGTCTAGGTCCTCCATGGACACCGTGTTTCAAACCCCTTAAACCCAGAATCTGGATCTCATTGGACATACAAACAACCAAACATTCCAATTGCCAACACCAATTTAAAGCGCATGTATTGGTATCCTCAACACTCCCAGCAATAATGAAATGATAGAAAATTCTATTTTCAAGAATTGCAATTTATCCTCTCTAGCGTTTGCTTGTAATTAAGAGAACTCATACCTGGAAAGGACTCATGTCAAACATGGTCAGAGGAGGAGCCACTGCCATGAGAGGTGATCCTGGGCTTATATTCTGGACTGGCACACTGGTCGGGGTACCCTGACCAGAAACAACATTTAGACTGTTCAGGTTACCATTGTTGTCACTAGCAGTAGAACATACTTGGTTTTGCTTCCAGTCAGGTTGCTTCCCAGCAGGTATATATGTAGCACCCATAAAACCCAGACCGACTTGCCCAAATTGTCCAACTGGAGCAAAATGGTTGTAGAAGACCATTTGTGGAGGGCATTGAACACCAGGGATTCCTCCAGGGCTGATGAATGGACCATTAAACCCTGATGTTGGGCCATACAAAGAGTCAACACCGGAGTGGCACTGTGGCCAAGCCCCTGCTGACCCTGAACCCAAAGCAGCAGCATTTTGAGATTGATGAGATTGTCCCTGGGAACCAGTAGACTCGTCATGAGACCCATATGCAAAGGTTCGACCATCCAGTATATGGTTCATCTCAAAGCCGGGGAAGTGTGAGGGTGCTGCCACAGGAAATTGTGAAAGCATTGGTTGAGATGTTTGCGGACTTGGTAAGGCGGGCCACACTGAGAGTGGAGTATCTACTGAAAGATCTGCTGGAAGAGCATCTGTTAAAGACTCTTCATTGGCTGCTTGAGCAGCTCCTTCTTGGCTAGATGCCACATCTGTTTCAAACTTATACATAATTATTACATTGTAGAGCAGTAACTTAATAAAGCATAAAAACATTGAAAATAGGACCGAGGCAATAGGACTTATATTATGACCTCCAGATGCCAATGCCGTTCCATCTGCAGAAGTGAAGCTTTTGGTGTCTGAAGATGCAGCTATCCCAGATCCAACTATTTCATCATTGGTAATGGCAGCAACAGCAACAGCGGAAGCAGCTGCTTCAGCTTCTGCCTCTGCATCTTCTAGATTCGGACAAGGTTCACCGTGGCACTTTCCTTTAACAAAGAACATGGAATAATTGTTAGCAGGCAAGTTCTGACCTATTTTTAATTCTGACCTACTTGAATCTGGAGGTCCAAGTCCCTTGGAAATAGCTCGGCTGACAGGAGGTAAAATGTTTGGTGGCATTATAGCTCCTGGGCTCACAAAAAAAAAATATCTAAGTCAACCTGTATGACCAGTGACGACAAGAAAAATGAACAGTAAAGAAGAAATATACTCACCAAATTGAATTTTCTCACTAGCAAGCAAGGAACTACCAGTGCTTTCTGAACTCACAACAGATAAAACAGGTTTATGGGGCTCAAGAACAATGCTTGAAACAACTTGTGAACCAAATTGTGCTGGCTTCATAGCTTCATCAAGCTGTGTCTGAGTTAAGGCAATCACCTGAAAAATTAAAAATTGCAGGTCAGAAAGTATATGTATCATAGACTTGACGGAATCTCATGCATGTAGAATCTGTCTGTACTAAAAAGTTTGTTAAATAAATAATTACTCAAATGTACATATCAGAACCTAGTTTTAAACCAAGCAGACACTATCACATCAATGAAAAGATGTTGGCAATTTTGTAAGGTTTACGGTTCAAAATGTGGCTAGTACCATATGAGGATATGTAGATCAAACTAAACAGGGACATTATATCCAACTGCAAAAGCAGGAAGATTAACCACAAAATTGCTTCTTTAGAAGGCTACCTGATGACTCATGTTTGCAGGGCCCCAAGAACTCAAAGGCAACGTAGTATGATCAGGATTTATGTTTTTGGGGTCTAGTGGTCCTGGAGAGAGCATTAATCCACTTTCAGATGCAGCAGGTACAGAGATAACCTGGCATGACCTGTAAAATACAACAAGTTCAAGACACAACTTGTGCAAAAATCAAAATATAAACCAATCAAGGAAAACCCCATACTTCAAGTCATTCAATCCACTTTCAGAATCAACATTTACTGAAGGAGTGCCAATTGGAGGTAGAGTCTGAGATGTCATATTGTCAGTGAATACAAGTGATGGCTCAAGTTTAGCAGACCCGTTCCCCTCTCCAACAGAAGGATTAGAACAAACAACAGTTGGGGTGTCACCAACTGAAAATATTTCAGCTTTATGAGAGTTTGAGTTGGCAGCATTGTTTTGTGAAACTGAAATTTGTTTGCTAGGTGCCTGTTAATGACATAGAGAACAAGAAAGAAACATGTCCTTAGGACATTTTTAAGGGTCACTAATTAAACAAAGTTATGGCCTAAACAAAATCAAATTACCTTTGACACCCTAGACTTGGACTTGTTTTCTTTTGCCCTCTGTTCTCGGCGGTCATTTAACATCTGTCTCTTGGATCTTACCTCAATAAAGTCATCCTCGTTACTAGGAACTTCAATTCCTGTCTGCTTAAAAACACGAACAACTCCACTCAGTAAAGGAGCATCAACATCCTCCTCAAGAATGTGACTTGTGTTGATGTTGCCTTTTCCAGCATGAGACTTGTCAAAGCTGGTTATACTCTTCAAAGCAGTTTCTTTTCCCATAGCCTTTTCGGTCTTCCTATCAGAGCTCACAACCTGAGAAATAGAAGCACCAGAAGTTAAGTTCTCTGAATCGTCAATCTTGGTTGGCCTATCTGAAGCTGCATCTCTCTTGCCTATGTTCTTTATAGAAATCCCAATGGCCATTGAATGATCATTTGGCACCTTATCTTGCCCAGCCCTGTTGTTAAATGACTCTGAGCCAAGTGTGTGTTTCCTCTCAATATGCTCTCTGACTCCGAATTCAGTTCTTCGAATGTTTCTCCTAGCCTTCCTTTGAAAACCATTTGGATCGACCTGTATTGTATCTACTCCTGCAAATGATGATCTTGAACCAGCATTTTTCACAGTATATGTGTATCTCTTCCTCCGCCCTCCAAATAAAGTGCTCGGAGTTTTTAAAGGAGGTTTTCCTCCTGAAAAGAACCTAGAAGATTGCAGTTCAGCATGCTGTTGAGCTTGAGATTCTTTTCGTTTACCAGTGAGCTTATAGGTCTTCTGTACAGTCACATCATCATTACCATGATGCTCAGCTTGGTAAATTGAATCATTTGTACCTTTCTTTTCAACCAAAGAAGGTATGCCTACCTGACTTGGAGAAGCCATAGAAACATTCTTTCCAGGATCTAATATCACCTTAAGCTGCCCAGATGACAAATTTCCTTGAGAAGGTTCAATGAGGTTTTGTGCCAAATTAGACTGTGTAACTGAAGAGCCTGAAGCCATTTTATCTTCTGATTTGTTCTGAGAAGAGTAATTGTGAGCTGATTGGTTACACAGACAACCAGCAGGATTCTGTTTAACGGAATAGGAAGCTGGAGCAGGAGGTTGAACGAAGGTTGTGCTATGAGGAGCCAGTGGCAAAATACTCTTAGAGATATCTCGGGCATACCTCAGCTGGCCAAACTGGAACAAAGGAGGCTGTGAAGGGTGCACATGTGGCAGAGATGGGCTTGTCTGAGTATGCACATGAATCGGCATCTGTATAGAACCAATTTTAATGGCTGGAACAAGAGAAGGTATCAAAGAAGGACCAGAAAACAGACCAAACTGAAGACTAATAGGTGCTTCACCCTGACTAACAGCAACAGAAGGCAAAGATAAGCTAGGTGAATCTGAGGCTGTAGATGCTGTTGAAAAATTTGTGGCAGGAACCATCATATGCTGAGCCGGTACAATTGAGTTCTGGGATGCTTCAACACTGTTTGTAGAATGGCTAGACGACACCATTGGATCAAGAGATAAAATTTGCAAGGCCCTCTCGGTCTCACTTACAATTACAAAAGAATTATTTATAATACCTCCTTGATGGGTAATTTCACCATTGCTAATTGGTTCTTCCACACTGACAGCAGAACCAGCCTGTATAGCTAAATCCTTACTGTTGCTAGGAGTTATGTCAAACTTATCTATACTTGGAAGTTTAACTTCGACACCTTCATTAAATCCAAGAATTACTTGTTCCATCTCCCCAGAATCAGTTCGCATATCTTCTATCACCTGAGCTGAATCAAGATTCTCATCATCACCTTCATGTGCTTCAGCTAGGTCTTGGTAGTCGTCATCTTCTTCATAATACTCTTCTTGCTCCTGTACCTCTTCACTGTTCTCGATTGGCCATTCATCATCTATTCCAGGAGAGACTGACCTTGAAGACATTGTTCTATCCATGGTACCCCTGTCCGATGGCAACACAATATGCTCACCATCAGACACAACAGTATGCTCACCATCAGCAGAAGTTGGCAGTGGGGGAGAATCCCTGGAAATATCCATTTCATGGTGTGAAAGAGGAGCCGGTGAACTAGGTGGGCTTGAAACAGAAAGGGACAACTCTGAATCACATCTTGGGCTCATCTTCTCTGGTCCCTGCACTGAATGGATAGCATTCTCTTCCAGGAAATCTGTTGTTCCAGGTTGTCGAAGGCTTTCAGGAAACACACAGTCATAACCTGCATGCAAACTCTTTTGCTCAGATCTATTTGGATGGTCATAATGGAACTCATCATCTGTGAAACGTGATGAATTTGCTCTTGTCATGTGTGGAGGTGGCGGCACCCGGGGCTGCCTCAAGGACTGACGATACCTTGTAAAGGAGGTAAATCCATCAACCATAGAGTTCTCAGAAGATATTTCACTATATGGAGCATTGGGACTTTCATGTGAATTATTAGGTGCCTTTGCAGCATCTCTAAACTTGACACTATCAATAAATTCAGCATCAATGTCAATATTCCTCATGAAATGATCACCCTCTTTCGTAGAGTTCCACCTCTGTTTCCTTTGTTGGTGGTACTCATCTGGCATCTGTGAAGATACAATACCACCATGGATCTCTCTCTTGGGGAGGCCTCTCCTGTAACCGAATGCATCTTGCCTTGGATTACGGAGAACATTCTCTTCAGCATAGGAAGGAAGAATCATGCTGCCATAGGTATGTTTGCCTCTATCAACAAATGAAGGTATACTATCCCCTAAAATCTGAGACCTAGATCCCACTTCCGAAAATCTACCCATCGATGGAGAATCCGATAATGCAGATCTAGTGATTCTCTCTACCATTCTCTCACCATCCTCCCAAACTCCAACTTCTGCAACTTGTGGAACTTCTCTTTCCTTCACCTCATCAGGCACAAGTTCATCAGAAGCAGAAACAGAAGAGGGGACCCCATCATCTTTTTCCTTATCTTCAGTCTGTCGCCTCGCAATCCTGGCTTCCAACTCCAAAAGCTTTTTTCGTGCAGCCTCTTTCCTTCTTTCCTCCTCCATGTGGTACCTCCTTTTCTCCTCTTCTCTTGCAATCCTTTGCTCTTCAGCTCGCCTGGCAACCTCCAACCTCTCCTGCTCAGCTATCCAAGCAGCCTCTCTTGCCTCTTCTTCAAGCAATCGCCTCTTTTCCTCCTCCTCTCTGGCCAGCCTCTCCCTATCCTCCTCTTGCCTTCGTGCAAGCTCCAATGCTCTAGCTTGCTCTTCCATTGCACGTTGCCGCTCCTGCTCCTGCGTCCTCAGAATTCTCTCAAGTTCTGCTTCATATGACTCTCTAACAGGGTCAGGAAAATCAACTTGCTTCTCAAGATCCTTCTTCTTCTTGAAGATTTTAACATTCATATCCTTGATGCCGTCTGAAAAAGGATCCTTGCCATTGAAATCGGCATCTTCAAAGTATGGTTTTCCAGCACTTGATGGTGACCGCCTTTCTCTAACAAAGTTGGGTATCGGGTCATTCAATGGAGTACCTTTACTTCCGGTTAAGAATTGCATCTTCGAGACTGGGGCATTCAGAGAGGAACTTCCTTTGGACCAGTTACTGGCATGGATGCTGTAGCGGCCATGGACACTCTGCTCAGCACTCCTCCCAGTGAATGTTTCTGCTACAACTCTACCATTGTGAATGTTCTCAGAAGAAACCAAATCCACCCCGGCATACTGAGAATCCTGTCTCCTCTTTGCAAAACGATCACCATTTTCTACAAAAGATGACCAAGCATTAGCACCTTCTATGTTCAATTCCCTGCTTCCACTTGAAGGCCTCCCATAATGTCTGTCCCTGTCTACTCCTAATACATTGGTGTTCAATCTATCCCTTGGATTCAACGGAAATCTCCAAGAGCCAGAATCCTGACTCACACTGTTTGTAGCCTTTACATCCTTCACAAAAGAACCACCTTTGAAGAACTCCCTGGACCTTGTGCCGCCAGCTTCAGTGTCATGCAGCCCCCGTCCATCATAAACATCACGAGCCTGAACCGATTCAGGCCTCAAAAACCCTCGATCCCTCTCTCGCCCTGGGATACTGAGTCCCGTATCACGCTCATCATCAGTCCAATCCGATGTGTGCTGGAACCGTACGAGGGGCAGCAGACCAGGCAAGTAGCCATCCGGCTTCTGCGGCTGCTCGGAAGCACCAGGTGGCTGGATGGACACCTCATCGTCCTCTGCCACATTACTGATAATAAGACGAGAGGACCTAATCTGAGGCCTCATTTGGAGAGGTGCATGCAGCTCAGATGCCTCCTCCCGTGCTTCCAGCAGCACTTCCGTTCCTTGATGTTGTTTCTGCTTCTGACCCGATGCCTCTTTCTGCTTTGGAGCCGAGGTGAAGGTGGCCCGAAGAGAAGGGAAATCCTCGCCCCTCAAGACTACAGCTTTCTCTGAAAACCCTGGAACCGGTGTAGCATTGATCGGCTGGCCGCCAGGGCGAGCGCCTGGAGGCATGTAAGGGCTGCCGGCGATATCATCGCCACCGATCGCTGGTCTTCCAAACTGAGCCTGGACTCTGCCGACGGCGTCCTTCTCTGCCATAGAAGACGGCGGCGGAAGGACCGGCTTGCTCCAGCCCAGGACGGAAGAGCCCGCCCGCGCCCCGAGTGCGGCGCTTCCGTGGCCGACAGCGGACGCCGAGGAAGCCGGATCGAAGCGCTCATGTTCCTTCCTCAGCGAGGGCAGGTTCAAGGGAGGCGGAACAGCAAGCTTCTGAGCGGTCTTCGCCGCGGAGGAGGCAGAGCTCCGGGCCCTGGAGAGGACCACCATCCCGCCACCGCCGCTTCCGCCACCGCCGGATCCGGGGCGAGAACGGCCATAGACAGAGGAGGAGGAGGAAGAGGGCTGGCCGTAGGATCTGTTCAGATTCACCGATACAAACTTGCTCTGATGGGCCATCCCAAGGGGAGACTCCGTCCCCCGCCACCGCCGACCCCGATCGCCGAAGCAGCTCGAATAATCCCTTGCCCCCGCGATCCCTTTTCGATTGATCAATCGCCGGCGTTAGGGTTTCACATAGAACGAGAGAGAGAGAGAGAGAAAGGGGGGTGAAAATAAGGAGAAGGGGAAGGTGAGGTTACCTCTCTTCGGAGGGCTCTTTGGCGAGGCGGTGGTAAAGCCGGTAGTGGTGGGGGCGCGGAGAAGCGGCCTAAGTAACACGAGAGAGGGTGGTGGTGGTTTGGGGAGTTCGCATAAAAGAAGAGTGAGGACGTTAAAGTGGATTTGAGATCGCACAATTATTCTTTTTTTATCATTAAAAAAATTAAATGCAAATTTACTTCCAAAAAATTAATTAACTATTTTCCAAATATTTATATCCATTCCAAATCCAATTAATATACCCTAACCGGCTTAATCAAATTTATAATACATAATAAATAAACAATGTCAAGTAAGATATCTAACAAACCTCGTCATCGGCATCATGAACACCGAATTAACATAATATATAAAAAAGAATATTCCCCGTTAATACTTCAAAATGACACTATAAAATGAGAGAATCTTTATGTAGTCATTCAGAATATCTCTGATTTTTCTTTATAATTTAATGAAGCAGTAAAAAAGAACGAATAAAGTAAATAATCAATTGTTATTTGTCATGAAATAAGAACCAAACCGAGTCAGTCTGGTTCAGGAGACCGTTTCACGTCCGGTCCATTTGAACCGGACCCACGACCATCATCCCCTCACCCAAACGCATGGCATCCCGATATGAATCGCGCATGGCCCCAACCATACTCCCCCACTTCATTCATTGCACACCCTCATCCCTCTCAGTACAATATTATTATTATTATTATTATTATTATTATTATTATTAAAACCAATAAATCATCATATTTTTCTTTTTGAACGATTATAACATCCCCATCTATTTATTGCTCACAGTGACCCCTCCCACTATAACTACTACCTAATTTAAATCAATAAAGTACCATCACATAGACAAATAAAACTCCATTCTGTTTATTATTACTATAATTATAATAAAGATCCAATTTTATTTAGATTGGCTAGAATTTCTCACCGACTGTGTGTCAGTCTGTGGCGTGGGTGCGGTGCAGCGTGTCGTCGTCGACTCGTCTCTTGGCGTCAATACTCTGTCGTACTCGTTTGCCCAACGAGAACAGATACCTGACTCGTCTTTGGACAATAAAGTTGAGTCTATGTGGGTCCCACATTTTAGCAGCAAAGGAAACAAGGGTACCTGGGTTGGGTAAATTAGATAGTAATTATTTCTTAAATAAAGGTCGAAGGAAAGGTTCGAAGTCGACGATGAATTATACCCACAAGGACACCCGAAACAAATAAGGACAGAAAGGAATCGGATGGAGAGGAGGGGAAGAGGAAGTAGCAGGGAAGAGTGTGTTGCTAGGAGGGATATATGGATTGGGTGTCTGCCGGGATCCCCAAACCCCACTCGTGACTCGCATATCGTCTCTGTTGGATCCCCCCTCCCCTTTGTTGCTGGCTCCCTAATTCCTCCTTTTCTTCTTCTGGTGTCGGAAAAGGCTGTTCTTGAATCATTCGTTGCCGAAAGCGCACTTGAGTAAGTCCCCTTCCCCCCTCTCCCGATGTTTCTTGGTTGTTGATGTAAAAGAATAAGTTTTCGTGTACGAGTTCTTGAATTCGAGCAATAATTTTCAGAAGTTCGTCTACAAGTCATAATTTTACTGTAGTAATTGCAGAGAATTGATGCGCCCGAGTCGTTATTTTCTAGGCTTTAGCATGCTCGTGTGGGGTTTCTTGATTTTCATGGAGAAACTATCGAGGGTCGACCTTTGGTATTGGTTTTCTTTTTCGCGACAAATTTGCTGGATCTTTGTGTAACTCTTTACCTGGTTGGTTGTCTTCTCGTCCTGGATTTAGATTGCGATCTTGGAGGCTGTTTTGAGGTTGCGTGGTGGCGTATGTCGCCGTAGCCCTTTTGTTTCGATCAAGATTTGGCCTTGGATTTACTTCATGGAATAAGCGAGTCCCTTGCAGTTTAATTCTCATTACCATGAGCTTAACGCTTACGACCCCGTACTTCCTTTTCCCTTTTCTTGATAGCAGATTGTTTTCTGTATTATACTAATCGTAATACTGGCCATTAAACAGAAATCTGAAATCAATGATCACAGATTGTTTTGATTTTTCAAATTGTACATAATAAGTATCGCAATAGATGTAAATCTCTTACCAGATAACTGGATTCAGAATTTTCTACCGGTTCTTAACTCTTGGAACCGCATGGTATTTCTCTCTTTTTTAATATACCAACTATTTTGGTATTTACCTTCTCGTGTCACTCCTTAAAAGACAACTTTTTGTACTTTGACGTTGTGTACGTCACATTAGCTTCAATATTATATAATTCTTTGCATTTATTTATTTTTTTCATCTGAACAAATTTATCTTAACCTTGGGGATTCATGATAACACATGAGACAGTGGTGTCAATTCCTAGGTGCTTGAAAAGATTCCTAAATTTATTCTTCAAATATATAGAAACAGACTATTCATTTATTCCAGTTCGATCATTTTTTTATGATCCTAAGTACAAGGAGTTTAGAATTCGTTTTTTTTATGGGCGCTAACAATTTAAGTTTCAGCTGAAGCTGCTCAGACCAACTTGTCTGAAGTAGCTAATTCAAGTTAAGAAATGATCTTATCACTCAACTGAAGCTAGAATTGACATGTTTGTCTCTGTTTTTGAGCTGATTAAAGATCCATATCTTGACCTTACTCATGGCATTGGTACCGTCGGTTGGTTTTGTGATCAGTTCCATACCCAAATTATTTTTTGGTTGATTTCTGTTTCAGGGCAACTTTTATATGTTGTTTTTGGTTGTACACCAGTACTGGAAGGTCTAAATCTGAATACATGAAGTCAATTTTAGACTGCGCTGGTACCAAAGTTACTTGGTTTGGTGTTGCTGAGTTATGCTTTATAATTTTGTTGCTTGTCAGGATCACTTTGATGAACTTCTTGTCTGGAACTTCTTTTCCATTTTCGTGATGTTCATTAGTCTTGGTTGATTATTCTTATTTTCTTAAGGACACCAGAAGATATTTTAAGTTTTTACACAAGAAGTGTATCAGTTCTTTATCAGTGGTGCAAATGCACATAGTGAAGGCTGATGTTCCCTGTTATCAACTTATTTTTGTTTGTAGTCCTATATCAAGGTCTAATTTTGAAATAAGACTATATATAATTGTAATCCAATTTCTACGGCTGTCGTCTTTTATTATTCTAACCTGCTTGTTTTCAATTCTTGTGATTAAACTACATAATCCTTAACAATAAGTCAATCATACTTTTATCATTCTGTTGCTGGTGTTCATCCTATCTGCTACATTTTCTTGTGTATATAAGTGAAATCCTTGGTGCAACAATCTACATCTGTTTTCTAGAAGGCTGATGTGTGTATGAAATCAATCATCTTCATTTTAGGTTTTCACTGTTGCCTTATCTTTTTGACCTGCAAGTTGAGAAATATTTTTCTTTCTGAACCTCGATATTAGATCACTAGCTTTAGGGAGAGGCGGGTTTAGCCTTTAGGTATAGATAGACCACTACATAGTCTATTCATACGAAATCAGGCCATGAACATAGGCTGTTCATGATATATAGAAGCAAAACCATCACATTGATTATATAACATTTTGTTGACACATCATTTTTTGGTATGGAATTATGGCCAAATTGATGTTGATGATACAATCATTTACCTTGCTCCGAGTCCTCTGCCTTGACTAAGGCTAAAAATTTTTGTAAAAGATTTTCATCTTTAATTCAATATACCTACTTATTTAAGGAAAATATTTTGTTTATCTATGATCCTTAGTTAAATTTGTAGAGGTGCTTGTTTTATGATTTTGGGTGTCAAAAACCTGGTATACCACGAAACAACCTTCATCATTGTGGTAATATATAATTCTATAACTCTTCAAATTGTATATACCATTCAACATATTATTGTCAACCAGCATCACTTTTTTCTTGGGTATTCTTTATGAAATAATTATGTTCTTTCAATTGTATGACATACAATATCTATAGATTCTCCTAGATATTTTTATTAGATTGTGATGTTTCTAAGCGAAAACAATACTAGGCAATCACGTGTTATAATGTTGAATATTTAGATTGTGACATGCTTAATAATAGTGAGAAGTGACTACGATTGTGTATGAATGTAGGGTAGAAGCACTCAATGAGGTGCTAAAGTATGGTATGTGATGAAGAAATATGATGTGCACTTAAGTTGTTAATTTGTTGCACTGTTGTGATACTTGGAGAAAAACCAAGACGATGATGAAATCAAGAATGTAGACTTGTACAAGTGCGGATAAAGGTCTCAGTTACACCAATGTTGATATGTATAAGAAATGTTCCACGTAGAATTAGAAAGGTTTTGTGGTTACAGATATGGCTATCACATGGTCAGGCAAATACTCAACAATTTTAAGATGGTATGGTACTCTGGAAACTGGCAATGAATTCATGCTCAGCACATTGATCATCAGGCCTTGGTCGGATGGATATAAAACTGTATAATTAGATTTGAAGCATGGACAAGTGCCTTAGAGCTGGTTGCTGGGTTTGTGAAAGTGATGACATAAGATAAAAGCAAACTTGGATATTTGTTGTGGGGATGTATCTGAAAATTTAACATAAGAAAATTTAGGCCCCTGTTAATCATGGATGGTGAAGCACTTTTTAGCAAGACTGGTTGTTTGGATGATTTAGAGTGTGACCTCGGTCCTGGGGGTTAATCGTCTACAGGCATGCAATAGCTCAATGATATGCCTATAAGTAGCAACAAATTCTTGTGCATAATTGGATCATTGTGCTATTGCTTTCTGCATTGTGAGTCGAGAAAGGAGATATTCTTTGTTTATGGTTCAGTATGAGATTATTTGCTTTACTTGGTTTCTTGCAGTTTATGTGTATATTGATATTTTCTTTTATCTTTATTTTCCTGGGGAACTTTTTATTTGTGTGTGTGTGTGCTTTTTTTTTCTTTTTTCCTTCTGGGTAGCAGGTTGTGAGAATAATGACGCTAGTTTAATCTATTTGTTGTTGAAGTCAATGGTGTAGATAACTAGGTGGGCAAATGTTAGCAAAGGATGGTCATATTAGTGGGTAACATGAATCTGTTGTGGGCCATTTACATAAATACATAATTTGTACTTGCAAAAATTAATCTATTTTAACAAATATTGTAGCAACATTTGTTCACTATGTTTCATGTAATTCTTTTAATATAATTTATAAAATTTTACTGGATAGTTAGAAGTAGAACTCCAGTTATGCATTGTGGATCACAATGTTGGATGGTTAGGAAAAGACAAGTAAAAAGTGCCAAGGAAATGAGAATTTTTTGGGCTAAAGAGATATTAGAATATTCATTCATGAACAACTTGTCGAGGATAAAACAAGGTGGCTGACTCCAAATAGTTGGGAACATGTGGATCATTGTTGTTGTTGACTTTTCATGTGAATCAGATCGATAGCATATTGAAATTTGTACAAACTATAATAACAAGTATTAAAAACTATACGATCATCCGCTACTTAGAATGTCAACAAAATACTACTACAATCATTTTGTAACACCAAGGGTTCTGCTTCTATGAATTATATAATATTTATATTAATGGTGGAATGAGTATAGATAAGCACAGACGCAGAGCCGCTGAAGCTGATATAGGTGACTGGCATTGGGACAGTAGTACCCCACAAAATATTTCGATAGACAGAGTCCCATGTAATGTCCTATTGCCGCTGTGGATCCACCAAATGATAAATGTAGATTTGCTATATTGTCCTTGAAATACAAGTTTTTGAAGACATGCATCACAGTTATATAGGCATAGAAGGTTAACAATTTTATTTTTGTGTAGAAGAAGACATGTGATGAACCTGGCTTGCCAAAGGTATAATCTGCTTCATGACAGGTTTTGTTGACAACTTCTACAGGAATTTGATTTTCTACCGGAGAATATTTTTGGCATTAAATAGTTTAATTGGTTATTAACTATATGTCTTAAGAAAACAATGGGGGTTATGAATGTTAGATATCCGAAGTCTGAAATATTGTGAAACATTTCTTACTTTCTAAACATTTGTTGTTCCCTTCTCTGACTCTTCTGCCTTGTTCTTTTGTTACTTGAAACACAGAACCAAGATTGACTATATCCTAGTTGTTGTGGATGGAAGAAACAAAAGCCACTGAAGCCATGTTCTCTGGAGAACCTCCTCTGTCCACTACTTATTCAGCAGAATGTCTACCAATTAAAGGACCCCCAAATTTCTCAAGCCATGATGAAAACCACCATCAAGACAAAGCTATGAATAATACTGAGAAAAAAGTTGCGCAATGTATTGCCAATGATGCATTATTGGACCACAAGGCAGATATTGCCGAAAATGTCGACAGACTCGGTACCGATAACCAGCAGGAAGCTGTCACAGAGGAGCCTGAGCTATCACTTAATCAGTTTGTTTCTGATGGCATATTGTCGACCCAAAATATACTAGTTGATGCAATCATGGATACTAATTGCGAGCGGGGTATAATTTCAAAAGATTCTGTGCATCCTGTTCCACAAGGTGCTTCTGCTATACTTGATCCTCGGGAGAGCTCAAATGTATCAGGTGTTAATAACAATAATGTTGCGGTATTGACATCTGGAGATATTACTATTGCAGTGCCTCCTCCATTTGACCCACAGAAAAAAGAGTTGGAAAGTATTCCAAACCAACATCAGGATGGCACCACTGTCAACCTCGTTGATGTTCAAATAATTAATGATTCAGCTATACCACGTGAAAGTAGAAATACTGAAGATATCACTCCTATTTTGCCCAGTGAACTGAATCACCAAAAGGATGTTGGAAGGATGCAAAAGAAGGCACCTGAATTAGCTACGTCTTCCAAACCTGTAAAAAAAATCCATGTAAATAGAGGCATTGTTGACACTGCTGCACCTTTCGAATCTGTAAAGGAGGCAGTTACCAAGTTTGGTGGAATTGTTGATTGGAAAGCTTACAAGCGAAATACTTTGGAGGTAATGGTGATTTCCTTTGATTACTTGTACCTTCTTATATTCCTTTTTTGGAAACATGTTGGCATCAACTTGTGCATGTTCTTTGTACTCCGGGTTCCTTCATCTTAATTTCTGTGTCCAAGGTATACTAGTCCTAGCAGTAACATTTTCTGATCTATATTTGACAATGAAAACCATAAATAATTTCTGTTCTACCTGCTAGTCTTTACTTATTAGCAATGGCTACACTATCTAGTGTTCTGGCTTACTGTGAAATCAAGGTTGTGTTCTATACATCTGCAGCTATCTAACACCCTCTTTTTGTAATTCCTATCTCAAAGAAGAATCTCCTTACATCATCAGTTGACTATTAACATCGGTCACTCCAACCATGAAGACTGTATTGTTTCCACATAAACAATTAGAATGTGGAATCCGGTGTAAAAGGTTTTAATCCTTATATTTGGCTATATGCAGAAACGTAAGCTACTCCAATTGGAACTCGAGAGAATGCAAGCCGATATTCCTGAATGCAAAAAACAATTTGAAGCAGCAGAAGAGGCCAAGGCACAAGTACTGAAGGAGCTGGATAGAACCAACAGAATCATGGAAGAACTAAAAGTCAACTTTGAGAAGGCCCAAACTGAAGAGGTTCAGGCAAAGCAGGACTCTGAGCTGGCCCAACTGAGAGTCAAAGAAATGGAGCAAGGAATTGCTAGTGAATCTAGTGTTGCTGCTAAAGCACAACTCGAGGTTGCTAAAGCAAGGCATGAAGCAGCAGTTGCAGAACTGAAGATACTAAAAGCTGAGTTGAAATCCTTACAAGGGGAGTATGTTTCCTTGGTTAATGAAAGAGATATGGCAATAAGGAAAGCTCAAGATGCTAATTCTGCACTAAAGGAGATTGAGAAGACAGCCGAGGAACTTACTCTGGAATTGATCACGACGAAGGAATCACTGGAGTCTGCCCATGCTGCACATCTTGAAGCAGAAGAACGTAGAATTGGTGCAGCCTTGGCAAGAGAGCAAGATTACCTTACATGGGAAAAGGAACTGAAGCATGCTGAAGAGGAGGTGCAAGAACTGAATCAACAACTTTTGTTCACAAAAGATCTTAAATCAAAACTAGAGACAGCATCTACTTTATTATTCAATCTCAAGGCTGAATTAGCAGCCTATATGGAATCAAAATTGAATCAAGAGTCCATTAGTTTTGAGGATAAGTTACCAGATGATGTTGAAGAAACAACCCCGAACTCGGTTCAAGCATTAGCCTCGACCAGAAAGGAGCTTGAGGAAGTAAAAGTCAGTATCGAGAAGGCCAAGGATGAGGTTGCCTGTCTGAGGGTTGCGGCTGCTTCTCTCAAGTCCGAGCTGGACAGAGAAAGGGCATCTCTAACCAACTTGCAACAGAGGGAAGGGATGGCATCCATAGCAGTTTCTTCTCTTGAAGCAGAGCTTGATAGGACCAAACAAGATTTAGAAGTGGTTCGAGTGAAGGAAAAAGCAGCCAGGGAGAAGATGGTGGAGCTGCCCAAATTGTTGCAACAGGCAGCTCAGGAAGCAGATCAAGCGAAATCTGTTGCTCAGATGGCACGAGAAGAACTAAGAAAGTCCAAGGAAGAAGCAGAGCAAGCAAAGGCAAGTGCAAGCACAATAGAGATTAGATTACAGGCAGCTCTGAAGGAAATTGAGGCAACTAGAGCATCTGAGAAGCTGGCACTTGCAGCAATCAAAGCACTGCAAGAGAGCGAACAAGCTGCAAGCCTAGGTGGTGAGGATTCTCCACGCAGTGTGACTCTTCCATTGGATGAGTACTTCAATCTGAGCAAGAAAGCTCATGAAGCCGAAGAGCTTGCCCATGAAAGAATAGCAGCTGCTATTGCACAGATTGAGGCGGCTAAGGAGTCTGAGATGAAGAGCTTAGAGAGACTCGATGAAGCATATGGGGAAATGAGCGCAAGGAAGGAAGCACTAAAAATTACTCTGGAGAAGGCTGAGAAGGCCAAGGAAGGAAAATTAGGTGCGGAACAGGAATTGAGGAATTGGAGAGCTGAGCATGAACAACGAAGGAGGGCTAGTGATGCAGCAAAGGGTGGAGTAAATCCTGTAACGATCCGGCCAAAGACTTTTGAGCATCCTAGTGGACCACATAAGGAAGAAAGTGATGTTGTCGACCCTTCTATATCTGATCCCAAGTCACACATATCAGAAGATAGCTCAGACAATGGTGTGCCACAAGTGAAAATTAAGAAAAAGAAGAAATCACTTGTACCAAAGATTGTGCTGTTCTTAGCGCGGAAAAGGGCACAACCAGAGTAGCACTTATTTGGTATACAACTGCCAATAATCAGATTTCGGTTGGTGTATATGTATCATAAGCTGATTCAGCTGCTTATTTAATATGGTGCAAGTTTGTAATCTATTGGTTTCGACAAATATGTTTACACGAGCACGTTTGTATGATTTTACATTGTGATTAAATTGTAATTTAGGACTACATCATGATGCGCAAGCAGCACAACTTAACCAGTGGTTGATATTTCCAGTAGGAGCGGAATCTCTTTTGCTTCAGATTATAATAAGACATGTTCTGTTATCATTGCTTAAACCAGATTATGTGATGACCACAAAGTTACCCGAGTTGACTTGCTGCTTTAGAAGGCAAAGTCATAGCTGTGGCTTTTCACTGGCAGGAGAGTTGGAGTTGACGTTGCTCATTTTAGAAGAACAAAACGAAGCAGCAGATGACTGATCTTTATCGAGTGGATTGACGAGGAGGAGAAGCTCCATTGAAGGCAAGAATTCACTGGCATACTGATGCCATTTGGCTTCATTTCTTCTACAAACAAAACCTTCAAAATGGCTTGAAGACCTTATAATGGTACATTTTGGTGTCCGATTCTTGATTTCATTCACATTATAGAATGCTCTACTCGGTCTGAGATTGGGCAAAATGGCTTCTGACTATATCATAGTATCATGCTGTTCTCCATCTTTCCTGGGGAGCTGTCATTACTTTGGAATTACTATTATTCTTTCTTTTGAGAAAGCAGTGTGAATTTAAAGATCTCCTCAGCTTACATTTGAATCAAAGGTGGTTGATACCTAAAATTATATCACAATTATTGTTGAATTAAGATGCCACCGGAGGACGTGGCGGGTTGGCTTAGTTCGATGACTGATGCTTCAGAATGTATCCGCGATTGAGGCGACTCCCGGGGGAGTTCAACACCTGTAAGAAGGCCTGAGTCGGGTTTAGTCCCGACTTGGCCCCTCCGACGATCAAGTCAGTGTAGGAATAGTCTCTCTCTCTCTCTCTCTCTCTCTCTCTCTCTCTCTCTCTCTCTCTTTCTGAAGCTAGGTGGGAGGTTTTTATGCTCATGCCCGGGATCGATTGTGCGTACCTTGACCCGGATGACGGTTGGCTCGTACGGGGCGGTGTCGTACAGGATAGCACTGTGCAGCATCGTCCCGGGCTTGTGGAGACAAGCGGTCCCGTATGGCACCGTCCTAAGCTATTCCGTGCGACACTATCCCGAGTTTCCTAGGGCGTGCTACTCTGTGCGAAGCCATCCTGGGCTTTTGGGGATGGGTTACTCCATGAGGTTCCATCCTGGGCTTTTAGGGACGAGCTACTCTGTATGGCTTTGGGTGGGTGTGGAGGTACTATCACTTCTGACCTGAGGTGGCGAGTCGAACGTGGCCTCCCGCGTGGGTCGTGCCTTCGTGCTGATGTGTCCGCTGACTTTTGCCATGTGAGCAGTGCCAAAATATTTCCTATCACTTCTCCCCCCAAACCCCCACAACCGCCCCCACCCCCTCTTTCTCCCAACAAGACATGTTTCAAGGTCTTCATGGAGGGGCTCGAGGCATGTCTAGTTTGCCCTTTTTGGTGTGTCATTTGTTGTGCAGGAGTTGATAAGTTGCTTTGTGGTGTCGTAGCTCCTGTGAAAGGGGGTCAATTTGGGATGATGCGCTAGGGGGTCGCTCGATTGATTGGACTGGTACTTAGCTGGTGAACATGGGCAAAGACTGAACTGGTGCCCGAGCTGATGAACTCGGGCATAGACTGGACTGGTGCCTAAGCTAGTGAACATGGGCAAAGACTGGATTGGTGCCCGAGCTGGTGAACTTGGGCAAAGATTGGACTGGTGCCCGAGCTGGTGAACTCATGCACAAAATGGACTGGTGCCCGAGCTGGTAAACTCGGGCACAAACTGGACTGGTGCTCGAGCTGGTGAACTCGGGCACAGGTTGGATTGGTGCCCGAGTTGGTAAACTCGGGCACAAACTGGACTAGTGCCTGAGTTGGTGAACTTCGGCACAGGTTGGACTGGTGCTCGAGTTGGTGAACTTAGGCACAAACTGGACTGGTGCCTGAGCTGGTGAACTCAGGCACAGGTTGGACTGGTGCCCGAGTTGGTGAACTTGGGCAAAAATTGGATTAGTGCCCGAGCTGGTGAACACTAGCAAAGACTCCGGCGCTCGAGCTAGTGAACTCGGGCACAAATTGGACTAGTGCTCGAGCTAGTGAACTCGGGTAAAGACTAGATTTGTGCCCGAGCTAGTGCACTCGGGCAAAGATTGGACTGGTGCTCGAGCTAGTGAACTCGGGCACAGATTGGACCGATGCTTGAGTTGGTGAATTTGGGCACAAACTAGACTAATGTCCGAGCTAGTAAACTCGGGCACAGGTTGGATTGGTGCCCGAGCTGGTGAACTCAGGCAGAGATTGGGTTGAGGGGCTCCTCAGGAACTCTTAAGTGGCTCGAGTTTTTAGTGGGGGATCTAGCAACGCGCTTGGCTCAGGGCCGACGGCATGTGCATCCAATGGGATGTCTGTTGTCATATTGGTGGGAAATCGGGGTCGTGCACGTTTGATGGGGGCTGGTGGCATATGAGGCGTTTTGCGGGAATTTTGCTGGCGAGAATTTTTACTAGAGCGGCGCACTTGGCGAGGTGTCCCTTGATAGGTGTTGCCATCAATTCTTGCCTCGGGGAGCCCAAATGTCGCCTTGGTGGTGGTGAGATTTTTCCTTATAAATCTCTTGCTGTGTGTGGGGAGGTCACTGTGCTTTCCCATTTATTGTTGGGTTACTTTTTGGCCTCTTGTTCGTTGCCTCGGACCTTCATCCTTCTCTGGTGCCCAACTTAAGGTCGGGATGACTTCCTCCTCATCATCATCAAGTCGGTTAATCCCCGAGGTCAAAGAGTCGACCTCGAAAAGCTCTAAAGTAGAGGTCGTCAGTTCATCCTCGGGTGGTGTACCCCCTATGGACTAGAAGGCCCTTGCAGCCCATCAGGCAATGTGGCCATGGCACGACGTGGACTCGATGGTGATCGAGGAGCTCTTAGGGCTGATTCGGGATCGTTATAGTATCCCGAAGGAGCACAAACTCCACACCCCCATGTCAGGGCAATGCCCTTATGATCCATTTCTGGGTGGGTTCTGGTTAACCATGGATGTCCTAGAGGCGGGGCTGAGGTTTCCCTTGCATCCCATGATCGTGGAATGCCTCCGATGGTGGAGGATTTTTCCATCCCAAATGGCACCCAACTCTTAGCATTATCTGGTAGTCTTCTTGGGAGAGTGCCGAGGGGCAGGGATCGAGCCAACCCGAACACTATTCCTTGCATGTTTTCGGCTATACAAGGGCCGAAATGGATATTACCTCACCGTCCAAGGTGGGTTCAGGATCAGTGGTGCCCCTTCTAACAACAAGGGGTGGAAGACTCATCACTTCTACGTAAGCTGCCATTGAGAATGGGGGTTCTGCATGGGGTGGACCTCTCGAGCCATCAACAATGTGCCCCCGTTCCTCTCCCACAAGGAAGTCGATCGTGTGGAGTGCCTGAAGGGGATACTTTCTTCTTCTCGAGTTATTAGGGGAATGACCGAGGAGTGGCTGGTCGATGCGAGTCTCAGCCCGGCCCCGAAGGGTATGGTCAAACTTGTCACTTTTAGCCATTTTGTCCTTTAGTCAGTTTTTGTTCTTGTGCCTTGCTAACCAACTTGTGACTTGTAGAAATGGTGAATCTCCAATCGATGAAGGGGATGCCTCACCTCCCGGCCACAACCCCACCTTCGCGGGAGTAGGGAGGAACCGAGGCCGAACCTCTAGTTCAAAAGGGTACCCCAGACCACTAAGGTTCCCTTGACGAGGCCGAGGTGGGGTGACTGAAGAAGAAGGCGAGGGGGCTTACTCGAAAGTCATCGAAGGGGGCAGCGCTCCGTGAGGTTGTTGCACTGGTAGTGTGCGGGTTAGGCAGCGGCTCGCATGAGGAAGGCTCCAGCATGAAAGGCAAGGGTCACGTTGGTTTGAGTGGGGACAATCTCTCGACTAGGCGGTCGGAGCGACCAAAGTCGATAAGGGATTTGTGTTGTGTCTGGGCCTCCATGAAGGGTGAGCCCTTCTGGGTTTTAGATATGGAGGACCTCCCAGAGGGGGAGCCGAGAGCGCCATACAGGTCATGGTTGCCGACTCTCAAGATTGAGAGTCGCACTTGGGTCGATGGCTCAGCGGCCCTGGAATTTGCCCGGGGCGCACTCCACCCGACCCTTGCGAAGTAATTATACTGCTCGCCCTTCGTGGTGCTGATGGATCGCACTGCAAAGTCGGTGGTGTGGGTAAGTATCGCATCTCTCCGTTTTAGCTTTGGGGTTGTCTTGTCATTCCCGATTCTGACCTTGTGTTTTCGTAGAACTATCATTACATGACAGCACTGATCGACCGGGTGCATGACGAGGGCCGGGTGATCGAATGCCTTAGAGAGGTGAACTCCGACATGCGTCAAGAGGTCGAGGAACTGAAGGGTGGTCCCAGCCCTGAGACGATTGCAGCGGTCGAGCAACGAGCGACTATCATTGAAGCCGAGGTTGAATAATTGAAGGCTGAGTTGGGGAACTCCCAACACCTACCGAAGGATAGTCGTGGGTGGATCCATAGCCTGGACAACGAGCTGCTCGTGCTTGTGCGGAACGTCGAAGCTGCCCGAGCAACGACCCAGGCCACGGAGGAGGCATTGCAAAGGGAGTGCCAAGGGGCTCAGGAGTGGGCGAGGGAGGCGATCATCGAGTACAAGAAGTTGCTCGAGTTCGAGCTCGAGCTTTAGAGGTCGGGCCAAGTGACCTACAAATTCGGTTACCGAGTGGCACTCGCCCGCTTCCGCACCAAGTACCTAGATTTAGAAGTGGAGGCCGACCCATTCGTGGACCTCCCCAAGGACCAGACCATGGACATGCCCGAGGACGTGTCGTTCGATGACAGTCTGATGGCCCCTCCACCAGTCGAGCCATGTTTGAATTATTGTAAGGCGCAGGCCGACCATAATGTAAGCATTTTCTCATATGAAGCAAAATTTATATTTTCTTTGCAAATCTAAGGTTTTCATCGGTGGTCAGGGGTAGAACTTCTTAAGATTTGAGATGTTTTAAGTTCTTGGCAAGGGGGTCTCACCCGTGGTTTTGAGGCGGTAAGTGTCATCTTGGACCATGTCGTAAACTCGGTAAGGTCCCTCACAGTTTGGGGGTAGTTTTCCCCTAACTCGGGTTGGGTCGCTTACTTCGGTCTTCTGGAGGACGAGGTCATCAACTTGGATTCGACATGGGCGGACCCTCCAATTATAGAGTCGGGCTACGACCTTCTTGCATGTCAAAGCATGGAGGTGGGCCTTGGCTCTTTGCTCGTCGAGGAGGTTAAGGATAGCATGGAGCCCGTGCTCCGAAGCTTCCTTGTCGAAGTTCTTTACTTGCAGCACATCTCGGGAGGGAGCATCGCCTCAGTCCCATATGCCAGGCTAAATGAAGACTCTCCTGAAGATGTTTTGGGAGCAGTCTAGGATGCCCACAGAATGCTCGGGAGCTCATTGACCTATGTGTCGTCGGCCTCACCCACTATTTTCTTCATACCTTCAAGGATCGTTCGATTGGTGACTTTGGCCAAGCCGTTGGTCTAGGGGTGGGCGACCGAACTAAACTTCAGCAATATCCCGTATGATTGACAGTAGGCTCTAAACTTCACATTGTTGAACTGGGTCCCGTTATCAGTGACGATGGCCCTCAAGATCTTGAAATGCGTGATGATGTTCCTTCAAATGAATCCCTCGACTTGCTTTGTCGTGATGGATGCCATTGGTTCGGCCTCGACCCACTTAGTGAAGTAGTCGACCCCGACTATGAGGAACCGCCATTGGCCCGAGGCGAGGAGTAATGGGCCGAGGAGGTCCATTCCCCATTGCGTAAAGAGCCAGGCTACGTCGATCGAAGCGAGGGGTACGGCTGGTTGGTGTTGCACCTGAGCATGCACCTAGCACTATTAACACAATTATACATATGACAGGGTGTATCGACATAGCATCGGTCAGTAAAATCCCTGTTTGAGAATCTTAAAGGCCAAAGCTCGGCCTCCGATATGTTCCCCACATATGCCCTCGTGGACTTTCGCGAAGATCATCTCGACTTCAGGCAGAGACAAGTAACGGAGAAGGGGCTGAGAAAAAGCTTTTCGATATAGTTTGCCCCCAATATTGACGTACCATGCTTGGGCCCGCCTTAGCCGAATGTGGATGAGTCGTCGGGCAACACGCCTTTCTCCTTGCAGTGAAGAATTTCTTCTATCCAGTTCGGAGTGACCTCAATTGTACCAACGTCCAGGATCGAACGAGTCGATGCTGAGAGAACCTTGATTCTTTATTATGGTTCCCCAGGTGGCTGGCAGGAGGCCAACCGGGCCAATGCGTCAGCTTGGACGTTGAGGGCACGCTATATCCTCGTGACAACTGGACTACCGAAACAAGTTGAGAGCCACCGAACCTCGGTGAGGTATCGGGCCATGGTCGGTTCTTGAGCTTCGTAGGTTCCATTGATGTGGCCCACCACCAATTGGGAGCTAGTGAAGGCTTCTAGGTTCTGCATGTGCATCTCAAGGGCGAGGCGTAATCCTGAAAGTAGCACCTTGAATTCGACTTTGTTGTTAGTGGCTTTGAACTCTATTCGAAGCGCATGCTCATAAGTTTCTCTGTTCGGGCTCTTGAGGATCATTCCTGCCCCTGCTCCTCTCGATGTAGCAAATCCGTCAATGTATAGGGCCCAAGCTCACGCATCCGACCCCTATACAGCGGGACTGCTTTTAGGGGTCAGTTCAGAAATGAAATCAGCTAGTACCTAGGCCTTTATTATCATTCGAGGTGCATATTGGATGTCAAACTCCCCAAGCTCAACCGACCACTTGAGCATTCAGTCCGAGATGTCAAACTTGGAGAAGATTTGGCGGAGTGGCTAGTCAGATATCACTTTTATCGTGTGGGCCTGGAAGTAGGGTCGCAGCTTCTAGGCCATCACGATTAATGCTAGCGCCAACTTCTCTATCACTGGATAACACTCTTCGAGTCCGACAAGGATATGACTAGTGTAGTAGACAACTTGCTACGTTGCTTGATCCTCCCATACCAGTACCGAGTTGACCACATGTTTTGAGGTTGCCGGGTAGAGATCCAGGACCTCGCTCGGGTGGGGCGAGATGAGCCGAGGTAGTTGCCCGAGGTGCATCTTCAGCTTGCCAAAGGCTTTCTCGCATTTCGGAGTCCATTGGAACTTGTTTGCTCGACCTAAGGCCCGGAAAAAGGGGAGGCACTTGTCTCCAGAGCACGACATGAACCTCTCGAGAGCTGTCAGCTTCCTGGTGAGGCGTTGTACTTCCTTGACTGAGTGCGGAGATTGCATTGCTATTATGGCCCAGACCTTCTCTGGGTTAGCATCTATCCCCCTCTGGTGGATGACGAAGTCGAGGAACTCCCTTGACCCGACTCCAAAGGTGCATTTTGCAAGATTGAGACGCATATTGAACCATTGGAGGCTTAAAAAAGTCTCAGCTAGGTCAGTCAAGTGGGTTGCTGCCGACTTGCTTTTGACGATCATGTTGTCGACATACACCTCCATGTTTCTCTCGAGTTGGTGCTTGAATACTTCGTTGACCATCCTTTGATAGGTGGTATTTTTCAGACCAAAGGGCATGACCTTGTAGCAGTAGACCTCTTTGTCAGCAATAAAGGTGGTGTGCTCTCGGTCTTGTGAGGCCATCCGGATTTGGTTGTAGCCTGAGAATGCATCCATGAATGTGAGGAGCTCATGGGCCGCAGTTGCGTCGACCAACTGGTCTATCTTTAGGAGGGGATAGCAACCCTTTGGGTATGTCCGAATGAGATCGGTGTAGTCAATACATATCCTCCAGCTTCCATTATATTTCTTAACGAGGAATATATTCGACAGCCACTTGAGGTATTTCACCTCGGTTATAAACCCGACGTCAAGTAGACGGTCTACTTCATGGCTGATTGCTTGTTGGCGCTCTGGGGCAAACCTCCTAGGTTTCTATTTGACTATGTGCACCTCAGGATGGATGTGCAGATGGTGCTTTGCCACGTCGGGGCTAATTCTCGACATGTCCTTCGGGGACCATGCAAAGATTTCAACATTCTGCTTCAAGAATTGCACAAGTTGGACCTGGTCGACCTCTAGAAGCGTTGTCTCAACTTTGACGACTTGATCCGGGCGGTCACTCCTCAGGGGGACTTCAGTAAGTTGCTCCATCGGTTGTAGATGTGCTGGGGCTTTTGGATTGTCCCGAGGATCGAGATGGGCCGACTCGAGTCGCGGCCTCTTTGGCATGGACACGACTATTAGGTAACACCATATGGATTCCCTCAGGTCACTTTGCACTATTTTGACTCCTGTCGAGGGTAGAAACTTCATGGCCCGATGGCAGGTAGAGACGACTGCCCTTATTTTGTTGAGTGTCGATGCCCAAGAATCACATTGTATGCTGAGGGTAAGTCGATAACCATAAAGGTGACCATGACCCTTTTTGTCCTTGACTCATCCCCTACGGTAACTGGGAGTGAGGTTGTCCCGAGCGAGGATGCTAATTCTCCCGTGAATTCAGTGAGCGTCGATGCCATCAGGGAGAGGACCTCATTTGTAAGGCCAAGTTTTTTTTAAGGCATCCAGGTATAGGACATCAGCGGAACTCCCTGTGTTGACCATTTACTCTTTTCACCTTTGCATTGGCTATGCGGATTGAGACTACCAGGGCATCGTTATGGTCCGAGAACTCCACCTCTTCCATGCCAAATGTGATCTCTTCCCCGGGTCATGGTCTCGGGCGCTTTTCTACCGTGCTCCGTGCATATGCTTTCCTTGCCATGGCATTGCTGCCGCCAGAAGCTGGTCCGCCGATAGTGACATCGATTTGCTTTTTGACCGGTCCCCTTGGTCGATAGGATGGCTCCCTCAGCTTGTTGAGGAAGCGCCTGAGGTGCCCTCGATGGATTAACTCCTCAATCTAGTTCTGCAGGTCATGGCAATCCTATGTATCATGGTCGTAGTCTCGGTGGAACCTGTAATATTTAGACTGATCTTTATTAGTGGCCTTTACTGGGTTGGGCTCCCGTAGGAGCCCTTTCTCTCATATTTGAAGGAAGATTTCAGTTTAAGAAGTGTTCAAGGGGAACCTCGGGTGCGACGGTTCGGGTCGGTCGGTCCTTCTTCAGGATGATTCTGCGACTGACCTCGGGATCACTCCTCGGGTGGAATCTGTCCGAGGCCTTTTGTTATCCTCACGCTTTCCTGGTATCAAAGCCTCGACGATGACATGTTGGTTAGCGCGTTGGAGTATCTCGGGGACGGTTGTGGGTGGCCTCTCGACCCGAGACTAAAAGAGTCTTGAGGGGTGTAGTCCCATCAAGAACGCCTGGATGACCAGAGATGGATGATCCTCGGGTATCCCTCATGCCTCGATGGCAAAGCATACGATGAACTGCGAGAGCATCTCACCATCACATTGGGCTAACGTGAGGAGCATGGCTATGGAGGGTTTTGGCCGTAATGTCACGGACAAAATTGTAAACGGCTTATTCGGTGTAATGCTTATGCTTGTCCGTGTCCCTTTTGGTTTGTTATTACTTGTAAAGGGCTTGCCAAAGGCTAAATGCCCCATTTGAGTGAGTTTGGCAGCCATTATCGGCTTGTACAGAAAGTTTGTGTCATGTGGACACTTGTACTAGAATTCGATCTGTAGTGGACCAATTTTATACCTTTGTTGTGCAACTGTTCTGAGCTTGTGATACCCATTGTTGGAATGTGCATTGGCTATAAAGTGTTTACTAAAAGAGTGGCTTGCGGATCCGTGTGAAGCGCTTTCTCATCCGTCTTCTCTTTTGCAGTCCTAAGGGATTGTAGGAGATTTGGGAGGTGACCTTTGCGGTGATACGCATTGGTGTCGCATGGCAGCTTAGGCAAAACCAGCTAAGTCCGTGATGATTGGTATCGAGGCGGGACAAGCTCACTTAGAAACACTTAGCATGCAAGCGTGGGGACCTTGTCGGGCACCACGAGGACAACAAGCTAAGAAGAATTGCGGAGCACACAAAGGTGGGGATGGTGAGTTCGACGTGGCTCGACATTGACACCAAACTTGGCGGTGCTCGAGGCAAGCGGGTGCTTGGCAAAGGATGAGACCGTGCAAGTTGCGGTGGGTTGCTCATGATCGAAAGAGTTGTGCAAAGCTCACGAGAGGTGAGGAAAGTTGCAAACTCAAGGAATTCGATACTCATGCAAGGTCTTGCATGCGGACGATGGATCGTCAGTGGCCATCCCAAAGCGGTGAAGGTCCGTGCATTGGAGCATTGAAACTTTCTCTTCGGCATGTGCGGATACTTTCGTATGAAGTGAAATGTGCAGCAGTGCAGCATGTTGCTAGACCCGAGAGGGGTGCAGCGGCGAGCTGTATTGGTGAGTGTCACTATCTAGCAAGTGCATTTGCGAAAGCGAAATTAGGGCACGATTTGTTCAAAGGCGGAGTAGTCCAAAGGGACGGTGGCCTCCAAAACTTCGGAGGAAGGATGCGAAGAGAGATGTTGCTCCAGCGGGCGGATATCCATGAGGATAAGTCCGCTCTCGAATGTGAATGCGGTGCAATGAAGCGCGAGGAGTACCTCAAGGCGAGCTCGATGGATCGAGTGAGCGGTGAGGAGTCATCGCATGATCTCGCAAGTGGCAATGCGTTGGTGGGCGCATAGCGAGATCAAGTGGGGAGCAACCCAGGGCAACACAAAGTGAAGGCACACTAAGAGCCGAGATAGTGAGTTCGGACTCAACGGGGTGACGTGGAATGGTGGGCGTGAGGGCCACCATTAATCCAATGCTAATCGAGAAGCGAGCAACTTGGGGAAAACTTGGTGAAGTACCCAAATCGCGTGAAGGGAGTTGGCTTTGAAGGGAACATGGAGCGGAGGCTTGGTGCTTTCCTTACACGAGGTCAAGGACATGGACTCTTGCTTGAGGCAAGAATCGGATCATGTCATTCCATGGGTTTCATATTCAGATGGAGCAAACTCATCTTGCATGGTGCCAAAGACGAAGGAGCTTTGAGGCACATACATCTTATCTCGATGAAGCACTTGGTGGAGATTCTAAGGTGCGCAGATTTCTTTGAGGCAAAGTTGGTGTCAAAAGGCCTTAGCACGGGGCAAGAGGATCGACGGCTACTCTTGAAGAATATGCCACGCAGTGTTGCCATTCGAGTTGCCATGAGGAAGCGGTGCGCAGCGAGATTGTCTTTGGTAGAGCGAGTCCCAGATCCGACAATGGTGCACCTATTTCAGCGAAGTCGAGGGACTTGAGAGGAGCTGCTAGGCGATGGATCGTCCTAGAGCTAGGCTTCGTCAAGTGTGACCCGAGAGTGGGTGGGCGAAGGTCGATTGCCACAGATCGAAATCGAACGAATCGAAGATGGCGAAGGCCTGCGATGTGTTGGCGAGTCCACACATGGAGATATCGCGAGTTCGAGTTCATACCACGAGGATCGGTATGCGAGGAGATGTCACCAGGCGGCGACATGATGCAGGTTGTGGTGGAAAAGTTCGCGGCAAGTCGACACACCGCAGTGTGTCCGTGAGGACATGGTCATCTGGAGATATGGCCGAGGCGCGACAAGGAGCTCCAAGTTGGTGAACAACACGACGGTAAGAAGAGCTATGGATTCAAGCGGAATGCCATGGTACCGCATGAGGCGGGTCTTCCGTGCGTGCACCGAATGTTGCATTGAATGGAAGCCTTGGACATCGACTTATGGGGGCTGTGCCTGTCGAGGAAGAAGTTCGATGCAAGTATCGGGAGTCCCATTTGGGGACTGGATCATCTGAGAGGTATGATCGGAGTCTTGAAGAGTGGAACTACTTGAGCTCACATTAACTAAGGGAGCCCGGCAAGTCAGAGGACAAGGCCGAGTAAGCGAACATTGCAGCCAATGAAGCTAAGGAGAACAGAAATGGTGCAAGTCCTTCAACATGTGTGGCGGTGGCCATAGATGGGAGTTGTAGTCTGTTTTTCCAGCGACCAAGTGGAACTGCTCGGAGAACACAGAGGTGTCGAAGCAGGTGGTCGAAAAAGGGCGAGGAAGCAATGACGAGTCCAAGAGGGACTCAGCTACCCAATATCAGTCATCGGTTAGATTGAAGGTGAACTCAGAGGAGTGTCACAATGCCAGAGAGGCAGATCTACCGATCACGAAGAAGGGATGCGAGATCACGAGACAACGGATAGTAGTGCCATTGGCGTCGCGATTGCTGCCATGGTACCGTGAGGCGGGACTTCGAGAAGTCATCAATCCCTTGCTCTCTTAGAGGAGAGCACTTGGTAGTGATATGGGCCGTGGAGGAGGAGAATGCTTTGGCAAACTCCATGTACCAAGACAAAATTTGAAGGGCGAAGGCCAGAGAACTTCGTAAGACCAATGTCAATAGACTTTCTATCAAGATAGCCGTGAGTGAAGGACTTCGGGTCGATGCAAGAGTGCATGACCAAGGATCGGAAGCGAGACGATGCAGCGATGCTGTACCTTTACTACTCGGAGGAGTCGGCGACGAAATGATGGAGAAGGCGGTACAATTCCAAAGGCGACCAAATCTATCGGAGACTTACTCCAAGTTGGAGTGATAACTTCTTGCATTCGAAGTTCAATGGCAATGAGAAGGTGAATCACGATGGCGACTCAGCAAGGATTGCAAACACTTCAAGTGCTTGGAAGTGTGAGCTAAGAGCGGCGAAGTCCATGTAACCATCTCGGCCATACAAGTACAAACTCGAGGAGGCGGCGAAGACAAGTAACCTTTGCCTTCTCAACTCTCAAGAGAATGGCGGAACTCGGTACCCACTCTCTTAGTTATCCAGCAGAGGAGCTCTGCACAGATGTGAAGACAACTAAGTGGAAGAAGATTCGATGGGCAAATTTTGTGGAGGAAGGACCTGAAAACTTCAAAGGTTGCGAGGTGATGCTCGTTAAAGCTCCAACAAAGCATCTATCAAGTTCAAGAGACAAGAAGAATTTGAAGACGGCGCATATCAAAGATGGTCTTTTCCTTCATCGAGATGAATCCAAGAACCAAGAAGGATCAAGCACAACTTTGCCAACCCCACACTAAAGTCGAGTCATTGGCGAGTTGAAGCGGCGGGCGGATTAAAGTTCGACGACTCAACAACAAGCGGAGAACAAATGGGAGCCAAGGGGCGCATCGCAAGGGAGCGAAAGATCGAAGATCCAACAAAGAAAAGAAGTTACAGCGTCGTAAAGCCTTCGACGAGGGCGTCGAAGAATTAAGTGGGGAGAATGTCACGGACAAAATTGTAAACGGCTTGTTCGATTGTAATGCTTATGCTTGTCCGTGTCCCTTTTGGTTTGTTATTACTTGTAAAGGGCTTGCCAAAGGCTAAACGCCCCATTTGAGTGAGTTTGGCGCCCATTATCGGCTTGTCATGAAAGTTTGTGTCATGTGGACACTTGTACTAGAATTCGATGCCAGTAGTGGACCAAATCTATACCTTTGTTGTGCAAGCGATTCGACGAGCTTGTGATACCCATTGTTGGAATGTGCATTGGCTATAAAGTGTTTACTAAAAGAGTGGCTTGCGGATCCCGTGTGAAGCGCTTTCTCTGTCCCGTCTTCTCTTTTGCAGGTCCTAAGGGATTGTAGGAGATTTCGGGAGGCTGACCTTTGCGGTGATACGCATTGGTGCCGCACGGCTTAGGCAAAACCAGCTAAGTCCGTGACAGTATGCTGGCTAAGAAAGTTTGTTCAAGCCCTTTCGCGAGCCAGTTGAACGAAGAGATCAAAGCTGGTTGGAGCCAGCTAAACCACATCCGGGCTAATCCCCTAAGCGTGATGGGGAACGCCCTGCACATCAACGCATTAGAAGTGCCATAGAGGGCTATATGGGCCCGAAAGCCGACGACATACTTCATTGGATCAGAATCGCCATCGTACACCTCAAGGGCCGGGAGTATGAAGTTGAGAGGAATATGCTTGTCCTAGATCTCGGGAGTGAAGGGGGATGCTCTCGAGGCATCGTCCCCGACCTCTCTCTTGGACTTGCGAAGCTCGCACTGGAACTCATCTAGATGTCGATTCACTAAGGAGAGTTGGGCTCTGAACGAGTCATCAACTGAGTCAGACGACATGGTGTCAGGCTCAAGGAGTGGTGGATTGGTCGGGCGGAGATTGAGAACATTGGGTTCAAGAGTCGTCCTAGGCCCTCGAGTTGCTCCCCTGCCTCTTCTCGTAGTCGTTTGTGAGGAGTTGGATTTGTCGGGGGGACGTCGAGCGGCTCCGGGACAAGCATAGACAGGCTCGACGCCTAGGGGCTCGCCAGGTGCACGAGTTGTAGGATGAGCGGGGCAACTGCTTGGATCATTCCGGCCAAGGCTTGCACTTACCTTAACAAGTCAAGGAACGTCTCAGGCGAGACAGCCAAGGGTGCTGAGATATTTCCCAAGGGAGATAACCTGGGATCGTTGAACAGGCACCAGTAGCGATCTGGGGTCTGATTCGGGGCGCCCCCGCCCAACTGTACAGCAGGTGTCGGGTCTGAGGCGGCGAGGTGAGTAGCAGGCTGCCCTTCGACTGGGCGAGCCCCTACATTGGTCATCAGACACTCCTGCGACATCGGTCCTCCTTCTAGCACCAGAATGTTGTTGAACTAAGATGGCCACCGGACAACGTGGCGGGTTGGCCTGGTTCGATGGTCGATGCTCCAAAATATGTTATGACTCGGTCCGCGGTTGAGATGACTTCTCGGAGAGCTCGACACCTGCAAGAAGGTCTGAGTCGAGTTTAGTCCTGACTTGGCCCCTCCAACGATCAAGTCAGTATGGGAATGGTCTCCTTTTCCCCCCCCTTTCTGAAGCCAAGAGGTTTTTATGCCCATACCTGAGGTCGATTGTGCGTACCTTGACTCGGATGGCGGTTGGCTCATACGAGGCGGCGTCATATAAGATGACACTATGCAGCGTTGTCCCGGGCTTTCGGGGACAGACGACCCCATATGGCACCGTCCCAAGCTGTTCCGTGCGACGTTGTCCCGATCTTCCCAGGACGTCAATGCACCTACCGGATTTTGTTGTTAGATTCCTTTTGACTTATAATTATGACCTCCACATGTAAAAGTTAAGCACCATTGTTAAATGGCATTCACTGTTCATTTTCTTCTCAAACTAAATAAAGTGAAGTCCACTGTGAGACAGAAACAAGAGTCCATTTAGGGAGAGATTTCTTGTTCAAGGTTCTTCAGACATCAAAGAATGATTGTTACACTCTGATGACTGCATAATTTCTTTGATCTCCTTTCTGCTAACTCCTCAATCTCCGTGGCTCTCTTGAAGGAAAGCCATACATTTGCATTTGTTCATTTCAGGTGGCTGCAGCAGTGACAGAGGCTATGGCCACATATCTCAACCTCACAGGAGGCTTTGATTTCCTTCAGGCTTCCATGAGGAGGATGTTATTGTGAGTTTTTCTTTCCCTTACAATGAGAAGAAACTTCATTTTTAAGCTTACAGATCTCTTTACTCGGCACAATATCATGAAGTTTTCTTAGGCATTTACTTTGACTAGGAAGATCTTGACAACATCTAAAACATAGAGATAAATAGATTTCAAAGATGATACAGTCTCCTCCTCCCCACAGAAGCCTTTACCTACTGGGGTTGGTTGCCATGTCCAAATCCTCCATAAAAGAACAAAGTGTAGGTAACAAAAGGCAACTTTGAAGGAGGGGGAGGTGGGGGGGTCAAGCCATGACAGCATACCTCACATCTCACTCATTTTCTTGGAAGATCAAGTGCTTGATGGATCAACCCTCACCTCTCAGCTCAGCATTGGCTTCATGAGCTGCCACACCAATCTTTGGTGCATGTATGGCCACCTTCCAAGTCCCTGGTTTCCAGTCAATGATCACCATGATTGCTTGGAAGATTTGAATTACAGAAACAACAAAAGGCTTTCTCTCAGTTCTTCCTGGTGCTCCATTCTTTCAAAGTGTTGATCATATAGTTGTTGAGTCAGCAGATCAAGCTGTGGAACATGTGATTGTTTTGATTGAGATCAACTGAAGTTAGATAGCATGAAACTTTCACATGTTTGCTTCTCTCAGGTGCCCAGTTACTTTCAAATGAATCATATCACATATTTCAACCACTTTAAATTTAGGTCAAACTATTAAATCAACATCGAAATTATACATGACCCCTGTATACAAAAAGTTATGGAGGGTCTCCAGAAGGGTGTCCATAATACTCCCACTTTTCATCTCAATTGGATATCTACATGAAATAAAAGATTAAACAGGAAAGAAATACATAATGTAGATTTACTTGCATCAAAATCTACATCAATTTACCTGTCCATCTAATACCAATCATAGTGATGGCTTATAGCCTTAGTTTCTAGCAATTGTGAGGAGAGATGTTTCACTACTCTTCCAAGGTTTTGCCTTGGCTTCTGATATACTGCAGGAGCCAAGCAACACTATCATTAATTGAATCATCTTCCACCCAGAAAAAAATAATAATAATAATAATAAAGGAAATTTTGTAAAATAAATTTAAAAAAGACTATATGGCCTTATACATTTCTATGAATTTTATTTATATGAAAGGAAATAAAAGCTTTTGCATCTAAACAGTCCTATGTCAACAATAATGATTTCGCTGATTTAGCCTAATGGAGTATGAAGCTCTGCTGTGCAGAAAGACAGTCCCCTGCAAAAGAATCTCCATTAGGGGGGTGGGGGGTGGGGGTGGTTTCAGAATTGGGTTGCTTGTGTTCCCCTGTTTTATGAAAGAAATCAGAAAATGGAGTTGCTAATTGCTCATCAGCTTTAGAGAAAATAATATTCACAGTTGTACCACAAAGGCCCATGGAAAAGAAAATTTTGCTGTTGTTTAAGAGACATGCATGATGGGATTTTTTTTTTTTATTGGTCAGTGAAAGATGGCAATAATGGCTCCAAAAGTTTCTTTCCATTTGCAAATGAGCAGCTGCCTGTGTCTGAAATGAGAGTGGCTTCGCAACCCAACAGTTCCAGAATTATTGGCTGCCAGGTAGGGACTCATGGCTCATGCAATGATTAATTGCCAATGGATCTCAGAGTAATTTTTACATGTGAAGTTTCCTTCCCAGTTATAAGAAGTATGCATATTTTCTACTTGTATATTGATTGTTGTAAGTGTTGGAATATTTTGTATCGAATTCTTATGTTTTGATTTCGTAGTAACATGGTCGTTAAGTCGATTGAGTTACGATCGTCCTCCTCGTGCAGATCTCATGTTCGAGTTGATGCGTCTCATGGTATTTGATGGTGGATAGATTTACTTGCCGACATCAGAATCCTAAACCCTGGAAAGAAAAAATAATTCTCTGGAAAATGGAAGATGTACTAACCATGAATGAAGCTCTCTGTGTTGCCCCCTCCCTTTGTTGTGTAGCCAAACAGTAATCTGAGCTGCTCGTGGGTGTCTCTGATTACCTCTTCCCCACCTCATATTCCCGTCCCTCTCTCTCTCTCTCTCTCTCTCTCTCTCTCTCTCTCTCTCTCTCTCTCTCTCTCTCTCTACGTCCCAACCACTGTGTGGTTAGAACTACTGAACATGGAGCTGGACAAGCAAAAGCTACTTGGCTTGCAAGCAGGAATGAGTTCACATTAAAGAGAGAAGCCAGGGCCGTAATAAGCACTCAAAGGTCGGACGAGGCTAAGAAGAAGTGGTGATGAGTAGTAGTATGGGCTTAGGAAGTGGAATGATGAAGACCGTTGCATCCAAAGCTCTCGTCATCAAGATCAATCTCGCCTTCCTCAGCCTCTTCTTTCTTGCCTACATCCTCCTCCTCCTCCTACAGCCCTCGTCGGTCTACGAACAGAACGCCGCCGCCGAGATCGTCCGCTGTTCCTTGCACGATTGCCACGTGAAGAAGGTAAGGTGAGTACTGCTGCTGTGCGTATAGAAACCGGCTCAAACGTGGTTGCGGCTGGTGGTATCGTTGTGTTTGAAGAGCTCAACGTTGGGATTTTGCAGGTGGAAGGAGTGCTGGTTCAGAGGAAGGCTGCGAGGGAGAACCGAACGGCCATGGAGACGGTTCCCGGCTTCCTCAGGACGCTGCACGGCAACGCGAAGCTTGGTTTGGTGAACATTGTGGAGGACGAGGCGGTCGAGTGGGGACTGGTCGGTGGGAGGACGACGACGGTCGACTTCGAGCGGGTGTCCGAGAACTTGAAGTGGGAGGACCTGTTCCCCGAGTGGATCGACGAGGAGGAGGAGAACGAGGGCCCGTCGTGCCCCGAGCTCCCCATGCCCGATTTTTCCTTGTACGGCAATGTGGACGTGGTGGTGGCCAAGCTTCCGTGCCGGCGGTCGCGGGCCGCCGGGTGGTCTCGCGACGTGTCCAGGTTGCAGGTCCACCTGGTGGCGGCGACCATGGCGGCGCGTAGGGGGAGGAGGGACGCGCGGGGTGCGGTGAAGGTGGTGCTCCTGAGCGCGTGCCGGCCGATGATGGAGCTGTTCCCGTGCGACGAGATGGTAGTGAGGGAAGGCGAGTGGTGGCTGTACGAGGCGGAGGCGCGGCGGCTGGAGCAGAAGGTGGCGCTGCCAGTCGGCTCTTGCAATCTGGCCTTGCCACTGTGGGGAAAAGGTGCGCCCAGCTGTTCGTCCTTATACTCCATCACTGTCGTGCCTTCTTTCCTCATGACAGTCACAGATTTACCGCATCATAGAGATAAAGTTTCAAAGAATTTGATCTTTTGTTCTCTAAAATCTTTCAAGAAGAAGATAAATGATCGATTTAGTTGCCAATTTAAAGATCGGCTATATAGATCTTTAAATCAGACACGGTAAATGACTAGTAGGATATCTGGTTGTTTGTCATAAAAGCATAAATTGATTGATAGGAAACAATCTAAGCTATACTGATAGATCCCCTAACATCTCTCTAGTAATAGATATCCTGATAGATCCCATTAGCATTTCTCCAGTCAAAAGCAGGATCTAACATCTAGTGCTAGAGAAAGAGAAAGAGATCAAAAGTTGTGTGGTTACATCTAATAATATTATGACCATTGGAAACCTTCTGAATTAGTTGTGCATTGGGCAGTCTTCTCGCCAATCAATTGACTGGAATCTGGGCTTTGGGTGGTGTAAACATCCACATCTCTCACAGGAAAAGGCCTGTGATAAGAGCCTTTTATCTCGGATGAGTAGAACGGAGCAATAGCAAAACAAGTCTTTGCATGGACATGTGGGACGCAAAGACTGCTGTCGGTGGCATAAATAAATACCACCTCGCTGGGTCCTGCGTGTTGAAGGACAGAGTACTGTGAGCTTTGCCACGATCCAACTCTTTTTCCTTGTTCCTTGGCATGATTTCTTCTTCTTGTCCAGCTTTCTATCATCATTACCACCCACCACCACCACCATCATTGTTGTTCGCACGTCCTTCCTTCGAGTTAAAAGGTACAACACCATGGATCTGCAGATGTTTCCTCGTGTCCATAGGGAGCTTCGGCATGAGAAAGACTGGTAGGTTCTGATATGGGAGCTTGTGCCTCCACAGCAAAGGAAGTCCATGCATCCATCACAGTTGGTTGGTGGAGGAGAACCTGCACTGCTGTTGATAGCTCAGCTGGCTCAACATCATGCTTTTCCTTGAAGCCATCTAGTTCTGTCGACCCTTTCATTCGAAGTTCAAAGATCTTTTCTCTTCTTAGCTGCCAATGCTAAGAAAACGAGTAAACTTGCAAGGCTTTGATGGAGATGTACAGGGACAGAAAAAGCCAGTTCAATGGAAAAATCTTATTTAGTAAATTGAAGATGCAAGATAGTTTAATTGACTATTGTTGATAATAAGATCTTGCGATTGAATCATGTCTTAGTCTAAAAATCTAATCTGGATGGTATCCGCAATGATTTCCAGGAATTGATGTGGCCTACGATGCGTCGAAGCTCGCGGACGGTCCGGTGAACCCTTGCCGGCGGGAGGCCTACGCCACCGTCCTCCACTCCTCCGATACGTACGTGTGCGGCGCCATCATCCTCGCCCATAGCATCATCAGAACCGGGTCCACCCGCGACCTCGTGCTGCTCCACGACAAGTCCATCCCCGACGACAAGCTCCGGGCGCTCGCCGCAGCCGGGTGGACGCTCCGCGAGATCGACCGCATCCGTAACCCCCACGCCCAGAAGGACTCCTACAACGAGTACAACTACAGCAAGCTCCGCCTGTGGCAGCTCACCGATTACCACAGGGTCGTCTTCATCGACGCCGACATCCTCGTCCTCCGCAACCTCGACCTGCTCTTCCGCTTCCCTCAGATCTCCGCCACCGGCAACGACGGCGTCATCTTCAACTCCGGCGTCATGGTCATCGAGCCATCGCACTGCACCTTCAAGGCACTGATGGCACGCCGCGAGGACGTGATCTCGTACAACGGCGGCGACCAGGGGTTCCTCAACGAGGCGTTCGTGTGGTGGCACCGCCTGCCGCGGCGGGTGAACTTCCTGAAGAACTTCTGGTCAAACACGACGGCGGAGGCCAGCATGAAGAACCGCCTCTTGGCCGCGGACCCACCGGAGCTGTACGCCATACACTACCTCGGCATAAAGCCGTGGATGTGTTACAGGGACTACGACTGCAACTGGAACGTCGGAGACCAGCGCGTCTACGCCAGCGACGCAGCGCACGGGACGTGGTGGAAGCTGCACGATCAGATGGAGGCGGGGCTGCAGCGATTCTGCAGCCTTTCGGGCACGAGGAGGGAGCAGCTGGAGCAGGAGAGGCAGCAGGCGGCGGAGCTGGGGTTCGGGGACGGCCATTGGAAGCTGAAGGTATCAGGGACTCGCAGGAACGTGACGACGGAGTGAGGAATCGTTCGCAGGCTTAGTAAGCAATGCTGGTATTCTTTTGATAGATCATATCTATCTACGTCTCCGATGGTTGGATTTTGATAGGGTTCATATGGTATGTGGCTGTAGAGAATAATGGTGAGAGGAGGAAACCAAAGATCCTAACAAATATAATTGTTCCCATCCATCAGAGATCTCAATAATGTGTGGAATGCAGTGAAAGATTTCTTTTATGCTTTGAGCACCCTTTTCTGTCTCACCTTTCATGAATGAATCACCAAGAGATATGAATACTGTTCCTGATACACTTAACAGAGCAGCGGGCAAACTCACCTTAGGAAGGAGCAATGCTTACTTCCCTGTACAAAATTCCAAGCCTTTTAGTTTCATAAAAGCATCAGAATAATTAGATAGCAACATCATCAATGTGGACATACATTTATCTAATTCCCAACCAAGCTCATCACAAAGTTCACATTTTCGGTAAAATGCGAAGAGGCTTATCAAGTTAACAAGCTCTATTGCTCACCATCATATATGCCTTCTCACAGAAAGATTTTACTCTCTCCATTGGTCTAGGAAAAGGAAATAAATGAATAAGTAAACCATACTGTCCGTAATGCTGTCGTTATACATACCAAACCATATGAACATTTGTCGCGGCAATATGATGGATCGCTGATCCTTGAAAACTTGCATAATCTAAAACAGAGTAGGGTATTTTATCAACTTGAATTGTCACATGCATCGAAAATTTTGTTCTTTTCTCATGAAATAGTACATCCAAAGCAACGATGACAATGGTCGAGTGACCTTATAGTAGAAATATACAAATTTGTTGTGTATGAAAGATCCGGATCCTTGACTTGTTCACGCCCTATGTACATTGTCCGACCACTGGATTATATGCATTTGCCATGACCAACCAGTAATTGGCCTGCAAAAAGTTCAGATTTTTTAGAGTAAATAAAAACAAAATCGAGAACAAAACAATGCTGTGATTTGAAGCTATAGTTTGGCGCTGGTTGTTCTTCTTTCAGCTTGAAGTGCCAATATGTGATTAACGGGAAAGGTTCAGAACGAGGGACATACTTGTATTTCAGGGAGAGCACGGGTTCAGGTCAATAAGCTAAGTTCGGCATTAGGAAGAAACAACAAAATGCTTACATTAAGTGAGTTCTGTTTTTTGGTGTTAGAGAGTGGGACAAAGGAGTCTCCAAGTAAGAAATGCCACAGGATCACACATTTCAGCAATTGCCACAACCAGCCAATGACTGGCTGGAATTTTTTGTCGTTCATGAAAACAGGAAATTTAGATAACATTTCATCCATAGTTGTATGACATTCTCCATATGGTGGCAGAATACTAGACCATTCCTACGTAGACATAAGTTACATATTCCTACTGATAATGCAAATGATTTTTCCCCTTTCATGAAATATGTGTAGTAGCGCCCTTACTGCTTTCATGTCCGAGTAACTGACCTAGTCGGTTATCATTACCATGATAAAATCATAAATCAGATATTAAAAGAAATCCACCTGTCTTTTCCTAATAACATTTGCAAGCATTCGTGTCAATTAATTTCCTAATGCAAAATGATATTTCTCCTTCCATGAAATATGTGCATTAGCACCCTAACTGCTGTTTGAGACTTCAAGTAACTAGCGGTAGTTGGTTATCATCATGGTGATAAATCATAAATCATATATCAGAAAACAAAAGAAATCTACCTGAATTTTCCTGCATCTGTGAGCATTCTTGCGCCAATTGATGTCCTCTTGATGATAAAGAAATTGTTTTGAGGTTCAAATTTCTACTTCAGGAAGAGGCAATTTCCAAAAATTCCATGAATTGTAGTCCTCCTGAACAATAATTAGAGAAGATGGGATAATTACCAGATACAATATTGAAATAAACATCTAGGTAAATTGATAACAACAGATGGCGAAGATCATCTGTTATAGATAATACCTAAAATAAGGCACTAGTTATACAACTTCACAAGTTGCAATGAGTTTGAAAGTCTTGAAACTGAAATGATTGCAAGGTCTGACCTGTTCTAACGAGGACATTGGTGGAAAAATTCCATTGACTAGCTCGTGGAGTGAAGCATATGATCTTGTATCAACTCGGCGATTTACTGCAACCTGACCCTGTGTATTAGCAAACAATTATGAAAAAAATTTCAGTCTTCAACATATATTTCATAATTTATTGCATTCGTCAGAATGACTTGGATATGTACCTTAGGATTGATAATGAAGATCTTGCCTATAGGAATTCCAACCTTGAGGTAACTAATCTCATCAGTATCCCTGTTTCCAAAGCCAGCATAGAATGGATTGCAATCAGGTGGGAAAAGTGCCTTAATAGCCTGAAAAATATGAGGCTCTATGTCATTCTCTAAGTAAAGACCTTCCAGAATCCAGATTTGATAAAAAAAAACAAACGAAAAACCTGTAAAGAATAGATATATATAAAACTATGAAGATCAAGGAAAATTTGCCACCTTTTTTATAAGGAATAACAACATTTGCTATTTTTATAAAAAATAGTAAAAGAGTCCTGAAGCTACAAAAAAAGGGTAAGTTTTCTCATTAAGTTTGAGTTTCCGAAGAGCTTCTCAGAATCAGCTGTTGAGAAATAGACGTCTTTGTGTACAAATTCCTACTTGTGGTGTCCAACTATTTGCAAAAGCCAACAACTGGCTTACCGGTGCAATATTTTAGGAAGGACAAAGGGACATGATATCTACTTGATGCCCTGATTAGTGAGGAGTGAGGACTACATAATATAAAGTATTTGAATAGTTTGGTACCTATAACTGCAGAAAGTACTCTACATGTAATGTGATTCTCGAAACTCAAAAGTAGACAAAGCTTTTGATTGAACACAAACTCATCCAAATTTAAACCAAGTGGCAAGCAAAAGTCACTGAAGATTGACCAAACCAGAAAGTTTGTGAAGAATGCTACTCATGAACGGCGAGTGATGCCATGAATTCTGTGTAATCGTTGAGTACCTTTTAAATTAAGAGAGAAATTCTATAAGACAATTGTTAGATCAATAATATTTTATAGATTGATTATTGGGATATTACAAAATAATATATACAAAAGGTTTATGTTGTCAAGATGAGAATATTGAAATGGATGTGTAAAATTATTATAAAAGAAAGGAAAAGAAACGTCCTCATTCATAACCAATTAGGTCTAGATTTGATAGTGGATAAAATAGAGGAGACTCATTTAAGATGGTACTAACATGTGCTTAAGATGGTCTTGGTATGTGCTAAAGGTACATACAGATATTATAGTTAGAAGAGATATGATAATTATTATTAATGATATGAGAAGAGGTAAAGTGACTAAAAGACTTTATATATAAAACCAAGTGTAATTTTAAATAAACCTTGAACTTGGATGGAGTATTTGTGTTATCCCTGGAGTATCTATTTCCCCTAACTTTTCCTTGGTTAATAATCTTTTTAGAACAACCATTCTACCATAATCAAATACATAATATAGACAAAACCAATGGGTTGACTTTCCCTATCTTTGGGTAAAAGAAAGAAATGTAATAGTTAGCACTTCGCACCAAGATTCTTCTACTAAGATGTCATACCATTACCAACTTCTCAATTAGAGGACAATGAATGGGGATACATAACACAATTTTCAAAGTGACCAGAAGATTTAAAAAAGGAATGCCATTGAATTGACTTGTATCAGTTTCTCTAATTATGCAGAAGAGAATGTCAAGCAATGAACAAAATAGGGAAAAATAAAAAAGACAGAACATAGTAATTATATATTATATATTTATCAGACAAACCAAGATTCATCATCGCTTATAAAACATAGAAAGAGAAGCAAACAACTTAAATTAACTATAGATTGATCTTTAATTCAGCAGCAGCACATCCAGATCTAGCATGAAACCCTACATTTAAGGAGCTGGGCAACATTTTCTTTTTAGCAGGAAAAAACATTTAAAAAATATTTAATATTCATGATATATATAATACTTGTACAGAATCAAAAGTGGGCACTTTGTGATAGAGTTCTTCGAGATTTTCTTAATTACATACAACACTTCTGAACTCCATAAACAGCACAAAGTATTGGAAAATTAGGAGATCATATCCAGATGTAGCATGTGACTTATTGAAGATCAGATAAGAGGAAACTACAGTACAATAAGCAAATGTTTGAAGAAAAGAAAAAACCAGCATCAGAAAACAGGACTGACCTCTAGACATGAGATCTTGAATTCATGTGGGGCTCTTCTGATAACTGCAATCAATAAACTCCAGGATTATTCATATCATATACAAGAGAGCAAATTATTAACTCCATTCCTCTAATGAACCAACTTAACTATGTCTTGTAAAACAATTATAGCTAGCAAATTAAGATATGATGCATAAAAATAAAGTTTAACTAATACAAAAAGGTTCCGCACAAGGAGTATGTCTATAGTTTCTACTTTAACAATATTCAACAATCTTAGACTCTTAGTGAAACTTCACTATTGTGAACATCATAGCAAGAGATCTCCTCAGCAATTCAAGAAAATTTCGAATAGGGAAAAAATGCTGATAATCACCTAGAGGATATAATAGTTACTATATACTTAATGCTGAACTCCCTGACTCTAGTATCAACAGTTTTTTTTATAATTTAAATACTAAAAGGCAAGTACGTGCCAATAGTGATCAATAGGTCAATGCAAGCTAAGACAAATTCTACAGTCCCTAAATTTGATTTTTGTAATATATTGGTATCTATTAATGCCCACAGCTATCAAACAATATGCAATCATCAAGACTTCAGAATGCAAAGGGCACATGCCTAGTTATTTGCTCAGACATGTCATAAAAACACCTAGAACATTCACATTTCTACAACCCTAGGTATAAAAGTAGCAAAATCCATAAATTATAGATACATCAAGAGGTAAAGTACGAATCATGGAATTAGCATATCAAATAATTTCCAACAAACAAAGCAAATGCTGCTTGTAAAAGTGACAATGATAGGAACAAAATAATTCTAAGTTTCCACATGCCTTTTTCAAATAGAGACCATTTATAAAAATGACTAGAGTCTAGACCTTCTCTGTAAAGTGAAGGAAAGAGACCATCAGGAGATATGACAACTGGGCCATCTGGCAGAGCCTTTCCATCCTGCAAATTGAAACATGGTTAGGTCCCAAAAGGTGAAGTACAAAGAGTTCATTGCTGCCTCTGCTACTTAAGAACAAGCCACAACTACCGATTACTTATCCCATGAAAGCCATTTTTTCATGTATCACCTGTTTAAGGTTGAAAAGGAACTGTCGTGTCAGATGAGCCTGTGAAATTGCACGGGCACTGAGAAATAGCAATTGATATCCATTGTCCTGAAAGAAAAAGAGATATTCACTTAATATATGTTTGACACCGAAAATATTGCTGCTTGAACTGAATTTTAATGACTGCGTGCTTCTCTAATTAGTAAGACTCAACACGAAAACAAAATCTCATCGAGAGAGTCAACTTGGAACAAGTATTGCAACCCCTATTATGTTATCTCAAATAAAAATAAATGAAAGCTTCTAGCAGTCAAGACCAATATGCACTGGCAAGTGTGCGCTTTCCATTAAAATGGGATGTCTATGAGATGTGATCAGGCCAGGTGCATTATGGCGTCAATTGCAGGCCTGAATGCATGCTAAAATGACAGCAGGACATATCGTCCCAAAACAATGAGAGGTTACACAAGAAGGAACATGATTATGGAGGGGAGTAATAATTAATAGACTACACAGATGAGGTGATCTAATATGACTTAATGACATTATGATATATAGTTTGAGGTATTCAAATTCCTCAAAGACCCAAATATACCTCCAGCTCTCCTAGCTCTACCAACATAATATTCAAATCACAGAATATCTGAAGAAAATTTCAACAAATAATACTTCTGGATATTCGAGTTTGGTTAAAGAAAGAATAACGTAAAGCACAATATCATCTTAGGCACAAGGGGTTCCAATATTTTTTATAATTCGAGACTTGACCAATAACCTGTTGGTTTTTCGATCTTAAAATATGCCAAGGTCAACCGACTAGACCATAATCATCAACTTGTCCTTAGATTGTAGAAAGACAACCATCTTTATTTCCTGATAAAAACTATTAAAGTGAGAAATTATCAGACCAAACACCTAATAGATACTTGTTAAAATTTTGTCTTGCACCACTAAATACTAATAATAAGATAAGTTATTTGAAACATTTGACCTATCAAAACTAGAGGCGAAGTGCTCTCAGGAAGCCTCCATTAATTCGGTACGTACCTCTGAAGAACAGTTATCACAATAAAGCCAACTCCAAGTTATTGAGACTTGACAAAATTTATGGCCAGTAATTCTAAAGCATAAGTTTCTTATGCATCATGCATCTAATATATGCAACTGTGCAAATATTGTTTGTATCAGTTTTATACATTGCAACAAATAAATTTCAACCAACATCTTGTGCTGGTATGATAAAAAAATGAGACAATAAAACATGACATACAACTGTAGATAATAAGCTCCCAATGCAATAAATTGAGAAACTTTTCTAAACCTTGATTGCAGAAAATAAATGAGCAACACCAGTCTGGGACCAATCTATACCGACCAAAGGCATGAACTGCCCAAGAACATCTGACCTGTGAAGTATAGAGCAAAAGCAGATAATTAGCCACAAAATCTCCTTGTCCAAGAAATTTGACTGCCAAAAATAAACAATTGCCATATAAACAAAGATTCAGATAAAAGAAACATTTTAGAACGAATAATTTTGTCTCCAAATATTTTTTCTCCACCACCAATTCTGCTGCAACAAATTATGAAACATGTATCCCACAAGATTCTTGCATGCAACATCCACAGAAGAAAAGGACATAACAGACAGGGTACAACTTATTAACTTCATAACTTACTTGATAGTAAAGAACCCAATAAGAATCCAACAGTTACATAACGAAAGAATTAGTATGTCTTTATAAAGCTTGAAAACTACATATATTTCACAAGTCATAACTTTTAAACCATGCAATCTCAAAGTTTTTACATACAAGCATCCTAGAACAAGAGCAACAAGATTTCATGAAAGGACTCATTTTAATTATTCATGTCCCCTGCCATGTGTTGGGACTGAGGTATGTCTTAATGTTATTTCATGGTAGAGCAACAATCAGACACTTGTTCCCCAAGCTGGTTTACTGATTTGGTACACATCACAACAGCTACACGGCATGGGTGGGACCTTGATCCATGTTGTATATGGATGACATGGCATCACTAACAAGAAAACAAAGTGACTTATCAAATATGCCCACCTAGAACCTGTGGAGAAGCAATATGATGATTGATTCAACCATGCTATATTTTGTATGATCACTTAAAAGAGTTTACTATGACAATTCAGTTGAGGACTTTGAAGATACAGGATTAATCACTGGAAAAACACAGCATATTATACTTTAGTAACTGAAGCACAACCATGAAACTTATAAAACTTAAGCACATAAATTCATGTATCCTCCCCATCTTCACTCTTTTAAGTATAAGAATAGACCACAGGATGGCATGTGCAGAATTGATGCTTGTAAGAAGCATATATTCCTGAAACATCATACCAGTCACTTGTTCATATTTCCAAGTTGACCGTCTCCAACTGAAGTGTTAATATTTACTGCATGTTGTATGCAATACATAGAGATGGTGCCTGATAAAAAGCTAAATGGCAGGAAATTCCATGTGGGTGACCCCAAATAGCTGGGACATATAACTTCTTGTTGTTGTGCATACAAAATATAAGTTGTGCATCTTTAGCAATGTCTCTCATATTAGTGAACTGTCAGACAGGCAATCTTCTGAAGTTCGTGAAAAGGAAACTAATCCTGCTTTTTCGAGCATGCTTTGTTTCATAATGTCAAGAATATTAGTATTACCAAATGGAACAAGAAATAAAGAATGACAGTATAATCAACTAAGGTCTAGTAAGTATACACATTGCAAGACTCCATTGGCCTAATGTCATGGTCTATTAATTTCAATCAAAGGAATAAAAGAGCTTCCACACACATCAGAAGATATTGATGAACAAATCAGAGATGAGGCCAAAACTTGGCAGGCTAAGCCTTTTTTACGAAGGGAATAGATCCAGAAATCAGGACAACTAGAAGTTCAATGTCCTCTAGCTAAAGTTTACCTACTAAGAACAGAATGGATAATAGCCTAACCAGCTCATAAGCATACAAGTTGATCAGAATGCACCATTGACCATCAACATTGGTTACATGGCTTATCCATAGAAAAAGCAAGTGTTTCATATATTAATATCAGCAAATCCATGTCTAAGAGATGGATCCCTGAAATCATGTCAGTAGGCCATAATATACAACAATTTACAAGAAACAGGGTATCTGACATGATTTAAGAGCCCACTACTGCTCCATCCCACTGCTTGCTACAACCCCAAAATAAAGATGAATGATATCTGAGACAAGGTAGCCAAAGAATGGGTTGGCCACAGTGAAAGAAAGCAGCACACAAGCATGTCTAATTAGAACTAGTATAGTGCTTACCTGGTGATAGTTCCATCTACATCAGAGATAACTATCCGAGTATTCCATTTCCAAAGATATATCCTTGCATCAACCTATTAAATATGATTAATTAGGTACTCTTTAGTCGACCGTGATGTAAAAAAAGAGAGATTGAACACATTATAAAAGAAGAAACAATGACTGAGAGAACCTGCTGTGATCCAAGCACTGGTGTTGAGAAACTAAATGTAACCACATTCTGGCCCTCTTTAAGATTCAAGGAAGCAATTTCGTCAGATGTTGGAGTAAGTGACTGCACCGTCTTAGAGTTCTTGGCTTGCAGCATGTCACTCTGTTGAGTCATGTTTCCAGTCCTTTGGGAAGCCAGATCCACATCCATCTCATTGGTACCTTTAGAAGTTGCATGAGCATTGGTTATGGTCTTGGACCTTTTCAAGAAAGGCCATAGCCAACTCCCTCGAGATGGTGTGATGCTTCTAGAAGCTCTATTTTTTTCCTCATCTCCATCCACAGGTATCATACCTTGAGGTTCCAATATTATTTCCTGACCAAAACAAACCATTCCCAAGATAATAGGTGCAGCTGCATTCCATGGAAAGTATCTATCACCAATTCTGACAACAAGTTTTTCATTCTTCAAAAGAGAAGGACCCAAAGCAGAAAATTGCCCCAAATTCACCTTTTCAGCATCAAATACTTGACGAGCTGCACCTGCCCCCATCCCTTCAAATAACAATTGCTTGCAGAGGGATAACTCTGCACGAAGCATACAATATAAAAATCATTAGGATAACTTTCCATAAACTTGAATTTAATGCTATAATTGGATAATCATTTACACTTGATTGGAGTAGGAACAATAGATGCAAGCTCTTTGCTGAACAACTCTCCGAAGTGACCCAATATATGATTTCTTAAAGCATAAACACATACAGGATCATGTGCAGCAATCTAGAATCTATAAAAGACACTTTTGCAACAGCCAATACAAAATCATCAATATATTTATCCAGCTCTGACTACTTTGGTTAAAGTCAATCTTAGTAAAACCATTGGATAATATCATGATATTATGTACAGTATCCTTCCATATAATAAATCATGCACTATCACGATGAATAGTCAACCATATCATCCCATGTTTGACAAATTTTCCTTCTGAAGTATGTATACTAAGCGTACATGGAACTTCGCATAGTATGTATGCTAAGCCTTCCATATAATAAATTTTTTAATATTTATGTTAATATGATGACAAAAGTGTCTAAGGCAAACTTATTTACCAACGGTGGGATTTGCCAAAGTGCCCTTCTGTTCCTCCTCATTTTGAACAGAGCTAGCAGTAGCAGCAGCAACAGATGTATATCCTTGCATTGCTTCTGTTTGAAGCTCTGCCACCAACCTTGAAGAGCTAGAATCTTCATTCTTAAGCATGTCCAGCTTACATATGTCAGTTTTTGATTCCAATGAGCAACTCATTGAGCATAGATCTGATCCTTCAAGATCCTTAATATGACTACGAATAACAGGCAATGATCTAGATGATAGTTCAGGTTCTCGAGAACTTGTCTTGCATCCCTGGATACTTATTGGACTAGAAGGAGATATTAGAACATCAGAAATTCCCTCCAGAGGCAGTTTAGGGTTCTTTATTTGCAGGTCTTGCTCTTCTAGATCACAGTATGCAGTGGATGTCAGCTGATGTTCAGCATTGACAACCTTGTTATTGTTTGATAGCTCAGTGTCAATATCTTTTGTATTAAAATTGTCGATATCACTAAATGGAAATTGAACATCTTCCAAGATGTCAGAGCAGGGAACATGATATTCTGCTACTTCTGTAGGGCTAGAGATACCAAAATCTCGAGCAACATTAATCTCCTCAAAAGAATAGGACCTCTTCAGATTAATACCTACATCAAAATTTCCTATTTTTTGAGTTACATTGCTTGAGTTGCAAGAATTAGGTATATCACAAATGCTATGTGATTCTGCAGAAGAACCAGAATTAAGTGGATCATTTGATACATAAAATGGAAAAGAGGTGACACAAACAGCTTTTCTTTCCCTCATCTGATGGTGATTCCCAAAGAGATCAATTTGCTGAAAGTCAGTTTCTTTGTCATGAGAAGATTCCTCTGCAATAGCATCCGTAGATATGACTTCATCTTCACAGCTTAGCAACTGTTGATTGTATAAAGAGGGAATACAACTTGAGAATTGTTCAGAGCTTAAATTGGAAACAGATTCAGTGATAAACACACTGTTATCTGAATCCTCAAATGCCCCATTTCTGGTATAGTCACATTGAGATTTTTCAAACACATAAGACTCAGTAACCCTAGATGTTTCCAAGCCCTGGTCATGGCAACGATCTGAATTTTCTTTACTCAATGATGCACTTGATGCTAACAGATCACTTACTTCTTGAACCATGTTACTTGTGTCGCACAAAAATCCATTCTCACATTGCTCAGCCCCACCAGAAAGAAAGTCCAAATGCTCAGAAGGCTTGTCATCCGAAAAATTAATTCTAGCAGCTAAGCTTTCAACAGTCTCATGGTAGCTGGAAGAAGTAATCCCATTTCTGTCACTATCACATATAAAAATGCCTCCTGTTGAACCCACAGAGCTTCCAGTATGCAATTGTTCTGTGTCATCGTAATATGCAGCTGAACCAGGATTCTCGTTATCAATCTTGTCTGATTGTGCTGTCACCGATTCTGAGATCAACTGGTTTCTATCAGTTGTATCACTAACCTCCAAGGTAGAAATCTGCACAACCTTTTCTTGGGAGGTTTCCTCTTCAGAATTCTTTTCAGAAAGCATGAGGTTCCCATGTGCATCACCTAGTTCCTCATCATGTGAAACAAAAGCATCACAAGAAGTTGCATCAGAATCTAAGTTAGGCTCGACAACAGGGTTCCTAAAGACAAATTCACAGTTACTTTGATCAGAGATTTCTCTATCACCAGTCTCGGATATATATGTCTCTGTGGTTTCCTCAGTGACTCTTGGACATGAAGGGTCGTTATCTCTTTCTTCTTCTGAACAATTTCTGCTTGAAATGCTTCTCCTAAAATCATCATCCATCCCTTCACCATGAGAATCAAGCTTTTCATCACCATTTAAGTCATCATTTAGCAAAGTTGTCTGAGAATCATGTTCTTCATCGGCAACACAAACATTCATCCCGCTATCCTCAGATGATTTTACCTGAGTACTGTCAGATCTCTGGTCATTGGACTTCAGATTGGTTGACCACTTCACTTCCAAGAGGTCAGCTGCAATCTCTGCACGCTCCATTGAGCTAACCCTGTCCACATTTCCGCCCTTGCCATTTTCCTTGATCGACTTCCGTCCGAACACAAGTCCTAAGATCGCTGATCGTCTTGAACTTGTTCGAGTCACAAGCTTACCGTTCCCATTATCCACCCTGGTGACTAGCTCCTTTTGTCCACCCTCGACATCAAAGCTCCGTATCTTTTTAAATCCTCCATTCTCCACCCTTTCCTCTGTCTCATCCCCAGAAGTTGGTGGTGACAAGACGGGTTCTGGTTCCCCAGCTGCCGCATCCCTGAGGAAGAAGGCCTCTCCTTTATGGTCCAAGAACATATTGAATCCAGCTTCAACGCCATTAACAGATATCCTGACAACTTTTTCTTTTGTCTTCAAGACACCTTGAAACTTCCCGAACCGGACATACCACGGCGAGGACTTGTAGCTCCCATCTTGCTGCTGGACAACGATGATGTCCACGGCTCCTCCGAATGGATGAAAGGGGCCCGAGACGGTGTACACCCCCCGGGAGATGTAGCTGCCGATCTTCCCCACGGCATACATCTTCTTCCCCTCTGTCCACCTTCCGCACAGTTACAAATCATAAAACCTACAAAGAATTCACATTTCGGCAACAAATGACCGGCAGGAAGAGACTCAGTCGAAGGAACCCTCAACAAGCCCCGACTCAGCAGATCAGAGAAACCGTCATCACAAGCAAAAAGACCGGCAAAATCAGACCATCCTTACGAAATCTCCAAGAATCCGGAAAAAAGAACGTCGAAGATGTCCAAAACTCGAAGAATTATATGGGAAACAACAAATCAATAAGAAGAAAGGAGAACAAAAGTAGATCAACGAACCACGAAATCTCTGCAAGATGCGATCTTTACGAAGCTCTAGACCACAAATACCTTCTCTGACAAGGAAATGAGCAGAAGGAAGGTAAAATGACCAACCAAAACAGCTCCCCAGACTCAAGCCCACATTCCGAACAGTCGTCTTTGTAGGAGCCACGGGGCCCAATTGCGACGCCGTCTGGCTAACAACAGCGAAGGGATCGAAGCATATTCGGATCCAAGAAATTCCAGGGTGAAGGGGCGACACCGATCTGCTGAGTCCCGCGGCTAACAATGCCCCTCAACCCCAGCGACGGAAATCTCAAACGCAAAACTCCTCCTTTTAACATCTGGCATTCCTACGGAGTCCGAGCCCAAGAATGAACGGTGGGGATTTCGGGTTCCATTCGTGGTTCCGAGATCGAATCCACCGTCGATGTGACCTCCGTGGTTCGCACATTAAATCCACCGTCGATTTCCGAGGCCTTCGGGACTGTGAGAATAAGCGGATGCCACAAGACGTTAAATGTCGGTTGCGGTGTCGAAGAGGATATCAGATCATAAAAAGAAATATATTTTCGTATTTATTCTTCTAAATTTAAATTTAATACACATCCTTCAAACCCTAAAAACTTGTCTACACATTATCGTAGGTAGTTATTTTTTTTTAAACCATTGTAAACTAATTATTTGTTCTTCAAAAAATCATTATAATGAAAAAAAACATTATATTATTTTTTAAATATTTTATATTTTTTAATGAAAAATTAAAATATTTGAAATGGTGAATCATACTTATATATATAAGCATAAAAATTCAAACCTCGGCTGTCGAAGAGGCAGTAGTAGGCATTTGGTACGCTCTTTGTTCAATGATACCTGGATATAATAATATAGGTTCTGGGAATCAACAATGAAGCAATGGTATCTGCATCTGGAAGACTTTGATACAGTATGCTTATGGGCCAAAAAAGCATCCCTCATCCAAGTTTCTATGGGCAACAACAACATAGTTTTCATTTTATGAATTAAGATAAGACATCAAAGGCAATACTCCTATAACACGGATCATTCAGGTCCCAGGACTCAGGAATGACAAGATACAATTTCTGGCACTGGACTGCTCAATACATTTCTGATCAAGTTCTTCCACGAGACAAGTCACTGTACTCATCATATCAGTCGCAACAAAAAATTCATTGCCGTGCTGGATTAGTAAAATTGTTTTCTTTCTCGGCGCCGATTCTTCCTGCAAGAGAATGATGTTTCTCAAGGAAAAAAAATTATCAGTGACAACTGATGATTTTGTATCGGCTGAGTCAAATTTATGCTCTGCGACCAAAAACAAATGATCTTACAAATACCTGTTGTTAGGAACATTACATAGTCATTCTTCCGCAGAACAAAAACTACACACGTTGCAGTTACTGTACATTCCTTCAAGCCTTCTTATTTCTTCTAGTTCAAGAAATGTGAAAATATTAGCATTCATCAGATTCCACGGAAAACTTGGTTTTCTTTTGAGTAAAAAATTCTACAATCGAGATCGCCGTATGCATTTCATTGGAAAAAGAGGACCACGTGGACGATGAGCAGAAGCAAATTTTGGCCTCCCGTTCAACGAGTTGGTCGGCTTTATGTCCCAGCCTTCTATATTCTTAGGAACACACACATCAAAAAGCAACTGGCCCAGAACACCATGAGCATTGATGCTTGGAATGTTCTGCATGTGAAACAGCTCCCCATTCTGCAAGCTTGATTCTTTAGTACCATTGTACTCCATGGAGCTTGGCAAGAAAAAATGATCACTTGGATCAATTGCTACTCTTTTTAGGCTCTCATTAGAACTCGCTGCAACTTTATGAAGATTGCAAACTGACTGAGATATCAAAGGACACTGCAAGTCCTGTGATTTTTTCCTTCTCTGTGAATAGACGGTAGCTGCCTTGACAAGCAACTCAGACACACCAGCTCTATAATCAGATGCATGAAGCTTGTAATGACCTGTAAAAAGAATGGTTAATCCAAATCATGAACAAATTCTACAATAAAATCTTAAAGGCACTGACATGGAAGCAAATAGAACATAAAAATCACCACCCCAAAGGTAAGATCCTGGTGTACAAATTGACTTGCCATTAATCAATAGCAAGCCAAGATTTAAAATTTTCATCTCGGCTTCTTTTTTGGCCAGTGGCGAGATGAAATAGTTAATGTAACAATAACAAGCTGATGCCACCCACGTATGGGCTGGCCGTCGTCTTATTGTTGTATAAGATTATGCAGTCTGAGTACTTTTACTTGCAGAACCCTTCTCATGTTGATTAGAAAAGCCAAAAATATTGTGTAAATCCAGACAAGATCTGCATTAGGCATTAGCAATTCAGAAGAACATTTTGAATATGATATCTACTAACATATCAAACAAACTTGTCTCAATCTTCTAAGAGCACTTTGTGTCAGTGTTCATCTTAGTCAGCTTTTAGCATAACTATCTCTCAACATTTAAGAATTACTACCATAATAAATGTAACCCTTAAATTATTCTTATTTGATATTGACTCAAACAAGAACCATAAATGTTAAACCTCCAAGACCTTCAAAAGCATCCTTAAGGCGTCACTAACTAAATTAACAACCAAACGTACCTACATGTGGTGAACTGTTCCATTTTATTAGTTTTACATCACCACCAAGTTCCTGCAGATGTTGAGCAAAATTACAGATGACTTCGAAGGGAGCAAGTTCATCATCTTCGGAACAAAATATGAGGAATGGGCCAACATTCTGCATGATATTGTTTACTAAATCAATTAGAAGAAGAAAGTGGGTAGCTTTAATGAAGATAAGCAAATGTGGGAAAGGAAATGGGGCCTTACAACTGAAGAATACAGAGTCTGCCAATAGTCAGCACGTTCTGCTTCAAATCTGCTTATGAAGAGAGTGTCCAGGCCAGTTGCCAAGGCTTTTGCCATCCATGACACAACTCTAGGAGGTTGGGGCCTTTTCAGAACAGATGGATGAAGAACAAATCGAGTGCCCAAATCACTTGTAAAGTCTACTGGAGTGGAGTCATATATTTGTCCACATAAAGAGTCTTTTACAAGCTGATAGTCATGCTTTAAGAAATAAAGAAGATATTAACTACAGCAAAATATAATTCAGTTGCAAGTAACTAAAGAAAATAAATAAATATCATGGTCATTATCATGCTTATAATTAGATCTAAGCTCTCTGCACTAAGCTACAATAAAGTAATAAACAAATCAAAATTATCTCACTATCAGCTCTAAAACATCATGGGTAAGCAGTTGCCAATTGTAACAAGTCCTCCAAAAAAAATTGCATAGAGACAAGTCACAACAAACACCTTAGAATTTTTAACTTAAGGAACAGGAACATACCAGATCAAGTTGTCCTTTGCACTGTTGGTCAATCAGCTGGAATGAAGAAAGATGGTAATGCTTATTATTAAAGTTGATGAAATTAAGAAACTAAAGTCAAAGAACAGTTGTGTATTGGAAGAAAACAGACCTGAAGAACTTTGTACATGCATCCTTTTGGTCCCCCAGAAAAAGCAGCGAATACAATGGGTGATGGACTAATCTTTAGTTCCTGTTACTCCAATGCAAAAGAAAAAAAATGTCATGATGGTTATTTAATGGTGATCTGTTAACATACAGCAATAAGGCCTAATCTCCAGACCACTTAATGGATGTATACTTCAATAAGTCTCTGAACGTCCTAGTGTAACCCAGGTATAGATGGCAACTCAGATATAGTGAATGCACCACCAAGCCAACAACAGATGTTGGTCTGTATGTCAATCACTGATCAGTAAAGACAAAAATTAGCCCTTGACATCCAAATCAAACCACATTTTTCACTGAACAATCTCCTTGTTTTGGTGTTTACTTCACAGTCTCCGGTTACTGCTATTTATTAAAAAATGCTGTCTTAAAAAACATTGAATAAGAGAAGGAAAACTAAATTAAGATCTACATACTCAAGCCAGTAGCATGTGACAAACTGTCGTCACCATGCCAACACATTCAGGTCAATTTTGGTCATTGATTTAAATAGGCACCCAAGTGCCTAGGCAAGGCGAAGCCCAAGTGCCTCATGGGTGGACTAAGCAGCATGCTTCAATGAGGCGCCACTTGGGTGGTCGCCCAAACCCAGGCGCCAAGTGCCTCGAGCAAGCGCCCGGTTCAAATAAGGCAATTGAACTAGACTTTTTTAAGTCTCGTTTGATTCAACAGTGGTTAGATGGTTCGATTGAACCAACTAACCGATTTCTTACTCTCAAAAGTCACCCTTCATGCCCGGGCGACCCCAAGACAACCCTAGCGCTACTTCTGCAGACACAACGGACTGAGCCTTCCTTTCGTCGTCGCTCCGTGTACAGTTCCCTCCACTATCGAGGGAGAGGACCGTAGGTTCCTTCACCAAAGACAAACGCCCTCTGGAGCTTCCACCATTGCCACTGCTACTATTAGCTTCTCACCACTACCTTCTCCTTCCCACTTTCCACTGTCGATGACACTTGTATCCCCTTACTGTTAAGGGTTCTTTTCTCCCCCTCTAACTATTGTTAATAGTAAATAATATACTAATAACAATAGATTATATTATATTATATATTTTTTATATTTTAATATTCAGAGCATCTCGTTTCACTCGGGTGAGCGCCTCAAACATTTTGAGACCTTGACGCCTTTTGGCACCTAGCGCTTTTTAAATCACTGATTTTAGTCACAAAGATAATAAGACCAATGCCCTTTTGGCATGAAATGGCAATCCTTGATTAGGACAGTTGGTGAGTTTCCTGGTTCATCGCTCCTCATGACCAGTAGAACTATTTGGGAATGGATCAGGTTGGTTTCCTGTGGAGGAAAGTATGGTAGAGAGGGAAGGCAGGAAGAAAGAGAATGAGCAAGAGGATGAGCAAGGCTTTATCACAAAATTCTGGGATCCAAAATTCAGATCATTATATGCCAACATGAGCTATGATTACATGCAATAATCATAAGTTCATATCATCCACAGTATATGCACATTTAAAATCCTCTGCATATAGATATCGGATCAATATAATCACCTGAAGAAGCTCTCTGAGTACACCATCAGCTAGTGATGCAGCCTTCTCAGGTAAAAACCTGCATAGATCATTGACTTATGGGCTCAAAAGGAGTTTTCACATACTGATATAGGATATAACCATAGTAGAGAATGGTTTCTGCACATTAATCACTCTAGCTATGTGTTTTAGCATGTATACCCGCAAAATAATATTTGCATGTACACCACTCTAAATCTCCTTTCTTCGAGCATGTATACTTACTTTAGTGTGCCAACCAAAAGGAATCATGAAGTGGTTGTTGTAGTTGAGGCATCCAGTTTTTGGCAATAAATGACAAAGATATCAGAAATTTTACTGATAATAGAAACAAACATCTAATGGAGATATACCAGTTGGACATAATATTTCTCTTTCTAGAATGCATTCGATGGTAAGATGAAGTTGAAAAGTGTTGCTCGACTAACTAATCTTATTTAAGCTGATATCCCAAAACAATACCACGTTACACCTGAACCAATAATGAAGGCAGCTAGTCAGGTACTTTATTCTTCATACTGTTTCTATGTTCTTCATTATGCTGCTAAATGGTCGATGATGTCATTATCCTGGCTAATAGACAAAAATTTTATCATGTTGGCTAATATTAAATAGTAATTCAGAAAGATATGAAGCTGCGAGTCAGAGATGTTAAAGCATGTGCATGTTCTTGCTAAATTTTCAGAACTGCAAATCAAGATAATTGATTCACGCACAAATCTGAAAAGGTAGCAAATTTCATCTAAGGTCCTCATTTAAGTGTCTCATTTGTTCTGTTTATCCTTAGCTCTTTGACATAAAATCCATAAAATTACAAATCAACATCCTCGCCTTAAGAAACCAGAAAAAATGTCCAAGTTGCAAATTTGGTGCACCAAAAATATGATCCAACCACAAACACAAAATATAGAAAAGAAAAAGAAGAAATCCTGCTTTCTTCTGTTTATAACACTTCAAGAAATCAAACAGACAACGATTGCTTGACCAGAAAAATCTCTCGATGTAAATTCCCTGCCCTCGATCGTAAGTAATCTGATGAGGGGGAAAACAAGAAGGAAAAGGCTAACGCTTACAAGGTGAGGAAATCGATATGGCAGACGAGCGACCGCCAGCCGAAGGACGAGTAGAGCTGCACGTAGGGCTTCAAGTGCCTCTCCTGGCTCGACAACCACGCGAACACCACCACGATCCCCTCCCTCCCCTCCTTACTCCCCCAGTAGAACCGCCCCCCGTCCCACCACATCTCTTACGATTCAAATCCAGGGCTTCCTCCGATCCCCACGATTCCCTCCCGATACCACCACGCGGCCGTCGATCGCGATTCCGCGATCCGACCGAAAGAAAACCTGCTCTCTTTGATTGGAAGGGACGAGGGGTAGGAGCGTCGAAGGGTTAGTATCCAGTTGCCGGGCGGCGGTGGTGCGAGGGTCGTTGGAATTTTCCTCGGGATACAACACTTTGGAGATGGGGGAGAGGCTCAAGGAGGTGACGTCTCTTCTTTTGCGGGTGGACTGCCCGGATGAGGACTAATTGTTCTAATCTCCCTCCTTTTTATCCCCTTTTTTTTCCTGTTATTTATTAGGTAAATTCACGAAAAAAAAATCAATTTTTTTTTCCAGAAAACCTCCTTTCTAGAAATGAAATTCATAAAACACCCTCGTCTTTTTATTAAAAGGTAATTTTACTTTTATATATTTGTATGGCTCCCAGCCCGTTGCTCATCGTTGCCAACCACCTTCGTCTCTACCTATGATAGCTTTTGTATGTGAGTCCTTGGGTATTCGTTTATTTTTTTTATTATTTTTAACATAGATGACTATGGGCAAAAATGACGAGAATTATATATGCAGATAAAAATTTAATAATAATAAAATAATAATAATATAAACTAAAGAGGTAAGGATAATGATATAAATAACGAGCAATCGACGGAGAGTGAAGAGGCTTGTGAGTAAAGGCATAAATAGCCAAGTGTGGTGGTAGTTCCCAATCATCCTTTTCTTTTCTTTTTTTTATCCTCTTTGTCTATAATAGATATAATAATTGAAAAAAATATTGATGCTCTCTTTACTAACAATATCATTGTGTTTGGACGAGATCGAGACTAATAGAGAGATAATGAGACGAAGTGCAAGGTAATAGTTGATAGAGCATAAGGGGAGTGGGGTGGAGGTGCAATCAGAGAGGGTGACGAAAGCAAAAGCAAAAGTATATTTTTATAAATTTTTTTAAAAATACGACACTATGAAAGAATTTCTTAATATTATAATTTTTAAAAAATTTATTTTTATTTATTTATTCTGACAATAACTTGAAGATCTCAAATTTATATGCCAACCATGTAATGTTTTTCTTTCCTTCGTTAATTAAACATGAGAGATAATGACCAAGTGTGGGATGAAAGGGATGTGATTTTTATGATGTAGTTCAGTGTATTTGTTTGCTTATGATATTTGAAGGTGTGTACATGAGATGATTATCACGAAAGTTTTATTTTTTTGAAAGTTAATTACACGTACCACAAGCTAAACGATAAATATCAGATTTATAAATATAAAATTTAATCTAATAATATTATTATCGATAATTTATTTATATATATATATATTATTTATGTAGGTAGAAGAGGACTACTACCTCGAAAAAGGTTAGATGGGATCCGGTGCAATAGTAATTGATCTGATAGCGCACATGAGAATCGGGCATTGCTCTGACTTCTTACACCTGTATCGATCAATGCCATCTCCTTCATCGTCATGCGTGAGCTACAAATGTCATTATTGGCAAAACAATAAGCAGTATTATTAGCTCTATCACTTTGGTTTCTACATTACAATGATTATGATGATTGCTTCGCAAATGCCGAGCTGTCCCGATGGTCCCGTGCATTGTTTTAGCTGCTTTGTGATGCGTGCACGCGATTGATAACGATAGGTGGGGGAAAAAATGTCTAGGTTTTCTAGCATATTTTACACATTAAAAGTATTCTTTTTATTTATTTATAGATAAATAATATAAAACATAATCTAATGCATCAAATAATTTTTTTAATCTTTTTTATGTCCTAAATTTTATTTCTATTTTGCTTAATTGATTTAATCCGTTGAATTGAGATGTGGCGTAAAACAACTTAAATATTTCCATTCAGTTCCACAGCCTTCCAGAAGTAACGAAATCGAATAAATCCTAAACATATATTTTAATTCTACAATTAATCATTTATTAAAATATTAGAATGAATAGATTTATCATTTGAAATAGTGTTTATGTTTTTTTTTTAATCAATTTGAACTCCGAATCATCGATTTCAGTTCTTGTCTCGGATTTAAATCTGACTATAATCGGATTACACTGCACAAAACAGCAGCACTATTGGAAAACAAAACTAAGATCTACATGAAATATTTAGAACACTAAACACATATATACATCCTCACAACCCAAGTTTTCGGCGTAGAGATACCGGAAAAGCAAGACTATCAGTATATGCATATACATACACATAAGCCTAAGCTTTTATTGCACTGATACAAGGGAAACGCAAACCTGAATGACCAGTAACTACATCTGATGCATTGAGATCTCCATCCTCACTACGGCAGCCATGAAGTCCACAGCTTGCAGCGGGCTGAGCACTGCTACGACCCTTCTCAGCACTTTCATTCGCAAGGAATCAGCCACCACAGCCACCGTCCACTGCCTTGCCAGCATCCTCTCGATCGCTGCCTTCTCGGCCGCCGCCACCGCCGCTTCCGCAGCCCTCCCCGCCATCATCAACCCCACAACCCCCTCGATCTGCACCCTCCTCATCTCCTCCTCCACCACGGCCACCTCCGCTCTCGTCACCTCACGAATCGCCTCCAACGCCCACGTCTGCTCCGCCGACAGAATTCCCGCGGGCACCAGCCGCAACGCCGCCGTCGGCCGCCAGCCTCCCATCCACAGCAAGGCCCTGGCCAACACGCTCAACCAGGGCGGATAGAGCACGAAGGCCGGGTCGCGCAGCGCCAGGATCGACTTGATCAGGAAGTAGGAGGCGTGGTGGTCGATGACCTCGGCCACGAGGGCGCGGTGCTCGGCCTCGTGGACGGGCTCCCGTGGCACGTCCACAAGCCCGTCGAGGACGCACTGCATGAGCTGAAGCCATATCCAAGGGAACACTTGGAAGGCCACTTCTTCTGTGCTGCCGGCTTCGGTCGTCGTCATATCCGCTGCTGTGCTAGCGTTGCTTCGCTGCCGACTGCTACTTAGCTGAGCGCCACTGCTCCTGTGCGTGTGTATTTATCGTGGAGAGGCGGCGGTTTGCATGGGTTGGTGAAAGAGGGGAAGGCAACGCGTGGAGATGGCTCTTCGGAGGCGGGAGTCGTCGCATGAGGCCCTCGCATGGCGGGTGGGAAGGTGACACTGGTTTGGCACGTGGGGCCAAGGTGGCATGTACGAGCAGTTTATGTGGCCTATGGTGTAGTTTAGCTGGCATGTGAAGCCCTTTGAACTCCCTGTGTCTGGCTTATTCCCGACCTAAAATATCTCTCTGCCATTGGTAAATATCATTACGCGGGGCAAAAGATAAAGTTAGATTTAAAATTTGATGAAAAATCTTATTTTTATTTTTATTTTTTGTCTTTTACTAATTAGCACACAAAGTCTGTGATTTTTATTCCATCCCTCTAAATTGTAACATAACCTTACTTATTCCTCGCCAAGCAAAAAGAGAAGAACGAGGGAAAGAAACATGTAGCTCGAGGAAAGGAAGGTTGAGTGAGACGAGAACCGCGATGGTGGTGGCGCCTCGGAGGAGGCATCACTGGCGGAAAGGAAGGTTGAGTGAGACGAGAACCGCGATGGTGGTGGCGCCTCGGAGGAGGCATCGCTGGAGGAAAGGAAGGTTGAGTGAGACGAGAACCGCGATGGTGGTGGCGCCTCGGAGAAGGCATCGCTGGACCTAGGAGGAGGCATCGCTGGAGCACCGCGAGATACGACCGTGCTCGGGGCTCGAACGACAACGGGCGCCGAACTCCCGGAGGATCTGGCGAGCCGAGGCTTGACGATGAAGCTGCCGCTCCGGAGCTCGAGGCCGCCGTCGTCCTCGCCACTTCCTCGAATGCTCTCTCTCTCTCTCCTCTCTCTCTCGCTCGCCTGTCTACGAGATGAGAACGGCGCCGTCACGTCCGTCTCACGTCGGAGTGTCACGTGGCAACGGCGTGGAAGGAGTCTGCTCCCCGGGCCTACGGGACCCGCTTCGCAAGGGAGAAACAGTGGATGGAACAAGCCGGCCGCAGTCGAAGGTGTTCAAGTAGAACAGTGCCGTGGCTGTAGCTTATGAGCTGAAATCCCAGAGTAGAACGACACAGGCACAACGGGAACGGGTCTCTCTTTATGGTCGAGGGACGAAGGGCCACCGGAACATGGGTTTGGTCTACCTTCGTGTCCCGGAGGCCCACCGGAAATGCTCTGCTTGTGCTCCCGATGTCCATGGCCTCCCTTCTAAGCGTCAATCAGTTGATGGGTACTTCACCTAAGCTTCGACAACAATTGTAAGTTTGACTGGATGAGATTTTTGCCAGATGCATTGTAACTGTTTGATGATCATGCTTAAAAAGAACTTTGAAGTTTGACTGGATTACAACATCAGAAGACACGGACCGGACGCTGGCTGACGATATGTCCAGGAAATCAGATGATAAACCAGAGAACATGAAAATATATTTTATCTTCATTTCATGTGACTTACAACCACATGTACTTCTTCATCTCAATCGTAAAGTTCGAAAAGATTAACTGCTGCTTCCAAGTAGGTTTGTGGAGTGACAGAGAAACATGCCTGGTCAGCATGCTGATCTGAGATTGAGCTAAGCAAGCCATGGATATGTACCTGTTGATAGCAACATCATTGCTAAAATATATTGCTTTAGATATTATAAGAACACTGACGTTTGATGTACTGAAGTTACACTCTACAGAACGCTTTTGTATCCTCACAACCTTAGTTTTAGTGATACTGGAAAAGCAAGACTACACGTACTGATACAAGCGAAACGCAAAACTAAAGAACTGATGACTACATCTGATGCATTGAGATCTCCATCCTCACTACGTCAGCCAAGAAGTCCACAGCTTGTAGCGGGCTGAGCAGTGCTACCACCCTTCTCAGCACTTCCATTCTCAACGAATCAGCCACGACCGACACCGACCACTGTCTTGCCACCATCCTCCCAATCGCTGCTTTCTCAGCGGCCGCCACCGCGGCCGCCGAGGCCGCAGCCCTCCCCGCCAGCATAAACCGCACCAACCCGTCGTTCTGCACCCTCCTCATCTCCTTCTCTACGGCCGCCACCGCCGCTCTCGTCACCGCACGAATCGCCTCCAACGACGACGCCTGCTCCGCCGACAGAGCCCCTGCGGGCACCAGCCGCAACGCCGCCGTCGGCTGCCAGCCTCCGATCCACAGCAAGGCCTTGGCCAACAGGCTCAACCGGGGCGGACAGAGCGCGACGGCCGGATCGCGCAGTGCCAGAATCGACTTGGCAAGGAAGTAGGATACGTGGTGGTCCATGGCCTCGGCGACGTAGGCGCGGTGCTCGGCCTCGTGGAGGGCCTCCCGTGGCACGTCCACAAGCCGGTCAAGGACGGACTGCATGAGCTGAAGCCATGTCCGGAGGATCACTTGGAAGGCTGCTACTTCTGCACCGAAGGCTCCGGTCCTCGTCAGATATGCCGATGGGCCGGTGCCGATTGGTACTTATCCGAGTCACGATTCTGTGCGTGTATCTATCTATATGTAGCGGAGACTAGGCGGTTTGCATGGTTTCGTGGGAGAGGAGAAGGCAACGCGTGGAGATGGCTCTTCAAAATCGGAGGCGGAGTCACCTTGACGGGGTCGGTCGGCGGGCGACACTGGCTTGACACGCGGGGACGAAGGTGGTACGTGGGGGCCAAGATGGCATGTGGGGTCCTTCAAACGGCCTTTATTGCTTTGCTAAAATATCTCCCTCTTGTTGGGAAAGAAAAAACACATAGTAATGTTAAAATTTAATGGGAAATCTTTTTTTTTTTGTATTTTAGTAATTATCCATGGTTTCCATTTTATTCATCTAAGTTGAAATGTAACTTACATATTTCGTTAAAATTCAGCAATTTTCACATATATATATATATATGTGTGTGTGTCTCATAATGTTTAATTTCAGTTAGCTATTGATATTTTAGCGATTAATTGAAATTTTGATGTAATAATTTTTTAATTAATAAATTATACATAACTTAGTATTATGAAAGGAATAAATATGTAATTGTGCCTTTGGAAAACGAGTGCGATTTTCTCGACGGAATTCAAGATTTTAGTAGATAAATTTGAAATAACGATCCGTTATATATACCCGTTATTGTGAAATATTGATTCCTATTGTAACGCCCCTTATATAATGGAATAACGGGGATAACGTTGAGCTCTGCCACGAACCGTGGCTGCTTTCACGGTGGCCCTCCAAGGTGCAAGAATGCTGTTGGCTGCGCCATCTTCCTCGTCTTCTTCGGCCTCGTCGGTATCCTCTTTTAGGGCGTGGGAATCCCACTCTTTCCCCTGCTCTAAACCCCATTCAGCATTTCCGAAGCCCAATATCATATTCTTGAACCCTAATCCCGAACGCTTCTCCATCTCATCCTCCTCTTCTCCTCATCCTCCTTCTCCGCTCGTTGCTAGCACTACTCTTCCCTCGTCGACCGCTCCGGTGTTGAAGAAGCGGAAGAGGTACCGCAAGCCCTACCCCGGGGAGAGCGAGGGCATCGTCCAGGAGATGAGGTTCGTCGCCATGAGGCTTCGCAACGACGCTGGCAGTGGAGAAAAAGAAGGGGAAGAGCAGGCCTGCGGCGGTTGGGAGACCTGGCAGCCGAGCATGGAAGGCTTCCTCAAGTATTTGGTCGACAGCAAGCTGGTGTTCGAGACTATCGAGCGTATTGTGGATGAGTCCACCGATGTCGCCCGTAAGAACTCCCGTTCTCCACTCCTTGCTCTTCTTTTATTTCCCCTGCCAAAATTGAAAATGCTTACTGGCGAAACTGTTCATTACTGATAATTTCTTTAGCTGAAAACTCCTGGTTCTATTGTAGCTTGTGCTAAAATCTTTAATTTCTTGGGGAAAATAGGACTCATGATATTTTCTTTCAAGAAGAGATCCTCGGTGGTCGTCGCTTGAATTGGTGGGAGTTTCTTGGGTTATCTTCCCAGATTCCTCATCACGTATGGAGAGAGGGAAAAACGGTTAGTGGGGAATTGATGGGTCGTAAATAAAGTCTGTGCCTGAACAGGCGATCTAATGCATAGAATCCCATGAAGAACTATGGGGAGAAACAAGATGGGATGAAAGAACATTTCTGAGCCCACCGAGGAGGAGAGATTTCCTTTTTATGCAGACAATACCTTCAAATTTTGATCAGGGCAAACTAAGATACTTAATTGTTAAGCTACCAGAATCAAGAATCGGTAGTATGATTACTTCTAAATGATTCATTCTTCTGGTTTTTTGTTGCTTATATTTTGATTTAAAAGAGTTCATCACTGTGCATCTTAATCTATGTGTTCATATTTCTTCCCAGAAGTTGATGAAACAAATTATGATCCACAGGTTTGATTCTAGGTAGAATTTCTAGTTATTCTTTTTCAACTTAAGTTTGTGTTCTGGATATCATAACTCATCTAACTTGTAAAGAAGGTTGTGGCCACAAGTTAGATTTAGCTGCAAACTACTAGGTTATTTATCCTCTAAAATTTGCAGAGTTAGACATTTCGGTAATTGAATCTAATTGTAGTATCACGACAGAAAGGGTGCACACAACTTGGATTGATGAGTTAATGAAGTTATTCACTGGAAAAAGAAGTTTCTTATTGCTGTAATTTCACTTGTGAGAATGTGTTGCTTAATGTCAATAATCTTCCTAAAGTCCAGAAGTTAAAACTAAATTATAGTATAAGGAATTTTGATAAAGTGGCTTTTGAATTTATATTTCCTAGGTATTATGGCAGTATTTTGATGCAGTATCATGCTTATAGTTCTGATGTGCCAGGAGCAACTTAGATGGTAAGAGTTGTTATAATACTAGATTATGACCATCATGGAGCATTTTTTTAATGCACCAAAAGCTAAATGATTCTGCATTTACTAGATGTATCATCAGTAAGTATGGACCAACCTAGATTTTAGAAAGAACAATTATTGATTTTTTTTATTATGTATTTGCAGTTGCAGATGTTTATTGGGACTTACGACTTTGTTGTTGTTATATTTGCAGACGTTTATTTCAGAAATACTGGTCTTGAGCGGGCTGCTAGTCTTTCAAAAGACTTAGCATGGTTCAGTCAAAGAGATATTATGATTCCAAAACCAAGTAATCCTGGAACTTCATATGCTACTTATCTGAGTGAATTGGCTGAGAAAAGTGTGCCATCATTTCTGTGCCATTTCTACAACATTTACTTTGCACATATAACAGGTGGCCAGAGGATAGGTAAAAAGGTAATCTAGCAAACCATTTTTATCCTGTATGTTGCTACTTGATTAGAATAGTTGATAAGCCATTTGATGATTTCATTAACATGTTCTTTTGGTTGTGTTATACAAACTTGGAACTAATAGAAAATATATCTAATTTGTGTGCCTTTTGACTTTTTAGGTTGGATTGGTGGATCTTGCTTTACCTTTAAATTTCTCACTGGCACTTTTATTCTGTTTCACTTTATGGTCTGACTGAAATATAGAACAATGCATTAGTTTCTGTCATATGTCAATCTCAGTGTCAACTTTTTACTGACAACTATGCAAACTCACTTTTATGCAACACACTTTTAAGAATTCAGTGATCCAAAATTAGCATAATTGCACTAATTCATTACCGTTAATTCAGAGCACTTAAATTTTTGAGGTGAAATGTTCAATGTCAGTGGTACGAGGAGAGATAGAGGAAGATCCAAAAAGACTTTAATAGAAACTGTAAATAAGAATTTAAGTATTCTGAACTTAAATAAGTATATGACTTTTGATAGATCTCCATGGTAGCAAAAGATTCATCTAGCCAACCCTAAATAGTTGGAACTTACTGTCACGGACAAAATTGTAAACGGCTTGTTCGGTGTAATGCTTGTGCTTGTCCGTGTCCCTTTTTGTTGGTTGTCACTTGTAAAGCTTGTAGAAGGGCGTGCAAAGGCAAAATGCCCTTTTGAGTGAGTTCGACATTTTGTAGGCTTGTACATAAAGTTACTTGTAATAAATTCGATCATAGTGGACCAAATCTATACCTTTGTTGTGCAACTGCTTGAAGCTTGTAATATCCATGGTTGGAATGTGCATTGGCTATATAGTGTTTGCTAAAAGAATGGCTTGCGGATCCGTGTGAAGCGCTTTCTCTCCGTCTTCTCTTTGGTCGGGTCCTAAGGACTATAGGAGATTTCGGGTAGGTGACCTTTGCGGTGATACGCATTGGTGCCGCACGGCCAGTTAAACCAAACCACCGTGATGTTGGTATCGAGCGGGACAAGCTCACTTAGAAACACTTAGCATGCAACGTGGGGACCTTGTCGAGGCACCACGAGGACAAGCTAAAAGAATCATGAGCCTGCACAAAGGTGGGGATGGTGAGTTCGAGCAAAGTGGCTCGACATTGACACCCAAACTTGACGGTGCTCGAGGCAAGCGGGTGCTTGGCGAGATGAGACCGTCTGCAAGTTGCGTGGGTTGCTCGATGATCGAAAGAGTTGTCAAAGCTCACAGAGGTGAGGAAAGTTGCAAACTCAAGGAATTCGATACTCACGTAAAGGTGTTGCGCGACGATGGATCGTCCGTGGCCATAAGGCGGTGAAGGTCCGCGTTCGAGCATTGAAACTTTCTCTCGGCATGTGCAGGATACTTTCGTATGGTGAAATGTGCAGCAGTGCGAAGATGTTGCTAGACCCAGGGTGCAGCCATCTGTTTGTATTGGTGAGGTGTCACAATCTAGCAAAGTGCATTTGCGGCGCGTAATCGGCACATTTGTTCAAAGAAAGCGCGAGTAGTCCAAGGGGACGGTGGTCTCCAAAACTTTCGAGAGGGAAGGATGCGAAGAGAGATGTTGTCGACGGCGTATATCCGGAGGGATAAGTCCCGCTCTCGAAATGTGAATCAGTGCAATGAATCGCTGAGGAGTACCTCAAGACGAGCTCGAGGATCGAGTGAGCGATGAGGAGTCATCGTATGATCTGGCAATCGTTGGTGGACGATGAGATCAAATGGGGAGCAACCAGGGCAACACAAAGTGAAGGCACACTAAGAGCCGATCAGTGAGTTCGGACTCAACCGAGGGTCGACTCAGTGGAATGGTGGGCGGGCCACCATTAATCCAATGCTAATCGAGAGCGTAACAACTTGGGAAGACTTGGTGAAGTACCCAAATCGCGCGTGAAGGAGTTGGCTTTGAAGACGAACACGGAGCGAGGCTTGGTGCTTTCCTTACACGAGGTCAAGGATATGGACTCTTGCCGAGGCAAGAATCGATCATGTCGTTCCATGGGTTTCATATTCGGATGAGCAAACTCATCTTGCGATGGTGCCAAAGACGAAGGGAGCTTCGAGGCACAAACATCTTATCTCGATAAAGCACTTGGTGGAGATTCTAAGGTGATGCAGCTTTGTCTTTGAGGCAAAGTTGGTGTCAAAAGGCCTTAAAGACGGGGCAAGAGGATGCAGAGACTACTCTCAAGAATATGCCACAGTGTTGCTATTCAAGTTGCTATGAGAAAGCGGTGCTGAGATTGTCTTTGGTAGGGCGAGTCCCGGATCCGCATAATGGTGCACCTATTTCAAAGTCGAGACTTCGAGGAGCCGCTAGGCGATGGATCGCCTAGGCTAGCCTTCGTCCGAGTGTGACCCGAGAGTGGGTGGACGAAGGTCAATCGCCAAAGAAGCGAACGAATCGAAGTTGGCGAAGGCCTGCGATGTGTTGGCGAGTCCACACACGGAGATATCGCGCTTCGAGTTCATACCACAGGATCGAATCGCAGGAGATGTCACCAGGAGGCGACATGATGCGGGATCGGGGTGGAATGGTTCGTGGCAAGACGACACACACAAGATATCCGTGAGGACATGGTCATCTGGAAATATGACCGGGCGCGACAAGAGCTCCAAGTCAGGTGAACAACACGACGGTAAGAAGAGCTATGGATTCAAGCGGTGAATGCCATGGTACCGCAGAGGCGGGTCTTCCGTGCGTGCAATCCGAATGTTGCATCTGGAAGCCTTGGACATCGCTTATGGGCAATGTGCCTGTCGAGGAAGAAGTTCGATGCAAGTACCAGTGAGTCCCATGTGGGGATTGGATCATCAGAGGTATGATCGGCTGAGCCGAAGAGTGGAACTACTTGAGCTCACTTTCGCTTAAGGGAGCCCGACAAGTCGAGGACAAGGCCGAGTAAGCGAACATTGCAGCCAATGAAGCTAAGGAGAACAGAATGGTGCAAACCACGCAACATGGTGGCGGTGGCCATACATGGGAGTTGCGATCAGTATTTCCATCGACTGCCGGCGCCAGAGAACACAGAGGTGTTGAAGCGGGGGTCAAGAGGGCATGGAAGCAATGACGAGTCCAAGAGGGACTCACCTACCCAATCAATCGTCAATTGAATGTGAACTCGAGGAGTGTCATAATGCCGCAGAGGCAGATCTACCGATCACGAAGAAGGGATGCGGATGCGAGACAACGGATAGTAGTGCCATTGGCGTCAGCGTTATGGTAAATGCCGAGGCGGACTTCCGGGAGTCATCAATCCTTGCTCATAGAGGAGAGCACTTGGTCGTGATATGGGCCGTGGAGGAGGAGAATGCTTTGGAAACTCCATGTACCAAGACAAGGTGAAGGGCGTAGCTTGAGAACTTAAGACCGGTGTCACCGACTTTCCATCAAGATAGCCGTGAGTGAAGGATCATGGTCGATGCAAGAGTGCATGACCAAGGATCGGAGCGCATAAGACGCTGTGGTCTTTGTACCTTTACTACTCGGAGGAGTCGGCGAAAATGATGGAGAAGGCGGTCAATCCCAAAGGCGACCAAACCTATCGGAGACTTACTCCAAGTTGGAGTGATAACTTCTTGCATTCCGAAGTTCAATGGCAATGAGAAGGTGAATCACAAGATGACTCAACATGAAGGATTGCAAACACTTCAAGTGCTTCTGGAAGTGTGAGCTAAGAGCAAAGCGAATTCCAAGAACTACTTGATGCACGAAGTCTACTAACTCGAGGAGGCGCGAAGACAAGTAACCTTTGCCTTCTCAACTCCCAAGAGAATGGGCGGAACTCCGGTACCCAGCTCTCTTAGTTATCCAAAGAGGAGCTCTCTGCACGATGTGAAGCCCTTCAAGACAACTAAATGGAAGAAGATTCGATGGGCAAATTTTACTGGAGGAAGGACACGAAAACTTGAAAGGTTGCGAGGTGATGCTCGTTAAAGCTCCAACAAAGCATCTATCCATTCAAGAGACAAGAAGAATTTGAAGATCAAGCGCGCATATCAAAGATGGTCTTTTCCTTCATCGATGAAATCGCAAGAACCAAAGAAGATCAAGACAACTTTGCCAACCCCACACCAAAGTCGAGTCATTGGCGAGTTGAAGCGAAGACGGATTTAAAGTTCGACGACTCAACAACAAGCGGAGAACAAATGGGAGCCAAGGGCGCATCGCAAAGAGCGTAAGATCGAAGATCCAACAAAGAAAAGAAGTTGCAAATTTCAAGAAAGGCTTCGACGAGGACGCCAAAGGATTAAGTGGGGAGAAATGTCACGGACAAAATTGTAAACGGCTTGTTCGGTGTAATGCTTGTGCTTGTCCGTGTCCCTTTTGTTGGTTGTCACTTGTAAAGCTTGTAAAGGGCGTGCCAAAGGCAAAATGCCCTTTTGAGTGAGTTGACACCATTGTAGGCTTGTACATAAAGTACGCTTACTTGTAATAGAATTCGGTCATGTAGTGGACCAAATCTATACCTTTGTTGTGCAACTGTTCTGAGCTTGTAATATCCATGGTTGGAATGTGCATTGGCTATATAGTGTTTGCTAAAAGAGTGGCTTGCGGATCCCGTGTGAAGCGCTTTCTCATCCGTCTTCTCTTTTGCTGGTCCTAAGGGACTATAGGAGATTTCGGGTAGGCTGACCTTTGCGGTGATACGCATTGGTGCCGCACGGCTTAGGCAAAACCAGCTAAGTCCGTGACATTACGGTTTTGTTGTTGTTGTATTATTTTTTAGGCTCTCTCTCTCTCTCTCTCTCACAGACACGAATGCTGATGTAAATGAATGCTATGTGTACTTCATGTAGTCATATCCTGACTCTCACTGCAGGCATTCAATTTCAATCCATTTATCTGTGTTGTGACTTGTATTGTTCTTGTCAAGTAATGAGTCAATTTAAGTGACTGACTGATACATGACCATTATCATGACAAAAAGATTTCTCTCTTTTGACAAATTCTTATATCTTCATGTTGGTGACGTTATTTTCTCATTAATTAGTAACCTATTGTAATTCAACTTTATCCGATTTTTTATTTATCAGGTTTGTGACATGCTTTTGGAAGGAAGGGAACTTGAGTTCTACAAATGGGACAGTGATGTTCATGAACTGTTGAAAGGCACTAGGGAGAATCTCAACAGCCTAGGAGAAGTAAACAATATAATGATGCTATGCTAGATATGCATTTTATTATTAAGGAATTTCAGCTCATTAGATATAAATTATCTTCTTATTTGACAAATTTATCTCTGCAGCATTGGACCCGAGATGAAAAGAATACCTGCCTAAGGGAAGCAGCTAAGTCATTCCGGTATTTGGGGCAAATTGTGCGCTTGATCATTTTGTAACGTCCTTCTATATTCTATTTTATGCAGCTTTAAATTTTCCATACTAAGCAGTGCTGCTTTGAAAGAGGGAGATCAGTGGTCTTATTAATTGTCTCATTGTAATTTGTAATTTATGTTGATATTGGAAAATGAAGCTGTATAAGGTTTCTGGCATTTCCTTTTAAATGTACCTCTGATCATGCTTCTTGATTAATCTAGTAGTTTTACTTTTGGGTTATGCTTATTCACCAGAACCATTTTGGTCTGCCTTTTTGGTATGACAGGATCTTTGTTATTTTTCACTTCTAATTTTTGAAGTGTATCATCCACAAATTTACAACCAAACTTTTCTTCATCTGTCTGAGCTCTCTCTTTATGTTATGGTCTCTTTTCCCCTTCATCCTGTCCCCCCTTGTTCCTTTTTGTTATGTTTTTCTCTTGCAATGGCATCATTGAAACAGCTCATAACTAATTGACTGATTTCTGATTGGCCTATATAGTCATTAATCTGTTGCTTAGTTCTTTCATTTGTCTTTTGTTCTGTATTCAGTATTTGGAATTGGATTAAACTGATGATACTCAATAACTTGTATTCATTGGAATGCCTATTAAAATTTGCACTATTGATGACTTGCATGTGGAATAGGCTTCTTGGTCTTGAATTCTAGTGTTTCTGTTTGGTTTCAGGAGGTGTGCCCATGAAGCTTTTATTATCATATTTATGATCATCTGTTGTTTTTGAGCAAACTAAAAATCTCCCCTGCAGTTATTGGGGTACCCACCCACCCCCCAAAAGGATCTTGGATCCTTGTGTGTTCTTTTCTCATTGTTTCTTTGGCAATTCATTTAATATTACTGCAATCGCTATGAATAACTAAAATTATTATCCTTTTAGCTTGTATCGTGTTTTAGATTAATGTCCCTCCATTTGTTTGAGTTCATTTTGGACTTTTAGATTTAATTCGAGTCTGGTGTCACGGCTGTTATTAAATGTCAATGTGCCTGCTGTTGTATGAAAGTTGCCTCATCTCCTGTGTATCATTGAGAAAGATTCCAAATTGCTTATGCTGCACAGCATTGTATGTTTCTAAATTTATTAAGTCGAGAACAAGAAGAGTGAGCATAAAGTTGGTTTGTTTATTTGCTAAATCCCAAAGGCAGTGATTTGTTTTGGAGTTGCCTTCCTCGATGAGGTACATTTTTTGGCAGGTGTCCGCTGATGGTTGAGATTTCACCTATCTGATTTCTCTAGCTGTTTAATTATATTTTTCTTAACAGGTCCAAATGGAGAAGAGCTTATTCAGCGTTGCCGTTTAGTGCATTATTGCTGTCAAGGTTGGACAAGTTGGTAATCTTTCATTTTTGTTTCATGTTGCCAAATTATTTTTCCAGCTTAATTTATTTGTAATAAAAGTAAAAAAAGAAAACTATAGTTACGACATGTTTAGACTGTACGACGTAGAATAATTGCGTGATGTGTATGTAGGTAACTGGAGTCGTTTCAGTGGCGCCGTACCTAACTGATGGGGCACCGGGTCCAGGTTGGAACTGCACCACAGCTATGGAGGTCGATAATTACGGGATATCTCCTTTCTCAAACACAAATGGATCCCACACAGCAGGGCTGGTATCATGAAGACTGGTGATCTCCACCCCAAACGCTACTAATCACAGGAGGTACGCAATTTCTCACGAGGACTAGTTTCAGTCAACTAGCATAAAGAGTAAACATATCAAGTGGGCATCGAGATGTACTTTGCATCACGAGTCCGTAGTGGAATCGCGGCAAGCCATGTTATGTTATTATGAACATGATAGCTCCGTAGGAGTCACGCATGCGTAGGGCCAGGGATTAACTTCGGTTCATCCTTCAAACGCACTCCTCTCGATGATGACGAGGAGATTGGAAATACGAGTTCTTCATGTGAACTTGTGGACGCCTAAGCTTTGACATGATGAATTATAATTCTTGAGACGTATATATATTTCTCAGGTGGTGGCCTCATGGCTGGTTGCCCTCTTTCAGGATCAGGTATGGCTTATTTAGTACATATTTACTGGTGCATAGAGTGCACCACTTCCATGCAGTGGGCTGAGTCATTTGGTCAGGCCTGCATGTCAGGTGTCGCTCCACCGAGCGTCGCTGCGCTATGACACTTGGGACGTGTCTGCGTTAGTAATGCTTTTAGTCATCGTGGCATCGGAGTCAATGCGTGTCGAAGACTTATTGTCCTTTTAATCGGGATGCGAAGTACACATCGAAGACAAATCAAAGGCATGAGCGTTCGGTGGCCACTAAAGGGTCGTAATATATTTAATAAGCGGAACGAAAAATATTAGCCGGAGACGAATCGTGAAAGAGGCTGATGTGTGGTGATATGTCCTCTTACGAATCATGTAGTGAAAACTAGTCGCATGCACGCACGGAAGTGGTCAAAGAAGGCTTTGAATAACTCGCCCATATATGCCATCAATTATAGATATCCTCATATCTCTGATCCAGAATATTCCTTCGAGCATGTGGACGCTGTTCCATTACTACTGACAATTATGAATCATTAGTAACTAAATCGAAAATGTAATCCCCGAATATCTAGATATTTTTCCAACTGACAGAAAAAATTGAAAGAATAATCCAATTTGATAGGTATTAGGATTATTATATTAATAATCTTATTAATGCAAGTTCATAAATTATACATGAATATGCTAACTCAAATTCAAAGAAATGTATAAAATATATTAATTTTGGAAGCATATAATATATATATATATATTATATATACATATATAGAAGTGTCTGGTCCCCGGCTGATGTGGTTGGACCAAATCTAAGCAAGACCTTGTCCTAAGCGGAGACATTAGGACTCTCCCCTCTTTTCTGTTACTTGACAGCCTCCGAAACGGGCAACACTTTCACGTTCCAATTATTTTTCCGTTTGAAGGTCAATATGCTAATCGAATCCAGAGGCTTCCTTTAAATCCCACAGCATAAGATCGATCAATAACTAATGCCAGCCACGATTACCGTCGTCTTATCTCTCGTGGCTGTTTCCGCGAACTCCCGGCCTTCTCAGCCACCTTTGCGACGGACTTCGTCGCCTCCTGTCCCTCTTTAGACAGGTGGAGACCTCGACGCACACGGGGGGTTCGGGAGGGGAGACCTCGAAAAGGAAGGATTTGGGTTGGGTGGAGGGACAGAAGGGAGTTTGGAGTTAGGAACGTGTGGAGAAGCGAAAGAGGAGAGCGCCGGGAGGGTGTCTGCGGCTGGCGGTAATGCTGGTAGCTCACGTGGAGGGTTTAATACGTCGGGGCGGGGAAGGCCAAACCCCACCGAGTCTCTTGATGCTTGGGCTCCGCTCCTATTAAAAATCCCACCTTTTGTGAGGAGAGAAGAAGATACAGCTTTTTCTTCTTGTTCTTCTCGTTTTCGTGAAAGGGCCAGGATACTGAGGGACCAAAATGGCAGAGGAGTGCTGCTTCTTGAATAAGGTAGGTATTCTGCGCGATGAATCGTTTTCGGTGGCTGATAGGAGTAAGAAAGTTTGGATCTTGATCTTGTTTTGATGTGGGGTTTTTTGTTTTCCTTCGGAAGAAGAGATCTATTGCCCCCACCCCTTTATTTCAAATAAATTTCGGATTTTGTTCGCTTCGGACTTTTCAGTGCGACAGGATACGACTTTGGAGTTATTGTTTCCGTTGAAAAGAAGATGTGGATATGCCTCTTGGGTTTCTGTTCCTTATTCCACCTAGTTAATGGCATTTTCTCGAACGATCCTTGCTTTTCTTGCTCTGCTCTGTCATCTGATTTGTGGGTTTTAGGCATTTCCATCATCCGAGATCTTGGCCGAGCCCCGATCATCTCATTTCTCGGTAAATATTTTATGCCATTTTTGCTGCAATCAAGTATAAACTAACTTCATAGACTCTTCGTGTCACATGAGATTACAGGTTCGTTCCATTCCTGTGTTACTGATTTTTCCTTTTTCTAATCTATGCCACCGGAGGTTGTACATGATGCTGTTGATGGTATATGCTACTTCATGCATGGATTTTTGTTTCTTTTTTGTTCTTCTTCCAAAGCGGATGAATGGTAAATCCAACTGGCATTCAGTAAATATTCTTTCGTCTCTTGCAGGACACACTCGTTATAAAGCCACTGAAGAAATCACACCTTGCGTTGAGAATGTTTGTCTTAGCTGCTGTTATGATTTGTGGCGTTTATATTTGCTCGGTATGCCTAAAGCAAATAGGGAGTCAAAGCATGCCTAGATTTGTGAAGTTTGAACTAACAGAAGAGCCTTGTAGCAGTATTGGTGTTCCGCCATCAGAAGTTTCATATTTGCGCTACCCGAAGCCCACAACGTACAGCAGGTAACTTGGATTGTTTTAATCATCAATTCTGATCTGGATCTTACCATAATTTTGATCAGTGGTGCTTCGAAACATACAGGGAGGAGTGTGCATGTACACCGGTTCGAAAGTTTGCTATTTTGTCGATGCAGAGGTCTGGGAGTGGGTGGTTCGAGACTCTCTTAAATAGCCATGTTAATATTAGCTCTAACGGGGAGATCTTTTCTGTCAAAGAAAGGAGGAATAACATGTCATCTATCATAAGGACACTAGACAAAGTATACAATCTGGATTGGTACAGTAGTGCTTCTAAAAATGAATGCACCACCGCTGTCGGATTCAAGTGGATGCTTAATCAGGTATAGGTGTATAAGACAAATCCATTAAACCATTCCAAGTCGTGTGTTTCAAACTATGATATAAACTGAAGTTATTTTGCGTGTGTACGCCCTTGGGTATGTGCGTGTTTGATTCAGCTCGCTGCTTATTCTTTAAATTTTACATCATAATACCTGTTTTATAGTCCTGAAGATGATTTATTGAATTTCTTAATTTTGAGAATTCCTCGTGGAAAGGGGAAAAAAAAACTTTTAGCCAGGGATAATTCTTCCCTCAAATTTGGGACCATAGAAGCGGCCGAGATCTTGAGGATGCTATTTAAGTTTAGTGATAAATTGGCAAATAAGCAATAGTTACAGGACCTAGATTGCTTTTCAAAGCAATTTGACCAGAACTGCAACAAAATCAAGTATGCATTACAAGTTAGCCAGCCGATCAGCATCATTCGTAGGTCATAGAGGGGCAATATCTCTGGTACTCATGGTTGTACACGCTGGTGGTCGTCTCATATCATAATCGGACTTAATTATCATCATTACACACTGAATACACTATGACATTACTAGAAATATACTGTTATTTTGGGGGAACTCAATTTGTTATAAGTCAGTCACTAGGCTTCATCTTCTGACATGAGCAAAAAACTGATCAGCCAAATGCCCAGTTTGTTCTTGATAAGAGTTTCTGCCTGTTCGTCAATGTGATGTTTGACTTTAAATTTAGACTAATGCCTTTAAATTTATTGAAGAATGTTCAGTTTCATCTTTAGGTTATTAGGTGTTTTGTATTCTTAAATAAAGGTTCTAAAGTTATTTGTAATGAACAACCGGGTCTAAGAGACAATGTACATGTAACTTATCCTGTATTGGCGCACTGACCCAGTGGACTCACATGACTTTGCATTTTATGCTTTCTATTTCTTTCTCTCTAGGTATGTCTCTCTCTCTCTCTCTCTCTCTCTCTCTCTCTCTCTCTCTCTCTCTCTCTCTCTCTCTCTCTTTCTTTGTAGATTTTGCCATTCTTGCCCCCTCCCCCTTCTTTTTTTATCTGCGATAATTATGTACATAGTCAGTTTTGTTTCACTTAAACTCCATCTTGATGTCTTTAGGTGCTCTTTCCACATCGAAAAAGTAGAAATTTAATTTTCCTCGTTCTATAGCTTCCTTGAATTCACCAAAGCCTAGTTGATTAAACCTAATCCGAGAGTTACATTGTGCCAATTGCTACATGGATCAGAAACCCAATCCAATGTTCTACCAAGCGTCCCAAACATCAGTATTAGGGTCTTGTTACGCTGATGAACAATGATTTCATGATGTGCTTTGCTAGATTTGTTCACCTTAGGTACATGTTGTGCATTGCCAGATTTTCCATAACTAAGACCTTTTGTTTCATTTGCAGCTATTCCTTCTTGTGAAGGAGTCCTTTTGTACTTTCAGATCAGTTTAGCTCTAGAAATATGAAGATGCACTGATATCATCATTCCTCTGTCCATTCCAGGGTCTTATGGCCAATCATGATGAAATAGTCAAATACTTCAATGAAAGAGGTGTATATGCAATACTCCTGTTCAGAAGAAATCTACTTCGTCGTTTGGTTTCACAACTTGCGAATGATCATGATCGCAGAACAAAGCAACTGAATGGCAAACATCGAGCACATGTGCACTCGGAATATGAGGTCGTCTCTTTTACATCAAACAAACATTAATATTTTGCTGCCACAAGCTCCTGATGTTTTTGAGTTGGTAACTGCTTTCAGGCTAATGTGCTTGCAAAATACAAGCCCACACTCAATGATACAGAATTGATGTCCAGCCTTAAGACGGCTAATGAGTGTGTTACAGATGCTCTGGATTACTTCAACAGCACCCGGCACATTGTTTTGTACTATGAGGATCTCATTTTAAACCGCACTGTGAGTTCTCTAGTGACTTTAGTTGGATCCATTGCCTATTGTTTCCGATACTAGTGTTGCTTAAAATTGTTTCTGTTGTAATTTCTCGACCAGAAGCTGGTTGATGTTCTTAAATTCCTCGGAGTGCCCCAGAGACGCATGGTTAGTCGTCATGTTAAGATACACAAAAAACCACTATCCAAGCAGGTCGAGAACTGGGAGGCTGTTTACAATGCCCTTAAAGGAACTGAGTACCAGAGTTTTTTGAATGTGGACTATAAACTATAGATTACGAAGAATGATCCCAGTTGGTACGAATTGATTGCATCCTTGTTTCTTCCAAGCTTACGACAAGCTTTTCCAGCGAATTGCCATCTCAGGGCACAAGCAAGCTGCGGTGGCGGGGGAGCTCTCGCCTTCTTGGTGCTTATAGAGTTTTCGTAGAGGTTTTTTTTGAAGATTTCCTATCTCAACTAGGGATGCAAGATGATGATGATGACGGTGATAATAGGGAATTGGCTGTTAAGAGTGTTGGCTTATCTATGTATATGAAGGTCTTGTCATTGCCTGCTCAGTCTGTTTATCCTCTTCGAAGCATGCTTGGGAAGGTGAGGTTATTGGAGTGTCATCAACCTGCTGCTGAGAGTTTTCCTTATAATCTGCATTAACAGACGAACTTGGAACTCTTCATATTGTGATGGTCTGTGCTACCTGAAAAACTCTTATAGGAAATGACCAGCACAGTGTTCTGTTGCAAGTACTTACAATTTTTCGGTCTATGTGATTTTAGTTCATAATATGTGATTTTAGTTCATAATATTGTGCTTGTGGTTGCCACAATCAATCTATTATCCTGTTACCATCATTCTAGTAAGAACATGAATATTTATATGATATATATATATCATATAAATTCAATTTTAGAGCATTATATACAACCACCTGTATACAGGAAATAGATCATATTTCATCTAATGACCCAAGCTCAAATTAATTAGTGAATTGTCCAGGGGAAGAATATGAACGTATAGATCATGTCTCATCAAATAAACTAGTGAGTGAGGATCACCTGCTCAGGATTTAACGACTTCTAGGACTCGTGCAAGCTTGTAAGGAAGAAAAGATCGGCAAAAAAAGTCGCAGAATTCAAGAACTGACAAGATCATCTCCATCCCGTTCTTTATTCATGGAATTGAACTGAAGCCTTTATGTATTAGCAAGCACAAGCTGGTCCATGGAACACTGACTATATAACACACACACACACAACTGAAGTCCACGCGAGCTGTAATTCTCAAAACAACTCCAAAAACATGATTATAGTTTTGCAAGATGAGACGCAGTCTTGTGCCTCATCCAATGCTGAGATTTTGTAGTCGCTGAATCAACAACCACCTTAAGACAATCATATATCTGCTTTGGAAAACTACATCAAAAGATTTGGAATTCCGCCCTGGGAATCAAGACATGCATTTTGCTCCGATGCAGTCTATGCCAATGACATGATGGCCAACATTTTCTTCCTCGACCAGTGGCCGAAAAATATCAGCATCATGCTTTTCCCAGATGTGGTACTTCATTGAAATAGTACTTCATGTGCCAAAGTCATGCCAAACAAGGGTCACTGAAACGGCATTCACCGTAACTTCTTCTATTATTGCAGACTAAAGTGGTTGATGGAGTAATCACAATCATTATTATTACAAACTAAAGTGACATAAAGTTGTGAACCTCCACAGCATGAACCACAAGCAGGAAGGGAACCTGAAAATTCAGCTTACAACATGGTTATGGTATCTAAAACACAAAGGGTTATAATATGGATAGGGTTTGACAACTGTTAACTTACTATGGTCATTAGACCGGAGATTGCTCAAGGTATATGGCCCACGGCGACCACCAGGCCCAACACCATATGGACCTCCTCCAGAACCGCCTCCGGGTCCTCCATCACAACCACCATCCCATTTTTTGCTAGAGCCCGATCCTTTCTTGTACTGATCCGAATTCTCCATCTGAAAAGAAATAGTTACTTATTGCAGGCATTCCAACTCTTTCTACAAATATTATCAACTTTAATCATCTACTCGATGATTTGAATCTACCATAAATTATTATGAAGCGCATACCAAGAATATTGTTATAAAGAATACTCCAATGATGTTTACAATGCCCCAAAAGAAATCCGATATTAAACTAAACCGCCATATCGTACGCTTTGACTTCACAACACCTGCAGCCAATATTAGAATTTACAGGTTCAGTCCTACATTTTTAATGCATGGCAGCATTACGATAGCATGGTTATAGCTCAGATTGCCTTACTTGGGTGAAATCACATGCCAGGGCCATAGAACTTTGGATGGATGTGTCCATGAGATGCATGCTTACATCCAAAAGCCTATCCAAGATGTCTTGATGTTTACTCCTAGAATACCCAAGGATCATGTTCAGATCAACTAAGTTCTGGCAAGATAAATGAGCATTACTGCTAGAAGGAAATCTTTAGTTGGACATTATTTAAGAGATAAACAACCACACCCTTTTTGGAAGAAGGAAATTCTTCTCCACCTCCACAGTTCACAATCGGATCCAATCAATCCTATCAATTCATGGACAGGTACCCTCACAACTCACTCCGTTCCTCCCCCTCTTCCTCCCTCCCCTCCACGGTCGCCTCTTCTCTTCTATCTGGAAGTGTTTCCAGCATCATAGAGGCATTCCAGCGAGATGTCACTCGGAAAATTTCTTATTTGCATATCAGGAACATAGCCCAGTGGACGCCTCATGATCAATAATGTAAAATTGGTATACACAAAGTTTACACGGGATCCCCAAAATTCACGCTTGATTACGATAAACAAATAGCATCAGAATGAAATCCGACACCGATGAACGACAATTGGATGAGATTTCAAGACTGAAACGACGACAAAGGAAAGCCAGAAGAAATGCATGTTGACCATATCCAGCACAACTTAGTTCAAAGAATCGAAGTTCCAAGCAAGAAAATATCTTGAAACCCTAAATCGATCAGCCCAGATAGAACAAAGACATCGAAACAAAACGAGAATCGCATCGGGAAACCTAGATTCGATCTCCGAATCGAACTGACAACGTATGCCATTCTTCGTCGACTCACCGAGGGCTTCGATCGGTCGCTTCCACGTGAAGATGACCCTTCGCTTATTAACTAATAAAAGGGATCTCGCGGAGCCTCTCATTCGAGGGGGAAACCTTCGATCATGTGGAAGAAAAAGTCCCCGAAACCGACTGCGTCCCGCTTGTTCTATGTCCTTTTCCTTTAATAGTAGTTTATAATATTAAGAGATACAAATAAAAAGTACATATATATATATATGTATATTCTAAAATAAATAAATATAGCACCTATATATACTTATAAAAAAAGAACATTAACGAAAATAATAATGATAATACGGATTAAAATAGGATGAATTCTGAAAAACTTTTATCTTTATTAAATTCTCTCGAAGCATCTATTACTCACATAAAAAAGATAGATTTATCCCTATTTTCATCAAATTTATCATCATTTTATAATTTCACCATCGCCTCTCTATATTATTTCTATCAATGTAGATCCTTTGAGTCATGTCTTCTCTTTTCTTTCTCAGGATCGACAATAAAAGAAACGTATGACCAATGACGAAATTGTGTAAACTATCTTCCTTCTTTTTTTGCCTGTGATATATAACACAAGTGAGATCTATAAAAGATGGTGTAGACACATCTCTCTTCTTTTTTGACCTCAATAATAAGAAAGATATGTTGGTAATTATTGGGATCAGATAAATATGAAGCCTTCACTATTAATTCCTTTGATTATATAATTGTATTTATGTTATGAGTCACGAGTGATTGTTCGGGACGAAAATGAGCGAGAGAGGAGGGCAGTAGGATAGGATTAAAATGATCATTAAAAAAAATACTACGCCAATTTTTTTCTAGGTGTTTTTTAAAAAATTCTCATGAATTCGCTTATTAACATATCCTATAACACGCGTTATCTAATGTCAACTAGAGTACATATGTTTTAATGGACGGTCGACATATTAGATGCGAGGGCTACAGACTCTCTCTCTCTCTCCCCAATCGGTTTGAAAGATAGGCTTGAGCCCAACTCGGTTGTGGGTTGGGCTGACAAAGCCGCGAGCTTTATAGCGATTCTTGCGTCGGATTCCGCTCTTCCGCCCTGCAACCAGGGCTTCCAACGACGGCAGAGAGGGCGGCGGCCGAGTAAGATGGTGGCGGCGTCGGGAACCAATTTATGGGCCAAAGAAATGGCCATCCGAAGGAGGATAGCCAACATGTAATTCTACCTCTCTCTCTTTTTAGGTTATCGCAACACCATGCTTGATTCTTGGTATACATATATGTTTTGATCAGTTTAAAGAACTAAGCAATCATCCTTTTGTCGTTTGAAATATGTTTCTTGTGTAGCTCTTTCTCGTTAATTTTTCATTTTAACGGAACAAAATTAGGTTTCTGAGCGAAGATTGATGATGGAGTCTGCATCTGTTGTCTTGCTTCTTGAACTAAGTATGATAATTGAGACTGCTCGAATCTGAAGCACAATCACCATGAATGTGCTGTTCGATTTTCTTATTCATCTAAGGGGGTAATATTGATGAAACCATCAAAGCCGGATAATTGGTTGTAACTGGATGAATGGCGATGGATTTTAGGGATATCTTAACAAGATGCAAACAGTTTTAGTAGATTTTATGAGAAGAGCTACAACCACGTTGATGATGGCTTGAATCTATGATCGTATGTTTAGGTTGTTCTTACGATATTTTTTTCTGATGCATCTTTAAAAGGGATTTTATAACCTTTGATGTTCTTCTGGTTAATTTTCTTTGTAGAAGATGTTAGTTATGTAGAAGGCAGCTAGAAAGTGGTAGTTGCATTGCTTGGTTGTAGCTTGTTTATCTCCTAGAAATTCTGTTAATTATTTTCTATTTGATCATTCATTCGTTCCATTCTTGTGAGCTTTAAAGCAGCATCTATTTGACTAGTTGTCCTTTCAGATGTCCTAAAAAAGTGCTTGGTTTTGTTAATGTACAATTATGTTGTGTGCTTGCTTATTCTATATCTTTCCTTGGTGAAAAATCGTGTCTACAGTCATGGTGACCATGGAATTCTTAGTCATAATGATCAAGGGCTTAACTGATTTCATGAAATTAACCTGGATGTTTATTCCTTGTAATCATTGCACATGTTATGTGCAAACTTTTAAATTTGGTTTATCAGATGTAAATTCAGAAAAGAAAATCAAGTCATAACTATTCCAGTTGCTCAATCTCTACTGAGTTAGTGGATTTTTTTTTTCTACTTTATCAAATTCGGAAGTATTGGATCTTACATATTAATTCAGTTCTAGAGTTAGGTGGTTAGTAAAAGTTCAAACTATAGTTGCAACATATCTTTGCTCTTGGTTGTGATCATCTTCTTCAAGGGTTTCCAGTATTGATTGCTCCAAACGTTGCCATTAGACATAGCGGGGTAATGGAATTTTTCAATAGAGAAAGCTTAAGAATGTTGTTCCTGTTTCGATTAATTTCAGAAAGATGTTCCTGAAATTGTCCTTATAAATTTTAATACGATTGCCTTATCTGTGTAGGACACTGACACTTTGTGGATGCTTCCCGAGATGTGGATGCTTGTGAAATATTAGGATATACATTGTCATCTGTGCTTATATATGTTAATTTAAGGAACTTTAATAGGACATCTGTTATATTGACACGAGACTTCTGGACATGTTAGACATTGACAAGATGTGTAGAATATTTTTGCAAGTATATTAGACTTTTGTTATTTGTGACTGTGATTATGTCCTTAATGTCTATCGAATTTGAATTAATTTTGTGAGTGATTGTTATGTTTCTTATAAGTTTGAATTAATTTTGATGATTTTCTTTTATTCCTACTGCAGATTTAATAAGAGGGAAGAGGATTTTCCATCTCTTAAAGACTACAATGACTATTTGGAAGAAGTTGAGGATATGAGTCAGTATGCTCAAACTTATTTTTCCCTGTACATTAATGTCGGACATCTTAGTTAATTGCATTTTGTTTGCCTCCTGTGACTAGCTTCCAATTTAGTTGAAGGAATTGATGTTGCTGCTATTGAAGCTAAGATCGCTAAATACCAAGAAGAGAATGCTGAACAAATAATTAATTCTCGAGCACGTAAGGTACACTAGGGGTATGCAATTGTTTGGTACTATCTTGTATTTGTCAGACTCTGAAGTTACTTCTCATTGATAGCATTTTCTACCACTTTTAATTGTTCTGGTATTGTAATGGTTTGGTACAGGCTGAGGAATTAGCAGCAGCACTAAGGGCAAGCCAAAATTCAAGCCTGGTGGATCCAGCTGATGCAGTGAGTTATACAGTTTAAGTGAATCTTTTCATACCAAGAATTCATTTGAATAGGCAATGCTACATAATATTTGGGCAATTAACCTACAGATTCATTAGGTATCAATTTTTGATTTATTTTAGGATCTCATTTCATTATGTTCCTTTTCGTTTGTGTCTGGTACTTGTTAAGCTTCTTTCAGTGTGTTGAAATATCTTATTCAGAATTGTATTACTAAGAGCATTTCAATCAGTTTGTTGCTTTTATTATTAGTGCTTGATGTTCGTCTCCCTTGACCTTGACGAGAAACTACTGGTCTGCATTGTTAGACGAGTAGAATTTTAATGTTTTATGTTGATCTAATGTCACATGAGAGAATTTAATTCCTCTATCTGCAAGGTTATGTAGGAGATTTAGTTGATGGAGGTAAAACAAGTTTATCTTACGAAAAGTCCTCCGATTCAATAGGGTGTAACTGCTTTTTAATAATGGACAATTCTTGGTTTTAAAAACATTTCTTTCTGCAGATATGCTACTACAACAACCATAGGTTACATTGGTACATATCAAATCAGATTTACTGGTCCGATCAAGTGTTCGATATTGATATGAATATATTCGTTTTATTATTTTATTTAATGATGCCTTACAGGATATGTTGGTGTACTGCCCAGTATATTGGTATTATGCTTGTCTGATTGGTTACCAAAATCGGTGTTGGATTCTGATTCTAAAATCCTTGACAACAACAACAATTAATATCCCAGCTATTTGGTCTCAGTTATATGATTCTCTTTTCACCATTGAGCTTCCGCAGGTTTGTTGCATGCATACAATTTGTTGTATGAGATCGATTTAACACAGATGCTCAGATAAGGATACAACATAATGTCAGATCTTGGAATCAGGATAGGATAAAAAAGATGCTGGATCTAGTACCTCCTACTGTTTCTATAGTCCTTAATTTGTTCAAATTTTATTTGGAAAGGGTATTGAGAGCAAACTTAAGACCAGATTCCAGTTCGACAGCTATCTCAAAAAGTTCATGAGGCTTCTTCACTATATGATATGCATATATATACACACACTAAAAAATGGTTGGTCTTTGTAAACATCTTCCTGTTGGGAGTCTTTTCTTTAAGTTTAATTTGCTCTGAGCTTGTTCAATTCTTCACAAGGATAAACAATATCATCTTAAAACTGCTATGATCTAAATCACCTTTGCCTTGTGTGTTTCTGGAAATGAGGTTGTAGTGGTAATGAGACAAACACAGGACCAGTCCACTCTGTATGGACAGGTTACCAGGTTGGTTTTGCTCAACTATAGCAGTCACTGATGATTGACCAAATTTCTTATAGTAGATATTTTTTTCTTCTGTTCATACAATGACTTCTATAAATAGATTGAGGTTGTGTTGTGATGCATTGGTGAATGATTGAATTCTTGTTTTTTTTTTACTAAATCATGCCATCTATGCCCTGATCAAGCACCCATTTTCATCTCTCTTAACACCTAATATCTTTTTTCTTCTTACATTTTGGAGTCTGCTGCATTACTGACTCCTATCTTAAATTCTGCCGAGCATAGTTACTCGTACTTTCCTTTATTGGTTGCTGTAGGATTGCACTAGATTTATGAGTTGATATACCCCATATCATATTGCTGACAAATGCATGTACATCCATGTGTTTGTTTTTTATTTGTTATGCAAGTTTTATAATTGATCTTTGGCCTCCGTGTGTATTTTTGTTGGGAGATGCTAACATGACATGGCTTTATATGAACCTTAAAAACTCAGGGTCCTGGACCAAGTTCTCAAGGGGTTGGCGTCGGCAGCCAAGGGCAATATGCTCCAGCCGCTGTCCCTGGTGGATTAATGCAACCGCGTCCTACCGGTATGGCTCCACAGCCTGTTCCTGTTGGAGCTCCAGCAGATCCTCTGCAAGGGTACGCCGCTGAGGATGAAGAGACCATGAAGCTAAGAGCCGAGAGGGGGGCCCGAGCTGGAGGATGGACAATTGAACTGAGTAAGAGACGGTCAATCGAAGAGGCCTTCAGCAGCATATGGGTATGAAACTGGCCCAGAAGAAAAGCTTGGCTTGGCCATGGCAAGTTGCAGATGACCATATCATCCTGATTTACATACATGTTGAAGGTCAAATGCGCTCTCCTTTTCTTCTCATGTCGGTCATTTCCCTCTGGTCCCCTTCAATTTGATCCGGAGGAGTTACTATGGTGATCTTTGCTGAAAGAAATTTTTCATAGCGTGTGCTGTCTTCAGCAGATGTAACATATTTGTATTTCCGTAACGAATTGTCGAATGCTAGCCATCTTTTTGGTACATTGTTTCAGGCTTCTCAATGCTCTCTTCCACAAGCTTGTTTCCTCAGGATATAGCATATCAAACAGCCTAATTCTTATTCCAAATTCATCAGAAATTTTGGAACACTTGTCAAGAGCAATGTTCTTCGGTGGTTTTCTCTGTATTTGGGTCATCATATGGACGGATTTATATGAAACTTGGATGCTTATAAAAAGAAAGCCACCTTCGTGTACTGTACTTGTCTATGCAACATTGTTCCTTTTTTGGAACATCTCCACAACAAATCTTGATGTTCGTAGCCTTTTCCTGAAGCCATCTATCAAACATCATCATTTATCAAAGACATTAACAAGAAGAGAGGGAAACCTGCTTACGGTCAGGTATGGTGGTGCAATACAACAAAAACACCTAACTGGATCTCTTCTTGTTCTCTCATTTTATCCAAAACAGCACTCAGTCACAGTGGCCTTACCAAGTGAACCAGCATGCAATGGCCATGAAGTGATGTTGAAGACATCATATTAGAAGCTTGGAATGAATTGAGAGTCCATCAAAATGACAACCAGACAAGGTGTAAATACACATCACAAATTCCTACTCCAAACTCGAAACTTGATCTTATTAGCATCTCCATCTTGCCTACCAAGTCTTAACTGAGATAAAGTCATGAATCTCCAAAGCCAGTATCATTCTGCAGCACCACTGTCAGCTCAACACAGTCAAACATCACATTACATGTAAATCAAGCAAAAAGAGCTGGTCAACATATTCTATCGGACATCTAAAGATGGGACATTTGTAATCCAAGTTCATGCTCTCAGCTCGTAGCGATGTTGTCCAGAAAAATGAAAATGAGATGTTATTTTGGCATATCTATTCAGATGTAGAAAATTTTTACATATAAGAATGGAATATCAAAAGCAAATACTAACCAACATGCATCGGAAGGGAAGAAAGGGACTGCAAGATGTTGCAAACAAATTCACATGAGCATTAATTTAAGACAACACAAACATAAAACAGACAGTCTTTAAGTTGCTGAATCCATAAAACAATACATTCTTATTATACTGCTCAATTCTCCACGACTTACTGCAAAAAACGAGAAGTACCTTCCAAGTAAGCCACATTGGGCTTAAAACTACTATTATTCTATGCGAATTACCAATTAGATCTTAATATAGATCACTCGTACAAAACTCCAATTCTGTTCATCAAACCATTAAAATATTCAACCTTCATGTATTAAATTTGGAATGATTAAACAAAATCACAATCCTTATCATCAGTAAAGGATATCAGTGGACAGTGTAACATCCTTAACCTACATATTATATTAAATTTGGAATGATTGAATAATCCCATCTTTAATTCAACCTAAATATTATATTCAACTTCATGGACACTGTTTGCAATTTGATATCCATGAAGTTGTACAAGAAAAAGAAATGAAATTATTGTAACATCTTTTCTCGGCAGAAAACACTAAGCAAATCTTTACAAATATCAAATTGCAAATACTGTCCAACAAGCATTACAAAGGAAGAAAAGAGCCACAAGATGTCCAAAAAACAAAAAAGCTTCACATGAGTAATAACTTTGCATGACACAAACGGAAAGGGAACAAAGGTCTTGAAGTTGTACAATCCATGAAACAATACTCTTTTCTACTGTTCCCTTCTCCTCCATTGCTTGCAAGCTTAAGAAGCGACTTCCATGTAAACCACTTTTGGCATAAAGAATACCAATAATTCATGCGAATAATTGATGAGATCTTAAATATCAATACAAAATATGAGAACCTAAAGATGATTCGTACAGAGTTTCAATTCTATTCATCTAATTGTTGAAACGTTCGACCTTCACTCGTCGTACTTAGAATGATCAAATCACACAAAATTAGGCACTTGATAACACCAGAATAAGAAATAAGAACAAAGGTGCCACCTTTTAGAGATCTTCTGGCGATCAGAAGCAGCAGGAACAGTCGAAAGGGCAAAGAGGGGTTCCCCCTGATTCCGGGTTCCCCCAGCCGAGCTCCTCGGCCGAGTAAATGGCAAGCCCATCCCCCGTTTTCCTGCCCCGCGCCCGTGCCTCGGAACCTTCATCCAAAGACACTTCCCGCCTCATCTTCCTCTTATCCTTCGTCTTCTTACCACCACCGCCCTCCCCCGTTCCCTTAGCCTGCTTCTTTCCTTTCTCCCGTGCTCCTTCTTCGCCCGCGGCGGACGTCTTGCTCTTTTTGGCCTTCTTTCCTTGGAAAATCTCATCGATCTCGTTGCCCGGCTTCTTCTTCCTCTTCTTCCCCCCAGCCGTGGCGATGGGTTCTTCTTCGGATTCCTTCGACTCCGGCAGCGGCTGCGGCTTGCTCTTCTTCGTAGTCGCCATTGGATTGAAGGTCGAGAGAAGCGGAGTTCGAACCGGGCGATGCGAGGGTTTCGGTTCGGGCCGCCGTCTCTCTCTCTCTCTCTCTCTCTCTCTCTATCTCTCTCTTATATATAGAATGCGAAATTAGAACGTTTACATGTTCAATCCATACAGGCCCGTATTAATTACCTGCCTTGTGATTGTTCGAAGTCGTGGTCCCCCACAGAACCAACTCACAGTCTGAAAGCGAACCCAAACTTGATCCGACCGGCCACGGACCGGCAATAGCAGACAACACGTTCGGGTCGGGTTCGGATTAGGTTATAGTGGATTCACTTAAAATGTTCGATCTAATTATTAAGCGGGTTAGCTTCGTTCGATCCGCATCCAAACTTATATGGTTCAAGCTGAGTATGGATTTAGTAGTAGTTCTACCATCCACCAACTGTAATCTTAATTCTTCGACCATCTGTCATTGGTGCAATACGGTACATGCGTTGACTATATGTTGTCGTCCATTTCATATGCAAGAGATTTAGTGGAAATTATCAAAGGTAAATCTTTCCAAATGTTTATAACTTAAATCTTTTTTTGCATCTAAAAAATTCATTATAAAGTTGAAATCCTTGTTTAATCTTTATTTTCTTATTTTTAATCCACGTTAGAACTATTATTAATATTATCTTGATTTAGAATTTAAAGCATGATTTCTGGCTAGAAGAGTGGTGGCATTGGCCAAAAAGAGTCTTATACAACTCCCTCGATATGTTCCCTGCATCACTACACAATCAGAATCCTATTACACTCATCAGATCCAAAGCTCATTTGCTCAACTTCCAACAAACATAAGCTACTAGAATTATGAAACACTCGGCATACAGAGTACCGGGGAGAAGAGAAGAAACAGAACCATTGTTGGAAGCAAGAAACCAGAACGATCTATGTGCGTCTGCCAGTTTCTAAGGCCATCTTATAATTACAACTCGTAGTTCGACAAAAGAGTAAAAGAACACACTGATATGAAGTTTGAAATATTATGGAAAAATGGCAAAAAAATACCATCAAAAATCAAAATTAAACTACAGATCTAGATTAGCTTCTTCTTGTGAAAGTACCCTTTTAGGTGCCGCAACTGCAAAACAGAAGCTACAATGCATAGGAAGAGGGACATAATGCTGAACAATGCAACTCGACCATTCGTCCTCTCACTAACATCCCTCATGCCTGCTTCCCTGATTCCAGATATCAAAATGGATGATTCATGAGCTGTATGCAACTGGAAAGACATCTATCAACATAAAGATGTGTGTTGGGGTTTTGATGTCTACCTGCTTCTGAGATACAACAAATTTTCATGGATCACCTCGACAGCCTCTTCTAATTTCCTCAGCTCAAGCTCGAGACCCTTTGCAAATTCAGGAAAAAACTATTAAAAGAATACTTTAACCTCATGGCATATGGGTAATTTATAAATTTCCTATGCTCGAGTTCAAGACACTTTGCAAATTCACGAATAAACTATTAAAATAATTTTTTTACTTCAAAACATATTGCATAGTTTAAGATTAGCTCTCACCTCAATTTTTTCCTTTTTAGCAACTGATTCCCAGTCCTTTGCAGCAATCCCAATCTTCCAGTTTATGCTAACGGATGTTCCAATGCCCTTGTTAGCACCATCCAGCCAGAAACATGCCAGATATGTCCCTGGTTCATTGGTGGTAAAAGCAAATTGGCCCATTGTAACATTTTCTTTGTGATGAAGTGTGTCCCCGTTGGGTGCTGTCACCTGAAAATGAACATTAGAACTAGAACAACTTGAGGTTTTGATAATGTTGGCACCATTTTTTCTCCAGAAATTATAATTATCACTTCATTTCCTGGTGAAAAGACTTTCAGGTTTCGATACTGTTAGATCCATGATGTCCAACACACACACACTTGCATATATAACATTAGGACTAAAAGGAGAAGAAAATGAATGTATAATGGAGGAGATATGGCCTGTGTCTTCTGAGGAGCACTTTGTGCAGTGTCTCCTCAGAGGTGAATAGCCTGTATTTTTATATTCATTGCTGCCAGTAGGCAGGGCAAGGATCATATCAATTACATTAATGTTCTTTCTTTTTGGCGTGAATTGGAATGCATACAAATTTTGAGTACTCATTACAAATTAAACCCATTAAAGGTTGACAAAGAGCTCTAAACATTGTACATCATTTTTTTCGTTACTATAAATGCTTCTGCACTTATTTTCTTAAACAACAAACACACTATACATCTACACGGACAAGAAAAAGATGTTTTCTGTTAGAACACTTGTTGAGAAACTACATCACAGCCAGTCAGCTTGCTCTATAAACTGATGTATTGGCAGAAAGCAAACTTAAAGAACTTGCTCAATGGGCAACTGTAATGAAGTTGCTCAAAGAGTAACCACGAAAGAGAAGTGCGGGCATATTTGCACAATTCAAGCTCATGTTCGATCGAATGATCAATCACCTATTAGAATGACGTACCCCAAATTACATGACTATAATTGAACAACAGGAAGAACATGGTGAAACATATCGTTTGGAAATAAAATAGGATAGCAGGAAAAAGAATGAACAATTGCATATGCCATCTTAAAATCTAGGCGATCAATTCAAGTCATCAAAGGAGCCGAGGAATTGCAATTCCTCAGACACCCAATTGACTCTAATTACGTTATCCACCAAAACAATGGCTTTCATGATATTTGCCAAAGAAGGATTACATGCATGATTCCAGAGATATGCGACTGTGGACATATCTCCTTATCTTCTTAAAAAGATCATCCTCCTGCTGACAAACTCCAGCTGAATTTGCTGGCCACCTAAACATTAATCTCCGATCCTATTATATATATTGTCGAACAATCGTTGCATAATCTGAATAAGAAACGAAGGAGGTAAACCAGATCTTTTCCAATGGGCCACTATATTCATGGCAAGAACAATAGCCACAGCGTAAGATTTCTAATGTGTCCTGGAACCTAAGATGATCCAAGATTTCATCTGTCTTTGATATAGGTATACCCTGCGTCAGGTGAAATCACCATCTAAGTTCTTAATCCAATTGAGCCGCCTCCACTCTCGGAAGTTCATGTGTCACCAAGCTAACAACTACAGAATACCTAAGATTTCGAACAAGGATACACGGGCATGTATCAGAAACGAACAACTCTAGAATTCGAGAGGCAAAGAGGCGTCAAGCTCGTAACTAATCGGGAGTGAAGCGACAGAAATGAAGGGAGGTATCACCTTGGCGGAGATGGTAGGCATGCTTTGAGGATCGTCATCATGGACGACGGCGTAGTCGGCCAGGGCAACGACGCCGGCGTGGATCTCCTCCGACACACACTTCGTGGCCGACGGCGGCAGGCTCAGCCACAGCGCCGCCGCGGTAGGCAGTCCGGCGGCGAGGATCCAGGCGGAGCATAGTAGCACCGCGCTGGCCCGCAGGTTCACCGCGTCGTCCCTGGTCCCCATCTGTCTCTCAACTCACGCTCTCTCTCGCTTTCTTCGCGTTGCGAGTCGTTTTGGTTGCGGAAAGCACACCCTCCTCTATACATGTTAATGAATCGAGTGCAATCGCAGCAATTGGAGACGACGACGTGAATGAACGGGTCAGGTTAGATCAACTCACAGGCGAACCAATCGAGAGCAGGATTATGGATTGAGCTCGCTGTCATACTGCAATGTATGAGAAAGTCTTGAAATCAAGTCACGTATATGTTGACTTTGTGGTTCATGGAGGAAGTCCACGTGGTTCCTGTGGCACATTTTGATATGTTGATGTTATTTTGTATCAATTCATCGATGCGTCATGTTGATATAGGCAAGTGACAAACATGATATTTGATTCAAAAACTTTATTATAGGTTGGATGATCTAGGGTTTAAAAATTCATCCACAAAATTGTACTAATAAATTTTAAGGAGATCAATTAACCTAAGTAATTAAGTAATTAAGATCTTGATCTATGTTGAAACATCTGGATTGATTAATACATTATTACACAAGTAATAAATCTCGGATTAGTATCTCAACGTAAATGTAATGATTTTTTATTTTTAAAATTAATTAAAAACTTCAATTGTTTAATAAGAAACTATAAAAATCGAATCTCATCATCATCATCGTTTATCTTTACCAGCTTTGAGCATCACGAAATTGCTATTTACTGAAACTTCTATGAGCATCTGCAACAGAGCTTGTCATCTATATCTTCGTAGTTGTATTGGAATTCAAACTGGCATAGAAGCCAAAGTTCACCTGTTTAGTTGCAGGAAACAGAGCAGTAAAAACTACAAATTTCTTGCATCTCTCTCATGTAAAGGAGATTAGGAGCTTGGCAATATCCAGTTCAGTGAAATCAATCCCAATTATTCTTGTGCATTCTATGTTGCAGATCAAAGGAAAAGAGGAAACATTGATGGAAGCAGCTAGTGAAAGAGTTGCTCAAAAGAGAATGCCATTCAGCAGGCCTCTCTGGTTGTCCAAAGATACATATATTTCCTTATGTTTATCATACTATGAGGATTACAACTAAATTATACACACATTCCAATGGTACAAATAAATCATGAAGCTAATAAAAACTCAGCACATGGAGGCCATAAATGCAAAGTATTATCTTCTACTGGTGTTCTTTTAATTAACAAAGAGCTGCGAGAGGTGATTAAAAGAAATATAACATGAATAAAGCAAACATGCAACAGAATTATCAGCATCTTAAGCTCTCTGATTTAGTATCCACAGCAAGAAAGAATGCAGATGTGGCATGACTAAAAAATAAAGGGTATAAAACTGATATAAGAGAGAAGAAGTGATGGAGACAACTGATGGTATTACCTATTTATTGAAAAAAGTCATAGTCGGTGGGCAATAATCTCAGAATCATTAAAATGGTACAGGCTTCTTCTTGGAAAAACTAGCCAGGAAATGGCAAGAAGTCCACATTCTTATAAGTGGTTTAAACCTAAGAAAAACAAGCTACGAGGTGCAAGCACAGCATCAACAATGAGCTCACATGCAACAAGAAGTGAAAAATCAACACCATTAATGTCGCTACCATAATTTTCCAATGAGAAAAGAGCACAGATAGCCCAACAGAGAAGGGAAGAGAGAGGTAAATGGTTCAGAATGAGAAGAAAGAAACAAAAGGATAAGTCTAAGTTTCAACTTTTTTGATCATTTGTGTGGCATAACGAGGAAAGTGATTGAAGTAGAGAGAAAGGACGATGATGCCATGAAATAGGTAGCTTATTAGTCCAATAACCTTATGTGTAATTGGCTTTCAAATGTGCTCCAAAATAATTGAGCGCAAGTGATAAATAGTTAGCAATCAAGTCATACACCAAGAAAACCTTTTTACACTGTGATGCCTGGCTAGCAGGCGACACGACCAAACCAAGGGTTTGGTATTTTCTTTTCAGGTAAGTGTAGAGAAATAGACAAGTGTTGGCCAGATGGTCTGTGAATTCTGTATGCTAATGAAGGGAGAGTAACATAACTGGATAGCAGAAGATTCATGTCAATGTGCTGCAGAATGTGGCTAAGTTCGATAAGTTATGGAAAAAAATGAAACAAGATGAAACTATGACTCTGAAGTAAGATCTTTCTATTAATTGTTGTCAACTACAAAGCCACTTGTCCACCTCCCCTGGGATTGTTTTGCCATATTACCATTACTAGTTATATCAACTATGTGCCTCAACAACAACAACAACAACAATGCCATACAGTCCTAACTAATATGCATGCCAAATTACCAATTCCCTCTACAGGTCTTGCACTTCATGATATTGATTTGTTACAACAAAGAAATAGCAACGATAAAAGCTCTACACTTGTCTTCAAATGACAACTTACAGAGAAGTCCTGATGGATATCACGGAGTCCATCATCTGGTATGTGAAACAATATTACTCAAACAAAAAAAAGCTAACCGATCATGGAATTCTACCCATCACTCATGAAACTGATACAAACAAGAATCTGAAATGTGAGAGGATAATGGATTAATAATCTAATGCAGATGATAACATATGAAAACAGAGGTTAATTTTAGTTGGCTTAGTGGTGACAGCAGTAGTCGAAGCATAATGAGTAGAAAATGATGACAGTGGTATAATCATAGCCCAAACATGTAACCTTGCCAATTTGCTATCATTCATTTCTTACAAAGACTTTTCCTTTGGCCCATTCACCGGATGCAAACTATGTGTATAGACAAAGAAATTAATGAGATGAAACTCAAATCTGGACACGCGCTGAGTCCTAAATCAGTATTTCCAATCATGAACCAATAAACATTGCCAAACCATATGTACCCAACTATCACACGGAATGTCTAGTCTTCCCTACCAACATACTTGCTGCAGCATATCCCATTGGAATTTATACGCGAGGCAATATCAAAATCCGCAAAGGTAAATGCCAAGAGCCTGTATAAGATTATATTCAAGAACTTCATAAGCTCGATTCCTCAAGAACATAACTTAGACGGCACTCAACATCAAACACCTTTCCATTAGAGGAATAACAGAACAAGCAACCAAAGTGTGGAGGTCATTAAACGTAGAACAAAAAATAAGAATGAAGACATCTTGCTGATCAAAATATACTATTTCCCTTTTTCTATTTGATTTATAGAAGCATTCAAACTGGTCTACATACCCTTATGCGACTCATTCAACAACGCGAAGATGTCCCTGCACGCCTTAAACCAATCCGCCTGGAACTTCATCTCATCATCCAACAGCCTCTTCCACTTCCCTTCCAAAGCTTTCGCCTTCGAAGGATTCAGAAGCTTCAGACCCACCTCCAACGATGCATTTGACAAGCTATGAGCTTTCCAATGCTCCGCTGCTGCATGAGCCAAATATGGGTAGGACTCGCATCCACCTCGCTGCTCTTCCTCGTCTCGGCCTTCCTTCTCCTCATGCTCATCTTCCCGTTCCATCTCCGTGTCCTGACTCTCCACCTGTTCCTCATGCTCATCATCATCAGTGTCATTCTCCTGCTGCTGCTTCTTATTCTCCTCTTTCTTGTCCTTCTTTTCCTCGTCCGCCGGCCATATCTTGGCGGCGAGTTCATGGAGGATGCCGTCGTGGGGGCCGTGGCCGCTGGCGGCGGTCTGGCTGAACTTGTGGCGAAGGTGGCGGAGCTTGTTGTAGACCTGGTCCTGGGTGAGGGGAGCGCGAAGCCAGCGCCTTACGAATTCGTAGAATGCAGGCATGTTTGGTTTCGTCGGCAGTAGGCCCGTCCGGTGGCGGAACTCGATGACTCCCCGGAGAAGCGCCACGGAATCGTCGTCGACCACCCGCCGCTGGCCGGGATTGGATCTCGCGGCTCCGCCACCAGGAGAATCCTCCGCAGCCGGGCCCGATGCCTTTCGCTTCCGCCGGTCCTTGGGGTCATCGGGGGAAGGATCCCCGAGCATCGGATTGGAGGATTGGGTTTCCGCTTACTGGCGGATTGGAAGGGGTTAGGGTTTTGGTGCTTGGTATTCTTGAGTTGGCGCTAGGAAATAGCTGGATATACGAGATCAGCCAGCTGTGGAACTCCCGAGGAAGTACGTGTCATGGTCGGCCAAACCATGTTTCTTTAGGATGGTGATGGATGTCGTCGAATGAAGATATATAGTATGTGCGCTTTTACATTTATATCCTTACATACAGCGGAAAAAAACCAAAGTCAACATCGATTTATAAGGGTTAAAAATGTATCTAAAAATATAAAAAGATAAATTCTCAAAAAAATAATTAAATTTTTATTTTTATTTTCTCGTAGAGTCCTCTTTTGTTTTATTCTAGTATAACATGGTTTATTTTTTTAAAATAATAAAATTACCCTCAATCTTTGCTCATCATCTATGTCCCTCGTCCATCAATGTCATCGTCCCCTCGTCCCCTCGTTTATCGCTATCATTCCCATCACAAATGTCCTAGTTCGTCGATATAGTTATGTCATCCTCTGTTGCTTTCAAGTGTGTCCTCGTTAATCGTTATCGTTATTGTGACAAATGCCCTAGTTCATCGATGTAGTATTGTTTTTGTTCATCGCCTTTGCCCTTAACCTCTGTCTTTATTATAGCTCATGTTGTTTTTGTCATTTCCCTCCTTGCCTTCATCTTGGATGCCTTTAGCACGTGCTATCTTAAGAAGGGTGTCATCCGCCCTTCTTTCGTCTTATAGATTTTGAGCTCGTTACGTTGAAGAAATACATCCTCATATGCTTCTACCCCTCGCCATTGCTCAATTAGGGAGCAGAGCAACTCGAAAAGAATACATCGGTGGTGCTTGACGTAGCAAGACATATACAAGGAAGGAGGAAGGGAGAAGCCCGTTGTAGCCGTCTCCTTCCTTTCCATCTAGGTCGACAACCATGATGTCTATGGAAGGCTCGATGGTCGGCAAGATGAGAGTCAACACCATCACCTCCTTGCCCTTGGTCTCGTGGTCCATCTTAACATCGTCAAGCAATGAAGGGGCTTGCGGTATGGTGAAAGTGTCAAAGTGGAGGCGATGAGACACGAGGCAATTGGTAGCAATGAGAGGTGAAAATGATCATAGCGGGACAAAGGCAAATCTAATCTTGTCACTTAAAAAATATAAACAAATAAAGATTAACTATGTAATTTTAGTTTTCCAAGGGATGTATGGATACATATTAAATTTTAGAAAATCAATATCTAAATCGTATGTATACATATATCCAATTTTGTCTATGTCATACATTTCTTGAACTTCTCTTGGATGTACTATTTTCTAAAACAATATTAAAACAATACATCCATCATATTATAAGTTGCATAATTATAGCCATGCCAAATATTTGTTCCTCTTCTTCAAATTGATAAAGGAGAACTCTGAATCATGATGGATTTTGTGTTTATTCTGTAATAGCAAACATTTTAAGTGCATTTTCTGGTACCACAGCATTAGCAAAATGAAATATGAGGAAATCTTAAGTGGATATCAATTTTTCTCACAGTATACGAGCTATTTTACTCCATATAAAGGTATTTAATTGTATCTCCACTGTGATGAATAACATTATCCCCAATACAAGATATGAAAAGATTAATAAAAAATGAACATAGTAATACAAGAATCATAAAAGATATTACTTTTCCCTATTAAAATTTTGACAACCCAAATAGTAAAAAAAAAACCAATTTTTTATTATATCAAAATTAAATAGTAAAAATCTTCTCAGATCATCGATCGTAAGGTCTTGGGATCGAAATTCTTAAAAAAAAAAAAAAAGGTACTGCTTTCCTTGCAGTGTCAAATTGCCTCAAGACAATCACATTATTTGGACAAGAGGCAGATCCAATGCTGCAGTTGCTGGTGGCTGACTGTGCTTCAAGTGACAAAAGCCAATGAAATAAGCAATCATCCAAGAGGAACACCTCAACTTGTCATAAACATGAAAAGAGCTCATATTTAGCAGGAGATAGAAATTGCCTGACTAATGCTTCGGTGCTGCCTGCAACAACAATGCACGTATTGACAGCCACAATCAAGTGTATAATTTTCACCATATCTGAAAAAGCATCCACAGTTGTGCAAATGGATGGTTTCAGCCTTAAATCACAGTGCCTTGATCTCTGTGAATAACAGAGGAACTCGACTTGATGGTGCAGACTTGAGGAAAGCACTTGAACACTGCTAAAGGAGAACCTCCATCACTTTCACCTTCATCACCTGCCAAGAAATCATATAAGCACAAACCTTCTTACACTTGAAGAAACAGAAAACTATGTCAAAATATTTGCATTGTAATATTTCAAGGAACAGAATGTGTGAACATTCTTGCTGTTGCAAGAAAGAAGAAAGCAAGCATGCTGTAGTTATTCAGTTAACAGAAATTGATGGTAGTGGGTTTCAAGAAAAGCTTCAGGAGGCAGGTTGAAAGAGCTCGACAATAGTAGATCTAAACATTTCAACATGTAAGTCCACTAAAAGTTACTACTAGGAATAGACTCTGAGTTCCCAATTGGGTTGCTCAACAGTGACAATGGTTAGATGAATGCTTAGATAAACTACAGTTTGCAACATATGTTAACATCGACAGTTATCTGCACTAACTATAGCCAATGCTCTTGTACCACTACAATTACATGATAAGTGGAAATGGCAAGCAAAACAGTCATTTCTACTGCAGTGGTAGCAGCAAGAAAGCCACGAACGGGTTGATGTCTATGGTCCTAACCCAATCCAGAATCTCTCCCCACACCGAAATCATCACAAAAAGGCCATATGAGGTTCAAGATCCCATTATCATCCCCCCCGATTTGAAAACAAATACCACATGAGTGCCCGGATAGACACTGTAGAGGACCACCGCCCACCTTGAGGTAACATGAAGGTTCAAGAATGCCGTCCTTTGGGGAAAGATAGAAGCAGCCAAGATCACGACTTTTCCTAATTTTCTAGCTTCTCTGGTCTTTCCCAGGTTGAAATCAGCACAAGAAAGTCCCATTAGAAGCCCAGAGTAGCGGAAACTCGCATCGAGCGGGGGATGTAGCAAGGTACGAGAAGCCAGTTCTCGTCGACGCAGCAAAAGAGATTTGAGGCTCGAAAGCAATAGGAATGCAGTCGCCAAACAAACCGAAATAGAGAGAGACTACTACTTCCAAGATCCAAGAAACCTAAAACGAGTCGAGAGGGAATGGAAAGGGAAAGGGCTGACCTCCTGACGGAGAAGTTGTGCCAGGAGAGGGTGGCCGGCGGAGAAGCCAACGGCATCGCCCCCAGAGTCCGTCGCTGCCCGTTGTATGAGTCCGCGGAGCGCTGAAGGTCGAATCTTTCGCTGAAAGGACGACACCACAGAAGCCCAACGACCAACTTCTTGGGAGAAATCGAGGAGTCTCGGAGTGGCCGCTAGAGGAAATAAAAAAGCGCATCTTTGCAAGTCTCCAACGGTCAAAAACTCAAGCCTATTATTATTATTATTATTATTATAGTCTTCCTGCGCACTACATTTGGTCATCAACCATCGAGCTTTGGGGGGCTTTTTTGGGAATTCGAATCCACGGTGGACTGTAGTGGAAGCTAAAAGAGGCAGTCGGAAGGGGAAGACAAGACGAGAGCGACCCGCTCGTCCTCTTCTCGGATCAAGAGAAAGGAGGGGAGGAGGAAAGGGGGAAACCCTCGCATCCTTGTCGGTCGCGGTAAGATCTCTCTCTCTCTCTCTCTCTCTCTCTCTCTCTCTCTCTCTCTCTCTCTCTGGTGATGGTTCCCTCCGCCGCCTTTTCTTCTATGCTTATTCTTCTTTGTTTTTTTCGTTTCGATCTCTGCTCATGTGTAGATCTCGTTCTCTTTTCTTCCTCCAAGAACTTAAATCCATTTTTGGATAATGTTTGTAGTCTACAGCTGCTGGAATTTTTGGAACTTGTCTTTGGATTCGAGATTGTCATCTAGATTTTGTATGTATGGTCCTTTAGGGGTTTTAGTTACTTCTCAAAATTTCTGATGGCATCGTGACATAGGCAGCAAGGAAACGACATGACATGGGCAAGCTTGGATCTTTTGAGTTGTGATGGTTGTCTGAGTTGTAAGAGGACTTGATCTTGTTTTATATATTCGCAATAGGGCTATTATTCATAAGCCTTACTTTTGGAGCGGTTAATCTATTCAAATATCGATTATTCATAACCATGGCTGTTGATAATCGATCGAGGAGGGAAAGGGGATCCTCAAGGGCTTCTTTACCTATGGATGTCTGAGGAAAGGCATCTTGGGCAAAGAAAGAGATGTGGCTTTCGGAGTCATGTATACATAGGTGGTATAGAGGAAGGGAAAGAGAAGAAAGAGACCTTCCTGCTGATGGATGTGTAGGCAGGTGTCTTGGAGGCTTTCGTGAGTGCCATTGTTAGGATTGACTATCATGACATGATGGCAAACTGACCTGTTTACTTGATTAGCCTTAAGATCACGTGTCCCAAAATAAGCCAAGTTTGATGATAATAAATTCATCTACCTCTGTTTTCCTACTTTCAATGCGGAATTAAATCATTAAGTTGATGGAAAAATGAAATCATTAAGTTGATGAGTTTGATGCCACATAACCAAAATACTTAAGCCCGTGCCAATGACCATAAATCCATCTAAACCTGTCTGTAGTGGCATCTATCCTCCCATTTTCCAATGTGAGACCGAATCAGGGTATCACATTGATTATTCATGCATTTGGATATGAGAGCTGTTCATTGGTGGGATGGTTTCCCCTTTTGTGGCATAAATGTTAATGAAACTAATAATTAAAAGTTTCTAACTATATTTTATAGATTTTTGGTGACTTGATTCCTGTTGGACTAATTCCAAAAATATAGAGAAATATGTAAAGTCTTTGTGGAATCTTTTGCAGAGTGTTTACAGAAGAGTGTTCATTTTAGAATTTTGTTCTATAGCTAACCATAATTAAGCAGAGAAGGTCTGCAACCTGATAACCAGAGTCCAAGAGATTTGTTTATGTCAAGTATGATTCATGTGGGTATAACACGCTTAATAATGGTGTTAGCTCTTGTGTTGGTGATCCTTGGTTGAATTGCCCTACTTGGTTTGAGATCCGAGCCTTGTCGAACTGTGAGGGTTGACATAAACATGGTTGCCTCTCCTATAGGTAAGTCTCCTGACACGGTCCCTGACGTCCAAGTTAGGAAATTTTGAGGTAGACTAGGTATATTGAGAAGAGAAGGAGTCTAACCTCGAGCATAGCATTGCCATGCCCCTTTTATAGCTGGACCTCTCTAACCGCAAACAGATAGGGTGGCATTCTTCGAATTGGAAGATATTCACCATTCTGATTGTTGCTGATGTGGCAGATTTATAAAGTTGCATTTTGTCCTTTTTGCCTGGCTGGCAGCCACATGCCAAGCCTGACTAAGGGCATGTATTCTCCTTGGCATTATGAATTTGTTCAACTGGGTTGTGTGGGGGTTTTATGCTTTTTTTTCCCTAATGAGAGTACTATACATATATGTTGTATACACTTCTCTGTAGACAAGGCAGTTAAAAACACATTATGATATTATTTTCTTATGCCATTCGATCAACTGTCAGCCTGAAAATAGGTCATGTAAAATATGCGAATTATGTGCACACATCGTATGTGTGCATGTCTATTGCACTTTATCTAAAATTGCTTTTTTCTTTTATCATGCTTAATGGGATTATCATCTAATGTGTTCATAAATCTATGGCTGATGATATCTGGCGTGCAATGAAAATATGTGATTGTTAAAAAATTTTAGGTTACTGCTGTTAAGAATTTTTTTTGGTTGCTGCCACAATCGTGTCAGAGAGATTTTTCAATGGAGAACCAAGATGTGTCTAATTAAGTGAGACATTTTATATTATCTTGTGATTTGCATTTTTGCATAATGATCATATTTCTAAGCAAAAAAATTTGAAGGTGTGTTTTACAATTACAGAGGGACAGAACATAGGGCAAATAGATCTGGTTGATTTAGTCAGGGATGGTTGATTAGGGGAATGGCAGAGGCTTTAATAGATTAACTCTGACTAAGTCATGGTCAACTATCTGATAGTATAATTTACCATGGCAGTTCTATGGGGTTGAATGTTTTTCTCCGAAATAAATTGAATGATGAGAAACATCTTTCGTTAAATCATTCAAATTGGGCTTATGATGTATGATAGACCTTTGCTTCTGATGAAAGTTAATATGGATTTTGGATCACAAATGTCATGGTCAACTATCTTACCCCATCTATGTTGGCCACGGTGTGTAGAAATGATCTAATTTAAAGACAATTTCATCATGAGAGAAATTTCATTTGTTTCCATCTCTTTATACAGTCATATTTAATTTTCTTCATTACCTTGCTTTTTATGTATTCATTGACTCACATAGGCATTCAGCCCTTCACTTTGGTTCTTTGGAGACAAACCAAAATGGCAGATGGTCATGAAACTGATAAGAATATTGAAATATGGAAGATCAAGAAATTAATCAAGGCATTGGAATCTGCAAGAGGTAATGGCACAAGCATGATTTCTCTCATAATGCCACCACGCGATCAAGTTTCCCGAGTTACTAAAATGTTGGGTGATGAATATGGAACTGCTTCGAACATCAAAAGTAGAGTCAATCGGCAGTCAGTGTTAGCAGCCATTACTTCTGCTCAGCAGAGACTGAAGCTATATAACAAGGTTCCTCCGAATGGTCTGGTTCTTTACACTGGAACCATTGTCACAGAGGATGGAAAGGAAAAGAAAGTGACTATTGATTTTGAGCCTTTTAAGCCCATCAACGCATCACTGTATCTTTGTGATAACAAGTTCCATACTGAGGCTTTAAATGAACTTTTGGAATCTGATGACAAGTTTGGCTTCATAGTAATGGATGGAAACGGAACACTTTTTGGCACATTAAGTGGCAATACTCGTGAGGTACTTCACAAATTCACTGTTGATCTTCCAAAGAAGCATGGGCGAGGAGGGCAATCAGCACTACGATTTGCTCGGCTTCGGATGGAGAAGCGTCACAACTATGTTCGTAAGACAGCTGAACTTGCCACCCAGTTCTTCATAAATCCAGCCACAAGTCAGCCAAATGTAGCTGGACTGATTCTGGCTGGTTCTGCTGATTTTAAAACTGAATTGAGCCAGTCTGACATGTTTGATCAGCGACTGCAGGCCAAGATTCTCAATGTAGTTGATGTTTCCTATGGAGGAGAGAATGGCTTCAATCAGGCAATCGAGTTGTCAGCGGAAATTTTGTCTAACGTGAAGTTCATACAGGAAAAACGATTGATAGGGAAGTACTTTGAGGAAATAAGCCAAGATACAGGGAAGTATGTCTTTGGTGTTGATGACACTTTGAAAGCTCTTGAAATGGGTGCTGTGGAGACTTTGATTGTATGGGAAAATCTGGATATCAATAGATATGTGCTAAAGAACAGTGCTACCGGGGAAATAATTGTAAAACACTTGAACAAGGATCAAGAAGCTGACCAGAATAATTTCCGTGATGCAGCTAACAATGCTGAATTAGAGGTGCAGGAGAAAACATCTTTGCTGGAGTGGTTTGCTAATGAATACAAACGTTTTGGCTGTACGCTCGAGTTTGTTACCAACAAATCGCAAGAGGGCTCACAATTCTGCAGAGGTTTTGGTGGCATTGGTGGTATCCTACGCTATCAGCTTGATATGAGGTCACTGGATGAGTATTCTGATGATGAAGTGTACGGAGATTCCGATTAGAACAGAGTCTCTTATTACAGACATGGCTCAGGATATCTGCTGGTATCTACCCCATGGCTGATATTGGCTCCCTTCTTTTCTAAGCATATAATGGCATGGAGTTCAAATACACTTTTTTGCACAAGCTTCATCGGTTGGAGAAAAAAAGGATTTAAAATGCATTTAGTTGATGAATTAGTAGATGCAAATGCCCCCGCAGAGAATCACTGTTTGTTTTGTTCTGGTTGTGGTACTTAAATGCATTTTTGGAACCTTTATTTGTGTTATGTTTTCATTTTGCCACCAGATTGGTTTCTTGGCTGTTTCTTTACTTGAGATCCAAACATTTGCATTGACTTGAACTTCCTCTATGGCAAATCATGATAGATCATGGGATACAAGTCTGTTGATTTGTTGTGAGAATTGCTCCTGCAATTTAAGCAAATGGACCTAGTTTTGGGTTGATTCCAACTAATTTTACACTTTGATCCAATGCCACTAACTTTGATCTAATCTGAGGTTAAAGTCAGAGAAAAACTAGCCCAAGATTGCTGGCTTGAGATCAATATGAATATGTATCTTTTAATATATAGAATAATGGGAAACTAACAATAACATCAGTTATCTTACATTTGATGCATTGACATGTTCATGTAGGGACTTGATTTGAATTAAGACATTTGTGAAATACATTTATTTTTTTTAATGATATTTTAGAAAATACTCACATTTTGAATATTTTTTTAATCACTATCTCATTTTATTTTTTTAATAGTACATTTAATTAAAAAAAATCTAAACTATCCCTCGAAACTTTTCTTGTCTGTCACATCTGTTTTAGAGTGTTTTTGACATCTGTTTTAAAATATTATCAATAATTAAAATAAATTTTTAACCTCAATCAAGTTAATTATAAGTCCAAAAATATGATATTGTGATGATCTATAAGAAAGACGATCAGAGAAATATCATATGATGTCATTAATAATTATTTTCAATAGTGTTTTAGTATCTTAATAAATACTATTGAAAAATACTATAATAATTAAAAATCGATAAAAATTTTATTGAGAAATTTTTTAGAGATATTTTGAATATGTTTTAAATTAAGGATTTTGTTTGGGAAGAAAAATAAAAGAACGATACCTTCTGAAAAAAAAATAATCAAAATATAAGTATTTTTTAAAAAATATTTTTTTATCAAAATGTTTTATTTTTATCCTTATTTAATTAAAAAAATTAACAACGTTTACTGGTGCTGTGGGTACGTGTTCAGCGACCGAGGAGAAGGGGGCCGGTGAGGTCCACCTGCAAGGTGGGACCCAAGCGACCTCCCGGGTCTCTCGCGGCCCACGCCGCAGCGTCAGCCAACATTTTTTGGTCGCTACGTTTCCAAAGAGAACGGATGGGAATTACTCAGCGATGCCCATCAACAATCATCGGGATTTGATCAAACGGTGGAGAACGTCCTCAGCAACATAGTGAGGGAAAAAAGGACATGAAATAATCACGGGAGAACAGTCTTTCGGTATGCGTACCGACAAAACATGGACACCGTCCTCAGACTGGGAGATGAGAAGGAGAGCCAACATGCTCTCTGCTTTGTGGCTCAGAACGGCGAAAGAAGAGATCGGAAGGAGCAGGCTGCATTTGTCTGCGAGCGTCTGCCCTCGTCCTAGCGGCGCAGGAAGCATGGGAGAAAAAGTTCCTTTTTTGCTTCTGTTTTGAGGTCTTTAGATTTGGCATCTGTCGCTTGATCCTCCGGACACCGAAGCTTCTTGGAGTGGGGGTCGGCGTGGGGTGAGGAGGAGGATGATGATGCCGATGGAAAGATCGTAGAAAGGAGCCATCTTGCCTCGGTTCTGCTGCTCTCTTGCTCCATCTTTTTGGCGGGAAAGCGGAATGAGGCGGCTGGCGAGGGCGGACTCGCCGGAGGTGGTGAGGGTGAGCGAAGCCTCGCCCGAGTCCAGCTTCCGCGAGCTCGATGATGTCTTCTTGCAGGTACTATGTTTGTTTTATTGGGTAGAGGGTTGCTGTTGGGGTTGAGGGAATCAGACTGATTAGTGAAGGGGTACAGGGCTTCTTGCATGAATATTCAATTTTAATTCGGATTTAGTCTTCTTTTCTCCACTGTTGGTTCTAGAAAGCGTGGTTGTTTATCGGGAGATAGTGACTTCGATCTTATTAACAATCGGAGCAGAAAAGATAACTGTTTGTCCTCTTCTTGTGAAGCTCAAAATTGGTAAATAGGGGAAAAGAGGAGTAAGCACGTACTTTTAAGGATCTTAGTTCAGTAGACAAAGGGGATCTTGGTAAAGATGTGATTCGTCGATGATAATGGACGGTGAAGGCGAAGGTATGATGATGTTTTGTGATACTGAAGTATAAGACTGCTCTGTTCGACACTTGTGATCAGGGTGATCTCGTTAATCTCTTCAAGGCAGCTAACCTATCATACTAAGAAAAGAGAATTCATTCCTGAAAACCATGAAGAGAGAGCGACGCCTATACGTGGGTGCTAAGCTGAGCTCATAAACTCCGAGAAAGGTATCATATTAGAATGACTATTGCAGGATGAAAGACAAATCTTTGCGTTTAAATACAATTCTGAAAACAAAGCTTTCATGGGTGCTTGAGTCCACACCATTCCCTTCCGTTTACTGTTTCTCGTGCTTGTACCAACTGATCAAGGTGGAAAAAGTAAGGTTTAATCCATAAACAACACAGCACAACTTATTTAAGACTGAGATTTAACTTCAGAAACGAACTAATACCATGAGCATGATACAGCATTCATAGTAACTGTTGGAAATGGATATTGCTTTGACCAATTGATGCTAGTAAATCAAAACATGCCTGGATATGAGTTATTACTTATAAAACTATACTTGTCTAGTTCATCCTTTCAATTATATTTTATCCTGAAATTGGCTCATTTAATTTGTTTTTCTATAGACTCAAGCGAGGATATGGCTTGGAGAAGTTCTGCATATTAGATTTGATGAGGAGACTCCTATTGCTGACTTGCTTGCTGATGGAGAATTGCTGTACACGTTTGACCTTTTCTATTTGTCTGATTTCTAGCATCAGTAGGATCCATAAAGTTTCAGCTAGGGAAATCATGGACTGTTCAAGCTTTGCTGTTCCTATGATCAGTGGCATAATTCCTGACTATTTAATATTTAAGGAAAAGGCATGATTTGCTTCTTTTTTGTGGTCTCTAATCTCCAACTAAGGTGCTTTTTAAATTTTTGGATAACTTACTTCATTTGATGCCACCCTTTTTTATATATATAGTATGCAAACAAGTTTTTGGTGATTTATCTGTAGCTTCATGCAGACACACACCCCCTAATGTGCTTAATTGGGAATATTTCCTTTTAGTGTTTTTAACAAATCCATCAAGGGCTTAAAATGAAAATGCAATGATCATATAATGGATGGTAGATTTAGTTTCACAAGGTATAAGATAGTCATATCTCATGCTCTAGAAACATGAAGGCTTCAACTAAAAACCACCTAGGTTGCGATATAGGTAGCACAAGAATAAATATCAGAATACATTAGATCACAAAAAAAATGTGCTTTTACACAAAATATTTGCAAAATCTAGTCACAATTTTGTGCTACATATATTCTAATCTACTATTTTTTTTCAATGATGCATGCAGTTTTCAGGTGTCAATAGTTGTTTGGAAGATGCTGTTAAAGAAGCATGTCAAGCTAAAAAGTTCAAAAATATTTATATATGAACGAACTTCATTTGCTAAGCATGATGGGAAATACATGCCTTACCCCAAAGTTGACTCATTTTTGAAGGTACATCTCACTGTCTGCTGATAAGTAGATAGGTACAATCTTTAGGCATTTGGTATTGATTTAATAAATTTCTATATTCATTTATGCAAATCCATCAATTATTATTTAGTACCAAAAGTTAACCTGAAATTTGTCAAGTCTGACTTGAACCAGATTATCGTGACTCCAATATTCAAAATTCGCCAGCTTGTTAGATGTAAAGTTTTTTTTGTTCCATCAGACTGACTTTACTTCATCAGTAAAAAACTGTGGAACATATGACTAATACAATATGTCAATGCTTCCTCTTGAATTGGATTAATATTCAACTCACATCATGTCAGTTGATTGTTATCTCGCTTAGGTATGCAATGGCCATCCTACATCATTGTTCCTTCTTGCTCTAGTTTCCGTTGGTTTTGTTCAGGTCCTTATTGATGATTTTCCTTTCATCTATGATAAATCTACCTTGCTTCATCCCTTGCCCGAAGCCACCATGTTGCGGATGAATTATGCTCAACCTGTTTGTGTTCCATTTGCTAACTCACCATCGTTCATACCTCTAAAATGCATTTTGGTATTTTTAGTGCCTCCCAACCTGAGGAGCCAGTAAGGATTTTGTAGATCTAAGTATCTAACCATCCAGCCACTGTACAAGTTTCTCTGTGGCATGCTATACTCATTTTATCCTCCAAATCACTATTGCTGTTTACTGGAACAGTGGAAACATGAACTATTTTATGTCTCTTCGACTTACTATGGTACACAAAAAAGAAAACAGAAGATTGAAAAACAAAAAAACATAGGTATGTCACTTGCAGACAGAAATAGACATTAATGCAACAACATCCAACAGCCATAGTCACACTGTAAGCCTGATCTCATTTTTAAGGAGTTTTTTTCAAGATTCTGATGCTGGACAGCCCATTCATTGTTTACAGATCTGCCAAATCCTTGAATTAACTGGTGTTGATTTGTTCTCACCATCAGATGTTGTTGAGAAAAGGGATACTCGCAGAGTCTGTATGTGTATTCGTTCTCTTTCAAAGAAAGCCAGGTTAAAGAACTTAAGCGTAAGAACTGCAGTGACTGGTATTTCATTGGTTGTGCAAACAAACATGATTATCTTACAAAACTTAGGTTTTCTTTTCTTTGTTTTCCATAGGTTCCAGATTTTGATGTAGTCACATACACAATAGCCATGCCAACTGATCTGGTTGGTGGTATCCGTAGAAGTTTGGAGCAATCAAGATGCAGTTCATCAAGCTCTGGTAGCTATAGCATGGATTTTAGAAGGTTGTACAGACAGGCAAGCTCCAAGTGACTCATAATGATATTGGCAAAAGCAAGTGTTAGCATGCTTTCAATTCATAAATCACTATGGGATCTGGGAGAAGATTACTGACATAAAAATATTGTTTTTCTGTAGAAAGGTTACAGTGGACAACATGATCAGAGCCATGAGTACTGTTCTGAGTCTGATGAAGCAGAAAGCAGCTTCAATGAGTTAGAACTTGAGAGTCCGTCCTCGAATGTTTCATACGACTCCTCAAACATATTCAATTTAGATGGAGAAGTTTTTGCCCAAGGAAGCTTAGGTGATGACAGCTCATCTAAGTTACATGTATACTTTGAACTGGAAGGTCAAACACATGGTGAAAATGGACATAAGAGTGAGCACTATGGAAAAGGTATATGTTTTAATCCAATTGTTCCCCTTTTGTAAGCATTATAGAAACTGAGAAACATGATATTTTAATCTTATAAGCATTTTCCTGTTCTAAATTGCAAGCAGATGAAAGTGCAACGCCTTGTTCTGTTGATAAGGAACAAGGACCTCAGCCGTTAGAGTGGAGTGGATTTGGTAAACAAGATCAGAATGCTGATATTAAATGTTTCCAGAAATGTTTTCTATCTTGTGCAGAATTGCCATATGAAGCAGAGATTCCATCTTATATGGATTCTGTCCCAGAAAATTGCTCACCCAAATCTTCAATGTCTGATACCCTTATAAGTACTGCTGATGGCAATGAAGAATCTGAGTGCATGATTCAGCATGAAGAAGACCTAGATGGAAGTCCTGTATACATGTTTCAATCTCATGATGGAAAATCAAGATGCAAAGGCTTGACACATCATCTGGATGAAAATGATGAGAATCAGCCTCATCTGGCATATAACAAAATTGAAGGTACAGAACAAAACAGTGTTCATGTGAACTTGAAAACTAATGGTGCCAATTCCATTGATGGGTATGCGATGCCAGAATATTCTTTTGAAAATGGATGGGCTTCTTCAGATGTGACCTGTCAAAATATCCACAATGCTGATATTGTTCTTCTTGATTCAGAACTACCAGGTGCCTTATCGTGCTTATTTGTGGGAAATGATGATTCACAAGGGAAAGACAGTAGTGTGCATGAAATGAGGACTGCTGATCAAGTTATAGATTGTGGACAATGCTTTTTACCTACTTCTGAACTTGTCCCCGATGAGGCAGCAAAAGTCTCAAATAATGACAATTTTCAACATGACAATCATAGTGCTGGAAATTTCTTGTTCTTAGATGATTTGTGTATGTCAACTTCTGGAGAATCTAGTGAACAAACTCTAAATGTGGAAGAAAGAAATATTGGACCTATACATTCATCACTACCTACTGACATGTTTTCTGTTCATGACGCTGCCTGTGCGTGCTTGCAGCATATGGATAAAAGCATTCCAAATACTGCATACAAGAACTCGGTGCACATGAAGAACGACATTGTTGGGAGAAGTTGTGTCAATAACCTTGACCCTTACTATAGAAATGAGACTTCGGAGATGGTGACTGGAGGAGCCATAGTAACTACGGACTCTAAGTTACCCTGCAGCCATTGCTCAAAAGATCTTCCTGATATGGAATATATGTTCGCAGATAATGCTGCTGAAGGGAAATCGGACAAGAGCTACTTCTCTGGAACTCTTTCCACTTTGGGACCTGCCTGCCATTCTAGTACTGTCCATACTGGTGCTCCTACAGAATTTGACGATGACTGCACTAGAGACCAGGCAAGTTTCGCATGCTCAAATCATGAAATTCTAGCTGAAGCAATAGGTGATATCACCGCTGGGATGAACTCGGAGGTCAGATATCAAGCTCATCTCATAGATGATGTTGGCACAAGCATGAACCGGATGGTTCCAGATGTTGATGAAGAAAGAAAAAAGGTGAAGCTGTGGATATCTTTGCCATGGTTATTAGTTACCTTCCTTGAAAAATCAAAATTGTAGGCTGTTTACAAATCAAGTTTTCTTGTTATAAATAGGACATGGAAGACGTTGAAAATAATGTACCATCGACAATGACCATAAGCGGGAACGGTAAGGAGGAAACCGTAGTCAAAATAAGAAGCCCCAGAAAGAAGGTGCTCAAGTCGATTGCTGGTAGTGTTACATTAATTGGTGCCCTCCTTGTTTTCCTTCATATGAGGTATGATACCATTATCATGCGAGAGATACGAGAGTACAATATTGTCATGAGTTCCTTTCCGATCCTTTCCTAAATCTTGTCTTTCCTTAGTGCAGGAGAAAGAGCGATAAAGAGAAAAATCACCACACTGTTACGCCCCTACGGACCAAAGAAACATGTCAGAAAGTTGACACACACAACACGGTGGAGGTTGGCAAATCTGACAAGAAGTACCCTGGAGAGAGGCTTAAGCTTTAAGGTCAGAATAGAATCAGTCTGAAGCAGGATTTGGTCTTCAATATCTTACACCTATATACAAATAACACAGGTGATTGAAATAGCTGTAAATCTAAGAGAACTTAGCATTGTTTGATAACCATTTGCACTGTACATGGCCTTCTACAATTTTGCAGTGGAATAATGGTTGCTCTATTGCTGGTAGGATAGTTTGGTCATTGTCTGTATGCTGTCATTGGAGTATTGTTTTAATTGGAAGATTCCTCTGGAGATAGATGAACATCATCATATCAGATCCCAGAACTCTGATATTGGCTAACACAGTCAAAGACCAGTTGAATCCTCACCTGGAAGAAAGAATCATGAAGTCTGATGTGGCTATTTGCACAAAAGCATAACTTTCTACAAAAGAATCATGTAAATGCATTTGATTCAAATGCCCATGGCTTCTTCTTGTCTTGTCTATACTTCTAGTGTCAAATGTAAACACACACACACACACTTTAATCATAACAATTCATTTGTCCACCTCCATTGTTTTTAGCTTTGGATGACAACAAGGTTGGGATCCACCATTTGTTGTGCAGGCCTTGTCATGTGACAATGGCTCTTGATCTAATCTTTGGACACATTTGGGATTTAGATCTTGGGTTATGAATCTTGGATTGTCTGCTGCCCACATCCATTCCTCCACTTTTTTTTGCCTTTGATGAGGAGTACAGTTGACACTGTCGATCATCACCTTAAGAGAACATACCATTTCTAAAATTATTCTTCCACGTAATTAGATAGTTAAGGGAAAAATCCATGAGAAGCTTCCTCTAAAGAACCTGTAATTAGTGCTCTAAAATTCTCACATCATTATTCCAGTGAATCATCTTTCCTCTTCCTTTGAACGTTGACATTCGTGCTTTCAAACTTGGAGCAGAGACGGACGGAGATCTGAGAGCCCACGTGTTGCAGTAAATTAAAATTAGGAGTCGGTGGTGGGCGTGGCCAGTATATTATTCCCCGCACCCGTCGTTGTCGCACCCCAGCGGCACCCGTCTCTCTCCTCTCGATCTCCCCCAGGTGGGCCCGGCTGCCTCCCACGTCTCGCACCTCTCACTCTTTGTTCGCGACTCGCCCGCCCCCGCTACCTGCGTTCTTCTTGTTGGCGAGATCTCCCCTCCTCCGCCTCGGCTCTCCCATGGATCTGGTCGCGGCGGCCGCCGCCGCAATCCTCGTGCTCCTCGCCGTTGCTGCGGCGGTTCCAAGAACGGCGGCCTCGATCCACGCCTACGATCTCGAGCCCTTCAGGGAGGTCGGCAACTCCGTCCTCCTCTCCGGCGGCAGCGAGGGGATCGTTGCGTCGGACTCCGATGCTCGTGGTCCCTTTCGGATCGAGGATGGCCGTGCTTATATCAAGTAATTTCACCCTTCTTCTACTCCGCTGCTTCCGGATCCGATCATTGTCGATGTTGGATTACAATGAGAGAGTGGTTCGACGAGCCGCCATTAGTTATTGCGATTCGTGGGCATTTATTCTGGAATTATGTTCTTTTAGCTTCTCCCGATCTTTCGTCGGTCCTTTTTGTTTATGCTATATCAGCAATAATCTAGGAATCTGATGAAAAAGGTTCTTTGTCGGCAGAAGCAATTAGATCTGTAGTTCTTGGTAGAATTGGAAGAGATGGTGGTTGCACATTCTACATCTGTGTTGATCGAAATGATTTGTTGGGACGCAAGATTCGGATTCGGCTAGGGTTAAGGTGGTTCTTGGCTCACAAGTGTTTATTTGACAGCGATTCTCTATTCCTTCTTGACCATATTATGCTATAGATAAGAATAACTGCGCTACATGACGAGGCCTGTGTTGTTGTTGTGAAACGTGGCTGTTTCATTTTGCAAAGCCAGTTGCATAACTTAGGATATTGATGAGATTGCAGCTTGCTTTTTGTTAGGGTTAATTATTTGTGTTGTACTTTGCATGGGCTTTGAATGATCGGTTGGACGCAAAAACAGGCATATTTATCTGGAATAGTTCAGCAGATATGGAGATTTCAAGATCTCATTAGGTTTTTTGGTGCTAGGAATGATTGCTTATTGATTGTGGCAAGTATAGCAAAGGTGTAAAATGTTGACATTGTGCGGCAAGATATGTGCAAGATTGCCTGTGAAAGAATTCAGTTTAACATGGGACTGTGAATCGAGGTGTCATGCAGGGGAAGGCATACAATGTATCTGTGGGTTGGACTAAAAGATTTCTGGGTATGCTTTCATCACAAGCACTTGACATGCTTCACAAGTACACCAAGATGAGGTTTAAGCTTTTAAGCAAGTGATCGTATCATTAGGAAACTTCACCTTAGTAAGTTTAATCATCTTCAAGATTCGCAATTTTTAGATAGTTGATTGATATTGACGTCCAACCGCAACTATTACTGACAATAGCAAGCTAAGATTTGACGTGGGGTGGCTTTGTTCAGATTAAAAGTGCTAGACTATAGAAAAGATCACAAACAGGATTGGAGGCAGGAATTAGCGATTATGATGGCCGACAGAGAGATTATGATGTCCATTAAATTACCCTCTGACATTGCCCTCAAAGAGCTGAGTGGTGGAGAGAATACTCACTAGTTGACCCATGATAATTGGGGACAAAAGTTTTTTGTTTTTTTGCTGCATTGAGTCGTAAATCTCTCTATTGATTATTAACTTCAAGTTCGTTATATATTAAAGTAATGTTCTAATATGGTAGATATTGGATTTTTTTATATCCTTTAAAAATTGCTTTGTGACTATTTACTATTTCTGCCTAATAGCTACATGTTCTTTTTAACCTTCCATATTTTTATGTCCTATCTTTTTTAATTGATTGATTATTGCAGGTTTGACAACATCGCGTTCTGGAGGAGTAAAGAATCAGCTGAACAGCACTCAAACATGGGGCACAGCACAGGATTAATCCAGGCTATTATATTTGAAGCATCTGACCGTGATAACATTGGTGGATCTGCTTACGGGGGGCAAAGGTCCATATGTTGCACCCCTGATCTTGCTAAGCTTGAAGGATGCAAACAAGGTGAAGTCATCAGAAGACCATCCTCCGTGGATCCAAATTGGCCGGTTATATTAAGCACGCACTTCAGGGCAGATTACATATTCACAAAGATGGAACCTAATCAGGTTAATATAACAAAGACTGGAATGTATAACTTGTTCTTTATCTCTTGTGATCCTAAGCTAAGGGGACTGACAATGAGTGGGAAGACAATCTGGAAAAACCCTGATGGTTACCTGCCTGGGAGGATGGCACCGCTAATGAAATTCTACTTCTTCATGTCTATGGCATATCTGGCACTCAGTTTCATTTGGTTTGTGCAGTACATTAGATTCTGGAGGGATATCTTGCCTCTTCAGAATTGTATTTCATTAGTTATAGCCCTTGGCCTGTTTGAAATGACTCTTTGGTACTTTGAGTACTTAAATTTCAATGACACTGGTGTGCGACCTGTTGGAATAACCACTTGGGTTGTGACTGTCGGGGCTGTTAGAAAAACCGTTTCACGTCTTCTTATTCTTACAGTTTCTATGGGTTATGGTGTTGTACGGCCAACACTTGGAGGTCTTACATCCAAGGTGCTTCTTCTTGGAGTAACATATTTTTTGGCATCAGAGTTACTCAGTATCACGGAAAATGTTGGGACAATCAATGACATTTCTGGCAAGGCAAAACTGCTCCTTGTCCTTCCTAATGCGTTTCTGGATGCTTTCTTGATTCTTTGGATCTTTACTTCTCTTTCACGGACATTAGAAAAGCTGCAGGTATATCAAATTCAGCCTTAGTTGAACTATGCCTCTCATCTATAATATGCTTTTAATTACCCTTCAAAGTTTTTTTATCACTTATTATGATATAAGCAGTGCGGTCTTGTTTCTGAAGTGGTTCTTCTTTTCATCTGTGCAGGCTAGGAGGAGTTCTGTGAAGTTAGATATATACAGGAAGTTTACAAACGCATTGGCTGTTGCTGTGATTGCTTCAGTCTCTTGGATTGGATATGAGGTAGAAATATTTCCATCCTGCTATAACTTGACCTATGAGCTTTGTACTTTATCTATGAATTAGATGTTTTCATTTTGGCTTGATGCACTCAAGAGTCAACAGAAAGGAAAAGACAGAAGCATTACATTAGCATTTACTTAGACCGGTATTTCTAGCTGACTCCGGCAGTACTTTACAGCTTTATATGTATATGTATATATATATATATATATATATGTATATATGTATATATTTATATATATATATATATATATATATATATATATATATATGTATATATATATATTGTATATATACATATATATATATACATATACATATATATATATATATATTTATATATATATAACAATAGATATGGTAAATGACACATTACATTTGCTACATCTCATGGAGGTGTAAACAGGTACAAGCTAAGCAAATAACCATTGACCTAGCTTAAAATATGCACTGTTGAGTTCATTTTACATCTTATATGGTGCAAGTGAGCTGAGGAAAGGCTTGACTTTCATCTTGTAAAGGTTGTATAAAAATTTGATTTTAAATTATAGAAGGAAGCTGAAATAATATTAAAGCTCAGTTAGCAAGATACAATAGAAGGCAAAGAAGAAGTTCCAGGGTCGATTATCAACAGATAAGGGAATCTGCAAATTCAAACAGATAAGGGAACGTTAAAGAAAAGAGAGCTCATCAAATCCTGCTACTAACTGCTATGTTAATGATCTAAGCACAACTCTCCAAGAGAGCATACAAGATACCCCTTGAACCCATGACTTTAAGATTCATTGAGAAATATGGATAAGGAATTGGACGAGTTACTTATACTTTCTTAGCAGGAGGAAAATCAAACAGGCGCACATTTAGAAATTTGTAAAGCTCAATATAGAAGTAATCATAGTGATGCCAAAGCACATTCCTAGTACCTTTGAAATTCACTTTAATTTATCTCTTAGGTAACACCTACATGCACTAACTTTTCTTAAATTAAGACTGTAAAACTTGATCAATTACACCGGAAGTTAGGTCCAAAAATTCTAACATAAAGTAAGCTTCTGGCTGGTCATAGTATTTTGTTTAACTAAGATAAAGTTAGGTCCAAAAATTCTAAGATAAGGTTAGCATATTTAAAGGTAAGGCTGTGTATATTGACTCTCCCCAGACCCCACATTGGTGGGAGCCTCATGCATCGAGTACGCCTTTTTTGTCAGACTGAATTCCAGGAAGGGTTTGGAAAGGACCTTCCTTTGCATCACTCTTGATGGATGAGCATTCATGCTGCTGTGAAATTTGTCCAAACATGGTGCATGATACAGTCTTTTATGTGAATAAATTTCAATCTGAGTATGTTTCAGGAGATATGAGTGCCCATACATTGGTCGCAATGTCAGTGCATTAAACATGTAGGCAAAAAATTTGGAAGGACATCAAATGCAGGCATTTTAGTGAAGGTAATAGTAGAAACTTCTTATGATCTTAGTCGAAGGCATCATTTCCTACAGGTTTACTTCAAAGCAACAGACCCCTTCAGCGAGAGATGGCAGAGTGCATGGATCATTACTGCTTTCTGGGACATTCTTTCCTTGGTGCTGCTCTGTGTCATGTGCTATCTGTGGGCACCATCTCAAAGCTCTCAAAGGTATAACTCCTGCCATGTTTGTGCTCCTGCCATAAAACCGGGTCTAACATTCAAACTTCCACTTCAGATATGCTTATTCGGGTGAAGCTGGCGACGACGATGAAGAAGCACAATCTCTTACAAAAGGGACTTCTGATGGCAACATTGGATTGGTGAAGCTCGATAAAAAGGAAAGGAATGCAGATCATGCCGATGCATTTAGTCTTGAAGATGAGGCGGAAGAGGACAAGCTGGAGTAGATTCTCCTTGTGTACATTGTTCTACCCTATGAAGATTGTTGTTGCAGCAGCCAAACATCATCATCATCCTTTCGAGCAGAAGGTGCATGGAGAAAAAGTTTACTCTATTTGTGTTCCCTTTTTGTTTCTGGTTTGCTACTACTAGCTGAGGCAGGAGGATTGGCAGTATGGAAATCATGACTTGCTGTTTGTGACAATTTGGTGTAGATCGGGGGAACTATGATTTTGATGGGTGGAGGTTTTATGTTGTGGTTGGATCTGTAAAGCTCGTGCTTATGAGAGAAACCATGTGTTTGATGGTGCTTTAGGCAAATCTGATATACTAATATGGTCGTCGTGTTCATTCTACTGCTTTCCAGGTAGCAAATGGATGTTCAACGAAGCTGTGTACACGGTGAGATGATATTTATTGTGACCTCCAAAGTCAAAAAAAGAAACGACGAGGGCCTCTCCACTTTCCGTGGTTTGGTATCTCTAAGGTGCGGCTTGTTGGCCCAAAGAACCCATCGTTCCTTTCCTCCACCGCCAAGCAATAGCAACACTTGTTGGTGTCTCGGATCCACTGTGATCGCGATGGCCGGGCGATCTGGCAGAGGTGGAGGCGGCCCGGGCCCGGGCCAAAACCCTCGCGGATGGGACTTCCGATGGGGATCTGACCATGCCGGTGGTAGAGGTGGCGGGTGGGAGTACTTCTGGGGCGTTGGCTCGGCGCCCGGCGGCGGGGGCGCTGCTGCTGGTTTCGGCTTCTGGCGAGGGTCGTCCGGCCGACCCGAGAACGGCGCCCACCAGTTCGGGTTTGGATGGAGCGGTCGTTCCGACGACGGACGCGTCGGCGGGGGGGGAGGAGGCGGCGGAGGGTTCGGCTTCGGATTCGGTGGCGGTGGCGGGGGCCGGGGCGGGGGCGGGGGCGGGGCGGGACTTCGAGCGTTGGAGGGTTCGGGTTTGGTGGCGGAGCAGGCTCTAACAGCGCTCCGCCGCGGGGTACCGGACCGTGATGGGAGTTGCTTCATAATTACGATTGTGCCCCCTCTCTGCCGTAATGGCTACTGTGTATCTTGCATGTGGTATTTGTGGCTGTTAATATGTATAAACGACGTGGGTAAAAATAAGGGGAGGAGGACGCTTTGTAATAGGAATCTAATTGTGGACACTATGTTTGGTATTTTAGTACGCGTAAGAGCACATAACGTTCGTTACTTGCGATGTTTAATTTCTCGTTGTTTTTGCTTGAGAATCTGCTATCCAAGTTTTCCTAAGAATATGGATACATATGGGTAGCATGAATCCTCCTGTCCTAACCCAATATATATTGCACAAGCAGCGGAATGAGAGTTCACGATCCATTTATCAGAATCCAAAACTACAATCGTGTTTCATCTCCCGTGCTGCCGCCGTGTGAGTGAAGCATTAGACTCGAATGCATTATAGGATCAGGTTCACGAGCTTCTTGGACTCAATTGTAGATCCTACTTGATTCCGACCCGATAATATCCTGTCCTGGTTCTGTCAGCCTCATCGGTTGTGGATTGCAACTCGATGGGCTCTTTTCATCGTCTCCTTCCGGTCACTTTCTTCCAACTCATTAAATGGGCGATGGCACGTTGTGTTGCCATGGGAAGAGACGAGAAAGAACAAACGGAGAAGATGCGTAGAAGTCTTCGAGCTGCAATCGAATTCTGCTGCTCTATAAAAGCATTAGGTTGGGAAGCCCAGCCTTGATTTTTATACCTACCGCGGCTATATTTTTGCTTTGGGTGTTGGATCTGAGCTGCTGCTACAAGCTCTCTGCAGGTAAAAACAAGTCACGGAGCTGAGGACTGACCGAAACAAAAAGCCGGAACGCGCCCAAGGGAAGAAGACTCCCGATACCTCAAAGCATCCCGTTTATTTGGTTGCTCCATTTCTTCAAACACCTGGCGAACACGAGCTGATCCGTGAACACTGCTAATTGCCTCCACAATGGTCGAGAACCAGTATACCAGTTTAAATCCACTTGGGTCCTTTTCATGCGAAAAGACTCTGGAGAGATACTTGAGAGTCATCAGCAAGAAAGCAAGAGGCGGTTTACTATACTGGCGTAAGCCGAAGGGGACACGCAGATTCGAGTTCACAGGCGATCCGTGGAAACATACATCTCACCTCCCCTTTCTGAACTCGGTTTCGTGTTGAAACAAGACACTCAATCAAATAACGAATAAGAAAGGGTACGGAAAGGCAATAAGCCCTGACACAGCCTTTGACCTCGGTTGCAACAAGCATAATGAGAGAGAAGAGAGATTAAACTTATCTTTCCCCCTCTCCAAACTCCAAGGATGAATACTTAATTGGAAGAAAGGGGGGAAAGAAAAGCTGAATACTTGATAGTATTCTGTTCTTTGAGATGCTCAATAGTTAGTAGTAAGCAGCCTTCTCGCCTCTTTTGGTTCCACCAGTAGAGGAAAGAGTAACATGGGACGCTACAAGGGTTAGACTGGTCAAAACACGGAGAAAGCAAAAGACGCCAAGGATAAGGAAAGATATGGAATTCGAAGTAGATGTTGGGGGAATGGGAGAGCAACGACAGTGGGAGTGGGTGGGAATGGGAGATTGACGAGGAAGGGAAAGAGGCGAGATGTGATACCATATCCACCATCTTGGCTGGCGCACTTTTCTCCGCTTTTGATGCCATTCCATTCTCCAGCCCACCTTTTGCCCCACTTCCAATAATGCCCCTCCCGACTCAGAAGCTGTTGAGATGGGGGCAGTGCGAGCGTCTCTCTGCTTTGGTCTGGAAAAGGTTATCGGAATAATATTATTCCATACTGGAAAAGAGAGAGAAAACAAACAAACAAACAAACAACAAACGATAGCAGAAAAGAAACAGAGATAGATCAGAGTGAATGTAGCAGAAAGAAGGTAAAGTTTAACCTACTCGTGCACATAATATCATCATCAGTATCATCGCCTTCCTCTTCCATTTTCTGTACAATTCTTATTTGATGCCTACAACTGCAACTTGATATGTTCTTTTTTCGTCTTTTTTCCCCCCCTCAAACGGTATAAAATTATGTTCCCTATCTATCTGAAACCCAAAAAGGAAGTATAGAAAACTAATGGAATCCATATACCACATTTTAACAATGGCAGAGCTTGCAAAATTCAACCTAGTTGACAGCTTGTCGCCTGCTGGAGCAACTCGTAGCATCCTCCGCTGGTCAATTGAGGCTCTTAAACTTAAGCTAGTGAAATCTGCATATGGAACAAGTCTTTCTCTGATCAAGATACGCCTTCATCTATTTGAAGCTCTCAACTTCAGGTTCCTAATGCTGAGTGTCTATGGCTGATTAGCTCACTAATCATCGGAAAGGTACATGAGCCTCCCAAGTTTAGGTTTCCCGAAGCTGAATGACATTTTTGGTCATCTGCCTCCTATATAGCAACCCTCCAATGCTTCTCCTTGAGTCACGCCTTTCAGTCCGTTGGCATTTGCCAAATTCAGGTGCCATAGAGCGAAGTTATGAACAGCACGTGTTAAGGCAATAACGGAAAGTCATGTTTCTTCCATGGTGATTTTGGCTTCAGAAGTCTGTCCTGGTTCTCCCCCTTTCTCCGTTCGGTCAGTCATCTTCCATAAAGATTCTCCTGATGAATTCTTGGAACCGCCTGGAGTAGAGCTTCGGATCCACTGCTGAGATGGAATTGGGATCCACCTGTAAGGATTTGTAAGCATGTTCCAGCTTCTTACTAATATCGTAGTCCTGGAGGACATCGATTATCCCAAAGTAGAGAATCACGTCATGGATCTTGCCATTGAGTGTCGGCGTCAATTCGCTTCTTGTTGTGTGCTCTGCTCTTGCCGGCATGTTTAAGCCTAGCCCAATAAAAGGTTTCCTAACCATGAAGACAATATATTGACACATCAGAAACCAACAATTTATAAACTGACTATAAGATATAGCTTGCACTAAACGATATACATTATTACTCTAGTGAAGAAAATAAGAAATCATGTACTATCTTTCTACTGAAATTTTAGATGTGGTATACAGAATCAGCAAGGTCTAAAAAGCCAGAAATATATTGAATACAGCAATATGTTTGCTATGGAGAATGCAAGTACAAGAAAAAAAAATCATAAAACCATAAAGGCTAGCAAAATATAGTTGTTTTTATTTTCTACTCATCATAGTAGAGGGAGCTGGAGTGTGAATCGGTCTTTGTACTCCAATTAAAGTTTCTACGACCAGAAAAAACAACAAGTTCGAAAGACATACCGGCCGTCCATTGACAGATCCATATCTTGACGGGTTGACTTCGATAACTGCAATTTGGACCAAGTAGCTCGATCTTGAAATGAATAGCTCTTGTGATAAGGTTCTAATCAAGCACCATTACTAAGTTAGATGGATTTGAAGTGTTCCACAGTCCATAATGTACCAAACTTTGAGATAAATCAACTTACTTGTAGAAGCAGAACATGGTGATGAACCTGCCCAAGATGCTGAAACATCATCACAGAAGTGACACCCCAACAGGAGACTATAATCCATGATCCCCTCTGCTTCCAAGAATTCACAATCCCGCTTGATTTGTCTGAAACGTGAACAAATATCATCAACTCACAGAAGACAGAGGAACAAAATAATCAAAAATACAAACAATCAAACATTTCAAGCTACAAAGTGAGCACTTACTCAAGAAGCTCCAGGTACCAAGACCTATGCAGGCGAAATATGTAGTTTAGGTCGAGATCCTTCAGGGTTGTCATCTCATCAATCTCTTCCTCAGCCTTGTCAGTTGATCGACCATGGGATGAACCTTTCAGGTCAAATCTTCTATGAATATGATAATCTGAGCAAAATAAATTGCCCATTACAATGAAACGTACCTGTTCTCCAGCCACATATAAGCAAACAAGTACATAAATATTAACCATGATCATACCGGTTACATAGTGAAGAATGCAGACAGCTAAATAATGGGGAAGCAGCTTATCGGAATAATATCTTACCTTTGGCCCACCAATGGGCTTCACACAATGAACACCATAGAACTTCGTGACCAGTGAATTTTCATACCGATAGACATGTTGGTAGTAACTGGGCAACATCCTAATAAGTACCTAAAGGCCAATTATTAAAGCAAATTATGAGTCAGTACCCAAATAAAAACAGATTAGTGAATATTTGCTAAGAGATAAACTTTCGCAAAGTAGTGACAAACTATCTGGTCTTTTTTTATTCATTAAGGTACGTGCAACCGTGTAATGCCTGATCAACTGGGTTCTTCTCTCATAGGCAGGACCAAGGACATTAGAATTCATAAAAAGTTTTTCGAAGCTACTGAAACAAACAGACACTAGCATTGTGATGCATAGTAGAAAAGTCAGATCTCATTGTCTTTAACATAACGATATGCAGCTAAAGCATGACCACTCATATCTGTGGAGTAAATTATGTGCATCCAATAGTTGTATTCCTGATTCCAATTGGCAACTGTTAGATCCAGCAATTTTATGAACTTGAACCACAGAACCATAAGGAATTACTGACTCATAAATAGAACTATCAATGAAAAACAAGCAATTAAATCATCTAACCTTCACTTCAGATTTCTTTACTGTCTTAATCATGAAGCGGTCATCTTGGGTTAGGTAGAAGACACTTCCGCTCTTCCCAGGGGAAGATAGTTCCCTCAAAGCATCATTTCCACATATAGCTACCATATAATCTGCCGGATCAACATTAAACAACTTCCTCAAGTGTCTGCACGCCAAGGACATCATAAATTACATGAATAATCCAAAAGTAAAATCCAACCTAGATAGGAAAAAGAAAAAAAAAAAAAGAACAAATTATATTATTCTAGCTGGTAAAGATGAATAAATACTACCTGAAAACCATGGGGCAATAATCCTTCCACCGGAACTCCATGGACTGGTGAGGTGGAGTAATCTTTGATCCCTCGGGAGGAAACCTAGTCCAATACTTCTCCCTGGGATCAAAATCCCTGGCTCCGAGCTCTCTGAGTGAACCTGGCTTCCCAACCGAGTAACTAAAACAAAATAAAATGAACCCAAATTTCAAATGGACGTTCCAGAGGCAATAGCCACCAACGCCTAACCAGCGAGACATCAAGCCATTTACCTGATGCCCAATTGAAGGTTCAACATCAGATCATAGTTCTTATGACCCTTCAATATAGTCTGCCCTGGCTTCTTCGCCTCCCATGTTGACAAACAATATTGGTTGCGTCGCTGCTGCACGGCACTGATTAGTGTTCGCTCACCCTGATCGAAGGACAAGCCATCCTTGTAAAGCATCGCTGCCTCGATTGTATCGATGATATCGCATGTGATGTCCCCGGCCTCATCTTCAGATTCCCAGATACAGATCCTGGGGAAGTTCTTCTCTGCGGTGGAGCTCCTCCTCCCCAGCACACCGTCCACCGACGATGTCTTCCTCGACGCTGGTGCCAGCGGCGGAAGCATGAATGCTTCATCCAAAAGCGAGAATGAGCTCCTCTGTCCACCGATCTCCTTGCGGCCTGTGGTGACGGCAGGGTAAAAGGTTCCGTTGAAGCTCTTTGGATCGCCTTTACTCCAGCTACCGACGTAGCAACTGCTGTCGGGCCACGTGAACACGCCGCTCCCCTTTGGCACGCCGTTCTCCCAGTGGCCATCGAAGCGGTTGCCATTCGCCCAGATCAGCGCCCCGCGGCCGGAGATGACGCCGTTCCGCCACTCCCCGACGTACTGGTTCCCGCTCCGCCACGCGTACCGGCCTCGGCCCTCCTGGAGGTTGCGCCGCCACCCGCCCTCGTAGTAGTCGCCGTTGGCGTACCACTTGCATCCGTTCCCGTGCTTGCGGTCGGCGATCCAGAAGCCGCGGTAGGTGTCGCCCTCCGATCCAGTGAAGGTCCCGAAGCCCTCCATCCGGCCGGAGCGGAACTCGCCCTCGAACGTCGCGCCGGAGGGCCACGAGAACTTACCCTTCCCGGCTGCCTTCCCCCGCCGCCACTCCCCCTCGTACATGCAACCGTCGGCCCACAAGTACTTTCCGCGGCCGTGGGGCGCGTTCCCGACGAAACCCCCAGCATACATGTCCCCGTTCGGAAGCGCCTTCTCCACCGCCGTCGCGTTCTCTTCCGGGGAACATGCAGCGGGGGCCACTCTCCGGCCGCCGCCGCTGCCCTGAGATCTACTTCTAACCTGGTGGTACGCCTCCGCCTGCATCGCCGGGGGGACCGCCACCAGCACCGGCCTGCCTCCGTCCTCAGCCACCGCTTCCCCGCCTCCGCCGCCGATCCCGGTGGCGTCGCCGTCACGTCCGAGACGCCACATTCTCCGATCAGAAGCCCCAATCGCCTCCAACCGAACCCGGCATTCCTCTTCGGATCGAAACCACCCGTTTTCCCTCCTCCGTGGACAAAGAGAAGAAGATATGGATCGAATCCAGGAACAGGAAGAGGAAGCCTGCAGCAAAGAAGGAATAGGGGCAGCTCAAGAAGATAACTCGCGAGAGCCAAGAGCAGAGGAGGAGGCCGTCCTGGGCTTGGCTGTGCTTTTTGTTCTTTCGCTTTTGCTTTGCTCTTGTTCCGATATGTAAGAGGGCCACAGAAGGGGGTCGTCGTCGGGATACAATAATACCACAGCAACGCCAGCGAGGCCGATCGAAGAGCGCATTGACGAAACTACCCACGACTACGTTCGAAAAGGGCACTACATGTCCCGTTATTCCCCAGAGGCCAATGGACAGGTGACGCATTTCTTATTCGTCGTGGGGATACGCTGATGGGATATCCCATCTTCTCCCACCGCTTTTACCAAATTGACCCCTCGCAGCGTGTGGTCCCCTCTCCGTGGGTCCCGATCGGCCAGCGACGTCTTCGTCCGATTAATCCCAAGCGTTGCGACGAACCTTATCGCGATGTACGTCTCGATGTTTCCTTCCGACACTGTGTGATAATGAGCGGCCGTTACCATTTTTGCAAACCGTTATAATCGCCGGTATAAAACGTAGTCTCGTGAAAAAACGGAGGCGTGAAGATGGATCCAGATATGCACTGTGGCCGGATTGAATCGGCCCTGAAAAATTGCCCGGGGATTTGTGACCTCGCATGTCATCATTATGAGGACGTGGTATTAAAACAACAACACATGCTGATCCCAAATAATTAGAACATTGCTGGTTGTTAATTATTGGTGATGATGTTAATTTAAATTAAACGATATGACAAAAACAAACATAGACGTGTGTTAAAAAAGGGGCAAAAACTCAGGATTAGAAAGAATCTACTATCATTAACCGAGAATTAAACGTATTGGGTCAGTAATTTAAATTATTTGGTTATCTCTTTGGATTAGATCACAAACGTTGACTTTTTAAATATTGCAATAAATTGCTTGTTTATGCTGCCTTTGTACTATGTATTATGATCGTAGGGGATAGATTCAATTGTACATAGTTTTGCTGTGCTTGATTAAGTTGGGAAATGATTCCTTTCGATTTGGTGAGGATACTTTGAAATGATTAGAAGGTGGGAAGAGAATCAAATCAGTAATATCAATAAATTAAGGAACAGGAAATTTATACTTTTTAAGTTGATGAGACAGTTTGTGTGTATGGCATTATTAGAGTTAGAAAAGGGAGATGGATATGCGTCATCCTCTTTAAGCAACAGATGGATATAAGTGATGCTTTCCCATAAACGTATAAATGTGAATATGATTACATTTTCAAGAGCATTTATATTTAAATGACAATCAAACATCATAACGAGTACATACCGAAATTCTTATATATCTTTACGGAATAAGCAAATTTTTTATTGGTTCATGTGGATGTAAGTTTGACATACATATTATAGCAAAATCTATGAAAGTGAGTACACGACAGTGCAATTAATATCTATCAACTATAATTTAGAATTTATATGAGAACAATACACCATTAAAAAAACTCATTATAGATATATCAATAATATTTTATTTTGTAAAATTTAAATTAGTTAATATTATTCATAACTAAAAAATACATATAAAACGCATCAAATTTTATTAGGCCAAATTATTAAAAATTAAAGAATATTAATAAAAATATAATTTTATATTTATCTAGACTAGCTAAAAATTGTTATGGGAAGATGTCGTTGATGTGCTTGTTAACCTAACGTGATTCGGCCTCGTGTGCATAACGTTGTCTAAGGTGAAAATACTAAGTTCATAAGATATCATATGCATGAAGATTGATGTTGAGAGAAGTTTCTCAACCCTACTTTCCATTATCGTCGAGGTCGGACAATCGACCGTCCCCTCAATTGCTAAGGTGCATAGGTCAGGAAATCGACCCCTCTTAAGTTAATGGCAATATGGTTCCTGTCATTGTTATACTGTACTAGTTCTTTGAAGGTGGTTAAGACTATTTTTATCATCAACGATCATGAATTTGATGGCGAGAGTACACATAACTTCTAGAGGGGATTGTCAAACTTTATAGTGAGCCAAGAGACGATGACTAAGAGTGTTGCTATCTCTTTTCAAAATTGATGGTTTAAAGAGGTGACCAATACGATGATGACTAAGAGCCATGGAGGTAAAAAAATCAACCCCCATCATTACCAACCTCCATGCTTGAAGGAGGATCAAGTTCACATCGACAATGATTGATCTATTATCGATGAGAGCCAACCGGCAAGGAGTGACCCCTCGTCGAGACGTGAAGGTCAAGCACTCCTCCCCCATTCGCCACATTTTAAATCCCTATTTCAAGAGCTTTCGAAGTATACCTTCAAGGAGAGAGACAAATGATAAGGATAACATAGTCAATTATCATTCGACACGTGACCTTAGTATAGCATCCAAGTTGAAAAGAAAAACCAAAAAGTCACCTCTACTTGTCTATTCACGTAAATAAGGGTCTAAGACAAACGATTATATAATGTTCCTCTTTTGTCGTAAGCAAATGAATGATTATTAAAGACGATTAGATGTTATCTCTCTACAGAGTATTCATATAATGTTGTACCCCTTTACGACCAAGTATAAGGTCGATATTAAATACAACGAAATGAGATTACTTTTTTATTATTTGCATCAATACTCATTTATCTTAATTATTAACTTAAATATTAAAGAGATTAGGTTGAAAAATCTCTTTGTCAAGGTGATACACGAGGAGTTTGATATTTTTATAGCTCAAATAATTCTAAATATATGGATTTGAATCATATTGGGTTGCCAAAATATCAACACCATCTTCCTATAATAAAAATGAATATCATTTATATTTTTTATGACGTTACTAGATACCTCTGATAAATCATAATCGGAGACACTGACAGAAAAACAAAGAAATGGTTCATCATGACAGTGACATTGTTGCAAAGGATATGGAAGGCAAAGATCCTGACAAATTGATGTCTCCAAAATAAATCTACATTTATAACGGGCATATATGCACACCACCCTTTTCTTTTCTAGGAGTGACAATTGAGGGACAAAATTGAGGCAACCCATGTGACCAGTTATTGTCATGTTTCGTGGGGTTGACATTATTGTCAATTACTTTAGAGGTTTTATGCACGCATCGAACAATTCCTTTGTTCAATATATTTTTACTGCAAATATTCTAAATTTAAATGATGCATATATATGTAAATAATATCGATAATTCTGTCATCCTATTGGAATATGATATTTATTTGTTACGTTCTTTGATTGGTTTAACACATTTTATTCGTATTCTTTGTTTTTGTTTTTTGTTTTTTCAACAGCTCGTAGGCTGCATTTCTGATTCACGTAATATTGACATCCGCATCCGTTCCAAATCGGATTCGGATCCATGTTAATCCCCACTCGGTTTGCGCCAAACTGTGGGCATATCACTTAGTAGGAGAAATATTAGCGATAAGCCGGGCCCAAGATATTACGAAAGAACCGTCCTTGTATTCCGCGCGCGTCTCTGTTTCGTGGGTTTCTCGTTCCGTATTCACGATTGAGCGAGCGAGAGTAAGAGGAGGGTTTTCGCCGGAGGTGGGCGGCCGTCGAAGGAGGAAGAGGAGGATATGCTGGAGAGGATCCGGCGGTGAGGATTCCGCTCATGCGCCACCTCTGCAATGGCGTCTGCCGTCTTTCCGCCGTTCCTTCTCCTTCCCGTAACGACCGCCGGCCGCTGCATTAATTCACCCTCCCCCGTCTGCAGGTATCGCTCTTTCTCCCCCTCTCATGATCAGCGTTTTAGTTATCCTTGGCTCTTGTGGTGCTCGATCTGAGATCTGAGATCTTGCGGCCCAACAACCATGGTTTCTGTATCCGATTGGAAATGGTGTCGGTGACTTGATTTCTGAAACTTAGGGTTACACCCTCGGTGCTTTCGATCACTCTGGGAAGGAGATACGCACTGAATAAGTAATTGCGTATGAACGGAGAACGGAGAATCTTGAAATCTGTCATGATTTGTCACGATCGCGAGATGTTACTAAATGCATGGAAAGTTTTGAATGTGCAAGTGTTTGTTTTGAGAGAGATGGTGACGTGGTTTCTTTTGGATTTATAATCGGAGAACGAACTCACTGATGCATTTGTCTCAACTGATGCCTTCTTCATGTTGCCAATTGTGGACTGCATCTGAATAGGTTTTCTAACAACATCACAAAGCATATATCATCACCAAAGAATTGGCGATCAATGACTTTGAGTACGTGGTATTAGCTTGGGGTTATCAACATGAACAGGGAAATGAATTGCTGAATACTTTCGTTCATGTGCGATGGTGTGACATTTTGGACAATCTTGAGTAACATCAGATTAACTCCTTTGCAGGTTGTTGTGTTGTTCTTTTCTGCAAAGTAGCATACATATAATACTTTGTTGCTCAACCTTTTCTTTCTTTAAGGTCGAGTTGTCTGCTGGTACTTTTCGGTTAGAGTTAGACCGCAAATCTGAAAGCCACAGAGTTGCATCAAGCTCTAGTTTGTGAATTTTCCTAATTGTAACTTTGCACTCCGCAATGACAGTAGTCTTGAACTAAATGCTTATTTTGGAAATTAGAATAGATATTTCATTTCAAATCAATCTAAATCATATGCTAACTGAGGTAGTAATTTTTCCTGTTATCTCTTTCTCTTATTCACAAAGGGTCAGATGTTAGTTACTTATCGACATCCTGCTTTCTGAGTTTAATTGACTGGTGCCCTTTCGATGTATGGCCAGAGCATGAGATTCTAACATCATTTAAATTATAATCATCCTTGACTTCCTTTTTCACATAAGGCCTGCCTATTATAGCTGATAGCAATACACATTTTCTTGTTCTGTTTATTTTTCTTGGCTTTTTATATATGTACTCCTCTAGCTTGGTAATTAGTGTAGTGCTTGTCTATTACAATGCTGGATAGGCGAATCTTCTATGTACCTAAACGTGCCACTTGGTTGTAGAAAATGTCGCTTCAAGGGAGAAGGACACTTTTTAATTAGGAATGTAAATAATAATCTTGTATCATTTGGTAATCGAAACTAGTTTATCTAGTCAAGAGTACAGAATTTTAAAACGGAAATTCCAATATTGTGTTCTGTGCACATGCATCCAGTCGCTCTATTGTAGTGCTTAGATCTTCGGTGTTAATCGAGGATGTTGAAGGAACATATGACTTACACACGTGTTAACTATATAAAACAATTGCCAATTGAAGCCCTTAAGCATCATGGTTTATGAGAATATTTGAACATGTTTTAACAATATGATTTTGTGAAAATACTCTTCATGCTTCTTAGCTATTATTCAATATTTTAGAGTCAGATGTTTGAAATAATGTTTCCGGTTCAGTTGCAGGCATGATGATGGTGCAACCTCAATCTCTCTCAATCACAAAAGACAATGGTCTCTTTATCAGGTAATGAGCCCATGGACCTTTTGAATCTTTTCCTCATATGAATTAATTTACTTGGTAATATCATCATAATTTCTTAGGTTTTACGTGCTTGTTCCCTGTATTCACTATTGTTCTGCCGTTAAGTACTATGTATGAAGTTAAAATTTAGGTTGCATGATCATTTACGACTTGATTTTAGAGAATGATAATCAAACATACCATGAATACTACAGACATGCTACCTTTATTAGTTGATATGAGAAATATTCACCTTGATCCGGAGCTCAACATATGGTAGTCACACTATCGGGAAATGTCAAAGACCTCAATCGATAACTTCATCACATCGGTAGAATCCGAACAGAAAATCATATGAAATATTTTCTGAATTGCAAGCGGTCGAAGAGACATTTCAGGAGTCCTCTCCTGACAATGGTCTTCATGCATAAAAGGTGCCTTGGGATCGGCACCACCTCGAGCGATCAAGTCATAGGATGGGATCATGATTCCTTGTATGGATTGGGATCTAATCAAGTCAGGCTAACCAGCTCAAAGGCGACCACCGATGTTAGATTACAACATTAGTCGCATTTGCAAATAAAAAGAGCAACAAGTTAAGGGTTTTGCTCACCATTCATCATGAATACTTTGCATTTTTGTTTGTGGCTTGCTGGTATATTTGGGAGAGCAAGGGTGACTGACTGGATAGAAGCTCTAGGGTTCTACAATATTGTAGACATGTTACTGGTCCATTTGAAGTAGCAATTGAATGTGTTTAGCCTGTTTTGTTTGTGTATTTTGGTTGGACATAATGGCCCGAGCAACTTCTATGTGCCCAAATATTTACTACAGAGCATGCTATGGTGAGCTGGGGGTCAAATTTAGAGGGATCTACTGCTTTGTGTTAGCAGTTCAGACTGGGTGGTGGTTTAGGAATTTGGGATACTGATGGGTCAGCTTCTGAGGTCCAACAATAGAGCCATCCATTATTTGACCAAGTGTCCTGAATCGAGCACATGAACTTGCAATTCTCTATCATGCACCTGCTAACTATACCAGAGGTACGAAGGTGTGAAGGCCAAGTAACCATCGCTACCTTAGGTTTGATACATGGTTGATTGATTGCCAGGAAACATCACCCAGGGTGGTCGAGATCCATATGCACAAGGTTGGTGGCAAATGCCACTCCAACCACGTAAATAGTCTTTAATAACGAAGGCCATGTGTAACATAACATGCCCCTTCGTTCTTATCCATGTACGAGCTAAGAAGTATATCTGCCTGAAGCACTTGCTCGCCATTTATTTCTAGCCGGAGCGTACAAGCCATTACCCCCTTCGTTCAGCCTGGTCCACTCAACCTCGCGGGATACCTCCACGGTACTCCGTCGTTCTGATTGGTAGAATAGGTCAATGAATCTAGCGAGTGGCTTAACATTTTGCTGAATTCTGCTGTCTTTAGCATGTTGTTGGTTTCCAACAAGGATGCTTCCGGACCACGTTCATCTCTTTTTGAGACTCGTGGCAATGGTGATTAATCTTCATTCTCTGTCTTAATGTAACTAAAAGTAAGAGTCACTTAGAATTTCCACCTGCGAAGCTATCTTATGATGAAACAACACATAATTAATAGAGTTCACAGTTTTCGTAAAATTATTGTGTTATAATACTGTACGAACGAGACTACATCATCAGGAATAGTTTTTTTCTGTAGTTCTTATCATTGTCGTCTTGCGAGTCCACGTGTCATCTGATCGAGTTGGGCCATTCCTTCCGGAAGCTATGCTCGATGCTTCCTACCTTTCTTTTTCTTAATCTTTTTCGGGATGTCGTGCATGGATGGTTCCCATGTCCCGCCATGCATCCATCCGGTTAAAAGCGGGTAAACAGTGACCCTTTGCTCCTCTAAATAAGTATGGAGGAAAATAAAAGGCGTACAAGGTCATTGCACTGGAGAAGCCTTGCCCAAGTCACCAAGGCCGAAGCATGACCGCATCACAGAATGCATGTCTCATCCCCACTTTCCTCTGCTCTTTATCACCAACATTATTTCTCATTTATCTACTGAACGAATCATCCTCGCCGGTGGCAAGCCAAAGAGAGGGGAAGGAAAAAAAAGAAGTAAAAAAGGCTATGTCCGTAGCGACAAATTTGTCCCCTCGCTCACCCCCTTGACGTGGCTCGACATGGTACGTCGACTCCATTTGAGGGGAATGTGGCAGACGATATAACCACAGGGAATGTAGCATTGCAATAGTTTATTCATGCATGCATGGCTTGGTATCCAAATGCGTCATTTTTGTTCCAAAGTGTGGCATCTATTTGATGGTAGTGTCTGCGGCTTGGATAGGGGGTGACCAAAGCTGATCAGTCGGGAGTGCGAAAAAGCAGCCATGGATGTGTTATTCCCATAGTAAGATGGCGGACAGAGAAATAAAAAGGAAGTTGCAATGCCTGCCTCTCCCTTTCCTTGCCTTTTAGATACTTTTCTACATGACGACAACCAAATTGAGGAGAGAATATAGGCCGTGGATGAGCCTAGATAGAACGGGTGGCGTCGGGAGTCAGTCTCATGCCTCTGTGACTTGCAGAATAATTTTATCATAACAGCTAAGATGAGCGGGAGGCTGATATTCCCTGGTGCATAGGATCGATCAAACAGTGAGTGACTTCACCGCTGGTGAATGAATGGTTGTACCAATGACCTATGAAAACAACTAATAGTATGCTTAGGTTGTACCAGAGAGACTTGATTGAAAGAGTCAAACCTTGTGATAGCGTCCCCGAGACAAAAAGTTATTCCAGACTGTGGAGAATAAAACATAAAGGAGGGTGATATAGGTAATACTACTTGGGGTAGGAAAAGCAAAAAAGGATGGTGTGACGGTGGACTGGTGGTGGAGGGCCCTGAGCAAGGCTGAAAGCTTCGTTTTCCTACCTACAAATACCACCCCCTCATCCCTCACCTTCTAAGCAGCGTTGCCTGCCTGCCTCTTCCGAGGAGCACAAGCCAATCTATCCCATCCCTCCCCGACTCTCTTGCCATCTCTGCCTCCGAAACCAAGAAAGCAAGGCACTGCTTGTCATTCTTGTTTAAGGTATTTAAGGTTTCCTTGCCTCAACCCGATTGCCCATGTTTTTGACTGCTAACATCGTTACACTCAACTTCCTCTCCTCTCCCGGGCCCCTGTTCTCCTCTTGCTACCGCTCGTGGGACTCTCCCATCTTTTTTGGGTGCTTATTGCTTTTTCCTTTTTGTTCACAGTGACACACGAACTAAACAAACCTCGCTGCTGCTTCCGAACTCTCTGTCCGAAAGGAGGATGTCGGTAGTTGTCATGCGAAGCTCGTCCGCAACATTCCACTTGACCCAGCGCAGCTGGCCGGCGCCAGCGGAGCGATACAGGAGCGAAGAGGACCGTCCTATGGTACAGGAGGAGAGCGACGATGAGCTGCCCGGCCAATTTGACATATGGACCGCTATCCAGTCGCAGAAGGCTGCCGCCGCGGCCGTTCCGGCCACTTACGTTCATCCCCTTATGAGGCGGTCTTCGAGCTTGTTGAGCCGGGAGAGCCTCGATATGTGCACGGAGAACCTCGGGTCGGAGACCGGCTCCGGCGACTTCTCCTCCTTCGTGGATGGCCTCGACCACTGCTGTCCGCCCAAGTTCGACGATGAAGAGAAGGCAGAGGAATTGAAATATGTCCGTGAGGAGCAGGCTACGGCAATAGTAGCAGTAGGAGGCGAGGTGAGAACAGTGGAGCGAGAAAGGCGTCCCCGGGGCAAGGAACTGACGTCGGTGAACTACCATTGCTCCACTGGCAGGCCGAGGTCGTTCCCGCCACCGCTCCCGTCGATTTCTCGACGCAACGGGCCGTGCCTCCACATGCGGCCTCACCGCCGCGATGGGCGCCTCGTAGTCGAAGCCGTCCCCGTCACTTCTCGGAACTACCTTCGCGCCCAGCGCGTGGACGGCCGCCTCCTCCTCTCCTTCGTCGACCTCGGCTTCGGAGACGAGCCTGGTGACGAGTCTGATGCCGCTGACTGTGCTGCTGAAACTACACCACCACAAACACAAGATGACGTCGAACAAGAAAAAGATGTTGAAGGAAGCGAAGCGATGGGAATAACACGACTACAAGCAAAGGAAGCGGAAGAATCAGAAGAACACAACTGCTACGGAGAAGAGGAAGAAGAATCAGACGAAAATAACTGCTACGACGAGGAGGAGGAAGAAGAGGAAGTGGAGGTCGTTGACAGGGGAACCGTCGTCGAGGTGAAGGTAAGCACGCAGCCCCAGCAACAGAGCGGTGCGCTGAAAGTGCACCGGTCTTCGCTCGTCATCAACAAGTTCGTCGGTGGCACGCCGCTGAGTGGCATGACCGAAGGCGACCAGAACAATCACAACCGCACCGTTGCCTCAGCTCTGGCAGCTAGTTGGCCGTCACCGACGATCACCGCAGCTAGGCGGCCGTCACCGACGACCACCACCGCAGCAGCTGCGGTGGCGGCGGCTTCTGCGCTCGGTGTGAACATAGAGAGCTACAATGGCCACGGTTACGGTGGGCCATGGACGACGCCGCTCGGTGACCACCACCCTACGCTCGACAACAAGCTGCTGTTCACTTCGAAGCGGCGGAACCGCGGAGAGTTGCTGCACAACATGAGGAGGTGCAGCCAGCTCCGGAGGCCATTGTTCATATGGGAACCCTGTTGCATTGCCACTTCCTCTTGAGACCGTACATAGCTTACGCGGCTGGCCACAGCCTCACATGGATCCATCTTATCCCTCGGTTGCCCTCGTCTTCTACTGCTACCACCACCACCACCACTACTGAGCTACTAATCATCACCATCCCATGTCGAAAAAGCCTCACTGTTTGGTTATCTCTCGGTACTGTGGTTCTTCTTCTCTCTTCGGTTTTTCGAACCACCATGTCCTCTTTTTCCATCCAGTGATTAGATTTGATACCGTAATGGGAGATTTGAGATCACCGTAATAGAATTGCTTTTGGTGTTTTTCCCTCTTTGGTCTTGGAATCAGATTGGAATCTTTGAAGGGTTACGTAAACTTTTGGCAGAGCATGGCCAGATCTCTTTCCTAGGCCTGCTCAATTATGCAGCCGACAGGTGTTGTCTTCTAGTGTGATAAAGCATCGGGGACCTGATGTCAATCAATGCCAATCATAATAACATCACTCTATATATCGTGTTTTTGGGTTGCTGGTCCACGTGAAAGTTGCCATACAGTGCCTTGAGAATGCTGCTGACGGCTGCTGGATGGTTTGTTTGGGATGGGTCGGATTGTTTTGGGTACCTGCGCTCTATTCAACCCGTTTAAACTGGGATTAACGGAGTATTCGTCAATCGAATCTGATCAAAGTGTTGATTTTATTGCCAAAATATTTCTTGATCAACCTGTTGTGAATCCAACAACCAAATTCTTCTCTCCCTAAACAGTTTGAAAGAGAGAAGGAATAGAAAGATGGCGTGAAGTCGAAGCGGCTTCTCTGTTTAGCATACTTAGGACAGGGCATAGTAGTAAAAGGGACATTTGGAGGTTGACCTATTAGTAATAGTACGTTGGTGGAGGAAGAAACAACACGAGGTGATGGAATCCAATTGCAATAACAGCAAAGGCAAAAGGAAAAGTAGCATCCACCAAGGGGAAGAAAGATTACGAACCTGATGCCTCTTTCCCCCGTCAATCGTCCTTATATCACCTAAATTCTACTGCTGCTAAATTCTCAAACTTTGATGGCAGCTTTTTTAGCTACGTTCCTTGCCCGCCGTAGTGGTCACAATGGACGTGACGCATTCAGAAAGCTTAGCGCGGAAAAAATAATAATAATAAAATGCAGAGGGAGATCACCAGTAGACACAGATTCTGGTCTAGTATTTATAGGCCTCACATCTTGTCTAAGCTTGTTTGCTACTGTGTCACACCTCTCTCTCTCTCTCTCTCTCTCTCTCTCTCTCTCTCTGCTGTTGTCTTTGTCTGCGCTGAGTCATGGGAAAGTGAGACACCCCTTGATCACTCGGAGTGAATTTGGTGACGGATGGGTTGAAAAGATTACTGATATTTTTGTAAATTCACTTGTGCAACCGCAAATGCAATTGATAGATTATAGGGCATGGCATTCTCTGTCAGAAGCAAATATATCTATACTATGTGTCTCATCTCACAAGGCCTTTTTTCTTTCTTTCAGGTTTTTGTATAATTATTGTAATCATAGATTAATATTACGTAAATATAATATTTATTTATCAAATTTAGTTGATGTGATCACATAAGTCCATCCGAATCAAAATATGAATCCATTAAACCAATGAATATTAGTATTTTTAAAAAAGAAGAGTCTTAATGAGATTCAAATTCAAAGATACAAGTTGGATTTTTTTATATAATTAAAGCGGTATAGAGGACACTTATTTGACTTTTTTTTAACAAGTATTATATTTAAGTATTAGTAATGCAAAAATAATAATATTACAGATAATAAATTTATTTGATATGACTCGGTAGATCAATGGAACTCGTATACGAATTTATCCCCAAAAAAAGGGAGAAAAAAAACTCGATAGACACACTGTCTTATATATACATATCATATGCAAATGCGGATCCGTATAATGAGAAGACAAGTAATAATACATGGGGACAACGGAGAGATGTGGTGAAATCGATTGTTGTGCGAGCCGATCCGTCTTCCTTCTGTTAGTGTACCTATGTGTCGTGGTCGTTAAATCAACACGGTTTGGTTCGAGTTCGGATGTGCTAAGATCACCTTGGCAGGTTCCTGGATAGAAAGCTAGCATTAGGTCAGAAGAAGAGAGTCATTGGCTTGTTTTATGGTGATGCCTCCTCTCTTGCTTCGTCCTCTTTGCATCTTTCGGATCATGCACACAGATTGGGTCGAGATGATTCGACCTGATCCCTCTTATGGCTAAGTTAGTACTTGGTGAAGAAATGTAGTGTTTGGAAGAGATCCCCGTGGTCTGGGGTTTTTATATTGGGGCTGGCGCAAGTCTCTGGTGCACCCGAGACGTCGTCCAGTGCTTCTTGGGGTGGCACTTAAAGGCGCTATCCCGACAAACGTCACCCCAAGCCTTCAGGATTATGCTCGAGCCCGTGCAGGGGTGTGCTCAGTGAGGCTATCGATGCGTCGTCCCAGACATTCCGGGGTGACACTATGAAGGCACCGTCCTAGGCTCTCCAGGGCGACGCTACGAAAGCTTTGCCTTTCGAAAAAATGCTATACCTTGGTTGGCGTCATCCTGACATCGCTGAGGGTTATTATACTGTGCTGAGATGGCCTACTCCCTCGATCTTAGGTTGAAGTGGCAGGGCGCTACTTGTCATTGGGTGACGCTGGTATATGCCGTATCACCTCCCTTGTCGATTCTTCCTCCTCCGGACCTCTCGCCACCGTCGCCCTCCGCCTTCGCCTTCGTCAAGCCCTCCGCTGGAAGATCTCTCGCCGGTAGTGCCTCGCGGGCTTCGTCCAGTCGTCGGGCGTCTTCGTCATGTGCCAAGGTCACGCAAACCGTAACGTGTTCTTGGCTCCGTTCCCTTCTACATCGAACCTTTTCTTGGATCCATAGAACGAACTCGAGTACGAGGCGTCAATGCGAGTTCAAAGATTGGGCATGGCGTTCCAGCATCCACGTCTTCTTCATCCACCAGGTCAAGGAAACCCTAACACGTTCCAAACCTTTGCCATGGATGCAGGGCACGAACTCGTATATCTGGGATCGTGCGAGATCCAAGATTGGACATGTTCCAAGATCAATGTCGTCTTCAGGTCCAAACCCTAACGCCTTCTAGTCCGTTCCCTTTCTACACCGAACCTTTCCTGGATGCAGAGGGGGAAGTCGAGAACAGAGCATGTTGGTCAAGAAACACCAGCGCGTTCTTGGCACCGTTCCCTTCTGGTTCGTTTGTTATCGTCATCTAATATGTTCTGGTATGCATACAATTCATTCCTAGTCTGTTGATTACGCCCTGGACGGACTCGTGAGAGCAGAGGTTTCCTCCATTCCGTTCTTGGATGCAGAGGTTTCGGCCCGAGTGTTGGCACGACCTGGACCGAGTACCGGACATCAGTAGAAGTTCTTGGACCGGTTCCTTCCTTCATCAACCTTCTCTTGGATGCAGGGAACCCAATCCGTGTTGCTACGCCCTTGACGAAGCAGCGGGTGTAGTATCGGACATCAGTAGGTGATCCAAGATCCGTGTCTTTGTTTCACTTCATCAACCTTTTCTTGGATGCAGGACCATCATGCTTGATCTCAAATGGAGACGCATTCATTGATCCAACATTCGCCGACACCGACATTGTGCTTTGATCATAAATGGAGGCACCCATTATCCGATGATGTATCTATTCAGGGATTCTCTCCATTTTCATATTGCGGCACGCTATGATATGAACGTACAATTGGAGTTGTATGCGTGTCGTGGTCGAAAAATGGGTCATATTTTAGCTTTAAAGATTAGGGTCTGTTGAGGCTCAACTATACTGCAGATTGTTTCTTTATTGCATCATGTTACGGGGGCACTTGGCGGCGGTTAGATGGTTTGGCTAATAGCATAACCTAGCGATAGAGACTGTTGGAATGATTAATTGTTGCAACGTAAATTATCATCATAATGGTTTTCAGTAGGTTTAAAGATTCGAGTTTATTGAAGCAGCAGTGCGTTGAGGAGTATTATTCTTGAATCATTTACTTTCGTTTATTTAACATTTGGTGACACCGAGAAATGGAATCATGTTGACACCCATTATTTGGTAACACATTCAAGATCCTTTAATTCCTACATTGATGCACACCGTGATATAATTGTACATTGGTGTTATGTTATTCGTAATGGCCAAAAACGGGTCACGTCTTGGCATTAAAGAATAGGGTTTCTTGAAGCTCAACTATCGTATAGATTGTTTCGTTTTTGCATGATTGCAGCTACTATAGGTGTCGGTTATATAGATGGTTTTTGGGTTGCTATCGTACGGCTACTATAACTCAATGACATGAATTAGCCTCTTTAATGGTTGTGGTATAGCTTTTGTTAATTAAGCTGCTGCGTTACATATCAATAAGCTGTATTTGATATATTGCAGAGCCTTCGTGTTCTGTTTTATTTTAATTTTTATAATTATGTTCAGGTATTGATCTTTTGCATACAATGACTAATTGGTTCTTGTTACATAAGACGAATGAGACACTCACTGATTTAGGGTTGTCCACTGCGTTACGCATGAAGCCTTGGAGTGGTCGACAGTATGCTCCTCTCGTTGGGATGGACCTCTTATTTTCAGAATATATATAATATACATTCAAAGTTATAAAAAATAAGACTTTTTTTTTCTTTTTTCTTTTTTCACTTTCTCAAATGTTAAAACGCTATTCGATTAGAATGAAATTCTTATGTACACAGTTGGCAATCATTGTTTGATTTGGTCACAGACTACAAACTCACCACCGAACCTAATCAGACTTTTTCTGTGATTTTAGATCCCATATATTTACCACCATGCCAAATGGGGTTGAAGCACTCGAGGAGTCGTTCTATCTTAATGTACATCAGTCTATGGACACAATTTCCCAAGGAATTTTGGATGATAATATATTTCTGATCCGCAAGAGCTTAAACATCATATACAGGCATCCGCTCCTCGATGGGGAAGCGACATATCGGGCACTTCTTGCACCTCTCTGAGCAGGACCTATACACAATTGAAGTTAAGGATCAAACAGCAGAACAGTACACCTGCGAGAAACAGACTGTCCAATTAAGAGAGAGATTGGGAGAAAGTATACTTACTTGCAAAGGATCCGGTGCCGACATGGAAGAAGAACCACACATATTTCTGCCTCGTAGCAAATCCTACAGAGCACCTTCTCCTGAAAATGACAGCGAGCAAATCCAGCCACAAATTTCAGAAATCCACCCAAGGAACAAAGCATTGAATTAAGCCACCGACGGAACAAAGCATGATAATTACATTAAATTACATTGAATTAAACCTTCTATATCTATTGTGATTATCAAGCATGATAAACAAACAGATAATGCATGTCAAGATTCATGGCAGCCTGAAAAAAAAAAAAGAAGCAAAATCATGACAACAAAGAAGCAACAAATAAAAATAAATAAATAAAACTAAAGAGGAAAAAAAGCAGCAGTAAGGACTTAAGGACGGTTATCAAGAAAACTATCGTAGTTTTTAACACAAAAAAAGACTAGCTAATCTACAAGTTTATTTTTAGCCAAGGTTAGAAGCAAATACATTCTGAAGCGTTTCGTATTCTTGCTGGCTATACTTTGTTATTTCAGATTGTTCTCCCAAAGCTGCTTGCAATCTCCAAACCTGCAGCACAAAGGTAAAGCTAAAAGGGACGAATTTGGCAACTTAGTAGCTGCAACTCTAGAGAGAGTTGCCAGAAACATGTGATGAAATTCATACAAGCAACAAAAAGAAATTTAGTGCACCTCCTCAGCAAGATCCTTCTTTGCCATTTTTTTCACAACCTCAGGTGGATACCCAACAAAGGTGTTATACCTGCAGATGACACTGGCCGGTCAGAGCAGATAGATGCTAGTCATGCTACTAGTTAACGCCACTGCAACATGGCCACTGCCATGTTGGCTTTGATAATGGTTAGATTTTACTGCAATCCCATTAGCCTGACATGTCAAGGCTTTGATGAAAAACAACCATAATATTATATGGATTTGACTTGATCCCCGAGGCTCATTAAAACAAAACTTGGATAAATGATAGATCCAAATCACATTTTGGGGGATATAATATTTGTTCAAAACTGATGCTGGAATGTTTGACATGCAGGGGCCAAGAGGATCAAGGGCATTTCTCCTTTATTTTCAAAAGCTAATGCAGTCCCCGGTGGAGTCCATGAAGCTAAAAAGAAGGGGCATGGCCTCTTTTATTATCAAATTAAATTTCAAAATGCTTGGCCACATCTTGAAGAAGCCTCTTGGCATTCCCTCGTATGTATATGAACAAATCTTTTTGTAAAGTGGATGCCTCATATGTATATGAACAAACCTGATGGTATCTAGCAAAACTAGGCTAGTTTTTATTAATTTTAATTTTGAGAAAACTTCGTGAATTTCCTAACAATCCACGGGCACTACTTTGTAATGCTAATTTGCACGGTTGCTTCTATCAAAGACTAAGACAGCTGCTTGCAACTTTTACCAAAAATATTCTACTGTTGGGATTTGTGCATGCTAGGACGAACAAGAAGTAATCAGGTTATATCTTCTCTAATTGCAAGGCTAAGTATGAGGTTTCATCTGGACGAGCATTCAAGTTCTTCAGTGCTCCAAGTCCATAACTCATGTTCAGAAGAAACATATATTCTGCAAAAACATTATGACAAAAACATTTGAGGTTGCAATTCCACCCAAACACCCTAAAACCTCCATTTAGTTTGGGCAGAACCTTCTTGTTCAGTTGCATTAATAAACCTTATTTACCTAAAACATCCCTTCCCTCTTTTTCATATTATCTTCTTCCCAATATTTACTTCCATAATACATGCTTATTTCCTTGTTGTTGTTGTATCCATTCATTTCCTTGTCTTCGAGATCTAAGTTCACTATTGCGGAAATCAACCCAATACTGTTAACCCCTACCAAAGTTAAATATAAGATAGGACATTGCACTATCTTCTTTTTTTCCGTAGAAACTTATCTTCAAATTTATGTGTACACTTAGCACACATTTCTACATCAAGATAAGTAAACAAAAGATTTGTCAGGCCTATTTTGCTATTTATTTGTATTGCTAGGTCCTTGTTCCATGCAGCTATGAAAATGCTAGGTAGCCTAATATATCACCTAGGCTGACTCCAGGTTCGACAACTTATAATTGGTTTTTGAGTAAGCATAAAAGTCAAATTCTTCAAATACACCAGTTAGAAACAATTTATAAGTATCTAGATGATGTGAGCAATACCCAGTGGCTTCAGCATGAAACAAGCGAGCTTGCTCTTCTTTGCTTCCCTCATCAATTGACCACCAACCCAGTAATCTGCGTTAGTTAAAAAGAGTTCTCACAATGATGCAACAAAAAGCTGTTATTCTTATTTACATATCATAATCACATGGTAGACACATAAAACAGTACCTTGAACCATGATGTAGGAAGGCAAAGAAATCATGAGCTCTTGATGAAATTCTGAGATATCTACTATCAACTATACCATTATGTACTAAAAGAACAAGCCTCTCCACCAATCTTGAAACAGCATATAGGACACCAACACCTTGCAATAGAAATAATGGCAAGAAAAGTGCTAAAATTGGAATATGTCGAGCACCAGGTGGTGTTCCCTGAAACATCAGACAATTACCAACATCTCAGAATGAGCAGCATGCAGATCTATGTAATAAATATATTCAGTTATTTAATGACATCGACTCAAAATAAAAGTGAAAAAGAATTGAGAACTAAAAAAAGCCGTTAGAATAAACGAAAATAGCTTACATAAAGAATTTTCATGGACATAGTTGCATGAATAACAAACATATTTAGTACTCCCAGAATATATATGGATTGCCTAAGATGGACAAAATAGGATCTAACTTGAAACTGATAGCATCACCAACACTCATTGGTAAAATTTTTTGGGCTATATACAAATTGGATGGTCAAAATACACCATTACATCTAACAATATGCTCACAAAGGAACAGTTACTAAGCATATTGTTGACCAATGGAAGCATACCTAGATGTGGTTTGGAAGAAAAGGAAACATTTATTTTACTCTAATAAGCAGACACATTAAAAAAAAATTATAAAGCAAAATTTTCTACAAGTACCCAACATACCTCCAAGCGCATACATAGCAGAACCTGGAAAACTATAAGAGGAACTTTCATTATATGGCCTCCTATGTCTTGCAGAGTGCAAAGCCTATCCTGATCATGGTCGTCCACAGAGGAAAGCAGAAGGCTACTGTTCCAATCACGGTATCTAATCATAGTGGAAGATGAACAAGGTTCTTCATGAGAAGGCCGTCTATGGATCATTGGATTAGACCACTTTGTACAAACAAGAAAAGCAAAACACTCCGCAATCCTGCAAATGATAGATGACATCAAAAGAGACAATGGACAAATTGGAAAGACAAATAATGTGCAGGAAACAATGTGCACTACCCAAAATTTATGAACAGATCCCACCATCCAAGAGCATCAACATCACCTGCATCGTATCAAAAAAGACCATAAGAGGGTTTTATGAGGCAAATGATCATTACATGATCGTAAGCAGTATCATAGTTGTCTTTTGCATGTGTAACTGTTAGCTGAATTATTTTGACTTCTAGTACTCAGTAAAATTAGTCCACCTATCCGATTTATAATACTCAGAGACACTTGATACACAAATATCAATTTCAGAGCAAATAAGGATAACAAACTCCTATATACTGATAATAAATTAATCGCATTTTTGTCCTGGATATTTCCTGATTCAATTTTGATCCTGTCCACTGATTATGAGAATTAAGTGGCACTCAAACATGGATCAGAATGGCAACAAATTGTCACCAACAGCAGTTTGGTGGTGTGTATACATGCCATGTTAAAAATAAAAAAAACAGAGTGACATGATCATGCCATCCATTCTGGCAAAACACTTGGCTTAAATTGTCCAAAGTATCCCAAAAAGGCAAAAGGGTACTGTTTCATTAAACTTGACGATCCTATTTTCATATTCCATAAATCCAATCCATTTTTGTTTTGTCATTGCATAACATATCTCAAGCTAAACATATGTTGCAAGGTATCTACTAGACCTAGGAATAAAGAGCGAGAGAATGGACATTAACCATCCATAATCAACGAGCTAACAAGCCGACTGAGGATACGACGAGGGGGAAGGAGGAGATGACTGAGGAGAAGGAGAGGAGTACCGGATGGACTAACAAGCCGAGGCGATAGGTGGCAACATATAGTGGGTGGTGGCGGATGATAGATGAAGAGGGACCGTGCGTGCGCGCAAGAGAGAGAGAGAGAGAGAGAGAGAGAGAGAGAGAGAGAGAATATCAGGGTTTTTAACTAGGGATAAAAATAATAAAAACACTAGGCTCAACGAGCTGTGAGCTCTGTACTACGTGGACCATTGCAAATTGACTGGTTCATGTTCTGTTTCAAACCCAAATTGGTGTGCACTATCCATTACGTAGGACAATTGTTAGACCACAGTGCACATAGTCAAGGCTGACTACGACAGAGGTCAATATTAATACGCTAAATTCTTTTGTTTATTATATTTATTATGCAAAAGTGATTTGGTGAAGTAACAAATGGCTTTAATCTATTAATTACTAAGGATGATATTTTCTAATTTATCCATGAAAGTAATGGACAGTAGGCATAGATTTAACTGGTCGGGATGACATTCTTTAACTTATTCAGAAGGTAATAGAAAATAGGCATTGGTTTAACTAGTCTTTTGTTCTTCATAAAATGTGTAAAACAAGAAAAAAATGACTTGTTGGTTCTTCAAACAAAAGTTTATAGTGAAAGTATGAATGACAAAAGGGCATGTTGTTAAAATGCATAAGTTCTAGTACTTGCATGAGATAAAGCTTAAAGAAATCATTATGAAGAATGAATTATACCACATAGCTTAAGAAGGGTGAATATTGTAGCAGCCATGAGAAACACCATTGAGATCGCAACCCAGAAGTGCTAAAAAAAAAAGAGCCAAAATTTTAGTATAAAGAACTAGAAAGTAAACAGAATGAGAATTAAATGCAACATATGATTTACATCTTACTATGTGTAATGAGAATCGGTGACCATGGACTACGATATGTGGAAGTTACATACATGTAGAGTGGACCACATGTGGAGACCTATTATCATGTAATTCGAAAGGTATTTGCATGCCAATTCATGTAACCCCTAGGAAAGGAACAACATAGAGTTCATAGGACTGTCAGCATATGCATACCAACTTATGGAGGTGACATATTCTAGAACTGAAACATTTTAGATGGATATTAAATCTTGGGAATTAAACAAATTCTGGGACTGTAGGTGTCTCCATGGTATAAAGTTGTCTGCCAGCCACTATAGAGAGAACAAAACGCCTTTATCAGTAATTGCTTTAGTATTATCATGGAGGGTCAGACATGCTCAATGAGCATCTAAAGAACGTCCAAACAATTTGTTGTAAACTTCCAATTCATGAGAAAAGTACCTAGGTGGCAAAAGGAGCAAAAAAATTGAAGAGGTATCATGAAATGTTCCAGTAAACTTTCTGCAATCTGAATGCCAATCTTTAAATGCTCCAGTCCCACAAGCTTTGCAGGAAGTTGGAATAAAAATGACACCAAGATCTTAAAAGAAAGTAAAACAACAAAAACCAATTTGCAAATAGTATTCACTGAAATCCTAAATAGGTTGTCAGATTAAGTCCAAGGGAGAGCTACAAATCAAAAAGTCTCAAACGAAAACTATAAGTACTGACCAAGAGGAGGAACTAGAAGAGCTAGTGAGATTAGATGTGGTAGTGCTGGAAATGAAAATATGTTGAGCACCAATTCAAGTGAACTCACAGGAAGCGTCTCCCATATAGCTTCATCACTCATACTTTCTTCATCTCCTGGCATTAGAGCTCTACACATTCTGAAATTGTAAAATGATAGTGTCAGACCCATAAGAAGTGGATCAAATCACTAAAATTAATATCGTCTTTAAATATTTATTCAAACCTTGGGCTTAGAGAAGAAGAAAAAAAATGTGTCAAATTTATTGCAATTTGAAATTTCTGAGATACCAAGATGCTGTTGCCGCGTTATTTAGTTGTTTTGATATATACCCTTAAATGTGGAACATGTGGGAATCAGCTAATATAACAAACCATGCTTACAAAGCTTGCTTTGTCCTAATCAAAATACTAAGTTGTGCTTTGCGCCAACCAAGCCCCACGTAGAGAGTTGCTTAAAACTATAAGACTTCCCAACAGATAGAGGTTCCCTGCCTTGCCAAGGGTACTGATATTCCTAACACTCCTTGCAACCTAGAATCTGGGTGAGCTAGAATACCATAAAAGATTCCACATCAGGTTAACTATTAGTTGTGAAGTCCTTTAAAAGCCGCTAGTTCAGCCAAAATATATAATGTTAGCTTCATATTGTGGTACAGCAACAAGCCACAATGTCCCAACCGTTTAAGTATGTATTCCACCATTGTGCTCTACAAAATGGGACACTTATACACATTAATGGCAAAGTTAAATGAAGTACCTGAAATTGTCCACAAGGATGATTATCTCAAAGGCCAAAAGGGGAAGAAAAACAATCTTCAAGTTGATAGCATGTTCACCATTAACTGTGTGAAAATCCATAAACCAAAAAAAATCAGGTAGAATGCCAAGGAATAGAGAATAGACATCCAAGATTGCAATGAATCTAATACACATTTGCACAAAAATGGTCCACTCAGTGTACACCAACAGATTTCCAATGGAATGTAATTGTGGCATAAAAAGTAAGTCACAGAACTATTGTGCATCTTATTCACTTACCACTTGTGCTATAAAGGTATATACAAAGGAGCAGTTCAAAGGCAATTAGCAAAGGTGTTGCCACAACAGCATGACAGGGTGCCCACTGTGGAAACACAAGAGCCACTGTCAGCACACAATCACAAAAAAATGACCCATATTATCAGCTACCCACTTAATATTAAAATAGAACAACGACACTTTCTAAAGAAGCATAATTAGTTTAATCATACATGACGATCATGAGGCAATGACGGAGCAGGTAAGGAGAATCTCCCTCGTGCCACAACAGCATGAAATAGCCAAAGAGGGACAAATATTATCCTGCTTCATCAGAAGAGAGATGAGACCAACATAAATAAAATGCTACTCTGCATTTATCTTTTTAAAATTTACTAATATAGAAAACAGGGATCACCAAATTATTAGAAACTGAAACAAAAGGATTTTACGAAAGGAGAAGCACTACCACCTCATTATCAACGTCCATGCAATTAATGGAAAAAAGGTCGAATATGTTATGCAGGAGATGCATTGACAATATCATAAAGGACCAGTGTTCTTACATGTTCAAATCATGACAAGCATGATATTATCAGTGGCTTACATGGTTGCTACATGCTCCATCCTAACTGGCATGTTAAATGAATGATAATTTACCATGCATCACACATCAAACCTCAATCATACACATTGGTAATCTCAATTACCAAGAGAATTATATGTTAACATCAACCAACATAATACAGTCTTCTATTCTTGGAAAACTTGCATGCCTAGCAGGTGACCATGTTAAGGTGTAGACATTTTAATATTAGTTTTAGGCACCAAGAAATGGCGTGCATGTACTGAGGTGTGTGTCCCTTCAAAATATGTGCAGCGGTATATAAAAGGAAGTTTTCCAATGTGATAATAGGAACAACATCATTAAACGCAGTTCATAAAGCACATAGAAAAGTTAGATAGCAAAGAACATGGGGCTTAAGATGCACATAGACAAGAAACAAATGTGCATAAGGTGGCCAACAAAGTAAAATATCCATAGGGTCTTCCCATGGACCAAAAAGGAAAAAAAACAAGGACATAATGAAATCGTGGATGAGAAGGGCAGGGCAGAAATGAGTGAAGCAGCACCAAGAAAAAAAGTTAGACCCAACAACAACAATAGAAAATGACATAGAGCTTACGTAACTGCAAGCCCACGATTCTAACTAGCTAAAAGAATTACTTAGTTGTTTTTTAGGAAACTTGCGACATTATTCATCAATACACATACCCATAAACAGGCATAGAGATCAAGATCCAGAGAAGAACACAATTAGTCAGCGAAATTCAGATATCAAATCTTGCTATCCCAAGCATAGAGCATAAGCCTACAACGTTTCTTGAAAGCTCGTCTCGGTCCTTCCCACCCATCCCTGATGGTAAAACCCCAATTCGCCAAATCGACCACCTATCCCTAACCATCAGACCCAAGAAATAACATATCCTCAAAAGATTCGTATACTTGGGCAAACAAGTCCGCCCTAAACCCCAAGAAATCGAAATAGGCGATCATAACTCAGAAGCACAAGGGAGCGCGAGCAGAAGGAAGGGCTTGAGGTGTGGGGAGGTAAAGAAGGGACCGACCACCAAGAGTAGGACGTGCGGCCGTCGATCTTGAGGGCGAGGAAGAGGGTGAAGCAGAAGAGGAGGCCGTGCGCAGCCAGCGCCTGCGCCGCCTTCCCGACTCTCCTCCACGACATCGCCCTTTGCCGCTGCATCGCCACCCCTCTCTCTCTCTCTCTCTCTCTCTCGAGCGGGCGCACTCTCTTATGGTCTTGGAACCCGCGGCGCCCTCGGAAACCCCTCTCACCCAAATTCTCCCGTTTCTTGGTACGGGATTCGTGCGTGAGGGAGGAGACGAGGTGGTGCGAAGAGGCGGATATTTTCTTTCCTTCTCTCTCTCTCTCTCTCTCTCTCTCTCTCTCTTGTTTTCTTTATTCTACTTTATCTTCCTCGGTCGATGTAAGGGCGTTCCGAGGGGAGGCCGAGTCACCCCTGACAAGGTATCATTGGGCCGCCTAGAGTTCACGCACCTGATCAAACGACACAAAGTTGTCACCCTCGGCGGAGCCCAAGCAGTGCGAGGACACGTCGTCCCCGACCGACACAGCCGAGATGCAACCGGAGAGCCGCACGCTCCGCGCTTACATCAGCTGCGCCTCCTAATCACACCATATCCATCCGGCTTGTCCCGTTGGGTATGGGTGGGCGTTGCATTTAGATTAGTGCTTGAAACGACCCGACCAACAGATGATGCGCTCCAAGGCCAGTTGGTACTGCGTTTGCTAACATACTATTTCGAGTGCGCGTCGGTAGCAGCATATAATTAATTTATCTGACGATTCTATCCGATGGGAATGTAACCATTCGTTCGAGTCTCAATGACATCCGACAGGGTGAATCCTTCATCCCGTGAATTGCCAAACAGGACTCTGCGAATCAATTATATTAGTCGCAGTACGATGATTATGATTAGACCAAGATTGCTTTTCATGATCCTGTCCGGTTCATCACTTTAATTGATAGACTTGCCACTTCTTTGATGTTCTTTGGCAAAAGCAAATCAACCTCCAATCAAAAACCTGCGACAGCATCGGTCGCCAAAAGTACTGTGCAAGTTCTTTTGTTCGAAGCCCTCCCAATCCAACCCATCGATCATCAAAATGAATAGCGAATAAAGAAGCGATCGGTGACGATTTGCTGATGCCGTCGACCCCCACCGGCACTCATTCGTGCCGGTTCCTTCTCCCGCCACCAACGGCGTCGCATGCCGTGCGCGAGTGCACCATCGCCGCCGCTTGGTCTCCTCCCTACCCCGGCCTCTTTCATCATTCTGTCTGTTTGGATGAGTAGGAAACAGAGAGCGTTGTAATGTTTCCGATCAAAAGAACCAAAGGATCAAGAAATTGACCGTCGCAATCAAGGAAGAACAGTGGATCAAGAAAGGGAAATGGCATATGCTTTGATGATAGAACAGAAATGTCGTCGGATCATCATCTGCTAGCTGCCTACCGCAGCAGCAGAAACTTTTAGCTCGGTACTTCCCATCACTGTGTGGTGTCCAGTAATACACAGAGGGATCACGTGATATATCTTGCGATAGTTTCACGTCAAAAACGACCAGCACGAGCGCCAGTTCCGGTTGATCTCCTCGTCTTTGTTTGAACCATCGCTACAAGCTCTCCCATTCCAATAGCTGAAGCTCCGGCGCATACAGAAAAAACAAGGAGGCCAACACAAGCATGGAGACGGTAAACGTAGCAAGCGACTTGCATGGATCGGCCTGCCTCTGAACGAGAGCGATGCCCTCTTTCTGACTGTTCTTTGTGGATGCATCATCGAATTGAACGCTCGGACATGTAAGAAAGCCGAAGATAACACCTGAGACGGCAGCACTCAGATGCGCCCTGCAAAAAAACCATCATCGTCAGAGAACTTTTCCTTGCTCGATAATTTCATGAGACAAGTTTGTATCGGGAATTAGATACACCGAGCGGGAGATCTAACCAGTTGTCGACTCTCCCAAAGCTGCTCAAAACAAAGCTCAGAACAGTAGCGGCCACCGCCTGCCAAAACATACTTTGTGAAACCTCCTTTGATGTAACATCTTTGTTTTGGATTTGGTAGACAAGCCACGCCCCGAGTATGGCAAACACCGGACCCTGTGCAAACAAATTAGTAGTCACATCTGTTGAATCATGCTTTGTAAAGGATGGACACTGTTCTTTAATCAATCTACTCTGTAGATCCATAAGCTTTTGCATTTCTCCTTATTGTGCTTCAAGCTTTTGTTTGAAGATTAAGAATATGCCAAAAAAATGGAAAAACACAAAAAATTGAACCCCCTTCTTTTTTTCTTTTTTTTTTTGTAAACCCACTATAGTCGAGTTTGAACATAAACAGACAGCTTCAGGTGCAGCTATCATGTTGTATCTAGATGCCATCTGAGAAATCTCAATTCAACGAGTCAACAACCGGTAAGTATCTCTATGAAACTTGATTAGATGCTCAATCATCAACTAGCTAATTTCAGTAAATCGATAAGCGGGTTAGCAACAAATTATGAAATGTTGTTTGCATAAATCACATTTCTGAAGGAGTACTAATTAGCTGGCACATGTTTCTGACATTCCTAGTAATGTATAAGAACATGTGTGACTGTAATCTAATATCCAACATGATGGCAATCTTTGTAGAGAACGAGCTTCAAATTTGGCCGACTGGCACGCCATCAGAATATAATTGGAATGTAGGTTAAATAGTACATACCGTACCACAAACAGTTAACTCAGGAGTGTGAAGAAAGCTTGTCAAATTGCCACAAATTCCTCCAAGTATGTAAATCAGGAAAAAGGCAAATGGGCCATAGCCTTTACATACTTCGGTTCCTAATGTAAGAAGAACCCAGCAGCCAAGAGCAACATGCAGAAATCCCGAGTGCTGCAAAGGTCAAAATCAAATAGAAAACATGATACAGAGCCTTATATGACACTGGACTAGAAATCTAACAGATAAAACAAAATTTTACAATATTCAGGTTCAATCAACCGTGAGTATAGAGAGGAACAACCCAAATGACATCAATAAAACTCTACTTATTATAATTTTAGCAGAACCTTTAGTAACAGATTAAACTTGTCCAACTATTTGAAGTTTACTTTGTCTATATTTATTGCTCCCAATTTTGTTTGTATTAAGGGATTAACTTTCTTGATCCTTAACAACCAAAGCACTTTATTTGTTGAGGCTTGTTCACATTTAATTTTATATATGAATACGATCATCGTTGACTGTCACCACTTTGATCTTATTGGTAGTAGTAGAATAGCGAGCATCAAAATCGCGGACTGTGGATACAGTCAAATTATCAGCTATGGAGTTCCCACTGTTTGATACAGAAGATCTAGTAATCAATAGTATTAGCTATATCACCTCATTGGAAGGAAGAAGGGGGTTGGCCGTTTACAACATGGTTAAGATTCTAATGATATTTCTGTAGCTAATATGGATGTCACTTCTAATATGACTCAAAAACAAACCCTGGCAAATGGTAATACGGATGTCACTTCATCGAAAGGAAGTGCCAACCTGTGATTTCCAAAAGACTTGTTTGTTGACATCATCATCTTGCAAAGAACTCATGCGGCTTGCTGCCATTCAAGAGGTTCCAGAGCATAAGAAATTCATTTTACTAGGTTCGTGTCTATGGAACAGCATATTTGGTAACAGTTGTCTCTACTGCAATGTATCTCTGCCTTGCAATATCTCCTCTAGGATTCAACATCCTAAAGCGAATAGGAGACGTGTGCCTATTCTTTCCTAATAGACAGAGATTACTATAAATTGATACAAATAAGGTAACCTAAACATTATTATACTAAACCAACCGCATCAAAATCAAATGTTCCACCAGATATATCACTCTGACAAATTATGATATGAAAGTAGCAATTGAACTTATCAAACAACCAGCCAAAATCAAAGTTCATTGCAAAGACTCGGGAATAAGAATTAAACATTGTACCAGAAACATTGGTGTTAATAGTCTCCACCACTCCCCGAGAAGAATCAACTTGTTTATCTTTGCTCCATAGATCAGAGGAAGCGACAAGTGCTCTACCTCTGAACTAACTGGACTTGCTATTTCAAATAAGAAAACAGCAATATTTATCGCAGCTAATAAGCTTCTGCATTCATTAAAACAATTCCAGTTAGCCATCTACCCATTAAAATTTATAAACAAGTTTTCAACAGTTATTTTAGAACAAGAAATAATAGATATTCAAGAAAAATAGTGCTGTGGAAGAAAATATTATACATGCTAATAGTTCAACACATTAATATGCCAAGTTGTCATAAATAAGGGCATTCTCTATGTCTGGTAGAAGTAAACAAAAAGAAGACTCACATTAGATAAAGACCAGAAGCTTCATCATCTGTTGATATACTTGATGTGTTAACTTTACCAAACAGAAGTGAGTCACTTCTATTATCCATACTCCCTTCATCCTTAAATGTATACTGTTCCACAATCGCATCTTCTTTTTTGTTGTTTTTTCTCATGGCAGAGATTGGTATTTTTACAGGATTTCCTTCTGATGCATCTGCAGGAGAATCAGACAACCTGCTCTTTTTTGTGTCTACATCAGGTAAGAACAAATTTCTCTCAGTATCTCTCATCGAATAAATATGCCAGAAGAATATAACATACATGATACATGCAATAACAACAAAAAACTATATGTGCATTTGGTATTTGACAGGATGTCCAGAACAAAAACCAGAGAAGAAAACAAGCGATTGGACCCAATATCACATTTGAAGGTCAAACATGCAGTGGATCATACTCAGTATCTTTTAACAATTATGATAATTTTTTAATTCTTGTACTTCCCATTTTGTGTTAGTTCAAATGCCAAAGAACACATATGGGTAAGAAAGCTATTTATTATCAACTATCATACCAATAAAAAGTAAAACAGGTTAAGCAATTTTTAAGATTCTAAAATACCTTGTCATGCTACAGTAAATTATCATCAACACTCCTAACAGAATTATTATTATGAAAATGAAGACCCACTGTTCACACTGAGTAGTATCTCCCTCAAACTTTAACAAAAATCAACAGATTACTGCAGGCCCCCATACGACAGATACTGGGCGTACTCTCTTGGGCGACTTCCTAGCAACCAAACACATCAATTAAAAAGACTACAGTAAACTGCCCAAGAAAATTAGGAATGAAGCCCAAAGCAAGCATTAGCCGCAAAAGAAAAAGAACACATACAAAAGCTATCAAGAAACAGTAACAAGTGAGTTAAGAATGACAAGGATTAGAAGCACTATGAGATAAAACATCAGCAAGCCTTTTGATGAATCAGGAGCTAAAGAAACCATGAGACAATACGTCCATAAAAGAGCATAAAAACATATGTGTCTTCAGTCATAAGATGGAGTTCCAAAAATTCTTGGAAGAAAAGATATTATAAATAAACTTTTACCACAAACTAGTACACTGACAGGAAGGGTGATATGGAAATCCATAACAAATGATTCTCAGTGAAATAAATGGCTTGGATCAAGTCAGGCTCGGGTTGGTCAAGTTCAGATAGATCTGGCAGCAGGCCAGTTACTCATGTACTATAGAAAACAACTAGCTACACCTAGCAGAGGTCAATTTGAATCTCACGATGTAGAAGAATTATGTCACGACCTGATTCAACTAGACCAGCCAGCAAGTGAAGTTTCATGATTTGGACACAGCCTGTAGGCTCGATGAGTTAGGTAAAATGGGCCAGATATCAATTGGGTGGAAGGTTCGTACGAGGCAATGCCACCAAAAGTAAACAAACAAGAATTGCCGAATCTTGCAGTTTTATTTCAGATACACTAACAATGAGCCTCAGGCCTTACCACTCCAAAAATTTTCTTGAAATATGTCTCTACATAAGTTGCAAAAGTAATTACCAGATAATTGGCTGAAATAGTTCTCCAATGAATTTAAACCAGTCTCTGCTTTATAATCATCAGTTGCATCGATGTTTTCTGTAACTTTGCCTATAGATTCTGAGGAAGAATTTATCATATCCTGCCTTCTGCTGTGAAGAGTTTCAGAATCACTTGAAGATGTGCAAGAGTTAAGCTGCTTGTTCATGTCATACTGAAGCTTGCTAAAATAAGCATCCAGTGTCTTAAGTTGCTTCTCAATGCTAGCTGCTGGTGTTCCGGAGGAATTTGAGCCATGTTTGTCCCTCTGATGTCCCCCTCCAGAAGTAGACTTCCCTCGGATGCCCATACTGTAAAACTTGAGGGTCGGCACTTCTTTGGAACTCCTATGTGGCAATGGGAAAAGATTAAACACACAAAATGAATTTGATCTTTCCCCACTTTTTCTTTTTAAAGTTATCTCTGCTATATGATATACAGTATGCCTTTTTCCCATTCGACAGATGCTACAAGACGATAAGCACATCTTGTGACATGAAAGACAAGAGTTGATCGAGTCTCTTCCAATCTGCATGAGTACTTTCTTAGCAACTTGAATCTGGTCCTTACAGGACAGTGGAGAACATATAGGAACTGAAGCCATTATAAATCTGTCTAAACAAGTATGGTCATGCTATCAGTATTTAAAATCTCCACCCATGTCCCTCAATCCATCTGAGTTGTTTAAGGCTATACAAGCTACCCAGATTTGCAGCCATATAAAGAAAGCACAACTGTTTTGTAAGATCTGCAAGTGCCTTCCTGCATGCAAACTGAGTGATAAGTTCCATAAACATGCTAACACTTAATCAATGTTTTCAACTTAAGCAGATAGTTTCGTAAACAACTTAAGCAGTTGTTTTATTGCTAATGCTGATGAGGGAAAGAGCGATGGTTTGTCTCAAAAATACTGTACCAGAAACTTCCTCCTCCTAGTTCGACACTATCCAAAAGGCAGGTCAGATAATGGCAGATGGACACCCAACCCCCTTGGTAATGTATAACGAGAAGGAAAGAAGTTAATTAGATGAAATCTAGGGTGTGTATCTGGGCAATAATGAGAACAACAGTGAGCAAATCAAGATAAATTACGAACTGCATGAATATTATTATGCAATTAACACAGTTACTTGTATCAATAATGGTACCTAAGATGTTTTCTTCATGAAATTCATATTTCTCAGTCAACGGTTTGACATTCGATGAAGTAGACAATTCTCCTTTGGACATTGCAAAATTGATGGTATTGAAATGGCAAAAGATTGGTTCCTACCAAGGATGAGAAAACCGTTCTTATCTTTACTAATATGCTGTCTTATTTAAATATAGAAGAAACTCCTACACTGACATGGATCGAGAACGACAGGAGCAATAAACATGCTTTGCTTCCCACCCAATTCTTCTTTTTTCGAGAACCTTCAGTGATAGTTGCAATTAAGGCACCAAAACAGAAATCACCATTATATTGAGAAGAGTTAAATTGTGGATCAGAAGAACAAAGTAAGCACTTATTGCAAGGAGAACTAATCGACGGAACATAATCAATCAAACGAGAAGTAGAAGTCAGCGGGACTCAAATGACCTCCCAACCGCTGTATGACGCAGAGTTTCAAAGGAAACCCTTGATGCATCATCTATCACCGACGTCAAACACATTTTCTTTGGTTAAGCATACTACAACAAATAGATTCCACGCTCTATGAAGGGAAAAAATGAATTCAAGTGAAAGATGGATGAAGAACTTGACAAGTACTTACTCAACGCTGGTGAGCAGCAGTCACAGTATCCGCAGCAGGAGGAGAAAATAGGACTTCGGCACCGAGCGACTCATCCGACCACTTGTGCCGACCACAGTACCAATGATGGTCTTCTGGTTCTCAGAGGCTGGTTTCGGTGCTACCGATGGTGGGGGTTTACGGAGGCCGCAGGACCCTCAAAAGAGATGAAGGTAGGGACGAGTGCGACGGCGAATCGGGGCGGGGCCCCTTATCACAGGGCGGCCCAATCCCGCCGCCACATTAGGCGCTCGTGGACCCCAGCCACCTTCTTCAACGGAGAGGAAGGCAAGATTGGCTTTTGGACGGAAGGTTCGAAGGAGGCGGTCGATGTCAGAGGGAACCACCGCGTCCCCACCGTCCAACCCAGCGCATCACGCACACACGGACGCCCCGTGGGGAGAGGTGATGAGCCGAGCCGAGATGGAGGATAAGCATCCATGACCACGGAGAAGCATCGACGAATCGGAAAGATGGGAATCTGTCAGAATTTTCCCTTTAATTCTTCCGAGGTCGTTTTCGACGTCTCATCTGCAAATCCAGGGCCGTGCGCGAACCAAGTACGCTTCAGCTACAGTGCCCGATCTGATGTCAACGGTTGGGGAGCCCATCGAGGAATAATGCCCATTTCGATGTCAATGGATTACGCGATGTCCTGATTAAATTAAAAAAAAACATTGCGATATATCGAAGCAACCCCAATAAACGCTCAAAATCCAAAAAAGTTGTTCTAATAAACGCACAGTGGCCACGCAACGCAACAGCAACAAATACATGTACTGCTTTTATCATGGAAACTCGATGAGCAAATGATTATGGTGACAAGCTATCCTAGTAAAACAACAGGTAAAAGCAGTAAAGATTTGCAGTATGTAACCAAATCGAAATCATCGGCACGAGCAAGTGTTTATGAATAATGAAATTATCAGAATGAAAGAGAGACAACTTGGGATTCCTAAGCGACAAGATCATTTCATTCGGGAACTGTGCTGCATAAAAAGAGCCAACGCCGATCAAAATTATTGGCAAGATCTCTCTTCTCAAAGCAAAGATCGTAAACAAGAAAATAAATGACATCAGAAGTACCCAACACATGTTTGACGTTATGTCTCTATGGCAAACGCCTAGTTTTGGGTTAATTAAGTCGCGCGTCAAGCGGCACATAAGGCTTCATACGAGTTCAACAACGCAAAAAAGTGAAAGGATCCGTAATTTAGGCAAGATACGAATGTAAGGTTGCTCATAACAACGAATAATTAGGAAAAAAGTAAGGGAGCGGAACCTTGATTCTTGATCTCCATTTGCTCGACTCCAGAGGAACCCGAAATCCGAAGGGGTGAGAAAAAGAAAGGAGGGCGCGGCGCTGCCTCAAGAATCGCAAATCGCATGAGAGTTCCTCTTCGTCTCGAGATCGGGAAACACCGTGAGTGACACCTTACAGCTGATCTTGGCGTCGTGCATGACATGGAAGCCGAGGAATCCGTGCCCGTCGCTGTTTGGACCGAAGCCCACGGTGCGACGCCGCCATTGGCCCTCTCCCGTGGCGTCTCCCCAAACGACCCGTGCGTTCTGTTGCCGCCTCCTCATATCGGAGTTGAGCACCTAGCGTTTCTTGATAAGAGCCGCCTCGTTCAACCATGAAATTAAATAGGGCAATCTATCAACGGAAGCAAAGAACCAAAAAGATTCTTGATTACAAGCTACTGCTAAAAGATAGTTATCAGCAAATTTTGTCTAGCCCACTTTGGTTTTTTTGGCAACAGGGTACCTTGAGATCTAAATATAAAAAATATTAAATCTATTTGGAGAACTCCTGGTTTTAAACTTTCATAACACTATCACAAACGCCTCTCAAAATTGATTCTCATTACTAAGGAGAGCTAACTCGAGATCCGAACAATAGCTCTCAAAGAAATACCGACAGTCCATGGATCAGACCTTTGAATCCCATTGCTAGCTTTATATTTTCATGTCATACAACTTTGTGGAGCAAAACAACAAAAAAGTTTTCGCTTTACACTGACCGACATATAGTACAGGATGATAGCACAAGAAAGAGAGAAAAAAGACAAACGAAAGAGTTTGATCTTTAAGAACACAAGTGAGATAAATCCCAGCAATGGACCTTGCTTCAGAGCAAGGTATATTTAGATGCTCCTCCATTTCATGTAGGGCTGATATGTCTATGGAGGCCAATGGTAATACGATATGCCATCACAGCTCAAAAATGGTGACAACGAGAAAACCATTTAGCCCTCTTCACCAAACTCCTTTACGAATTTCTCGTGCACTTCAAGGACCGCTTTGCTGACAGTTGGCCTCAGTCTGAACAGTACTTTGTCAAAATCTGTCTTTGTGATCGGTAGGGGAAGGATATGTTTGCGCACTCCAAATAAATATGATATACAAAACATGCACAGATACGAGATTTTACATGTACCTTCGCAGCAAGCTCCTGCAGTGTCGGTCTGATCAGCTCCTGGGTGTCTTGGTCCACATGGCAACCACATGCTGTTGCCGGACTTGTAGAAATGCATGGCATCTTGAGCTTTACGGACTGGTTCAAACAGTACATCTTTGACCTGTTCAGCCAAAAGCAGCACAACCGAGTCATCTCTCTAGTTCTTTGCAAGATTTGCAAGAAGATCAAGACCACTTACACAAACAGACATATCTCAACCAGAAAATCCTTCTGTTCGGCGAGCTAAGTTCTCAAAATCACTTTTGCTCAAGTTACCAGGGGAATCTCCCAGATGAACCTACCAACCAAGCAGTAGTATGAAAATATCAAAAAGATAAAGTGACCTGTAATTCCTGAGGTCTTCGTAAACTGAGACTAATGCCAGAAAATAAAGTGAAAAATGAAGCAAAAAGTCACGACAAATAGGGAATCCTAGTGACTTATGTCGGTAAAAATTTATAGTAAAAGGTTGCCAATCAAGCGATCCTAGTAACTTCTAGCAGTGCTCTGGTCATTATAGTCAATACCTTGAACATATGTTGCCTGGCTTTTAGGTCTTTGGAAGAAGAATATAAATCCGCTTGTCAAAACGCCATCGGATTGCCTGTGCTTCCGGTAACTTTAAAAGCAACTACCAGCAAAAACTAATATAAGTGTCTAGGCCAGAGCATAGGGTGCATTTGTCGCGGTAAGAATGAGGACTTTCTGATCATTGTTTCCTACGCCCTGCAAAAACAGAATCATATACAGCATAACTTTTGTTCCAAAGTCAAATATTTCCAACACAATTTACAGGTTCGATTTGTATTCTGAAGCCAAATATTTATGTATGAAACGGCAAAAAAATTTATCCAGAAGAAATCCTATTGATTTACAAATATTATACATGGAGGAAGAATGTGATATACAATATGACCAAGGATTTAAAACCAAGGATCTATTTGACCAAGGAAGTCAAATAGACCCTTCATGGATAGCCCCCTAAGGGGCCAATTTCAGTCAAATTGGGGCGAATAAAATTTAAGCCTCATACCAGTTCAAAGACTTAACTGGCCCAATGTCCTGAATCCAACCAGTTAAATTCCAGCCGTATCAATATACCATACCAGTCCAAATGGCAAGCCACTATCAGGTGTTAACAGCATTCATATCCTTGATTGTAAGGAGACAAGAAAAACACATATCATAAACCACTCGAACAACCAAGCAACTCCAGTTGTTCCTTTTTGTATAAAGGTAAGATCAATACCAATAGAGTTACATCTCATAAAATTACATTTAGTTGATCATGCATATGAAACACTGATTGGCTTCATAACCTTGACAAACAAGGCACAGATCACATGCAACTAATGTTATGTAAAGTTACCTGCATCTGCACAAGAAGTTCTGTCTTGATTCTTCGAGAAGCTTCACTTTCATTGCCTTCTCCACGTTGGTCACATAAGGAATCAATTTCATCTATAAATATTTTTGAAGGAGCATTTTCACGGCCCATTTGGAAAAGGTTAGAAACTAGCTTTTCACTTTCGCCCATCCATTTTGAAACTAGATCTGACGAAGATATACTGCCACAGTTTAATCATATATAAGACGTCTTCATATTTTTCAAGATACTTGTCCATTAAATTATTGAGCATCTAACCCATTGCCAACGGTTCAATTGACTCATATTTGTAAACAGAAAATAACCTGAAAAATGTTGATTCTGCCTCTGTTGCAACAGCCTTTGCCAGGTATGACTTTCCAGTTCCAGGTGGACCATACAAAAGAAATGCCCTCCATGGCCTTCACTTGCCGACGAGGTTCAGAAAAAGGGTAATTTACTGATTTAATTTGTTTTATAATTAAACAAATGAAAAGAACTGTCGTTGGATATATATAAAGACAAATAAGAATGAGAATGTAAACAGCTGTAACAGATGTACACGTAAAAGATATTTGATCCACAAATACAAAGCATCAGGAAAACAACATGCACCAGAAATAACTAATTACCATGAAGAATACATCTTTCATGTGTGTTCACATAATACATCAATCTTTTGGATATCGCTCAAATGAACACCACCAATGTCATGTCTATAAGGCAATTTAGCTAAAAGCAGGCTTTGAACCTCAATTTACCTATGATTCTTGTTCAATATTGAGAACAGCAGAGACGGAAAAGCCTTTAATTTCTAAGTTCAAAAGCAAGTACCATTCAGCAGAACTTAATTACAGATTTTGTAACAGTAAGAATTTCAGCAATATGGTATTTCATGAATCAAGATCTCATTATTTCAGTATTTCCATTGCTTAATCTTTAAATGGATACAATAACTAATCCACACATTTAAGAATAACGTGAAAAAGAATTCATATGGGCACTATCTAACATCAACAGTACAGAACAGGGTTGTGAAATGATAAAATCCAAATAAGATTGGGGTTCGAAGAATTGATGCAATTCAATCAGATATTATCATGTGAATCATCAAACTCAAACCCTTGGATCCCAGAACCCTCTCAAATGAGTGAAGGTAATAGTAGAGTAACAGGACAAGAGAAAAGGGAAGGATGATGTAGAACTCTGGTTTCATTTTTCATTTTACAGCACTCTCGACTTACACATGGAATGAAAATTGACTTCATAAAGAAGTTAAATTTCTTTTTTCTACCAACTTTTCTTGTAAGTTCTGTAATGTCTTTCCCCTTTTGTGAATCACTTTTTCTCCTCACTGTATTCAATTGACACGATTCAAAAACCATTAAAAGTTAAGTACCTCTATGTTTCCATTCTCACATCGTTGTTAAGATTGGAGTAACACTATTAGTTATATTCCGAGTCATGCTTATTCCTATTTCAGGCTTCCTCAAAGAGATAAAAATCATTCAAAGAGATTAATTATCATCGTTTCTTATATCATAGGAAGGATACAGAATTTTGTTAGGCAGCACAATTTGAATACTGCATCAAACAAAAGAACCTGACAAGCTGAGTACAACGACCAAGATTTCCTATCGGAATAATGATCTATAAATTTAGAATTTCAAAACGAATTGTTAGTGTACCAGAAAATAGGTCTGAACCAATAGCTTGCATCTTTCAAAGATGGCAAAAGAACACAAACCGGTGAAGAATTGAGGGAACTTGACCGGCAAGATCACAGCCACCTGCAAGGCCTGCTTGGCGCTCTCCAGCCCAGCCTTCTGGGTGATGACCTCCTTGATCTTGGGGTTCTTCTCGTACTTGAGGTGGGTGCGGAAGTACTCGAGGGCGTTCATGTAGAGGGGGAAAGCCTTGACGTAGTTCCCCGCATTGTCCTCCCGCATCGCCTGCTTCACATACTCGATCGCCTGCTCCTTGAAATTGCTACACATCGCAATCGCACCTCCGCGATCCCCCCCGATCGATCGTAAAGAGCAGAGAGAGAGGAGGGATCGGAAAAACCTCAGAGATCAACTCCAACCCTAAAAGATTTCGTCGATCGCCGAGAAAACGGAAAACCAGAATAAGTCGACTCGGGACCGAAATCGATTGGCCGATTCAAAGGGCATCGACGGCTTCGCATTGTCGTGAGAATACGAGAGGGGAATTAAGGAAGAAGACTCAGATGTGTGTCGCAGAGCATCGTAACTGCTTTCATGACCCGACATAAGACACGCCTCACTCACGGCTTAAATAGCTGACGTGGCGCACACGTTGACGGGGCATAATTTATGGACTCGGGTGTAATCCTCTGAAATGCTGTCTCATGTCGTGTGCGGTGACACAACTCCTAACCGTAAAGACATCAGGTTATATATATATATATATATAATAGGGCTCAAAACCGGTCGGATTAGCTTTAGATCATAATCCTAAGCCCATGGAGTCACCATAAGAAACAGGGGATATCTGCTAATCGCACACGTTCACAGGTAATATGAATTTTATGCGGCTGATATATGTTAGACAACTTTTCTTTACAGCGGCATGAACATAGTGAGATACGAATGTTATGCTTCTCGTATAATGGGCTTCTTTCTGCTGCATGTCGAGTGGAAGCCGACGCAGACACTTGCGGGGAAAACAGAGAGACGGATCAAAGCAAGAAGCAGTGTGGCGATCAACCCAATCAGCCGGGCGCGCCTACGGCAGCAACCAAAGCGCAGGGGAGGCGCATTTGGCCGTATGGTGAAACTATCATGTGAACCCCCCACTCAATTCAACTTGCCTCCCTCGCGTCCCTACAACCCTCTTCACCGGGCCAAAAGCAGATAGATAGCTAGAGAGGAGGAGGCATGAAACCTCCGTCGAGTCTTCCCCACCTACACCATGCTCCCCCATGAACCTCATGAGGTGTAGCGTACATTCCATGATTTCGGTCCTCGCAATAAATCTCAACTGCAATATGCTTACCAGATTTATAGTCCATTAAAGCCCTTGAGACCTCCGACGGATCGATCACAACTCATCGCAGCCTCCTCTGTTCTCTCGTTGGATAAAACCACGATCGGTTCTGTGTAGTCGTGTCTCCTGCCAACTAGCTTAGCCATGGAACGTGGTTGTGTGGAAGAGGTATCGAGCGACTCGGAGAAGCGGCTGCAGGTGGCGCCGCAGCATATTGTGACCGAGGTCCTACAGCGCATGGGCAGCGGCGTCAGCATGGTGCTCGACCCCACTCCGGAGGGCGGGATCAAGGCTGAGTCCAGGAAGCTGCCATCGTCTCGGTACAAGGGCGTCGTCCCCCAGCTGAACGGCCGGTGGGGCGCCCAGATCTACGAGAGGACCCGGCGGGTGTGGCTCGGCACCTTCGGCGACGAGGCGGAGGCTGCACGGGCCTACGACGTCGCCGCGCAGCGGTTCCGCGGCCAGGACGCGACCACCAACTTCCAACCCCTGTCGGAGACCCACGACGACGAGGCCGCCGAGCTCACCTTCCTCTTGGAACACTCCAAGGCGGAGATCGTGGACATGCTGCGCAAGCATACGTACCGCGAAGAAGTGGAGCAGAGCAAGCGAGACGCACAGGACGGCAGGGGCGCCATTGCAGGCAAGAGGAGGACGCCGAGCTACCTGCGATCGGTTCGCGACCTTCTGTTCGAAAAGGTGGTGACGCCGAGCGACGTCGGGAAGCTGAACAGGCTCGTGATACCGAAGCATCACGCCGAGAAGCACTTCCCATTGAAGAGCAACAGCAGCATGGCGTGCAAGGGCGTGCTGTTCAACTACGAGGACGCCGGTGGCAAGGTCTGGAGGTTTCGGTACTCGTACTGGAAGAGCAGCCAGAGCTACGTGCTAACGAAAGGGTGGAACCGGTTTGTGAAGGAGAAGAACCTAAAGGCCGGGGATGTGGTTAGCTTCTGGCGATCCACCGGGCCGGAGAAGCGGATGTACATCGACCGGAGGACCGGGGAAGTCGTGTGCGATCGCAGCGCACCACCCGCCATCGGGCAGCTTCCCGTGGTCAAGCTGTTCGGTGTGGACATATCAGAATTGCCGGCGAGCGGCAGCGATGCCAAAAGAGGAAGAGAGCTGGAATTGTTTCCACCGTCACAGTCCTTCAAGAGGCAATTCATAGAAGCTTTGTAAATCCGTTGATGTTTTTCGTTTTCTTTTTCTTTTCTTCTTTCTGTTCTGATCCCTTTTGCTTTGGTTTCATGAAGTGTGCTCGTAAAGCACACACTACAGGAAGAAACCATGTATGTGGTGTCCTACTTCTTGTTGTATCGGTAAAGTCGGGTACGTTTCATTAGCTAATAGGCGTTCGTATGAAGTTTCTTATGTGGACTTCTGTTAGTATGAACCAACGAGTTGGGAAAGCAGAAGTTGAGAGTTATAGATACTGTGTTGTCATGCAGCCATAGATCAAGTACAAGGCAGCATGCGGAGTGTGGACATGTGTTGTTATATATATGGATTATTGCGTTGCGTCTTTATCGGCCGACAAGACACATTGCCCAACTCTCAAAACAGTAGTATGCTTGAAACCAATCACATCAAGCCGACCATGACAGCCGATGCTTCGTGCGTCGACTTCTGTCATTCTTCAACTATTATTAGGCAATAGTGTGTCGGTTAGGAGGTCCGAGTTCTTGTTCTTCTTCCTACCATTGACTATTATGGGAACGGCAGTGCCGTCGTTGGCCAAACGCTCGCCTGATGCAGATGTTTCTGCTTTCATTAATGATTTATTCGACCTTCCAAGAAAAAACATTATTCCAGTCAAGGATTACTTCTCAATAACAGCGTATGCTTTGTTTATTGCTTGGTCCGCTGTGTTCCACCAGGAATGTATCTGCTTGGATTAAAATACCTGCAATTGATTAGCAATAGATTATTGGTGATCAGCTGGCTTTTCTCTGTGGCAGACGATTGCTGTGGTTCCCAGCTTGAAAGCTGCGTCTGGTTGTGCAGCAACTTGCGGAGTGGAGTGGAAAACGATGAGCAAAGGGAGTAAAGATTAGCTTGATCAGGTCAGAAGAAGGTAGTAGGTGAGAAGGCGATTCACAGAGTGTTGGATTTGGTTCTCGTTGTTTGATACAAAAAACGCAAAAGCTATGGCTGGTGTTCTTGCACGTAGACGAGCCAATGTGTGAAGCTTAAACAACATGGTTTTGGATGGTAGGATATTATTTATTAAGGTGCTATGGGTACTGCAAACCTTGGAGACCCCTCTGATTGACAGTATGAAATCAAAGATGAAGCTGAGTAGGAAGGCCATCTCACACGAGGAAGGTCAAAAGGAGCACACAATCACGGCCATCTTGGAGAATCGATATATTGACAGTATGAAATCAAAGCTGAGAGTGCATGAATCTGAAGAGACTATTGAATTCCATGAATTAAGTTTTGTTGCTAAGCATGGAATAGCGTCAGTATCCATTTCTTAAATGTAAGTTGTATTTATCAGAAAGGTGATTCCGACCTTGTGATTGTCGATGTGATTGATATATTGTTTAATCGTCACAACTATTTCTATTAGCTTCATAATTTTGCCGATTTGTATGTTTACCCTCCCAAAGTTTCAGAGTAGCATATTCACCCCTACAAAAATTAATATAGCATATATGGCCTTGTTAACATCCAATCAGAGGTTTATGATTAACTACTAATAATCATTCCGAGATGTGCTTTGAATTCTTACAAGTGCCTATGCGCAAGTTTTTCAACTTTGTAAGAATATATATGCTTAACTTAAACTTAGATTACTAATAATATATAGCTGCCATTTGGAGGGATATAACACACATATATTAGTAGTATATAAGATGAGTGATTTTGTTAGTTATGCCTCTAAATATAAGTTTTAACATATATTTTGTAAAATTTATAAATTGGTTAACATTATTCAGAAATGCATGGCAGGATTAAGCATGAGATTTTAATAGAAGTGATAATGATTACATCATGGATTTTTTTTTTTTTTGACAAGCTCTTCTAATTTAGTTTATCAATGTTAGTATGCTAGATATAACTTATGTATCATATGTCATATTGTTGTAGGACTGATCTCGATGTTAAATTGTGTGATTTTATCTAATTATGTAAGATTGTAGATCTAATTAGATTTTGATTATAGTAAAAGATCTTAATTATAGTAAAATTCCTTAGGAAATAATATTGCAGGGGATCTCATAATTGTCATATCAGATTTTTTATTTTCTTCTATAAAAAGATAGGACCTCATAAGAAAGAATCATCAGTTATTTAGATTATAGATCTATTCCCAATTTACCTTTATCTCTAATTCATAACATTAATGCAAATAATAGAAAGATAATAGAAATGTAAGTTTAATTCTCTTTACATATTGATATTGTTGTAACTTTTCAATTCCACGATGGTACTCACCTGTAGATTGAATATAAATATTTTGATTAATATCGAGAGAGATATGCATCGTAAATTTGATGTATCGTTGTTTGATTTTAATTTTTAATATTAAAATTTTTCGTATAACAGTAGCATACTTGCTCCATTAATTTCATGCTCTCCTTCCTGATGTTTCCAAAGTTACAACGGGAAGTTTAACTTCTGAAGTAGAGTTCGAAGCAGAAAGAATGCTCGATAGTGACCCAAAGCCATCAGTCTTCAGCTCCATCCGACCTTCTGCCAACGATGAAAGTGTGTGGAAAAAGCATCTGAAAATTCTATGATACGTAAAGTAGTCTGATCTCCTAACTGTAGTTGCGTTTCTTAACAGCTTTCCTGCGTGTTTTTAATGAATCACAGAAGAGAAAAGCGAGGTTGGAAGCTGAAACAACGAAGAACGTTTTAGGATTCTTCAGAAGATGTGTCGAACCAGCTGAACACTGCTGACGTGCAAGTATTCCAGATCTTAGTAGTGCATTAAAATCTCAACCACTGGGAAATGCTTGGCAGATAACTCGATGATCTTTTGTGTTTTTAATCAAGCGAGATCCATCTGTAAACTTACAACACATGAGTCAGACAAGCATACATCGAGTACGTTTTATTTTGGACAACAAATTAAGGCAGTGAGAAGCAATCGACAAAACTGAGATGCCGTCAAAAATCTCGCTGTAGAGTCAGAAGGGAGGCGAGGCGGTGGTGGTTTGGGAAGACGCAGAGGCGGTAGGGGACGCAGAGTCGGTGGCATCGTCGTCATCCCCCATGCTGTTCACATCTCCACCGCATCCTCCTCCCGAGCGTGATGGCCTTATGCCGGATCTCTGCCGCTGTTGAGATCTCAAGCCCGATGGACGAGATGCCACAGGGGCGTAGATCCCGTTCGGAGGAGCACAAGCACCATTTCCGGGTGGTGCTGCAGGCGGAACCACAAGTCCACCCACCAACACAAACTGAGGCCTGCTGCTGCTCTGGTCCGCAGGGTTCGGTCGCCTTGTGTGCAGCCGATATTTCTGAACAAAACACCAACTCTTTATGCATCTTGAACATGAAGCAATATTGTTGGCATGGTAAAGCACGCAGGCATGCATGAACAGAGAAAGTTAGGTTGGAGAGAACAGAAGAGGCTCGAGCCGGAACGTTTGTTGTCGGGTGTTGGGAGATCACCGCAGATGGATGGGCTGCCATCCTAATCGCAAATGTGGATGCAGGGAATCGCTGGCAATCAAAGGTCGAGTGGTTTAAGCAATCGCAGGGTCCACCAAGATACTACGAGTAATGCAGCTCAATGTCCGGAATCCAATCGGAAGGCAAAGTAGAACTCAATCTTGTCGTGTTTGGTCACGTTGTAGGTTTATAATATGTAGCAGAATACATGCGATGATATCGGGATTAAGATCTTGAATACACATCTAATCCATGGCGGAGAACGATGTGGAGGAGAGCATAGAACGAGAAGCGAATCGGGTGCTTTGCGGGTGCACTAAGAAATCCAGATGCGCGTAATGCGTGTTGATCATTTCGTTCATGTTCTTGTGTCTTTTTTGTGATTCACGCAACCATACACGAAAGCGAGTGCGATGATTAAGATGAAGAATGCAACCGACCTGCAAATGGCTCTTCACCTCGTCGTTGGTGAGGCCGTCCACCTCCATCAGTTCTCTGATCTGCTTCGGCGTCGCCACTGCGATCCGCGGAATCTACTGTTAGAGACGAGGCACGTAAACGACCAAGATTCGAGTGATGAGATGGACGATTATACCATGGGATCCACCGAGCCGGTCGAGGGCATGCAGGAAGAGGCGGTGGAGCTCCGGCGACCAGCAACGCCTCGCCTTCCGATGAAGCGGCGACTGCTCCTCCTTCTTCTCCATGTCACCTCCTCTGCTGCCATCACCACCACCACGGCTCGTGGTGAAGTTCGAAGCTGCCGCCGTTGCAGCCGGTGGTGTCGTGACATGTTTCTCTCTCTCGAAAGGCTGGAATGCGCCGCCAGTCTTCTTCAAGCTCACGGCCATCGGCTTCTTCGGCGGTTCCTGTAATCCAAGAAGCAGATCAGAGCTCGTCAAGAAAACCAACATAAATCAACCCCTTAAAAGGACACAACAATTCAGCATCTCACCACTTTAAGAACAGTGTCCGGCTGCTGATCCCAGAGCTGGACGGATCTAAGCCAATCCGGCTTCGTCTCCAAAACCCCCACCATCGCAGCCTTCTTAGCCTCGCTGCTACCTTCCGACGATGTCGAAGCCAAGCTGGGCTTCAGAGGGATAAACTCTTCCAAGACAGGCGCATCGTTCACCCTCTCGTCATCGCCCATCTGCTCCCTCACGCACTCGATCGCTGCAACACCACAACCGCCGTTTCAGCGACCGAAAACCATAGACCGACCATGCCATGGTACATAACAGGGAATCCATCTCGGAACGGAGGCGGAAACCTCGGGTGACGAGCTGAAGACAAAGAGGCAGCTCCCTCTGAAAGGCCTCGATCTTCCTGCGCTCCTCCTCGAGCGCTCTGATGCAGTCGTGACATCGCTGCGCTCGCCCCGAGAGATCCACCATCGTCTAACGGCGCTTCAAGCAGGACAAATGGGAACGATTGGGTGGATGGCTATCAAAGAGCAGAAGCCTTGGAATACAAGGAAGGAAGGAATCACTCCCGGTCGGGGCGTCGCGTAGAAAATTCCGAATCTTTCAGATGGAGGCGGTGCGAGATCGGAGACGGTGTTACGTAAAAGAAGCGCAAATCACGTGTGGGCGCTGCGTTGGCGCTGACAGCAGCAGCCGGTCGAGCGGATAAGATCGAAGGATCGAGGGGTCAGATCTCGCTCGCGAGGCCAGCGGACGGATGAGATCGGCTTCAGCGGGAGGAATCTTCTGCGGAACGACGGGTTCGGGAGATTCACGAGAACTCTGGTCGCGTCTTAATTCCACAATTGATTTGACGGTTTATGGATGGCGTGTTGCTTTTGACCCCCGCGCGTCCCCCCCCTCTCTTTTCTTGCAATACGCGATTCTTCTTCGCAGAGTACGACATCCAGATCTCTTCATTTACTCTCGTGATGAGCGAGTAAACAGTCAAAGTCGAATAGTAAAATTTTTTTACTTCAGAAAGTTCAATGTCCAAAGTGAAGTTAAGAATTATTTTAGTTTGTCTCTTTTGGCTACAAAAATATTTCTTTTGAAAAAGGTTCGAAGTCTTTCTTTCTTTCTTTTTTTTGCCTTTTTCCCAAACGGTAATTGGTAAAATACAATAAATACAAAGTAAGCTCGTTGGGTCGTCGGAGGAGAAGAAAGCGTGGGTTTCACGTGGCTTCGCGAGGTGTGGTTAAGCGTTAATTGTGTCCGACGACGGAGGGTACTATAGTCATTATGATCTCATCCAAGGAAACCCTAGAGCTCGCCGGATGGCTCGTCCTATATGACGCGCTTCCCGATTCACCCATCCCCCTGTTTCGAACCCCATCGCCTCCTGATACTGCCCATAACCGTCCCCGGCGCCGGCCACTATGAAGTACGACCCGCGGGTGTCGAGCTCCCGGAGGAAGTGCCGGAAGGCGCACTTCACAGCGCCGTCGAGCGTCCGGCGGGTGCTGATGAGCGCGCCGCTGTCGGCCGACCTCCGGAACAAGTACAACGTGCGGTAGGTGCCGGTGCGCAAAGACGATGGGGTGCAGGTGGTGCGCGGAACCTACAAGGGCCGGGAGGGCAAGGTCGTGCAGGTCTACCGCCGGAAGTGGGTCATCCACGTCGAGCGCATCACCCGCGAGAAGGTGAATGGCTCCACCGTCAACGTCGGCGTCAACCCCTGCAAGGTCGTCATCACAAAGCTTAAGCTCGACAAGGACCGCAAGGCCCTCGTCGATCGCAAGGCCCGTGGACGCGCCGCGGACAAGGCCAAGGGCAAGTTCTCTGCGGACAAGGTCGCCGCCGCCGCCACTGCCGGTTCGCCCTCTCTCCAAGAAATCGACTGATGGATGCATCAGAGCTACTTTTAGCTTTCGTTGATTCGTTGGAGATCTTCCGGATTTTTTATTTTGCGAGGAACAAGTTTCGAACTGTGTATCGTTTCTGCTCGATGGTCGGATCAAGCTAATGCTTTGCATTTTATCGATTTTACTGTAGGATTAATTCCCATTTTAATGTGCCATTTTCTCTTGTGGTTCATGTTGATGTGCCGTAATGTTGTTCGTTGTGGATCAGACATTTCTACAAATGTCTAAAGGGCTGCATACTATTTAGGCTTTAAACCTTTACGGGATTCCGCCATGCCTTTGCCCGCTTACATTCGTCACTGCTGGAAGGAGCGATGGACCAAAGGAAGAGAAGTCTTTGGGGTGTCGGAGACCGACTCTATCGTTCGAGTCACGAGATGGCATCTACAGTTGTTTCTGTTTCTGTACAGACGTCGAAGCGGTGCGCTGCCTACAATATCCGAACAGGATTTAAGAGCAATGCCCGAAGACAACCTTCCCAATTATCCCTTTCAATTATGCAGAAAGAAAAAGGAAAATGACTCTACAAAAGAATAATACTACCTCAAGTGTCTTCCCGCTAGGAATGACACTATCAAAACACACTAAATTTCCAGCCAAAATCCAGGCAGATTGAACAAAGAGCCTTCTATAAAGAAAGCAGACTCTGGAATAGTTAATCAACTAATGGTGTCTCCGTCCAGCTTGGGGAAACTGGTATGTACAAAATGAGCTCGCATCATCCTCTCCTCGGCCTTTGCATCACACAAAGAAAATGGCATTCGGTATGATCTCATTAAGAAAGAAACCCAAGATAAGCAAACAAGAGATTATTGTAATAAAATTTTACATCAAACGAGCTAAGGTTTGTATCAAGTGGTTCGATAAAAATTTATTCTAATACAATACCGTATCAACAAGACAGTTCTTAGTTCTCATAGCAAGATAATATGGCGCCAGGAATTGAGGACGAATCCTGAAACCATAGAGTGGATAATTGCGAAGCAGACACCTATTCTCTTTGTTCCTATCGCAACAGACGCTCATGCAATACGACACTAAACAACATAAAATAAGATAATCCAATCAGGATGGTTCATACGTGATAAGACTATATATCAAGAGCTTACTCCACATCCCTTCAACTCTATATAAGGGTCTCCCCTTTTCATCTGTAGAAGGGTTCTGACTTGTGATCATGATGTTCTGGATGTGTTTGAATCCCCAAGAGCTGCGGCGTCAGGAATCACAGTTGTGGAGCTCACCGTCTGATACTGTGGCGCCAATGCAGGTTGTGAAGAGGCCTGAGAATAGTACATCTGGGGATGGACAGGACCCGCGGCAGCTTCATAACCAAAGTTAGCCATTGTTGCAGGGGTCTGAGACAGGTGTGGATGTTGTATCACATTATACCCTGTTCCGGCATAGGGGTGGGTTTGATTGGCGGCTACATGGATTAGCTGTGGCTGCAATGCAGCAGGTGCATGTGCTGTGGCCGCTGTCTTATAGTAGCTAGCCGGTAAGTCAGGCTTTGTCACAATTCCGGGAGGCGCAGCGGTTGATGATATATAACTGGGATCCATTAAATTGGGCTGAACTGTCCCCAAAGTGTATGGCGAGGTATGGCGGACAGGCATGTAGTACATTTGAATCTGAGGATCGAATTGATAGGTTTGTGGCGATTTCTGCATCGAATGGGCCGCAATAGAGTAGTAGGAAGGCATGGGAACGACTGTACCTGCCGCCGGATGGTGGTGGATGTAATGGGGGTTCGCCGAGGTGTGCTGTGGTTGCTGTTGTTGATTAAGGTGGGGATGGGATTGTTGCTGCTGTAGTTGCTCTAGCTGCGGTGAGGCCATTACGTAACCTGAAGCATCCGTGACCGGTGATGGACCACGATACATAGCATCAGAGCTTGGATTCAGGTACGTTGGCCTAGAAGAAGAGATCAAAGTAAAATTTTGGCAAAACTCACCATTTTTTTTTTATGTAGGGGAAGTTGAAGCACAAGAAAGAAGGTACCTTGACACTGGATCAGGTGTTGGGGCATCGATCTGAGTAGGTTTTGTAGGTTGCGATGGCCTAAGGACACCGCCGTGGTCTGACTTGTCGTCGTCTGAGAAGTCTCTGTTGAGATTTTCGGTTGGGGAGGTGGTAGAACTGGGAGCGGAAGCGGTCGGAAGAGGGATGGGAGGAGGGAGCTGGTGGTGGGGAGCGTATCTAGGCTCTTTGAAACCCTCGTCGGGCCTGGTGGCGGAGTCGGGTGAGAGACCCATGTGGGCGAAGTGGTCGTCGATACCGCTGATGCGTTGCTCGGCGGCAGCACGACCATCGGTGGGAACGGGGATGGGTGGGAGATTCGAAAGGGATGGTGCCGACGAGGTGGACCCGAAGGAGGAAGCCTTATCGAGCATCGGCGAATCGGGGACGAAGGGGACGTCCTGGCCATGTCGAACGAGCTTGCCGGAAGAGTCGGGGCGGGGGAGGACGAGCTGCTCGGCCTCCGAGTGGCCGCCGCCGCCACCACCGCGGCCACCGCTCCGGGAGTGGACGGAGGAGTCGTCCTCGAGGCCAAGCAGGCAGTTGACAGAGGCTGAGTCGGTGGAGAGAGCATCCACGCCCATGCCGCCGATAGCGCTATTTAGGGCATCCACGAACCAAGTCTCCGACTTTGAGTCGTCCAAGAGTGACCCGATAGCGGAAGAAGGCACCGAATCGGAGATCGACGGGAACAGGAACAGCCGGAGGCGGGGGGAGCGTGCCGAGCCGCCGCCTATGGAGGATGCCGGGGCAGCGGTGGCGGCAGAGATGCGATCGAGCTCTTCGATCATGTTCTCGAGGTCCTCGTCGGTGGTGACCGAGATGAGGGAGTCGAGGTCCTCGTTGGGGAGCTGGTACTTGAGGGAGAAAGGGCGGCCGCCGAGGAGGTCGCGGGAGAGCTTGGCGGAGAGGTCGGCAAGGGAGGAGTGGCGGTCGACGGTGACCATGCGGGTCTCGCCTCCGAGGTAGCAGAGGCAGTTGTCGGTGGGGCGGGGGACGATGCGGCCGCCGTAGCTGCACATCACGCGGAGGCGCGACAAGACCGCAGCGGAAGAAGTGAATGGCTCGTCCCACGAATCGCCGCCGCGGGAACGGGGAGAGGAGTCGACGGAGTCCGGGTAGCCGGGACCGGAGCCGCCGACCGAGACGGCAGCCGCCGCCGCCGCCGCCGCCGATTCCATGATCGGAGCGGGGGAGGGATCGCCCGTCCCCGATCGAATCGAGGGATCTAGGAAGAAAGGGGGTTTGGATTGCGGACAAGAAAGGGGGGTTTTATGGCGTATTTCTCTCAAGCTTTCATTTATTTGTAGTTTTATTTATTTATTTATAATTTTATTCATATATATATATATATGTAATATGTTTTTGGATTATGAAGCTCGGTGACATAAGACATAATCCGAGATTAATATTCTTTTTATTACTATACAAAGTAATTTATAATTCATGAAAAATACTTGCTGTAATTGGGAGCAAAAAGGCCACGAAAAACCACCAGTACAGAGTGAGAGAGGCCACCGGTTGCATGTTTCTCGTAAAGATATGTGGACATCTCAATCAACAAATAGGAAGTTTAGATTTCAGCTTCCTTTCCTTTCCTCGTGGAAACGGACAACGGTGGAAGCCAACCTAATTTTTTGGGCGTCAACCTTTTGACGCGGAAGGAGATATAATGATTTATAAGTTGGTCGAATCGATCTTGTTCGACCCCTTCACTTTGAACCAGTCCCCTCTTCTGCTCAGTGTTGGAAAAAAGCACGTAACTTTGCAAACAAATTCGAACTTTTTCTTGAAATTGATGGTTTATAACTCGATACGATGTGACAGTGTTGTTAGTAACGAGATGAAGGGAATGGCCTGCTTCATACGATGAGATATGTCGAAAAGGAATAGCTTCGAAATATGATGTTGTTTATGTGTTTTTGGGGTGGGGTCCGATGGATACTGTACAAAATTAATTGTTGACTCCCTTCTTATACAACACATGTGCGAGCTGAACACATGTCATCGGACTGTCGGTCTTTCTCTAAGCAAGCTTTGCTTATTTTTATCTCATCGTGGCCTCCTCGTCCCACTCTCACTGTTGCGTCCAGTTGCCTTCATTATTGCTGTTACGAAGTACGTGCACCTTCTCCCTGGGATTAGGATTCTTTGAGGTAAGGGGAGCTTTCTGTTTCGGGCTTCTCCTAGCTATTGAAACGTCTGGGATGGAGATCCAAGGCTGGAATCCACAATGGTACATCGATGTACAGTACTCTCACACAGGCCGAGGGGCAGAGGCATGCACGATAGCATGCATGCTGCTGGCCTCTCCGCTCGTGGGAAGTGGTGCTGTGTCCGGAGTCGACGAAGGAAAAGGACCATCGCCACGGCTATCACGAGGAGTCCAGTCAAACCTCCATTAACGTGTACCTCATGGTCGCCATAACCCGGGCACGCTCCTGCACGTTGGTCTACAGCCATCGCCTCACGAGTTAGCTATCGAAGTCAGTATCGTACGCTCATGGAAAGAAGCTGCGGATTGGCAGTTCTTTGTATAAGAATTCCAATAGGTTTAAGCAGAACACTTGAATTAGTTTTCATGTGATTCACAAGAAGATCACAAGAAAAAGGGCAAAAAGAGGGGAAAAAATAGCTCCAAGTTCTTCTTTTGGATTGCTTGCCGTCAAGAGGAAGAGGTGACGACGACCGGTCGCTGAGGGGACGAAAGATAGGGTTTGGGTGGCATCTCCATGTCGCTGACTCTTCCTTCCAACATTTCCACGACTCTGCTCATTGAAGGCCGACTCGGTGGCATTGTTTGTATGCTCCACAAACCGACCATTACCATCTTCCTCGCAATTTCCTCCGTCTCAGCCGTCACATCGTAGGCTTCAAGACTTCCATCTCGATCCAGATGGTCGTACACCCAATGCGGGAAGTATATCTCGCTGGTCCTCTCTGCCCATGCTTTCACATTCCTTCTTCCTCCGGCCATTTCCAGGACCATCATCCCGTAACTGTAGACGTCGGATTTAGTCGACGCCATCCCGAAGCTCCTCGAGAAGACTTCCGGTGCAATGTACCCTATCGTTCCTCTTGCGTCTGCCATGGAGAGAATGCTTTCTTTGGGAGGGCACAGTTTGGCTAATCCAAAGTCGGATATCTTGGGACAGAAGTCCGCGTCCAGCAGGATGTTGTGGGGCTTTATGTCGAAGTGGACTATGCGAGTATTGCAGCCGCGATGCAGATACTCCAGCCCTCGGGCGATGCCGACGGCGATATGGTACAGTCTGTCCCATGGAAGCGATGCCTTCGGGTTGTCAAAGTAGATGTACTTGTCCAGTGATCCATTGGGCATGAATTCATAGACCAGAGCTCGTTTGTGACCATCGAGGCAGAAGCCGAGTAGACTCACGACGTTGACATGGGAAGTCCTGCCGATGCTGGCAACTTCGTTTATAAACTCTGCTCCATTGTCTTTGGATTTGCTGAGGATCTTCACAGCCACCAAACGCCCATCTTGGAGGGTGCCCTTGAACACACTTCCATATCCACCTTCCCCTAGTTTTTCTTTGAAAGATTTGGTCATCTTCTTCAGTTCCGAGTATTTGTATCTTTTAGGGGCCAAGGATCCATAATCATTCAGAAAGTCTTCGATCTTTGCTACATTTGTCGGTTTGTTCCAGTAGATGATAGAGTCCGTGTAACGCTTACGCGTACATAGAAATAATGCGACGCAGACCAAAACGAAGCCCACCGATCCTGCCAGTGATCCTGAAACGTACAGAAGTGCAAAGTTGCAAGCGAAATTGTCATCGCCACCAAAAAGATTATGATTTCAAATGAACGAAGAATTTAATGAACACAGAATTTGCTCTCAGGACAACGTCTCCTTTGATTATGTTTAAGAAGTCCCGAAACCATGGGAGCCAAGTCAGATGATATAATTCGTGAAAGATGACTGACTGCACGAAGGAGAATCTAAGACGAGTAAGGAGATTGGGTGTTAAGTTTCTCACCGATTATAACAATATTCTTGATGTGAGATCCTGCGAGACAACGACGACCGAGAATAGAGTTAGTGCAGATCTTAGAAAGAACAATTTAAAGTTATCAGACGGCATTCGTACATACACATTAGCATATCTTATATCGAGCCAAAAAATACAGTGCTGCTATTGATCTTTTATGTGTGAAGATAGAGGGGGTTCAATCGTGTGATGCTTCCCCCGTTCTCTTCCTGCTAGCGCTCAATTAAATCCAGATGCAGAATTACTCTGGAACATGTCGTGTTTTGAAGCGGAGTTATTGCAACAGCGAGGGGTACTGAACCAAAAGCAAGAGACTAAGCGTTGTTATCGAGCAAGACGAGGAAGAAGCTTGCCTTTCTCGCACGAACCATCTGTGGCGGAGCCATCGGAGCAGAAACAGGTCGGATTCGAGGAGTTGTACCCACACTCCCCGCCGGACCTGTTGCAAGCGCTGCACCACTCCTCGATCTTCGCCGGCCAGCTCAAGGTGAATCCCTCCTGCAGTGCTTCGGCATAATCCATGTCTCCCCCCATCCACTGTTTGAAAGTCATCCGATTCATGGGAACTTGCACAAACGATCTTCCACACGTGCCCACGTTGTCAGGCAAGCTACCATTTCCCGGCCAATAGTATGCCCACCCTCCGGCAGGGCTACCTTGGATGCAATTGATGCTGGCGAGCGGCGAGGGAAGGTAGGGGCAATCGATGAAGAAGGTGGCGTTGACTTCGACACCGGTGTACTGGAAGGGCGCTGAAAGAGTGGTATTCTCAGATGGCCGGGGGCAGTGATTGCCAACAAAATCTTGATCAACGACGGTGACGAGGTAGTTGGCGTAGTCGATGTTGTCATCCTTCACTTGGTACAGCTTGTTGCCGATGTGAATCATCAAGGCGGAGGTAGTGGCATTGCAGCTGAGGGCAGTTTCCGGATAGCCACACTCAGGACGACTATCTTGGTGGCGGAATGGGTAGGAGAAGCTGATGTTGCGGTCTCCGCAGAGGAATGAACTGGGGGTGCATTCCCGGTACTGCTGGAGGTAGTCGTCGTCGGAGAAGGAAGGTGGTAAGGAAGACAGGAAGAGGGAAAGGAGGAAGGGAAGCAGAAGACGGAAGGATGGGGGAGGCCACGGATGCTGCATCTCTCGATGCGTCGCTGATCGATGATCGAAGACGATGAAACTATAGGTGGAGGGGGCGAAATAAGATGGAGACGGGAGGGGATGAAGCAGATATTTTGAGCTGTAGTCGGGCCGTATTCTAAGGTTGATGTCACCACTGGTTTGGTACCCACGTCTAATTGTACACCGAACGGTGGAGCGGAGGGTGGCGGCTCGGAGAAGCTGCCACGGAGGAAGAATAGTATAAGGCGACGAAGATACACGGCAAAGAAACAAATTCTAGCCACCGTGTGGAAAGTATGCAAGCGGCCGTCGTGGTCAAAGGAGCACATCCTCTACAGCACAAGCATATATAAATATATGTATATATACAGGTTTGAAGATTACGAATTTATCTTTACAGATGTTAATCGAGAATTTATGTGAATATGAGCACATAGGTGTTGAGGACCCTCTAAGAAGACTTGAGGAATGAAATATGGTTTCTCTTATGAATAAAATACTTTTTTTCTATAGAGAAACAATCACTAGAAAATATTTCAGCATACAAATTCAATGAAAAAAAAGAGAATAAATCAAAATGAAAACAAAGTTAGGAGCTTAATCGGTAAGAAAGCTTAAGAGAGGCTAGCATCGAGTCAAAGTCTTGGACGGATTCTTTGAGCAAAGTCTTGCTAGTTGTCGACAATGTCCAAGTCACATCAAATCATTTTCAGGGGAGAAAAGTCGTGTCCTCCTCCCTTCAGGTGCTGTTGATTCGTTGAAATTGATATTGGAAACATATATATATATGTTTGAAAATTATGAATTTATCTTTACAAATTTTAATAGAAAATTTATATGAATGTGAACACATGGGTGTTGAGGATTCTCTAGAAAGACTTGAAGAATGAAACATGTTTTCTCTTCTGAATAAAATAATCATTTTTAATTAAAAAAAACAATCATTATAAAATATTTTAGCATACAAATTTAATGAAAGAAAGAAGAATAAATCAAAATAGAAATGAAATCAAGAGCTTAATCAGTAAGAAAACTTAAGAAAGATTAGCATTGAGTTAAAGTTCTGGATGGACTTTAGCCTTCAATCACAACTAGTATCAAACCAGTTCCCATGGACTAGTCCATGGGATTACATATAATAAAAAAATTCAAATATAAGATAACATATAATTAAAAATAATAATAATTAATATAATCCATTGTTCAAATGATAATAAACTATCCATATAGCAAATATCTTATTATTGTGGTAAACATTATAGTCGATTATAATTCTATAGCCTATAAATTAAACATGACATATATAATAAGTAATATAATTCTTTATAGTCCATGGGAAATGATTTGATAAGGGTTGTGATTGAAGACTATAATCCGTCCGACTAGATGCTAGCCTCTCTTAAGCTCCTAACTTCGTTTTCATTTTGACTTATTCTCCTTTTTTTTCATTGAATTTGTACGCTGAAATAATTTCTAGTGATTGTTTCTTCATAGAAAAAAAATATTTTATTCATAAGAGAAAACGCGTTTCATTCCTCGAGTCTTCTTAGAGGGTCCTCAACACCAATGTGTTCACATTCACATAAATTCTCTATTAACATTTGTAAAGATAAATTCGTAATTTTCAAACTTCTAAATATACATATATTTATATACGTGTGTGTCGGAGAGGATGTCACGTGACTTTTAATTTGGACTGATCAAATGGAAGCAAGTCATGTGCTCATAGGAGTAGTGATGTGGAGCAGATCATATGTGTAGTGATGTGCTTCCAAGACATCGTTAGAGCTCTCATGAGCAAGAGAAATTGTAATTAGTGGAGGTCCTCCGTCAAGTCTTCCTTATTTGTCCATTGTGCCAAGTCTTTGACTAAAGTCTTGCTAGTTGCCGACAATGTCCAAGTCACATCAATATATATGTTATATTATTTTATATTTAATTTTTTTATTATATTTAAAATGTCACGTGACTTCTTATTTGGGCTGATCATGGAACCGAGTGACGTGCTCCTTTGACCACGACCTCCGCTCGCATACATTCCACACGGTGGCTAGAATTTGTTGGTTGCTGGGCGTCTTCCTCACCTTGTACTATTCTTCGCCGAGCCGCCATCCTCTGCTTCACCGCTCGGTGTATAATTAGACGCGGGTACCAAACCAGTGGTGACATCGACTGCAGCTCAAAATATCTGCCTCATCCCCTCCCGTCTCCATCTTATTCCTCCCCCTCCGCCTGTAGTTTCATCGTCTTCTATCATCGATCAGCGACGCATCGAGAGATGCATCACCCGTGGCCTCCCCCATCCTTCCGTCTCCTGCTTCCCTTCCTCTTTTCCCTCTTCCTGTCTTCCTTGCCACCTTCCTTCTCCGACGACGACTTCCTCCAGATGTACCAGGCATGCGCCCCGAGTTCATTCCTCTGCGGAGGCCGCAACATCAGCTTGTCCTACCCATTCCGCCACCAAGATGACTATAGTCATCCTGAGTGTGGCTATCCGAATCTTGGCCTCAGCTGCAATGCCTCCGACGACTACGCCTTGACGATTCACACCGGCAACAAGCAGTACCGAGTGAAGGATAACAACATCGACTACGCCAACTACCTCGTCACCGTCGTTGATCAAGATTTTGTTGGCAATCACTGCCCCCGGCCATCTGAGAATACCACTCTTTCAGCGCCCTTCCAGTACACCGGTGACGAAGTCAACGCCACCTTCTTCATCGATTGCCCCTACCTTCCCTCGCCGCTCGTTAGCATCGCTTGCCTCCAACGTAGCACTGCCGGAGGGTGGGCATACTATTGGCCGGGAAATGGTAGCTTGCCTTACAACGTGGGCATGTGTGGAAGATGGTTTGTGCAAGTTCCCATGGATCCGACGGCTTTCGAACAGTTGATGGACGGAGACACGAATTATGCCGTAGCACTGCAGGAGGGATTCACCTTGAGCTGGAAGGAGATCGGGGAGTGGTGCAGCGCTTGCAACAGGTCCGGCGGGGTGTGTGGGTACGAATTCTCTATGCCAACCTGTTTCTGCTCCGAGGGCTACGCCACAGATGGTTCGTGCGACATAAAGGAGAACGAGGAGTGGTGCAACGCTTGCGGCAGGTCCGGCGGGGTGTGTCGGTACAAGTCCCCAAAGCCGGCCTGTATCTGCTCCATTGGCTCCGCCACAGCGGGTTCATGCGACAAAGGTAAGCTGCTTCATCTTGCTCAATAACATCGCTTAATCTCTCTAATTGTTGCCATGAAATCATTGTTTCAATTAATCCTACATTTGCGTTTCGTGGGCAAGTTAATTATCTTGTGCAGTCAAAGCTGTAACAACACGTCATGATGTTGACCAGCCGAAGATAGTTAGGGAGAATGGATGGCGTGTTGCACACGTAAAGTGGAACGACTTCTCCAGGTTGGAACTTTCTACGCTCGCCAAAAGATCTATCCTTACCCTTGGCAAAACACATCTCCGTACGATGACCAAATGTTGCGATGCACTATTCGTATCCTTATCCCCGTTTGCCGACGGTCATATTCCAACGCGGCCCCTCCTTTGTCGGACGCAACCACTGCAGTCCACTACCCTCCACCGACTGCAAAATTTCCAATCTTATCTTCTACCTCCTATGTGTTAGAAATTTGTGTATCTTTTTCCCTAAAACCCCCTTTTGATGGGATTCTATCCATATACATCATCTTTCTATATTCTTATTGTATGTATATTAAACATAATTTTTTTTAACTAAATGGATCCTACAACTTCTCATGGAAGACTCGAAAGTGATGGCGGTAGAAGAAGGCTTGTTGGGGGGACGTCAAATTTAGATGGCTGCTCGGAATAACGACTTGACTTAGCTCGCGGTTGAAGAACGCGGCAGTGAGAGGGAGATGTAGTTATTTAATCCTTCTTATATTTATTCGACGATGCATTGTTTGATGTTGCGAGTTCTTCGCGGATAAAATGTCTATAGCAGCTCTTTAATTTTTGACTTGCCATAAGATATTTTATTGTGTATATATGAATGCCATCTGAGAAAATAAATTGTTTTCTTTTAAGCTCTGCACTAACTCTGTTCTCGGTCGTTGTTGTTTCCCAGGGTCTCACACCAAGGGGATCATAATTGGTGAGAAACTTACTCCTCTAAACCACCCAATCTCCTGACTCGTCTCGAATTCTTTCTGGCATAATTAATGTCATGCACTTGCTGAAATCATAAAAGACGAGAAAGCAAGAATTAATATATTTCTCAGCTTCCGTCTAGTCTGTTGTTCCATGAATCTATTTGAGGGATGATCAATGCCATGAGCAGGTGTTTCGGTCGGCGTGGTAGGCTTGGTCATGGCAATCTTCCTCGGTCTTTTCCTTTATCGTCGCAGGAAGAGAAACCAGCCGGTTCTGCTGTCTCGAAGAGCCTCATCTGAGCCAATCAGCTCCAAGAAAGATCCTGAATTGGGCAATGAACACTACGGCACCCAAGTTTTTGAGTACGAGGAGCTACAGGAGGCCACCGATGGCTTCAACGCCTCCAATGAAGTTGGTGATGGTGGCTTTGGCACCGTCTACAAAGGTACTCTCCCAGCTGGCTTCCTACCAGATTAAGCTGAGTCTTGCTCCGACTGCTAACTACTCTTCTTTCGATGTCTCCCTGCAGGGAAGCTCCGGGATGGTCGCACCGTGGCCATCAAGCGATTGTACGAGAACAACCTCAGGCGTGTCGAGCAGTTCATGACTGAAGTCCACATCCTTTCTTCCCTCCGACACCATAACCTTGTCAGCTTATATGGATGCACCTCCCGCCACAGCCGCGAGCTCCTCCTCGTGTACGAGTTTGTGCCGAATGGGACGGTGGCGGACCACCTCCATGGCCCCCGTGCGGGCGAAGAAGGGCTCTCATGGCCTGTGAGGATGAGCATCGCAATCGAGACCGCCCTGGCGCTCACCTACCTCCACGCCGTCACGCCCCCGATCATACACCGGGATGTCAAAACCAACAACATCTTGCTCGACAGCGGCTTCCGTGTCAAAGTCGCTGACTTTGGATTATCCAGGCTCTTTCCCCTCAACGTCACGCATGTCTCCACGGTTCCACAAGGCACGCCCGGGTACGTCGACCCTGAATACCACCGGTGTTACCAGCTCACGGACAAGAGCGATGTCTACAGCTTTGGGGTGGTGTTGGTGGAGCTCATAGCCTCGAAGCCGGCCGTCGACATCACCAGGCAGCGGCATGAGATTAATCTGGCTAAAATGGCCATCAACAAGATCCAGAACGAGGAGTTGGATCAGTTGGTCGATCCAAGACTCTGGCGGCAGTCCAACAGCGAGGTAATTTGGATGATCAGACAGGTGGCTGAAGTAGCATTCGGGTGCTTGCAAGAAGAGAGGGACATGAGGCCTACGATGAAAGAGGTTCTGGAGGCACTGAGAGGGATAGAGGGCAAGGGGAGCAACAGGAAGAAGGGTGCGGAAGCCGATGATGCCACGGCCAAGGACGATGACTGCTCCTTGCTGAGGGAAAGGCCGCCACATTCACCAGATACTGTCACTGCCCAATGGGAAAGCAGGTTAACGACACCAAAGGCTAGTGTTTGAGGAGGACGTACTCTGCTACTTCTCTGATGATTCTGTGTAAGCCGCTTGCATTGAGCTACTAATAAGAGCGGTAATAATCTTGGGAGATTGACGACTCGTACATGATTTTTCGAGTGCCCTGAATAGTTCTACTGTTGATTAATGTTTGACTTTCGCACTCCTGTTGGAGAGGAAAGTTTTCTTTTCTTTGCTTTTAATGCTTCAGACTCTGTAAAAATGGGAAGACCAACTGAATCACTATTTTATCCTCTTTTTTTTGCTATATTAAAAGATTGATGTGAATTGAAGAAACTTAATGGTATTACATTTCATAAACGAACTGTGTTACACTCGGCTATAAAATCAATCGGAAAATATATCGAATTCGACTTAAAAAAACTCTTTAAAAGTCATCTAAAAATCCAATTGGAATCAATTACGAACGGTGTCTATTTTGGTGGATTGCCCAAATCGTATAATAAGAATGTAGCAGTTTGGTTCATTTCCCTTTTCCAAAATAGGATTCCTTACTTCCGCTACCAAATCTATTCCGGGCGACGGGTGTTCGACAAGCATCCCATTCGTAACCTTTTTCCCAAAACCTCGGCTTTCCCTCGCACGTCACCCCGACCGATGCGGATTATTCCCACGCACAGTCCTCGTCGCATCGCCTCAGCCTCAGCCTCAGCCTCAGCCTCAGCGAACGCCTTTCCCTACATCGTGTGCGGCATCCATGTCTCCATCACGGGCCGCGTCCACATGGCGATCATCTTTGATCTGATCAGGCTCCGGAGACGACGTGTGGATGTACAATATTCGTGCCCTCACCAATCTAAAAGCCCAGATGGATGGAAAAGTTTTCTGGAAGGATATGGCTGGTATGTACACGAACAATTCTACCCTTTTTTCTGCCGCGTACGTATCTGAAAACGCGTCAGCTCAGCATCCGTATCCCCACCGCTGAACCCTGGCTCACATCGCGCATCATTATATCGTGGTGTAACCCAATTCTAATTCCCTCCGCATCACACAGAAACCATGTCGAACGCCCAGACCTCATCGTCGACTTCGCCATCGCCATCGCTCTTCGCCAGGCTGAACCCCACGGACGACCTGCAGAAGGTCTTCGACCGCTACGATGCCAACGGCGACGGCAAGATCTCCGCCTCCGAGCTCGCCGGCGTCCTCCGCGCTCTCGGGGCCGACGCCTCCCCCGCGGAGGTCCGCGACATCATCGCCGAGATGGACGCCGACGGCGACGGATTCGTCGACCTCCAGGAGTTCGCAGACTTTCACCGCCACGGGGTCGACGACGCCGCCGCCGAGAGAGCGTTGAGGGAGGCGTTCGACGTGTACGACCTGGACGGCAACGGACTGATCTCGGCGGAGGAGCTCCATCGGGTTATGAACCGCCTCGGGGAGAAGTGCTCCGTCAAGGACTGCTCCCGGATGATCCGGCCTGTAGATGCCGACGGCGATGGCAACGTCAACTTCGAGGAGTTCAAGAAGATGATGGCCAACGGCGTCGGCGGCGGCCGCGAATCCTCCGCGTCCGATCCCAATGGCCCATCAAGTTCCGCCGTCTGATCCGTGGTCTACTGCGGCCGGACTAAGGATTTCTGAGACGTGTTGGGGGTTAGGGTTTGTAAAAGATTTATTAGGGTTTATTATTTTTTAATTTCAATCGCGAAGGAATTATTGCATTCTATCCTTTGCTTTGGTTTTATTGATTGATTGCTCGTCTTGTGGTCTCTCCGTATCACAGTCATGCTATTAGTTTGTTTTATTTGAATTTTATGGAGGAATTTTTCTTTGTTATTGATGAGACTCTTTTCACCGATCTCAAAGGTGACAGAGATAGCATCGAGACGCAGGCACTCGTGGGATAAATTGCTTGAGATCTAAAATTAATAATATATCTCTTTAATAATATATTTCTTTTATTAGATCTGGTAAAATCTTCCTGGTATTCATTTCTTTATTTCTCATAGCAAGAAAGCTCAAAAAGATGACAATGATTAAACAACTCTATCAACTTGGGAGAGGAAAAAATAAGGAGTTTGAGAATATATACCCCATACATAAACATCAAAGATTTTAAGGTGAAAGCATGCGAGTCGAAGAATGACTTCGCCGCCACGGATATGATCTATGGAAGAATGGTAAGATGATACGCGAAGAACGCAAGAAATGCATGGGAACGGGTGGAGAAGCGACAGACGTGGGTTCACTTTGCGGCCATTAATAGATAAAATAACCAGCACGGGCCAGTCCGACGACCTTTTCCCGATGTCTCGAATGCCGCGACCTCGGTGGCGGAGATGCGGGGAAGGGTAGGCTTTCTTGCTCGTGATTCCGGGCGAAGCAAACCATGACGACGTCCTCGCCGTGTCTTTGTTCTTCATGGGAGGAGTTGGCCGTCGCAGAAAAGATGGCGCTCGTCCCGACGAATCGACCGTCCAAGTAAGGCGGCCACCGCACTTGTCCTACCACCGCCATCCTCGAGGCGGTGCAACTGTGAAGTCGGTCGCCCCGACAATGGGGATGTCGAAGCAGACACCGCCAGGGAAACGTCTCCAGGGGAGTCTCATCACAGGAATCGTTGTCCCGTCCGACTCATTCGATGCCCTATTCACAGCCTCAGCCCCCCCTTAAACGTTTAAAGTTGTGTTTAGATCCGACCCGACTTGCTAGCGGGTGTGTGTACTCGACCCATATATTCCGCCAGTCAAATGAAACGGGTCGGATCATTTCACTCGATGGTTACGGATCGAGATCGACAGGCCCAGAAGACATGGACACTGAATGAGCTGATCCGCTCTTCTGTTTGGATCTAACTATATGCTCAATAATCAAAAGAAATGCTCTTAACTATCTCTTTAAGCTTCTCTTCTTTCTCGTTCTGGTCAACAACCACATATATCTATCTCTGGCCGCCGACGTTCCACTTCCATACATTGATAGGAACATCGAGTTCCTCCTCCTAGTTCAACTTAGTTCTTCAATGATTGCCTCCAAAACCAGCTTGGTTTCATGGGTCAACTGGTATGTGATAAGAAACTTGCTCAGATCCTCTGCAGAATCCTTTCCGTCGTCGGATGATGCAAAAACGTCGAAATATATGCTTTATAGGTAGTTCTGTTAGTGTTGTGAAGAAGAAGAAGAAGAAGATGATTGGTGATGCTCACCCATTTAATCTGAAAGGAGTCAACGCAGTGGTCAGCGCTGCGAAGGCTGAGGCACTCGCAGAGACGCGTGTGGTTTCTATGTATGTAGTACTTCTGGTGATGCTTTCCGGTTCTATCGTCATCGGACTTAGAGAGCCAGACGCTCGTATCTGCGGGAGTAAGAGATGAGGGCAAGGAGAATCAAAACATTGCAACACAGATGGAGTCAGACATCAAGAAAGGAAACGAGGAAACTGAAAGATCTGCACCACTTATATTTAGCAGGCAAAAAGAAAGAAGAAATAATACTAATATTGCGCTAACAAAATAATAATGTCGCTCTCTCATGTCTTCATGCATCCACAACTACTGTTCGTGATTTTTCATATTTAAAAAAAGTCAAGTCACCAATTCTACAATCTCTGGGTGTCAAATTAAGGAGGCAACCCAATTATCGTACAACAACATTAGAAGATGGACATCACAATGCTAAGTTAACAACATCAAGTCTTCAGCAACTCCACTCACCTGACGAGCCAATCCGTGGCTAGAGCGAAACAGCAGACGATCACTGGACCTGCATCAATCTGGCTTTTTGAATTCCTGCTCAGGATCTCGAAGAGTCCCAAACATCCAATCCATCCATATCGTGTAGTGTCCGTAGTTGTGTCGGTATGTAGTGTGGTGGATCGTATGGTAGCCTGCACCCATAACCGGCCAAATCTTGCCATGGATGCACCCGTGGACGTTTGCAGTCCAGACAACCTCACAGAACATGAGAAGTACGAGAGTCGTGAAATGGGTTGGGACAAGGAAGAGGGCTATCACTTGCGGCACAGCTTGTAGTATTCCATCCAATGGATGGAACGCCAATCCTGAAAGAGAGACAAATCAACTTTTACCAATTTCATACTAGAGTGATGAACATTATTGTGAAATCTGCAAGTGGCACGGATTTAAGACCTTCAAAAGTTAGCATGAGATCAAATTGTAGGTTACACTAAATTAGCAAGATTTAATAATTCCAAGATTCCTCATAGGTTTATCACTAAATTACCAAAGATTCCTGTAATCCGACTAAATTAAGTTTGCAGCATTACATCATGGTGCATTGTAAATGTTTCTAAATTTTTCCATGAGTACAAGATCTAGAAAGTATACACAAGTAAAGTGTAAATTCACAAGGCAGCTTGAAGAAGTCAACATCGATGCTCCTTTTGTCGTACACATAAGCCTGAGTATAATCTAATTAAAGTTGGACATCAATCATAATTTAATTAATATTTGACAAGTTTATAATTAGTTTTCATCTGCAGTGCAACATAATACCAAAAGAACTGTTGGCAGAACTTCCATGACAAGAGAGATGCATGTCCCGTTAAAATTGACGACGATAACAAAAGCGAACAGGCAGTAGAGAAACTCACCAGCAAAAGGAGAAAGTGTATTCTGCTTATTGTGGATATGATGTGTTGCATGAAGATACTTGTATAGAGGTTTTAAATCATGCAATTCTCTGTGCATCCAGTATATACCAAACTCGATGATGACTAGATATAAAGTCAGGTACGCAAAATAAGCTGGCCAACCAACTTCTCTGACACTAGCAAAACACCTCGTCCATCCATTTTCAACCATGTATTCTGAAAGTGTTGGGAGAACACAGAACCAGGGCATAGCTTTCATTGCGACTATTATCTGTAGATACATGGCTCTGTTTGAAGGTATAGAATCTGCAAGCAAAGAAAATTAGAAGGAGATGAGAAAACAGCACAGTTCTTTGTATCGATGGGGGCACTCCTCTATCACTGCCATGCAACAAAAACACATGTAAACTTTAATGACAGCACTAAGATTAAATACTATAACTGTGAAACCGATATAGTACACATCCATACTCAAATTCAAAAGTTGATCTAACATAAGAAAAGATCAGCAAGAGTTTCATATTTTGTCTAGCATAGCTTGCACTAGGGTCAAACACACATTATTTTAAAATGCTAATGATGAACATCTGATGGCAAAGAGAAAGTACCACGAATAAGAGACATTAGTTACATCTGCTTGTTCTTTTGCATTCTCTGGCATCCATAGAAACATAAATGTATCAAAGACATAACTTTTACACAATATGTTTTAGATATAGTTGTTCCAGGAGAGAGCGGCAAATAGCAAGCTATAATTGCGCACAAAGAATTAAGCACAATACCCAATCTTTGTTACATGCGAATCAACCTAAACCTATGATGATAAATTACAAAACCCATGAAATGGACATATCAATTTTTGCAAAACTCAAATTTAAAAAGTTGCAGCTATCATGGAAAGCAACTTCAATGCATTTTTATAATAAAAATGGCAAAGAAAATATTAAATTTATTGAACAAGCGTATACCATATCCTGATGCAAACAAGGACTGCAAGCTTCAAAACCTCTCTCAGTAGGTGAAGGCATCATCAAGTGCAATCAAACATTTTTGATAACCTCTTTTGTAACAAGTTGATTATGTCAAGGACTCAAGATATTGATTCTAATGACAGAAAATTCAAGAAAATGCTGGATGTGCACCAAAGATAAACTTCTTTTGGACCTCATTCTTATAAATTAAAGAGACCCAACAAGTCAGAGATACTGTAGGAAGGTTGCAGACTTTTAAGTTGCTTCCAACTAGTGGAAACATTTCCAATATCAAAATGCCGTATGACACGTTTGACAGACGACTATATAGCAATGAGACAAAGAATTGCAAATTGCTTTCTCTCTCTTTAATGGCCATTGTTTTGAAGTAGAGCTTCTCAAGTGACAAAATGTCCATGTTTGAAAAAGAAACTCTCCAAACAAAAAAATAGCGGCATTGTCATCCAACCAAATAAAATAAGATGCCATTTTCCGATAATTGCTGGAAATTTCTTGGACAATATGCCCTTGTATCCATCACTTCTTTTTACTTATCTTTTTAATTTTAGGACAAAAGGCAAAACCAGGATCAATCACTATCATATAATACGATTGAAGAATATAGCATATTAAGTAAAACCAGTTCTTCTGATATCACAAGTTTCCACGATCTCATGTAACCCAAATCGCTTTAAGAATGGTCAGGCCTAGCATTCTTTCCAGCCAACTGAGGTGAATAAAAATTCAAGAGCTGAAATCTCTTATATTTTTATGCCTGATGTTACTTTCAAACACATGAAATCCGTGAGATCAGACTAGTTGTAACACACAAGTGCCACTAAAACAGCACCCTCAGAGGTACATTATGCACGCAAATGGTTTCTTGGGACCAGCGAACTCATTTCTCTGTGCAACATGCCCACGCAGAATGATATGAAGAGAATTACCAAAAAAACACACCAAAACCCATCCAAGAAAAACCTTCGTTCCATCGTCAAGAGCAAAAAAGAAGAGACCTTGAGTTAGCTAAGTCGCTAAAACGCAGGGGGAAAATTGCAGTTCTTTCAAATCCTATTCTTCTTGTTGATAAAGGGCAAAAAACCAAAAACAAAATCACAAATCGGGATTTCACAGAAAATGAAAATAGAGCAATCAACGAGCAGAAATGGCTCCAGAAAGTGATGGAAGAATAAAGAGGGAGTATGGCATCATAGGCATCACATCTAACAGTACAAACATGAAACGCCCGGTGGAAGAACATTGGGACACAAAAACATACCCAGCCAAGAACCAAAGTTTTATATAAGATCACAGACCAGACATTACCAAAAGCAACAACGACGGTGATGAACTCGACCTCGACTTAAGCCATGAAGAAATTGACATAAAAACGAAGGGAGAAATAAAAAAAGAGTAGATCAGAGAGTGGGAAACCTTTGGGGAAGTATACGTTGCGCTTCAAGTAGTAAATGTAGAAGCACCAGAGAAAACCAGAAGCCAAATAGAGAGCCGTGCCACCGATGTAATTGCGCAGCCAGGACTGGAGTGGTCGCGGGAGGCGCTTCCAGGCGCCGCCCGGTACGACCGCGTCGAGCACGATCCCATTGTACCAGTCCGTCTCCTCCACGATCTGGCGGAGGCGTTCCGCCCCGCTCGTCCCCATCCTCACGCCGCTGACAGCATCCCGATTCGGGAGGATGATGAGGAAGGCAACTGGTGAGACCTGTCGCTCCGACGGACAAGCACCATCACTTATGAGGCTTTATGGTTTGTACGGGGCTCTCGGGGGTTCGTACTCTCACACCGCTCCACGGATTCAAACCCGCATTAGCTACCGAGGGATTCACTTCCGACGGTAGAGCTCAATGGACGCTTTTGGAATCCACATCTGGGAGAGTTGGATTCGGATTCGATGCAAATGAACGGACCCACCGCAACCACCTCGACTGGGACTGGGGTCACTGCGCTGCGGCGATTGGTGAGGTGTTCTGGTGACCAACCGGTGGCGGGACTCCAGACACCTGGGGAATATTTGATTTCCTAGTCCAATGGCAAGTGAGCCATTGTCGTTGCATTCTAATAGAAGGCGGTGGTGACGTTATCCTCAGGATGTGCTATGCATTCGGTTCAGAAATGCGTCGTCAAAGGATTCCATATCCGTGGACCCCATTCCTAAGAGATCGGAGTAGCTTACCGTAGCCAGCCACGTGATCGTTGGTATCCACTGGGTTCTTTTAACCGAGTAGAGAAGGCTTTTACCCTTGCGAACTGCAGAGTGGGATTCGGATAATTTAGCGCCGGACTCTGCCTAGTGCACCAATCTTATAGCAGGGAGCACAGCACCGTGCGCCGTGATTCGGGTATGAATCTGATGGATCGAGCGCCTGTCAACGGTGATTAACCATGGCAATAATAATCATAATATGATATTTATTAATTTTTCATCATATATTTGATATTTTGATCGTTGATGTGTCTCACAAAGGATGCCGTTGTCAAAAACTAAGAAATATTTGATTGAAATTGTATCTCGTATCATGTGTCTGATCACAAGTTTTAGATGAAAAGCGATTGTATCTCATATCTCGTTTTATGCAAAAACTATGTCAGAGGTTTGTCTGGATTTGATTGAAACTGATGTCACTGATTGTACTCTACATATCGAATCTTCATTGATTGTAAATAACAAGCACATCATTTGACTCCGTTATGGTGACGAATTGTTAATCCTCAAAAATGGAGGTCTCAACAATTGGTGTTTGCATTATAATATGATTAAGTAGCCTCTCAATTCTTTCTCGTCCTATCTGGAAGCATTGTAGGGATACGATGGTTGCATAAAGCGCTTTAGATCATGTTTCATTAACGAACAAGTTTATTTCCCATTCTAATTCATTACATCATGTTTTCTCTTTCTTACACGTGTCTCACGTTATTTCTCGTGCTACAAGAAAGATCGCTTGCGAATCCCCTCGCCGGAGGAGCTGAAAGATCGCTTGCGAATCCCCTCGCCGGAGGAGCTAACTTGCAGACCGGTTTGATGTCTGTGTCAGCTTCCATCGAAGTCCATCAGTTTTGGAGCCAATCCATGGAGGAACTTGCAGACAGGTTTGAAGTCTGCGTCAGCTTCCACCGAAGTCCATCAGTTTCGGAGCCAATCTCACCAACCGGTTCAATGAATTCGGCAAGAACTTCCTCCCAAACAAGAAACAGATCCTGGTAGTCCTGCCATTGTAGCTGCAGGCGCTCCCGTTCCTCAACCTCTGCAGAAGCTCCACCGTGATCTCGTTTCTTCCGATCCTGGCTGGGTGTGGCCCTCCCTTGGACCAATCAGCCCACGTCAAGCTCCTGTTTGCTGTTCCCCAGAAGCTCCTCACGTTCATCAGAGTCGGTAAGTAATGTTCATCCGCCAAGCACGAAGGCCTGCAATATCTCTGGAACAATGGAAAGTATTTCTCGTCAGATACAATCTCCATGGCGAGTCCACGGTCCATGGCGAACCACTGCGATCCTTTGCGCCACTGTTTGAGCTCGATCCCTGGTTTCAATATGCTCTTGTACCTGCCCCTGCCATTTGGACCCGGGTCGTCGTAGACCTCGACGAAGACCTCGGTGGAGTTGATGAGGTAGGAGTACACGGTGGGGAAGTTGAACAGAGGGATGCAAGATTCTGAGAGGAGGACAAAGCGTCGGTTTGAGAAGTCGAGGAGGGCGTTGGCTAACAGCCGCCGCTCGGCATCCAACATGCTTATCGTTCCCCATCGCACCACCTGCATTACTCCAAACAAACAAGCCAACTCAAACGCTTATCACCAAGTCTAATGGCAACTCTCTTGCTGCTTCAGCTAGAGCACTTCAGATATGGGACGGTAAGGCGACAGTTTTAACTGTGTCATCCCCTGTTTCTAGCAGTTGTCTCAAGAACTGTAGATTCCTGTATCGAAATGTTCTATGTGATCAACTACAAGGCCTCTTTAGCACGATTTCAGTGAAACCTCATCTAGATAGAAGAAAACAAGATGTTTGAGATCCATGCTTCCGATATTATCACAAGCGCAGCCAATTCAGGGGTTTGGTTTATATGAATTCTTGACTTCAACACTTGTCGATTTCAGATTTGATCAGCGAGTTGCTAAGAAAGCTAAGAAGCGAAATTGAGTTGAGCAATCAGCTATATACGAAGAACTGACCTGACTGGGAATTCTTCTCCCGTGGAAAACAGAGCTCTTTGGCACCGACCAATCGAAAGAAGGATCCGTATGCACATAGATGGAATACGACCCCTCGTTCCCCTTGAAGAATTCCTCCCACAGCGGGGCAAGCGGGAGGTTTCCCCTCGTGAGGAACAGGAAGGCAACCTTTTGCGCACGCTTGAAGGGGAGTTTTCGGATCCTCGGAACCATCGATGCCCTCCATAGCAGCTCCTCGTCTTCCATATGGTGCATAAAATTTCTTGGCTTAACATAACCATTCGGTCCGATGCCTTCCTTACCGACAAACGAACGATCTTGAACTACTCGTGGCAGCGAAAGAGTCGGTGGCGAAGGCGGAGGACGAGGAGGTGATGACCGGAACAAGATCTGTTTGGTTTGCGCAGACGGAAAACTTACCCTGACGTAGTGGCTGGACGCCAAACCAATGCAGAAGCCGAAGGCAATGAGAAAGCTAACTGAGATCAGAGTGGGAAGTCGGGAGCCGATGTGATTCGAGGACTTCTGGTCTTGTAGCTGCTTCTTCATCGTTCCGTCTTTGGTTATCGTGTAGGGAATCACTGGTGAGTCTGCGTGTGCATGTGGAGATTAACAGGAGAAGGAAGACTCATCACGACTGGAATGCAAATGGGTTGCGAAATTTATGGAGTGTCCCTCCGGCCGGCGCTATCCATTCCATCCCCTTTTGACTTCTCAATTAAAGACACATTACGAACTTAGTCACTGCAGAGAACAGGCACTCTCTCAGAACTGGCGGATGGCGAGAGCACTGCATGCGATTCCGAGAGGTGAGGCTATATTATTGCAAGTTGGGACACGAGCGGATTCAAGAAAGAGGGGCCACGAGAGGCCACTTGGATCGACGAGGGATGCTTCGAAGTTCTTCGACGCAGCGCAAGTGTTTTCTTGGATTTGTATCAAAGTGAACTTTGTCGGCTGCACGTACAAATGAAGACATTATTTGGTGTGACGGTCACTGTAACCGGCGAAGCTCAAAATGATTTCACAGAGAGAGAGAGAGAGAGAGAGAGAGAGAGAGAGAGAGAGACAGAGAGAGAGAGAGAGAGAGAGAGAGAGAGAGTTGTCGCTTCATATATCTTACACAAAATTTGTTTTAGTAAGAAAAATCGTGTGTATATGGATCAGACACTCTTGATTACATTTCTTGTTACCTCAAGGAATATAATGAGCTGAGACGCTGTTTCGTTGTGCGGTGGAGAAGGTTGGAAATGGGGGATTGAAGGTCTTTAAAGGGTTGTGTGTGTCTCGAACGACGAAGAACTGTAAAATGGCCGTCGGCGCAAGTAACGGGGGCACGTGATGGATGCCCAAAACCCATCGACCTCTCGGTCAACAATACTTGTGGTTTAGGTCGTTAAGACAGCTTTGCATGCCATTACTTCAGGATAACTTAACCAAACCTCTCGTTTCCATTGGCAAAGTCATCGCCATCCCTGTCTCGGAAGCTTGCTATTGCAAATGGTGGAGAGTGGACAGAATTGAATTACAACTGTGTATGTGTCGTTTTAACGCTTAGAAAATTAACTTCCTGCTTTAATTTATGTGTTTTCTCAATGAAAATAGGAAGGTGGAAATATGCAGGAGGAATTGATGATACAAGAGGGAGAGATAAAAGTGTTGGAAAAAATATCGTTGACGTTTTCGTCAACTCATTGTGGTTTAAATTCATATATACAAGATTATCCAAAATATCTTTGAGATAAAAACTTCATACTCTCGAGGTACCACCTGTATAAAGATCAGATTCATGAGAGATTTTTCAATCTGATCCCTTCCACACTCAAACTAATAATTTAATATATATGATTATGAACCCAAGTAGTAAAAAAAAGTCTTCTTTCTCAATGTTAAATATAAGATTTTATACTTGATCGTAAAGAGTTTGTAATTATCTTTCTCATCATAAATGACGAGAAAAAAATTTCATTTTATCCTCTCTCACTAGGCACCATGTGGTAGTAATATATATGATGATTAACTATCAATATATCTCATAAACGATCTTATTGAATACATTTTTGACCGTCTCCTTATAGTGTTAGGAGTTGAAGAGCAGTACAGCCTCAATGATCCATATCGAATAGAGGTTTTCGTGCTGCATCGAGATTTGGACCACAAAATTGACCTTCCAACTCGATGGAGGCTATCGACATGATAATCTAACAAGTAAACTAACCAGATCAAAATACTTTAATGGTTTTGTTCCCGTTATTGCTTTTATATTAATCCATATGTGCAAATTGTATGCGTCAAGACTCTTGCGTGGACAATTTGTTAGTCTAATCGAAAGTCAAACTTGGACAGGTCATTCCCAACCCCCATTTAGTTTATTCAGCTATTAATTTTCTCACATATGGATCACCTTATGCACATATCCCATGTGCCAAATGGATCATGTCAGGCCCAACGATCCTTTGTCAACCTCCCTCTCTCCTCTCGGTTTGGACAATGCTGGTTCTTATCCCTAACAAAAGTCAAACTGGGACATGTTATCGTTACGTATTTTAATGGTTAGGAATCCTCCGGGTCATTTCATCAAACACCTTGGCAGGTTCCAGTTTTCTACTGGTGATTGCCAAATTGACGAGCAGTGTGAGTGATCCAATTCATATGCAAAGGCCCCCATTCTGGCCCAAGCCCAATTCTAGCAGATGAGCATAAGGCAAGGCGGACACGACGTAGATGTGAATGCCATGAACATTCTTACGCATGCATGGATACTCCACGCATCGACACGCAGAGTAATAATGTGCCAAAGAGGTGAACAAAATGGGACAACCTCCGCATGGGAGTCGACACATCTGCTTGCGCTTATTAGGAAGACCCACATGCCATGTGGATGTCACATCATCAACCCGTGAATGTCATGTTGGCATCACATGAGTCACACGTCATAACACGAAGGTGACATTTTAGCTTTGGATGGATTGGATAAAATATGGACCGATCGAAGCTATGCAAGAAGAACAAATCAGCGCCTCGTTTCTCCACAGATGTGCAGTCGAAGCTTTGGAAGATGGCGAGTGTTATATTCGAAACAGGAGGAAGAAAAAGAGGAGGAAGAAGACCGGGGAATACGAAACACGAGGAAGAGAGATTCCAAAGCGAATCCAATGCTCGGTAAGAAAGAAGGCAGAGAGGAGAAGGAAATAAATGTTGAGGACGACTGCAGAGTTTTTATTTCGATACCGCTGTTACCGTGTCACCCAGACGACTACGAGGGGGAGACCACTTCTCATTGGCTCTTTGTGCGTGAATCCCACACGGATGATTTGATGCAGCTAAATACTTCTTTTCCCATTATCCCCTACACATAGTTAAGATATTAATTAATCCCTTTTTTAAAAATAATTATAATTTGTATCGAGAAAGAATTTTTTAATAGAAAAAGAAAAAAGATTGATAATAGTTAATAAGGGTCATCCGAAATGATGGAAAGTGGAAGTCCTGCGCAAGCTTTTTAGGCGCTATCTAAGAATGGCGACCTGATGTCAGGGGGTGGATATAAATGCACAGTCATCATTGGTACGTGGTGGCGTGTGGACGGCACCGTTAAGATCGGATGTCACATGGGTCCCACCGGGGACAGCAGTGGGACCAACTCATCGAAAGGTAGTTTTTAATATTAATTTTTCGATTTATTTGGGTACCTACGCGATACGTTGATGCCACGGTGGTCTCACGTGCGGATGCAACCGGAGCAAGCACGCATCCGATACGATCCCACCATTAAAGCCTTACAGTACTCGATCTCGTGACACGGGCGACGCGTCCCCGATCGATAATGACAAGGCGTCCCCCCCTTGTCCACATCACGGATCTCGCAGCTCAAGTCGTGCCTTGAAGCGTTCATCGGTACCTGCCCATTCACGCATGGATGTGTGTCATGGCAACAGTCGTAACACCCGCCGTGACTGGATCGCTCCGACACGTCACGGGAGAGCGCACGTAATTTTTTCCTTTTGTTCGAACCAAAATGGCTGCCTGCTCCGAATAAGACAAAAAAAAAGGAAAAAGAAAAAACGAAAATAAAAGAAAGAGTTTTCCGCAACAGAAGCTACCGCTATAGAGACCAATGTCGAGCACCTGGTGGGTCTCCACGCCTAACACTCGTAATCTTCTGCTCCCTTCTTTAGCCCAAGAAGAATGCACTAAAATAACCATCAGGCCTCGTCTGCCTCTGCCACTGCCACTGCCACTGCCACCGGCTGCATCCGCTGCGCTCTTCCTTCTTGCACTCACAACAAAAGGGAAGCTTGGAAGGAAGAGAGAGAGAGAGAGAGATGGCTTTCGTCGCAAGCGAGAGGGAATCCCCTCCGACACCGCACTCTCCTTTCCATGCTTCCCTGGTTTCCATAAGCTTTTACTGTTTGTTTACTCATCTTCGCCTGCGCCACTGCGTAGCTCCCTCTACTGCTCAGTAGTCCTCCTTTCGCCTTTCCTCTTCGCTCAATGTTCCATTGCTCGCTTTGATATGCGTGTATATGCGGAGCGGGAGTTGCTTGACAGCTACACTGACCAAAAGGAAGACGAGAAAAGCCTCTTTGATTCGTTGCCTCTCTCTTTCTTGACTGTTGAGTGAGTGATAAACCCCTGCTTGCTTCCCTTCTCTCTCCGAGGGGTTTTCTGAGGTTTAGGTGGACTCCAGAGATGAGTTTAGCCATCGCGGAGAAGAAGCCGCACCAGCAGAGGCGGCCGGGTGGGTTCGTCGCCATCTTCTTCCAGCTCTTGGATTGGAACCGCCGGCTCGCCAAGAAGAAGCTTTTCTCCAGGAAATCCCTCCCATCAGGTATTTCTAGCTGTTCCTTCTCTGTTGATGTATGGATCGCTGGTTCATTGGTTCGTCCCTGTACCTTGTAGTTCGAGCCTCGAAAGGGCCGGCGAAAAAGTACGGCGCCGACGACAAGATGCCATTGGCGAAGCTGCTTCTGGTAACGATGACTTTGACTTCCTACTCTTTTGGTAGCTTGATCCTGCTAGCCCTCTTCTGAAATCTTGATCAAATGGTAGATCGACGATGAGAACCAGGGAGGTTTTCCGGGCGAAAAGAACCCCGAGACCGACGTTGATCTTGGAAATGGGATGCGAGCCCCAGGGCTGGTGGCAAGGCTGATGGGTCTCCAGTCCATGCCTGTTGTTGCGCATGAAAGGCCAAGAAAGGCTACTGATTCTAGCCGCCTTAGCAATGAGCAGGGAAGCGGTCGGGAGTCTCTCCGGATCGATCAAGATTTATGCCTGGAAGATGGTGGGATCGGGAAGCTGGATACTAGACCGCACAAGTTACAAAAGACAGGAGCTTTCTTGGAAAGGAAGCGGACTGACCATGGCCGAACAAAACCAGGTTCGTCGGGCAAGAAGGTCCTTTCGTCCCCCTCAAGGGAGAAGCTTCGCAAGCTGGTTTCACCTGTGAAAAGCCCGAGATTGCCGCCGGTGGATCATCGCACCCGGTTAATGAAGGCTGCCACCAGGATTCTGGAGCCTGGGTTGCAGTCTAGAAGTCGGGCCAAATTTGCTTTGACTTACATGGATTCTTTGCCAGGTGATGCAAAAGATGCTGATTTTGTTGCCATCTTGAAGGAGTCCAAGGAACCGTTATGTGATCCTCTTCCTGAGTCTAGCATGAGTTATGACAGTTTACGTGGGACCTCGAGATCAGAACTAGGCGAGGAAGAATCTTTGAGACCAAAGATTGGTTCATCTTCATTCAAAATGTGTCATGCTTCCTGCTCTCATGCTGGTTTTGTGGAAGATAGTTTGATACCATTTGATATGCAAGGTGAACACAGCAGGAACCAAAAGACATCTGTGCCTGTTCAAGCTAAGATTAGTGTGCAAAGCAAAGTGAAGGGCTTAGCAGAGAGGTATAACCAAAATACAAGCAAGACCAAGCCAGATGGGTCACCAACTGTGTTTCCACGGAATCAGTTTACACAGAATCAATCAACACGGGTAAAAAATAAAGCAGCTTTTGGTTCCAGCATATCTTCAAGAAAGCAGGGGGGAAGAGATGCTTATGGCTTGAACGGGACGAAAGGTTCTGTCTTTATTGACAGAAATGTAGGGAACTGCAGCCGTTTGAAGACAGCTTATGAAAAAAGTAGCCATAGAAGGGCATTGAGTAGTAACTCTTTGGAGAAGAACATGCCCCACAAAAGAACAATTAGTAGCTTCGGTGTCAAGAATGTTGATGCTTTCCATTCAAGCCGTGCTAAGCAAAGCGTTAAAAGTGACATGAGTAACCAGAAGGGAATAAGACATAACAGTAACAGGTCCGTTTACAAGAAATGCATCGAAAATGACTCAAAGAATGATCTTGGTGATGATCTTATTTTCAGGAGAAATGACATTGTTTCTTTCACATTCAGTTCACAAATTAGGCGTGCATCTATGACATCTGTATCCGAAGGGGCAACAGAGAGAAGCAGGACAAAGAAAGAACATATTAATGATTTAGCAAAAGGTAGCAATTTGACTTCTAATAAAAGAGAAACTTTAAGGGGAGACGAATTAAGCAACCTGCTCGAACAAAAAATCAGGGAATTAACTTCCATGGATCGAGAAAAATTAGAAGCTAGGGATGCATGGTCTGCTTCTTCCATTTTTGAAGAGCTGGGAACTGCCTTTATATCGGAACCAAATTATCATAAATATACTAATGGGTCTTCCCAGAAGGGTATCGTGTCTTGCAGTGTAGACCCCTCCAACTTTCCTATCCAACAATCACAGGTGTGTCATTTAAGTTTTTCTATTTCCCATTTCTCGTGCAAAATATCGGTACATGTTTGCACAAAATAATTGTTGACTGTGTTACATATTGACTAGAAAAAGCTTTTCTTCTTGTGTATATATCACTTTGGAATTGCTTTCTGTTTGAGGGTGAGATCTTTTTAACCTTGGCATGTGATTTGGGCACTTGCTGCTGTACATGGACACATCCTACAAGATTGCATGACACTGCCCAGCTAACGCCTATTGATCAACTATTTATTGCAATATAAGTGTGGTGCAAATGAGAAGCCATAAGACGACATGGGAAAGTTTTCTTCGGAAGATGGAATTGTGGGGTGTGCCTCTTATATTCAAGGGAGGCTTATTATAAATATGTAAAAGTTTCTGATGTTTGAGCTTGCGGTACATGTTATAACAATATCATGCATCTGATATATTGTCGCAGCATCAAGGCTTCTTGATTACAGCATCTGGATTGGTATCACTTTTACAGCATCTGGATTACAGCATCTGATATATTGCACCTAGATTTATCACCTTTTCATCCTTTCCGAGGCTGTTCTTATTACATTGACCCTTTGTGTTTAATTTAAATCTACATGTTCATCATAACATGTATATGGTTGGATCGAAGAACTTGAAGGATTTTTCATATCATGCTCTAAATGTCTACAAATCTAAGGAGGAAAAGAAAGCTATATATGGTTATTGACTATGATAAAAATATTGATAAATATTGCTGTTAGTAAGACGATTGATAAATTGGATTCTTCTGACATACATGACTTCCTTTTTGCCTCAGGAGGCAACATTTGGTCCTGCTGCTACAGTTCATTCCACTGAGAGTAATCAACTCAGCCCAGTATCTATTCTTGAGGCTTCATTTTCAAACGAGAGTTGCTCTTTTGGAAGTCTCGATGCCAGCTCAGGTACAAAAAATTTACCTTTGTACACCTTAGCTCTCCTTTTAGTTTTACCGAGGTCATTTTATATGTGGTGGGAGAAAGTAAGGAGCCTCCTTTCCTACGAGGCAGTACTCCATAACTCGCTGCAATCTCATGTACACAAGGGACTCGGTACCCCTTCATAACTCACTGCAATCTCATGTACACACAAGGGACTTCTGTGTTGTTGGTTTCTAGCGACGGAATATTTTGGTGGAAGGTAAAAAGCTTATGAAAGTTAGACACTGAAAATTTTCAAGGTAAAGGATTAATTTATTTCACCTATTTTGGCTAGTTGAGATTTATGTTATAGTTTGATTTCTTCTATCTAAAGAAAAGAGATGTCGTGGTGAGTGCCCTGTGGCTTCTGTGAGTAGTTAATTGAGAATTGTTACAAGAATTATTCTATGAATTCCGTGCACACAAGTCCATTGAATTACATTACCAACTTTATTTTGTTGACAATAATAATGATGTTGGAATCCCATGAATAGTTGCATGAAATATGGCACTTCCAGGTTTCTGAGATTGTAAGTTAAGATCATATTTCAGTAACAATGCTTTTGGTTTCAGGTGGAAAATTACAATTTGGGTTGGGAGAAAGTTGCAACGCAACACAATCATCTGATCTGGACACTGAACTTTTGGATTCAGCAACTTCAGTTGACATCAGGAGGTCTATCATCCATAAGATCCGGCATTTGACTTACATAAGTTTAAGTGACCCCGACATTCAATGTGATGGCATTGGATTCTCAAAAACTAAACTTGGTGAAGCCAGGCATGCAATTTTAAATGCAGTACTGCTGTTTGAAAACTTCGCCTTGTATAGGCCGGATAATTCTGTAGGCACTCTAGAATCATTTCTTTTAGACATGCTACAAGCAATTTTAGATGCTCTTCGTGTAGAGCTGATAGGTGAACCCAGTTACACAGGGACGAAAGGGACAGATCAGCTCGGCGAGCTAATATTTGATTGCATGATCGAGTGCCTGAACTCCAAGTATTACTATTTGTGCAACTCTGATCATACAGCATGTCGCAACTTACCTGTCGTCGCAACCCAAGAGCAGCTGATGAGAGAAGTTGCTAAGGAGGTAAGAGGGTGGATAGATTTGGCTGGGAAATATCTGGATGATTTGGTCAAGAATGAAATGGAAACTTCATCTGGAAAGTGGACATATTGCAAGATCGAAGCATTTGAAGCGAGCACGGAGATCGAGAGCAACATACTTCAGAATTTGGTCGATGAACTGGTGATAGATTTCTGCCGATGCTGAAACGGACACTAATCAATGGATGCTTAACGAGGAAGAAAATGGTAGAAGTTTGATGGGTTAATTGGTTACAGTGGAGTGCGGGTTTCGTTTTGTTTGTTCTGTTTTTGTTGGCTGTAAATTATGACACTGGGAAGCAAGATGTGATATTATGTACAAATTTCAACAGGAAGATTTGTGGAAGGCTGGTTTGTTGGAGCTCTTTGCTTTGTCTCTGGGAATTTTGCATCTTCCTAGCCTGGGATGTATTGATGTTTACATGGAGAGTTGCATTTTCCCCTGATGCATCATACAAGAGAGAATGTAATCCAGGTTGACTTTTTTTCCTGAGTGTGCTGTTGTCGCTGATCCTTCCAAAGTTCCTGCTTTTCTTATCAAGTCTTACAGACTTTTGACTTCCAAGAGCTACAGTGTGCTACTCGGGTACGTTTAGCGTCAAGGTTAGTCTCTCTTTGTATATGCTTAGAAATCTGCCTTCCTTGGACTGCCGCCGCCACTTGATGATTACGTCCCAGATGAGGAGACGCGTGATTGGTCGTTGATGTAGTGGACCCACGGATTCGGCCTATCGGGTGGGACTCTCCTCTGACCGGCGTGTTTTGTTGTCTGATGTGGCAGTCGTTGCCTTCCTCGTTACAAAGTCGTCGAGTTGACTGGGTCGCAAAACATACGTCGACCCGGTCGGCGTGGGGCTCGAAGACGGTGGTGGGCCGGCGTGTCACTGAGTCGTACGGCAAGGGGACGACAAAGTTGCGGCAGCGAAACACGACGTCGCACGAGACCAACTCGGATCCGTGGCCTGGTCGACCCGGTCAAAGTCTTCCTCCTCACATGCCATGATCCATTTGTTGTGTCTGTGTATGAGGTTTAATTCTATCGTGAATCGTCGTAGAGTCCTGATATCATAGAAGAGAAAACCAAGTGGTGTTGCGGAATGGTATACTCATCAGATGATTCTATCTCGTTCATCTATAGATTTTCTATTTGGTTGCGATTAAGATTTTGATCTGAGTTAGAAACTTAAGCTATGTATTAATTTAGTTTCTTTAAAGAATAATTTATTGCAAATCGGATTATCCTTTAGCATTAAAAGAAATTTTTTTTGGATGGCGATCGTAGATATTTCTCAATTTTATAGAAGTTAAATCTTACGAGAATAATACAATATCATGACAGAGACAAATATAGAATGATAATTTTACATTCCTTGTATGCTCTTATCCTTAATCAACTTATGATTTGAAGATGAATTAAAGATTTAAATATATGATTTGATTGAATAATTCAAGGACATGTTTGAGAAATATTTCTTTCTCAAAATGTATAAATATATATTATTCTGTTGCTGTTATTCGTGTGCATGTAATGTGTGTGTGTATATATATATATAAATCATTTGTAGAGGAGACAAAAATCAAAGAGAAGAGCCATATCCGATGATATCCACTGTTTGGCCATCACTTGAAGTTTGTTCATGATGATGTTTCAAATTTCGTTCATCATGTTGGCATGCATTTTCTCATACTATCAGAACTAATGTCAGTACGTCTTCCATGCCATATTGCAAGGGACAGATGCAGTACTTTCTGCAGTTGTATCAGCACGAGTGATTCCAATCCATGCCGCTGACAGGCCCCCATTTCCCAACCTTCTTCACCTAACACCTCCTGATTCAGCTTCTTTATGCTCCCCACTAGTTTCTTCCATCTTACTTCTGAGCATGCTCATCATCCCTTTCCACAGCTTTTCTTTCAATAATTTGAGCAAATAATGCAACTTTTTGACGATTCGTAGACAGTACTTGGGTTTTATCCCCAAAAAATAGTTTTAATTTATTTTTTAATAAAGATTAAGTAATAAAAACGAAATCCATGGTTGAGACTTTACGATAAACAATCGAAATCTTTATATACAAAACTAGCCGATAGCTTCCTCAAAAAGGGTTTATTAGAGCAGTGTTGATACACACCAGTTCAGCTTGGAAGTGTCAGATGGAGAGCTGCCATGTTGGGTTCGAGGTTTGTGGGGGATATATTACATTGTCTGGTTGCGCCATTGTTGCCGACAGCCATGACTGAGAGGAAGCTTTCTTTTCTGTGTCGATGAAGAAGATGACGCCGACTTGCCCCGGACCAGGAAGCAGGTTGGCCTGATGTTTAGATATTTGACACAATGATTCACACGATAAATCAAATTCTTGGACTGTGTGTTTTATCTTTCAATGTAATAAATTTGCGTATGGCGAGCGTATCGAAAGCTCTCTGTTGCGACAGCCAAGGCATTAGGTGCTGGCACGTCTCTCCTTGTGTCTCATCCCCAGATAAGGTAACAATAATCTTTGGTGACGCGAAGTCCCACTGCAGATTAACCTTAGCAAAGGAGTGCAATCTGATCGGCTAATCTAATGGAAGGAAGGTTGCAGAGAAGGGAGTTGTTTCTGCCCTTCTTCGGAGGAAACACTGCAATGATTCATACGCCACCCTTCTGTCCTCTGTCTCACGGCCCAATCGATGGACATCAAGAAACAAGCATGGCGCAGTTCTCAGCATCCACGCACCGCATGTCTCACCATCCTGACGCTGCGACTCGAGAGACACAAGGCATCTTTTGCGGACTGCTTCTGGTTGTCGTATCAAACGGCACCGGCTTAACGTCACCGATGGAGGTCCAGGTGAGGTCACAGGGGACGACGACGACGACGACGAATCCCTATAAAGCGTGAGGCAGAGGGTAGAAGGAGGAGGAGCCGCGTTGACAGACCCCAAACGTAGTGTCCGTATCACGGTATCGGCGCTATCTCTGCCCCTAATCCGACGGCCATGGCTGCCCCCGCATCACATGCACCTTCGACGCCTCGGCATCCGCCGCCGCCGCCCACTCTCGGCCAAAAATTCCAGCTAGTAAGTAATTGTTTACAAGCAAAGGATACTTCCAAGATTAATCCACAAAGGAGAACAACAAAAGCTCCCGACTTTGAGATTGAGAAGGCAATCGGGCGAACTCAACAACCGTGGGACTACGGACTACAGAGCAGCAGAAGAATCAAAAACTCCCAACTTTGCAACGAAGAAGTTGTCTTTGTACGAATAACCAATATAGGTTGAATAAAGAGCGTTTTCCATGTCCATAACATTAGACTAGAAACAGAGCAAGAACCAATAAACTCATTGAACAGGCACTGATTTGGACTCTCTAAACAGACCAACCACACGGCAATCAAATTTCACAGAATGAGGTTCCTCATGATACAGCTACGATTGAAGGAAAGACTAGATTTTTCTTACTCTTCTGCTAGAGGATCGGATCAGAAGCTTTCAGAGATCAATGGCGGCAGCGAATTTTGAAGCGAGGAACCGAGAGAGAGAGAGAGAGAGAGAGAGAGAGAGAGAGAGAGAGAGAGAGAGAGAGAGAGAGAGAGAGAAAGGGGGTATCATGTCACCGCCGGTGCGCTTACCTCTAACCCGGAACCCTGTAAGCGTCGGCGGCGATCTCCGAGAGCCACGAGCCGGGGAACAATGCCTGAGAGAAGAGGATAACCAACATGAAAATTCCCACCTTCTTCCCAAAAAACGAGCCTTTGAACGAGAAAACGATGCAAAAATGGGTTTTTGATTCAGAAGTCACCCAAAATCGTCAAGAAATAGAAGGAAAGAAGGCGAAAGGAAGGAGAGGTCGTGGAAGAAACTCACGTCGAGTCGCTTTTGGACGACCCTCGCCCGCTTTCTTGGCCGCCGTCGAGCCCTGCACCCTGTCACCGCGTACATGTCCTCGTCGATCTCCTCCCTCGTGAGCGAGATCGAGAACTTGGGCCGCTCCCTCCGCTCGGAGTCCTCCGACCTAAGCCGCACCGTCCTCTTCTCTGCCGCTCCTGGGGGTGAGCAGCCCGGGTGCCGCTCGATCTCCATCGTAGCCCTCGCGGCCCCGCGCCTCGTCCTCAGGTTCCACGGCACCGCAGCCGGCGCCGGCGCCGACGCCGTGTCAGCCTCAGTATCCGCCCTTACCTCCGGCTCTGGCGTCGGCTCCGGCGCCGCCTTGAGGCTCCCGCTCTTGGGCAGCAGCGGGACCACCAGCTTCATCCGGTCCGCCGCCTCCCGGAGGTGAACCAGCAGCTTCTCCCTGACCTCCTCGATTCCAGGGTCGTCGCCCTCACCACTCTCCGCGGATGCACGGATCCGCGGCCACGCCGGCTTCGGGCAGGGCGCCGATCTTCGTCGGCCGCCGGCGACGGCCTCCCCCTTGCCGTTCACGCTCATGCAGCGGAGCACCCGGTGGCGGCCCCACGTCTTCAAGATCGGGAAGGAGAAGTTATGTAGGAGGGACCCCTGCGTCACCCCAGGAGAGGGCGTAGCTCCCGTCTCCACCGCCGAAGCCGACTCCACGGAAGGATCCGGCAGCCGGGGTGCCGTCTCTGCCGAGATGACCATGGTGCGGTGACCCAACCCGACGCTGGAGGAGGTCGGCACGAAGACGAAGCCGCAGCCGCCGATGCCAAAACCGGCGGTGAGGAGAAGCAGAAGGGGGGAGGGTTTTCTCACGTGGTTGGGTTGGGTTGGCGTGAGGGCGAGGAGAAAAAGGGGGGTGGGGGGAGGGGAGCGGAGGGGGGGGCGAGGCGAGGCGAGGCGAGGCGAGGGGGAGACAGAAGGCTTCTCTTAAGACACATATACTATAAGTAAATTACGAAAATGGATTAACAGGATTCTTATAATTACTTTATTATTAGCGCGCCACGGAAGGAAGTGGGGGCGTCGAGTGTGAGGCGCCCACACGAAAGCGTCGTGGTGTGGGGTCCAGAGAGTCGGGTGAATGAGTTGGGCAATGGCTTCGCCGTCGCGTCGTGGGTCAGGTGGTTTGGTGCATATAGTGAGAGGAGGGTGCGGTGGCGATGCACGGGACCGACGTAGCGTAAGGATGCGCGTGTGCCGGGTGGGTGTTGGCGTAGCGAGTCACACACCAGCTGCCAAGCACGTGTGAGGAGGGCATTGCCCCACCACGGATCGCTTTGTATGCGCTGCGTCGGTGTTGGGATATCGTAACCCTAATCCGTATATTTCCCTTGTCGTTCACGAATTCTTGCATTGCTTACTTGATAGGCTCTAAAATTCCATGTGCATATATTTTTCTTTTTTTATCATATGGCCTTTTTCTTGTGGTCTAACCTTAATATCTAAATATTTACACCAAAGAAATTGTTTGATCATGATAATTTTCTTGAATTATAATATATTTCATCTTACAAAATTTTAAATGCGTATCATGCTGGAATCAAATTTCAATTTTGTACTTATTCTTTATAAAAAATTATTATGTTATTATTATAATAAATTTAGGACATATAACTAATAATGTCGATAGTGATGGCAATGGATGTGAGGACAAAAAAAAAAAAAGACAACAAATGAAAGACACGAGGAGAATAAGAAAAATATGAGTAAGTATACATGATATGAATTTTTCATTTATTTTTTGATTTTCTAATGTTGCTTGTGAGATGATGTCTGAATCCTAAATATGTTATCGATGTTGTTGTTAACAATGTTAAAAACTTCATACATGAAAAGAAAGATTTTTTTTTGTGCAAACAAAAATATCAAAAAATATTTGTCTATTATCATGCAAATTGAACATGTTATTTTTCAATTTAAGAAGAATGATGTATTAACTTTTTAATTTAAAAAATAAGCATCGATCAATTGAGTCAACTATGTTTGTTTTAATATTTTATGATTTCATTCATTCAATCACTATCAAGATTATGAGTCGATTCCATCTCGACTATATCTTCTTATAAGACAAATATATAAAGAATGTTAAGGGTTAATTGATAATCGTAACAATCAATCTTTAATTCAGGAATACGAGTTACATGAGCATATATTTATAAAGAAAAAATTAAAGTTAGTATATTATCTTTAATTCTCGGATATCATATATCTTTTGGTTGTGACTAGAGTTGAAGGTGGTATCTTCCTTTGTTCTTTTTAATTTTTTCATTTTCTTTTATATGTGTGCTGAGATGTTTCTTTAAAAAATATTGAGAATAAATAAATGTCGATTCTTAGAAAGTGATTAAGAGGGAGATCCAACAAAAAAAAAAAAAAAAAAAATATGTAGAGGTCCAACCTTCCTCCATTTTCTTGTGTATGGAGGAGCTAGACATTTTATGAACAGACATGCACAATAGATATGTTAAAGGAACTAAGGTGCATAACAATAAAAAAGTTTTTTTTATTAATTCATATGTATAAAACTAGAGGATACCTTTCTATAATTATGATGTTTGTATATAAAATAATCATAATGGTAGAGTGAGCCTATAATTATGAAAAAAAACAACTAAGCTATTTTGGTATTGGGGTCAAAAATATATACCTTCGGTTGAAAAATTAGAAACCGGGGCAATATTATTTTAGGGTTTAAGTTTGATCATTTTCGAGAGAGGTTGCCTAGATGCAATGCCAATACTCTACGATCATTATTATAAAGTATGAAATTGTTCAACCAAAGTTATTTGTTATGGATGTTGATTGATCTCATTCATGCCTAACTACATAAGTGGCCTTCATTCATGACCTCTTATGTCACTCTAGTTTGTGTGGTATCTGCTTAGAGCATCATTAATTGCATCAAACCATCAAGCAAATTCTTTTAATTAAACAAATTATTGTTTTCACCAAGTAGGAAACATCATTTATATATGAATCGTTGACCAAACTCACCACGTTGACCTTGTTTAAAACATCCCCACCATTTTGCACAGCTTGGATAATACAAGTCCACCTTTAACAATTGAGAACGAGAACAAGATCGCAAGAAAAAAAATAAAACATAATTTCTTTCATTCATTCCTATAATTTCCTTTCAAATTCATAATATAATTACCATCTTCAAACGTAATTATTTCATTGCTGACTTTCCTATTTGTTAATTTTCCTTTTCACAATAAAATAAAGAAAAAATATTATAGAATAAATATAATAATAGTTCAAAACCTACGATATAAATAATAATAAAATATCAAAAATTATACATGTAAAATATAATATGCCAAAAAAATGCAAATGCAAACAAATTATAAAGGGTAAAGAAGATGTTATATGATCAAAAATAGTTTAAATATAAGATAATACTACTAGGAAATAATTTTCCTTCATCGGGATCAATCATATGCTTCGTTGATCTCAACGGAAAACGTAACCGAAGATGAGCTCAGCTCGCCAATTGTGCGGAGGCGATTGAGTGCGATGAGTTCGAAGCAATTATTCCATAATTTTAGTTCCCCCGTGCTTTCTATATGAACGGCGACGGGGGAGAGAACTGCCCGCCAACATTATTAGAACCGCCGCCCCTCTCCCCTCTTTCCGAGTTGCACGATCTGCCCCTTTGCAGCGCCCCGTGCGATGGCGAACGCCTCCGAGGATGAGGAGGACGGACCCGCCCGATCGCCGGACGCGGAGCAGCGCGCGTTCCCCTCACTCCCATTTGCTCCGCTTCCGCGGCGGTCGCGCCTCTCCGGGTCCGGACTGCTCTCTTCACCCTTCCCCGTCGGCAACTGCACCAGTTTCCGCACCCTCCGATCCTCCAACCTCCCCTTGGCCGGCGGATCCGATGGCGTCGGAACGATGGTTCCCGCGAGCGATCGACACGGCCGGGCGGCCAGTGAGCGGCCGCCCTCCCCTCAGGAGGAGTCCTTCCCGCAGCCTAAGCGATCGACGAGGATCAAGAACCTGAAAGACAGGGAAGGAGGGGTCGATAGGTCGTTTTCCTCTTCTGCGGCGGCGGAGGTCGTCAGGCCATGGAATCTGAGGACCCGGAGGCCGGCGGATAATGCACCGGCTGAGAACGGGCCGTATCGGTTCCCTACCTTGGCTTCCGTGTCTCCTTCGCCTTTTGCGGCGGAGAAGAGCTGCCCCGGGAAGGGAATGGTGGGGGCGGGATCGGATGTATCCGAGAAGGGAAAGGGTGGCAGATTCATGATCTCGTTGTCGCGTGAAGAAATCGAAGAAGACTTTTGGAAGATTAAGGGGATGAAGCCCCCTCGGAGGCCCAGGAAGAGGCCTAGAAACGTCCAGCGACAGATCGAGGTGACATGATTCACCCGAGAAAAAAGATTTTGTTTAATGCTTTTGGTTTGATGTTTCCTGCTGTTGGCTAGTGATCGAGCCCTTTTCTGGTCTCTAATCAATTTGGGCTTTCCTTGTACCTTTTCATTTGGTGAAATATTTCTGCAGGATATATTTCCTTCTTCATGGATGTTGGTGGTGGCTCCAGAACGCTACAAAGTTGATCGGTAAGGTAGTAACCATTTGTTTTATTTCTCCACAATTTTTGAAATGCCTTTTGAATCTCAACCGATTAAATTGTATTTTTGTTTTTGTTTTTGTGGTTGCAGAAGTTAGAGAGTTCGATGACAAAGGGCTACGCCACTCGGAGTAGCATTTATGATTTCGAAATATAATATTTCCAGTGTTCTTGTAGCATGGTTACTTTGGTTTCTAGTAATTTCTATTGTTTGAACAAGAGGCTTGTTTAGATGGTTGTTAAATCTTGATTAGATTGTTGGATCTCCCATTTAGATTTTAGAAGAGTTTTCAATTAAGGCATGAAGTAATAATTGAGATTTATAAACCTTATCTTCCTTTTTCTTTTCTCATTAATTGTGTGTTTTGTGTCAACATGAACTCAAGTTTTGATCTACTTACCCTGGAAGGTTTATCTTAAGAAAATTCTGAATAATTATGCTTAAGATAATTTGATAAAGCATTCTGTCGGTGTTTCTCGAGAGCCACGAAGAAAGGTTAAGAGGCTGGGAAGAGTGAATAGACTAGCTAGTTTCCTTCAAGTTATGATATTTCTTCCTCGTAGACATTCATGATGTGCAAACCGCTACACAAACATCTTTGATTAACTATCATGTCGCCTTGAAATGAAAATGAAAAGTATGAGTTTAGTGATGTGATCAACGGGTTGCTTATAAGCAGCTGGAATACTTCAAACCCCAATCTTGTGCATGTTGCATCATTCTGGAGCTCCTCATATGGCCCAAATATAGAAACTCTATGTATCTTCTTTACGGCTATTCTGCTTCAGGTAGGTTCCTAATTGCTGCATTACTCCATTCCGTTCTCATATGGCAAATTTCTGACATCACCACCGAAGTTGAGAGGCAGCTTTTGAGTGGTGTGGATTCTGTTTTTTGGTGCTGCCTTCATTTACAATGATTTGATCATCTTTTGTTATCTTAGCATACTGATGATTTGATCCTCCATAACTAGGCATCTCTTGTTATCTTAGCATTGAGTTTGAAGCTAGATATTCTGATAAATCTGTGTGCTGTAGAACAAATCAGCACGAGGCATACAATTTAATTTACTGTGTTATGGTAATTATGTTTGCACCTTATTCAATGTGATCTGTTAATTAAGTTGTTACGGCATTCCCTATAACTAAAAAGGGCAGGTCTCAATCTCTTCCAGTCAATTTGATCTTGGGTTGCCTCAATCACTGATATAAATGTGCTCATTTGTACAGCTAATTTTTGTGACGCAAGCAAAGAGTCACACTCAAGTTCGGCTTTAAGAGTTGCAATACTATTAAACACTTAAACTCTGTTTACACTAGTCCAGTGGAAGACTTTATGAGTTGAGCTATTGGTACCAGTTTATTCTTTTGAATCAGATGTGCGTGTTCCAATAGTATCCACATTCTCGGTTCAATCTGGAGAGCTTGATTTTGACCATAAATTTTGTGCGAACACTCTTATTTCATGCTTTGATCAATCTAACATGAAAAATCCTAAGAAGAGAATATGGGAGGTAATGGGTACACAGTTTTGTTTGTTTGTTCTTTTTATTGTATATACTGCCTCAAATTTCATAGTCTAGAAGTGGGGATCATATGAGCTGGTATGCTGCTTTCAACAGGTTATTTATATAGTTATTTGTTCTTAACTTGATTGTTGTTGCAAATTTCTAGGTATCCCTTGGCATTGTTAGTGTAGGTTTGCCCCCTATTGTCACTTAAATTGATATGCCCTCCTTGCCAATTCCATAAATGGATGCTATAGGTTTCTGTAAAGCGCGAGTTTCTTGCTTCTTGCATTTTGAATTATAGAAATGATGCTTTTGTAGATTGGCGAATTCATCATTATTTTATATGGCTATAGTTAGCGGCATGATTCTCTATCCAAGATGCCGTTTAACAAGTCCATGTAGCTGCTTCTGACCTGTTCCAGTTCATATCAGCATGCTGTTTAAACAACAGGTCTAGAATTGGATGGAACCCAATGTAGAATTTTTCATGGGTTTGTTATGGAGGTTTATCTTGGGTTCACTAATTTGGTGATATTGCTTGGTTGATCAGTGGCTTGTATTCTCGGATATGAGTTGCATATCATTATCAATCAATCATCCAAGAGGTATTCTCCTTTCACATCCTGATTATTTTGATTTACCATCACTGCCATGAATTATGATATCACAGATTAATGATGCATGCCTTTTTAGAAACTCGAAGGCACCTCCATAGCATCTTGCTTTTTACTGGCACGTGCACAGGTGATCTTGTTCACCTGGTTTATTCAAGAATGTGTCGTTAGTGCTGCTGTAATTTGCTGTTTGTTTTCTTGATGGTTCCCCCAGCTTGCTTGGAAGAGAAAGATCCCTATGAGGTTTCGTTTTTGGATAGTTTGCCAGCATTAACTCAAACATGACATTGCGGATTAATGATGTATTCCATTTTAGAAACTTGAAGGTACCTCCATAGTATCTTTCTTTTCATTCATCTTGTTCACCTGGTTTATTCAAGATTGCCAAGTTAGCGATGCAACAATCTTCTACATGTCATCTTGATGGGTTGGCTAAGTTTGCTCGGAAGAGAAAGATCCCTGTGAGGGTTCCTTTTCGGATGGCTTGCCATCATTAATTCAAGTGTGCGACAAGCTTGTCACTCTTAAGGCTGTCATTCATGCAATGTTGTTGAGTGCCAGGCAACATTGCATTTTCTAACTTGTGCAGATTTCAGTCCTTGCCTTGTTCATCTAACTATAAATACTCTTTCCGGTCAGTCCTTTTAATGATGAGTTGCTATATTGAAAGATGAACAAAGTTTAGATCTTGAATATGATAGATTTGGCTAATTTCACGCTTGAGTTGGTCTTTTGGTTAACCATGGAAGCACCTGGTGGACGCTTCTTTAGATCCCTTCACATTCCTCGAGTCTTGCTCCAGCAGATTTTGATGAATGCATCAGAAGAGACATTACATTATCTATTATGCTCAACAACGTGAGTTATGTGGATTTGTTTATTTAAGGTGCAAAAATCTAAATTAACATATTTCCATTACAAATTTAATATAACACAATAAACTTTTAATGAATATATATATATTAAAAAAATTTGTTCGAAAAATAAAGAAAACCTATAATAAGAAGAAGAAACTCCAAGACGTTGTATCGGGATATTATAATTACCCAGTCTTTGACCACGATAAAGATGCCGTAAGTAGGAGATATTCGGTCTATGATTCTCTATATATATATATATATATATATATATATATATATATATATATATATATATATACTATGAAGCCTGACGCAGATAAATTGCACCGGAGGCATTGTTTTGCATCAACGGCTTGCATTTGTGGAGGCGGTCTTAACTAATCGTCACGGAAGCCGACAAGCTTGGCTTGTCGTATAGCACGTGGCGATGGGTGCAAGGGTAAAACGGAGGAATCAGCGGACGAGGAACCGACACGTAAATTGGGGACAGCTGTCTGCAATAGATGTGGTGAGGTGAACAGATGTGATCCATCAGTTTGATGTGATGCTCCCCTCACAAACGCCAAAACCAAACCATCCCTGTCTTCCCACCATCACACGCACTCACCACCGTTCACTGATCTCTGGCTGTTTCGTCATCATCCGTTGGTGCCCGGACTCACTCCCTTTGGAGCAACCCCATGGCTGCAGATGGAAGCTCGGCAGTTTGCTCCCTGTAACAAATCGTGGAACTATATGTAAGTGGGACACTCACTGTCTTTGCCTGCAACATGCAACGCATTAGTGGACGAAGATGGGGAGCAGGAAAGGCTAGGGAATTAGCCGAGGAGCCATCATTGACAAGTAAACCATCTTATCTTGATTCAAGGTCAAGTGACCGAACATGAGACGCCTGGTCGAGAGCTACATTCAGACCTTTCTATTTCAGAAGTAGCTGATAAGCTTTATCCAAAGGAATCGCATGGAGAGAAGGACTTCCCCCTAAGAATTATGATCACTGAAAGGAACCTTAGTATCTGCTCCACTCACGTAGCTTTTCAACATGTCACATAACTCATCCATACTCCACAAGTTATCCCCGTTGTAGTTGCTGCAATCATTGTTATCCGTACCATAGGCCAAATCCGAATAGATTGGCGCCGATGCCGACACCGGCGTTAGGTCGCAGGTGCCTAGGTCGTAGGCGTTGTTCATGGAGAAGCCACTAGAGAAAAGATTGAATGCGACGCCAGGGATCTCGTCGGATGCTCTCCACGGGAACTCGGACATGTTAGCCGGAAGCGGAGGAAACACAGAGGAGCGATTCTCCGGCACCTGTGGCTCGTGGGAGCTGCTACTTCCCAATTGGCAACGTTGCATGCTTGGATTGATGATCTCTAGGCAAGGACGATGCTGAACTCGGTCACTTATGGTGGTGTTGGTGTTGGCCTCCAGAGAATATTGCATGGTTTGAGAAGAGCCAAACTTCTGGAGCAACCTCGGCATCCAGTAGCGCCGCACGGCATCTCGGAACTTGGCGCTGTTGGCATCGACCTTGAGCTGCCTCGCCTGCTTCTGCACTCGAGTCCTCCAGTAGTTCTTTATCTCGTTGTCTGTCCTCCCCGGCAGATGTTGTGCGATTCTAGACCACCTATGTATGTAAATACCGACAGTCGTGTGCATCAAAACCCTACTATACACGCAGGTAAATGGATAAACTACTTGCACTTGCATCAACAGAAGCTAAGTTTCCACTGTTGTTTGCCCATAATTTCATCAAAAGATACAAGCATCGAGTAAAAAGAAGCACGCTATCTCAACATATTCGATTGCCACATGAAATATGCACATCAGCAGCTGCGACCGATTAGTTGCTGCGGAACGATGTATATAAAGTATGACCTGTTTCCCCACTTGGAGTGGAGTTCAAGAATCAGGAGCTGTTCTTCAGGGGTAAGGTTGCCTCGCCTTACATCGGGCTTCAAGTAATTCAACCACCTCAGCCGACAACTCTTGCCGGTTCTCCTCAACCCTGTGGATTAGCGAAAAGATTCTTAGCCTACGGATTAGGAATAGTTAAATCAGTAACAGAAGAAATAAGAGGAAGAAGGAGTAGCCTTTATTGGAGTCGTTAGCTAGCCAAGTATATATATTGGATGCAGGAGTACCTGAGCACCTAGCGAGGAGATTCCAACGACCTTCGCCGTGACAAGCAATGTAGCGGGTGAGGAGCTTGTCCTCCTCTACCGTCCAAGGCCCTCTGTTTAGCTCCATGTCCTCATGTTTGCTGTGTGATCCCCTTGTTTCGGACATTCCTGGTGCCAATATCGTAGGGAGCCATGAAGAAGCAGAACGGTGAAGAGGGCTAAGTTTCCATGTTATATAGGCCATGCTAGCTAGGAAAGACGAAGCCTAGAAATCATGGGATGGATTAGAAAAAGTAGTACCCTAAATGCAATCCAGACTTGTGGCAATGATGAACGAAAACTTGGTCACGATCGACTCCTATTCATAGACTTTGAGGTTTAAAGTGGACAGAAAAGATGAGAAAGCGGCACTCCACGGAGATGGAGTCATGCATTCAAGCCCCCTTGGGGGGGCTTTTGCAGGTCTTTCTGGATTCTGCTCTACAAGAAACGTGTTTGACTGAGCAAATGATCACGCTGATAGATATGCACTGTTGAGCTTGGAGTTATCAGGTGAAGATATAATGAGTTTCACCTCGCTTACCTAACTCGGCCCCTTGGGGCTGCTGGAATCGATTCGCAATGGCATCTCCTCTCACATCGTCTTAAGCTTCGCATTTCAAACATGCAACGTGGAGGAGAAAGTTTTCTCATTTCAGAGACAGGACGCCGAGGTGTGATCAGCGTCCTCGGCGTTAATAATAAATTAACTTGTCAATAATTAATGATGTACTTCAGCGGTCCTCTGAGAACCAACTTATGGATGACCTATTTCCTGTCAACAACATTTTGGATGTGTTAGGAAAAATAAATAGTGCCGCCAGCTCATCCCGCCGCCTAAATTGAAAACCCACTTCAACCATAGCCTAAGTGAAAGTCTGCATGCGCGCATTGAAGCTAGGCGGCATGGTATAACTTCATCAGCACTATATTTTGAAAAAACAAGATATGGGGTTATCCCCTGTCTATCTCGGATCGATCAAGAATCCTAACAAATCATATCATCATTAGTGTCGGATATCATCTTTCAAATGATGTATTCATCAATTACTATCATTAATGATCTTTTGACATTGTAAAAAATATCCTAATTCATCGTTGACTTCATGCCATCGACCACTCAAGACCCAGGTATGTTTAAACAGCATGTCAAAATGACGCTAAGAGCTTTTGAAAGGCCAAAACATGCTTCAGAATGATCCTAAACTTCTTTCAATCGATAAGTCATATCTCGGGACAATCTTGAGTCAGTCATTACGAGTCTATAATGTCTCGGGATCAGACCACCTCATCTGCTCCAGCACGAGCCTCCAGAAGGATTTACGTCTTTGAGATTAAACCAGACCATATTAACTCTATAGCCATTGACACTAAGGTAATAACATTTTGACACCAAAACGAGGGTTCTTAGCTCTTAGCTTGCTTACGGGAGAGAGCACTGAAAAGAATATTTGGTCTCATATTAGTTGAGGAATACGGGAACTAAGGGCTCATAAATTCGTCGAATCATTCTTATCCTTAAAGATATGTTTTAAAATCATCACTTTAAAGGGATAATTCCTCCTAAACCTATCGCCCACACCTAGTGAATCAACTAAATGAATCTATTAATCCAAATTTGTGATTCACCTATCCTAATATTGAATCAAATTTCTCTGTCATCCTCTATCCTAATGTTTGTCAAGTAGGAAGATATATACAACAAGGAGACGCGGAGCCATTCGACTGGTCTGGGAGAGGAGGACACGGATACTGTCAGGTGAGGCCAGCCGCCGTGAACCCGAGTGAATGACGGAAAAGGAGAGACACCATGTTATATTTCACTTTGGCATGCCTTTCACACGGTTCGTTTGCTTCTTCGACTCAAATTCCCTGCGCTGGTCCGGTCAATCCAAGCAGACCGATGCAGCCGTGCTACTTTATGTTTTCCTCACTCAGTGCGTCGTGTAGGCCAAACCTATGCTCGGAATTCGTCAAAACCTATACGACGACAGGAAGACGACCGTGATGATGATATGAATACATCCCATGTTGTAAAGAGCAACGACTTTACACGGTGGAGGACACCACCAGTTTAAGCTCCAAGAACAGAAGTGTTCTCGTTGAACGTGCAACGCCAACCAGAAAGAGTAGATCCTTTTTGCCGGTGCCTAAGGTAGGATCATTATTAGCAGTAGCACCGGAAGCCATCTTTTTATCCTCGGCTTAAAGTAATCATCAAAAGCGGCTGTGACAGGTGGATCAACGTAGACCTTTTTGGCATTTCTTTAAGTGGTCCTCGTAGCCTCGAGAGGCTGATTAATCTGCACAACGTCTTTGGCGTGTTTCTTTTGAAGCTAAAGCAGTCAATGGGTCAACAATCCAATTAGATGTCGATGATTAGTGCAAGCCACATTAAACACAACTAAATAAAGCATGAAGCTGGCATGTGTAATGACCCTACATCTCGAACATTGCTTGGTGGCCGATGATACTTAGTCGGAGATTAGACGATGATCTGAACTACTTTATTCTTTATGAGACTCGTCTTTTGACCGTCTATGAATTAAGACTGCAAGACATCGCAATTTGCTAAATATTTTAAAGGAAATGTTGGCGAGTAGAATCATCAGCCATCAGCTTCACCATAATCTATGGTTGCAGTGAGGACATCAACTAAGCTTAACAGAGCCGGAATATAAGACCACAGTACCACCTGCTTTGTTTCTTATCATGAAGGAACTCACAGTGGCGAGTTCGATGACGATATTGGAGTAATACTAGCCGTCATTGATCGTGAGAAAGAAGAATCTAATATGGGCCACGAAGGAAGCTATTTGGGCAAATCGAGTCCTTGAATCCAGTGAGACGCCCGAAGTGCTTTGGCTCGTCGGCAGAGTTCACGAAGGAGAAATAAGCATCCAAGTGAAGTGACTGACCGCATGCATGCTTATCAGGATAAGAGACTTTGTCGGATACTAGAATCTGTCTTTCTTCGTCACAGTGCTATTATAGGATCACTAAAAGTGTTTAATTCAGATGCATAAGTAATCATTTCAACAAATATTTAATATTAAATTATAAATATAAATTTTATAAATTCTGAGTAATCGAATAATAATATACAGATCCAAAATGATCTATCACGACTAAAAATCATTACAAGTATTCACAAGATATTATTATGGAATAAGACGATGAACTAATCCTATATACTACCCAGAGACTCATCAAATCATATGTCACTCGAGTAGCTCTTACGTATTGTGTTAACTTATACTCTGCACCACTCTATAAAGTGAGAAAACTCTCAAAGTGACTATTTGGATGATTTATTTCTAGATAGTTTTACCTCTATGTAATGACTATATATAATCTACATTTTCAAGCTTAAAATTGTTATAAAAGCCAATCAAAATGGGGCTGTTAAGCCTATTACAAACCCTCTATATATTGCGTAAAGCATACCAAGTTGAAAGATACAAACATATACATGCATTACATCAAACACCATGTTAATTATTTTATCTGTGACAAGACGTTTGGAAAAGATATGATGAAAGCTCCAACAATCAAAATGAGAGAGGACTAGCTGACCCACATTAGGTCGATTGTCATTCACCAAAAATATCTAGAAGGAATCAATTTTAATGAATTTTCATCTCTCATCGAAAATGTTGAATGGTAGTGTCGATCCGATCAAGCATATTGTAGTGTTCGATGCACATATGTTATTACATAACACCTTAGATGTCTCAATATGTCATGTCTTCCTCATCATACTAAGAGGCTTAGCATGAGAATGGTATGCTTGCCTGAAGATATTTTCCATATGCCCTTTTACTATGTCAGTAAGAAAATTCAAACTTCAGTTCCTTAGGAACGAATGCCCTCGATTTTCAATGGCAACACTCCTCAGACTTAGGCAAAGGAGGAAGAAATGCTCGTATACCTCGATGCTTAGTTCATAAATGAGATTCGAGATATAACAGATGCTTATTTTCATTATGGGATTTAGGTTCTCTCGCCTCTTTTAATTGTTGATAGACTGACCACCAATAATTATACTTAAGGTACTTCAAAGGGTCAATTAATATATTACTGTCGAGACAATGATATCAAAATCATATAAGAAGCCAAAGCAGGAGCGACTATAATCATTCCTTATCTCGAGGTCATCGTGGTAAAGAAAAAATGAATAATCCGATTTACTTCACACAAGGCCTGAGCTGACCTCATTATATATGATTGTAACTAAAAGTTTTCGTATGAATAAAAGAAAATGATCTCGTAAAAAATCTTAATCAAGATTCTATTAATGAGAAAAGATAAGCCTAAGTATTGTCGATTCTAATGAGATTATGATCCGGACATCAAAAAATAATTATAATCTAAAAAAATATATTAAAGAGTTCATAGACGAAATACCACAAATAATCTTGTGCAAATGAGTCTGGCGTGCTTCCGTGACACCTAGCAAAGAAGTCAGGATTTGATGTTTGAAAACCTCGACTATGCGTCTCCACATGGCAAGAACAGTGTCACCATCACCGTGAGCACTCAACAGTGCAAGCCGGTTGACGATGTTTCAGCACGTATCATATGTACAGACCAAAAAGTCGAGGGTATACTCTACTCTCAAAGAGAGGGACCCACGGAACCTGGTTCCGCCAGGTGTTCATAGGAAGGGACACCAATGATTCATGCACCTGTCACGTTTAGTCGACAGAGCAGAGTCTTTCTTTCCCTCCACTTCTAATCTCTTGCGTCGCTCATCTCTCACGTTTCCTTTCTGGCCTGCATTTTTGTATGGTAACGGGAGAGTCCCTCGAGAGATTAAATTGCCTAAAGCCCTCCCACTCCTTCACGGAAATGGACCCGAGCTGGGAGCTGATGAGCCTCCTTGAAGAGCTAAATGGCTCAGTCATGGAGATCCCAGGAGTCGGTGAGAATTACTTGTTCCACCAGGCTGAGCGCTGCGTCCCTTTTCCGGATCACTTGTCTGTTTCGCTGCCCGCAATATGCCAAACACCCATCGCGCAGCCGCAGGCCGTGGCATGTAGGGCAGGCCAGAGTCAGGGAGACAGGGAAAGGAAGGACATCGAGGCGCCTGATGCTAGCAACGAACACTCTCCGGTGGCTCCTCCTGAGACTCGCGTGACAGAGGTCAAGATGAAGAGCGACGAGAACGTATGCAGCGCCAAGGTTTTCATTGTTCTCACATATTCTTCGTAGCCAGGTGCAAAAGGTTTTCATAATTTGACCTATCAGGTATCGGGAAACGAGAAGAGAGCGAGAGGCGATTCAAAGAAAGCGGAGAAGCCAAAAGAGGTGGTTCATGTGAGGGCAAGAAGAGGGCAGGCCACTGACAGCCACAGCCTGGCCGAGCGGGTAACTGCATAAAACACGTTAATTTTCCAACATTTTCTCTGCGATGAACTTTACCTCTGTACATGATTCCCTAATGGCTTCAGGTCAGAAGAAAGAGGATCAACGAAAGAATGCGCTGCTTACAAGGCCTCGTTCCTTGCTGTCACAAGGTAATAACAGCCCGAGAGAGCAAGCTTGGCTCCTGTGGTTCTGTTGCACTCATTGCACCTGTTGCTCTGGTAATTTATAGGCTATGGGCACGGCGAGGATGCTCGACGAGATAATTAACTATGTGCAATCACTGCAGAACCAAGTTGAGGTAGATTCCGTCTCGCTCTCACATTCCTTATCATCGACAAGCATTCTTATTTGTTCTTCTTCTTGATGCAGTTTCTTTCGATGAAACTTTCGGCTGCAAGCTCCTTCTATGGCTACTGCTTCGACATGGAGACTATTGCAACACCACAGGTGATGTATGCTTGCGCTGAAGCTCTGAAGTGCATGTACAGTTCTCCTGTCAGCTTTTGGATCCTACGACAAAGAATGTTAACTAGTCCATATGATACCAGCAATAACTGAGCATGCTAACAGATGAACTTTCGAAAATTTTGCCATGTCTAACAGTTTGAAGCGTATAAGAACAATCAAATTAGCTTTTGCAGTGGCATGGCAGTAAGAAATGATTCTTTGATCGGTGTCAATGAAGGTAATGTCTAGTCGAGGTGAACTTGACATCCTTTGGTGGTTGGCCACATTTAAAGCTTATTTAATAGATGGATGCTTGTCAGTATGGCTCAGATAGGTCACTGTATATGTAACTTAGATTGAAAGGTAAAAATCATCAGCCCTCCAATTTCTATCTATAAAACCTGATAGATTAACTTCAGAGTCAACTCATTATGTGCTCTTAAAGGAAACTTTTTACTCAGCTGCTCTTTCTACTTCTGGAAGTTGCACTCTGGTTGATATTAATGCTCTGAAGAAGAAGGTTATAAGCGTCATTTTGGTGTGTATATATAAATATATATATATATATAAATATATATATATATATATATATATATATATATATATATATATATATATATATATATATATATGTATATAAGATTATTGATATGTCTGCATCTACTTGTGGAGTTAATGATTGAAAGAATGTCGTCCTTTAATTTATCTTATTAATTTGCAGGCGGAGTAGTAGGCAGCGAGACTGGTGGGAGAGGGGGATGGCGAATCCAACAGCCTTCCACATATATATATATATATATATATATATATATATATATATATATATATATATATATATATATATATATATATATATATAAAGTATTCTTCCTTTTAGTTTGTATTGTATGATGATGGAGCTTTTTGTTTGGCAAGTAATAGATCATTTTAATTTACTAAATGTGACCAAACTATTCCACTTTTCTTTTGCAAAATGCATTCGAAATAGATAAAAGAGGATTTTCGATACTTAAACAATAACAATAATAATAATATCATAAATTTTAATTATATGGGATAAGCTCATTTTCACATACTTCAGCTCTACCCACACAAAAAAAAAAAGAGGATGTTCTAACTATACTCTCGAATCAGCAAAGGAGAACCCATCGTTCCATGATGAACGAAGTTTAAGAACATGGAAGTTGCGAGTTCCTGAGTTACCCCACTTGAAGAGAGAGAGAGAGAGAGAGAGAGAGAGAGAGAGAGAGAGAGAGAGGCGGCCGCATGAGACCTGCACTTTGACGTGATCTCAGAGAGAGAGAGAGAGAGAGAGAGAGAGAGAGAAAGAGAGAGAGAGAGAGAGGCGGCCGCATGAGACCTGCACTTTGACGTGATCTCCAGCGGTGTACGACATGCATGTGCCTAAAACATTATGGTGCAGCTTGTCTACGTCAAAGCCTCACCCCATGCGCGTTCTTATCTCGACTGCTTTGGGCACGTCCCCGCTTAACTCGTGGCTTATCGTCACGGAAAACGGACGGCGGCGCCAAACAGTGTAGGAGAGGGTTGTGTGGTCGACCGGAGCCTCCAGAGTAGGCAACGCGGAGTTGTGTTATTGACTTCTATCGATGTCGTAAATCCCAATCTTATCCTTGTCATATCCACGATCAACATGATCGATGAACGGCTCAAATTGCTGATTCCATTGAATTCCACGCATATATGCACATACCATATGGCAGTCACATCAGAGCGAGACCCGATCAAAAGATTGATGTGTATACGCATGGCATTTACGCTTGAGCGCTGGGGCACGTAGCTGCAAGGCCACAAAACTTGGAAGTAGTACTGGCATGATAATCAATAAAGTAATAGTAATAAAGCTGAACAATTTACGTAAGCTGGATCTCCTAAACGGGGAGTTTTAGGTTTACATGGCCGTCTCGATTAGTGGGGCTTAAGGACGTGTCATCAATCGGTGCCATGCACGCATATCGAGACGTAACCATTATTAACCCGTTTTGCTTAAAAAAAAAAAAATTTCTGTCTCTTACAGTGTAATTGAATCCATTGATTTGGAAAACCGGCAGCATCAAAACGGCGAGGATGGCAGAATTTACGGCACTCATGTGCCAATATAAAATTGCAGGCATGCATGCATGCAGGGATAAGCTTCCAGCTTTCATTTTCCTATCCGAAAATCCTCATGGATTAATTTCACCACCGTTCCAACAACCATCCCATGGGGAAACGACAGATTGGCCGACGCCAGATACTAGACACCAAATAGTTCCCACGAAATGGACAACCCGGACCGCGAATGATCGCCGACGAGGAGGCCTCGTTGATAAATGTGGAGGTCCTTGTGCAGGATGAAGAAGCGACGAAGGGGGCGGATGAGGAGGCAGATAGATGGGTTGCACAAATGTTGCTGGTATTCTGTTGGCCTGCACAGAGGTTTTCCGTGGGCTGGATTGCCGTCCCCAATTATTTTAACTTATCACCAAATAATTCCACTCGTCTCGACTCATTCACCATTGTCTTCCGTTTATTTTAACTTATCATGTTCAGGGATACCAATCATCGGATTAGGAAGGAAGATGCCACGAGCATAAGAAAATTGCTTTCACTCTCACCCGTTGATTGATGCCTCTTGTGACTCCGACCCACCCCGATGTTAGCAACCCAAATCAGCTAATATACCTACCATCAGTCGGTAAAAGGTTTCTTTTGATCAACCAAAATCTCGACTCTTGAGACCAGCTATGAAAGTTCCGAATGTGCGTTAGCAGAATCCTTGCAGATTTTTTAGATAGTCATCACAGAAGATGTGGCAATGTTCTACATTCAAGAAACGAAAACCTGCCAAAGGAGAGTTGGCCGATATGAGACCATAAAATGGCAATGCACAATTTGAGACCATGATCTTAAGAAATGAATTGCCAAAATAACCTCCATCCACACTTCTACCATGTATGTATATATCATGGTAACGGAGCAACAGAAAACCACCAACACAAATTCCTAAAATCTAGCGAGAGCATGATATACACATCTAGGCCGTGCTTCGTGTTTTGGCTACGAAAAAAGAGACACAAAAGATGGGAGTCTGAATAGAGCCATTTATCCTAGACCTCCAAACAGATTAAGGGACTTTTTGTATTTGACGCCCTGAGAAAATTGAGATAGTTATTTCCTTCCAAGACACAAACCAATGTGTCATCGTATAGGATGAAACCTTCTCATACTCTTTGCGCCATCTCTTTAGTGGGCTAAATGAGGCTGAACAAGTTGTTTCAAGATGACTGAAGAGAATCGAACACCACACGAAGTTTCTCCCAGTCAAATGGCTCCAAACTTGGGAAGACGGCAAAATAGACTCCGATTGCAAGCAAAAGAACAAAAGCACCACCCTTCAGGCAGCCGGAATGATGTGTTATCTTCCCCAAGACAGCCTTGCAGCACTTGTCTGCTTCCTTGATGGATTTAAGTTTGTTGGTATCCATATTCATAGAGAGGGCTTCCTCATTCTGTGTACAAAAAATTTGAAAAAGAACTTCTTAGCAACTTATTGAACACACCAAATGCTTCATACTATAATCCTCACTAGATATTCATTTAACTGTAACTATAATCAATTCCATGGTTCCCATATTTAATACCAATTTATCCAAACAACAAAGCACGTATGTTAAGTGATTGGTAAAACATCCAGAAGCAAAAAAGTGTTGGAGCAGTTACTATAGCCCTCAAATTCCCAAGTGTTATTCTAAGAGAATCAGGAGAGATGTTGGCCAAGCATTTTTTTTCCATTCACTGGGGAGTTCACGGAGAACAACAATACTTGCATCGACGTTTTGTTGGAGCAACTTCTCCTTCACAATAGACCAGCTAAGGCAGTTAGAAGGTTGCTTGAGATAACAAAAGAAGAGAAGAATGATGACAGTAAGTTTGTACAAGAACAACCCACCCACTGCCTGTACACTCAACAAATTTGAGTCAAACACCAAATGAATAAATATTAAAGCCAGTTTCAATTAAAACCACAAATATTAAAGCCTCAATCTAGAACATATCTAATAATGTCAAGTATTTCAGTTATACTTTCTTGAATGGCTATGTGATGCCTGTTTCGTAGTTTTCGTCCCAGGAGAAGCAGCTAGAGCCAACTCTTTCAGAGTAGGATAAACTGCCCTAAACCTCTATGTGGCCCGAAAAAGATCAATATTTCAGGAAAGCTAGTTTTAAACTTTGAGGCTGGGTGATATGCAGTTTTTTGCATGGAAATATATAAACAACCTTGACCAGAGCTGTAGGAGCAGGAAATGTCATCCGCATAAGCAAATCAAATACAGCATGCAGTAGCAGGCGTTCCCCCTTTCTTACAGCACGATTTAATAAACTAGATCGAGCCTTTGGCCCTGAGAGAATTCTGTGAACAAAATGCAAAATGGAAGTATGAATCAAGCCAATGATTTAAAAAGGCACCTAGGCACTCGCCTAGGAAATCGGGTGAGGCGAGGTGAGGCGAGGCGAGGCTCGAGCACCTCACGTAGTAGTCAGGCAATGCACTTTAGCGAAGCGCCGCCTAGGTGCTCGCCTGAACGTAGGCGTTAGGCACCTCAAGCGAGCACCAGGTTGAAGCAAAGCAACCGAACTAAATGATCAACTCTAGCTCGATTGAACAATAGCTTAGTTGGTGCAACGAACCAACTAAGGAAAATAGTAAAACTTCAACCCACCATAAACCTTACATCACCGCCCCGGCTCACCTCTGCTCCCGCTGTTGCCTTCACCACCAACGCACATGTCCGATGCTTCCTTTGCCGCAGATGGATGTGTCTGAAAGTTTAACTTTTGTTTACAATTCCCTTCGCCATTGCTACTTTAGTGTGAAGCTCCTTCATTGTCGAGGGACAAGACCATAGCGTCCTTCACCATCGACGAATACATTTGAAGCTACCTATGCCCACAACATCGCTATCCATAGCTTTTGCCACCATTGCTGCAGTCGTCCGAAGCTTCTTCCACCACCACTGTTGTCGTTTAAAAGTTCCTCCGTCACTGTCACCCTCTCCTTCCCCACATTCCATCGTCATTAACTCTTTTCTCCTCCAACTACTGTTAATAGTAGATTGTTAATCCTTAATTGATATTCAAATTACTATTAAGCAATAACTACTGTTGCCATATAATAGTCCCTATTTAGCACTGTTGATATTTATTTATTAGAACTATCATTAGAGTCTCAGGATTAATGACAAATGTACAAAACAATTCAGAATATTCATCAAAAAATTCAAATACAACTATCTAAAGCAAGGTTTTTAATTTTGTACCATACTAGAGTTTTGAGCTCAGCTCGATACGGTATAGTATAAATATATACCAAGCGATACATTTCAGTATACCGCTCAGTATATATATTAAAAAAAATAAAAAAAAGGGACGAAACACGTGAGGAATGCTCGGTTTGCCCACAAAAATAAAGAAAAGAAAGAGGCGACGTCGCTCGGTTTCCCCGTGCAAAAACACAGGGAAAGGCGTCGCCTCGGTGACATCGCTCCGATGACGTCACTCGGTTTCCACGCGCGACAAAAAAAAAAAAAGGCGTCGTCTCACTCCGTTTCTTTTGCTAGGGAGAAGAAATCGCTTCTCCCCACGACGCCGTCGAGGCTTTGTCGCCGTACCGAATTTTCAAGTTTTCTTCTTTCTTTTCCCTCTTCTTTCTTCTCCGTCACTGACCTCTTTCTTCTCCCTCTGCTACCACCAGTGACGAATAGTCTATGTACTAGTTTGATGACAGACCAGTGCGTACCGCCTGATATTAGCGGTATTGTTCGAAATTAAAATCCTTGATCTAAAAGATCTTACTTGATTATGATGATGATTGAATTTGATGTAAAGCTTTATTATTTTGAATCTTTTAACATTTTTGTTACTAGAAGATAGATAATGTGACTTGGTACTTTAGATCTTTTCAATTTAATGTCATTTTTATTCATATAATCAAATTTATCAATTATATTATATTTATTTTATATTTTAATATTTCAAAGCGTCTCACTTCGCTTGAGCGGGCATCTAGGCTAGCACCTAGCACCTTGGGCATTTTGGAACTTTGGTGCCTTTTGGCGGCTAGCACATTCTAAAACACTGAATCAAGCAATTAAACGACAGATTTATCAATATGTCAACTTGGTCATAAGGCAAACCTTTAACCAATTGCAAAATCAAGTCCCTAGATTGTGGGTTCCCTTGTGATTTTCCATAAATTACAGGTAATAGGTAGTGCACCAATAAGTACATTCCAATAACTCGATCTCCCAGAGATGCCTATCAAAGAAGAAACATCGCAGTTTAATGACACTATTACATTGTCACCTAGCATCCTTGGGTCAACCATGCAATTCAGAAGATAGCACATTACCTGTGCAATAACCCAAACAACATATGGGAGTTTCTATTATCCTTGATATCAGGGTTATCCCTTAATTTGGACAAAAGGCTTAATAGAGCATCAGGCTTCCATCTTAAGGCTATTGCCAGAACAACAAATATTTCAACCTGCAGTCGGTGTCATCATATGTAATTATGTTAGTGAAAATTAAAACTTGTTGGCCATAAGATGACCAGTCTCAAGAAGCAATCAGAGCACCTTTGTAAAAAACATGAAATATTCATTTTCTGTATAAAATTTGAGAATTAAAGGAAATGTAAAAAACTTGAAGCTGTGATCAATTTTGTGAACCAACATGTTTCTCTATGATGCCACCAGAATTTACTTCACCATCAGGGAAAAACTGGAAATAATATACTTGAACATTACCTGATTACTTGATGGAATCTGTTGAACAGATTTTTTTGAGCCCTTGGTGACTGACTGTTGATTTGCCAGGTTAGCAATAATGTCATCCAGGCACCATAGAACGAAATTGGTCAAAGTTTCAGGAGATTTCAAGGCAATCCAATCAACCGAAGTCTTATGAACAGATACAGATATATGGCACAAGGGAATCTGTTCCAGATTAATGAACACCAGTTAGATTTTCGGTGGTTGGTTATGAAAATATGCATAGCATGCATGATGAGATAAAAAAATCTTGAAAACATATCCACAGAGACAATCGGCATATGTGATGCAAGTAATATAATGCAGCTTATGTTGAATCTCGGATTTTGATGATGAAGTCAATTGACGGTTATTTGATCTAATCCATTTTTGAGATAAGTGTACAGGATTAACTATGATAGAGCAAATTACCAAAGTCAAGTTGCTGGAAGTTCAAGAGTCCACCAGATATCTGAAGGATCATCGGAAGTGCTGCCGGAGTCAACCGAGATGAAATCGGGGACTTGCCGAAGGTTTCGGAAGTTCGCCAGAAAGATCGTCGGAGGTTCGCGGAGACAACCGAAAAGGTTCGGAAGAGTTGGAAAGACTCGTTGAACTCGCCATAAAATTCGGGAGCCAGCTAGGAGTCCGCCGGAAGGAATCCAAGGATTGCTTTAAGTCCGCGGAAGATCGCGGAAAGCTCTTCGAAAGATAACTTGATGGTGTTGGTATAATTTGGCTTTAGAAGATCATAGTTAGCACTTAATTAAGGTATAGAATAGGTGTTAAACCTATCTAGACCTGTATTGACCAATTGGGCCTTTAGTGGGCTGTATTGGGCCAAAGGTTTGGCCCATACAGCTGTAAGGGTCGGCGGTGGCACCGCCGACCAAAGCAGAGCACCGCTGTTGACCGAGCACCGGCGGTAGTACCCCAGCAAAGCGGTGGTACCGCTGACAGTGTGGTTGCAACCACTGTGTCGCGCGTAGTAATCTGCTTGATGCCAGCGGTAGTATCACCCTACAATCCAAATTTCGGACGAGACCTTTGTGAGCGGGATTTTGAATCCCAAAATTCTCTATAAATACCCCTTTACTTCTAGCTGGTTAGAGACTTTTTGCAGAGTCAGATTTGAGTCTAAGCTATAGCAAAATTCCTGCTCTCAATTGCTCAAGTGTTCACCTCTTTCTTCTACTTGTAAAAATCCTGTAAAGAGAGGGAACCTCTTGTAAAAGGCTGTAAAGGGGTGTTTGGTCCTTCCCCTTCAAGAGACTTGCTAGTGGAAGTTGGGAGCCTCATTGGAGGAGGCTTCAAGAGTGGACGTAGGTCATTTGACCGAACCACTATACATCGCTGCGTCTACTTATTGTGTGAGTACTTAAGATTCTGCATCGTAAATTACTTAAGCTGCAAACTGATCGGATTTCTTCTCCCTACTTCCAAGTTCATTTACCTAAATATCTTCAAGTTAAAGTCTCTTTTGCTGAATCAAGTTCTTAAGCAAATCTCCGGAATCGGTTTTCAAGCTTTATTCATTTTAATCCGCTGCACTAATTCACCCCCCCCTCTTAGTGCCGCTCCGATCCCTAACAGCTTATACCCTAGCATTATCTTAGAATGAGCCATGATATTGCTGGCTGCAGATGTAGAAAACTTCATGATTTACACATGGTCAGCTGTTCAGAACTGCAGGTGGAAAATTTCTCATTGAAGTCAACTGCCATAGAACATACTGTGTGGCAAACAAACAAGTATCACATGTCAAACAAGAAAAGAACAAGTTCACCAAAAATCATTCTAAGTCCTATCGGTGATGATCTTTAATGATTTTAAGATGCTTAAATAGTATGTTCCTTTCATTCAAATGTCTATTGCATTTACCAAATTATGTAGCATATTTTGGAAACTTAATAAAAAAAAGGAATAATTGTGCAATATCTATAATTTTCCCCTTTATCAGATATAGTTTTCTTTCGAGAGTAATGGACCGAACATTATAAAGTCATAAGAATGAAACAGTAGATACGACATAGAGATCCCCGCAGACGAATATATTTTCAAAACTATTCGAATAATAGCCACAAGGTCGACGACATAGAGATCCCCGCAGACGAATATATTTTCAAAACTATTCGAATAATAGCCACAAGGTCACCGTCATTGCAGAAGAAAAAAAACATCAAGCAAGAAAAATTGATGACCCATAAAATATATGGAAGATAGGTAAATATTGAACATTTTCAAGAAATACATACTCAAATTGATCCTTGAATTTGTCATGGATTAAATCTTGCTTGTTCGGGCAAACAACAATAAATTTGGTCGTCATTGTCAAAAATGATAGCTGTCCAAATTAATTATTCATAATATATGTTATCTAATACAAGAATCAATTTCCATGATGGCCAATCAATCATAAATCTTGATTCACGAAAGGAAAAGATAAAATTAGTATCAGCAATTGGCAACAGGATTGTTTTGAACCAGAGGAAATTCGTTGAAAGAAGCAGAACAAACTCACAACAGCGATCTTAGCAACAGGGGATTCCTTGAGCATCTTAACCCAGGGGAGCTGTGGTGCACTGACAGAGGCAAAGGAGCGTGCGAAGAAATCCGCAAATCGCATGAGTTGAATATCCTGTTGTGATTCGTACGAAGCCTGAAAAGACTAAGGTCAAAGAAAACATTTCGGTATTAGGTTAGAGACATGTATCTCTCTATTTATAACGAATCTTTCGACCACAGGAACCAAGCAGATCCAAGCTCTCACCGAGATATCGGCAAGAAATGTAGCAAGATCGGCCGCATCGATCTTCGCGGTGGCCTCAGGTACCGTGACCTTGGGCTTCGTAGGCTTCTTCTGCTTCTCCTCCTTCGGCGCCCCCTACCCCGTTCTCCTTGGCTCCGCGAGCGGCCTCCACGCCGCCGTTGCCGTCCTCATCATCCGACGCCGCCGGGCCGGGCCTCGATCCGGCATGGCGCTGCGCCGCTCGTGGGGTTCGGCTCGAGGGAGTCGAAGCCGTTTAGATCAGGACCAGGGGGGCGGCTTATGCCTGAGGTGGCGCTTGTTGTAGGTGACCTTCTGCCAGCCGTGATCGGGGTCGGGTGAAGGCGGTGCGCCGTCGAGAGAGGAGAGGTCGAGGGTCACTTCCACGGCGTCTCAACGGGGGAGGGAAGGGGAGAGAAAAGCCGGGCGAAATCGTTTCTTTATATAGACGAATTGAGCAGAGAGAGAGAGAGAGAGAGAGAGGCGAAAGGGTAGGCCCCTTCTTCGGCCGGTTGGATCCAAGAATTCCAGGTGGGGCCTCCAACAGAAAGCACCGGGACGATGTTTTGTCATCCTAGACCGGTCTTTCTTGTTCCGTCTTTCCATTATTTTTCTTTTCCTTTTATTTCTCTTCATGTTACATTAATTCATTGAAATATACGAGTTTATCATCTCATGTGACGTAGATATGTTGGGTTATTGGAAATTCTCCAAATGTAGCTTTCATTCCAAGAAATCCTCAATTTTGCACATGTTAGTCAACTCAAATGTCTGAGTCAATGTTCAAGAAAATGACCATCGCCATTGGTATTGACCATTGCATGAAGTATTCCTCGATTCTGCTTGAATAGTCTTGATCGAACACCATCTTCGACCCACCACCACCAGCGGTCGGAAATGGCTTCCCCGTTTATAGCGAATCCCCACCACATTACAGGTCCCAGCTCGGTGGCGAGGGCCGAAGACCGCGCAACGCCGTCCCTGCAAGAGTTGCCCGACCAGCCTTCCGTTTCCCCTTCTGTCGGCCTACTTACGCGGCATCTCTATCCCCCTACTTCCATGCTCGTTGATCCCTCGCCCTCCTCGCCTTGCCATCGACCATGCCTCCGCCGCGTGAAGCATTGGACGAGGCAAGAAATGGCTGGTGCACCGCGCGGCTGAAGGTATACAAGAAATCTCGTCTGGTGTGTAAGCCATCGTCGTCCTTCCCTCTCTTGGCGGCAGCCGCCGCAACGCAGCGGAGGCATCCCGTGATCACGCACGCTCGCGCCCCGAAGATGATACGTACCGGCCGCTCCACCTTCACGGAGCTCGTACAAAATCTCACCGGGCGACCCTGCACCGATGAGTCCCGTAGTTCAAGGTTGTGCACTCGTCACGATGACCGGCACATCGGGAAGAAGCGTGAGGACGTGTCTTCCTCGTTTCATACGACGGCGCTGGCTGGGCCGCTGCTTTGAGCCGACGATGCCTTGTAATTCGACGAAGCTAGCAGCAATCCAAGGATCAAGCAGCTGCTTCGAGCCCTGTAACTCTGCTTCTCTCGTCATCTCCCATGTTCCAAGTCATTTTGTTATTTCTGTGATCCCAGGGAAAGGTACGTAAGCATTCTACTGAATAGTAGCGTGATTTGTGCTCTTCCATTGCCATGCCTAAATCCGGATCGGTGAGGAGCAGTAGAAATGACTTATAAAACATGCAAAATTAAATCGAGACAAAACATGTCATTAAAGATTACTGTTCTTTGCTAATTAATGCCGGTATACTAATAATACACCACGATAATTCATCTAACGTGCACCAGATGTAGGTTAATAGACCCTCACTCTTCGGGACTTCCGCTGATGTAAAACGAGGAGAATGGATGCTCTAACATTATGAAACTAAACGCTCACTCGTGGGCTGCATTCCACTAAAGTTATAAAAACCCGAATGAAAAATTATAATTGTGGCTGTAGTATTCGATTATGAAGCAACGAATTACATATTTCCACGGTTTCAAAATTGCTATAAATTAGTCCACAATTTATTTCTTTGACTAAAAGTTATGCACGCGATATCACGTGTTGTCATAAATAAATATGTATATAAAGAATATTTGATTAATATCTATATAAATTTATATTCTTATACAGTATGTAAAGGGATTGTATTAGACTTGATAATCTCATTTTGATTGACTTTTGTAGTAGTTTTAGTCCTATAAACATAAGTTGTGTAGAGTTATCATAGAGAGGTAAAACTATTGAATAATAGATCATCTATATAGTCATTTTGAAATTTTTTTACTCCATAAAATAGTATTAAATATCAATACAACACCCTTGAGCTATCGAGTTGACACATGATTAATGGGTCTTGGAGCATTATCTAGAATTAGCTTGTTGTCTTATTCCGTAATAATGTTATATTGTTGCTTGTTAAGACTATTCGTCTAACAAATCACCTTAGACCATTTGTCAAGTGATTATTTAAAACTTATAAAGTCTATGTTATATTGTCTATCAAGTGTTTACTAAAATGTCTACTTGTGAGATTCTAAGTTAATACTTTATTTAACCTTTTTTTTAAGTCCTTAAGGGATCATAAAATGTTTCAGAAAGACTAATCATTTATAGATGGACATGCAAGGGTATCATATGACTTAAACAACACCAGTTAAATCTATGACATTTGATATTAGAGTGGGACAAGCACCCATAAAAATATTTGGCATATAAATATTAGGGATATAGCAGTGCTACGATAAGAGCAACCTGCACACGTGATCGTTTAAGAAAAATAGGTATAGAGACATAAGAAAATGATATTTAAAGGAATATTCAACCTATTACATAAAAGGCATCGAGGATAAGTAAGTTGGGAAGGACACGTCAAGTCCAAAGGAGGGCGCTTAGAAAAGGATGAAATTTGTAAGAAAAGATGAGTTGCTTGGTGATTGAAATAATTATCTAAAACTCATAGAGGTGCAGAGAATCGCTAACTCAAAAATTTCAATACTCATGTAAAGGCTTTCATGCAAATGGACTAGTCATGATCATCTCAAGTTAATCAAAACTTAATGCCATAGAACGTTCGTAAGAAGTTGAAATGCATAGTAGGTTCAATATATTATTATGATTTAAGGGACGTAGAATAGACTATATCAATGAAAGATCCTTAATCTAATGAGTATGTTCAAGGTGATAGAACAATGTATAATTTGTTCAGCAAGACAAAATAGTCTAAAAGATAGTGGTCTCCTAGAATGAATGAGATGAAAAATAAAGTTACTCTAATGAAACAAATATCTACAAGAAATTAAGTCTCGATTCTTTAAAGAGAAAATTATATACAACAAACTATATATATTAAATGAGATAACTTAAGATGATAACTCCATGAAGCTCAATAGATCAAACGAGCAATGAAAAGTCATCGCATAATCTGACACTAGGTATTATGGTGATAAACTCATTTTCAGATTAAGCTAAAAAAAAAAAAGGATCATACACAACACCAAGAGAAAACATTTTCGCTTTGGTAAAGTTTATGCATAGCTTGAGATAAAAACAAATGCGAGAGAGAAACAAACAACTCTCATCTATTATTAATGTTCAGCTTTGTATCTTACACGATCTTGACCGAAAATATTTTCCACACTACCTATTTCAATTGTTTGGATTTCGCCACAGACGAAGAAGATGCGTTCTCTAGCGAACAAAGAATCCCCTTGGGCTTATTGAATAAAGGCGTATCATGGTGATAATGAACTACAGGAGAAAGCATAAGAAGATAAAAAAAAGTCTCATCAGTTCACACCTTGGCCTTGTGTTCAGGCCTGTGAGTGAACTCGAAATCTACGTGCACGAAGGCACGCTCGATCTCCGGAATCTGCTCCACCTTTTCTTGCAGTGACTCGCCGATGTCATGCGCCTGGCTCAGCGGCATGTCTGCAGGCAAAACTATGTCCACTTCGGCAAAGTAATACGATCCGAACGTGTACGCCCTCACCGTGTCGATATGCTTGATCTGTTGATGGTGATTCCAGATGAGGTAGGTCAGCTTGGCCAAGAACTCTGGTGGTGCCGTTCTTCCGATCAACAGCCACACGTTCTCCAGTACAGTCTTCGCCCAGGTGCTGATGGTATACAACGCTATCTGCACCGTCATCGAACACTTATGTCTGCATGCAGTTCCCCAGATTGATTTTAAGACTTATGCTGGCAATTGAACTCACCAGTATGGCACCCACCGGGTCCATCCACCAGTAGTATCTCACCGCAAGCAAAGATGTGACCAAGCCGATGGAGTTGGTGATGACATCAAAAAAATGATCCTGTGCATAAGCTCGCACGATTTCGTTCTTGAAGCTACGACAGTAGAGCATGAGGAAGAATTTGACCACCGTGACCGACGACATGCTGCCGACCATCCACAACTCCTTTACATGATCGAAAGTAGGGTGCTCCTGCAGGCATTTATGATGAACATAAATAAGAGACCGCGGTGGGAAATCTTGCATTCTGATACGCGACGCACCTTCGTGATAAGTTGTCTGCCAGACTCTAACAGGACTTGCAGACCAAGAGTGCCCATCACAGAAGCAAAAACAATGATGCCCTGCACAGCAACAACAAGCCGAAGTAGAAATCGTAGGGGTCAAAAGAATTTTCATGGAATGCGGCTCCGATGTATCAAACTGTTCCTCGAAGGGAGGAAAAGGCGTAAAGAAGATTTTGCTGGAGGATGGACTTACCACAGGTTGCATTCGATTCTTGCCGATTGGGTAGCTGAAGTGATTAGGCTTTTTCATGGCATATGAAGTGAACCACAGAATCAGTCCCGACATAAGATCCAGCAGGGAATCCAGAGCCGAAGCGATCACCGCCATGGATTTGCTTTCGATGGATGCTAATACTTTTGCTGCGAAGAGGATCAAGTTCACTATATTTGAAACGTTGATCGCCAGCCTTTCGCTTCTTGCCAATTCCTTTAGCTCGTCCTACGGAATTGCAGAAGGAAGAACTCGTACTCAACATGAAGCTTCCACAAACATATTGCAACTTTCCATGTTTGAGCATCGTGGATGGGACAAGTAAAAGGCTGCGGCGAGAAGAGAGATGAAATACCTGTGTGGGCGCTTCTGACAAACAACCTACTCCGGTGATGCTTTCCATCTCACTGAATCCCTGAAGAAGCTTCCCTTGTTTCTTATAGTACTTTGCAATTTTTCTTTGATTGCCTAAAAAGATAAAATTGAAGGAGAGGAGTTAGCGTCATGTACGCCATATAGCGAGAGTTTAAAGATTTCTTGCACACAACAAGTAACCTTTCAAAAGATCAAATCTGTGACCATAAACATTGCGACAGAAACAACTTCAATGAAAGTACGGAGATCATAGAGCACTAATGGCCCGACTAACATCGGACAAACCTAAGCATCACTCCTGAACATACATCTCTGTTTGAATTTGTGAAAGACTAATTCATCCGACGGCACTTAACCTGTGTTGTGTGTTTAATTTGTCTTTCCAACACCATCACACTAACTACAGTGTTTTGGAAGATGCGACCTGAGACAAAAGCTAAGAAGTAGCCCATCCGATCGATCATGAACCCTGAGGCGCGTATAACATTGAGGCCAATTGTAGATGCATATTCGAAATCGCTCTCAGAATTTGCATCATGTCCTGCAACTATAATGACTCGGCTCTTATCCTGCAACTATAAGAAATCCCAGAGAAGGAAAGAAGGACCGGGTTCTCAATTAGGAGAGCTACCAGCACTGCGTGGTTACGGGTTCCATAAGGATGATGTAGATGGGAATTTTAACTTTTGTATCGAATCAAAATGTATTTATGAATCCATATATCTCAAGACAATGCAAGTTTCTTGTATGAACGAAAAAGAAACTGTTGCCTTTGTGTATATCGAGAAGAAAAAGAAGATTGTCATCTCTTTTAGGTCTGAACTCTACCAAAAAGGGAATATTTTATGCTTCTTCTACTTGGTTTTGCTAAAGATGTTTGGCGATTGGCTTGCCAACACCAAATAATGTTCTGTTGCTCCTCTACCATGTAATTAATCCTGCACCTTCTATCGCTGTTCGAAACACCTTTTGGCTTCCTACATTGGATTAGATCGATCTAAATGCTCGCACCATGATGTTCTTGACTTACCAAAACACGGATGTTTAAGCATATTCGATGAAGCGGTGACAGAACAATCTGTTTAACGATCGGCTTCTCTACAAAGCTCTGTTTTTTTATATTAGGCTTTTGCTTTTAGATACGACCGAGACAGAACAAAATATGTCAGATGAAGCGATCGACTCAAGAATGCCTCCCCAACCCACCGTTTGTGCCGGACATGCATCGAGTCATAAAGAGAACAGGAAATGGCGTCTACAGAAACACCCTACTGATATCAAAGATCATGGAAGAAGAGGAAGGAGGAGGCATACCACGGCATCTCCGGAACACGCTGGAGACGAGCGGCGGGTCCTTGGGGGCCTCCGGTAGCGCGAAGTCGCTCACGTTCAGCCTCCAACCGGTCGTGGCCGCCGAGTCGCCCTCCTGCCCCATGGGGGACAGGAGCTCGGTGCGGCAGTCCGGCGGATCGTTCTGCAGCTCCGGCGCCATGACGAAGGCAGAACGAAAGAACAACCGGTGCACGCTCTCAAAATCGGATCAGAAGACCGTCCGATCGATGACGAAGGCAATGAGATGAGCAATGTTGCTTGGGAAAGGGAGGCAGGAGCGGGTGGAGTGGTTACGATGCAGTTGATAGCAGGAAATCCCGCCGGTTTGTTGAGGAAAATCCTCTCTTCTTTCGTGTATAAATAAGAATAAGATTGTCACATTCAATATACTTTTTATCTTTACAATTCATTTTAACAGCAGTGACGGTGCAGGTTGCCATGAACGTTTGCCCACGTATATATTTATCGTTCGTTCGCCGAACGGAAAAGTAGAGAAGAAAGAGACGTGAAGAGTCTCCCTTTTGATCAGCGAGCGACACGTAGCGGCGTCGGTTGCATAAGCGATCAAAATTATCCGATAACCATGGGATGTGGCAGTTGGGTTTGGTTTGGAGGACGCCATGAGCACTCGAGAAGGCGTACGTGTGCGCTGCGATGCGCCCCCCTAAAAGCCTTCGAAGAAGACGAATACAAAGAAACAAAAACACATGGACTCGTGATCGGACCATTATTGAATGGAAATAGTAGCTTTCTCGAAATCAAGAAAGCTGGTTTTATCGGTAGATTGAAGATTCTAATGGTGCCGCATATCTGTAGCTTAGCCCGGATCAACCCAAGCATCGATCTCTATGTTGCGGACGTAATACTATTTGAGGGAATGATGAGGATAGAATATGATTCGGATAGTGAACACATCTTGTGCTTCCAGAACAGAAGTTTGGTGAAGAAATAGAAGCTGATACGAAGCAAACTACGTGTAAATGGGCCCCTGTTGTTTGGCCTTTTTCCTTCTCCTTCCATTATTATGTTGGAATATAAAGGAATAAGAAGGCCAACCAATATAAATCTCTTTTTTTCTTCTTTTTCCTTTTTCTTCACAGATGAAAAGCCATCAAAACATTCATAGAAGTCTCACCGACCATTCTTTGTCATGACCCTGAAGTGTAATTGGGCCGTATATAAATGTAGAAATTGCCAACCAATGAATGATAATGATAGTCCATCATCCGCATCGAAACGGAGAATTGGAAGGTTATGGTGAGCTTAAGAGTAAGAAATTTGTGGACCGCACTCGATCGGCAAAGGATGGATTGATTACATGTGACATCACCTACCCGTCGACGTCGAAGGACCGAGTGGTTTGGATCTCACGACAAACTCTTCCCAGCAACCTTTTCTCCTCTTGTTTTTTTGCCATCAACCGTGACATAAAAGCGATTTAATTTCTGTTGCAGTCATAAGTGAAGATTTTTAGTGAGTGCTTAATAAGGCAGGGATGCTCGCATTCGTTCATAGTGTTGTCGTTCACTTCACGGAGGTGAAATATGCGGCATGGGGAGATCTTTGTTGCCATGCAAATGTGACACTAGTTCTACAAAGCGAAAGAAAACGACGGCAGGAGAAGAAGATAGATGAACGCAGGGGCATCACTCGTTGGCGGTCATGGGGATAAGATGAGACATCGCACCAAAAGATAAGGATGTCATCCATTCCCTCCCTTGGTGTGTGGTGCGCAGAGTGTGCATGTCACCCCCGACGTACGACATCGGCCGCCCTCATATCGATCCAAAAAGATCATTATCGGAGAGGCTTCGCATTATATATATAGCTCTGCTGTTGGAGCGGTGAGACCTGATGGCGAGCAGCCTTCTTCTTGCGGCTACGTCCATCCGTGTGGCAAGCTAAGGAACGACAGCAAGAGGAATGGCTTCCTCCGTGATGGTCTCCTCCGCCGCCGCCGTCTCCCGGGCTTCCCCGGCTCAATCAAGCATGGTCGCGCCCTTCACCGCCTCAAGTCCACCTCCGCCTTCCCGGTCACCAGGAAGGCCAACGCTGACCTCTCGCACCTCCCCAGCAACGGTGGCAGAGTCCAGTGCATGAAGGTAGCGAGCTCTCTGCTCATGTTTGGCTTCTTCTCCTCTTTTTCTCTGTAGCAGTGACCGCCCGTAATCACTATGGATGTCGTTGACAGGTGTGGGCCGATCGAGGGCAAGAAGAAGTTCGAGACCCTCTCCTACCTTCCTACGCTGGTGGACGAGGCCTTGCTCAAGCAGATCGAGTACCTTCTCCGCTCCAAATGGATTCCCTGCTTGGAGTTCAGCCACGAAAGTACCACGTCAAAGGAAGTTTAGTTAGACTATGCTTCCATGTCCAACTAACCCTCAGAATTGTTGGACTTTCTTGTACGATCGTCTGAGGGAAGCATGCCTGCATGCATTCTCACGAATACCTGTTGGGCGTGATGGGGGAGGCGACTGAACTCGACGGTGACCTTTAACAGGAGGGGTTCGTGTGGCGAGAGAACCACCGGTCGCCGGGGTACTACGACGAGCGCTACTGGACCATATAGAAGCTGGCCATGTTCGGGTGCACCGACGCGACGCAGGTGGCGAAGGAGCTGGAGGAGTGCAAGGAGGAGTACCCCAGGGCCTTCGTCCGCATCATCGGCTTCGACAAACAACCGCCAAGTGCAGTGCATCAGTTTCATCGCACACAAGCCCGATGGCTCCTAGGCGGCGTGGAGGTCGACGCCTCCTTGCTTTGCCTCGTCGTTCCCTCCATTCGCCTTCTTCCCAAGTATCCAATAAGGCTGTCTGTATTTTGTTTGCTGAAGACACCCCCCATAATAATCCCTTATATACGTGCACATATAGAGCCGCGACCGGAGTCGAAGATGTGGTTGCTCACGTTCCATCTAAAAGCTTAAGTGCTTCCAAAATATGTTTGTAGGCAGAGCTGCATCCTGGCTGAACCCATCCAACTTAAAGTAATGGTTCTACATAACGAATAGAGGTAGCAGAGGTATATATATTGTATATACAATATTTTCTTGAAACAAAGGAAAAAATATATATCCGTTCATGCATATCGCATTTCAACAAACACGGATATCCTGTTGTTCTTCTTGGAGGACGACACGTCCATCTGCCGCCAACAGTCTTCTTAGCTTCCATCTACAGTGGCCGAGCGGTGGAGATAACCACGGTGGCGTTAGACTAAATCACGACTTAACTCGAGTACTTACTTTTCTACTCCGACTAATTAAAGTCTTGGATCTGAGCGTCCAATAAAATTCGATATTCTAAAATGGACGAAAACAATGCTTATGGTCGGGCCAGACTCCGTCTTCTTCGATGTAGAAAGAAGCCCTATAAGACGAGAGACTCAAAGCAGGAGCCCCATGGCAATCGTTGGATATAGTAGGCGTTGATGAGGCCACAGCAATAGCTACTGATTCCGAAGGACCAAAGCAGGCACCCCACACGACCATCATCAAGTCCACAGGGTAAGTAGCTTGGCATTCGCGATGTTGAACGTCAAGAATCATTTTGCCGCAGCACATTAGGAATATGATGATGAGTAGTAAATTTGAAGTCGTCATCGATCTGTCTCGGTGCATGGTTTCGGGTCAAGGTCTCCCCCGTTGGCACCATTTATTTAAGCACCAACTTAGCATGATGGTTCTCGCCACCCAACCAACCAGAAGACAAGTGGGTCGAAGCCAGCCTGTGAGTGACCGTGAATTCCTCCTCCTGCGTACCTTCCCCCCGTGTTCTATTTAATGCAGACCCCTGGGACATGGTTCGGTGCATGCCTCCATCAAACGTAAACAGAGGGCGACATTTGCACTAATCCAATGCCCCGTGTATCAAAAGATTCGTGTTCTACTCCCAGACCCTCCCGGAGACCCGACATGGACAAACATTTCCACGCAAGAAGCGCCGAGGCTTGTGAGATCCAACCAACCCCCGGCAACTATTTTAGCCTCTCACATGCGCGAGATGTGCGTCGTTCCATCCCTTCGAGGGAAGTCGTAGCCATGGTGGATTCCAGCTAGCCGATCAACGATCTCTGCTGCTCTCATCGTTTCGTCGTCACCGTGAGGGTCAGTGTAAGACATGGGCTACAGGGCGTGGAGAATAATATTAATTGGCACATGAGCTGCTGCATCGGGGCAAGACACGACGATGGCGAAGGGGAAGGCAACGCCAAACTCGGAAGGAAGGCCTTCTTTTTGCGAGGGCGAGTGAGAGAGACGCATCACGTGGCGTGGTCGCCCGTGTGGCAGAGGAGATTGCCTACCGGCGTCAATTTTGACGGAGACGTCACTCACTCACCATTCGTGAAGTATATTGCTCATCGTTAATACCATATAAATTGTATGCAACACGAATAAGATCAGAAGCCGTGCATTTAAAGCAAATAAAAGAATAATGAGCGATTAAAAGGAAAGTGTTCGGTTGCCGAGAAACTCCAGCGAGGCTTAAGATGACGACGGACAGCGAGGCCACAGCCGTCGACGGGGCCCAAAGACTCTGAGACATCGGCATCTTCTCAGTCCTCCGTGACGCTCCCAACAGACTGCACACAGTTGATCGTGATGCATGATGGCGTGCGACATGCATCATCACCCACATGCCAAAGCTAATAAAAGGTGAGAGACACATCGCGGTGTTTCCGGAAGCTACGGTAATAGCGCATGATGGTCATCATCTGGATGTGGTTTGGGCCGAACATTGCGAGCCCAAATTGCCAACGTGACTTGATGTCATGTGGAGTTATGTGCACGCGGAAGAAACGCTGCCCTTTGTGCGGTGGGCTCACCGCGCCTCGAAATGGAGCCGCTTAATATAAATCGAAACAACACGAGCTGAAGTCACAGCCTCGCACATGTGCGGATGTGTGATTTGGGCCTCAGGCGATGTCGCGCACGCGTGGTGATGGGATAAAGGATGGTGTGGAAATTGCATTCCAAGCGATGTCGATTAACAGAGGTCAGTCTATTTTAAGGATTCCGTCTTGGTCATGACAAATCCTATATTTGATTAATAATTTAATAGTTTCTATTTCAAGCATTCGTGTTTGAAGCTAATTTTAGCTCCATGACATGATCGTGGGGGTGTAAAAGTCGACTTAATCGAATAAATAAGATTATTAAGAGAATATATATATATATATATATATATATATAAAGAATAAAAAATAAACTAGTGGATGCCCATAACGAGCAGAAGCGTCACGCAAAAAGAAGGGCAATAACTGCAAGATATTTTCTCTTTTTTATTATTGGAGTAAATAGTGGTAATATAAAAACAAATTATAATATGTGGGTTTGAAATCACGTGGCATAAGAAAAACAAATAAAATATGTCAGTTATCTTTCGATTCTTTTATTACAGACAGGTCGTTGCCAGCGCACCGCGCCTCCCTTTTTTAAATTTTTAGTATTTTTTTTACTTTTTCTTTGCATTTATTATTTTTTGAAAAGAAATTAAGTGAAGCCACATGCGTTGGTTTATTCTATCCACTCTTTCTGTCTATATATTTCCTCCAAATCTCTCCGGCCCTCTCCTTCCTCGGCCCTCTCCGTTGCTTTCTCCTGTTGGGGTTTCGCTGCATCTTCTCTCTCGCTAGTAGAGAGAGGTAGGCAAGGTAAATCAAGATGCAATCTTTTCTTCTTCCGCTTACTCTTCTTCGATTCTGGGTGGTGGGCTTCTTCTTCTTCTTTCTGAGATCTGATCTTTACGATCCCTTTCGTGGTATCATAGTCTGCTATTTATGTCAAAGATGTAACTTTTGATGATCTTCTATGGACCTTTCGGCTCTTGTTTTGTCAGAGTGAGAGATTTTTTTGGTTTTCTGTTTTGAAATTTTTGGATTTTTTTTGTTCGAAAATCTTTCCGGCAGCCTCTGAAATCTCGCTTACCTGTCTGATTTGGTGTATGTGCGAAGGGATTGTGAGGATGGAAGGTCTTATTTCCTGGATTTGTGCATCTACAGGCGGTACAGTCGCGGATCTCGAGTAGGTCGCAGTAAAATATGAATCACTGGGCGATGCAGCAGGCCAACGCTTTCGCCGCCTGCGAAGAAATGAGAGCCCCCTTCGCCGTTGCGGACCGAAAGCCCCCCGTCTTCTGCCCCAAGCCGCGCCGGCTCAGCCCGCTCCCTGCCTTCGCTGACCCGGTCCGACCCCTCCGTTGGCACTCCATGTATATTCCTCCTCCCCTCCTCGTTCTAAATCTTAAACCTCTGCAACAACAATCTCACTCTCTCTTTTCCTACATCTAATCCGTCTTTCTGCTTCCTGTTTTGTTCAGTCATCAAGCCGATTTCTCTGATTTGAAGGCCGGGGCAGAACTCCTCGATGTATATCTCGCAAAGGTGAGATTTTTATTCTTTTTTTATGAACTCGTGTAATAAATCGAACGAAAAGATCAACGAAAAATTCCTTTCTTATTTTCTTTGATTTTGGTTGATTGGACAAATTCTTTTCAACATTTTCCCTCTAAAGAAACGATTTCGAGGCTAATAAAGACGCATGGATTCATGTGATCTTGATATTGTGATATGGTATATGTTGCAGGGTGGAGAAGAGAATCAGGTAGCTTCGTCCCCGCCGTTCTTTTGCGGCTCGCCGCCCAGCCGTGCTGCCAACCCGGTCGTCCACGACGCCCGGTTCGGGGAGGACCGCCCGCCGGCCCCCTTCGCCCCATTACCACTGATCCAGTCCGGCCCGCCCCTGTCCCCCAATCAAGGCTGCGCCCATGCCAAGTTTGGCCTCAAGCCGGCTGCCGTCCGCATCGAGGGTTTTGATTGCCTCGACCGCGACCGCCGGCGCTGCAGCGGCATAACCGCTGTGGCTTAAACAACCCCCCGCACGCCCACGCGCTTCGTGCTTTCCTCTGGAGCGCAGTGCAGAATTAACACCAAGACATCAAAAGAAAAAGAAAAGACCCAACAACAATTAGGTGCTCTAAGCATAGCAAAACAAAAGGAGAAGAGCGTTTAAGGTAAGGAGGAGATCTGAGGTGATTTGGAAGGCCTTTCAGCTTTTGTTGTAATTGTACATTTTCCTAGTGCCAATCTTTTCTATTTGGTAATCGGAGGGTGACTCTGTGTAGATACAGAATGAGAGAGAGTGGGAAAGGCAAGCCTGTTGTTTTTGATCCATTCATTGGATTTCAGCTATTGTTAGGTGCTGAGAGACTTGTTGGAGGAAGGAGAGAAAGAGCGAGAGAGAGAGAGAGGTTCTTTTTGAGCTTATTTGCTGTTCCCATTCCATTGTGTACAAAAATTTGGAATCATGAAACGTGTAAATACTCATGATGTATAAAGTGTGCTTGAACCATGTTGGGCTGTTTGCCTCCCCTGCGTCTGCCTCTCTCCATTGTTGTGATGTGATGCAGGATGAGCTTGATTCCTTTCGGCGGTGGTGCCTGTGCACCACCATTGTCGATCGGTGAGTGCTCTCGGAATATCTCGAGTTGAAATGATTGGGACTCGAGCTCCCAAGGAGTACAACGTGGTCCATGGCCTTATCCGCTCGAGCTACAGGTGTGGCTCAACTTGAAGAATGTTGGATGATTCCGACGGAGGAGAATATGGGGCTGACGCAGCTTGCCTGGTGGTGGTGACCTAAAAGACGGGACAGCCTGTGTGAACCACCACCACTTGGTGTAGGATTGGTTGATTTGTATGGCCGAGTGCTACCCGAGTACTACGATTCCATGAAGATATCCGTCAACAATTCATTCAGTCACACTGCGAGTCAAAATGATGCATTAATCATCCTCTCGCATACATTTCTAGTTGACTTTAGTCGAACAGTATCAAGATTAAACAGAAGCAAGAACTGGAAAGAGACCTCCAACCTAGCATCGATAAGATCAATGGAAGAAAAGTCCATCACAAGGTTTATCGCAGGCCTAAAGATAAATCGACATGGATTTGGATCGCCAAACACAACCATGGCAGCAGTAGGTGAAGCTAACCTCGAGATTTTTGTGCTAATCCACCACTTGCGTCATGTCAATCTTTCGGTAATGTTGTGAGGCGGCAGCTCTGTCTCGGAATGGGACCGGTGGAATTCGAGGCTGAGAAGCAAAGAGGAAAAGTAGTCGGCAAGTGCCGATCAAAGACTACGTTAAGCGGATGTCTCCTATTTTATTCTCGATTAATTTATTCAGTAACATTTGATGGCACACGTCGATGTCTCCTATCCTTTTCGTTCCATATTTAATTAGTATTTGTGCAATACATATATTAAAAGGGATATTACAGCTTCTAAATATTGATGACTCTTTCCCAACAATTTAAGTTTCTTGATTAATACCACGATAGAGAGAACGAAAGTGGGAAGCACACATCTGTGCCTTATTATTTCAGGGAGTAATTAATTAAGACTATTAGTATAAAGCAGAGTACAAAAGAATGCTTCTCCTATTGGGAAAATTTCTAATCGACTCGGCTCGACTCGATTAGGTGGGGCTTAGCTAGCATGCATCCCACCCCAATCCAAGTAGATACCGTATCCTGCCGTGACCTACGGTGGCTCTTCTTCGTCGACGAAAAAGTCCCCGATTCCGAATGCGATTCGCCAGCCGACAACAGCTGCTCTCCCTCCACCCTTTGCCTTCTCTCTCTCTCTCTCTCCGGCTTTGATTTGTTTGCCTGGTCATGCTGCTGCAGATTTATTTTCTTCCTTCTTTTGACGCTTCGGCCTTTGGAGCTTCGAAAGACCAGCCACCCCCATGCCTTTAATAGTGGCTCCTTGAATCATTGAACCCATCTTTCTGCCCTGTGGATGGCTGTCGCTTTGCAGATTATGTGCGAGAGCCAGACATGTGAATCGTGGCGAAGTGTGCGCAGTGGACATCCCGCTCCGACCCCATCCCTTCGATGTGCCATCTACCGCCAAAGCGAAGACGGCTTTCGACTCTCCGCTCCGAGTGCAGTGCAGTCGAAGGACGTGTGATTGACGGGCAAACTTTTTTAACTGGAGGTGGTGAGTTCAGCGACATACTTAATGTCACTTCTATTACCGTCTGAGATCCTACCGCAAGACGTCCGGCGGTGGGAATGAGGCGAAGAACAGTTTCCGGCAAGCGAGAGCACCGCAGCCTCGTGTCGTCAAGAAGACAAACGCTGCAGCAGAAGAAACTGGGACGCACATCATCATGATCAAGAATGGATCAACCAAGATGAATGCAAGCACGTATTGGTTTGCTAACATTTTTGCTTGAGCACACACAGACACACACAAAGACCACCTTCCAAAGAGGACAACCACATAAATATTTCAGAATCAAACAGCCACATTTGCTTCAAATTTGCATACAATAAATAGGACTTACAAGACATCATCAGCTCAACCCAATAGTGTCTCGTAGAACCTTCAGAAAGCAAGCAAGATATCAAGCAGCAGTAGGCCGACTCATCTGGAAAATTGTTTTGGAATTTTGAGTTAGGAATGGGAAGGGTAAACAAAACAACATACAGAGCTTACAACTCCGGTTTAATGGATCCCTTCTTGCTAATCATCATTAGGCCTCTTTGTTAAATTTCATCATCAAAACCACATATGAACCATGAAATCATTAAAACAGTAGGACCGCTTAATGTAGACAAAGTCATTCGATTAGGTTTACCACACAAAACATCTACGGATAGCAGTTCTATAATGTCTCAAATATCATGTGCAAGTGAAGATTAAAAAACCAAAACTATGGATGCAAGAAGGTTAAGATTTAAGTCATTCTTTCATGACGGCAGACATTGGCAGAAAACTGCCATCATTAGTGAAGAGAATGTGGCTAGCTGATGGGAACACCAACTCTTCTATCGCAGGGCTGTTGTTCAACCAGGATAACAGAGTTACACCCACACATTTATGACATATCTCTTAATTCAGACTATTAGAGTTGCACATAAACTGGAGAACTTGCCAACACCACCAAACTATTGATTGCTTCTAATGTCAACCAATGAGAAGCTCTAGATTTGCTTATTATGACATATCTCTTAATTCAGACTATTAGAGTTGCACATAAACTGGAGAACTTGCCAACACCACCAAACTATTGATTGCTTCTAATGTCAACCAATGAGAAGCTCTAGATTTGCTTAATTACAGAGAACAGGAAGCTAAGTTGGATTAAACCCATTCTTTCTCATGGTACAACTGATTTATCGGATTTTTTTTCAGCTGGACAAGCCCTTAATCATTGCATTTTTCAGTCTTCCGCCGTAGATCACCTTCTGAGATGAGCATGGGTTTTTGGTTCATTAAGTCAATTTCTAAAACATCAAAAAGGCATAGCATTTCGGTTCCTCGGAAAAGGCATCCTATTGCGACACGGGGATTTTGCTTTTTCCCCCTTCTCTTTTATCTACTTAGTGATGGTCTCAGCCAAGCTTCTCGCCTATCTCATTCTGCGGTGATGCCACAAGAATAAGTGAGAACCTTTATGCTGCAACAGAGTTGTGCTTTCTAAAAGTTGGATACCAAAATCCTCCATCAACAAAGAACAATTTGTCATAAGTCAGCACAACTAAAACAATCAAGACATTTTTACTAGTCTACAATTTACGAGCAAACTAAGTGATTGTTGTGTGCCATTTCAATACAGTACTTTACATGCACAAAAGCCAAAATCTAGTGTATTTCAGAATGTAATTCATATTACATTTCTAACCTTGAAGTCTAATATATTAATAATATAGTTCAAACATGAAAATGTTAGTAATTCAGAAAGAGGAAATGATAAGGAAATGGAAGAATGCATAGGGAAAGGGATTTTTTTTAAAAAAAAGTGATCCTAGAACCCCAAACATTGTCAGCATCAATTACACCCATTATTTTTTTTTCCCCTCGATAGATCTTATAACTTTGTATAGATAAATTAGCACTTCCAAATCCAAACGATACATTTATATCCTACAAATTCAAGCAGTATGCCAATAAAAAGAGCAAAAGGTGGAAAACTTAGCAAAGTAAGCCTTAGGACATTGTTCAGCAGTTGACCTAACAAAGAATCCTACGGCACCATGACTTTTAACAAAAGATGCCTCCACGAATGCTCCCCTATACATTGTCATCAAGACAACTTCACCTTATTTTATTTTATAGAATAATAATTTGAATAAATCTTGTATTCTATTTATTCTATAGAACACCTCCTATATGCAATTTCTCCTTACCTTTTAATAGATTATGTCTCAACAAAAGGATATTGTGGTTATAGTATTAGACAAAACATCAAATGTCTATGAATCTCGTAGACAAAACACTAAATTTATTCACATATAATGGAGTACGAAGTATCTCATTCGAGGAAAGACAACGCTACAAAGAAAGGGAAAACAAAATAAGAGCCGGTAACATTACCGCTAAGAAGTTCGAGCTAGGGTGGTCACTTGAAAGACTAGGCGGGCGCACGAGCGCAGCGGGCGGTAGCCTCACCGCGGGGGCTCGCCGCAGCCAAGCCCTCCGGCTCCGGGTCCGCGTTCAGATCGAGGCAACGCGACGGCTTCGCCGCGCTGTCCTCCGCAACCGTATCCGCGGCGCCACCGTCCCTCGCAAGACCGTCGCCCTGGAAGTCCTCCAACGCGAACTCGGGGCTCCACCTGGGCCCAGCGGGAGGGGGAAGGGGAGGCGGAGGCGGCTGCGGCCTGGCGTCGCTTCGAGCTCCCCCGCCGGCGGTGGCGATGGAGCGCGAGGCGTCGCGCATCCTGCGTAGGATGGCGAAGAACTCCTCGACCTCGTCGTCCGTCGCCTGAGGATCGTCCCCTGATGCTGTGCGCGGCTTCGAGGGGCGGGGTTCGTCGTCGCCGCTGCGTCTCTTCCGCTTGGAGGAGGAGTCCATCAAACGGAGGCTTGACGACGCTGCGAGCTTTCTATTGGTATGTGGACGGAGGTCAGCGGATGGCGTTAGAATGGTCGGGTGGGCAGACCATTCACCACCCCGAGTGGCGGTCGCTTCACTCTTCTCCTTGCTGAGAAAGAAGAAGCTGCAAGCAGAAAATTATAGAGGAAAGCAAGTACCGAAACCAAATTGTTTATTCATCCTTTGTGGAAAATATCACGACTTATAATATATATATATATGTGGATCGATATTTATATCCTAAATTTAATTAAAAATATTTTTAAAAAAGTTTTTCTCTTCTTCTCTCTCTCTCTCTCTCTCTCGCTCTCTCGCTCTCTCTCTCTGTAGCTACCCCTTTCTTTCTCTTATCCTGCGACGTCTCAGACGGAATGGAGATGACGACAGGACGCCAATGGTTGCACGATAAAAGAAGAGTAACGGAACGATAAAAGCAGTGTAAAAATCCCCCAAACTCAAATGTTTCTTTTTTCTTTTATTTTGATTCAATTTAATTTTTGAAATAAACAAATATTATTGTCTTTCACATAATTTAATTTTTGATTTTTCCATTACCATGGACATTCATAAAACATATCATTTCTAACCCACGAGTGACATGTATTTTATATAATAATAATAATAATAATAATAATAATAATAATAATAATAATAATAATAATAATCCCAACAATTACATGCATTGTAAACTTGAAGGAATATATATATATATATAATAAATTTAAATATGGGATAAATAATTGCAACAAAAATAGAACGTTAATTAGGATAACCTCACGAAACTCATCGGCGGCTTCCGCCGACGACCGCTCAGTTCCTCTACGAGTCGAATCAACAGAAATCGCTTCCGATTTCCCCATAAATCAACGGGATGACGTGACGGTGGCATAAACATGACGAGCGTGGATGAGGTCATGGTGGGGCGGTCCCCCGCGTCAGCACCCCCAACCGCGGTAGAAGGTCAACAAGCAGTCTTCCCATTTATCTTATTTTAGTAGGGAGAGGGAATCCAAGTAAACCACCGATCGAATGTGACCTCACACCATCAGCACAAGGCCTCTCTCTCTCTCTCTCTCTCTCTCTCTCTCTCTCTCTCTCTCTCTCTCTGATATCATTTAAATCAATCAAAGATAACCATAAAAGTACAGCCAAATAAATAGTGAGACTTAGAGTCATTAATGCTGTCTCTCAGTACATTAAGCATATGGTAGTCGACGTATAGGAATACGTAAATCGATCAGGCGTTGTTATCTCTGCACAATAGTCATCCCGACAAAGAAAGAGCATCACGGCTGTTCTTATATTGTTTTCTTTATGATGATACTATGCGTGATTGGAACAATTAATTCGCATGATTATTAGGTTGGTTTCTCTAAAACTAAGAGTACCAATAAAGATAAGAATGCGAGACACATCGTCGTCATCGACATCATCAACACACAGTAGCAAAGGAGGGGGTGGTGTCAGCTTCCTTACCTAATCCAAGACCCACACGCAAAAGGCCAGTCAGGCTTGTTGGAAGTTTTGTTTCGATGTGAGGGGTGCTACAGAGATTGAATTATTCAACCCAACTTTTCCAAAGCGTGTGTGTGTATCTATGTATAGTTTCTTTCTTGCTTTTATGTAAAGTGATGTAGAACGATGAGCTCTTCACATGTCGAGATAGACAGAGGAAAGGAATCATAAAGGAGGAGCTCAGCGGACGGAGAGTGCCATGAGGAAGTAAAAGAATGATGGTTTGTCGAGTGCATATTGTGGTTTGCGAGTCAAAAGGACCGATCCAAAGGTGCTTTGATCACTCTGTGTCTAAGTGAAAGATGACTTAGGGAGGGCAAATAAGAAAAGAAAATAAGATTGAGGTGTCTATCGCTATCGAACAAAACGACTAATTGATCGTTTTTCTTTATCGACGAGTCAAAAAGGTTTTGGATGCTAACTCGAAGATACTCAAACGAATGGGAAAACAAAGGAAGGAAGGAAGGAAAGAGTGGTATAGAAATGAAAACAAACGAATGGTGATCGATGATTAATTATATGCAAATAGTTGGTTTAGTCCGTCCCTCCAAAACATGCAAACGCAAAGCTCCACACGTACAAAAGAATACATGATTTTTGGGGCCCATAAAACTAGTGGGATTCCATGAATCATGTGAAAGACACACACCACATTCATACCGCAAAGTCCAAACGGGTGGATCGAGAGATGACCAAAGCCACTGTCGAGATTAAAATAAGAAAAGAAGAATCTTCGTTGGATTTGACAAGGCGAATATGATTCCAACAACTCGTCATCGTTCTATTGACCCACGAAGTCACATGCCATATTCGATGACAACGCGGTTTCGGAATGAACTATCTCAATGGAATACGATTTGCTCGAATTCTACGTCACAAAAACAATCGAGCCATTCGTACTTTTATGAAACCTTTGACTTTAACAACCCCTTCTTTCCGTATCAAAAATACATCCGAAGAATTAATCAATATTTTATACGCTCATTGGATGTCACGATTTGCAAAATTATTTTAATAAAATTTTGAGAGACCTATGACTTACGACTTGTTAATATATAACAATCTTAATATCTCTTTATATTTTTATCATTTATGTTATTGATTAAAGCAAACTATGTTCGGAATTAATGTTCTAAGCGAGGCTCAACTTCTGGATAGATAGATTGGAGTGGATTCGATGAGATTATAATGATGATCCGAATGATCCTTCGGTCATATAGATTGTGTCATGCATCCCTCCACGATCCAGATCGCATCACATCGATCTCAACCTTCGAAGCACTCAAGAGTCGAACAGGCACTCGAGTAAGCTACGCATGGTAGTTGTGTAGGACCATACTTTGTAACTGTTTATGATTGACCTAACATAACAGGATCTAAGGTCCACAGAAATATAAGACATATTGGATCTAAAGGTTTAGAAAAATGATGAATTAATAAATAGAATGAAATTGATGCTCGAGAGGAATGCATGAAGACAGCGGGAAATGGGATGTGAGGCCTGTCAAGTGTTACATAACCTCCTTCAAACAAAGATTCTTTGGAACTTGGAATCGCTCCATCGTCGTTAGCGAAGCCCATAAGAATCCATTAGAGATTCAGGCTTACAACTCCAAAAAAAATATAAAGAATACAAACAGGCAATGCCGAGAGATATATATATATATATATATATATATATATATATATATATATATATATATATATATATATATATATATATATATATATATATATATATGATAGTCATTCTGACAACACAAACCCATTCTAGATAGCAAACAACAACAGCGATCGTAATCTTCGATCCTCATTTTATCATTGACGTGGTTTCGATATCCTTAACAATAGTACTGAGATAAGCGTTGCTATATCGTGAAATTATTAGATCGAGTTCTTAACTCAATGCTAATTATTTGTCAGAATACTACAAACAATAATAATAATAATTGTACAATTTATATAGGATAGGATAAAAATATTATCTCCCCACCCTCAAAGGAAAAGAGATTCGGTAGCATTCAAGTATCGACATAGTATTATTACACGTGTGTGGCATTGCATCAGACAAGTCGATGGATTAATATAATAATCCGCACACGTGAAATTAATGAGTGGGGGTTGACGGCTCCGAGAGCCTATCGTGTGATGCGCGAGTGGAGTCTAATTCGGGTGGCAAGACGTTGACTTGCATCTGATCGCGTGGCGTGGAACAGTCAACCGAAGCTTTTGGTCCCCGAGCAGACGCATCCCGAGAGGTTGGTCGTGTATAGCATGAAAAATCGAATGGCTTTTGACTAGCTTCTCCCTTGACCGAGCTCCACCAAGTGGACAAGGTCAACGGCAAACGCATCTTTTCCTGACCCTTTCAATTTGGAAAAACGTTTAACGGTAGGTGTTTCTTATCGGTTTAAGTCTTTTAGATTTGTGATCAATCGATTGATCTTTAAGAACACTCGTATCAAATATAAATCGACTGCACGTTTTTCTTATTCATTCCATCTAAGCTATTATTTTTTATGCGCGTCTACAAGTCAACTTAGTTCAAGATCGATCGAATGCTATGTGCTCCGTAAATACTACTCCAACGCTTAAACTACAAATACATCGAAGAAAATTAGTAGGAAAAGTTGTATTGACCATGCCGACAAGTTTGGTTGATGACCTCGTGGGACATAGTACTCAACATCAAATCTAACTGATTGGTGTCAGATTCCCATCCACAGATGTAAAGATATAAGTACCATGGAATCATCCAACCGGGAATGGGATGCACGCCATGCCGACAGCGCTTCCCTTCCGCCTCTGTTGACAGACCACCTGAAAAATCCTTCTCTGCAACGTCGGCATCGATCATCTCGGCGGTTGCATGTATCTCCTATTCCTCCACAGCAACGGAGGCCGCCGATTCGGCCTTCGATCTCGTCTTAGTTTTATCCTCAACCAAAAGTCTTAGGTATACATCTAATATATTTACATTCGTCAATTCAAAATTTTTTTTCAACGATCCAAAATTCTGCGAAGAAATAAAAGAAAAAAATATATATATAAAAGAAAGAGTTGTCGATAACATGGATGGATCGGGCCAACCGATGATGGTGCAGGGGATCGTCTGCTACTCACTGTCGTTGTTGATGCCTCGATGATTGCATTGTCGTCTCCTCCTCTGGCCGTAAACGAGACGCTCATCACGGTGGCATACGTTGTGATGTAGAACGACGGCGACAATGGAGACGCGACACAGTTGTGGTTGCTACGCCTCTCCCCATCCCATTAAGTGTGCCCTCCCCCCTCATGTCGGCAGCATGTTTCGGATTTGACGGCCTTCGCCGCTCCATATTCCGTGTACACTCGACGTGGTTTTGTTTTACAAATATATTATATTTTAACTGTAAAATTTATAAAATCATATTATAATCTACGTATTAATATAGATTATAATCATCTAATATATCAAACTCTGGAATCAATCTCGGTACGAACCTAAGTTTATCATTAGTCCAAGGTTGGAAGATGAACGAGTCCCATATAGCTTGCAAAACTAAGCAGATAAAAGCTCCTCCAATATTTAAGCACTTTATAAAGGGCTCTGTTAATTATCGGAATTTAAGTGACAGAATTAATCCGTAAAATAACTTGGTGGGATCGTCAGACACTTTAATAAGTTAAAACTTTGGATATTATGAAATAATTAGTATTAAGATGATAGGACGCTGATAGTGAATATACTATCGGTTAATACACGTAACCATAATGCGAAGTTCTTGGTGAGAATAAAAGATTTAGATCACATTCCACTCGTTTTATTCGTGTTGACAAAAATTTAAAATAGATTCAAAGTAGTTAGTTCGAGATTGTCCCTCTCTTCTTATCGTTCATGTGGTTAAGAGATCAAAAAAAATTATTGAGGATAATGAAAGATTATTTCACTATAAAATAATTTATAAAATATATTACTCTTTTATAATCAAATATAAAAAATCTCTTTTAATTATTTTCTTTATACATGTGACACCTTAGGTGATTTTGTATATACAAGTTTGAACCATATTGAATTGATCAAGATATTATTGTTTTTTTCACCTAACAAATGCATACATGAGACTTCAAACAATACAACATTAAGAAATATATTAAATTATAAAAATAATTTAAATGGAAAATAAAACACTACAGAACCCGAATTGATGAGTTCAATAAAATGATTAAATAAGTTAAATCCATTGAAACGAAAAAAAAAGAAAATCATAATTAGAAAATAATATTTATTTTTTGATACAACAATACATACTTCGTTCGATCATGATAAAACTAAAATCCATGTGATCGATCCCGAACAATTATGATTCTAAGATATGTTGTCATTGTAACGATACAGGGAAACTCAAATAACAAAGATGCATGCGTGCTTGTAGAAGCACAGTCTCATCCAACTTATCGGGTCTGCCAATAGCCATATTTTCCTTTTCTGGAATATTTATCCTAGAGAAAAGAGCAACGGTGTAGCATAGTGTAAAGTATTCCAGTGGAGCATCTGAAAGCAACTTACCTTATATATAAATATCGCACGTTCTATATATATTTTATATATGAGGAATCCAAAGACGGCCTCTGTCTTTCCCGGTCGGCTTTGTTTCCTCATACACGGCGAACGGAGATGAAGCGTATCAGACCGGAAGGGGCGCCACCGACCGCCAAGATCCCCGCCAAGGCTCCGCGAAGGCAGAAGGCGTCAACGCCCAGGTTGGCTGCGGTGGGGAGGGCGCGGACGCCGGCTTCGAAGGAGAATGCTCCGCAGAAGAGCGAAGAAGGCGACAATCACCCGGCTGCGGCCGGCGGCTCGCAGCAGGCGTCCTCTGCTCTTCCATCTGCGCTGGCGGAGGAGGAAGCGGTGGGGTGGGGGGACGGTGCGGCGGAGCTGGGCGAGCGGTGGTGCCTGTGGGGCGTGGAGGAGGAGAAGCTCTTGGGCTGGTTCCCCTTCGTGGACGAAGACTTCCTCTGCTCCGACAGCGGGGGAGGCGAGGGGTGGTGGGGCGGCCTGCTCTGGGAAGAGGCGGACCATGATATCTGGCAACTGCAACACATCCACGAGATCCCTCACACCGCCGCCAAATGATGCTGGCCTTTTGTTCTTATTTTGGAGGGAGGGTAGGAATCGGTGAAAAGAAGTAGAACAAGACGGGCAAGGCAAGCAACGAGAAACCGATAAAAATTGCTCCTTTGGAAGTGGTCTGTGGGTCTTTTGCTGTGTGTTTTCGCTTTCAAGTACATTTGTCCACGAATGGCGTAGGGGAGCTAAGAGACTCGCTGCAAGAAAGCAGCCTCCTTCTGCTCGCCGACTATATATGTATATCGTTATTGCATTCGTCATCCTTCTATTTCTCGTGTTCTTGCGCCTCTCTCTGGGAAAATGGGATTCCATTTTGGGGTGCTGTGGAGCTAAGAAGGAAATGGTGTGTTCCTATTTCCATCCTTCCGATGCTTGTGCCGTCTTTCATGTAGTTCGATGCCATCTCGGCTCCTTCTAGCCTTATAACCGAGTGTGTAAGTATGCTTTTATATGTGTTTTATAAGAAAGATAGCTCCTTGAGGAGTCTAATTTTATCACAATGTTCTCTATTTTAACTCACTGAATGGATGTGGAACTCAAATTAAAGCCGTTCGTTTTCTGGTGAGCCCGCCGAAGGATGAAATAGAAGACGAAGGCAAGAATTACCACATTCGCATGAATACAAGGCCGAAACAGAAAGCTCCATCCGAGCTTTCACTGCTCGCTACAGCTCCATGATGTTGTTTGGCATCATCCCCCTTAAATGGCTTGTCAGCTTTTGTTTCTTGCAAGCTGCTGCTGCTTGCTGCCGACTAGCGAACTAAATCTTGTACCACCGCATGCCCAGGCTTTTGGTTCTTTGTACCGACAGCTGATTTCGAAGCCGAACAGTGGGGTTGTCGGAGAGCGTTCGTGGTTCCTATGTCCTGTCCCAGTCCGGTGATCTGCTCCGTGTTGTGGTATCCTTGTCTCTGTCGTTTGGGGGTACCAGAATGCTCTCTGTTCCGACGCATCGCACCCCTTTCCCATCTATGAGCTCTGCTCTATGTATACATCTACGCTCTCTGTTCTGGAACAGTGGCGTCTAGCCTCGACGGCAGCCATTGTTCGCGAACGGATGAGCAATTAATATTTCATACGGTTCCAGCTTTCGGATATATGATGGCCCACCGAGTGAATCCGTCGATCGCATAGGCCTTGGCAAGTATGTTGGGCTCGATCCAGCATGCTGTGTACGCCAAACCATGCCGTGGTACGACTCTGCTCCGAGTATTGTGGTTGTCGATGCCTTTAGGTGGCGATGCATCGTTAGCGCAGTACGAGCGGCTTACATTGTCGTCGGTAGGCCGAGCCGTGACGAAGAAGCAGCGGTTCCTATCAAACCCACTTGGATAATGCTTGCAGCTCTATCCGACTGTCGAAGGCTTAGACAAGACGGGAAGATCAGACATAAAGAGATCGAGTTCAGATGGAGACCTATTCCTCTGAGTGTTTGGAGGAAGTAGAGGAGAAAAAGTATAGATCTGTGTCACTAGATTCATGGCAAATAAATGCGTCCGTAAACAGAGCTTTCTGAATTCTGATGAGATAAGAGGAAGGAAGTCACGGATGGCACAGTTTGCCGGACTCACAAGCAATCAACGTGGCCACCTTCAAACCACAGTGCACCAGCTACGGATCACTGCCATTCTCCGCTGTCCAACCCTCAACCGATTGAGGTCTGAAGCCATCTAAAGATTGCCTAATAATGCCAAAAGCTGGAGGTTGATGGCCACGGCTCTCTCTCTCTCTCTCTCTCTCTCTCTCTCTCTCTCTCTCTCTCTCTCTCTCTCTCTCTCTCTGCGCGCTCACTGCCATTTCCTTGTCGCAAGATAATAATATCTTGAACACGGCGGTGGGCGGTGTATTCTGGCAAAGACGTACGTGGACAGCTTCGGATGTACATATTTATCTTGACATCAACATGTTCATTCTTCTATTGGCCGATGCGTCAACTGATCACTTCATGTTGTTCGCGAAACCGATTCCTGAGATCTTTTTTTTTGTGCGGAGCGTGCGGCGGTTCTCTGCCGTCGCCCGGCCATGAACTTGAACCGCTGCTACTTGGTTTATCCAAAATCCCGGGACCTGTTTTGTGAGAGAGACCCTTGCGGGCCAGCCTAGTGGTGCAAGGAAAGAACGATGGATGAGAACGCTGAGGCCTCTTCTCCGTTCCGGTCACTGTGCCGGCTCTCCGTCTCCTTCGAGTTTCCAGCCTTCGACGAAGGGGAAACAAATTGGGGATTTGATGTTCGAAGGACGAGAACAGAAAGTCGACATGGGACTGAAGGAGGAGATGCCCGCGTAAAGATTGACAACGAGAGGGTTTAAGCTGCCTCCGAATAATTTCTTCAGACGAAGGGAAAGCGAAGGCTGAATAACACGACTTGTAGATGATCATGCTCGCCATGAAGCCCAGTGGGTGGCCATTGAGACCATTGTTGCCATTCTCAATTATGAATCAGATACCGGTCGACGAAAAAAGACGTGACATGTAAAGCAAAACCCTGGGCACAAATAAAGGGCCCGAAGCACCGGGCGAGTTCGATCCACCAAGTGTTGTCGTTCGCATGGGGCTTTGCTTTCGTCCACGAATGGGCATCTCTCGAAAGAGTCGCGGTCACCGATAGTAATCTCCACCTCATGTTATGACGAATCTTCTTGTTCATCATGCATCGAGTCAACAACATCTACTAGTCCATATATAGTGGGTAATCAGTCACCATGTTTCCATCGACAAGAACGAGAGGAAGAACGGATATGATTCATAGTGTTGCAGGTCTTTGACGCAATACAACGGGTCAAGGCTGATCAAGACCGCCACTCTCTGTGGAGACTTTCCCCCACTGCTCGAGAGACTGTAGTATATTTCAGAGTATACAACATCGTTGTACTGTTCATTGTGGTTTCCAACGAAGCGTGCAGCTCGATATCACCCAGCTGTCCTCGTGTCTTTTGCGGTGGTGGACGGTCGGCAAAATAGTAAAGCATGCGTATGGAACCATCCGTGACTCACATCGATGCGAAGTCACAGATCATGCTCTCGAGACACGCCGCTTTCATGCGTGTTCTTGCGTCCAACACTCGCCACAATGACGACCTCCTACCGCCGGATGTAGGAGGAGAGAAGGATAAAGAAAACAAGACTAGGGTGCATGATTGACATGGTCCATGTTGATGTCCTGATGCATTAAAACAATGGTTAGAGGCCAAACCTCAACACGAAGCCCCCTTGCTCCGTCCGCATCCCGGTGGGGGCCTAACTGGGATTGCAACGAAAGCAACCCGATATACTAAAGGGAGATTAATTTGATGTTTTCGTCTTAGTTCGATCAGCATTGAACACCATATCATGTCTCTCGTAATCTTCTTAGTAAACTATGCCCAAGTTGGCATCTTCCATTAAGACTAGCTCGAGGAGCAGACATGCAGTGGCCCACGTGCCCGCGATCAAAGCAATAATAGACATGCCGACGCTTTTAACTCTGCCCTCTCTCCTCTCCTCTGGGCATTACCTGCCGAAGAGTTTGATTATATTGTGATACCAAGTCTGCCATGAGGCCTACCGCAGCTGCACGTCGTCCCAAGCACGCCAAGTAAACCGCAGAGAAAAGTAGAAGAGGACAACCTCGGAATCTTGAACCCAGACACGCAGTGTTAGGTTTACTGTGTGCTTCTCCTGCCATCGATTTGTGGCCACTACGCCGTGGAACATGGAAACCTAACATCGCCTGGAGATTCTTTTCTTCCCCCTACTTGAGACGCAAGCAGCCGAAATAAATGGCCGAGAACGAACACCTCAGGCATATTTTTTGGACCTACTTTGATCGAGCAATTGCTAGGCTAGCAACAATTATATTAAATCCCCCTCTTGATGCTTCTATTCGATTAAAGAAAGAGAGATTTGGATGTAGAATATTGAAGGAAGTGTAGCCTAATCAATGCATCTTTTCTTTTCACAGCAAATATTATCATCCTCTGGGAAGAATCTTAGTTAATGATGTTTTCATGCGCTGTCCATCACGAGGACCCATCGTTTATTATACTCTTGACCAGTCGGGAAGTACGTTATAGCTATCGTTGGGTCCGTTGGATATGGGAGAGATTTGCTTCTTCTTCTTCCCTTGATGACATGGGTTCCATATTTTCTCTTTTGTGTTCTATTTGGTTGGTCGTATGATCCAGCGACAAGGAGGAGAAGAGAGGAAGAAGAAGGAGAGATCGAGATAGAAGATGCGGTTTCCAGACGTCGGCTCACGTGAAGGCCATGATGTATACATACCCGTGAGGACCAAAACGGAAGAAAAATCTTTAAAAGGTATTATATATTTTTATAATTAATAATAGCGACAGGCGGTGGGACGGAGCGGATTGGAGATCAAATGACTGAATTACCCCTCCCAATATTCCCACCGCTCGTGTCACGAGGCACTTCTCGGTTACTCCCAACGCTATTTCCTGGATAGGGATGGAGAGAAGACGGGTCAAGGAGAGATGGATAGATACCTAAATCCAGACCCCTACAGTCCGGCCCTTCCGACACCAAACACCCGCTCCCGCTTATGACACTCTTACACGTCGATAAAAAACACGCGTCCTCAAGCTGCCATCATCCGTTTGCATTGTGAGACGTGGGTTAATTAACCGGACCAGAACAGGACTATATGCTCAAGTTATCCCCCCCCCCCGCCAAGAAACGAATAAAATCTTGTGTCGTGCCATCTGCATGCACGATGAAACCGCGCCCATGGAAATGCCGAGGGGAATATATATATATATATATGTATACATATATATGTATATGTAAACATATATATATATACATATACATACATATACATATATATATATGTGTATGTATATACATACACATGTATATATATATTCATATATATATATACATATATATATATATTCCCCACGGCATTTCCATGGGCGCGGTTATATATATATATAACTGCCATCATCCGTTTGCATTATGAGACGTGGGTTAATTAACCGGACCAGAACATGACTATATGCTCAAGTTATCCCCCGCCAAGAAACGAATAAAATCTTGTGTCGTGCCATCTGCATGCACGATGAAACCACGCCCATGAAAATGCCGAGGGGAATATATATATATATATATATATATATATATATATATATATATATATATATATATATATAAACATATATATATACATACATATATGTATGTATGTATATACATACACATGTATATGTATATTCATATATATATATATATATACATATATATATATTCCCCACGGCATTTCCATGGGCGCGGTTATATATATATATATATATTCCCCTCGGCATTTCCATGGGCGCGGTTTCATCGTGCATGCAGATCGCAGCCACAACTATCTTTCCGCGGGGTAACTGAAGGTGCTCGTGTTGGCGCGCGTGACGCCACTGCGTAGGAAACTATCATAACCGTGAGAGTAGCGTCGTTGGTAGGCCTGACATGGGGTCCACCTCTTGCAGCTCATGGGACTGGGTGGTGGAGATGGTGGTCTGGTTTCATCTGGGGAAATGGTAAGAGGGGGCACGGTACGCCAAGTGACGACACCTGCCGTTGCCCACCGTCCAAGACGACAGACAGAAAGACCGCAGGAAACGCTTCCCCCCGTTCAAAAGGAAGCGCCCTCGGAGAAAAGAAGAGGGAGAAGACGGCATCCAAATCCAGCCGAGCCGAGAAGACCAAGCCAAACCACATACCCCCCACATCAAGCCGAGCTGAGTAGATACGCCGACGACGGGGTCAGTGGTCCCCCCCTCCATCCGGACTCGAAGCCCAGTTCACGACGGGCGTGTCCCTTTACCTTTTTTTTATTTGTCTTTTTAATGAAGAAAAAGAAAAGGCAAAGCGCCCGTGATAGACGGCCCTAGAATCGCCCACCCGATCCGCCCACGTCTTTCTCTCGTTTCTTTCTTTTTACACTTTAGTCCCTGTGCTTTTGACGTATTGCATCCTCTTTTACGGAGAAGTCCCCAGGAAAACTCCGTTCGGCTTCCTATATAAACCCCCTCCGCCTCCTCCACCGTGTACAAAACCGCCACCGCGCATACTCTTCCCACTCGCTTTTTCTTGAACTTTCCTACTGTACCCTCCCCCCATCTCGGTCTCTTTGTTCAGTTCCCCATTCTACCGACCCACCGCCAAAATACAAGTCCTCTTTCTCTCTTACCATGGTGGAATCCGGCGACCACAAGAGGCGCCGCGGCGAGGAGGAGGGAGACGGCTCCCCGGAAATCTCCTCGCCCGAGGCCAAGCGCATCCGCGATAACCTCCTCCTAGACGACATCCTCGATGACGACGCCGGCGCCGGCGACCAGGACCTCGCTTCCGTCATGAAAAGCCTCGAGGAGGAGATCGCTTTACCGTCACCTCCTCCTCCTCAACCGCAGGCCGTTGTGGCGATTGACCAGCCAGATCTAGGGTATCTTTTCGAGGCCTCGGACGACGAGCTGGGCCTGCCACCGCCGCCTCCCCCTGCTCCGTCCATGTCCGACGACGGCGGCGAGCCCCCCCAAGCGGAGGTCGCCGTGGCCTCCGGCGTCGGGGGTGAGGTGGATGGGGTCGGGTTCGGCCAGATCTGGGGGTTCGACGATGAAATCAACGGCTACGGCTGGCTGGATGAGTTCGGGATCCGGCCGGAGGAGAGGGCCGAGGCCGAGGTGAACGGGGTGGTGTTCGACGGCGGGCTGTTCGACTACGCCGATCTCCCGTGGCGATCGGAGACGCTGCCCGCCGTCTGATGGAAGCATTTCGTCTTCTTTATGAAAAGTTTAGGTTGTAAAGGTTAGGGGAAGAAGAATTGGCAACAAGGAAATTACGAAGGAAGAAGAAAACCAAGTCGGAAAGTATTGCTTCGGTCCTCCGCTTTCTATCTTAACCAAAAGAGATTCGTCGATCGACCTCATCTAACACTACCACGCACTCCAACAGTACGGAATTAGTCGCCTGCACCAATCGGAAAAATATCTCCGGGTGGGCGCTGTACGCCTGGCGAGGCAAATGTTTGTGGGTGAAAGCTTGGACATGTATCGTCAAATTTGGCCTCAATCCCGCGAATGAAGTGTGCACTCGCTAAAATCGTGGTGATGTCGATTCTGATTACAAAATAAAATGGCGTCTCAGCGACGGTGTTCGAAACCAGTGGTGGTGGGCTCCACACTAACTCCACCATGTGAAGATGTCCTGCGAACATTCCGTACGCGAATATCTCAACAGACTTGGATGGTCCCAAAGAAACGCCAACCTTTCTCACTATTTTCGATTTATCTGGAAATCTAATTTGGGTTTAAGATTGAGACTGCTTTTCTTCGTGAGCGGACCCAACGGACTTGATGCTATGACACTGCGATAGATTATTGATGCTTATTTATATTGTTAATACATCCTAAATACGATGTTATTGCGCATCCAACAGTAATCTCGAGTTGGTTGGGCCGCAGCCTCTCCCAAATCAAGGTAGCATCTTGAGTTCTCAATCCCAATCTTAGCAAACATAACCCAAATGTTCAGATTTGGGTCAAACCCAGGCCACATTGCGGCCCCACGGAGACCATCTTTCGGTGCGGGATGTCATGCGGACATTTCGCGGGCAGGAGAAGTCTCTAAGCCTAAAAAGCGTGAGCCCACCCTTCGCGTCCTCGATTCCCTCTTTATTCTCGACTTGTTTATGTTAATATCTAAAGAAATGACACTAAATCGTGACGAAGGCGCTAAAACATCAATCACGCCGTTTATGCCGCTACGGGATTGCACGACGACCATCCTTCTCTTCCCTGTTCATGCATCGCACGCATTTGGATGTTTGGACCCAAAGCATGCAGTAATCTTATAAGCAATTCAATTGCATAGGCAGGTGCCAAGGTTTCTTTTGCCTCGTGAGAGGTCTGTCGCACGAGTTCTCCATGGAGCCGTGCAGGTCCAGCATTCAACAAACTGGACTTGGTGTAGGCCTGATGGGCTTACACCAACATCTGATGGCAAACGTAGTCGTGCGACTGTTTGATTTAGTTTATTATTTTTAATATTTAATTATCATATTAGACTCATATGGTGCGGACTGTCACGTGCGTCGTGAGAAGTGGAATCGTCGTAACCGCGCAGGTTGACACATGCGACATCCTTAAAGCCATGGACATTGCACCATCTTACAGTCGATCTTGACTCAAATCTTTGACTAGAAAGAGGGAATAATAATATTAAATGAAAAAAGAACTGCTGCACTTTACACACATACATGTATTCACGACGTGGCATCTCACGTGATCTCCTCATCTTTTAGTGAAACCAAGGCTCGAGTGGATTGCCCGATTCATACCACAGCAGTGTTGGGGTTTGATTAACTGATGACTCGCTCGAGTGAGTTCGTCGGTAAAAATGAATCGAGCTCAAGCTTGGACCTAATGAAACACGATTCGTTTAGGCTTATAAGCATGTGCAGCATTGGGTTTCAAGGATCTCACACATCCACCATCGGAAGAGCATGCTACTGTGCTCGATGGGAGAATGATTCGGTGTGTGGGGGACTGGCTCCACTGTCCAGAGGCTTATGGCCGCAGGGGCAAGTCCTGAGGTGTGGTGGTGGTACTCTGCATCGATGGATCGTTTGGTCCGCAACGCCATGGACAGCCACTGCAGCAGCAGCATTCCTTCTCTTTTGTCACCACACATCATCATCATGGAGAGGTCAAAAAAGCTGGTCGGGCTGCAGACGCCGATGAATCTTCTCCTGTACCACAACATCATTCTGCGCACCAACAAGAGTCGCGTCGTCCCCTTCACGCCCCCCGTAAAGCAAGCATTTCATCAAACATCATCCGGGGGCGCTCCTTTTCTTAGCATTCTTTTTCAGCAGCATGCAAGCTTGGATTAGCTCCTGCTGCTGCTCCTCGTGCTGGTTTAAGATGTGTCGAGTCTATCGCCTTCGTAGCTCGCTAAGCTTCCATGCGAACTTTTATCATCTACAAGCTTCTAAACTCTCGTCTTACGTTTGATGTTGTAAATTTAAATTCTTTATTTTATTCAAAGATCAATCCATGTGTGTGTTATAGGAAAAGGATAAAAGAAGAAAAGAAAATAGGGAGAGGACAAATAAAAAAAAAACCAAGATATCCATAAACATTTAAATTATTAGCGATCGATTCACAGTTATTTAGTGTAGCTAACGGGAGATATATAAAGGAAAAGTATCATGTTTGTTGGCTAACAGTCAGCAGCCCAAGATTTGTAGATCTGATGGGATTGGGATGGATGCAATATAATAAATCGGGATAGATGCTTGGCTGTCACCCGTAATTTTTAGCATGCTACTACTACTACGGAAAATAAAAACAACATAAAAGTACCATAAATTAATAGCACAGTAAAAGTATTCATAAGTCAGGAAATTACTCATTTCCCTCCGACGGTTCTGCGAACACCAAACGTTTCTTCTTCTTCTTCGTTTTTCCTTTTAATTTATTCCAGCTGTTACCATCTCCTTCGTATATTTGTTTTCCTATTTTAACCCTCCGCCCGACGCGACTGTTTTCCACTGCCCCAAAAGTCCACCCGACGGCATACATGCGTGGCCCACCACATCTCCCGGTGTTGGTCTCACACACGTGTCAGATTCTGGGTCGACGAAGCGGTTCGACATCCCGACGAATCCCGTCGTAAGCGTTAATTTAGCGACTCCCCCCTCGAGATTCGCGACGCAAGGAGACGGACGGGGCCGGTGACAAATCTGAGCCGTACGCTCCTCATCTCGGTTCCGCTTTCCTCATCCGCTTCCGTTTCCCTCGTTATTAATGCGCAGAAACCCCATCTTCCTCCCTCCCTTTTCTCCTCCTCCCTCTTCGCTTTGGGGTTTAAGCGGCTAAGAGATCGAGAAAGCGAAGAGAGGGCGAGGAGAGATCGAAGGCGAGGCGTGGATTTATGTCGTCTGGTTCCTTCGATTTATTGTTTCTCGCTGCCAAAAGTATCGAAGCTTTCTATCGTCATCTCTCCGTCTGCTGTGTCATCGGTGGTATTGTCTTCTCTATTCTTCTCTCCTCCCGCCCCTTCGGCTCCTCTCCTCTCCGCATGCGACAGAGGCCTGCGGGATCGAGGAAGACGGATTCGATGCGACATACAAGGTACGGTCCCATCTCGCCTTCTGTTTTCTTGAAATGTTTTCGGGAGAAATTGGGGAGACTCCTGCTGATCGTCGCTTTTTGGTTGTTTTGCTTGCAGGGTTGGTTTTGGAGTGAAGTACTTCGGATTTCAGCATATAGATCTGTGTATTTTCCTCCTCATCTTCTTGCGAGGAGCCCTCACTTGACAGAGAACGAAAACTTCACTTTTTTTTTCTTTTTTTGTTTCTTGGAAAGAGAAATGGCGCCGCTTCAGTGCCTCCTCCGGAGGCAGCAAGACAAGATGCAGAAGAGGACAGGGAGGAAGCAACTTTACCGATCTGGTTCCACTTCCCAACTCGAATCCAAGCTCTTCGCCAGAAGACTCCGCGTCATTTTCGACGATCCCGACGCGACCGAGTCGAGCGATGACGAGGGCGTGAACCGTTCCTGCCGCAGGAAGAGGGCGACTGTCGAGCTCCGGTTGCCCGGTACCTTCCCCTTCCTTCAATCGCATGCCTCGTCGCAGGAGAGCAGCAGGAGGAACAACAAAACCCCGAAATTCCTGCGGAGGCCCAAAGCCAAAACCCTCGGCTCGGTGACTTCGTCCTCCACCGCATCCGCCGTCAGGTTTAAGGGCGTCAGGCAGCGGCCGTGGGGGAAATGGGCTGCGGAGATCCGCGACCCGATCCGCGGCGTCAGGCTTTGGCTCGGTACTTACGACACCGCGGAGGCTGCCGCCGCCGCCTACGCGGCCGCCGCGCTCCGCTTCCAGACCGAGAAGAAGAACCTATCGGTCGCCGCGTCTACCTACTCCACCACCACCTGGTCATCTCCCTCCATTCGCTCGGACGCCGCCGCTGTGGCGGCGCCGTCCTCTCCATCCTCCGTGCTCGACGCCCCCGCCTCCGGCGTCGCAGATGACGGCCGTGATTCATCTTCAATTGCCCAAGACGCTGCCGAGGAGCCATCCATCGCGGAGCTCTTCGAGGCGCAAGGGTTGCCTCTCCCGACCTGTGACGCAGAGTTCGCGTTCGGGTCGGACTTGTTCATTCTGGGTGATGACGGGTCGGAGCTGCTCCCTAACGAATTCCTCCGCCTAGAGGACCTCCCCGACATGAACGACGAGATCGTCGGCGGCGATTTCCCCTCCCTTGAGGCCCTTAACCAGTGGCTGGACATCGATTTCTGAGGGACTTGGGGATGATAATTTTGCAGCTTAGTTTCCATTGAAGAGTTATTATTATTATTATTATTATTATTGGCATCGTGACTGCTAGTACATTAGTCTTATATTACATGTCAGAATATGAAATTGTGGGTTGCTATCGTTAAGAGTTTGTTGAGGGGAAGAGACGAAGAGAGAGTTTGGTGTTGTGAGGGTTCAGTTTTGGAGCGTGAGCGAACAATTCTTGGGATTTTCCGGAGCTGTAAGAGCCGCCCCCGAGAAGACTTGTTGTCACCTAACCATGCTCTCTCGTCTCTTCTCATCTGTTGTTGCTGCTTTGTGGTTGTCATTCAAACTGTGTGTTGGAACATGCTCTCTCGTCTCTTCTCATCTGTTGTTGCTGCTTTGTGGTTGCTGTGTGTTGGAAGACTGGGTTGTCTCTTCCTTTTTCCCTCGAATCTGTCATCCATTCTTTGTGAATCCTTGTCATGGTTACCGTGTGCTTACTCTGGTTTTTTGAGGTGGAGTTGCTGTGCGACCCATCGTTGCTCGAGGAGTTGTTGATCTGGCTATAACTTTGTGGACTGACAATGACGTAGTAATTGGTTTGAATTCCACAAGTCGACTTTTGATATTATATTATCGGTGAAGTTTGTGGGTGAAGTGGATCCATTCGTTACGGTGGTCACTGTCTCCTGTAGAAAGAGAGGTTGCAGTCTCTGTCAAGCAGGGCAGTGATACATTGAATCCTTCACGTGGCAGTCTGTCTTTGACTGTCGAGCTTCAATCTTTTTGTAGTATATTATGTTTTTATGGTACACCAAATTTATATATTTAACACCGGTTTGATTTGTATGCGTTAGGTGGGTGTTTGTTGCCATGGTCATCAGAGTAACATTAGCCTCGAGATGCAGGAAAAGAGTCTTTTGACGTATAAAAAACTGAATCCTCTGATTCTTTTGTTGAAGTGCAAACAAAAACAAAATTACCCAACACTGGCCACTGTGGCGTACGCTACTATTGATGGATGCTCGATAACGAGGGCTGTGCAGAGAAATGCCGGTGATTAATGCATTCTGTGCCGAATGGGGTAAAATCGAAAGGAAAAAGAAAGACCATCTCTGTGTATCAGTCGTCATGTAAACATGTTTGCATGAGTAAGCTTTTGGGATCATCGGCATACAACACTATCCATTTAATGTCACCAATTCCAGCGAGGATGTTTGTGACGAGCCAAGCCGAGCCAGAGGAAAAATGTTTTAAGATGTGGGAAAGTGAGACACAACAATTCCAGCCACTGTCATCGAAGAATAGGTCATGAATAAGACGGGACAAAGAAATGAAATGGTCGTTCTATGTGAGAAGCGAATCATCATCACCACCACCGCCCAAGGCCCGCTAGGATTCCTTGAATGTTGAACTTGATACCTCCGGCTGGGAGGCGAGCAGCAGAACCCAAAGTTTAATCTCCGGCTGGGGGTGTGGTAAAACATGGTGATGCTAAAATATTTGGTGAGTTGTCGGATGCCCTATCGCTTCGGTCGAGGAGGGTTGCCAGAGGGAATAGCCCATGCTGTTGTTTTGGAGGTATCCAACCATCTACACCGCTTGTCGCTTTGTATCGGAAGATCGAGGGTAGGATGACGAGGGCCACAACACACGGATAAGATTAGAGCCATGGCCTGTGGGGGATCCGGTGGAGTCGCAGACAAGGAAATCGACCGTCCTTTGGAGCTAGTCCATGCGACGTCGAGAGAATAGTCAGCCGCTTTATCTTACCATGTTACCTCAACCCATCGATGACCAGAGAGTGCCAGTGGAAAGGTGCCACGTCTTTTTCTTCCCCCCGGCGCTGCTTTCCCTGGACGCATCGCTCTGTACCCGCCACTCACTTTCAGTACAATTAACTTTGTGTTGGGGAATTGCTACACGATCTTATGTTTTCTTTCGTCTTCGGACGGTGAAACCCATAGGGAAATGCTTTAAGGTTCGAATGCGAATAACTAATGACCGTGCAAAACGTGGGACAAAAAAATAAAACAAAAAAAGTTCTGATTCAACTGGACCATCTCTCACGTCACGTCACTATCGAATCATAACTGTTAGTGTATATTTACACAGTGGACTTTGAGTCAGCCCGATTAAATTCGAGCCCGAATGCGTTTGGCCCTCTCGCCTCAGGGATGATGCCTTCTTCGATCGACCCGTCACGCATTCTGATTTCTGCACACATGTTGGATCGGAGTTTCTCAACTTGATCTCTCCGAAGCCTAAATTATCTCTCCGAAACTTAAGTTAGCGTTACGAGAAGAAGATGAGTATCAAAAAAGAAATCTCCCAAAATGACGTCAGGGCTTTTATAGATAATAGGATTATAATCCATAATGTGCTATGGGAGTACGACCTCGAGTGTTCGGGGTAAAACTGTGGAGGTGTCACCCCGGGCTTTTCGAGATGTCGCCTGTATTCATAGGTGCATACTTGGTGGTGTCGTCGAGGCGACATTCCGAGCTTTCCGAGACGATGCTGTGCTGTCTGGGTCGGTGCCTATCCTGATACGATCGTGGGTTGTCAAATTGTACTGATATGACATGTCACCTTGACCTTCATGCTAATTTAATGATGAAGCGCCATCCATGAGAGGATAGCGACGTAAGTGCCCCATCAATAACGTAACCCATCTATATAAGAAAAATAATCCACCAAGGCTCGATCGTGAAGGGCTCGCACGTTCGCCACAACAGGTGTAACAGCTTTCCTTCTATTAACTCGAGCGTGGGGGAAGGATGTCACCCAACACATTCCTCCTAACCACCCTTCTTGGCTGCAGGAGTATTTTTGGCATCATGATTTCCCCACGATTCACTTCACCACGGCACAAGTCTTCATTATATATGACGGTATCTTAGCGTTAAGTAGCGTGACTGCCATCCACCACGGCTTCATTTTCCGTACCATGAGTTCAACCTCCGAGCCAAGGTGGCGCTGCTTGCGACACCAATCGTTCTCGTCTGTCTTCGTCACTCACCACAGTGCTCGGCTGCCACGACAGAGGCGGGGAACTCGTGACGTGAATAAATCCGACATCATTAATTCCTCACATGAAAACATGCGAACACACCAACTCCTCTTAACCAAAAGATTTCTTTTGGACATCAAATAAATTGCTGCCTTTCTCTGTACTGTGAAAACTTTTTGCACATACATCAAGTAACAAAATGAGGTTTCACGAATAAAATATACATCGGCAATGTACATTTCATAGAAGCATCAATGATCAGTAACGACCAGTGGTACAAATGATTTATGAGCATAAGTATAAAGTGAATCGCATCTTATAAAATCAACGAACCATAATTTATAGGGCTATAGCCGCATGCTTCCTAATTCATTAGCAGATTTTCCCATACCACAAACTCCTGCGTCAATATTTGGCCCAGTTAATATAACTAAAACATAAGCTTGGTCAAGGCCTGATAATTAATCAGCTATAGTTTCGATACCATGTATTTCTTTGGACAAAAGTAAGCATTGCTGTTCGGAAATGTCTATGAATAATTAAATCAAGATCTAACTTTATTTTATGAATAATTAAATCTAGACTTTCATACAATAGTAAGGTTAACGGAGGAGTCTTGTGCTACTGAGAGTCCAGATTCGAGTCACAGAAACAGGTAAGGCTTGACCTCTGCAGACTCCACATCAGTAGGAGCCTCGTACCCGAAAAATCTCCCCTCCCCTCACGTCTTTTCTTCTTTGCTGTTCCTAATCCTTTTGTCATTTCCGCTCTCATCCTGTTACAACATCACCCCACCCCTTAAGAGGCGTGGTAGTGAGAGTTGAGGTCAAAAGGAAAAAAAATACAAAAAAAAGGGTGACATTATCTAGCAATGTCAAATTGGAGATCTTAACAAGTAAACACAAAACCTGACTCAACGACAGCCAACACTGAAAATAAGAAACCAGCAAGCATCAAGTGCACCTGCAAATACAGTATAAGCAAGATTACAATGGCCATGACATCTATATAGAAAGAAACAAATAGATCATTGTAAAAGATTTTACCAATCAATCTTAAGCTAATGATTGTCCATGGTACTAGCAGCGTTGGCCTCATCGATGAAAGCAAATTTACACACCAAAGCAAGATGATCACTACCCCATTTCTGTGATAGAATAATGGCCAAACAAGAACCCAGATGAAAGGAAACGGTGGTAATATGGCCATCATAAATTCATGGTCCAATATAATAACATAAGATATATTTTTCTATCATTAAAATGGTAAACAAGTGATACCACAAGACAACAAAAAAGATCAAGCAAAAATAATAGCTTTGAAAAGAAGCACTGATAGCTTGAAAAGTGAAGACAAGATTTTGTTTAGAACTGACCACTAGCAACCTGCAGGAAAAAAATAAATACATTTTTTATAAACTACAAAGTCAAAAGACAAATTACATATGCATACTGTAATGTCAACCAGTGGTTTAAAAAGGCGCTCGGGTGCTTGCCTAAGCGCTCGGGCGAGGCGAGGCTCGAGTGCCTCGATTGGCTTCCAGATGGCGCGCTTTAAAGAGGCGCCGCCTGGGCGCTCGCCCAAGCCCAGGCCTCGGGTGCTTCGGGCGAGCGCCTGGGTTAAACCGGGCGACCGAACCAGATTTTTACATCTGGTTCGGTCTAATGTGATTTAGTTGGTTTGATTGAACCAACTAAATCACCGATAACAACCTCGATCGATTTCCCCAACCCTAAACCTCGCGATTAGCCTTTGCTGTCGCTGCCTGTGCCTGCTTTCGCCGTCGCTCGCCACTTCCGCTCCTTGCCGTCGCTCGCCGCACCCACTCCAATTGTCGCTTGCTGCCGCTATCGCCTTCGCTCGCCGCTCCCACCGCTGTCGACAGGCTCGGTCTTCTCCTTCCTTCTACTTCGAGCTCAACAGTATACTGTTAAGTGTTAACAGTATACTGTACTATTAATAGAATTTTTTTTATTTATTAAAATAATAATATATTATTTTAGTTTTAATACTGTTAATTTTTATTTATTTGAAATTATTGTTAGGTTTCAGAATAAATGGCAAGTGTTCAGAACAACTCAATTGATTCTACGATGATGATGAATGACTTTGATGTAAAATTTTATTTTTTGATTTTTGGAACTTTTTAGTAATGTGACATTGTGAGTTTCTACCTTAGATTTTCTTCATTTAGTAGTATATTTTTATTTAAATAATTATATTTTTTTAATTATATTTATAAATTTTTATAGTTTAGTGCTTCGCTTCACTCGGGCTGGCGCCTAGCGCCTCGAGCGATTTTAGACCTTGGCGCCTTTTGGCGCCTAGTGCTTTTTAAATCACTGATGTCAATCTTGTGAAAACATCATAAACTCTGTTATGTCCAAGTTCCTAAAACATCATTGTTTGCAAGGTTTTCAGTTTAATCATAAGCACCCCATTCCGATGGTGTGTAGGTTGACGCCAGTATCTTGTGATTTAGCCAGTTAGGACAGGTTGGCAGAGATGAAAACCGATGACAAACAATGATTCCCATATGCTAAGTTGCAACACCCATATGTGGCATGCTTCTGTTTCCCTACCATGCCGACATGTGCCGGTTGGCAGAATCTGCATGTACAATCCTTAATCAACAGGTATCTCAGAGGCTACAAATCTAACGGACAATAATGCAAAGATGTCAACATTAGTCATGGATTCATACATTTTGATTGATCTTTTACAACTTTTTCCCACCCCTAAATAGATACTCATATGTGTTAAACTATTTAGCATTCTTGACGTTAATATTTAGCATTCTTCGTATTAAAATATTTACCTCCGTTTTATCTCTGGACTACGATCGCTTGTCAATCATAAGCAAACTTACTTCTCCCTAGTAACATTTCGTTCTTCTGGGATACTCCTGAAAGATATTCTGTGTAAAGTAATCTTTTTCTAATTCCAACATACCAAAATGGAAGCTTCTTGCAGCTTGTTTAAATTCCTTCATCAACAATTTTGAAATACAACTACTTTCTTGGTTATCCTCTTCCAAAAACCATCTAATCACTTTCCACAACAAATCAGAAATGAAATAAACTCTTGAAGAAAATGGAATGAGGAGTTCACAAGAGCTGTCACATAAATGGAAGTACAGGATAGGCATATACCTCACTAGGAAGACCTCTCAGTCTTTGTAAAACTTTGATTGGTAAGGTATCAACCACCCCAACAGGAACTAATGCAGAAGAATGCCTGGATATCATTTTTAAAAAAAACTTTCAATAAACATTCCTGTTTTCTAGCAGCAGAAACTTTTGACTTTGATAAGAAATTATCACCAGATGTAGTCAACAGTTCCCATGAACTTGGAGTGAGAAGAAGTAGCCAGAGGTTCGCCATTTTCATCTCTTGTGTTGAGATTACCCTGATACACAAATTGCAATATGAAAACAGTCAGAATATCTCAACCGATGACAGAAGAATAAACTAGTGATCATAGAGAAAAGATGCCAGAACTATTATGATGACTTAATTCCAAGAAAAAAATCATCGGGTCCTTAAGATGGTTACATTTTCAGAACCAAGAATATTTAAGCAGTTAATGCAAACCCATATGCATCTGCGTGGATGGATAGTCAGATACAACTTTTACTAGAACATTAATTTTAGAACCACAAATTTTTTTAAAAAAATTTCCTGCGTGGTAACTTGAAGGTTTCACCATGTAACAAGAAATGGCAACAAATTCGAAAGCTAATAACAAGAAACTCAACTATTTACCTTGTTTATCAGGAAACAAAAAATCCTTGTGTTCTAGTTTCTTTTGTGGCTTGGTTGTGGAGCTAAATTTTACATGTACATGACCTTTTGTTATTAAAATGTCATATTCATTTTTAATTAATATGGATACCCAATTTCAACAGTTGCTTCAAGGGAACAGCAGATTAATTAATCTATACATATGTAGTACATGCTTCAGCTAAATCTCTTTGGTAACTTATCCACCTTAAAATAAATTGTAAAGTTTCCATCTGCTGAATTTTCAAATAAATCCATAAAAAATATTAATAGAGCAGATACAATCAAGTGGATTGGTGTGTTGTTTTCAAATGCTTGTGGAACTTATCGACTGACTGATACCATAATATTCAACAAGCTTTCCACTATTGATGTATCAACAAGCACCAAGGTGTTAGAACCTAACTAATAGATATTCCTAATTAACCCGTTGACAAAGGAAAAGTTTGACTCAAATTCGATGACAAGCAACCAAAGAAAGCAAACTACAGAGTAAGAAAAGAAAAAACAAAGGGCAATGACTAGAATTTACGGGAATCCCTCGATATGCACTGGAAAGGGTTAGCGGGTTCTGCAAACGGGTGCATCCTCTCCTTCCAGATGCAAGGCAGATTTCTTCTTCACTCCACCTAAACTTCTGTTGACTTGTCATGCACCTCCACATCCAGCAGATTTAAATATGTAGCATCACTCAAAATTAGCTAAGAGATAATAATCACATAATGCCAAGTGGCCAACATTCTTGTCAAAATAGAAGGTCTTAGACAGAGTCTCATATTAAAAAGACCTGAATCGATCATGCCGAATAGCATAGGTCATCTGTCTTACTGGATATTCAATTTGTCCAGAGATCTTCTTCCGATCATATTGAAGAATGTCTAGCTGCAATATTTTAATTTGGAAAGTACGGTTATGCAGCCATATCTTTAACCATAAGTATTTTCACAAAGAATGAAGCATCAAATCATTACCTCATTTGAAGTTAAGAACTGGCATATTGCACTCTGAGTAATGATGATAATGTTCAGCTCCCAGTAACAAAAGATTATGAAGGCTTTTAAATTAATAACAATTCCATTTCATAAGATCTAGTGAACAACAAATTAGAAAGTGGATAACAACAAGATACACAACCTTTGGCGTGCTATTCAAGTCACCAGAAATTACAACAGGAGTGTCGCCATACTGTTTTGACAATGTATTTGCTCTCTCTAGTAACACCCGCATCTATCAGAGCAAGAAAAACAACGAACCAATCAAACACCTATTTTAAAAGAATAGTGTAAATATATTAGATGTAACACATCCAAAAGCAAGTCATCTCACAACCCATGTCTTCTTTACAAATGCATATGCAGCTGGCACATTTTTTTAGAAGCACAATTATGGTCAAACAACTCTAATCGCAACATATTAAATCAATAAATGCCTTCATCATTATCATAGTATGAAATGCCTTATAGGAAAGCATCAGGATTCATTTTTTCCTACAATTCATTAACACAATCATTATGGAAATCATAGGAGTCTAACACCTATAGGTCCCTACCCATGATTTGATACTACTAAAAGGTGTCACGCCCTGAGATCTTTGTAAATAACACTAATAAACAATCTCAGAGTTGCAGGCCATTAGGATCAAATAAGTAAATCCAATTTATTGTTTAAAAAATAAATATCCATGTCTAATCTATTCCTGCTGATGTCTCCATGAAAGAAACTGACTCAATTATAGGCAATAGAACTTCTTGCTAATCACTTTAAGTGCTCTGAAACATTAAACAAACAAGTAGATCGATATTCCATACTAAGTAGGTTCTCCAAATAATCTCAAAAAATCAACTAATCATGGCCGACAAAAAAGTTATGAAGCAAATAATCAAAATAACATTTAAATATTCATGCTATAGATATGAAGCACATCTCATACAACATATGCCATACAGTGTCCACAACAAACATCAAGGGCATTGATTGGATGTCTCAACGGATGCTCCCCAAATGGCTGATGGAGTGTCTTACTCTTAAGTTTTTATTCTCGCAACAGCCGATGGAGATATCCCATCATATCAACCTGAACCAGTTCAAATCAAGTTAAACCAGGCTCAAACCAACGGCATGGCACCAACTCGCTTGTGCTATGGATAAACCGCATGACTTGCCTGCCTGTTGGGCTTACTACAGACCAGCCACATGAGCTGCTGGCCTAGGCCAGCCACTTGGCCCATCCTGGCTGGCTGGGCAGCCTAGACTCAGGCTTGAGACAGGCTCACAACTGAGCTGACTTGCCCTAGCCAGCTTGTTTGAGGCTGTGTTCAACTGCTTGGGCCTGATACTGGGCTCATGGTCTGGGTCTGGTCCATGTGCTCATTGGATCTGATCCAACCAGACCTGAAACCAATTGAGTCAGCCTGGTTGAATCCGACCTGGGCATGGATAGCCACACTAGGCCCAAGCCAGACCATCCCTATGTTAGACCGGTTTTGAACTGATTCCCCTCCCTCCCTCCCTCCCTCCCTCTCTCTCTCTCTCTCTCTCTCTCTCTCTCTCTCTCTCTCTCTCTCTCTCTCTCTCTCTCTCTCTCTCTTCCACCATAAAAATTAGATTATAAATCCTAATAATTTAGATTATCTTCAGAAAAATATTAATGTACAAGAGAAAAATTAGATAATAGTGCAAACATGGACTATTAATGCCATACTAACATTATTGTACTAGCTTAAATTCATAAAATAATTTATTTCTAGATCTAACATGGAATATACTCAAATCGAGAAATAGTTTTATAACCAATAAAAATCCGATTAATTTACAATAATTTCAAAAAAATTAATAATATAAAATAATAAATCAAAAAAATAGAAAAGTAATGAAGAAAATTACCGATCTACTTATGCCAATCACTCCCCTCTTCCTATCAATCCGATCGCCCAAGGCAAATCGAAGTAACCGAAGAATTGATGTAGATAAGAGTGACCGGGTAGGGCCGATAAGCTAGGGTTTATAGAGAGGACAGACCATATAGGATTTAATTCTAATAGAACTGAAACTCCTATCTGCATAACTATTTAAGTTACATGAGACTCCTATTTTATTAATTTTCGAAATACAATAATATTATTAAATTGAGGGGTTACAACTTGTGTTGCTCTCTCCATCTATATTCTTTCCCTTTTTGTCACTTTTCTTGTTGCGTTTTTGCAACAGGCACACAAAGCTACAACAATATAGAAGACCTTACTGATGGCATTTAACTAGCTAGCCATTGGCAAGATGCATCAATGTAGAAGACCTTGCTGATGGCATTTACCCAGCTAGCCATTGGCTGGAATCAGGATGTGCTATGTTATTAAACTCACTGACTTAAGCTACCAAAAAAATATGCATCAATAATATTCATGACCAAAGAGATCATTTAGCAAATAATCAAGGTATGGTAGAGGCAAACAGGTGACTGTTTTACATAGACAAAATGAAAAATCAATAACTTTATATGGGCACTTGGACTAGTATACCTGTCCCAACTTGATATCGCCACGATTTGGATTGAATAAGACATGGATGTTGCCAACAAGTAAAGTCCGACAAGATATTGGCCTACGATTTTTCATCAACATCAGCAATCAATATCAATAGAAAAAACTATATTTTTTATCTACTTAAAAATATTTCAACTGGTTGTGTGGCAACAAACCATAACCATCAATGGTTGTCTAATGCATGAATTCCATTTTTGCTCACTAAAGCAAATTTGCCCGCAACAAGAACAAGAGATAAAGTACCATTTTATACATGAAGGTTTAGAAACTTACTCAATTTCAGAACTTGCATCCTTATCCACCCGAAAGTTCGATTGATTGTGAGATACCTGAATGATGGGAATAAAGATAGAAAGCAAAGAGTACATTAAGTTGAAAACATCTCTAACCATTAATTCAGGAGAAGGATAAAAGCATTACATGTTGCTTTAGCTTATGGTGACAGCTTATGTGATGTTAAATATGTAAGTACAGTTTCACTCAGCACAAAACAAGGACCATAACTCAACAACAAATTCCTACATGATGCTCATCATTCAGATCCATAAATAAAGGAACTTTAAATGGCACTGCCCACAATGGGCAATAACAATGACACCATAAACAGGTTAATGCATAAATGCCTAAACATGTAGCAGGTTAATAGCCAGAGAAACAAACAACTTGTCATAAATGACAGATAAAATAAGTGAATCAGTAAAGAACAATAGCAAGAAGAAATAAACAGGTTAATGCATAAATGCCTAAACATGTAGCAGGTTAATAGCCAGAGAAACAAACAACTTGTCATAAGTGACAGATAAAATAAGTGAATCAGTAAAGAACAATAGCAAGAAGAAATAAAGACAGGATTGAGTTTCCAGTTTTGTTCTTGCAAGATCTGAGACCACTGAGCTCTCAAATCAGGATACCCCTTATGACTTGATAACCCATGGATGACAATGGACAAGTTATCCATGAGTTTCACTCTACCAATCCCGGGACCCAATTAACTATCTAGGTACATGAACTAATCCCATGCCCAGCTCAAATGCCTATTTTCAAATTCATAATTGTTCCATACCTGTTTCACGGGTATCCAACCCGGCTTAAGCAGGTTGGGTAGGCAAGAGTGCCAAAACACTTGACCTACTGTCCTCCCTATAATTACTTGGAAGATATTCATGATGAGTTGGTAAGTCAAGAGTACACTCAGTACAACATCTCATTGGCTATTCACATTTCAACGGTTAACAGCAACATAATGAAGCATTCTCACTCATTCTTTTTGGTTAAAGTGTGCATCAAAGCAGAAATTAAAATATGATCCAACAATAACAGATTGAATACACAAAAAAAACTAGATGAAACGCCCAAAGTGCATATTCAGATATCAACCAAAATTTTGTCTCGCCAAAACAGTGAATGCCTTATTGGCTTACGCTAGAGGAAACCAGATTCCTCCGTAGTTTCAGTTCCTTAAGAATGTTGTCCTCATCTACAATCAAAGAACTAGAGCCATGGAATGACAGAAAGAAAGCATCTATTAAGCATCTTAGAAAAAAAATAGTGTGGTGCAGTGAAAACCTCTTTGAAAGAAGAAAAAAACTATCCATCTGTATTTGTAGAGTACATTTACAAATAATCAACAATGAAAGACTTAAGAATATATATCAACCAAAGGACACAAATCACATCAATTGGCCAAGGAGAACCTTCTTCATTAATTAACAAAGATATACTTGTTAAACTAGAAAAATAATCCTTCATCATTCCATTTGATGCAGATTAGAGAATTGCTGTTAAGTAACTCAATACACAACTCAAATGCTACCCGTGGGTCAATACACAAACCACAAAAAACCAATGTCTACAATATCGTACCGCAACAAAGTTTCGACACTTTTTCAGTATGGTATGGTACCATATACCGAACGATACGTTTCGGCATACCATTCGGTATATATATTTATAATTATAAATATTATATATATATATATATATATTATATATATAATTATATTTTTTTCCCCCAAGCGACGTCGCACCTCGGGAGAAACCCGAGAAGTCAACGGGCGGCGTCGCCTTCCTTCTCGGGCGACGTCGCTTCGGCAACGTCACCCGAGGAGGAGGCGACGTCCATATTAAAAAAATAAAAAAAAATATTTTAAAAAAAATTGTACCGACTGATAGTTGGTGGTCCGTGCACCAGTATCCTGTCGGACCGATACGTACCGCCCGTACCGAGCTGTATTATTCGGTATTGCAGACCATGCAAAAAACTATTTTCCAATTGTTGGAAGTTACAAGCACTCGAATGAGCAACCACAGGACTTCAAATTTTCAAATCTTTAAGTGGTCAAATTGAAAATTAAAATGCCTAAGAATTTTCATATATTTAAGTGGTCAAAATGAAAATTAAACCCCACACAAAAGCAGCTCAATTATTCTTGTGATCAGGACTCAAGAATGCATGGCCAAATAAATAGTTGATTATGCATGTGAAAAAATATGTCAATTTATGACTGGCTTGAGTGGTGATTGGAAAGTATCAATTCATAACTTCTTATATGGAGTTTGGACATGGTGTGGAAATCCAACTCGCTTACACTTGCAACAAAAGGAAAGTGTAAAATATGCAAGGATAACTTGAACCGAGATTTAAAATTCAATGTAACTAAAAGTATCATCTACCAGAGGATCTAAAACTTCAAGAAAATCCAATTAGACATATAAGATACAGGTTTTGTCTTCAAAGACAGCTCATTTCAAACGACTAGCTACAGAATAAGCATCCTAAAAAAAGGGGAAAAAATGAAACATAAATCACGAAAGATAAAGACAATAATCTCATGCTGATTTAATTCATGTTATCATGTATTTAAGTAGATGCACAAAATATAACTACTAATTCAATCATATAACATATAAGAAAATGAAAATTTTCATCCAGCAGTGAAAGACAGAAGATAAGCACACAACAGCTAAAATGTAGATAAAAGGAACAAGCCAGTGATGACCTAAATCATGTGCGGTTCAGATGTATTTAGCAAATCAAAAAGCATCTCACTTTGGAATTAGTAAATTAAAATGAGGTAGAAGGAAAATAAAAAACTGAGATAACAATATTGTGATTATCACAAAGAATCTATTATACCTTTAAAAGGCAAAGTTGTGCGACGTTGTTCCGAAGACCAAACTTTTGGAATTCTATGTCTTCTTGGTACAAAAGAGTAAATCTACCCTCAAAATGAATATATCATGAGAAAAAAATTTAGTGTGGGTACCATGGATCAGGCAGAAAACATATTAAAAAAATGCATTCTTGCATAAGTTAAAGTCACACACCAACAAGTAAGCATTATCTCATGCTCAATCAGCTCATCAATCAAATTACAGTCAACTTTAACATTCCTCTGTTGAACTCAACAGATGATGCTAAGAATTAAGCTACCAAATGACCTGCCTTGAATATAAATCTCAACTGATATAATTAATGAAGAAACCTACCTCATTGATTTTATAGTTCAGGTTCAAGCAAGTCACTCATAACATCTAAGTTTCTAGTTTTAAAAAGGAATGAAGAAAAAACCTGATAGTGTGAACTTACACCATCTATGAGGTAAAAATTAGCAGCCACAGGGTCAAGCGACACAATCCCAAACTATAGGCAACGTTATACAACTTTAAGTCAACCATCTAAGAAAAACTTACAGAAACAACGTAACATGCAATCTAGTTCACAGAAATGAAAACATTTTCTGTACTAAAATTCTAATACTGTCTCATAAAAAGGCAGTATTTGTTAAATGAATAATGCTTGCAGTGGTATGCTTTGACATTTCTGCCTAAATCACTTGCAAAAGTTAAGCAAATGAATTGTATAACAGTCACTAGATTGCTTTGATTGTTTAAATGTACGTTTCCCTTGCTTTACAATAACAAGCAAAGCATGGTCTTTTCAGAAGGGCCACAGGTCAAGCTATTTAACTAACGGTCCTGGAAGGCCACTATGACTTTGAATATATATATATTTCACAGTTTTGTCATCAGCATGCTCATTAATCATCACGGAAGGTTTTCCTATTACAGAATAATAGCCAGTATTTTCATAAAAAGATTGTTCAAAACAACTACTAAAATTGGATTAATGAATGGCCAGATCACTGTAAATCAAAACTAACACAAATGCTGTATCACCTTTATTTAGTTAAGCACAAAAGAAAGTCTATGTCATACAAGTTTCACAATATCATCTTTTATACGCTACATCATCCTCAAGAAAGTAAAACAAAACTTACTCTTTCTCCTTCCAAAAAATAGCACAACCATCACTTGCTTCCCCAGTCCTTTGCTGAAACACCAACATATAGAATGTTCACAGGAACATATTCAAATTAAAAAAATCTCCAGGACCAATACTCACCTTATAGATACCGGTATAGCCATCCTTCCGAAAAAGATCAGCCAAATCATCAAATTTGTCAACCTCCTGTGGTCGAATGATAATTGTCAAACTTGAAGATATGGAGTAACAACCTTAGTTATTATCAAGCCCAAAGCTAAAAAAAGTGATGGATTAATTACCTGTTTGCAACTAAAAGTATTATGCCATAGATACTGATGTTGTGAGTTCTTGCAAACAGCAGATGGATGTGATAAAACAAATTGACGATTGTGGAGGAACAACTATAACTAAGTTACAATCAAGCCAAAATACACAAGAGGTGGATTGGTTGATATCTTACATAGATTTTGTCTTTTATATGTTGGTTTCATTTTTTTTAAATGTTTAGTAATGAAATATGAAGGTAAAATCATCTTTTAATACATAATACTTTTATTTTATCAAGTACAAATAAGAATTATCACTTCAACGATAACGAGCACAAAACAGATATAGAAAGCATGAGTACATCCATAGAAACTATGCATAGTTCTGCCAGAAAACACAGGTTACTCATATGCCACAAACTGAGATGAAAAAAAGAGCTTGTTGTTCAGCATGTATAATCCAACATATTTGCATTCCCAACTATAACTATCTAAATCCACATAATGATAGGCAATATCTGTACATAAGAGTTAGCACGCAAAAACCAGTATATGTTTATGCATGAATATGTGAATTTTATGTATATACACATTTGACCATGCAAAAAGGTACAACAGGGTGTTAGTGCTTACCTGGAAGCACAAAATGCTCGGGTTATATAATCTCAATTCCTTATGCATTCGCCTTTTCCGTGAGTCCCAACTTAAACATTCTGAAGGAATCGAATCATATAAATCCAAATGTTTCAAAGAATTTTCAACTCCCAATATATTGTAGGAAACAATGACAAACCTCTCTGCGAGATACAAGAAACTTCTTCAGACATCAGTATTGAAAACAGAAAAGAAAAGGTTATCACTACAATCTTCTGGTAATGATAAAAGGCGCATAACCACTATCAAAGTCGTCGTATATGTTATAAAAAGCACTGACAAAAAAAATGCTTCTAAAAGTATTAGTTGTCAACCTCAGTTAATAATTTTCGCTTTATTCGGGAGGAATCAAGTTACGCAACACTTACGACTGCATTACTGAAACTTCAAACAGGACACAGATTCAAAAACCGATGCCCTAACCCTAGAAGCCTCAACTGCTGTAAAAAGGGAGGAGAAGAAGCGGCGAGGAGCATATCTTTTTACCCTTGAAAGAGGATAAGTCTTGAGGGGAGAAGACCCATTGGCGAGCCCCGTCGTCGGGGCCGCCGTCAGTTCGCCGCCGCTTGGCATTGTGGGCAGTATCGCTGCGGCCGCCAACGGACGAGCGGCGGCCTTCGGCTTGGTGCTTCCGCTTCCGGTGATCCAACAAAGGGCGATGTTGAGCAGGACGGCGCTCGCGAGGGGCCGTGCCGCCCCCCGTCGCTCTCATCACAGGACGCAGGACGCTGGCCGCCGGCGACTTCTTCTGGCGTTCTCGTAGGGCACAACGACACTTGAGGTGACTCGGAACGCTGCCGTTGGCTTTCCCCCAATTCGAGTCGAGACCCGCTTTTTTTTGTCCGTGATTAAACCGAGTCGCGTGTCCGTCATTCCAACGGAATCTGTTTTTCTTAAAATGTTTTTACGAGTTCAAAAATATTATATTTACTCCTATAAATTTACGGAGGTTTTACATCTTTATTCTTACAACTTTTAGAAATGGACCTCCAAATTTATTCCATGCATATCTCTCTAAAAAATTTAATAAACACTTAAATATTTAATATGCCACTTCCATCTCCATCTGCATAAAAAAATAAAATAACTGCTACCCATCATGATTGTTACTAATTTTTTTAAATGTTATATACATAAAATATCCTTCGATAGTCTCATTAATTATTTGACCTGCCAATTTTTAAATATTTATTAAGAGAGTATTAATATCACTTTAATTTCAATAGTCAATTGAAGATGATTAAGTAAGATATTTAGCCAAAAAGAGAGAAAGGATAATTTCAATTTTAATATAATATTATTAGGGGAATTATAGGTAATTATATCCGGATACAACTTATGCTATGAGTCTTTGGTCTCACTTAAAGAGCCATTGAAGATCTCGTTTTGACATGGATCTATACTAAGATCAATTTCAAACTCCTAAAAAAGATTAGATGGTAGAAAGAAACGAAAATGATAAGACCTCAATAGTGTCCGTCCGTATCTGTGGCGCCTTTTATAGTTCGTCAAGCCTCCTTAACCACAAGCTAATTGATAAAATATTCTTTGTGCATAAAATCGAAGAATATTTTCTTTTTAGATATAAGCTAACGTGGCATATTTGATAGTTCGTTTTTGTCTAACTTAAATGTCACGTGCTTAGTTCTAATTCGAGGTACACATATAAAAAATTTAACTTTTGAAGAATATATATAAATAATTTTACTTACACTTTATTATATATATTCTTTAATTGTTAGAGAAAAATATTATTAACATTTTGATTCGTCTAATATAATCTGAATATATACATGCAGGATTGTCCAAGATATATGAATGAAGCTTGTAATTGTTTAGTGACAATAAAAAAAGCTTATAAGCACTTTTGTGATGGTCAAAAATGATAAGACAAAAATTTTATCTAAACCTTTATGATTAAAGGATAACATATCCTTTATCACTAGTTATCTCATAATAAAAAATATATAAGAGATACTAATTAAACAATCATCAATTATTATTTTTAATTATATTCATCGAACCTATAAAAATCTACTTCGGCAAACAACTAATGATAAAAATTATAAGGAAAATTATGTAAGTTGATGGGCTTATTGCGTTGTAAACACTAACTCCGATGTAAACACTAATGGCGATGTAAAAGATTATATATGAAACCTTTGATTTATAATGGTGTTGTTGCTATAGATTATGTCCGATATGTATAATAGGTCAAAGTCAACACGAATTCAATGTTGGAGATTGTCATAAGCATCAAAATCAAGGATGTGGTGGTTCAACCGGGCTTCTTAAAATCAAGATGGGGAGCTCGATCGAAGATTAGGTATCGGAAGTAACATCAAGTTAAGTTTATGTAGTAACTAACGAAACATAACATGAGTCATCCCTAATCAAATGTGCATTTAATTTTGCCTGACAACGACTGAAGCGATGGACCGTACACTCATGTTATTATATATAGCAACCTCACACCCCCTCCTTCCTTGCCCACAAGTCCTCCGTCAAGGATTAATGATGGAGGTGACTAATCATGATCGTCGTGCACGACAATAAACGTGATAATGGTCAATACAACGGAAAAATAGATACAAAAATTTTTTTTTTATAAAAATGATAATATTTTATATTTTTTGGAAAATAATGAAGCTCTGTAAAAAAACTTTAAAAGTATATATATTTTTTCAAAAATCTGCCCCCGATAAGAACCGACTAGTATACAACAATAAAATTCGACAATATGTCACTTGGCATTCCAGATACGTAACCGCGTGCTGTTACAATGGTTCGTTTATTATATATCGCGATCACAACGCCACACCAAACATGTTACAGGCGTTATAACTTTCTGTGACGGGCCTTAATCTTGTGCGGAAGTGATGGAGGATGCCGTTCCTGTGTGTGCAAGTTGAGCGCCGTCCTCCCACTTCTCTGGCGGCGCGGCTTCCTCCCTCGGTGGCTTCAACTTCCCCATCGCAGCCCCCATCGAGGTAACGACCCTTCTGTCTCCTCATACACACAACCTAATATCTGTTATCATCTGCGTATTCTTAGCACCGTCGCAGCAGTCGGATGGTTGATATCCGAGAGAGATTAGGAGGCACGATCCTCCTGTATTTGAATTTTAATCTTCCACTCCAATTGGTATGCTTCTATTCTTGCCAAGTTAAGTTTTCTTGGGAACAAAGGCACGATAGGCCTAGAACTTGGTACTTTTATTTGTATTCATTAAGTTCACCAATCTAGTAGATCTTCGTACCTGGTTTGTATATGCAGTTGTAGCTATAACTAACGCTATAATATTGGCTAAATTGCCAACCATCACAGATGCATGCCATTGTATTGCAATGCGAAGTAACGTTGACACAACCGACAAATGAAAGGGCAAAAGGCTCAATAACAACAAAGATGCATTGAAGTGAGCAAAAGTCATTTAAGGTCAATGCTAATTTCTCATAGGACTATCTAAACAGTGTGGACACCTTTTTTTTTATTTTTGTGGCAGACGTTGTGTGTGTATATGTTTTTCAAATTTTATTGTTGTATATTGATCTTTAATGATGTATGAGATGGATTTATGATTCCATATTTGTTGTTTGAGGTCATTTGTTTGGAGCAGCATGTTTATTTTTAGTTCTTGTTGTCTTTGCTGCAGCTTTTCAGCATTATGTTATTGAATATAACTTGTCCAGTGCATATTTTTATTGAATATTACTTGTTCTAATTTATTTTTCATGTATAACACACATCAAGAATAAATTAATATCAGGGTCCCTTATATATAATATTAGAAGGGGAACAGTTATTGTCATACTATACATGTATAATATATATATTTTTGTTTCTATGTCCTACGCAACTGAGTGACCTTATGGTCCCTATCTGGGCGTACCAGAATACGACATCAGAATCCATGCTTCATGGTAGGGCCAGAATGCCCAAGTTATTATTCTATACATTGGAATGACAACCAAACACTTTTTAAGAAGTGAAAAACCATAATTTTTTAGCAAGATCCAAGGAGTTCTGTGCTTCCTTCATTAGTCCAAGAACTTAAATTATGAGAGAGTGTTCTTGCAAGATTCAGACGAGGCACCTAATTTGCAGCCATGAGGGTGAAGTCTTTGTTAATACACATAATCAAGGCCTACATGTTAGGAGTTGCTTGAGTTTGTTTGTTGTCAATGTGGTAGCACTTGGTTATTGTTCTGAGGTTAAATTAATGCTTTTACTCACTAAAGTCAACAGAGCAGTTAGATGTTGTGGTAGATACAATGGAAAGAAGAGAACCAACTAATTGGGCATGTTTTCATAGCACATAGGATTGAGACTGGGCTTGCGTACATTCTAGGTCCACGGGAGTCAATGACTTAAATCATATTTTAAAGGCACTTATAAGTTGTTGTGGTGATTGTGTTTGACTTTCATGTGGAAAAACACTGGTTTCTTGGCAAGACCTTTTCCATCCACCTACCGGTGTAGAAAGGCCATCAGATCTGAGGGAACAGGGCTTGCTTTTCGTTCCTTAGAATTTCACTCCTGCTGCAATCAATCAGGAGTTCCCTTGATTGCTTCTATAAATATGAAATAGTGATCGTGTCAGTCGGGTTTCTCAAATGACCATGAGTTACATGAGATTCCTATTTTTTATATGTACGTTATGATGTCAATTTACTGAGATGTATGACCATCCTTGAAGATGTGTGGAGAGATTTTAGATGGATACTGCAATGGTACTCAGTTTCTTATGTTCGCTTTATTCCGATCATCTGAATGTATGACCATCTGAATGGTTTGTTCACTTTATTCCGATCATCCTTGAAGATGTCTACAGAGATCCGATATCTTAGAAATGATTTGATATTATAATCTTGAGATGATCTTTTTGAATCATCCTTGATAATGCTATTCAACTACTTGTCAAAGACTTGATGTTTAGAGACTGTATGGATTCTAGTCGGAGCTGACTGGTAGAGCTGATGCCACGTTCCCTTTGGTTTGAGCACTTAATCAGCTTAGATTAACCTGACAAGGCTCCCTTGTGCTTAATAGATGATTAGGCATCTTCATTTTCTATCTGACTTTATTGTGACCGTCTTCCTAAAGCTTTACCAAATTGCTTGAATGCCACATAAAGAAACATTATGAGACACAGGAAATACAAATTGAAAAGCAGAGAATAGCATAGTCTTCCAGTCGGTCTTTGTTGTGAGATATGATGATGATATTTGGTCTCCGGACATCTGTATACAGATTGTTTAGTTTACCCTTCGAATGGGTCCTTAAGTGAAGGCCTTTGTGATACCATTATTGGTGTGTATGGATCTTTTCAGAAGCACAGGCTGTACTTCAACCTTCATTTACTTGTTAAAAATAATGTTCATTTTTATTCTTTTTTTTTTTAAATTTTGCTTAAGTTATGCAATAGCTACAACCATCCTGAAATGCTGACTGTCCAACACTTGACAAAGTCGCAAACGACTAACTATTCATTTTATCACATGGTGGTTCCTTCTCTGTCGGTTGACTGCATGCTGCTAGTAACTTATCCTATTTATGCACTTTATTGTTGATGTTACAAAGTTAAGCTTGTCTCATTTTGAGATCATGACTTTGCAAGTGCGCACCTCATTTTCTAACATTACCAAAGCCATTAATTGAAAAAAGAAAAATCAAAACCAAACCCAGTGATTATTTAGAATTTATTTCAGAAAAGAAGTCACACCAAGATTTCTTTAGATGCTATTACATTACCTTTCTCGTGATGTGACAAATCATGTGGATTTGAGTATCCGTAACCAGACTGAATGGAAAAAGTTAATCTAAATGAAACAAAAATAGATGAAAGCATCATAGCATCTAAAGCTAAGTGGATATCTAAACTATGGTTTTTTTCATGTAAATTGGTGTGATGTGTCACTTTCAAGGACCTTATTTCACTGATATCTCTTCTCTTGGCCATCTTATTTCACAGGAGTTCCTTCTCTTGGAAGCTCTTGATGCAGTCATTAAACATCTGTGGGAGAGTTTTGAAACATGGAAGCCCGAGTTCTCTGATCTTGGCAGTGTCCATGCTGTGTGGATTGCTGTCACCTTCCTGGTCATTGCACCTGTAGGTTCCAATTCGATGTCAGTAATATTGAATTAGGAGGCATCTCCTGATAACTAAAGCAATCAGGGAACAACAAAAAGGTATCACTTGGATGGCATCGGATAAGATGGGTTGTTTGCTCTAATCATCTCCACAATCTCGGACCAGTGGGCAACACTACTGGAACAAATGAGCCTTCCAGAGACTTTGCTGTCCTCCATGGCAAGAATGTGGCTAAAGATTACATCATCAACGTGAACAAATCCCACGGTTGTGTTCGGGTACCGGGAAATATTTCCTTCAAGAAGATGGTCAGAGCAAGACTTATCAAGTGTTTGCGTGATGTTTGTGATTCAGAGAATGAAATTGGAACATAGGTGTATTTACCTTTCAAGATGGAGAGTATGAGGAAGAGGGTGCTCGTTGGTCGTGGTGCAATTAATGGTCCGACGACAAAAGATGGATTCACTACAACTAGATTGATGCCAAAATGCTCTGCTAATCTCCATGCTTCCTTTTCGGCCAATGTCTTCGCATATGCATACCACAGCTGCCATTTGGAGATGCTTAAATTAATAAAGGGTAGACTCGGTGTTTTGTGCTGTATCATTGACATCCATCACATACAGATAGAACGCATCGCAGTTGGATGTGAAGTTTGTCAATATGCTGCTGGCACAAGCTAAAACTAATCATCAGTTCTTTTTCAGTTAAATAACTTGCATTGCGCATATGGGTTCCCTGCAAAAAAAAATTTGTTTTGGCCCTGGCCATCTACTGGGAACCAGATGCCATATACAAATTATTCAGCTGCAAAGAGTTGTTCGGAAGTGTTCTTCCCAGATAGATGAGCAAGCTCTTTGGGTATCATGCAAAGCACACTGCTGAAAACATGTCAGGAAGATGAGAAGGCTTACATTGTATTTTTTGCAGTACTCGGGGTCGCTCCAGTGTGACTCGTTGAGCGGGGAAACCAAAGTGACATCATATCGGTACCTGATGGAAGAGCAGGAAGAGGTGAGGACGACACGCCTCACCGAGCTTGCTTTGGAGCAGGATTTGAACACATTCTTAGTGCCTTCAATGGCTGGATCTACAAGTGCCTGCTGCCAACAATTGAACCTTATCGGTATTAGATATATAGAACAGTCGAGACTAGCATGACATTGGTGCGTATCTTTTTACTTTAGTCTCTCTCTCTCTCTCTCTCTCTCTCTCTCTCTCTCTCTCTCTCTCTCTCTCTCTCTCTCTCTCTCTCTCTCCAGATATGATCCAACCAGCGCAGTGGCCATCACCGGTTTGGAGGAAGAACTCGTTCGGCAGAGGCTTGAAAGATACAGCTACCAAGTATTATCCTAACAAGATAAATACCAACGAGAAGGACCTAGGGTACTGTTGTCGCCGATCATCTTGGAGAAAGCACGAAGGACCCACGAGTCGGGGGATCTACCGAGGTTCAATCGGAGAAGACAGACGAATATTTTGGCAAAATTTTCCCGCAGCAGTCTACTCACAGATCACAATCAACAAGAAGGGAACAACAGAGGAGTTCAGTGTGCGTGCGTGGACCTGGACGTTTTGGTCTTGCGGAACGATGACAGGTGATGCAGTGTGGAATACCCCGTCAACGCCGTCAACGGCAAAGTCGAAGCTTCCGTCCACCAGCAGGTCTGCCTTGACCAGCTTCAGCCTCTCCTTGGCTCCACCCATGCTCCACAGAAACCCAACCTTGTCCACGTCCTCTGAGGGAACAACTCGGTCACGCAGATAATTGAGGCCTTGTCGAGTCCGTCAAGACAAAGAGCTAGTTTGATACCTGTATCTCTGACCGTTGCCCGGACGGTGTGGCCTCTGCTTAGCAGTTCTCTGATGAGGTAGGACGCAACGAAACCTGTTCCTCCGGTCACACAGTATTCCGGCATCTTCCTCTCTCCAGGGAAGGCCTCGTTTTCTGGTGATGTGTGCTTCCTGTTCCCGAACCGGTGAAGCCTCGGCTTGTTATGCTTGGTGCTGGGAATGCTACAGGTTGAAAGGTAGGCAGGTCATGCGAAGTGCGCAGGGTTTCATGCTTTGGATCATGCGTTAATGTGCAATGTTCTTCCCGAGATAGTTGTGACACAGGTCTGAGAATGGGACGACCCCTTGTGTTGGATTTTTATAATAACACTGAAATTACAAAAAAGATAATAATTGTCATTATTATTTTATTAATTTAAGAAGGGAAAACTTTATTCAGAACTATAGCGGTTTAAAATTATAAAATTACATATATATATTCCTTTAAAATTACTGATTTCATATTGTAAATTTGTCATACGAAACTAACAAAATTACAAATTTGTAAGATTGGACGCATATTAATGTCAAAATTTCAATTAGCCTCAACATCTTTTAAGAATATATATTCCTCTTAAATTAATAAATTGCATGTTGTTATTATTGTAAATTTAATTCAAGAAAATGAGGAGTCATAATTGGTGAAATGCAATGGGCGCTTCAGATATTTAAAATTTTAAGAATTTGCAAACTCATCGTAAACCTCGATTAATAGCGGTTAGTCTAAATTTATTGCATGAATGCTTATAGGGGTGATAAATTAGAGGAACATAAATATTCGAAGGGATACATGCAATCCAAATATTTGGAGGAACAAAAATGAGAAACCAAAAAAAAAAGAAAACCTGCGAGGAGTTTGAAGGTCAGCAGTTATTTGTTATTTTTTCGTTCCTGTTATCCAGAATATATAACTAAATAACACTTGAAATCGATAGCAGAGACAGCATCTACCGCACTCGCAGGAGGAGGAGATGAGCTATTCGCGATTCAAAGATTTAAAGGTTGTACTACATATTCAGGTGGTTTGTATGTTAGGTGGAACCGATCATCCTAATATCCTTCGCGATGAGACATACAAATGGTCGGTCTCTCGCAATCTCGACGACAAATGCGACAGTCGCATGGATCCCACACATTAAAGTCGTGTCCTGTGAGAACGTCCTGATCACCGCTACTGCTGGAGAAGCTTTCATCCATTCTTCCAATGCATATCGACATTAAAATTTGTTAGCACAATCGGTGTCCCCTTATACCAGGAGCTTTACATGCTGATCTATTATCTATTTATCTATTTTTTTCTACCCGTCACCGATGGGGCCTCGTCCGACCTCATTTTGCCATTCCAAGTTGCAGCCAAGCGAAGGGTTAGGACTTTTAGGTACTCCTCATGTTCCTTCTGAACTTTGCCTCTTCGTCGACATCAGAAGTCCAACATGAACTCGATCATGTGGTGGGTGCTCGGTTCCAAGTTCCAAGTTCCAAGTTCCATCCATGTGTTGCAGACAAAGAGCCACGGTCTGATTTCTATTCCACGGTCGCCGTCATCCCAAGATAGAAGAGGCACAGTACGTGGGGGCATGGGCTCCAGTCAAAAGTGTCACCATGGCCAGGTTGGAGAACAGTGACTCTCGGACGAGGGCTGGTCCCTCGTGCATGCTTATCCACAGCTCGCTCGAGTAACAAAAAGAAAAAAGAACGAAGGCTTTGATTTCTTTCTATCTTTTTAATTACGATGTTCGTCACAGACCGGAACTAATGCATGCAGAAGCACTGTGGAGTGTGTTCCTTCCTACATGGGACCTTCGGATGATCATAAGGATATCAATCTTGGCTTTATCTGAAACTAATGTTGCATGCCCCACTTCGTCCTGAAAAGAGATCGAAACGTCTGTTGCAGAAGACCAAGCTCTTAATGGAAAATCCTCTTTAATAACTCTCGCTTTTCAGAAGAGGCATGCGATTTGTAGTATTTAATTTCCTCATCCATCATCCATGCATCTAAATTTTAGCTTCTTAAAGCCATCACAACTATAGAAAAATCAAGGTCGTGGTACGCAAGCACAAGGAATGGTAGGTTGGTATCAACATTCACCTTTGCAAGTAAAGATCCAACATTAACCTTCGAAATCTACTTGCTGCCAATTTATACGCACCAAGATACGTACAGTCAGACGACGCTTGCACACGCACACACAGAAAGAGGACGTTTTCCGTATGCGACGTCGACGATCACGTTTGTTTGCCTCTCGGATCATTTGTACTCATTCTCGAAAGACAAAGTTTTTGACTTCAAATGTAATCCCATCTATTCGTTGATTTTTCGAAGAGACTCGAGGGATAAAAATAATATAATTAAGCTACAATAGAATCGAACAGTGCACGTCATATTGTACGTAGTGCCTTCGCTCCACCTTCCTCCGCTGCTCAGCACCGGTAGCCCTCTGTTCCCCTACTCCATAACCGAGACCTTCGTACGCTGCACCATCACTCCACGTCGTACGTGCGACCGAGTTATGGAAAGAGGAGGAGCGTTGGGTTCTCGAGACGTGCTGGGTCGGTCGAATCCTCCGACCCTCGTCTCTTCTCTACAAGCGAAGATGGCAGGGAGATGGTAAGGTCAAGGTTCAGATCGGGCAACCCGCCGTGGCAGCTCTCCTCAGGACGTCCGTCGGCGTAGCATACCCGGTGGCCATCCGTCACGGGGTTGAAGCGCCAGCAGCACTCCACCCGCTCATTGGTGGCGTCGCCGGTGCTCGATAGAGTTGCACTGTGCGAGCTCTGGGATCGACGGAGCAGCACGTTCTGGGTCACCCGGTGGTTGTCCGGATCGACACCCATGCTTCTGAGCTTCTTCCTCAGATGAGAGTTCCAGTAGTTCTTGACCTCGTCGTCGGATCGTCCCGGCAGTCTCCCGGCTATCAGCGACCACCTAAAACAATCAAACCACGGACGAGAAAGATCGTTACTCTTAAGATAATTCGACACGCTTCTTTGGGCAGTCATGGAGCCGTAAGCATACCGGTTGCCGAGTAAAGCGTGGAGCTTGATGATGAGGTCCTCTTCGTCCTCCTTGAAGCACCCTCTACCCACATCAGGACGGAGGCAGTTGCTCCAACGTAGACTGCAACTCTGACCGCGTCGAAGGGGTCCTGTCCAAGAAACAGAGTCTCAAAGGTTAGCCGTCGAGCGAGCGTCAGCTACACCTCATGATAAAAAGCTGTATGTGCTTGTCGACCGAAAACCTGCACCCCTGGGGACCGATCTCCAACTGGCTCCGCCATGCACTCTGATGCAGTCGACGAGCTTCTTGTCCTCTTCTTTTATCCACGCTCTCCTGTTGCTGCCTTGCTTCTCACAACAAGGACTCCTCATTGTTGTAGGTATAGACCAAAGAGAGAACGAGAGAGAGATGATGAAGGCCAAGGAGACAGTTGGAGGATATATAGTGGGAATGGGGGATGAGGGAAGTGGGTACAGAGATTGAAGGGATGCTGTGGTTGAAAGGCGAGGAGGGAGAGAGTTGACCGAAGACTGGTGGTTTTGGGGAGGGGGGCGGTGCGATGTGCAGCTTGTTAGTTGCAGGTAGAACTTAAAAGTCTTTTGCGACTCTTGAAGGAAGGAAAGTGAACAAACACTGTGGATATCATGAAATCGAGAACCCGCATGAGGACGGCCAGCACGTGCTGACTGATAGATTTCCAAGCGGTCATCTCCCCCACAGCCATAAGAATAAATGTGCCACCAGCTCATGCTCAGTCTATACTTGGAATATCAATCGGAGTCTTCATGGGATCCTTCTTTTTCTTTCATGGTTTTAAGGATAAACACTACCGAGATATCTTCTGGACAGAGCTCTGTTGCTCTATCAGCCGTGATAACAAGCGAGGCATGTGAGCTCTGCTCACCTGCACTGCATGCACAGGATGGATAACACTGGACGGTCTTACCTAATCCCATGCCACCGTGTGCGATGCGCGTTGGCAGGAAGTTGAGGCCTTCATCGACAGTCCACTCAAATCTCATTTATTATACTCGTTTTAATATCAACCATCATAAATCCATCCTGATAAACTCGCTTTAAATCGAGATAGATCTATGATATAAGGAAATTAGGATTTATTGTCGTCACTTTCGCTCATCTCAAACGGTTGGAAAACATTATGGCTAGTTATTATCGTAATCAAAACATGTTCCATCATGCCTCGTGTTTTCCTATTTAGTGTCACAATTATGTTTATTTCAGCGCACCAAACGTCACTTCAAAAACATGCTGAGATGACCATTTTGCTTTAAGGCTTTGACGAAAATAATTTTCCCCCGTGTCCAGCACCAAATCATCTTCTCTAGTTATTTACAGCTCCATTTGCTCTAACGTACAAGACGATATCTGACCTCTGGTACTGAATTGGTAACAAAGGATAGAAGTTGAGATTTTCTTCAACTGCACGAGGAAATCTCATTGTTAAGTTAAAAAAAATTCTCTCCCTTAACATGTATAAATAGGTATTGTATTCACTTTGGTTTTCTCTCCGTCACCTGTGTGATAAAATACAAAGTAAAAATAAAAAAATACACTTCAATCAAGTGAATACAATGACTATTTATATATGTTGAGGGATAAAATTTTTCTCAATTGAACAGTGAGATTTCATCATGCAGTTGAAAAAAATCTCATCTTTTATCAACAAACTCGTAACTCTTTGAATTTTTAATCAGACAAGATCACTACGATTGAGTATGAATATGATCAAGCCAAACTTTGTAGAGGTTAATTCTAGGCGTTACAAAGCTCTCCACTTTATGTTGGAAATATCACAAATATGATGCTTGGATTCTCGTCCTACCACTAATTTGGCTTGTGATCTCAGCACTCTCTTGGTCTGCAGGTTTCATAGGTTTTCTCCAATCATAGTTATTGATCACAATAAAATGTTTTGCAGACCTGCAAACAGTTCAATTAACAAAGGTTTTTCCGAGTTGCATTGTAAGCATTCAGTACATATGTTATATGATACTTGAACAAAAGTAAAAGATAGACAAATGGATGCATGCATATGCAATAAATACATCTGTTTCCAGTACAGATAAACTCAAATCTCTGGGTATATGAATGGGCCATCTTGAAACAGCAAACGAGGCGACGCCTGAAATCCAAATGCGCCATGAGGTGTCGTTTTTGGGAAATATGAAACAGGAAATTACATGCAGTGAACTGGAATTATGAAAGTGTTCGATGAAAGTTGTTAAGTACAGTAAGAATTACAATGCATAATAACAAAGGACAGTTTGGTGAAAGAGCGTGGTTAGCATGGGAGTGGGGGGATCATTTCACGAAGAAGTTTTGTATTGAGTTTCACTATGTAGTGCTCAGGTGTTGTATCTTATTTATATGTGCAATGTGTTCAGCTGTCTGTTTCGATATGTACCTTCTTTACACTGATCAAGAGTGCGAGGCTTGGCAACACAAGTCTCTCGGGATATGAAGGGGCCATTCTGAACTGGAAACGAGGCGACTCTCCAATCGATTCAAGGTCATGATCCTTGTCTGCTATTGCCAGGTTTCCTGTATGGAAAGCGGGAAGTCACAAGTAGCATGCAGTCGTCTTGAGTAGTATATGTACATCATCCTTGCTCAGTTGCATTTGCATCTTCGGCGCCTGTCAGCCATGGAGAAGTACACTGGGAAAAAGAGAGGGCATGCTTCTGCTACCGAGTGCTCGGAATCGAGATCGAAATCGAAATCGAAATCGAAGGTAGAACATCCATCTACTGCTCCCTCTGAGGCAGCAGGGAGCCAGAAAAGCCGCAACAGCAACGGCACGGACGTCGGCACCGGCAGCATTGGCCTCCGGGTTCTGGAATGTGTCGTATGTTTCGGCCCGCTGTTGCCACCTCTCTACCAGGTTCTCGTTTTTCATTTCTCATTACTATCGGTGGCTGTTTTATTCTGTAGCAATCCTGTTGTGTGCAGGTGAGCCTCACGGATCGTGTTTTATACTGTTTTCTCTTATAATTTGTCACAGTGCCGAAATGGTCACGTAGCATGCCATCCATGCCACGAGAAGCTTCATTCTATATGCCACACCTGCAAATGTCTCCTAAGTTACGCTCGAAATCTGGCTCTGGAGAACATAATGGAATCCGTGATGATCCCTTGCCCTCATGCCTCGTTCGGTTGCAAAGAAACCGTTGATTACATTAAGCCGCAGGAGCACGCGGAGAAGTGCACCTATGCTCCTTTCTCGTGCCTGTTTCCGGAATGCACTTATGCGGCTTCCTATGAAGAACTGATGAGCCACGCCACGCAAAAGCATCAAGTCCCAACTCGATCGTTCGACGACGGGAGCGCCTTCTATGAGCTCTTGGGTTTCCAGTCTATATTTCTTATACTCCGTGAGACTAATATCTGCTTTCTCTTACGTAACAGTGGTGATATATCTTCGGGGCGTTCTTTGTCAGTCGTATCCAGTCGATCATGTTTACGGGGGACAAATTGGCTGTATGACTTGTCGTTGTGGTCGTCGTGGAATGGAGTGGAGTTTCGGCTATGCGACGCCCCTGTTGAACAATTGGACAACCAGTCGTCTCCTGAAACTATTCTCTTTGTACCTCAGAAATACTTTACTCACCATTTGCAATCCTTGAGAATTTGCATTCGCAAAATCTCATAGGAGGTGATGTTCTTATCCTTAGTTTCTGATTCAGGTGATCATCTCCAAGCTACTGCTACATCGTCATGGTACTCTACCGTCTTTGGTTTGTGGAGACATTATATATATATTTCACTTGTTAGCTCGTTCTTGTGTCACTGATCATTCCATCCTTCCCGTATTTTTGCTGTCTTGTTTTCCTTTTTATATGCTTTCCTATTGAAAAATTTAATCTTCTTCTAAGCTCTTTAATTTTCTCTTTTATTATTATGTGGGTCTGTTTTAAGACCTCTTAAAAGCTATTAAGCTTTTTATTATTTACGGTGACCACAGTGATGTCTCTGAGACGGTAATTTATATTTATTTATTTATTTATTTTTAGACGGTTTGGTTTGACCAGTCGAAGGAATATGTTGATGTTCATCTTCCATCGTTACTCGGAAGTAGTTACTATTTATATTTGTTATCGGTCAATGTCCCCGTCTGCCACTTTCATGTGGCAATGGTTGCCGGTCGTTTTCGACGCCTTCTTGATTTGATTCAGTAGGGCTCGTATCCGATTCGTTTCGATCCGATTTCCTTTCTCCCTTCTCTTTCTTCTTTTCTGTCAATCCAGTCCAATGCCACGGTTAAAACTGTCGCTATGGCTGTTTTGTTGCTTTTCGATCGCGCGGCGTGTTTCTTCCCCCTTCTCTTTAGGATTCATATTCGGTTGTTTTTGGATCTGGCTCAATTCCGCCGGTCACTTCATCGCACCTCGTCGCCGCCGTTGCCACCTCCATCGGGTTCTCACTCTAGATATGTTTTCTTCCCATCTCTTCTTTCGATTTAGGGATAGGGTTCAAGATTCGTGTTTGCCCGTTGATGCTGGAAGCATAGATGCTTTGTTAGGATTTATAATGTGGAATGCTCAAGTCCATGGTTTCCTGTTTCCAGTGTTGTTAAACTCGATTCTCTTGGATAAATGAATGCGTCATCGTGAAACAGCGATCTAGGTGGCGCTGGAAGAAACCGGAGAGGGCTCATCGTGGGGAATAAGGAAGGGGAAAGAATCATGCAATTCTCTGTTCCGAAATTTTGATGTGTGAAGATTGAAGGAAGACGATAAAAATTGAGAGAATCTGATTTGGTTTGATCGACAACCTAGAAGCTTAAGCTTTTGGGTTGGTGGTGTGCAATCTGATTTATGTTAATTATGACCGCTTAGAACTTAATATATTTGCATCATCGTGTTCATTCATCCATGGATTGGAACTCGCCGAAGAAGAAAAGACAGGACAATCAAGAACACGTAGGTTTATGCTGCCGGTGTCGATGTCCGCTGTGTTGTCGATGCAGGCTTTCTTTCTTTGGAGATACTTCGGTCCCCTCAGTTCACCTCACTTGCAGGTTCTCGACTCTCTTCTCTCATCACTATAGCCTGTTGTGGTCTGTTTCAATTTTAATGTGTGCAATAGGCATATTCTGAGGCCCAATTAGTTTTAAACAAGACATTCTAACCTTTTTTTTAGTACCACCAAGTAAGCTGCAAGGAGCATGTTATTTACTTTTCCTTCAGGCCACGGTTGCAAGTGTTCTGTAATGCGCTGTAGGACTAACATCAAAGGCTCTGCTTTGCCACGAAGGGCTTCTTAGCAATTGAACCATAGACCAAGCCGAGGGTTGGTTTAAGCAGACGGGAAGGCGTGGTTTTAAATCAGAATCGCCATTTCTTGTATTGAAACACACTCTCTTTTTAAGTCTCTTGTTTTTGCTGCTTGGATTTCCCTTGGTTTGCTAGAATAGATGGTGCCGCTCTTTGCCAGGACTAGTAGCAGTAGGAGAATGCTTTTTTGAATTGAATTGCCTGTGCACATGAATGTGCCTCTAGTTGGGCTTAGTGCGGATAGGAGAGGAGCTTAAGGTGTTCTCTCGAAAGTGCTGTTGCTGCAAGGAGGTATTTCATCTGGTGTTCCGGAATCAAATGCATAACTCATTAAGCTAGGCACCCCGAATTGCTTTAAGAATGGCATTGGAGATAGTTATCCTATAATATAATTGAGTGACAAGACTGTTGATTGCTTCCAACCAGCAATGTTCTGTTTTGCATTAGTGAGTTCTTTTGGGTAACAACACCTATTACGGCTAGCTTGCTTTACCTGCATTCTGCTTATTACTTTTTTTTTTTTTTAAATTCTTACATCGACAAACTCACATTAGCTATAGCCTGAAATAAATATACGGTAACGCATTTTGGCTTCTCCAATTCTACTGAAGTACTGCCCCTCATAGTGACTCAGTTCAATTCAATCTAGGAAAGGTGCTTGGCTTGTTCCTGTGGCTCGCAGGTTAGAATGCATCATTGCTTCATGGAGTTAGAATAGTGTGAAGCTATCTATTTGAATTCCCATGAGCATTTAGTCTTGCTTGTTTACTTGTTGAATTACAACAAAGGGCAATACTCAAGTGCATGGATTTTTCTGATTCAACTATCGAGGTGTTTATAAGTAAAGTGGAGTTTGAGTATAATCATTGATATAAGTATCGAGTTCACTACACTCTGAAATTAAATATCTCGATTAAGTAGCATTGCTATCTATGCGATATTGTCCCTTGGTGCTCTCATATTTTTTTATTAGTCTAAGCCGGTTAAAAGGATTTCGAATGATTTTACAGTGACTTAGATTTTGAATGTCAATGCGACAGAAAATTTGAGTTAGGGTGAGTGAACTTACTATACTGCAATCACTATATTCTTATTTATCAAAATAGAGCGCTATCATCTTATATATATATATATATATATATATATATATATATATATATATATATATATATAGAGAGAGAGAGAGAGAGAGAGAGAGAGAGAGAGAGAGAGAGAGAGAGAGAGAGAGAGAGAGGCAGTGTGTTCAGTTCAAGAAGCAACCAACTCGATCCTACCTGATTAAGTTTCACTAGCACCACTTTGACGGGTTCCACGTGTCAATGGCATCGCCGTCGCCGTGGACATATTTAATGTGGGTCGCAATCGACTCGATGCGGTCCCCCTTGTGCTATTTCACCGCGTCACTCACCCTCACCCAATTCCAGGATTGCGTCTCTGTTGGGTTCCGACTCGGTGTTCTTCGAAATGGCGCAAGCGGTGGAGGAATGGTACAAGCAGATGCCCCTCATCACGAGATCGTACCTCACTGCCGCCGTCGCCACCACCCTCGGGTGCTCGATCGAGGTATCTTTTCTTCTTCTTCTTCTTCTTTTTCTTCTTCCTCCGATCTCTCCGTTCGGTTTAGGGTTAGGGTTCAAGATTCATTGTTGCTTGTCGATGCTTCTCGTACAGCTTTCGTTCTTGAATATTAGCGATTTCTTGGAAGGAGTTTCGGATGGTTGTCACATATATGCCTTCTTTATTTGGTTGTCCATCGCATATTCTTAGGATGACGAGGTACTTCTTTGATGGATGCTTGATTTGGTTGTTTTCTCAGATACTATCGCCATACAGTTTGTATCTGAATCCCAAGCTCGTCTTGCAGCAGTATGAGATTTGGCGGCTGGTCACGAACTTCTTGTACTTCGGGAAAATGGGTAACGAATAAGTATTAAGTTCTGTCACAATCTTGGAATCTTGTTTTTTCGTTTCAGAATGATCTTCTATGTGCTTCGGAAAATGGGTTTTGATAAAGCTTTTGAATTCTGTCACAATCTTGTGATCTTGGTTTTTCGTATCAGAATGATTTTTCATGTACTTCGGGAAAGATCATTCTGATACGAAAAAACAAGATCAGTTTCAGAATTATCGTTTATTGTCCTTGGAGCCTGCTGGTTTTCTTTTCTCGGGTATGTATGGAACCCTTGATGAACGAATTATGGTCGGTAGGGGCTACTAACAAACTCACATGTTATTATTGAGTAGCAGTTACATGCTGCTGTGACCGAGCCATCTCCCCTTTGCTGAATACGCTAGAAAATTTTGATTTCTTAATAAGGAGATAATACAGTGTCATCCATTTCGAGTCCTGGATGCTACTTTCTAGACATTTATGAAAGGAAGGTGTACTCATAATGTATGTGGAGTGTTTAGATTGAGACTCCTTATGAACATGTGGAGATAGATTGGGAACATCTGTCAAATGTTAAAGGGAGCCCTGGTTGTTGTATCAAGTTGATTTTTCTCACAATTCAATTCCCGGCAAAACATCTTGGGGTTGATCGTCCAGCACTGATGTACTATATTCTAACGCAACTTCAAAGTTAAGCATGCTTGAGCAAGATTGTTACTAAGATGGATATCCCCCCAGAAGTTTTTGTGTTCTCATGTTGTTCTAGCTTGTTTCTGTTGCTAGTTTTTGATGAAATTATGTTAGCTTCATCTAATGTTTGTCACATGCACAGAGCTAATGGATTATCTGGCCCTTTGCTGTGTATGAAAACTAGATTCTGGTTAAATTCCCTCATATGTTAATTTTATGTGGGTACCAAGTAGAGTACAATGTTGACAAAAAATCTCAGGTACTAATGCCGTAATCTTTCATTTGGTGTTACCATATAGTCATCAAACAAGTCTTAGAAGCCTCTACATTTGCTATCTTTTTGTTGGTCATTTCTTGGTTCATGCCTTTCAAAGCATGCTAGTCAGGTTGTTCACTGTTAAGGCTTGAATAAACAATTGATTTTTTTTTTCATTAGGCCACACTTGAAACTTGAAAAATTAAGTCCATTCTCGGCACATTGCATATGTTGACTAGAAGAATTAAGCCATTTTGTTTTATATTTTTAGGAAGTAAAAGTCAAAGTGTATCATCATGCAGTCTTTTATCATGTATTAGTGTTTTACAGTTCAAAGGTTTCTGATTGATTATTAAGAAAACATGTATTTCAACTAAAAAAATCCAAGTACCAATTTGGTAATTCCTGGTTTTAAAAAATTGTGAAGTGTTATTATGTTAGCATATCTAAGCTATGATGCATATGAAACACAGAAAACTGATTTTTTTTTAAATAAATGGAAATAACAACATGAATGTAACAATGTACATATGTATGATAATATATACTACAAAAGTTGACTTTTATTTTACAGTTATAAATCGTGATGAATAATATTTAACTAGCATCTCCACCCAATTAGGCATGAAAGATGATAGTTCTACTGGCATCGTAGTTAGAAGTACATTGACCATATATCAATGGAATCGATAACATCTCTATTGAAGTTTGCCTGAGCTTGGCAGATCATAGTATCTTGGATAACTAGCATGGTTCACTTTATTGATCTGTACTGGTGTACTGACCGATCGTCGGTACGGTACATATCAAATCGTACTGATACTGACACATGGTATGATAGGGTATACTAACAAACTAGCATGCACCGCCTGTACCAGTCCCCTATCAGGCCGGATCGGTACATGCTGCTCGTGCACCACACTATGACAAGCCTTGATAATTAGTATGTTTGATGAAGTTTCGGAAACTATTAGTATGTCTAATTGTCCGAGAAGTTTTTTGCTACCATCCTATAAAAACAGCGGTGCCATACCCTTTTTCCTTTTTGTCTTGAGACACTGCTGCTATTTATTTGTCGATACAGTTGATGAAGAAAATGTAAAAAGAAAATACTTGTATGTTGTTTATATTTTCGCCGAAATAGAACTTGTGATAGCAATTAGGTATGATTCTGTTTGAAAATATTTGGGAAAAAAATCACTACAGCGGCTTGGCAAGTCAAAACAGGCATACAAATGCACCAATAATCCTTTCCTTTGGTGCTTTTTTTTTTTTTTGGTTCTTGTTGCTGAATGTTGACTTCCATTCAATAGTTTTTATTCTTCTTATTAACCATTTAGTTTGCTGTTGAGGCAATTTTAACCAGAAGCATTCACTATATGCTGCATCTCTCATTGGTGTTTATTTGTTGAAATTTGACAGACTTCGACTTCCTATTCCATATGTTTTTTCTGGCTCGATACTGCAAGTTGCTTGAGGAAAACTCATTCAGGGGCCGGACAGCTGATTTTTTCTTCATGCTTTTATTTGGTGCAACTGTGTTGACTGTGATTGTTTTAATTGGTGGGATGATACCATTTGTGTCTGAGACATTTGCAAAGTTTTTCTTCCTGAGCAATTCTTTGACGTTCATGATGGTCAGTTGTTGAATATTATTTTTTCTTATTCTATGTGTGATATCTAAAACCTTGATTAAAATTGTCTCTCTTTATATTGAAATTTGCAGGTCTATGTTTGGAGCAAGCATAATCCTTTTATTCCCATGAGTTTCTTGGGTCTTTTCACTTTTACTGCTGCTTATCTACCATGGGTGAGTGGCATTGTTGATTTTTCTCGCTCAACCAAGCTCAACATGAGCTTTTATTGAATTATTTCTTTTCTTAATTAGCCAACTTATTTAATTTTTAACTTATGTATCTTAATTGTACTATTAATGTGATATTCTCTTCTCTTGATAGTGCATTCTGAAAAGAAATCAGAAGGGTTGCATATATTTCTGATTATTACTCTATACTAATTTTGTGATGTCCTCTTCTCTTAGTAATATCTGAATAGAAATTGGGAGGGTTGCATATATTTCTGATGCTTCCAAAAAAGAATCTCACAGTGAAATGTTGTTAGGCGGGAAAATGCTTTCCAAGACTTAAGTTTGTTTGGTGTTGTGTATTTGACAAGGATTATTTTGTTATGGCCCATTTTTGGCAGCATGTCTCTTTTGGACTGCATGACTGTAAATTTGGCTTTCTAATAACAAAATTTGTCATGAACATCATGTCTCTTTGTGCAGTGTGTCTGCACAGACATAAAAATGAAAATTAATCGTTTCTTATTTTCAGTAGATGTTCAGCTAATTACGAGTGCTTAACATCTGTGTTCTACCAGTTAGATTAAGTAGTAACAATGTTTGAAAAAGTCATCTAATTGTTTACAGTTTCCCTGTTATAGGTTCTTTTGGGGTTCTCTGTTCTTGTTGGCAGCAATGCGTGGGTGGATCTTCTGGTAAGCGGCTGAAGAGATAAGTGTTGAATAGCTGACATTCAGATAAATAAATGTCATACTTAAGTTAATCCATGACTTCCATATTTCTGAATAATGTCCTCGGAAGCTCTGACGTCTAGATAATCGATATGGTGGTAATTGTTGACTTGCATTCTGGTAAATGACTATCATGGGTGATGGTGGTCCCAATTTTGTTAAACTAGGCAAGGGCTACTCTACTTAGATGCCAGTGATGTGCTCAGTTTTTAGTCCATGACCTTTTGCTGCCTTTGGCTTGCCACTGTCTTGTCGGGTTTGTGGTTTGGTTTGGTAATTATTATTAGTCTAATTTAAGAATTTAGACTCTAAATATATGTTGCTTGTTAGAACATTTAGTTGAATCAGTCCAAGGTTGTTGCAACTATTGTGATGCTGACAGTTGAAAGTTGAAACTTATCCTCTGTGTTTATGCACAAAAACAACAGAAAAACACACTTTGAGATTTGATCCTTATTGGTGGTTTTACGCATGCTTATCAAAAAGTTCAGAGAGTCAACTTCCAAAATCTCAAATTTTTGGTATTTTATTCGACCATTGGATGCACTAGGTTTGGTTGCTTGGTTCACCTTTTTCAAGGTGGAAATTATAAAATAGATTTGTTGGCTCAACTAAGTTATATTGCGATTGATCTGAGATTGACCACTTGCATCGTTTGATCTGTGATTTGCCATGTGGTTGTGTTGCCATTCTTCATGAAATCATTCATGAGACCAGACCATACTTACGATCTGTCTTTTTGGCATCGCTGAGCTGATTATATGTGGTTCTTACTGCAGGGCATGATTGCAGGTCATACATACTATTACCTCGAGGATGTCTATCCTCAAATGACAGGACGCGGACCGCTGAAGACCCCCTGGTTTATTAAAGCACTCTTTGCAGATGATAATGTGGTGTTGGCGGCAGACGCCAGATTTGCACCACCAGCACATAACCTTCATCAAGATTGATGATGATGTCTGTTCGTGGAACATTTGGCGAGAAGGCTGATCTCATCTTTGTACCATGGATGGAAGAACTGAATTCGCCCCTTTTCTTGTAGAACCTAATATTCAAAGTGTGTTGTAAATGCAGAAGTTTTATATTGGACGCCACTTATTGGTAGATTTATTTAGTTTTGTCGATGAAGGGTGCAAGTTGCAGCATCCTGATTCAAACAATTAACTAAACACAGAGAAGATATAGTGGCAATTAATTGTGGTCAAATGCCACGAGAGCAACAGAAAAATACTGCCACTTTGTTGTCCATTGATATGCATTCTCAAACTACGGTCTCAAGAAACTTTAAAAATGAACAAAACATTTGAATTCAGTTGAGCTTGCGACGTGATGTTATGGATTTTAAGTTTCTGTCAATATGATTATAACATCTTATACAAGATTGGCTACACTAATCTAGTGTAGCATATTTGGACTTTGAATCCTGTTTTTTTAGGAACTCATTCTTCAAGCAGAATGAGATATTAATGACCTATCAAAAATTTGTTGAGTCTCAAATTTTTACCAATGTAGAAGCATAAGTGTTAATAAACATTATAGGGATCCATGATATTCATGTAAAAATAAAAAATTGATAAAAACAAAAAATGATATATAATTCACTAGCTGAATATTTCATAAAAAATAAATAAATTCTCTAAATTAAAAAATCAGTGTCTATCTAAGTCCAATGCAAAATTTTCTTGAAATTTTCGATAATTTTGATCGGTCCTTCTATGCAGTGTATTGTTTTTTATTTTGGTAAAAAAAAAAAATAGTGCACAAGCTTATTTTGGAAAAAAATATATTCAAAAGCTGAATATTTTATAAAAATATCGAATAAATTTTCTAAAATATAAAATCGATGAAATATGTCCATCTAAGTTCATTAATTTTTTAAAAAACAATTTAGGTTATTTTGACTGGTCTTTCTATGCGATGTATTATTTTTAGATTTTGAGCAAAAATAGTGCATCACATATTAGGAAATATTTGCTTAGTCTCACATTTTTACCAAGTGTTTTGGATTAATTTAGAAGTTCAAATATCAAAAAAATACTTTTATGGATCCATGATATTTATGTAAAAATGAGGAAAAAAATGAGATAAAAATGTAAAATGACACACAAATCAAAAGCTAAATATTTCATAAAAAATTGAATAAATACCCTAAAATAGACACACATATGTCCATCTAATGCAAATCTTTTCTGAAAATTTCAAGTCATTTTGACCAATCCAACTATGTGATGCATTGTTTTTTAGATTTTGAGCAAAAATAGTACATGACATATTAGGAAATATTTGCTTAGTCCTAAATTTTTACCAGGTGTTTTTGATAAATTTAAAAGTTCAAACATAAAAAAATATGATATGGATCCATGATATTTTTATAGAAATAGAAAAATGACACATAGTTCACAAGCTAAATATGTCATAAAAATATCAAATATATTATATAAAATAAAAAAATTAGTGACATATGTTTATCTAAGTCCGATGCAAAACATTTCTGAAATTATAAAGTCATTTTGACCAGCCTTTCTATGCATTATAAGGTATTTTGGATCCATTTAAAAACTCAAATATTAAAAAATATTTCATAAATCCCTGATATTTATGTGGAAATGAGAAAAAAAATTGGTCAAAAATAAAAAAAATGACACATAATTCATAAGCTGAATATTTCATAAAAATATGAAATATATCCTCTAGAATAGAAAATCTATGGCATATGCCTATATAAGTCCAATGCAAATCTTTCTCGAAAATTTTAAATCATTTTGATCGATCTTTCTATGTGATACAATGTTTTTGTATTTTCAATAAAAACAGTGCATCACAAAAATATTTAATTAGATAAATATTTTTACAAGGTGTTTTGGATCAATTTATAAACTCAAATCTCAAAAATAATCATATGGATATATGATATTTCTATGAAAATAAAAAAATAAAAAATGACATAGTTCACAAGCTTAATATTTTAAAAAAATATATTGAATAAATAACCTAAAATAAAAAATCTGACATATATCTATCTAAGTCCATTGCAATCCTTTATTGAAAATTGTCATTTTGACGAGCCTTATGTGATGCACTAATTTTGGTCTTTGACCAAAAAACAGTGAATCATATATTAGAAAATATTTACTCAAACCCATATTTTTATCAAGGTGTTTTAGATCAATTAAGAAGCTCAAATGTAAAAAAAAATCATTATATGGATCTATGATATTTATGTGGAAATGATAAAAAAAAATGGGCCAAAAATGAAGAATGATACACAGTTCAGAAGCTTAATATTTCACAAAAATATTGAATAAATACCCTAAAATAAAAATATTTTGACCAGTCCAATGCAAACCTTTCTTGAAAATATTAAGCCATTTTGACTGATCCTTTTATGCGATGAATTGTTTTTTAAATTTTGGGCAAAAATAGTGCATTACATATTAGGAAATATTTGCTCTGACACATATCTTTGCTAGGTGTTTTGAATTAATTTAGAAGCTCAAATATCAAAAAAAAATTTTCATGGATCCATGATATTTATATGGAAATAAAAAATTAGCAAAAAAAATAAAAATGACACATAATTCACATGCTTAATATTTCATAAAATTATCAAATATATTCTATAAAATAAAAAAAAAATCAGTGGCATCTATCCAAGTCTAATGCAAATCTTTCTTGAAATTTTCAGCTAATTTTGAACAATCCTGTAATGTACTATTTTTGGATTTTAGGTCAGAACAGTGCATCGCATAATAAGAAATATTTGCTCAGTCTAAAATTTTCACCAGGTATTTTGGATCAATCTAGAAGCTCAAATATTTATAAACATTTCATGTATTCATGATATTTATGTGGAAGTGGGAAAAAAGTTGTCTAAAAATAAAAAATGATACACAATTCACAAGCTGAATATTTCATAAAAATATCAAATACATTCTATAAAATAGAATGTACATGAGCATATTCTTAAGGCAAAATCTGATACATATGTGCAAGAATTAGCAAGATTTCCACCTAAAGATTCAGAGTTACTCCTTCAGCAAACAATATCTTAGAGAGATAAGACTAAACCTCTTTCAACGAACTAAATAAATAAAAATAAACAGCACAATTCAAAATATAAAGAGGAATCTTTAAGTGAGATGCGTAGAGATCCATTTATAAAGCTTAAAAGTGTCTTAATAGTGGGTATTCTTCCAATGAACACATCCTTTTCAATAAGATGATTCTTGCAACTACATAAAATTACTAAAATAGAAAAAAAATATAGGAATATATGATATAAATAGGTAAAAAAGGGCATGGGAAAGTTATAATAGATATATCAAAATCGTATATTCATATATAGGAACGGAAATAAATCATATTAAGATATATTACTTGTAAAGACACCTTAAAAAAAAACTCACATATAAGTAAGTCATAAATAACACCTCTTAATAGTTGTCAAACCAACCTGTCATTAATTACATAATCTAATTGATATTGTAGGCTGACACGTAAGCATTTCCTGACAGGTCACTTCCAGTCGACTAACACCTCATCAAAATGTTGCCAACACCCAAGAAGTTGGACCGATGTGTCATATGGTAATTCATATGGGGGAAGTACTCGACAAGAGGACCTAAATAAGGAACTATCAAAAGGATTTTGTGAGCGTTAAAGCTCAAACTACGTAAAAGCTCAAACTTCTTATGCACAAGCGTTGAATTCTTCAGGTTTACAAGGTCGCCATTGCCTCTAGCATTCTCTTCCTTTTTGCTACAGGCAAAATCTTTTTTCTAAGGTTGCATTGGTTGCAGCTGTTGCTTGATTGACGCTGCGGATTGCTGGGGTTGAACAAGTTGCTGGCACCTGGCTGAGGAAGAAGAAGTTACCGTGTGTTGCTGCTAAGGCTTACCACCGCAGGTTAAATTGAAGAGGAAGTTCTAGTTGTTTCTCTGCAATAGGGTTGCTGCCAGAGGCTAAATCGAGAAGAGGTAGCTAGGGTTGGTTGCTTTTGTTGGGAAATCATGAATCAGCATATCATGTGCTGTAAAAAATAAAAAATAAGATCAGATTTCATAAAATTAAGTGCTTGATCATTGTGCGATGATTAGTATATAAAAAATTATAAATCCGAAAAATCACATGTATCATATTAGAAGCGTTACCTAGAGAGATCGTATATCCTTGAAATTTCTAGATTTGATAAAGAGGTTGAAGAAGCACTAGCGTACTCTCTAGCGGTAATCCATGTAGCGGATGCAGCGACGACGCTTTTCAGATCACCGTGAGATCTCCCTCTCCACATGCACCACAAGACTGACGGAGCCAAGGAGGAGGAGAGGAGGCTGAGGAGAATAAGAGGGGCGATTACCAATAGCTCTAGCCAATGAACCAGGAAGTTTCTCTTATTTATAGAGGTGTGTAAAGCTTATCCTTAATGGATCATGTTCACGTTGGATCTCTATCCAATTGGATCTTATTCAATCATCCAAGTGGATCTCATCCAATCATCAAATTGGATCTCTATCCAATTAGATGTCTATCCAATCATCCAATTTGATCTCATCCAATTATCCAATTGGATCTTATCCAATCATCTAATTGGATTTCATCTAATTATCAAATTGGATCTTATACACGGGATCCAAATTAGAGGCTCCGCAGTTATCTCATATCTATACTTCTATTTATTGCAACATCCACATAATGTGTGTGACCCTCTAGGCCCAATACTGAGCTGGTCGTGAGTTGCTTCCATCAAAACACCTTTTGACTTAGAACTCCTTTTGATATAATAAATTTTTATCTCCATAATAATTCACTCGACTCATCGACTATGGACATACTAGGCCACTACGTCATAGTCCCCAGATGATACAAGGGGATCTAATCCATCGGACCTATCTGTCCTCAGTTACCATGTATCTATAGTCCCTCATTCATTTAATATCACAGAGACCGTATATTGGGCATAGTAATGTCAGGCTTATACAGAATCCTGTTCGAGTCTCACTTTAATCAGATTTTTCCAGATAACTCTTTTTCTCTTAATCTGAACGACCCTAGTTAGGGATTTTGCCTAAGCGAGCATATGTTGGATATTCCTCTCACGATACTAAGAGTGGATGATCCTCAATTGATACTCAATTGCTTTCATAAGGTTGGCTATCATTCCCGAGAATTGGTTATACCAAATCTGGAGCTTTCCAAACCTATAAGTCTGACGTCAAAAAATAAAGTACTTATAAAAGACATCTTTAGTGTCTCAAGTCTAAGGATCAAACACACAACTGAGACTACAAAATTGTTATCTGACGTTAGGTATTATTAACCATCCAACATTCTGTAAGCGGATCAATCAGTGAACTCATTTTCTAATGAGCATACACTGTACCTCTAGTGTCCCCACACAAGCAACTATGAGACTAGTCGCCTTCATCATATAGATGAGTATACAGTGCACCAGCCTATCTATTTATCTCGATGTTCTTTTCGAGTAACCTATGACCAAGATGATTTAGGATCTGTGTTTAAAGGTATATCGATCTCATTATCATGATCTCATCATAATCTAATACATATTACACAGAGCAAAAGACATCACAATATTCATTCAGATAATATGAGGAAATACTAGTAATAATAAGTAAAAAAATCGATGCAGCATATTATAGGTTTCATCACTCACTCACGTGATTGACTTACAAGGTATCTATAACTAACAGCTTCTTGGATAACTGATTACATCAAGGGTGCTGCTACAAGCGTGCTGCTATAAGCTTGGAAAGAAGAGGAAGAAGTTATGGTTTGATGCTACTTGGAAGAAGAGGAAGAAGTTACAACAAGATTGAAGAGGATGCATGTCTCTATCTATATCTCTACTTCTCTTGCTCTATTGCTCGTGCCAACTAGTTTTTTAATTGATGCTCCAATGCTATCACACTCCTTGTTGTATAGCCTTGGAAGTCGAGACGAGTTTAGTCTTTTAGCTACTTGGATACTTGAGCTTGGATTTGATCGTAGGTATGGTTCGGTCAGATTGGGATTGAATTGAACTTCGATTCAACCTTCAGTTGAGCTGAATTCAGTGAGACTCAAATTGGCATTCAGGTGAACTAGAGTTTGACTCAAATTGGGTTGGAGTTGAACTTGATTGTGGGTCTAATCATTCCTGATCACCGCACTCTCAATTGATCTATTTAGCTCTTAAATCTAAAATTGAAGTTATGTGTCTCACCATCTGCACTTGAGTAATTGGAGGATTTTCACACCCAATCATGTCATCTTCTTGCACTGCCTAGACATGGTTATTCTCATCATTGATCATTATCAACGCGAGGATCCTTTTTTTTTTTTTTTGTCTTAAGATGGATAGGGACTTGACTCCTACTATCTTCCATGTCCTTTTTATCTTCTTTTATCAAAAATAAAAATAACAAAAATAGAAAATAATTTTTTTTACCAAAAATAGAAATCAACATATTTCACATGATGAATATTTCATAAAAATATCGAATAAATTTTCTAAAATAGAAAATAAATAACATATGCCCATCTAGTTCCAATGCAAAATTTTTCTTAAAAATTTCAATTCATTTTGAACAGTCCTTCTATGCGATGTATTAACTTTTTAATTTTGGACAAAATAGTACATCACATATTATGAAATATTTACTCATGCCCATATTTTCACCAGTTGTTTTGGATCAATTTAGATGCTCAAACATCAAAAAATATTACATGGATCCATAATATTTGAAATAAAAAACTAAAAATAAAAAATAGCACATAGTTCATGATAAATATGTCATCAAAACATCAAACTAATTTCCTAAAATAGAAAATTTGTGACATATGTCATTCTAAGTCTGATGTAAATGTTTCCTAAAAATTTCATGGTATATTGATCAGTCATATGCAGCGCACTATTTTTAGATTTTAATAAAAAGAATAATATATCACATGTTAGAAAATATTTGCTCAGGCCATATTTTCACCGGATGCTTTGGATCAATTTACTTGTGCCAAAGGAAAATTTTGGACTTTTTAAAGAAATCGAGGCAATGAATGATATTAATTATTTTAAGTGTTTGCATTTTGGCCGAGGTTTTGACTGCAACAAAGAGGCTGATTCAGAATTCAACTTTGGTATCCAGCAACGTTTAGCCAGACAACTTGAATCAATATTGATGCGGATAATTATATAATTAATTTTATTCAGATTTTAGTTAGATGGAATTCATGAGTTTTGAACAAATTCCATTTCTTCTCTGTCATGCAAAAAAATGTCAGATAATTTTGAATACATGTATTTATCGGACCCGTTAGATTTCTATGGTTGAGTTCGGAATGGCCTCAAGTCAACTCCATGACACAAATGTTAGAAGATTGATGGTTGATTCACTTTGGTTCGGTAGGTTGAAATCCACTATGTTGTTCTTTCAGAATGTCAAACTACAAGAATATAATGTGCTTACAAGTAATTTGAATTTGACACTCGATCCGTCCTTTATCTATGCAACGTCAACGTCCCATGCACGGTTGACAAAAGACGTTGACATTACTCATCCAGAAATTTGACCTTCGAAAATCCGAGTATCTCATCAAGGCAGGCGACGATCAATTCAAGAAGAAGACAAGCTTCGAAAAGGAAGACGAGAGAAGTCGCTCCCGTTCTTGGGCTCGCGTTCGAGTCCGGTGGCATCGCCGAAACATCAAAGAAAGCCATATTATTTCAATTCGTCGCACACACAGAGACTGACGAGGAAAAGAGAAGATCAAGAAGAATCATCGAGTACGGCTGCAAAGAACATAAAGAATCCAAGATCTTGACATTGCACACCCAAGAAATCGAAAAAGATATGCCTGTCGAACATCAAGGACGAGAAGAAAAGAAGGAAAGATTCTTCTTCGGTCTTTGATCTCTCCTCCTCCTTCGACGCCTGCGTTGGTTTCTTTGACGTTGTGTTCTCTTCTTGATTGTGGGATGATTTCAAGGGCGCCATCTTAATTCTAAACTACAGGCATTATAATTTAATCTTAAGGGTCTAATCCACTATGCAATGTCACCCTTCAACACAAGATCATCTTCTTGTACACATTGACAGGCACAAAAAGAAAAGATGTTTGTTCATGACGTCGAATGAGGACGGTGAACAAATAGATTTTGTCGAGTGGTTCACTTTGATTTATTAGCTTATAAAATTCAAGGTAGGTTTGCAAAACTGATCAACACATATAACCAACACAATATGTATGTACATATTAGTTGCATTTGCATCGCTTACAAAATAGAAAGTGCTGATATGGCTCGCTTCACTCAATCTTGTACGCTACCTATCCGAGTCAAGATATTGTAGTTCAACAATGTGTATATGGTTGAAAAATTAAAACTCTTCAGCTCACTGATCGTTATAATCTCTCCGGTTGTCATGCTATGACAACACAACATGTCCTTCCAACCCACGGATTCATCATTCACCACCATATATATCCGATCTCCTCCCATAAATGGTAGCATAAGTGGTAGTAGTCAATTCTATAGTATCTTCTTACATGTAAGAAGGTATACTTCTCAGCCCATTCTCCATCATTGTCCATCATCCATATCAAACTTTTATGAATGGGATTATGTTGAATGATTGTCAAACACCCTTCATCTGTCATCCCAATTAATCGAAAAACCTCCCCTTTTGATATTGGTAACAATGTATAGCCTATCATATTTTTATTGAGGTTAAACCACAATATATAGAAAGAAAAGTTTCAATATAAGATACCTCCTTTGTACAACACATTCAATGGAACTTGTAGATCATAACGTTTAAATGGGAGGATTATTTTCTGACTGGACATCGTCCATTGTCCAATATCTAAGGAGTATATATTGAATGTAAACTTAACAAATCCTTCTAAATGTTCTTTAATAGGGTTTACTAATTTATAACTAGTCGAAGTTGCTGATGGTTCAAAAGCCATTCCAAGAGCATTATTTTTGGAGCATTCAGGGATGATGTGACCCTCATTAGTCATTAGATTTTATACATAATATACTTTATTATCAGAGAAAGTCGATCCTTCCAGCTTTAATAAGACGAGTCCATTGATAATTGTAATAATCATGTCAACCTCAATGTCATCGGGAAAGAAAGATGATGCAAGTTTACAAATGTCAAGTTTTCCAAGGATGTTGATAGGTTGAAATTTTAATTTTTGACCATTCATATATATGAAGCCAGTGATCCATTTTGTTTTAAGTGGTGTTGTGCAAATATATGGTCATAAGTGATGAGCTGAAGCCACTTCTTACAAACACACTTGAACCTCAAGAGGGTTTTTGTAGGGAAGCCATTGGAGGATTTCAAAATGAATAATGTCTTCGGGTATCCTTTCCATAAAAATATATTATTTTCGGTGATTGTTTTAATTCTCTGTAAAAAAAAGAAAGATAAAATGAGTATGAAGTAGGCGGGCAAAGAAAAAAGAACAAAGAAAAAAAGCCATTGAATATTCAAACAATGAAGAAAGGTAACTTATTCAACAAATCAAAAGTTGTCAAGCTATCTTGATGGTTTTTGTTTTTATATAAGTCAAACTCTAATATATACATCACACACACACACATACATATACATATATATATATATATATATATAAGTAGTATAATTTATCATAGATCTAAAACACAATTGAGAAAAAAAAACTACTATTACATGGTGTGATTTACAAAGTTAAATAGAAATAAGAAACATGCTATCATTTATTTGAAATGTCTGATAACTTATTTAGTCACTAAGTTCAACAATGTCTAGACAACTATATAGTCAAGACTAAGTTAAATATTGTATACTAAGCAAAAGATGAATAAGCATGCAAACGAAGCATTCAAATGCCATTAGCATATCACCAAATAAATATCTACAATAACTTATTGTATGACCCTTTAAATCACATTTTATCATAGTGCAGTTAGGGTTTCAATAAAATTTGACAGGGCTAGTGAATTCCTAATTGTACTAGTTTTAGAATTTGTTATATATGATATAATGAGTGTTTAAATTGAGTTTTCTTTAAACATATAAAAATAATATTTTTTATATTCTTTGTAATGATTTAGTGTCAGTGAGAGGATCATTCTGAAGTTACATATGGCTTGATGACTCTACTATTATTAATTTACTTTTTTTAGTGATATATTTTTTACCAATATCAACTTCAGCTAATTACATATTATCTCCTATAATTAGTTATCTTTAACATCTCGATCCTTATACTTTTAAAATTTATATTAATTTTTTTATACTTATGAAAGTAAAACATACTCCAACAAAACTTTTTTTTTTATACTTATAAAATTATTTTTTTAACCCTATGTAGGGATCTCAATATTTCACTTTATAAGTATAGGGATACTAATATATCTTTTGAAAGTGTAGAGACCGAAATACTAAAAATAACTAATTATAGAAAAAAAAATATAATTAGCCCTCAAATTCATGAATTTATAACCCTATTATTAAGTATGATACTAACATATGATCTTTTGCTCATTCATAAACTTCTGAATCGATCTAATGTATATGGTCATAAGACTGGTTAGAAAATACAATGAACATCAAATTGATAAAAAAAATCAAAATAATAATCAAAACCTACCAAAAATATCCTAGGATCATATATATCATCATGATTCTCATGTTGTTGCATCATTTCTTGAATTGATAAGTCATAAGTTTAATAAATTTTAATAATAAATTATAATTTTATATTAAAATACAAAATGTATGAATAATATCATTAAAAAATTTCATAATCTAGCAGAATGGAATGATTCGAAGCTAAGCAGAATTCTCCATAGAGAAAATAATATATATAATAAAATTTTCCTTGTTGAAAGATTTGAAGATGCATGAACAAATTTAAATAACTTTGGGAATGAATTAAATATTAAAAACATAATTTATGAACTAAATCCATTGAGAATTTTATTTCAGATTTTTTTGATATGATTTTATGGACCATTAGTTCTCTCAGCACAAAGCTTGTCACTACTTTGCTCTCGAGAACCTTTGTTATTAAATTAAAAATATTAAATTTGCATAGAAGAAAATACGTTCAATCTAAATATATTTGTTTTCAAAATATAAAAAGAATAACTACTATTAATATCCGATCCACCTACATCTTAGTAGATCAATCTTCTATTCCAGCTTTACAACAGCTACATTTATAGAAAGATGGGTTTATACATAAATATAATGGGGAATGAGCAAAAAATCCAATGGGGAGGAGAAAAAAAAAATCTAATCAAGGAATCTAAGGAATGCTAAAATAATAAATCAAAAGATAGAATTTAAGAAAGAATCCAAAAGCATATAAAAACAATATTAAGGTAAAATCTCGATCTCATGTGTGAAAATTAGTAAATATTTTTATCTTAAAATTAAACTAGTATTATTTTTCATATGAGTACAATTGTGGATAGATTTAACTTCATATCTTTCAGCCAATCGTGCAAGTACAAGAAATGAAACAACTCAATTGAAGATGAAAATAAAAGACGAATTTTTTGTGCACCCCTTTTTATAATTTTGGTAAGCATAATATTATCATATATGAAAACTAAAATTGTTAAATTATTTTAACATATATTTAAGCATGTACAATCTCAGCAATACTCATATCATAATATCCAATGAGTTCCTAAAATAATTGACTAAGTTATAAAATTTAGAATTGGAATACAATTCCATGTAACAAGATTTCCATAAAGACCTTATTGATGTGATTTTTTTTAATATACACCATATTAAACAAATGAAAAAAGGTAGTGGTAGTTCAGCAACTATAAATGAGTGGTTGTGAAGATGAAGCATATGTTAACATAATATACTCACAAAAGGAAAAGTAAAAGAGAATTTTATTAAAAGAAATTGATCCTTTCCAATATAATTAATAAACAAACTAAATAACTTGAGTTTATTAAAACTCATAGTAGAAGAAACAAAGTAGTGACAACCCAGTTGCTATAAGACTATTAAAGGTGGAATAACTACTCTGTTAAAGTGAAATCAAGATGTCACACTTAGTTTAAGTAAAGATTGAAATATCTACATGAGACCAAAAAAATTCTTGAAAGTTGAAATTTTACTTTCAGATATTTCCTAACATATCTTCATCAATTATATACCTGGGCAAACACCCTACTTCAGCATGGGAATAAATAGCTCAATATCCAAATTTGTTTTATCCTGCCTTTATTTTTAATCAACAAACAAGAATATGATTGGGAAGTTAATCCCTATGTACATCAAATGTGCAGTTATAATTGTGAAAGAGCATATGACAACACATTGCAAACAAAAATAATAATTTATTTTGAAAACTTCTTCAATAATGCATTGATCAAAATCTATCAAGATTTTACACTAAATTGTTTGGAAAAAAAACATGAATCTAATTAAAAATAATAAAAATTGAAATGATAAATTAAAAAAAGTTTTAAGAAGATACATAAGCATATTTTTAATGTAAAATCTGATACCTATGTTTGGGAATTAGTCAAGATTTTTACCCAAAGATTTAATCCGAGTTACTCCTGCGAGCAATATCTTGGAGAGACTTGATTTACCTTCTTTCGACAAACTAAATCAAGAGAAATAAATAACACAATTCAAAACATAAAGAGGAATCTTTATGTGCACATATCTAGGATACATAAGGATTTATTTATAGAGCCTAAGAGTGTCTTAAAAGGGACTATTTTTTATTTGGCCAAAAGTAGTGCATCATATATTAGAAAATATTTACTTGCTCATATTTTTATTGGTGTTTTGAATCAATTTAGAAGCTGAAAAGTCAAAAAGTATTATATGGATCTATGATATTTTTATAGAAATAAAAAAAGTTGGGAAAAATAAAATAAAAATTGACACATAGTTGACAAGCTGGATATTTCATGAAAATGTCGAATAAATTCCCTACAATAAAAAATTAGTAGTTTTTGAATTTCAAATAAATATTTCATTTTGATCAATCATTCTATATGATGCATTGTGTTTAGATTTTGATAAAAAAAAATAATGCATGCATATTAGAAAATATTTTCACATACCTAAAATTATACTAGGTGTTTTGGATGAATTTAGAAACTCAAATATTAGAAAACATTACATGGATCTATAATATTTCTTTGGAAATGAAACGAAGTGGGCCAAAAGGGGAAAAAAAAAGACACATAGTTCACAAAATAAATATTTTATAAAAATATCGAATAAATTCCTTAAAATAGAAAATCTGTGACACAGGTCCATCTATGTTTGATGCAAACCTTTTTTAAAAAATTCAGATCATTTTGACTAATCGGTCTATGTGATGCTATTTTTGGATTTTGGGCAAGAATAGTGCATTACATGTTAGGAAATATTTGCTCAGTCCTAAATTTTTATTAGCTGTTTTGGATCAATTTATAAGCTTAAATATCAACAACTATTGCATGGATTCATGATATTTATGTGAAAATAAAAAAAAAGTTACCGAAAATAAAGAATGACATAAAATTCACAAACTGAATATTTTATAAAAATATCTAATAAATTTTTAAAAGTAAAACATTAATGACATATGCCTATTTAAATCCAATGCAAATGTTTCATAAAAATTTCAAATCATTTTGACAAGTCTTTCTATTTAATGCATTGTTTTTAGATTTTTGATAAAAAATAATGCATCACATAAAAAAAAAAACATTGCATGGATCTATGATATTTTTATAGAAATAAAAAGAAGCTTGCCAAAAATAAAAATTGTCATAGTTCACAAGATTAATATTTTTTTTATAAAATATCAAATAAATTTTCTAAAATAGAAAATCAATAACATATGTCCCTGTAGTTTTAATGCAAATCATTCTTAAAAATTTTATGTCATTTTGATCAATCCTTCTATGTGATGTATTATTTTTGAATTTTGGACAAAATAGTACATCACATATTAGGAAACATTCGCTCATGCCCATATTTTTACCACTTGTTTTGGATTAATTTTGAATCTCAAATATCAAAAAACATTGCTTAGATCAATGATATTTCTATAAAAAAGAGAAAAATTATTTTAAAAAAAATGATAAATAATTCATGATAAATATTTCATAAAAACATCGAATAAATTCTCTAAAATAGAAAATCTATGACATATGTCCATCTAAACCCAATGCAAAGTTTCATGTTATGTTGACGAGTCTTATGCAATATATTATTTTCAGATTTTGATAAAAATAATACATCACATATAAAAATATATTTGCTCTGTCCCATATTTTCACAAGCGGCTTTGGATTAATTTACTTGTGTCAAAAGAATGTTAACTTTTTTAAGAAACCGAGGCAATGAATGATCTTAATTATATTAAGTGTTAGCACTTTGGTCGAGGTTTTGACTGCAATGAAGAGACTAATTCAGAGATCGACTTTGGTAGCCAGCAACGCCTTAACCAGACAACTTGAGTCAAGATTGATTTAGAGAATTATGTAATTAATTTTATTCAGATTTTAGTAAGATGGAATTCATGGATTTTGAAGAAATTCCATTACTTCTTCTCTATCATGAAAAAAATGTCGGATACATGTATTCATCTGACCCGTTCGATTTCTCAGGTTGAGTTCGGAATGTCCTCAAGTCAACTCCACGGCACAAATGTTAGACGATTGATGGTTGACTGGCTTCGATTTGGTAGGTTGACATCCACCATATTGTTCTTTCGTAACATCAAACTAAAAGAATATAACATGCATAAGAGTAAATTGAAGTTGACACTCTATCTTTTCTTCGTCTATGTAATGTCAATATGTCATATCGTTCGTTCGAATTTTCATATTCAGAGGTATGATTCAGTATTAAATTGATAATATTATAATTTATTAATAATCCAATCTAAGATCTAAATTAACATTTAAGGATATTAAGAAACATTCAAATTATAATTTATACCCATAAAATCTGTACAGTTTATAAACATATATCACTTCACTCAATGATTCATAAAATCCAATAACTCAACTAAGCATCAATCACATTATAAATTCATAATTATAGAAATATATACAATCACAAAACCGACATTTATCATAAGTTCACATCCTTATACAAATTAAATTTATCATTTTAAAATCCTGAACATGAGAGGTCTTTTAAACTTTTACAACACATAAATTTAGATTTATCCTTAATATTTCATCAGATGTAAAAGTATACTTATATAATAAAAACCTATCAACCAATAAAGATCTGTCTAAAATCTTATAGCTTTTCATTACCTCAGCCTAATTTTAGTTTTTCAATAAGTGACAAACTAACATAAAAAATTTATATAGTAACAGTGTGAGAATAAAGAGCTCAGTAAATGACTAACATATTCATGACGAAAGGAGAAGTTCAAGCAAACTTGGCATCAAAATACAATTACAGTAATACAAGAGTTCATTTAAAGTATCTCATTTGATATAAAATTATAATGGTCACCTCGTTCGAAACATACTTTAGTCATAACAATAGTAGAAAGGAAATTGAAACATATCATTGGCATAAGAAGCGTTTGGGCATATATCACATGGCATATGAAGTATTTAGGTGTATATCAAAAGTATAAAAGTGTTTAGAAGCATACTAATGATATATGAAACATTTCAAAGTGAACCGAATAACAAACACAAGCTTGTATATCATTTTTTTATGTTGTATGCATTTCATTTTTTTTTATCCAAAACATAAATATAGATGCTTTAGATATCATATCAAAAAATATAGAGGGTGTTGTGGGACCACATATATAATATGGTTCATCTATTTCTGGATGACCACCAAACATAAGTCTCTCATGTCTTGGAGCTCCATCCACCCATGTTTAAGTAAAGTCATTGGGGGTTGACAGAGCACCGTGTGCTCTAAGCATAACTTCCTTTACCATTTCTGGCAAAGGTTCACATTTATCTCATAAGACATCAAAGTATAAAAATGGGCATTGCAAATAATAAGATTGGCACATATCGAAAGCACAAGTAAAATAACAAAACATACATGTGCCTATACGAAATAAGGTAATGCAAACATAAACTTTACACAATAGATTTTAGGTATACAAACAATTTAAGAATGAACAATACAAGAATTTCAAGGATTAATATAAAGCTCAACTAAAGAAGAATTTTAGTTGAAATCAATTTTCTAATAAGATGAAACATGAATAGGCAAAATAAATAAAAACTCAATTCTGATAGAATTTGAAAGGTATACTTACTGAATTGTTTGAGTAACCAATTATACTCTAATTTGCTCAAAACATATGTTATTGGAAAGTTGTATCAATCTATTTTCTGATGAATCTATATTTATAATTTTTTCGAACTCTTAACAGGGAGTTATAAATAATATAGTATAGAAGGTTAGAATTTATCATCTCTATTTTATAGAATTGATAGAATTAGTTAAAATAGATGTTTTAATAGGCATATATGCTTCAAATTTTTTAAATCATATTAAATAAAAAAAGATATATGAGTTTAGTTTCTAAAGAATTAAGTTTTGTACAAATCAGAGTTTCTAACAAAGAGTTATAAGCAATTCAACAATAGAAGGTTAGAAGTTGTGGTATCTATTTTATCGAATTTATAGGGTCTATTCAATTATATGTTTGGACAAACAAATTAACTCTGAATCTTTTAATTTTTTTTATCAAATGAAAGTTCTATAAACCTACTTTTGGATGAATTAGGTTTTTCCTAAATCAAAATTTAGTACAGAAAGTTATGGTTAAAATAGTAAAAAAGATTAAAATCTTAGAAAACTTCATATTCATTATTTGAGGCATAAACGACAGAAATATCATGTATAAAACTAAAATCTTCCAAATTTATTAGAATTAAGATGAAATTAGAGATTAAAATTTATTGTACAATAAGGTTAGAATACTTGCCTTAGAAAAATTTGATTTTCAAATGTAAGGAATTGATGCAAAGGCTAAAGCCAAAGCAAAACTTCTCATTCTTCAATTCCTTCTCTTCTCTTCTCAAGTCTATATTGGTTGCAGCAAGTTTCTCTCTTTTGTTAAATTTTCTTTTAATTTCTCCTCTAATTGCTTAGGTATGACTAATACAAAGATAGTAAAATGATAAACATGTATGATTGTATGATAGAAGTTTATGTATCATCCATTGAACAAATGACATCATTCTTAGGTTAACTAATGATATATGTTCTCCAATTTTTTTAACTTAAAATAAATCTTTCATAAATCATATTTAATCGGTAACATTCATAGCAATAAATTTTTAATATAAAATTATTTAGTATAAAAAAATTATTAAACAATTATTATATTTTCAAATACGTCTTTACATTACAAACAAATCCTTACAAAATTTTTAAAAATAAAAATATTACACAATGTCCCATGAAAGTAAAAAAGAAACCCGCTCCCGTTCTTGGTCTCGCATTAGAGTTTGGTGGCATCATCGAAACATCAAAGAAAGTCATACTATCTCAGTTCATCACACACAAGAGAGACTAACAAGAGGAAAAGAGAAGATAAGGAAGAATCATCGAATACGGTGAAAAGAACAAAAAGAATCCAAGATGTTGACATTGTACACCTAAGAAACCGAAAACGATCTGCCTCTCGAACATCGAGCACGAGAAGCAAAGGGGATTTCATGAATTCTCGAACCCAAATTCGAGCGAAAATAGGGTTTGAAAAGAGGATTTCAAAGCAAGCTTGTCATCACGTCCACATAGATCAAGTAGAGTAAGAAAAAGAATCCGACGATGCCATTGGATTTTTGGACGAGCATCGCTATGCTCCTTCGTTCTCTTTCTCGGTCCTCCTAGGGGGTGGTTAACGGATGACGGAGCAGAGCGAGGCAACAGCGGGTCGTCGACTTCCCCCAACCGCTATATTGATAATGCTCTATGTGTCAATCGAAGTAATAAAATAATTAATTTATATTTGATATTGTACTTTATATATAAATGGTTAGCTTTTGTCTTCGTTCGAACTCTCAAAAACTCTCATTTTTTTTCAATTACAAATGATGCTAAAGACATTTAGATTATTTTAAATTATTTTAAATTATTTTTTATTTTTTAAAATAAGAAAGTCCACATTATAATAGATGTCGCTGACACTACAATTGTTTATTATAAGCCTGCTATGTTCGAACTTTACAAGGATATGCATATAATCTAAAATTCTGTACTCTAAAGATGATTTAAGCTGGTTCTCTTGTAACATTATTTTTCAGAATTGCCTTTTCGGATTGCAAAAACGAGAGTACAATAATAAACAATATAATATTTTTACCATTCTACTTGCTTTTCAGATATAATAAATAAAGCACGGAGAAGAATGGTTAACAAATAATCATGTTAAAGAATTTCATGTCACGTATATCAAATGGTAAAACCATCATGCTCACCGGACGGATGAACAAATATCATTTTCCTTTTATTTTTCTTACTAATTGAGAGGTCTACTGCCATTTCTTTTTGTCTTCTTCAGGAGGAAGAGATTGCTCATGATGTCTCGAATCACAATTGTATTTCCTAGTGTACCACTCCATGCAAACAAAACCAAAAGAAGCAGAGTGATAGGCAGTAAAACCCTGCACGATTGACAACATGTTTTTGTGGATCTTCACAAGCTTTAACCAGAAGATTTCTACTACGTTTCCGTTCGAAGCTCGGCAATCCATCTTGGAAAGTAAATGCAGAACCGGTGAGTTAGGTACAAACTCTGGGACGGCGAATTGATGACAGACCATTCATTGCAAGATCCCATTCTGTCTCAGTTTGTGGCCTGTAGATTTACCAAGCTTTGGGGCTTCAACGAATGAATTTTTCCATCACAAAATGGAAAACGAAAATATAGTTTTTGACAAGCAGGCAGTCTTTGCATGGCCTCCATACTTCGCTTTCATCGAGTAATTAAGTCTTTGTTCCTTTGCCTTGTTTCCATTCCATCTGCGCTCAATGGAAGGCATGCATCAAGATACAGCATACAAAGATAAGTAAGCAGAAAAAGTATCAGATGATTCAAAGGTACAGATCATGCATGAAGACAACAAAGTAAAAGGTTTTGCACTTTGTTGCTGTGCTAGATGATATACAGATACGCAAAATAATAGGTGAAGTGCATCCGAAGACAAGCATGCAGAATCCGATGGAAATCTAACAGGCAAGAGCATGCATGAATATCACATCCAAGGGAGAAAAGCAACTTATGTAAGCAATTATAGCGTGTCAGTAAAGTCAGAAGGATCTGAAACCAATCACTTCCGAGAAAATGGCAGCTCCCTGCGACGAGGGATTTCTACCGTAGAATCTGCTTCCGGAGAGATTGAACTTGTCAAAAACTTGGAAAAGTGTGCAGCTATACAGGAGAAAAGAATTGGATAGAGAAAAGAAGAATGTCTGGATGTAGAGCTCCCTTCAATCCAAACAAAGATCAGGAATGGGTAATGCAGCTCCTGGGTCATGCAAACCATAAGCCTGTCTCAAAACACACCTACCCATCCCTCTCTCCAACTCTATTACGCCTCGGTAGCAAGATATATCCATGGGAGAGGCTGATGGAATCCATGACCCAGCAGCTCGATCCACCATCCAAGACCCTCTTCTGGACACGGGAGCTTTAGCTCAATTCATCGATTCCAAAGTCCCGAAAAGAACCATGAGAAGAAAAATAAATGGAGCGAACTCAGATGCCATCCACAACCGCATACTGCAAACCGGATGCCAGAAGCCATGACACGAGAACTTAAATCTCGGGGTGGGCGTGACTACTGGGAGTTAGGAGGGTGCTTTTATAGGAGAGCTTCTCCCCCACTTCCTTCCTCTACTCTTTTCTCTCTGGTTCGAATCTTACGGAAGTCTTCAGACAATGCGTAGTAGCATGAATAGAACCACTGACTCTCCCCTGAACACTCTCACATGTCCCCCATCTTCTCCCCTATGTAACGCTGATCTTTGTGGGCAGGAGCAGATTGCTCTTACTAGATTTCTGTACGTTGCCACCTATAAATCCATTATTGGAGAAGCGATGGGGAAACCAACTCTAAGAAATAAATGCAGTAGCTCTGCTCTCAGACAACTACCTCTGTCGTCCCTGATGCTCAGACCACAGTGCTAGTTCTTCCGCTGGTCAACCACTCAGGCTAATGCTTGACTGATTCTGCTGGTGATTTTGTGTTAGATAGAAGTTTTAGGTCTTTATATAATATGCTATATCGGAGCAGCTCTACAAACAAAGTCTAAGACAGTAAAAAGATAAATAAAAATGCTAGGGGTGGAACTTCCAAGTCAAATTCGTAGGGCCAAGTCCTCCGTGAGTAGAGTTGGGTTAAAAGGAGAGGTGGATTAGAATCTCGTCACAGTGAGCAGACAACACCATTTTGTCTTCGCTCGTAGATATGGGTCTGTCGGTCGATCAATGACGATCGTGCATGTTGTGTGGTGTGATCGTCTCACTTCGTCTGCTGAAGCCAAAAGAAAATGAAGAACGATGAGCTCAAGTTGTTGATCATCATGATGAGAATAAAAGGAAAAATAACACGATGCAACTCATCTCGGCAAAGTGATGAGCCCTCTCTGTTTCTTGGAACTGTAGTGAGTTTGTTTGGATGCATACCGTGTAATCATTTGCCATGTTGCCCTGCTGTCCTTCCGGTAAAACATGCTATCTAACAGTCTCGCCATTGCCTACGGGCTAGATCTTGTTTTCCATAGCTGGTCAAACTTTGCTTATTGCTTTATTGTTCTTACCATGCTAATCAACATAATTCAGAGTAGTCATGCTCAAATAACATTTATAATCGATGTGTTCTCACCCATTTCATACAAGTTGTTATTAAACTAGGCAGAGTTAGATCTTTGGTCAGAAGATTTCAACCTGCCAGGTAACAGTTACAAGCTGATAACATTTGTCCGGCCTAGCAACTAAATATTACCATTGCAGTCAGCTGGGGTTAAAACATGGCTTTGCCATTAGGACTGCGATCTCCTTGTCCAAATCCATCCAGAGGAATCAAGAAGCATTTATGATGACCATCTTACCTCATCATTCAATGGAGCCAACAAAAGAGAAGGAAGAAAAGATACACGTAGATATATGTTCGGAGCGAGATAGAATTACATGGGCGACACGCTCTTCAGATTATTCTAAATCGCGCATTATAATTCAAGGAAGTTCTTGCAGATGTCAAGGTGGAAGATCGAACCAAATCCGTGCAGGAAAAGAGAACCAAAAGATGTACAAAATGATAGGAAGCTCCACATTCGTTCTGATGCCGACACTCGTTCATGGAACCTCTACGATGGTGTCCAGTGCCGGTTTCCAGGACCGCTGCCTCGACATCCTCTTGCTGATCCTGGCGGGCTCGTTCACTTGCTTGGCTTCTGCAGGGAGCAGGCACAAGTCACTGAGGACGGGGAAGATCCTCCTCCCGATATTGTTCTTGGACGCCCCCCACTTCTTCATTGCAGCGGAGGCCCTGCGTGAAAGGGCTGCCATCTCCTCCTCCGTGAGCACCGAGAAGAGCATGTCCATCGGGAGCAGGAAGTAGATCCGGCGTCTCTGGAGCGCCTCGTCAGCCGTGAGTCCCGGGATCCGGCACCCGACGCTGAGATGGTTGGAGCTGCACACGAACTGCCCGGGGTTCTCTACCATCAGCTCCGCCGCTCTCACCGACTGCACGTACTCTTCGAGTCCGCCCTCGCCGTTGATGACCTTTATGGATCCACCTGAGGCAGCAAAAGGCGTGCATGTAGTGTTCCCCATGAGAATACCGTTTCTGTTGCGTACCCCTCCCGGCAACTAAATGAACATGGTAAGTGACAGAGAGGTTGATAGACGGAGAGATGGGGGAGGCGAGGAAGAAAGCAGCGACGACTGGTTCGTTTGCTGTCCACCTCAAAATGATAAAAGAGCCAATGAATGCCTGTGGATGCCGATGGTGCAGGCACTTTAAAAGGCGCGTGAGGGAACGGAGGAGAGATTTGGCAAGGGGTCGCTGTTGTCCACCGGGAGTTGTTTATGGACAGCACATGGGCTGGGAAGCAGACAAATCAAAGAAGGAAGCACAGGCATTGCATCAGCTTGGGCCGTCACCTAACACTTCTCGAGGCATTTTCTGATAAGAGGTAGAACAAAAAAGCAAAGAGAGAGAGAGAGAGAGAGAGAGGCTACATAGGATCGTGTAGGAGTCTACCCATCTGTCACCATACGTTGGTACCTTTTCTCTCAGGCAATGGACTGACCACGGTCTAATGGGGTTTGGCCGATGACCGGAAGTGCCAAATCCAGCTTGCTTTCTCGGCGCATTCTGGTTGGTTTAGCCCCCATTCACCATCACTACCTGAGAAGGACCGGTCACTGGTTGGTATGACCGTGCAAGCTGTCTCTGTCCTTGTTCGCAGGCCCAAATCTTCCCCATACTTTCATGTAAAGAAAAACTATAGTGACCCAACTTGTGTAGAACAAGTTCAATCCCAGCCAGAGAACTCAACTAAAAGAAAGGGTCATCATCTTCAGTACTGTCAAGTGGATCGGAGGATAAGTCTGTGTTGTTCTTGAAGATGCAGCAACCTTGCCTTCTCGGCAAACTCGGTAAAATAATACTGGACTTTGGCGTTTGCAGGACAAGCATATGGCCATATATTAATATGGAGAGCGAGCTTTTCTCGGTTGAATGTTGGTGCAGTTTTGTGCATGTCATGTCCATATCTCTGCAGTTGGAACAATCCGCGGCGGTTGTGGGGATGCGAAGGGGCCTCCGCTTAATCATTTGGGGAATCCTGAAAACAATTCAATGGGGGGCTAAGCTATTCTTATTGTAATCCAAAGATTTCCTGTAGGTAGGCTGTGCAAGTTGGCACGGAACCAATGATCAGAGAACCTAAAAACAATCAAGTAGACAGATTGTTCATCTTAGACCGACTAGTCTGTGGACCAAAGTGCAGTCTGAACTATTATTACTCGTGTCGTCTTCATTGCAGATACATCCAGGAACCATTTTTGTACATTAGTTTCTCCTCAAATCTTTTTCTTTTCTTTTTAAGCATTAGCAATCTGAAGTCTCATCAATGAAGTAACAGCTCAGTTCTTTAATCTCATGTCTCCGGAGATGGTGTCGTCTTCCGTTCTCGAGGTTCTTGTGGAAGTCTGTCTGTCATCGAGTTCCCGGCTTCATCCGTGAAATGGAGATGAGAGGCTTCGAGACGCTACGCCACCAAAAGTCTCGTGTAATTAATCGCGAGTTCAACAGCGGTACAAAATAGCAGCAGGGAGATAACGCTGGGAAAACAAGAAGCTGAAGAATCTAATGAGACGGATCACATGCTTCCAGAAGATTTTGTGTATTTGGCATTGGCTTACATATAGTTTGCTATATATTATGATGTGGTCGCAGTATAGTTTGCTTATGTATGGTCTTCATTCTCTGCGCGGGCCGGGTCCAGATCGAGAAACCATCAGTTTTCCCTCTGGGCCTGTGGCCCGGCTCTGTTCAGTTTTCTTTATTTATCGTGCCAGTATCCTTTCTGAATTAATATTCAATAAAAGAAGACGCACTGTGTTCTTTGGTGTAATCGATGCCAGTAGTGAAAAGGCAGACCCTGTCGCCTTGATTGTTCCCAAAATGATTAAAGTATGCATGGATTAATAACACTTCAATTAGGGTTGCATGATTGCGCCCATGGCAAATCATGTAGCATGGATTTGGAATTGTAACTCGAGGACCAGTGTATGTGATCATTACTAATGTCTACGTTGGTGGGACGGTTTAACCGATGCTGGCTAGATTGTCTTTTGCAGTAACGTCCCATTAATTAATGTTCTTTAGCAAACTAAATTAGTGTGCCAAAGGAAAATTTTATCTTTTTTTAAGAAGCCGAGACAATGGATGATCTTAATTATATCAACCGTTATCGCTTTGGCCGAGGTTTTGACTGCAACAAAGAAGCTAATTCAGATATCAACTTTGGTATCCAGCAACCTAATTGCTGGAGTCAAGATTGATTTGGATAATTATATAATTAATTTTATTAAGATTTTAGTAAGATGAAATTCATGGATTTTGAATAAATTCCATTTCTCCATATCATTAAAAAAAATGTCGGATCATTTTGGATATATGTATTTATCTGATCCGTTTGATTTCTCTAGTTGAGTAAGTTATGTTAGTAAATTGATGGTCGATTGACTTTTGATTTGGTAGGTTGAAATCCACCAAATTGCTTTTTCAGAATGTCAAACTAAGAGAATATAGCGTGCTTGCAAGTAAATTGAAATTGACACTTATCCTTAGTCTATGCAACGTCAACATCCCATGAAAGCAATACAATTGACCATCTGCTATCGGAGAACAGTCAAAGTTTGTGATTTATCGGTTTGTGAGTTGTCTGCTTTCCTTTTATTCTAATCTAATTTTCATCAATCACATTATTATCCACAAGTGCATCTCATAAATTTATAATTATTAAAAAAATATCGTTGACGTCTTGATTAACTTAACGTGATCGAAACCCATATTCGCATGTCTTCAAGATGAAATCATCGTACTCATGAGATATCATCTATACAAAGATTGAGGTTAAAATTTTTTTTTTATCTGATCTCTTTGATGTTTAAATTAGTAAATTAAGATCCATAAATGTGAGTTCGAATAGTTTAACATAAATTCTTACATTAGGTTAAAAATATCTTTTTGTACTATAGAGAATTAGAAACGTCTTTTTTATCATAAAGGATAAAAGAAAATTTATAATTATCTTCCTTGTCATAATAGAGTAAAAGAAAATTTATAATTATCTTAATTATCATAATGAATAAGAAAATAATTTATAATTATCCTTTTTATCAGAATGGATAAGAATGAAACTTGTATTTATCATAAATGAGACTTTGACCAAATATATGAATAAAGGATAATTCGAATCTTACACGTGATGCCTTGATATTGTATTTCCTATCAACAACATATTAATTGTTTTTCTTATTATAGCATCAAGTTATTTATAATCCATTTAGCCCTTAAATGCTTTCTTTCCAATAAAAATAGAAGCATAATTAACTTGAAAAGAATCAAACTTTATTCCTCAACTTAAATTAAATTATGTGTCTCTAAAAGACCAAGTCTTACAACATTAGCTGATTTCCTGCGCACCACCTCAAGCTAACCTTTATCTACTGCTTTAATCTGTGCTTAATTACAGCAGCCAAAGAGTCCACAACGTAATAAATATATCCGGATTGAGGTGGGCGTTCACCTACCCATGGCTTCCTTTATATGTCTCGATTCATCCAGAGTCCAACTTCCCCACATGAAAGTCTTCGGTGTTTGTATCTGCCCCTTCCCGGTGCTTTCCTCACATGCCAGAACAGTGATCCATGTGTTCGCCACTAAAACCCGTGGATCCAGAAAAGTCCATCTGCACTCCTGCTTGATTCAGCTTCTGAAAGAAAACAATGGATCTAAAACATCTGCTTAGAATAATAAACGAGGGTTTGGAAGACCAAAACAAACGGCTTTACTATCGACCAACCAGTCAAGAAGGGGTGGCCAACCTTGTTTAGTAATTTTCCTAAATCCGACCTTACAGGCGGACAATGGAGCTAAAACTGAGAGTTTCACATGTCATGAGCTTCATGCTTTGCGGGCCAATCACAGTTGCTTCTCCCTGGTCTACTCGCTAAGGAAGATGGCACTCTTCTGAGCCCGCAAGAGAAGAAGACCGTCCACTGCCGGAGGCCGGAAAATTTGTCCGCGAGATGAAGTTAGCTACCAACGTCAGGGGACTCGATCCTCGGAGTTTGGGAGTGGGAGTGCTCACCGGCTGCTTTCTGGTCTCACTGACCTATGTTACCATGTACAAGTCTGACATGCTTAGCTCTTCTTTCTGTAAGTTGTCGGCGTTCATTTTCTGTGTAAATATGGCACAGCCTCGCTCTTCTTCCTCATAGTTCCGATTTGTTTTGCAGTGACTTCCCAGATCTCATGGTCGACGGACGCAGCTTCCACGAGGCATTCGGTCGAAGGCGCTAGTGGTACTCGAGAACCGGGTAAGAGCTAGAAATCACTCATTCCTGTCTGTGTTCATGACGAGTTTCTGATCTTTGCGGTAGAAAGGGGACTCGGGCGTGTCTTCTGATTTGGACTACCGGATGGATGATCTCCGGTTTCGGCTCGTTTACAGAGATACATGTAGTCCTCTGCACTCTGTTTTATCTCACGATCGCTCCTGTTTCCTTTTCTTTCCCCAACTATATTCTTGAGACAGCACCGGAGAGCAAGCCAAGATGCAATAGCAGCAGCGCCGGATCAGATCTTTGTGAAGAGAACGAATTTACAGGCTCGCTAAGGATTTCTCCCTCAGAATCTGATATTATACCAAGGGAGAAAACTCCTGGAGGTACAAGAAAACCAGGTAAAAGCGACCACCTCCCTTCTCTTTGGATTCCATCATAGCACAGCTTCTCGAGTTCAACAAGAGGACTTTTCACATCCGTTCTTTTTAAGTTGATGCCTTGAGGTGGTATCGTAAGCTCAGTTTGCACTACACATCCAGACAACAAGAAAGAGGGAATCGGCCGACCTTGCGATCCAAAATCCGGCCGATGTCGAGTTGTGAACGGTCCGCCTACCCTGGTCGATCGGCTGCAGACACCAGTCTCAAGCGGTTCCAAGAAACCAGGTACGGAGCTCGTCTCATGTTCGATGAACACAACTCCAATGTTTTGCGCAGAAGAAAGCAACTGAAAGTACTAAAAAAAAGTCATAATAAGGCGGTTCACTCGGCTGGATGAGTTCAGCTTCTCATCGTCCAAAGGTTTGATCCAATTTTCGCATGTTGTTTGCACTGTGTTGGAATGTAGATGTGGAGGCACAGATGAGGCCACTGTGTGAGACCGGCTACAGGAGTGATGTCTGTGATATCCATGGTGACATTAGAATCATCGGGAAGGATTTGTCGTCTGTGATACTCGTCACCCGCTCTCGAGCTGCCCGAAACGAGTCATGGCAGGTGAAGCCTTATGCCAGGAAGTGGGACCATGGGGTCATGCCCGGTGTCAAGGTAGTGAATGTGAAATCGGAGAACGGCTATGTAGCAGCCCCTCAATGCACCGTCGGCCACACCGTCCCTGCCATCGTCTTCGCCACGACCGGATACATCGGAAACTACTTCCACGACTTCACCGACGTGTTGGTCCCTCTGTTTCAGACGGCGCGCCAGTTCGACGGCGAAGTCCAGTTCGTCATTAGCTCCTGCAACTTCTGGTGGATCAGCAAGTACAAGCCGTACTTCGACAAGCTGTCCCGGTACGAGATCATCGACTACGACAAGGACGCCAGAGTGCACTGCTACAAACACGTCATCGTCGGCCTGAGAAGCGACGAGGACATGATGATCGACCCCTCCAAATCGCCGATGGGATACACCATGTCCGACTTCATGGGGTTCATGCGGAGAACCTACTCGCTCGACAGAGATCACGCGCTGAGGATCAGCGAAGCGCCGGGGAAGAAGCCGAGGCTGCTGATCATATCAAGGAGCCAGACGAGGAGGTTCGTGAACGTGAACAAGATCGTGGGCGTGGCCAAGAAGGTAGGCTTCGAGGTGGTGGTGTCGGAGGGCGGCTTCGACCTGGCCAACTTCTCGCGCGTGGTGAACTCCTGCGACGTGATGATGGGCGTGCACGGCGCAGGGCTGACCAACTTCGTGTTCCTGCCGCCCGACGCCGTCCTGATACAAGTGGTGCCGTTTGGCGGCCTGGATTGGGTCGCCAGCACCTACTTCGCGAAGCCTGCCAGGAAGACGCAGCTGAAGTACCTGGAGTACACCATCGGTGAGGACGAGAGCACGCTGACGGAGTTGTTTCCCAGGGACGATCCAGTGTTCAGGGATCCCAAGTCCATTCACAAGCTTGGGTGGTTCAAGATGGGAGAAATCTACCTCACCAAGCAAAACGTAAGGCTTGACCTGAAAAGGTTCAAGCCAGTTTTACTCGAGGCTCTCCGGCTTCTCAGAGATTAGAAGATACAGCAAAAGTAAGTAGGAAATTTTATTGACCATGTGTATCGAATAAGACTCGAGAAAAAATTCCAGCTTTGCATCCAAGGCATGTCGTGTGTTCTACGGTGGATACCTTGGCAGCTTTTGCATATGGAAGGGACGAGATACTTTCTGCAACAAGTGACCATTATTAGTTTCAGCATGTCGGTGTGTCCTCTTCAGATGATTCATGGGAAGATGACAATATGGTCCGTGTCCCGCCGATGACTTGGTGCGGATGTCACTCGTGGTAATCGATGAAAACATTAAATAGATTCGTCTACTATGTCCCTTTCTGTGAGGCCTGCATGTTTCACACGACTCGGTCGTGGAAACCCTGCGCGGTAGGTAGGGCTTCATTGCCATGCGGTGGACCTGATACCGATGAACGGAGACAGAAGGCCTAAATGTATTCATCGATCGATTGAAAGTAGACAGCTACAGGGAAGAGGGGACATTTTTCACAGCCCATATTTCACAGAAAAAGAAGGATGAAATTTATGAGTTCTTGTGGTACAGGTCAAAGCATCAGCTCAACGATTGATATTTGCCCATCTAATAACTTTTCTTCTCCACGGACAATATTTGGATTTATAGAATGATTTGCTCACAAAAGAAAAAGAAAAGAAAAATATAACAATTTTGCAATGGACTTAAAGGGACCTGCATCTGAATCTTAGTTGTCAAAAAATTTCACTCCAGTTAAGGTGTTCAGTGGCATGTTCTTGAACTAAAAGGTCACAACAAAACTCTGTCTCTGCATCTACCACAAAAGCAAATTTTTATATTTTCCAAATTGAATTAAAGAGAAAAAGGAATCCAGAGTCTATATGTTCCATATTAAGAAGTACTCATTTTCTGGATTTTGCAATTATTTGAAGTATTGGTATTCTATTGTCTTTTTTTAAAAAATATAATGTAGACATATGGACAAACTAAGTACTATGTTCCTTTGTCATTCAATTTAAATTTTTGTTTGGACTAAATCATGTTGGGTGGCACAAGGATATTGCTCGCAATCATCATGATACACCAGTAAAGTTGTGGACGTGCAATATCTCAGCATCATGTTCATCATATAAAGCTGTGTAAGTTAGATCACCAAGAAAATTGACAGAGGGAGGGACTGTTTGAGGTGACCTTTTTGACTGGTTTTAGTTGTCTGATTGGCCAAGATACTCCCTTTTCATGTGTAGAAAATGCTGTCAAGTGTTTTGATTTCTCTATTAGAAAGTTCAAATAATAGGCCCCATAATTCTTCAAAAAGTAGAGATTCATATCTTCTACAGTCATTGGCGAAATCACACATCTCATAATTGTTCTCGTGCAAGTGGACTGCAGGCTCCGAAGCTTTTTGATGGTGCACTTATGCTGTAGGAGAACAAATGGCAGCAACATCGAAGGAACAGAAGAAAGTCGACGCTTTTCGACTGTGCAATCCACACGTTGCTAAGGCCTCCTCCGCGTCTCCGACACAGCAATGCACATTATATATGTTGATAACGCCTCTTCGATGATGACCTGTATATCTTCCACGTTTTTGTAGTGAAAGACAATGAAATTTATGCTCGAAATGGCCCCATTCCAGTGGAATTCGTTGATGGTGCAGGGAACTAGATATGCCCCTTTGGTTGTACCACACTTTTTATGGTGTGCACGCATAGAAGAAGGCGATGCCGTGGGGCACAAAACAACAAAGACTTTTTATGGTGGAGCGAGGAATTAGGTAGGTGGGGGCACGTCAAAGGCATCGACTCTGGACTGACTTATTCTGCTCCATAGACTTCCATAGCATTTGAAATGAGACCCAAGCATTCCAATCGGTTCGCTCTGTCCATCTTCGTGGCTGTATGTGGAAATGATCGATACAGACTCTTGTGATGAGGGAACCAACATTTAGAGAGAACAATGATACATAAATTAGGACAGTGATAAATGTAGTGAGGGGAGTCGATCTCCCTCGCTGCGTATTCCTCTCTACCGACTTGCTGCGATAGTATTTTGCACCGAACCCATGTCTCGGACAAGCGAAGAGTGAGAGAGATGCTCACTTGGTCGACTATCACGTAAACACACACAAGTCCGTATTTGCTCATGCCGCGAGAGTGGCAGGTGGCAGCTTACCATCTCCATGTAGTCAATGGAGACCGGTTCGGCTGCGTAAACAAAACTCTGCCCTTCGCTGACCCGAATAGAGAAGAATTTAGGATGGCGATGGAACTGAAGCTGTTCCGGAACGCCGGCCAATCTCAAAGATCAAGATTTGTGGTGCTCGTCGTAGGATGCTTTCTGGTCTCCATGACCTTCATGGTGGTGTCTCGGCCTCTCGCTTCCCGATCTCGTATGTTCCTCCGATCTCGGCCACTTTTCCGCTATGCTGATTCTGCTTGGTTCCATTAGTCTGCTTACGAAGCTCTGACGCCAAACATGTCATTTTGCTCACTGGCATTGCGGTCGGTTCAATGCTGCGTCCTCAGAGATCAGGTAATCCACCGTGGCTTGAATCTGCAGCTCATGGATGGCTTTGTTGTTTGATGTGAATCATTAGAACTCCAATTAGTGATGTTATGCTTTAGAGACCATGTTTAATGGTTGCAATATCTTGCTTGCTGCATAGATGTGGATCCAAAGATATCAGTAGACTCTTCGCCTTATTCTGCTTACTCTTTAAGAGAAGATGCACAAACTATCCAGCAATTATCTGTTTCATTTTGATTAAACTCAAGCTTTACTTTTTTAGGTTAATTAACAGCAGTATGGTTTCAGTGTGAGATTAAGTTTGTTTCTTTGCTAGAATGTTTTCCTGCAAAAGCGAGGTAGAAAAGCCAATTGCAATGCGCTGTTTAAGATCTGTGAACGACAGCATGCAAAGCTATTCTTCACTCGAATTCATCTCCGAAAGAAAATATGGAATATGCGGCAGTAAAAATCAGAAACATCAAAAGAACCAGCTCAGATGAAATTTGGGAAAGCAAGGACAAGAAAACTGCAACATCAGGAGTTAAGAACCAAATCTGGTGAAGTTAATATGCAGAAGTAATTTTTGTTTTAAACGATTAAGATAAAAAACGAGGGGAGGCAGCAGAAGTCCATGAACATGTTGTTGTGATGCTACTCTGGTATTTAAATCCATCTTCATCTTCGAAGACACATGCATACACGAAATATGCACAGGCAAGGACGAGAGAGGGGCACAGGAAGGACAATTATTGATCCACCATTTGCATCGTGCTCCACGCCATCCTGATGTAACAAGGAGCTGCTCTGCAAGTCTGAGAAATAGCTATTGCAGAGGACGGACGCCCCCACCTGCATGATGGAGCAATAACATTTTGTGTGGCATGTGATCTCTGCACAGAATTGCCTCATCACGTGACAAGCAGCTGGTCTCCCAAGAATCACCACAAAGTTGCAGCAGTAACATTTGCCCTTTTTCTTTTGCTTTTAGCTGGCTGCCCGTGGGCATGATCACTACCCGAGGTTGCTACTTCCAAGAATAGATTTTGCTGATCCGTGGCCGCCCATGGTGATGATGAGCCTTCTTTTCCTCGCCAGTTTCTTCAGCTGCGAGATGGGATTCATACGTCGGTAAAAGAGAAATCGGTGACCACTTGCCCAAGAGGTGGGCTCTCGGTGTGGGCACGCAAGTTGTCATCCTTCTCCGATAGCTCCTGGACACCAAACCAAACCAAAACTAAATGGCTAAATAGCATGTTCATCATGCATCTGATTTGACTTCTGCCAAATCTGATTTAACTATTGCAGATTGGTAGCCACGCATCTTTCAACTCTTCTTTAGATAATGTCGATAGACTTCATTAGGCATCCCTAATCTCACTCTCCTAAAATGATTGTAAGCTGCAATACAATATCTTTACTCGGAATGCAGGAAATAATATGAATCTATGATCCCGTATCCCATGTACCAACACATCCCAGTTCCCACGAGGCAAAAATTGGAGATCACACAGAAGTGGCATCAGACTTTTGAGCAGCCATGAATGAGATGTCAATCTGCACGCAATGTGCAAAGAAAGTTCTTATGCCCGAGATAACTCCTTCGAATCAATTTCCCAGTATGAGTAACTAATTACACGTGTAAGATTCAAACGCCATTGTCCGACCCAGAGGCACACTTGTAAGAATTTTCTTGCAGCCAGATCAAAAACGAATGCAAAAAAATAAAAAGAACAGAGAAGAAATGCGGGCGGGGAGATCTCGTCAACTGCAGACGCCATAGGTCAAGCTTCTTTGCTGTTGTGAGGCAGGAGGCGGAGAGCCTCCAGGAGAGTGTTCTTGAGCCTATCCAGCTGAGGCCTCACGTTCTGGTTCTCCAAGTACACCTCGCTGAGTGCGTACCAGCCTTGCTTGTGGATGGAAGAGGGATCCTTGAGCACCGGGTGATCCTTCGGGTACTGCTCGGTGAGCGTGCTCTCGTCTCCCTCGATGTGGTAGTCCAAATACTTGAGCTGCATGTCCCGCGAAGGTTGCTCGAAGGTGTCCCTTGGAAGCCAGCCCGGGGCGCCCATGGGAACCACCTGGATGAGCACCGTCCCCGCCGGGAGGAACACCATGTTGGTGAGCCCGGCGCCGTGCACGCCCATCATCACGTCGGCGGAGTTCACCAGCCTCGCGAACTCGCCGACGTCGGTCTTGTTGGTGGGCTCCGTGACCCGCACGTCGAACCCCAGGCTGGCCGCCATGTCCGCTATCCCCTTCTCGTTCAGGAACACACGGGTCTTGTTGCGGGAGATGAGCAGCAGCCCGGCCTTCCTCCTTGCCCCCCACCGCTCCACAGTCGGCCTCTTCAGCCCGTACGCCTTCCTCAGCATCTCCTTGAACTCCACGATGGAGTAGCCTGTCGCCGTCTTCGAGGGGTCGACGCCGAGCTCCTTGTGGAAGCTCAGCCCGACGATGACGCGGGGGAAGCAGCGCACGGCGCCGGGGTCGTCGTTGTCGGCGTCGATGATGTCGTAGTTGGAGAGCTGCTTTAGAATTAAGATGAATCTGCTCACCCACGAAGGCTTGATGTCGGCTACCACGAACTGGACCTCGCCATGGAACCGGTAGGAGGAGATGAAGAGGGGGACTATGACATCGGTGAAGTCATGGAAGAGGTTGTCGGTGAACCCTCCGATCGAGAAGACCAGCGCCGGGACCCTGTACTTGGCGGTGCACCGAGGGGGTGCCTCGTCGCTGGGGAAAGGCTTCATTGTCCACTCATTGACCTTCTTCATGGCTGGGGGGTCATGCTTTCTGCAGTAAGGTTTGATCTTCCAGTCTCGATCTGCCAAAGAAGGGTGTAGGAAGATGGTTCGGGAGCTTCCCTGCAATCTGATACCGCCTTCCGCTTCGCAGACGTTGGATCTCTTGCTTGTTTCGGAGCAAAGAGGTCTGCTCAAGTTGCTCACGGCTTCATCTGCGACAATTTTTGGAGGAGCTACAGCATTTCCCTCATCATCTTCAACCCCTGCACAAAACAGAAGATTTGAACCATCACCGGCTAATTCAGCTAATTTTTCTGAGGAAGATCCAACTTTCTTCACCCCCTCTTTGGGTTTTTCTTGAATTCACATCAAAGTTTGGATCTTAGCCACAATCTCTCAAAAAAGAAGTGTCTAGATGTTTCCCTACGGTGTGCAGGTGAAATTACCTGGTAGAGCAGCAGCTTTCCCACTCTTCTCCGTGACAATCTTCGAGACCTCAACGTGATCTACTTCTGTCGGTGACTGAGCCTCAGCTGTAAGAAGAACCAACAGCAGAATCTTCTTGAGAACACGAAATCCACAAATCTCCAGGGAAAGAAAAGATCAAACAAGAATCAATCAGGGGGAGACCATATGGAGAGGGGCAATAGCGAGCCTTGATGAGAGAGAGGATGCACAGGGAAAGAAGCATGGCGGCGACGATGAGCGCATTGCCTGGCCTCCGGGGCTCGACCCTGGGAGGAGTCCTGAGAGGCTTCATCCTTCTTCCACTCTCTCTCTCTCTCTCTCTCTCTCTGGATCACTTTTCTTCTTTATCCTCGACACTGGAAGGACTAGATTTGCGTTTACACTGGTGTGTTCTGGTCATGTTTGACCGTACGAATCAAAAGTGTCTCTTTTCAACCCATGTATTTTATTGAAATGCAATCCAAATAATTGTTCATTATCCTTGTTAATAAAAAATATCATTAATATCCGTATCAATACGAAATGGAGCTGATCCAGATACGAAGAATAGTGCAGGATAGAGAAGGATTTTTTAAATTTTACAAATATCAAAGTCGAGAAGTGTTTCTTGAGCCTGTGATGCTCTATTTAGTTTTTTTTTCTGAGGATAATATCTCATAAGATTATTATTTTTCTCTCTCTAATTTGGAGTTAACGAGGAAAATATTTTATGAAATTCTTGTAAAGAAGGTGATTCATAATTAACTTAAATTATCTTTTGATTTTTTTAGAATATTTTTATAAATATTTTATAGGAGAACCAGTTTGTAATCTATCTAAATTGCATTTTGATCTGTTGAAAATATTTAATGGGGGAGATAATTCGTAACAAACTTGAACTACTGTTTGATCTTCTGAGAATATCTTTGTAAATATTTAAAAAAAAGATGATTCATAATTGATTCGAACTGTCTTATGATTTTTTTAATAATATTCTTATGATAGTTCGAAAATTGACCTCGTTATTTTTTAGGTTTTATTTTTATTTTTATTTTATAGATATGAGATAGGAGAGTATTGGTTTGACATGATATTTGACGTGATAAATAGTAATTAGTTGATTTTATATTCCCTGTTAATCCTATAATAAACACTTATTACTCCAATAAATAGATTACGTCTCGGCTATTGGCCTCTTCGCTGGTCGCTGTGAGATTTCGCCTTTCTCGAGTGATGTTGACTGGAATATGTTTCTGGACCAAAAACATAATTGTGAATCGATAAATTAAGTCCCCGAAATCCCGCAAGAAACGCTTCACCGAAACAGGGCTTCCTCAATAAATTTCACCCACAATATATAATTAACAATGACAACGAAAACAAATGTGGTTGTGGTGATTAGCAAGATAGAGGAGAGGTCTAAAAGCTGTGTCCACTAAAGCTTAGTAAGGCATCTTGCAGACCATGGTCTAAAGTTTTGGCCAGGCAGACAGCGGTGGATGGCCATGCTTTAATGCTCCAAGCTGAATCAGTAAAAGGCTGTCTGTCATATTCTAAGCCCTGCTTGCTGAAGTTTAAGGTGGGATGCACTGCTTGCTGCAGTTCAAAGGCATGATGCGAGGGAGAACCTTAGTTGATTATGGCCCGAATCACCAAGCATTTCAAATATATCTGCAGCAAGAGCTTTCACAAAGTGGGTAGGGATAGCTCGACTCTTCTCCTTCCATAATGTGATTGCCGCGTGGGATGCCTTCCATGCGCGTGCATGTCTGAGGGATTCGACATTGTGAAGTCATTCGTGACAGGCATCAAAACAAACACTTTCAGGTCATGAATGGTGTCTGAATGTTTCAGTCACTGCATGTGATGCATCCAGCTGGGGACCTCCCTCGATTTCCTGGCGTTCTCTTTTCTCTTGAAGCAGAAGCAATGTCCCATTCGATGTCAAAGTCCATATGATGGGAACGGAGGCGGATGGATGCCAACCTCTGGGACGATGTCTCACTGCTGCCTCCACAGTGTGAAGGATTGACCACGGCAACATCGTCAGGCATGATTTGGTAACACCAATTCCTGAGCATTTGATGGATCTCTCTCTCTCTCTCTCTCTCTCTCTCTCCCCGATTTGAAGACAATTAGGAGACCCACCATTGACATTTAACGATGCACTGAAACATGCAGAGGATGGAGATGCTCACCAAACGACAAACGGCTGAACCTATTCTGGATCTGAGCGTAACAATTACAGCCACCATATAACATAGATTGTACAGACTCCAACGCCTTCAGAGACCAATCATCTTCCTCCTCTCGCCACAAATTTATGTGAGATCAGGGCATGAGATCAATCGAGATTGAGTTCTTCCTAACGTCCGTGGCGAGGAGGGTTAACCCACGACCTGCCAACAAAACGACTAATCCCAAATAGACCATTCAGCTCAGGTCGAACTCAGCAGTCCATCGCGCACCTAACACCATGTGCTCTTGAACCTCTGAGGTCTTGATATGAATGGCTTACGTTTACCGATCTCCGAACGCAACCTTTCTATCGATGATACCAAACATTGCTCTCGATTTAATGGCTTTATTTGCACCACTCGAGAAGGAAGCAAACCAACACAACTACTGACCTCAGAAGCTGATGAGGAAGCCATCAGAAAGAACACCAGAATGATTCTCACATTTGATGGTGAACAAAACACTTTAAGAAACCGGTGGTTTTTTATAATCAGCGACGTCAATTCGAACCAAATTTCCTTACAGGGTGGTTCTCGATCTGATTTCTAAAAGGAAGCTCATGGCCACCTAACCAAGGTGGGGTTGGTCTGATAAGCTAATAGACGATGACTTAACTATCAGTGGCACCAAGAATCACTGAATGTATCAAAGTGGAAAGAATCATTACATCTTATTAGATAGTTAGAACAAGAAAGAGTGCCAAAAATCTATTAAACTGGAAATCTGTAAATGCAAATTGAATGAATGGACTGTGAGTTAAATGGTGGAACAAATATCATGGACATAGGGAAAATGAGTAGGGAAATAACATCAAGGAACTTGAATCAGCAAGTTAACAAGTCCAAGTCCAAGCTGTGGTGGTTACCGATGATATAAGCATGAGGAAGTTGCTTATGATATTGGAAAACAAGTAACAACTAAAGGTTATATACAAAATGATCAATGGTTGAGATGTCATAAAATGATGACAAAATCTCATTCTGTGGGTATGAACTTGTCTCATAGTTCAATTGGATAAACAAAAGGTCACGGTCAAGAAAAGCAGACATAACGTTAACGTTGGAATCGGAAACAAAAACAAGGAAAATGAAAAAGACATCCTCTATGTGCCCGGCTGGTTTCCAGACTAGGCAACAATTACGCCATGTACAATTGTGAGGCATATGTACAGATGCAAAATAAACCGGTAGCAGAGAATCTGATATGTGATCATACCCTCTTTTTCGTCACCGATTGATGAATCTGCCAAGACCAAACAAGTAGAAAAATCATGAGGGTTGTACCCACGGTCGTCCAGAAAGTTATCAACCATGGAGGCATTGGATTGGGAAAGAGACCTGGTTTGAGGAACAACTAGTCAGATTGCTTCTGGAATGCTAGAAGAAATGAGGCAAAAAGAAACATAAAACATGCGTATAAAAAGATATGGAACCCACCATGGCCAAATTTGACACAGATTAAAAGCTCCACGATGCATATTGCTAGTGAAAGCCAACAAAATGCACCAACCTTCTTCACAGGCTTTCTGAAACCATTGATCATGTTAGTCTTCCTTCTAGTGACACAGAAAAGCTTGTAATCATTGTGTTTTTAAAACTGAGACAGCATCAAGAATTAGATAGCTCTTTGTGCATCAATGAACTAAGAACTTGAGATACATGATATGATTAGGAAATTATGCAAGTTCACTGAAGAAAAATCTCTTTTTTCTGGTAGAAGTATACCTGTCTTGCAAGTAGGTATTGTACTCACGGATGGTTGGTATAGCAATTAGCCACCACAGAACCAACCTATAAACAATCAAGGGGTTTCTAGGTGGAATCCAAAGACAAAACTTGAGAAAAAAGGTGCTCAGCTCCACAGTCATAAAAACAACACAAAGGCACAGCACTTGAATGAACCTCCATGGTCCAAGCAAAGGATGCCATTCGTCTTTGTCCCATCGTGCGGGTGTGAACTGGCTCAACGTTCTTTTGACCTTGAAAAACAAATAAACCTTTAGGCAAATCCAAAATTAAAATCATCTTCTGAAATGATAAAGCAAAAATCACAGAGCAACCAAGACAGATTAAAAGACATGAATACTTTAGACTTGTGATAATAAAAATTGCATAAGTTAGAATTCCACCAGAGACGAAACTTAAGGATTCAATAATCATGCAGTAATTGTTGCAAACCTGTTCATTCAATTTGATGTCTGAAAAAAATTTCTCATCTTAATTAATGTCATAGAAAATAATGACAGATTCTCATCTTATCGTATTGACAGATTCTAAATCATATCCCCAAGAACATAATACAAAGGATTCAAGCTCAACTTCTCTCATAATTTTAGTGGCAAACTCAAATATCCACAGCAGCTTATAATGGAACATACCTTACCAATGATATTTGGCTGGCGGCTTATGCCAACCCATTCGTAGGTTTTCCCATCAAAGTACCTAACAGTATGCATTCCTGCCCAGATACCTGAATTATAAACCAAAACATCATCATAATGATAGAGATATTTTTTGACTTTGCTTTCTTTTCCCCGACTGATTTGATTTGACAAGTAACAAGAAGAAAATTTTCATGTGATAAAACAGCAAGAGAAACAAAATTTCAGGATTCACTTAAGAATGTTATGATTGAATAATCAAGTCTTGATGATTAAAAAATATATCTTGATTCACAAATTGGTTACAGGTGCTGGTAATTCGACAAGTTGTCTCTAAATAAACAGCATCCATTTCCACCTGTCCATTACCAAACTAAATACATACCTTCTGGACATCATAGGAACCATAAATTGGGAGGAACGCGGGGGTGGGGGCGTGCGGCGTTTGTGTTGGGGTTGGGGGTGGGGGAAGGAGGAATATCTCATCAGTAGCATACCTACTATATGTTGCTACTTTTCCTTTTAACCAGAAAAGAAATAGTATTTACAATCAATTACTAGAAGCTTAATGAAAGCAAAAAGGTGCAAGATCTTAACCGAACACAAACATCAAAATACATGAAATTTTCTCAAACAGAAAGCATCAAGTTTGATCCTGATTAAATCCAAATAAATCAACCTAAACCCAAGAGAAATGAGAAGGGAGACTATATAAATCCAATTTCTCAACAAGATCTTCTTCATTAGTTGATACACACACATTCAATCAAAATTTACTCAGCTTATGGCTGGCTAAAGGAAGACAGCTTAAAATTAGATTCTTCTTGTAATATATATTCTCATGGCAAACTAGTATCAAACTTTTGCCTACACTAAAAGTACAGAAGCTTAAAGGAAATACAGAGTGCTTTATGATAATATTCTGGATGATTCTCGGGCTCCTAGTACTAGATGTTTAATATTGGTCAATTAGGCATTATCATAATAGTTTTTTAGTTCTGAGAAATCAAGATTAGGAAAAGTTAGAAATTAAAAGAAATGGCTTCCAGAGGAGTAGATCTCGTAGGGGAAAAATAACCTTAAGTTACAAGAAAAACAAAGAGATGCCAAGAAACTTGAAATAGCGGATTCAATTCTGTAGTTATTGGTAAGCCCAAAGGAATGGAGAGAAATTCTTGGCGACCTACAGTTATCTGGAACTGAGCAGAAAAAAGCAATGAAAAAAAGAGAATACAGTAATGAGAAAGAAAAAGAAACTAGAAATATAAAGAACACAAAAATATTAACACATCAAGTTCCATGTGTATGTTGTGGCAAAAAAAAAAAAATAGAAATCTTTCATTAATAATCATATTCATACAAAGTCCCATCATCGAAGAATTCTACTGAGTTTCTAAGGAAAGAGAAATAGAAGAGTGATTCATTACTCCAGAATGGTTGACAGCTTCTCTTGTATAGTAGGTCTCAGCAAATCTTTTCAGAAAATCCTTCTAGCACTCTAAAATTTGAAGGTTACAGAGTGAGATAAGCCAAAGAACCATGTATTACCAAGGAATATAAACAGTATTTTTAAAGAGATGGGTTCATCAACTATTGCAGCATGGTTGCAATGGAAAGAAAAAGGTCAGCAAAGTCATTCACTGAATTTAAACCTGATTATACATAATGAAGTTAAAACCAAGTTTTTCTCCTCCCTTTACCTAACAATATTATGAAATAGAACACAAGTCATGGCTATACTAAGCAACCTTCTACTTTTGAATATTGCCCTCAGCCAGATAGAAACTACAAAAAGACTAACTAATATGTCCTAATACTTGATGCAGAGAAATCACAAGGCTGAAGTCCAGTAGTGGTTATGAAGCAATACTGACCACTTATGTAGCACGACTATCATGGAATTAATAATCAGAACAGCCTAACAATAAGAAAACTTGTGTTGCATCAATCAGAGATTAACCACACCTTAGTTTGTCATGAACCAGAGAGAAGACCAAGTCACACTTGATATAATTAGAGTACAAGATGTAACCATTATAATAAATATTGCATAAAACCTTATGCCACTAGAAAAAAAAAAGGTCTAATATTCCAAGTATCTGGATTAATTCAAAATCAAGAACTCCAAAGTGGGAAATTTTGAACTTGAAAAGCATCATTTGCATCTAGCAACAAGATAAAGAGTAAATGATGTCTCACCAAACCAATTGCAGATTAAGATGTCCAAAATAATACTGTCCCACCAACACTCGTTGAAATTTGGCAACATGTGACGAAAAGTAAGCTGTAATTGTTAGATGATGAAATTTAAAATGCTGAATTTAAAGAAGAAAGCCATAATATATATTAGTAATCCCCTGCAGAATGTGAAAACCGACCTCCATCAATTCGAAACCAATCGACAATACCCACAAAAGAGGTTGGTTACGTATCATTATTGCCTTCCCCCACCATCCAAAGATATGAGCAAGTACAAACTCATCAAATAATGTCTCCTGGAATAACCTAAGGTAGTTTAGTAATTGCAAAACATAAAAGCATGTTTTTCTTGAAAACATAGAGAAATATAGAATGGAAAAGAAAATTAGGTTGGTGAGTGAAGAAATCATACATAAACGTTGATAAACCTGCTTTTCGGATTCTCAGGGACATAAATACGACAATCAGCTCCATATGACCTTTCAGGTAGTTCTATAAACAAAAAGTTATCCTTTTTGTCAGAAAAAAGCTATTCTTATGACACAAATCAAAAGTTACAAAATCAAATGCTTACCAACTCCTAGATCAGGGTGGAGATATTTCATAAACTGCCGAGCATTATCACGATTCTAGGGAGTGGACAAAAGATGCCAGAGAAATTCTTACAGAACGTACAGATATAAAAGAAATTCAAAAGTTTATGTTATATTTCATGATTCAAGTCTGGACACTACTCAGAACAAAATGGCACATAATATGATACAGAAGCGAAATGTCAATAGATAATAGCAGCAGAATAATAGAAGATCAAAGACATACCTGGAAAAGCAAAAAAGTGAGGGCAACAAGGTACACCACAGCCATTCCATGAACCAAGCGCCAAATGACAGGATGCGGCCTTATAAGGACCCTGAGAAGCATATAGGTTATTAACAAGGCATAATTTATGATGCCATCTTACATCGATAGAGCAACAGATTAAGTCTAGAGACAAGTGACAAATTTCTTTGGTATGAAACTAAATTGTACGTCTTGAAGGATAAAATGCTTAAATTGCCATATGCGAGTACCACAAAATCCTCCAAAGCTATTAAATCAATCTCAAAGTCTGCCACCATATGACGATACCAGATACTTCACAACTAAAATATTCACAGTAAAACCTTGTCCGACTTCTGTATACTGGAAGGATTGCACATAGACTAGCAATAATTGATTATATAAGTACAGATAAGTCGAATAATTTTTCATGACTAATATGCTTTGAAAGGTGTAGCCACTACACTCGTCCATAAATCTAGAACATGAAAACTGAGAATAAGTAATAGGTTTAAATCCTTGGACTCAGTAATTAAAGTCATAACTTACGTTGAAGGTGCTTGCATCAAGAAATAGGTTAGGAAGACTGCAATCATTGCCCAGACACCCCTACAAAACAAAGAAAGGTTAGTGACGATAAAGTGCAATATAAATGAGGCACATTGAAATTTACAAACTTCCAAGAGTTTAATAATGCACATTCAAAGAGAACAATTCAGCAATATAAATACTCAGATAATATAGCTTGTATGTTAAGATCATAGTATAACTGTGAATCAGGACAAACTTTTCAAAATAAGCACACCTCTTCACAGATGTTACAATGTCATTTGATGCTGACCTTTCAGGATCAAGAGCTCCACTAGCCCAACTGTAAGTACAAAATGGTTTAGAACGCACTGCAGCCAATCCATGAAAAAACCATCACAAGTACATATGTTACAGGATTGTCAGATTTCTTATGTAGTGTCTTAGTTTTTTTTCCAATGAAACACTTGTGATTAAGACAGCAATTACACTGTTTATCTTTCGCCTCAAAGATGAGTTACAGGTCTACAACCTGATAGTCCGATTTCTTGTTCTAAAAATGACTTACTAATAGTTTTACTATAGCCTCGCCACCATTTTATTATGTAAGTTTAACCAAGAGCTAACGCAAGACCATAAGACTTCTATGCAATTCATCATTCTCCTAGATATAATGAGTCATTCTACATTTGAAAAATAGAACCATCAGCTGTGGGCAAAAATCAGACAAGTAAACTACACAGTATAAACCCCTTGTAGCTTTTATTAAATCCACAAAGTATGATATGTTATGTTCATAGCTTATATCTAAAAATAACTGTTCTGAGTAAACACTGCTCAATCAATTATGAGTTCAGATAACCATATGATACATTAATGTCTTCCTTAATTGAACATTTAGAAGAGAAAGAAGAAAGGGGATGTCATCTCACCAGTATATATGCCACTATGAACCACAGATTCATATAGAGTTACTTGATACTAAAAGAACCTTGAAATAAGCACGAGCAAGGACTCACACTAATATACATGTCCCAATGAGGAGTAAAGATATTGTGCGTGGCTTGTATGCCCAAGCTGTCCATGGATCAAGTTCACCAAAATCACCTACAGAATTTACATCACTATCTTCTGGAGATATGTGGCACCTTCTTGCTGTTTTTCCTATGCCATTGGCCTCCATGAGCACCGGCCAAGCTGTTCCCTGGAGTTATTAATTGGCATGTTAGACAGAAACTTATTATAAAGAATTCTAAATAAGAGCAGAAATCGTTCCTGGTAAACATTGTTAACGTTTAAGTTCCAAAACTTTTCCATTCACTTGAAGTAAAATGAAAAGAAACAGGATATGTCAGCCAACACTCGTTCCAACAATCAAAATGTTATACCCATAAACTGTCATATAGAACCATATGTTGAAAAGACCAAGGTATCTACCAGGACACAAAAGAAAGAGAAAGAATGCATCAACTTGTTAAACGAGCAACCCTGCCACACATCAGACGAGAAAAAAGATTATTCTTAAAAAATTCACCTATAAAAAGAGTTAGAATCCTTAGATGAGCACACAAAAAAGGAATAACACTCCAATAAGCAGCTTTTTCAGTTTTAAAATCTCAAAAAATGGGGAAAAGGTACAGAGTGCAGCGCAATAATAGATAACTTCACAAAACCAGTATATTGTGCATCTACGGTTGCTAATCAACCGCCAACTTTAATAAAGAAATTAAAAGAAATAATCTTTCGAAGCAAAAGTGGAAAGACGAATGAGACCACTCAAAAAGAAATGAAAAACCCAAAAACTCCTGTCGCTAAACCTCAATCACAATCCAAAACCCAAACTTGGGAGCATCTAAGTGGCCCATGTCTAAGGAAACCACAAACAAGGTACCTGCCAAAACTACACCAGTGATCATTCACCTTGATTAATAGCCTCAGAACCAAGCGCCCAACTAAAGATTCATGACACAAATGTTCACAGAGAAGGATGATCTCGTGACGGAGCACCGGATGAAAACTAACAGAACCCAGCACAGAGACGGCAAATGATACGAAGAAATTAAAAAGGAACGAGCTTTAGCAAATTTTGAAGACACCACCAGAAACAAGTAAAGAACCACCCAACGAAGAGAAGGCTTTCACTAGAGATTCCTCGAAGAGCACGGGGTACCTCAAACAGAGGGAAAAAAAAGGGGAATAGTTGCATACAAAGCCTCGAAGAGTAATCGTACTATTCCTTCTATCTGTTCTTTCTTTTTCTTCGCTAATGCAACTCAATCGCAGAGAAACAGAACAGTTATGGCGGATTGAATGCGTCAAAGTGGAGGAGAAACAGGGTTAAGGCGGGTCCTTCGTCCCCGTTTCTTGAAGGATTACTCACGTAGAAGCGGCCGACAAGCCCGCCCGCCGCCGTACGATCAGGAGCTGAGTAGATCCAGGCCGCCAAAAGCAGCCCGTTTTGATCAATTGCGCGTGCTTATTATCACCTTTTTCTCCTCTATTTTTGAGACTTGACCGATCGCGAGAAACAGAACAGTTATGGAAGGACGCGAGAGAGCGAGCGAGTACCTGAGACGGTCAAAAGGGTCGCTTCAATACATGGAGACCTCATGGATACGGCCCCCTTTATATTTACAAAACCAGTCATCTACAATATACATTTCTCACGACAAAAAATAGATATTCTTTTTATAATCTTTTGAAGGTTTCAACTTACATCAAGGATATGTCTCGATGAAAGTATTTCGTTCTGATCACAAAATGCTTAAGAGTAACCAGATTTTCCCACTTAAAAATGACAATATTTTAGTTAAATAAAACACATTTCTCTGGACACAATAAACCGTTGATTGTAGTAAATTATTCGTCTTCTTGTTTGTTTCTTGTGGTCCACTGTTTCAATCTGGCAGACCCTTAGGGAAAACTAAGTTCCATGGTTCATAAGCAAAATAAATGGTTGATGCACTTGTTGATAGTTGCAGATGTAAATGTACCTTATGCGACGAATGATGCAATCAATGCTCCATGCAAGTGATGGCAAAAGCACTCGGTGGCCATACAATATGGAAGATAGAATACTAGGAAGTGAGGAAGCTGACGGCAGGAGAGCGTAAGTGAGCTCCATTATACTAGATATGAAGTCAAACTCTTCAAGATCTGCCAATGCTTCATCCAGTATCTCTTGCTTGCGACCTCATACTTAGCATTCCAATAAAGTGGATCTCTATGTGTGTCAAGTAGCCGAAAGGGAAATTTACATCAGCCCACAGAATTGACAAACACCACTGAATCCGACTTCTATATCCTAAACTCTTCGACCTTCTGTTTTTGAGAGTGAAGATAAGACCATAAATTAATATGGCATCATGATGGAATTAGAGAATATTTGTACACTAAGCCGGAACAGTTCTTCGAGGGAGGAGTAGCCAAGCAGTCAGGGAAGGGTATCGTCGGCATGAGCTCCGAGCAAAGACAACGGAGGTGAGGACACGCTACATGGCAAAGGAACGGCATCGGCCGTAGAGCTGTCCTATCTTTCCACGCTCACTGAGACCACAACAGTGATCGCTGTGAGAGAGCTGTCTTTCTGCTGCACAATAGCCTCGCCTTCAGAGTACTGTTTCGATCACCAAGAACCCATTCATATCAGAACTTTCCTCCCCCAAATGCCCCTACGTGCACACAAAAAGGGTGGGGAATGAAGAAGGGTAAATGATAGACTGATAGCAAGGTACGGTGCATCAGAAAACTAGTGAGTAGATGTCTAGTTTAAGAGAATTCACAAGCGCACAAACACTTTCTTAAGATCCTTGCGCTTTATGCTCTCTCTCTCTCTCTCTCCTTGATCTTACAGGCCATCATGACTCCATGGAGTTGACTTGACAATAATCGAGACTGAGTACAGTAGCTTCCTGAAAGAGTATAAACAGATGTAATAAAGACCAGCCCTAAATAAAATGCGCATTGAATTGTGCAGAATTAATGAAGTCATACGATGTGAATGGATGTTTGTCTTCAGAAGCCACTTGTTCACACTGCCAGTATTAGGAATGTCTAGCCCAACTAAACAAGAAAAGCATAAGTTGGCATATCATCCATATGTATGAATTAACCTTAAAACCAAACCGGAATTTCATATCTTTCTCCTCCATCAGGTGCTGCATATATCTATGTACACCGACCTCGTTTACATCAATGAAGGCACCAAATCTCTGATCAAGTTAAACAGATACATGCACCGATCTCAGCTGGTCTGTAAGACCACACTTGCGTAAGAGAGAATTTTCCCACACCCATAAGGGTAAACACTGTTTTCTAAGAGCACACTTACTGTAACGCAATAGTATATTTGCAAGCTCACTTTGATGTCCCACAAATCAGGCCAAAGGAAAATGTATGGAGATGTGTGCAGAACTGTGGGCACATGATGCTGGGGTGTGCCTCACTGACAGATATCTTAAGATTAAACTAAAGTTGCAGGCTTGGTAAGCAAGAAGAGTAGCATGAGGAAGGCGAAGGCGGTTTGGTGAATCATGAAGAGGAACGAGGGCTCTGCAGTCTATCAGACGAAGGTATCAACAATAGTATATCCTTCCTCACGTTGAACGGCGCCAAACTCGGCCGTTTCTGAAGGAAGCACACGAACAAGCACACGATAAACAAAACACAAGCGCAACTCCCGATTGCCACTGATGCATCCGAAAAAGAAAGAAAATAAATGAAAGAGAGAGAGAGAGAGAGAGAGAGAGAGAGAGAGAGAGAGAGAGAGAGAGAGAGAGAGTTCCAAGTGTTTTCCGATTCTCATGAACCCGACGACAGCATTATAACCCTAGTAAAAGAAGACAGAGAAAGGAGAGGGGAAAGCGGCCTTCGTGGTCCCCACATCCAACTCTGATCCAGTCCTTCCCTCCTTGTTATAGGCCAAAAAATGGCAAAAGAAGTAGGGACATGGGAGCGTGGGCCTGACCCGGAGCTCCATAAAAGGAAAAGAAAATAGGCAAAAACCTTAAATGCTACGTGCATGTGGTCTTACCACTGCTACGAATCTAAATGCCAAGTGACAGGTGACATTTAAATCCCCTCTCCCTCTAAGACATAATATGTTCCCATTGAATCCAAGCAAGGAGAGGACAAAATGGCCAAAAAGTGGTGTCATATGCTTGCCAGCGGGGCAGACGGCCCCACAAGGCGACAAAAAGTGATATATCCAGTACTCGGTGCCGCTGTGGGCTCCCAGACCGACCCCATGAACCCACGAGGATGATGATACCTCCTGTTACTCCTCGAGCCATGGCACTTATGGTACGATTATTTGCTCATCCTGGTCCTAATGACCTTAAGGATATATAGATTTAAGACTCATGGCATTTTCTACTGAATGATTCGTTGGTGGGTATGTTTTCATTCATGTTGTACGTACCAGTCATATTGAACAGCACTGTTGATGATCAGGAGATCAACTTCCTTATTACGTTGATGATGGCGACCAGACGTGGCCTTCGATCTGTTACTGTCAGGTTGTTGACCGTTGACTGACTGCAGTGGCACAATGATTTAGATCGTCTTCGGCTCTGAAGCACTGCTGCAAAGCTCACAAAGAAAAACAAAAAAACATATCGCATCTGAGAAGCGGAGTGGGACGGTGACAGATGCTAATATTTACAAAGTGGAATCTCTGATGAGGTTGGAGTACATGCAAGGAATGAGTGTCCAGGACCATGTCACAACAGTCCGATCGCGATCGGACGGTGCTCGATTGTCGTATGCTTACCTGATACAGCAGGAGCCGAGGAGATGTCTGATATACGCGGGCCCATCAGCAACCCCATTGCAGCATAATTGACTGGTCAAACGTCTCGATCCTGTCGCAGTGGCAAGGCCTTGGAACCCTTCCCCTCCACCTGATCCCGATCATGTCACCAACAGAACAACAGAGGTATCACAGGGCGGACAGCATCGTCGAACCCGATAGAGGGGAGTTTGGGGCGACCAGCCCGAGCAGGGATGTGGCTGCAGAGTGTGATCAAAGAGGCCCAAGAGGAGAATCTGTTTCTGAATCGACAAAACAAACCATCAGGCGGGCAGTATATCAAATCTGATACCACCCTCCGTCCCTCTTGCTGCTGAAGCAAGTAGGATTTGAATAAGCTTCATAGCGCTTGCGTAACAACGTTCATTGATGAAGTTAGAGCAGCTGCCGCTGGGAGATACGGTGGATCAATATTGTAAGTGTCGCTTGCCTCGCCACGGAGCAGCAGCAGCAGATGCGGCCATATTCAGCCTCATTGTACGTGTAGATTACATATATGCAGACGAATAAGTTAAAACGCACAGAAGCAGAGGCACATGTAGATTGGCTATTATATACCGAGTCTCTGGATACCCGTCAAGCTACATTCATGTGCATCTCGAGTCTTCCTGCTCCAAGACAGCTCATGTCTTCCAGATCTATACACTTGTCACTGTCAAAACAAGAAAGGCCAGCGTCAAATTTTGAATGCCTTGCAAAATCAACCTAACTAAATTTGTGGATGCAATATAACTTTCTATGACCCCTATAGTTTCTCCAATGCTGGGAGAAACTGGCGATGAAACATTCGAATCTCAGCAGTAGCAGAACGATCATGGCCTATTAAGTTCTATGATGCTGCTATTTGCTCGTTTACCAACATGTAAATGTGACCAATGTCCGCAGAACCAGATGAGAACCAGTCCATGAGCCACTCAAGATCTTAGCTGCAGTGTCAATTATTTCTTCGTAAGCTGTTTCATCTTGTGAATGGAGTTCTCGCGCCCAGCTCCAGGCAATGTCTGCAATTAATTCTGGAGATTGCATATTGCCAACAGGAGCTCTCTCTCCGACTCTGAATGTCCATTCTAGGATTTACAAGCTGTTTAAAAGAGTGGCAGAAAGTCAAAATGGATCGCATAAAATGGAGATATTCATACATTAAATAAAACTTAATTCGAGGTTTGAACATGTAAGCATGATCCGTGTAATGTGTAAAATGGGTAAAATATTGATCCAAAAACATTTACCTTTTTTTAGCACTCTGGACGGAATATGTGAATACAAGTCCCTTAACCAGAAGAGACTAGAACACGGAATATGTAAAAAAGAATGGTTCATAAAGAAACATATAAAAGAGTTAAACTCACAACACCAGGATCAAGCCAACCAAGACAGGTTTTTCATTTTGAGTGCACTTGTTGCATGTACGAGAACTTTCATTAATCCGAATAGTACAATCAGAAGGAAAGGAAATTGCTTCTAAAGAGAATCATCGGCCTTCCTGTGGAAAAATAAAGTTATTACAGAAGTATTTACATCCATAATGATCTCTCTCTGCATCCTTCCCTCATAACAGGATGATAACTATAATTATGGCAACAGACTGAGTTTTTCCAGATTCTGCAACAAGAACATAAAAATTGTTGTTATAATCAAAATTCCATAGCAATCCTGAGCTATCAACAACAAGAAACTTGAGAAACATTAGCATTAAAAGGTTCAAAACAATATCAATGGAAACCGAGTACTCCCATTGATTATTAAATCAAACAAAATCAATAGCATTAAAAGTACAACTATAGGAAAAGGTTATTATTAAATACCTTCAGTGCACTGGAAAACTATTTGGGATAAATATGATAGAACAAATTGGAGTTTATAAGCAGCAGATTCAATTCCAATTGATAGATCAGACTGGAGTTATATGCACCAGACTCAGTTCAAAACCCAATTATAAATGAGGCAGAAATGACAAGTTTTATTTGCAGACCAAGACATCATGTTTGGCAGACATGAAATATTGATTGACGATCTCAGCATCTTCCAAACAAGGTTTGAAAGGAATGGCACAAAATGGCAACGATCATTCCATGCCATGTCACTTCCTATCATTCTAGTAGCATCCTACTGAAAGCTAGAAAACATAAATTTTGACTTGTCAACTTTAAGATTTAGTATCCTGCTTTAAGGTTTCAGAAGAAGTTTCAATTAGTTGTACATTTGGTTAACCATCTGATCGATCCACAATGTACTGTTCAGCTGCACTGTTTACTTTTTTGACAAAAGAAGTGCTTATCAGACAATGTAAGTCAAATTTGATCAAAACACAGATTCTCCAACTTGGTAGAATTCAGATGAGGGATAATTATCATGCACTATGACAAGAACAATTAAGTTTTAGGTAATATAAGGATAGATACAAAATAATGCAACGTCAAAGAGTACATGCATATACAATCCTCCTTGCTAGAGAATCTTCTCCATATAGCACTTGTGAATGTCTGTGGATCCTGTTGTTCAAAAAGGAAAAAAAACCATCAGTCATAAAACTGTTGGTGCTACTTGACCTTGAAAATGGGATGCCTTCTCAATGGTTTGCTTCGAGCAAAGCATCTACATCTCTTTGCAGACAACAAGAATGAAGAACTAACAAGGACCTGTGCTAGGTTATGAGGACCATCAAGCACATATTGTGAAAACAAAACAAGGAAAATAAAGAATGGGCTTCAAAAGAAGTACAAAGCGGAATTGATGTGATTCACAAAAATATTCAAATCACCAATGCATTTCTTTTAAATGTCTCAAGAAAAATATATTACACCAAATGCCATAAAAGAGTTACTCAAAAAGTACCTCCATCCAGATTGGATTCTGTAGTCTGGCATAGGCAGCTTATTAAATACAACAACCTTCACGTAGTGCCAACTCAAGAAGTATGATTCTGTCTCTAAATCGATGTTAGGAGGCATATTAAAAAATAACAACCAAGAATAGATGTTAGGATGCATAATTGAATCATGAGGATGCACAAAATATTATACAAGTTCTATCTCGCAGTGAATACTACAAGATGCTCATAATCATGTCTGCTCTCTCTCTCTCTCTCTCTCTCTCTCTCTCTCTCTCTCTCTCTCTCTCTCTCTCTCTCTCTCTGATGATACTATATCTTCTTCAGTTTCATTCCGAAGAAGTATGATTAATTTGCACTTCTGTTCGTCACTGTTTTCCAAAGCTGTTGCACTCCGAACACTCTGGCAAGCACAGTTTATGAGAAGGAGAAAGATTTAACAAGCAGATTTACTAATATACTATATTATAAACCAGAAATATAAGACTGACAAGGTCCACAAAAGACACTGACTCAAAGTGAACTTCATCAAAAATTCAGAAGCACTTCCACGTGAAAACCTCAATGTGAACGCCACTATGACTAATTAAGTTCAGGCGAGAACAACCTTTCCCGATACCGAGCTTTACATGTGAAATTGAAAAGGAAATCCATCGCCCACGGAGATACTGGTACCCGGCGACGGCAGAACGAGCGCTATTTCATGCCCGCTTCCATCCCAACAACCGAAGTCCACGGACTTCGCTAGGGTTCCTGCAACGTACGCCTAGGCAATCAAGAAAGAAGCCGGAGGATCCAGGGAGCAGGCTCCGGCGGTGGTGCCGCCTCCAGTCTTCGTGCGGCGCAAGGCAGAGACTAAGATTAAGATTACCTCTGGGGCAGGGGAGCGGGGAGGGGACGCACCAAGGGCATGGTGATGGAAATGCAGTTACAACGCGGAACGCCACCGACCTTACACGCTCACCGCAATGGGAAGGGTTCCGCCACCGTGCGCCTAGGCGACCAAGAAAGAAGCCACGGGATCTGGCACCAAGACTCCGGCGATCGCGTCGCCTACAGTCTTCATCGGCGCAAGGCAGCGACGAAGATTAAGATTACCTCCAGGGTTGGGAAGCGCCAGGGGCATCGTGGAGATCACGCGGCGACACCGCGCGACGCCACCGATCCTACACCGCCCGCACGGAGTAGACATTGGGGATCAAAGAAGGTTCTGTTCGGTGTATGGGATGTGCAGCGATATGGACCTCATGTCGCGGACAGGAGGCATTGCACCGACCAAGCCTGGGCATTAAAATGCGGGCCCCGCTGAGACGGATTGATGAGAAGGCGAAGATCCCAGTTCGATTGACCGTAGTGGGACCCGCACAAGCGATCACACGTGGCGATGCTAAATTCATGGAATATGGCATTTGGTATCTGGAGAAAAGAACGGGAGGCGATCTCAATTGTTCGGAGATCGGACGGTCGAATATCGATCTTGATGAAATAGGAGAATCTTATAGTACTGTAGGCAACGTAGACATCAGTCGAAATAAAACATCGTTACTCTGGGCTAATTATATATTACCTTATAGTTATTTTTTTATATTTTAATCTTTAAATTTAAATTTTTATATTAATTTTTTTATAACTATAAAAATAAAATATTTAACTTAATTTATCTTAATATCTTTATAGTACGTGATAATATGTATAAGAATGATAAAAAATAATATATAAAAAAAATTAATATCTTAATTATTAATTAAAATTGTTTAGTCGAATATTATTATGGTGGCGGATGGCAGAATCACCTAAGGTCATGGATGGCTATTATGATGGTGGTTAATGAGAATAATATAATAATCAATCTTGTTGATTTCGATTTGAACATTGGTGATTTAAATGACAACACCGATAGATATTTGATGATGGTGGTGATGAATTTCAAACATGTATTTGGAGACAGACGAGATGGAGTTCTAGATGTGAAGATTTAAAGATTTTTATGGTTTCTTGTGAGAGAGGAGGAGGAGTAAAAGCAATAACGGAATATGAGGCAGAGAAGAAGGAGGAGAATGAGGATGCAAGATTACTCTACAAACAATGAGAAATGAGGCATCTGCATCGATGCCATGTTGTTTTGTATCTACATCAACGGATTGTTAGGTTTTTTCCTTATCTCTCATTGATACAAATGCAGAATAATATAGAACAATCATTGTCCTCGTCCTTTTTCTTCTCTCATTATGTTTTATTTCATATGTCGCTCTTCCTCGTCTTTTTTCTCTAGTATTATTCTACGTATACATTGATAAGATGTAAGCCTTTTGCCTCATCATCTATAGACACAAATGCAAAACAACATCGATGTAGATATAGAACAATACTGATATAAATATAAGACAATACAAATCAGCCATCATCCTTGTCATTTTTCTACTCTTCCTTTATCTCACTTTTCAGTATCGCTTTTCCTTCTCCTCGTGTAAGAAATCATAAAAGTTTCTAAGTTCTATCTTCAAGATTCTATCCTGCCCATCTCTAAGGATATTCTTAATATCCACTATCATCATTATCAAATCTTCAATGCTATCGTGACCATAGTGATCGTTAATGGTCGAATCGACATTGACTTTTTAAAGTAATTAGGATGTTAAAATTTTTTTTTGTCTATCGTTAGCGTTACGTTATCACTAATTTTTCGTATACGTACTTGCACACTTGCGGGCACGTGGGTTCTTTCTCTTTTGTCTTTTTTGCGAGGCCACTGTTTCCCGCCTCATCTTTCTTCATGAAAGTTGTAATCTAGGATTAGGGTTTCGGAAGGTCTCATCGTCTTGTCCTCCTCTCCCACAATTCCTGAGCTCATGGTTGGTGCCGTTGTCGCCTCCGCTCCGCGGAGCTCTTCCTCGAAGACAGAGAGCTACGTCGACACGAAGCGACGTGACGACGTCAGGCAGGCGAACATCCTCGCCGCCGGCGTCGTCGCTGACGCCGTCCGCACCAGCCTGGGACCTAAGGGCATGGACAAGATGTTTGCCTCCGCCAACGGCGAGGTCGTTATTGCTAAAGTGAATTGTGAAGATAAGAATACATCTGATATGTTCATTGATCAATACAATAGAAGGTCTATTTATACAGATTAAGAGGGAGGATTTCCCTCAACAACTAGAGAGATTTCCTCATATAGTTGGAGGAAATCTTATCTACTATCATGCCCCCGCAAGATGGTACTCCTGTCAAGGATGCCAATCTTGGATCGATATAATGAAAATATCTTACGGGCAAGAGGCTTCGTGAGGGAATCTGTTAGTTGATCAGTTGTATGTACATGAGAAACACGTAGTTGATTTCTGACAACTTGATCTCGCACGAAGTGGAAGTCAATGGCGATGTGTTTCATGCGTGAGTGGAACACTGGATTGACACATAAGTAGGTAGCTCCAATATTATCACAATATATTGTAGGAGGAAGGGTAGAGTTGACATTGAGTTCCTGAAGGAGATTTATGACCCAATTGATTTCATAGTAGCGATGGCGATGGCATGGTACTCGACTTGATTGTAGAGCCGTCATTATCTTTTTTTGCTTTTTAGAACTCCAACTGATAGGATTAGCTCCAAGGAAGACAATATGCCCTGACGTAGAAGTTCTATAATCAAAGTTGCCCACCCAGTCAGCATCAACAAAGGCATGGAGATTAAGTGAGGTATGTTTGCGGAGAAAGAGGCCATGATGAAGGGTCCCTTTAAGATACCGTAAAATTCGTTTGACTACAGACCAATGCATAGTAGATGGTTGGTGCATGAAGTGGGACAATTTATTGACTGCAAATGAGATATCTGGACGGGTGAGAGCTAAGTACTGTAAGGAGCCAAGTATTTATCGATATTGAGTAGCGTCCGAAGCAGGGCTTCCATCACATAATTTGAGTGATTCATTCGTAGAGAGGGGAGCTGTAACCTCCTTTGCATCCTACATGTTTGTTTTGGATAATAGATCTTGAATATACTTTCTTTGTGATAGGAGGAGACCTGAAGATGTAAATATTGCTTCAACTCCCAGAAAGTAACTTAAGGTGCCAAGATCTTTTAGGGAGAATCGATCAGCCAATTGCTTTAGGAATGTCCGAATCTCCAAGGGATCATTGCTTGTAACAATAATATCATCCACATACACGAGAAGATATATTGTGGTTCTATTTTGTTGTCGTAAGAATAACGAGGTATCAGACTTAGAGTTGATAAAACCCATGGATGTTAAAAATGTGCCAAGTTCATTATACCAGGCTCTTGGAGCTTGACGAAATTCATAAATAGCCTTTTGTAGCTTGCAAACATGCCTTGGATATTGTGGATGCACAAAGCCAGGGGGTTGCTGCATGAAGACATCTTCAGTTAGAGTCCCTCGTAAAAGGCATTGTTAACATCCAATTATCGTATATGCTTTTTGAGATAGCCAAGCTCAAGATAAGCCGTATTGTTGTTGGTTTGACAAGGGCTCATGTCTTTGTGAAGTCAACACCAGTCGTTGATGAAACCCTTTGGCAACTAGACACTTTATATCGAGCAATAGATTCATCTGGTTCCGCTTAATTCGAACACCCGATTGTGTTTGTGTGTGAGAAGAGAGAACTAGGGTCCAGGAGCTATGAAGAAGAGCCTTTTTTGTGGAGATTTTGGCGCTGATTAATTGTGGTGGGTTCACTAGCTTCAAGGAAGAGTTTGTGATGGCAAATAGATTAAGAACTTACGTGGTTTAACAATACTCTTTTGGAGCGTGTTATCATATGATGGCCTACGGAAGTGGTAGGTTGGTTGTTGGCATAGCGATGGTGAGTCCTCTGCCGGACTGCCTGTAGCGGGTATTGTTTCCTTGTGAAGAAGGGAGTGGAGGGGTAGGGAGGAGGTGTTGAGCAGAGGAGTGTCGAGCATGAGGGTTAGAGATTGGATGGTGTTGTGAGAGGTTCATGTGACCTCTAGTGATGTGTCGTCGGAGTAGCTTGCAAGAGTACTCATGATTTTGAAAAGGAAAAGAAGACTCCGTGACGAAAGACTTTTTGGGTTTGTGGCACAGAGCATCGAAAAGCATTATATTCAGAAGATCCATAAAAATGCGTTCCGGCTTAGATCGGTGTAAGTTTACGAGAGGCATACGTAGCTACGGATAACATAGACAACCAAAGACTTTGAGTTTGTGAAAAGGCTTGTGGAATCCAAATTGTGACCATACGCCTGAAGGGCATCTGACAAGAACGAGGCTCATTGAGCCTTCAACGATGCGATGTTTTGCGCTAACGCCGGGGAGGTGACTTGAGGTGTTGTATACCACAAGTTGCAAGACAGATCGAGTTTCACCTCACGCCAATAAACTGTGGAAGACCTGAAAGAAGTGGTTCCTTGCTTGGAGGGATATAACCATGTGTACCAGTAAAATAGTCAACAAAAATAACATAAAAACGAAACTTGTCAAAAGAAAGAGTTGGCAGGACCCCAAACATCGAGCAATTTCAAAAGGTTTAGGCAGATATAGAAGATGTGCCAAAAGATCTTTTATTGACAAGGTTAAAATGTTGCTTTTTGTGGCCTCCGGGAAAGTTAAGAGGCGAGGATGACCAAGGCGCTCGTCACCCATCCGCCGGAGGTGGTCTTGGGTTGTTGGCGCTTTGTTCCCTTGACTCCCCGTGCCAAATCCTCCTTAGAGAGGCAAATAAGGTTTCTTTTAATGTGGTGCAGGTCGTTGTGGTGAGTGAATTAAGCATTGTGGAACTTCTGATAGAAAGTCCTTTACTCACCGATGATGGCCTCCGCCCATAGTTGTTGTGGATGATTACAAGATCGGAGGTGATGTGATGTGATGCACTGTGAGTCTATCAATGGGTTGACCGCGAGTAGTTGGCCCATCCTCGAGCGCTGACTTTGAGTGTCCGATCTTATCCGACAGCGACGATGGTCGAGTCGAGGTCGCATAAATCTGCGTGATTATAAGCACCTTGTGCGCTACCGTGGATGACTGTTGTGAGAGGTTCAGCAACGGTCGCGCTTGAGCCGATGCTCTTCAAATGATGTGAGTCACGTGCTTGTGTGAGCTAATTTTTTGTATTCTCCCCTGGCCATTAAGGTATGAGAGGACTCATCTTGGACCTATCAAAGTTAAGTCGATGATCACTTTGATATTTTGTAAGTAATCGGCGCAATAGACTTCCTGTTTCATCCAGGATCTGTAAGAGTCCATGCGAATGCAGCGATCTCCGTTTGATTGGACCAAGCTTGTCGTCATGAAGATATTAGTCGAGGCACGCAGATGTAGACGACACCGAGTTCGTGAAAGGTCTCGTCTTTGATAATAATAGTCAGACATTTGATCATTCTGCCGGCGGCCCCACTAGGGTCGAATTGTGACAAGATTGCCGTTACGCGATACTTGAATCAGTTCCAAATCTGCCACCAAAGACCGACATTGAGCAGAGTATGGTGGTCTCTGACTACGCCAAGATGGATAGGATTCTCCGGGAGGAGCGAAATTATATTTTGGGGATGGTAAAGAAGATCAAAGCCACAGGCTGCAATGTGCTCCTCATTCAGAAGAGCATTCTGAGAGATGCATGACTGATCTCTCGCTGCACTACCTGGCCAAAGCAAAGATTCTGGTGATTACGGACATAGAAAGAGATGATATTGAGTTTATCACAAAAAAGTGAGCCACCGAATTGAGTCTGAAAGGTCTCGTCTTTAAGCTTTCTGCCAATCGCTAATATCGAGCATTTCTCTGAGAGGAGAAGCTAGGTTTTGCAAATTGTGTGGAGGAAGTCTCAGTTGGAGATGGGAAGATTGTGAAGATCACTGGCATCAAGGACATTGGCAGGAATATATATATATATATATATATATATATATATATATATATATATATATATATATATATATATATCTTATACCTCTCATTTGATGTAATTCTTATCGACATTGTAGCAGTGCTGAAAGGTACTCTTATGGTTTGTAGACAGAATTTTCTTAGATTAGGTTTACTGTTGGGTGTTCTAGTTGTGGAAAGGGATTGGATTGGGGTGAGCAGAGTGGGGCTGGATCTATTATGTTTTCTCTTGGATATATTTTTGAACTGTTGCAGTAGCTATGGTGGACATTGGTTGGGTGACAGAGGTCATTGGAATGCACTGAAAATTAGAGGGTGTGTACTGTGTTGATATCATCATTATGTTTGAAATGCAATGAAGATCTAAACGGTCACAACAGGAAAGGTACAAGGCTTTTCTTGTATTTTAAGGGTTGTGGTAGTGCCAAAATATGGGTAATGGCTTGATGATTTGATTGATCTTTAGACATTTGAGAATTTGATATTTTCTAGATGAGTAATCATTATGAATTTTTACATATTTGTCTGGTATCGAGATTATTAGATCACAAATATGGTGCATTTGGCACAGTGCATACCGCATATGGACTGGTATATACCAGTCTGCCCGTAGACTGGTATTGAGCCATATAGTCCAGTACCAATCAGTGTTATTTTTAATTATGTTTTAGATGGTATTGGATGGTGGGTTAGTGTACTGACTAGCAACTGGTATTGTATTGATCCGATGGATTAGTAAAATCAGGATCAGACCATGACTTAAATCCTTTATCTCAACAAGCTTTACACTTTGTACGTTCAATTGCTTCAGTTAGTTCTTTCTCCAGCTGTGGATCTCTCCTTTGTATCCACTAGTACAGCACCAACTATTCCTCAAAATTGTCTTGTGTTTATGTTTATTAGTGGCTTCATTGTACCTGGAGCTTATATATGCAGTAACTTACTTGATACATTTGACTGTGTTTGTATGTGTTAGTATCAACAGTGCTGGAGGAAAGTAGCATTCTTAATAAAATGGGAAGTGGGCTAGTAATCACAGTTTAGAGATAACTTTCTGTTTTTCTAAAAGATTTATGCATGGAGGTGCAAATTTTACCAAGGTAAGTATTAGAGCAGTCTTTAGGAAGTCCCTTCAATGGAAAGTATAATTCTTATCTTTCATTTGAAACATAGAACCATCATTCATTAATGTGTCTTTAAGAAGGTTTATATGATTTCCTTTTTGGTGACCAAAACTATGGATACTTTGTTATGCACATCATAAGGATTCACATGTTTGATTCAAGTTTAGAGTTACTTCTGATAGTCATCTTTTTGTGGGGGGTGCCTTTACCTTTTATATTACTTGATTTTGTTGTTCAAGTCAATGGGTAAATAATTCAAAGGTAATGTAGATGTGTAGAAGTTTTTTTGATTGGTCATGTGGCCTCTGTTGACTTCTAGTAATCAAACTATTGCATCTTACAGTGACTTTCTCGAGTGTTATGTGGTCTTGGAATTTTCTAGCTTTTCTTGAATATTGTTGGGATTCATGAGGATGTCTGCTTCTACCATATTAACAGTTTAGCTTACTTAGACAAATGGATAATTAAATGAAGATAGGCTCAGTTTAGGAATTTTGTAGCTTTTTGTGGTTAAATTTTATGGGACTCATCATCAGCCAACTGAGAGGTTTAAAGTTAAGCTTTTATCTTATTGGCTGCATTTCACAGTGGTTGCTTATTGCAATTGCAGAAAAAAATCCTTTTACATGAATTCCTCAGTTCCATGCTTTAGTTAATCATTTTGTTTCTGTTCTGTGCTGTATTTTATGGCATTAGATTGTCTCGAAAAATGTGTATTGACTTCAATTCACATACTTCACAGCATGTTCAGATGTTTGGTAAATAAGAGATTTCTCATCGCTGGTGGGGGTGCACCAAAGATTGAGATGCCCAGGCAGCTTGGAGCTTGGGCAAAAGAGCTTCAAGTAATGGACAGTTACTGTATCAAGGAATTTGCAGAAGCTGTTGAGGTCATTCCCTACACTTTGTCGAAGAATGCAGGTCTAAACCTGATAGCCATCGTTACAGAGCTTAGAAACCGGCATGCCCAGGGTGAGATCAATGCTGGGATTAATGTTAGGAAGGGCCAGATCACCACCATCTTGGAGGAGAATGTTGTGCAGCCACTGTTGGTTAGCACTAGTGCAATGATGCTAGCCACCGAGTGTGTGAGGATGATCCTGAAGATTGATGACATTATCACTGTGAGGTAGACCGGAATATGTTGAGTGACAGAATGTCTCGAATCTTGGATGATTTTGAATACCTTTGATGTTTTTCTATTTTACCAAGACTGCAAGCAAGTGCAGCATTTGTATTTGATTTACTTTTAGTATCCTTCACAATTTAGGTATTCTTGTCATCAGATGTCCATGGTTTTGATTTGGTTTTGCAGGTATCTCATGCCTGTTTGAAATTGAAATAAATGCATCATCGTCTTCTGTTTTCACATTTATTTGTGCATTTGGTAAAATCTGTGAGTGATTGCAAATGGATGATGGTTTATATCTTAACATGGATCATGGTTTGTATATCTCCTGTGTTGACCAGCTTTTTCTGGGTGAAAAATATTTGAGGTTCATATCAAGTTATCAACCATGTTATTAGCCTCTGAAACCAACCAAAACTTTATCTTGGCGACACTTCTTGGATAAACCTAGTCAGCTTATCTGTGATTTACAAATTATTTTTGTCTGAGAGGAGACATTTCCATTGTTGGCATATTATAACGTACTAAAAAAATGAAGGAAAGATGGACTGTTTAGATGCTTAAAAGCTCTCATATTATTTAAAAACTCAGCCTACTTGAGCTCATCACAGAGCAAAGAAACCTGTTTGCAACATCCTGGAATTATGCTAGCATTGATGAAGTGAGAAATGAATCAAAATGCTTGTTCATGCAAACCAATAGTCATACTCATACGGCACCTTACTGACACTCACTACTACAGCACAGATTGCAGTCATAGTAGTGCTTATTCTGCTCCTAAAAGTTGTTTCTAACCACATAGATTCTTAAACTGCATAGTAGCATCGGGTCGAAAGCCAACAAAGGAAAATTAGGAAACCCAATAGAGATAGCTGCCTCCCTTAATAAGTATAGCCCTTCTGAAACATTCCTGCCATGGCCTCGTCACTCTCCCCCTCAGCTGAGTACCGCCCAAGCTGAGCAAGGGAATTAGCCTTTGCACGAACCAAGAGTGCCTTCTGTGCAGCTTCAACATTCTCCGGATGCCCCTGCCAAGTCTTCAAGACAGAGTTCTGAAGGGCACGGGCATAAGAGAATGAAACATGCCATGGGTTGGGGCCTTGGTTCATCGTGATTCAGATTAAGGGTTGCCTCCATTTCAGACTGCCTCCTGATAGAAACTGAATAAGAGAAAACAATAATCATCAATCTGTATAATTTTTGTTGAACCCTGAGTCTTTGCCATAGGCAAACAGTTTTCATCAGCCAATCATTCTTTCACAACAAGTAAATTTAGACATCAGAGAAAATTCTTGTATTTCCAAACAAATGCCAAGGAAAACCACTGCTTTTGTTAGGAGAGGAGAAAAGGTAGCCCAGAGTTATCGAGTTATATAGCATAACCTTGTCGGGATTATTTTTCAAAATATATTGTCTATCTGTTAGATGCAACAAATGTTTCCTTGTGTTGAGCACCTGGGAAGAAAGCATGCAATTAAATGTTTCAAACATACCATTATTCCAGGAACTGCTGGTGGTACCCTCCGGTTAAGCATCTTGAGTGTATATTTTGCAATGGTCTCTGGTGATGCCCTTGCCTTGTGCTCGGCACCTGGGGTCACCATACTGGGTTTTAGCAGGATGCCCTCAAACACCACATTATTCTCAGCTAGGTAGTAAAACACCTCCGCCCAAACTTTCTGTTCAAGTGTTCTTTCAATTGGATGGTCACCATCAAGGAGAATCTCAGGCTCCACTATAGGGACAAGGCCATTATCCTACAACGGTATAAGAGTTAGAAATTAATGCGCCTCTGCACTTGTGGATAATGATACTACTGTAATTCAAATGCAACATAGGATGTGACATCAACTCATGTCCTGGTTTTACAACTAGATGTAGGGAAATAAATTTGAATTTTTAATCGGGTATTCACACCATATACATATAATATCAGTGGTCATGAATGCAGTCTGTGGCCATGTATGCACCTGTGTATCCATGCATGATCATATAACTGCCCACGTAGTTATGCAGCCTCAATATGCAATGTTGTATATGTGGCATATATGGTAACATAAAAATAAAATTATACTTATGGTCATTTATGATTATGCTTTTCCTTATCAGCTAAAATTATTTTAGTATTGTATATATAACTTAATCTGATACAATACTAAAATAATTTTAGTATTTTGAAATAATACTGATAAGAAAGGTATAATCATAAATGACGTGTTACCAAATATGGCATTGAATTCACATATACAACACCACATATGGAGACTACATAGCTTTATGTGGGCAATTATATGATCGATGGGATAACAGCTTCAGTATTGTATATTTTTCATGATCACATGTCAAATAGGTGACAAAGGATCCACGTAGCCAATGCCAAATAGTTGGGACTTTCGACTTTGTTGTTGTTGTTGTATTGATATATTCCATGAATATAATACTGACATAGACCAGTTCATTTCTTATGACTTGCCACCAAGTCCTTAGATGAGAATAAACAATATCTTATATATTTAATCCTTGATTTGACTTTAATATATATTTACCTATTAATAATTTATACTTGATTGTATTTTCTTCATTAATACTTAATTTTTAAAAAATATAAGCATTTTAACTGAATTGCATATCAGCCATATATGCTTATGGCTGTATAGCATTAGGCAATTGGACATTGTACAATATAACAAAATTGTTATTTGTATGAACAGATGAAACAGTCAATACTCAATTCAAATTTAAGTTATTTAACTGCAAACAATGTTTTCATTCTCTAATAAATGCATAAGGAAGTTTTTTAAAGATCTTCATCTTGTTGTTCTGCGACTGAGGCATGATCAGCTTTAGGGAATTAACTAACAATTTATGCACATGAATGCTCATTGTAGTATTCTAGCTAGATACACTTGTCATTACTCAACAGGTGGATACATGATATCTGAGTAGACTAGAAGACAAATAGATACATATCCTACAAATGACTGAAAAAGAACTAACTGTTTGCTCAATTGATATCAAACTATAAGCAGACTATAAGAAGGAATGTTCAGTCAATTTAATCCTCACTTGCGAAGGATGCCTGAACCTGAGCAATAGCGGTATAACAAATGCGAGGCCCCACGAGCCTCGGACAGCTAGGGCAGAAGGACCACAAGGAATGTTCCTCCTGCATTTTTTTAACAAACATTTAGAGGAAATGACCAAACAAACCATTATACTTTGGATAAAATGTGACATTGAGCAAAAAAAAATTTAACAGGTTTAGTTTGAAATCTAAAACCAACCATTTAGCAAAACGTGCTGCTTGTAATACTCGGCACATTGAGGCCAACCCATCCAAGCCTTGGCACCAAGATTCATTGTTTGAAGGTAATGGGACCAAGCCAACTTCACATGGGATTAGTTACCTGTTGATTAGTATATATTCACCAGCTTTAAATGGAAGTTCAATGTAGTATGTCCACAAGATCCTGGGATCCTTACCTTATCAACCTTTACCAGGCATTATTTTTTTTCACGCAGGCAATCTACAAATTTCTTCCCTCTGTGGTCGACTGATATAGCGTTTCCTCAAAGAGAATGGCTAGGCGGTGTTGCTGTCTATATGCTTGGCGATGTTTCTGTATTCTCGAGACCAATTGATGCAAGCCGCTTGCCACAGGTAGCATTTGTGCAAGAATTCCACGTCCAGGGGAAGCAATAGATTTCTACAAAAATAAATAAATTAACCAGCATCTGGTTCATTAGTGCAAGAACTCCTCCGCCGGGAAGTAATAAGCTTTTATAAAACAAATATCGACTGGCATTTGTAACATCAACAGCAACAGTTCCAGGCCCGAGGAGAGAACAACTCTTTTGCCGCAAAGCAGCTTATTTTCATCATCAAAGAACACCAAGTTACTCAGGAACAAAACTTCCACAGGCAATGATTCCTTGCGGATCTTTGCCTAACATCAATTCCTCGGATTCAACAAAATGATTTACATTTTCCTACCCTTTTGCTTTTGGTAATTTAAATTGCGAAGGTGAAACATTTCAGATCATTAGTCGGCAACAAACAAGATCGCATTAGCCCAACAGATCAACGTAAAAAGACCGCTCTAATGCAAATGAAACTAAGAGAACGACAAAAAAAAAAAGCGATCCATTTTTATCGATCTATGTTCTTTCTAGCACGGTCGCTCGTCACAGGCTGAATCGACCAGAGAGGTGCAGATCGATAAAAATAAAAATGGGGCCATGAGGGTTAGGTGGACTCACGGCGGTCTGGACGAGCTCGTCAGTGTACGATCCAGCCCTGATCGGCCCTGCGGCGATCCGGTGGGACGGCGCCTTTGAGCGCACCTCCTCTGGCAGAGGCTTCTCCCCGGCAATCCATTGGCGATGGAGCGCTTAGCTTCAACGACGCCATTCGCTCCCCTTCGTTCCGCGTTTACTCTTCGCGTCACGCGCTCACTTTTATAGAACAAAAGATGTGAAACGGTGTTACGCGATAGTCACTTCTCGAAACATACGTGGCACACTGTATCTGTATGGGTCCGGATCACACACGAATGAAATCCCCCTCCTTACGTCAAATGCAAATTCCATCGGAACCGTTCATTCGTTGTTCATCTCAACCGCCTATCTAGTCAGTCGTATGAACTTCAATGCCATTATGAGATTAGCGGTTGCATGGTAAGTGCTTGAACGGTTCCTTTGCTTAGCTGGGGTGTCCTGGTAGAACTCGTATCATACTCAGGGAGATGAAGCGCGATGGGCCTCGAGGTCAACACTTATATTTAGCCTGATTTGGATGAATCTCATGCTTGATGTGATGCGAGCAGGTGATATACTGAGAGAGTCGATGGATGTGAGATTATCATGTAAAGTTGGACAAGACGTTAATTAGGAAGAGCTGGCAGTGGGAATCTATGATTGTCCACACCAACTTAACTCCCTTGTACTATCTTATGTTGAGATTAGCCACCCTCATGGGATGTCAGAAACTGCAAACATTTTTCTTATGCGAGCTTCTCCTGCAAGGAGATGCGTCCTCCTCCTTATTGGTAGGCTCGACAAGAGGCAATAATCCTGGAGAAGGAGGGCAATGACGGAGGGAGAGAGGTATGGATGTCGTGCACCAAGAAGAACAGGCCACACTGTTTGACTGGTTAATAGGCATGACTCTTCACTATGAGTCAATGAAAGAATAAGCTCTGAGAAGAAGATGAGGATCGGCATAGGCGATCAAGCTGTCGGTATGTCGCAAGAACGAGAGGAGGAGGCGGTCAGGAGTGTCAATGCTCTCGCTGGATAGCGGAAAGAATAAGCTCTTGCTTAATGCAATGGCTCTGATACCATGTTAAAGTGAATTGTGAAGATAAAAATACATCTGATATATTCATTGATCAATACAATAGAAGGTCTATTTATACAGATTAAGAGGCAAGGGAGATTTCCCTCCGCCGCCGGTGACGGCACCACCATTGTCGTCGTCCTTGCTGGCTCCCTTCTCCGGCGCTCTCTCTCCCTCTTCTCCGCCGGCGTCCACCCAACCGCCGTCTCCGACGCCCTCCACCGCCTCTTCCTTAGTGCCATCGACGTTCTCCACGGCATGGCCATCCCGCTCGATCTATCCGACCGCGACGCCCTTGTCAAGTCCGCGCTACCTCCCTTAACAGCAAGGTCGTCAGCCAGTGCTCCTCCCTCCTCGCGCCCTTGGCCGTCGACGCTGTCCTCTCCGTCGTCGACCCTGCCTATCCGGATCTCGTCGATCTCCGTGATGTCAAGATCGTCCAGAAGCTCGGCGGCACCGTAGACGACACCGAGTTCGTGAAAGGTCTCGTCTTTGATAAGGTCAGTCATTCTGCCGGCGGCCCCACTAGGGTCGAGAATGCCAAGATTGCCGTCATCCAGTTCCAAATCTCGCCACCAAAGACCGACATTGAGCAGAGTATGGTGGTCTCTGACTACGCCAAGATGGATAGGATTCTCCGGGAGGAGCGAAATTATATTTTGGGGATGGTAAAGAAGATCAAAGCCACAGGCTGCAATGTGCTCCTCATTCAGAAGAGCATTCTGAGAGATGCTGTGACTGATCTCTCGCTGCACTACCTGGCCAAAGCAAAGATTCTGGTGATTACGGACATAGAAAGAGATGATATTGAGTTTATCACAAAAATTTGAATTGCTTGCCAATCGCTAATATCGAGCATTTCCGAGAGGAGAAGCTAGGTTTTGCAAATTGTGTGGAGGAAGTCTCAGTTGGAGATGGGAAGATTGTGAAGATCACTGGCATCAAGGACATTGGCAGGAATATATATATATATATATATATATATATATATATATATATATATATCTTATACCTCTCATTTTGATGTGATTCTTATCGACATTGTAGCAGTGCTGAAAGGTACTCTTATGGTTTGTAGACAGAATTTTCTTAGATTAGGTTTACTGTTGGGTGTTCTAGTTGTGGAACGGGATTGGATTGCGGTGAGCAGAGTGGGGCTGGATCTATTATGTTTTCTCTTGGATATATTTTTGAACTGTTGCATTAGCTATGGTGGACATTGGTTGGGTGACAGAGGTCATTGGAATGCACTGAAAATTAGAGGGTGTGGACTGTGTTGATATCATCATTATGTTTGAAATGCAATGAAGATCTAAAGGGTCACAACAGGAAAGGTACAAGGCTTTTCTTGTATTTTAAGGGTTGTGGTGGTGACAAAATATGGGTAATGGCTTGATGATTTGATTGATCTTTAGACATTTGAGAATTTAATATTTTCTAGTGAGTAATCATTATGAATTTTTACATATTTGTCTGGTATCGAGATTATTAGATCACAAATATGGTGCATTTGGTACAGTGCATACCGCATATGGACTGGTATATACCGGTCTGCCCATAGACTGGTATTGAGCCATATAGTCCAGTACCAATCGGTGTTATTTTTAATTATGTTTTAGATGGTATTAGATGGTGGGTTAGTGTACTGACTAGCAACTGTTATTGTATTGATCCGATGGATTAGTAAAATCAGGATCAGACCATGACTTAAATCCTTCATCTCAACAAGCTTTACACTTTGTACGTTCAACTGCTTCAGTTAGTTCTTTCTCCAGCTGTGGATCTCTCCTTTGTATCCACTAGTACAGCACCAACTATTCCTCAAAATTGTCTTGTGTTTATGTTTATTAGTGGCTTCATTGTACCTGGAGCTTATATATGCAGTAACTTGCTTGATACATTTGACTGTGTTTGTATGTGTTAGTATCAACAGTACCGGAGGAAAGTAGCCTTCTTAATAAAATGGGAAGTGGGCTAGTAATCACAGTTTAGAGATAACTTTCTGTTTTTCTAAAAGATTTATGCATGGAGGTGCAAATTTTACCAAGGTAAGTATTAGAGCAGTTTTTAGGAAGTCCCTTCAATGGAAAGTATAATTCTTATCTTTCATTTGAAACATAGAACCATCATTCATTAATGTGTCTTTAAGAAGGTTTATATGATTTCCTTTTTGGTGACCAAAACTATGGATACTTTGTTATGCACATCATAAGGATTCACATGTTTGATTCAAGTTTAGAGTTACTTCTGATAATCTTTTTGTGGGGGGTGCCTTTACCTTTTATATTACTTGATTTTGTTGTTCAAGTCAATGGGTAAATAATTCAAAGGTAATGTAGATGTGTAGAAGTTTTTTTGATTGGTCATGTGGCCTCTGTTGACTTCTAGTAATCAAACTATTGCATCTTACAGTGACTTTCTCGAGTGTTATGTGGTCTTGAAATTTTCTAGCTTTTCTTGAATATTGTTGGGATTCATGAGGATGTCTGCTTCTACCATATTAACAGTTTAGCTTACTTAGACAAATGGATAATGAAGATAGGCTCAGTTTAGGAATTTTGTAGCTTTTTGTGGTTAAATTTTATGGGACTCATCATCAGCCAACTGAGAGGTTTAAAGTTAAGCTTTTATCTTATTGGCTGCATTTCACAGTAGTTGCTTATTGCAATTGCAGAAAAAATCCTTTTACATGAATTCCTCAGTTCCATGCTTTAGTTAATCATTTTGTTTCTGTTCTGTGCTGTATTTTATGGCATTAGATTGTCTCGAAAAATTTGTATTGACTTCAATTCACATACTTCACAGCATGTTCAGATGTTTGGTAAATAAGAGATTTCTCATCGCTGGTGGGGGTGCACCAGAGATTGAGATGCCCAGGCAGCTTGGAGCTTGGGCAAAAGAGCTTCAAGGAATGGACAGTTACTGTATCAAGGAGTTTGCAGAAGCTGTTGAGGTCATTCCCTACACTTTGTCCAAGAATGCAGGTCTAAACCTGATAGCCATCGTTACAGAGCTTAGAAACCGGCATGCCCAGGGTGAGATCAATGCTGGGATTAATGTTAGGAAGGGCCAGATCACCACCATCTTGGAGGAGAATGTTGTGCAGCCACTGTTGGTTAGCACTAGTGCAATGATGCTAGCCACCGAGTGTGTGAGGATGATCCTGAAGATTGATGACATTATCACTGTGAGGTAGACCGGAATATGTCGAGTGACAGAATGTCTCGAATCTTGGATGATTTTGAATACCTTTGATGTTTTTTCTATTTTACCAAGACTGCAAGCAAGTGCAGCATTTGTATTTGATTTACTTTTAGTATCCATCACAATTTAGGTATTCTTGTCATCAGATGTCCATGGTTTTGATTTGGTTTTGCAGGTATCTCATGCCTGTTTGAAATTGAAATAAATGCATCATCGTCTTCTGTTTTCACATTTATTTGTGCATTTGGTAAAATCTGTGAGTGATTGCAAATGGATGATGGTTTATATCTTAACATGGATCATGGTTTGTATATCTCCTGTGTTGACCAGCTTTTTTTGGGTGAAAAATATTTGAGGTTCATATCAAGTTATCAACCATGTCATTATCCTCTGAAACCAACCAAAACTTTATCTTGGCGACACTTCTTGGATAAACCTAGTCAGCTTATCTGTGATTTACAAATTATTTTTGTCTGAGAGGAGACATTTCCATTGTTGGCATATTATAACGCACTAAAAAAATGAAGGAAAGATGGACTGTTTAGATGCTTAAAAGCTCTCATATTATTTATAAACTCAGCCTACTTGAGCTCATCACAGAGCAAAGAAACCTGTTTGCAACATCCTGGAATTATGCTAGCATTGATGAAGTGAGAAATGAATCAAAATGCTTGTTCATGCAAACCAATAGTCATACTCATACGGCACCTTACTGACACTACTACAGCACAGATTGCAGTCATAGTGGTGCTTATTCTGCTCCTAAAAGTTGTTTCTAACCACATGGATTCTTAAACTGCATAGTAGCATTGGGTCGAAAGCCAACAAAGGAAAATTAGGAAACCCAATAGAGATAGCTGCCTCCCTTAATAAGTATAGCCCTTCTGAAACATTCCTGCCATGGCCTCGTCACTCTCCCCCTCAGCTGAGTACCGCCCAAGCTGAGCAAGGGAATTAGCCTTTGCACGAACCAAGAGTGCCTTCTGTGCAGCTTCAACATTCTCCGGACGCCCCTGCCAAGTCTTCAAGACAGAGTTCTGAAGGGCACGGGCATAAGAGAATGAAACATGCCATGGGTTGGGGCCTTGGTTCATCGCATTCAGATTAAGGGTTGCCTCCATTTCAGACTGCCCTCCTGATAGAAACTGAATAAGAGAAAACAATAATCATCAATCTGTATAATTTTTGTTGAACCCTGAGTCTTTGCCATAGGCAAACAGTTTTCATCAGCCAATCATTCTTTCACAACAAGTAAATTTAGACATCAGAGAAAATTCTTGTATTTCCAAACAAATGCCAAGGAAAACCACTCGTTTTTGTTAGGAGAGGAGAAAAGGTAGCCCAGAGTTATCGAGTTATATAGCATAACCTTGTCGGGATTATTTTTCAAAATATATTGTCTATCTGTTAGATGCAACAAATGTTTCCCTTGTGTTGAGCACCTGGGAAGAAAGCATGCAATTAAATGTTTCAAAACATACCATTATTCCAGGAACTGCTGGTGGTACCCTCCGGTTAAGCATCTTGAGTGTATATTTTGCAATGGTCTCTGGTGATGCCCTTGCCTTGTGCTCGGCACCTGGGGTCACCATACTGGGTTTTAGCAGGATGCCCTCAAACACCACATTATTCTCAGCTAGGTAGTAAAACACCTCCGCCCAAACTTTCTCTGCCACTTCAAGTGTTCTTTCAATTGGATGGTCACCATCAAGGAGAATCTCAGGCTCCACTATAGGGACAAGGCCATTATCCTACAACGGTATAAGAGTTAGAAATTAATGCGCCTCTGCACTTGTAAAATCACTCACCAGGATAATGATACTACTGTAATTCAAATGCAACATAGGATGTGACATCAACTCATGTACTGGTTTTACAACTAGATGTAGGGAAATAAATTTGAATTTTTTAATCGGTATTCACACCATATACATATAATATCAGTGGTCATGAATGCAGTCTGTGGCCATGTATGCACCTGTGTATCCATGCATGATCATTAACTGCCCACGTAAGCTATGCAGCCTCAATATGCAATGTTGTATATGTGAATTCAATCATGCATATATGGTAACATAAAAATAAAATTATACTTATGGTCATTTATGATTATGCTTTTCCTTATAAGTATTGTTTCAAAATACTAAAATTATTTTAGTATTGTATATATAACTTAATCGTGCATATACAATACTAAAATAATTTTAGCATTTTGAAACAATACTGATAAGGAGAAGGTATAATCATAAATGACCATAATTATAATTTTATTCTTGTGTTACCAAATATGAAACATTGAATTCACATATACAACACCACATATGGAGACTACATAGCTTTATGAGGGCAATTATATGATCGTGTGTGGATACACAGCTTCAGTATTGTATATTTTTCATGATCACATGTCTCAATGGTGACAAAGGATCCACATAGCCAATGCCAAATAGTTGGGACTTTCGACTTTGTTGTTGTTGTTGTATTGTATATATATTCCATGAATATAATACTGACATAGACCTTAGTTCATTTCTTATGACTTGCCACCAAGTCCTTAGATGAGAATAAACAATATCTTATATATTTAATCCTTGATTTGACTTTAATATATATTTACCTATTAATAATTTATACTTGATTGTATTTTCTTTATTAATACTTAATTTTTAAAAAATATAAGCATTTTAACTGAATTGCATACTCAGCCATATATGCTTATGCATACTGCATATAAGCATTAGGGCACCTAGACCTGACTACATGCCACAACTGCTTTTAGACATTGTACAATATAACAAAATTGTTATTTGTATGAACAGATGAAACAGTCAATACTCAATTCAAATTTAAGTTATTTAACTGCAAACAATGTTTTCATTCTCTAATAAATGCATAAGGTAAGTTTTTTAAAGATCTTCATCTTGTTGTTCTGCGACTGAGGCATACTATCAGCTTTAGGGAATTAACGAACAATTTATGCACATGAATCGTCTGCTCATTGTAGTATTCTAGCTAGATACACTTGTCATTACCAGAACTACAGGTGGATACATGATATCTGAGACTAGAAGACAAATAGATACATATCCTACAAATGACTTTTAAACAATGGAAAAAAGAACTAACTGTTTGCTCAATTGATATCAAACTATAAGCAGACTATAAGAGAAAACAAAGGGAATGTTCAGTTAACAATTTAATCCTCACTTGCGAAGGATGCCTGATTTACCTGAGCAATAGCGGCATAACGAGCGAGGCCCCACGCAGCCTCCTTGACAGCTAGGGCAGAAGGACCACAAGGAATGCTGACAACCGTCCTCCTGCATTTTTTTTAACAAACATTTAGAGGGTGTAAATGACCAAACAAACCATTATACTTTGGATAAAATGTGACATTGAGCAAAAAAAGAATTTAACAGGTTTAGTTTGAAATCTAAAACCAACCATTTAGCAAAACGTGCTCCTTGCTTGTAATACTCGGCACATCTTGAGGCCAACCCATCCAAGCCTTGGCACCAAGATTCATTGTTTGATCCAGGTAATGGGACCAAGCCCTTCACATGGGACAAATTAGAAAAAAGGTTACTCCAAATGGGTTGATTAGTATATATTCACCAGCTTTAATTACTGGAAGTTCAATTGTAGTATGTCCACAAGTCATCCTGGTGACTATTACCTTATCAACCTTAATACCAGGCATTATTTTTTCTTCACGCAGGCAATCTACAAATTTCTTCCCATCTGTGGTCGACTGATATAGCGTTTCCTCAAAGAGAATGGCTCCAGAAATATATTCACCCAAACTAGGTGTGGTCAACAAAAGCTGTCTATATGCTTGGCGATTTGTTTCTGTATTCTCGAGACCAATTGATGCAAGCCGCTTGCCACAGGTAGCATTTGATTCATCAATTGCAAGAATTCCACGTCCAGGGGAAGCAATAGATTTCTACAAAAAAAAATAAATTAACCAGCATCTGGTTCATTAGTGGCAAGAACTCCTCCGCCGGGGGAAGTAATAAGCTTTTATAAAACAAATATCAACTGGCATTTGTAACATCAACAGCAACAGTTCCAGGCCCGAGGAGAGAACAACTCTTTTTGGCGCAAAAGCAGCTTATTTTCATCATCAAAATACACCAAGTTACCAACATCAGAAGCAACAAAACTTCCACAGACCAAATTTTTCATAGCAATGACTTCCTTCAGAAACCTGGATCTTTGCCTTCAACATCAATTCCTCGGATTCAACAAAATGATCATCACATAAGAAATCAGAAATACATTTTCCTACCCTTTTGATCTTTTGGTAATTTAAATTGCAAAGCGTGAAACATTTCAGATCATTAGTCGAGGAACGACAAACAAGATCGCATTAGCCCAACAGATCAACGTAAAAAAGACCGACTCTAATGGTCAAAGGAAACTAAGAGAACGACAAAAAAAGCGATCCTTTTTTATCGATCTATGTTCTTTTCTGGGATCACGGTCGAGGGATCTCGTCACAGGGGCCGTGAATCGACCAGACAGGTGTGAGATCGATCGAAAAATAAAAATGGGGCCATGAGGGTTAGGTGGACTCACGGCGGTCTGGACGAGCTCGTCAGTGTACGATCCAGCCCTGATCGGCCCTGCGGCGATCCGCCGGGACGGCGCCTTAAGGACGCACCTCCTCTGGCAGAGAGGCCTCTCCCCGGCAATCCATTGGCTTGACGGAGCGCTTAGCTTCAACGACGCCATCTCGCTCGCTCCCCCTTCGTTCCGCGTTTACTTCTTCGCGTCACGCGCTCACTTTTATAGAACAAAAGAAAAGAAAATGTGAAACGAGTGTTACGCGATAGTCACTTCTCGAGAACATACGTGGCCGGGTCGCACTTGTGACTGTATCTGTCTTCTGATGGGTCCGTGTCATCACACACGAATAATTTGTATTCGATCCCCCCTCCTTACGTCGGCCTCTACAAAATGCAAATTCCATCGGAACCGTTCATTCGTTGCCTCTTTTCATCTCAACCGCCTATCTAGTCAGTCGTATGAACTTCCAATGTTTGTTCCATTATGAAAGATTAGCGGTTGCAATTAAAAAGGTAAGTGAGATGAACGGTTCAGGAGGGACTTTGCTTACAACTTCCCTTTGCTGGGGTGCCCTGCGTAGAACTCGTGTACGTCACGACTCAGGGACGGTCACATGAAATTACGCGCGTATCCTTCGAGGTCAACACTTATATTTAGCTAAATGGGCTGTCGTTCATTTCATGTGCATCGCCAAGCTTGATGGGCTGTTCTTCTTCCTCATATACTCTAAGCTTTGAGCAGGTGAATCACTGACCATTTTTGTTTCTCGGATACTCCAAGCCAAGAGTATTTGATACTAACTGAGATGTGAGTCACACACCTACCCCAACATGTACAAGTTGGACAAGACGTTAATTAGGAAGAGCTTGTCAAGCTTACAGTGTCATTTGGAATCTATGATTGTCCACACCAACTTAACTCCCTTGTACTATCGTTATGTTGAGCATTAGCCACCCTCATGGGATGTCAGAAACTGCAGCATTTTTCTTATGCGACTTCTCCTGGTCAAGGAGATGCCCTCTTAGGTCCTCCTCCATTACTTGCTCTGTAGCTTTCTTCTCTTTGCTTTTCCCCCAGAGGACAAAGTAAAGGCCAAACACAATCAGAATGGATCCAATAATCCTGGAGAAAAGAAAGAAAGGCAATGACCAAAGAGTTTAGTGGATTGAGCATTATGTGGTGAAAATTGTGCTTGTGAAATATGTTTCATGAAATTAATGTAGCCATACCCTCCTGAGTACAACTGATCACCAAGAATAACAGCTGCCATGAGGGCCACCACCACTGTTTGTACTGGTTGGAAGACAGCAACAAAAAGAGGACCTCCTCTATCAATGCACCAAATCTGGAGAGAGAAAGATATCCCTGATGCCACAAGACCCTGTAGACAATTGAAATGTAAGCGTAAAATCTGAGACAGTGAAGATGATGATCTTAAGCAGCACAATCTCTTTTATTGTTTGCTCAAAGAGAGAAGCAAAGCAGTCAGCATATCTGTGGTGGCATTACAGCATAGAGGATGGTGAAGAGCTCCCCTCCCGAGTGGACTTTCCAACTCTCAATGTCCTTCTCTGAGAAGGCTGCGATGATGAGGAATTGGATCAGCCCAAAGAAGCAGGTGATTGCCGTAACTGAAAGCCTGGCAGGATACTTCTTAAGCACTGGAACCTGCACTTGTTCAACACAAACAGCGATGGGCTATCTTGTTTCTGGTATGTATCATCGACTGCAAGATCACATAGTGAGGGGGACTAACCTGAAGCACCATCCAACCGGACCATGCAACGCAATTCCCAAGGACGTATACACAACCCAGTGTCCAATTCAATATTGTGTTTGATGAGGCACCGAGGAAGAGTTTGGCATGGTGGTGGTGGTGCAGTAGAGGAGGACCCTTATAGAGAGTGATGATGGTGGCACCTCCTACACTGGCAACCGTTCCGACCACCTTTGCCACACCATACCTACTGTTGATGTTGATCTGTTCCAGCCTGCAGAGAGAGGAAGAGAGAATTAAGTGAGAGAAGATTAGATGCATCTCTTCGTGTGCATGTAAACAAATTTCTCTTTAGCAAGTGTGCAGATAGATATGGCTACATGCCCTTCGATTACCTAAGAGCTGCAGCCATAGCAAATGTTATTGCTGGAACTGAGTTTTGAATGGCAGAAGCATAGGTTGGAGATAGATAATACAGACCCAAGAGATAAAATCCTTGGTTAGCAGTAATCCTGGAAGGAAAAAAGAGATAAATAATCAACATATGAACTTGGGAGGAGGCATCAAAACTAGTACTGCTCATGTTGAGAGAACTTTGTATCTGCTTACCCACATAGTGCTAGAAGAAAGAACTGACACATCAAAGATAAGGTAAGAGGTGGCCTGTCTTTTCTGAGGAAAGCCAAAAACAAGAATGAAGACATCAGAATGCAATGTTTTACTGCTCTCAACAGCATGCAAGCTAAGACATTGCCTTACTTCTCCAGAAAATATGCAAAGGGGGCCAACAAAGCCAAAGCAATGATGTTCCTGTAAATTGGGAAGACAAGTTTGCTGATTCCCATGTTGAGTGCAGTTCTGGAAACGATGTGGAACCCTGCATAACAGGATTGCAGTACCAGTACAGCTATGAGAAGCTTCACTTTCTCGGAGACTTGTGAACCTCCCCCCATCTTCTCTCTCGACAACGAGGAGAGGATGCTGCAATGAGGAAATCGAAATTGGTGCTTGTATCAAGAGGGCATGAGGCTTTATATAGAGCCTTGGGTGTATGAAACAAGTGGAATTATCTATAGTATCTAATGATTTATAATGACTTCAATAAAATGGTGTTTTAACAAATACAACGGGACGGGTTCTCTTTTGTGAATTGACCCTCTATTTCTCTCTCTAGTGTTCTCTTGCATTGATACGTGCATGAATGAGTAGAGTGATTACTAATGCTTTTGTTAGACGTGCTTGTTCTATAAAACATGGTCCTTGAAATCGGTTGGGGAGACAAGGAGAAGTTAAAGCATGTCGGACAGGCTGCTAAGATCACACGATTAGTGTGGAAGAGACATTGTTCCTCATCTGCTAGGCATCCTGTTCTCATTATTCATTATTGACATCTCTTTAGCTCATATATCACTTGTATACTCGTAGAACTGTTGATAAATTTTTATTATGACATAATGAAGGTGCATGAAATGTAAATGTATAGTTTAAGAGAGCAAGCAAATTGTTTTCTTTTTTTTGCATCCTTGTTAAAAAAATACAGGATGTATACAGTGAAAAATGTCCATGTTGCAGCAGAACAGTTTTGCCTTCCAAAGGCTAATGATGAATGGACCATAAGACAACAAGTCTATCAGCAAAATGAGTGCATCCATGCCTGGTGTGGTTTTTGTTTCTCCATCTTGTTTCAGTGCCCAATAATGTCATTCAAGTTCTTCACAAAGATGGAGGGGTCATGTGAGCATCAAATTATCAATGCTTATCATGTCGAGCTGATGATGATTGAGTGTGGTTGGTTTGGAAGAGGAGACTGGAAGGAATCAAAGATCATGTGGTCTTAAAGAGTATGGTTTTAGAAATCTATCTATTCATTTGGTCTGGAGGCCTTAAACTAAGTGAAGCACATGAGAAAGATTAATCCATTGCATGTAATGAACTCTACATGCAATGGTTTTGGTGAATATACATGCAATGATTCCTTTTGATAGTTTCATACCGGGGGCCAGCACATGTTTGATTAGGTATTCCTCGCTCATTACATTCCCTCTAATTCTTGATTTGTACTATAGGAAAATATAAATGATGATTGATGAGATAATACTTTAAAGGACGAATCTTTTTCTGTCTTCTCATTGATCTAATGTAGCTCATCTTCTTTGTTCTGTGGCAACTGTTACCAACTGTTGTTACTGTTTGTTCTAATATGTTCTTCAAGGGCATATTCTCGGTTTATATCATGTATAAGATTTTGAAGCTTAGTTTTAGCAGATAATTCAGATGGCTAGATGCCTATGGAACCAGATGCGATCACCAAACTTGACTACCAATCATCATGTTCGACAAAGTGAGGCTCCATCAGACACCAACACCAACTTAAAACAAGAACAGGGACTGTTGACGCAATATTAGAAATAAAAAAATCAAAGGAAAAAGAAAACAAAGGTTCTTCTATCATGCCTAAAGCCATAGGCTTCTTTCTTTCTATCATTCCTTTACACAGAACCCTAGCAGGGGTAATTAGAAGCTCAGCTCATCACAATCATAAAAGTTCTGATCAACTTGGGGATCGCTGCACTTAGATGATACTTGAATCCTGTGCTTATTCTGCACGTCTACCGGTGCCCAACAAGGCTAGCGATGCATCTGCAGAACACAAACAAGATGAGCATTCGAAGAACGCATAATCCTTGAAAGTTGCGGAGGTTCGGTAGCCAGCAACCTCCATGAGCTGAAGCCTGGAGCGTCAACCCCACATTGTTTCATGTGGTCAGTAGGTCTGCAGAGAGCAAGTTGAGAGCAGCTGGAATCTTCAAGTCTGGGCAGCGGAATTGATGACACTTTGTATATGGTTCTCAGACATGGCTGTTCCCAAACATAAGAAGCTCCATGCCACTTGGTACTGGATACGTTTTCCTTTCAAGAGCTGCTCCAGTCAGCTTTCTTCATCTCTGCATTCAGCATTTACTTTCAAGCTCAAGCTTTTTAGTGATATGATTTGCAATTGCCATGTATGATGTTCTGATCGATTTAAATTAGATTGAATCAATCGAAGACTTTCCTTCAACACAAGATTTAGTTGCCTCCATCTAAAACCACTAAACGGTTGATAGAGAGAACGTCCACTCTTAAGTGATAAGCTTGCACGAGGCAAATTGAAATATGAGTTTGAACAATTTGGACTCCATGCATGTAAGATATCCCAATCAAGCCATCTATAATACTTCCAATATCAACATAAAATTGCAATAACAATGATATAAAGTTAACTTTGATAAAAATGTGATGAGTGGTTGATATATATATATTGTCACTCATTGGATGTTGATATGATCATTATTTTTCATAAATCGAGACACAATACATACTGCATCAACGAAACAATTAAATAAAATATTATTTTACCAAATGGAAAGTTATAAAATTGATATTATATATATATATATATATTCATTCAGAACTAATTAGACTTGACCTATTCAAGTATTTAGGAGCCTTTTTTCTTGTAACCAACAAACCCAATTTGATTTGATTATTCAGAGGCGCCTTGTCAAGTACAACATTGATGCGGTCTCTTAAAAGAATAGACCTAAAATTAGACATATAAATATTTGTTGCCCTTATAATAAAATACAACACAAAATACAAGCATCTTTTGATCATCGTGTGAAATTCATCACCAATTAATTTTGGCTACTGTATTACATCCACGATAATTAGGAAAAAAATCAAGTCAAATCAATTTTGTCTACTTAAAATAAAAAAAAAGAATAGATGCTAAAAAAAAATAGATGCATCCATTTAAGAAAAAATATTTAAACTCTCTAACATGATCAAAATATTTAATTTATATTTGATATATCTACTCAGAATAAAAAATAATATAAAACATAATAAAATATATTTTTACAGATAACACTTTTGTCAATGATAAAATGAAGTCATATAAAGTACTCGATACAACCAAAATGTCTCTTTACGCGCGATTTGTCCGTCCCCAAGAAAAACATTTAATGCAGCCTATGAACCGCCACATAGTTCGCTTCCACTTCATGCATGCATTCGGTACAATAGAACAATTAAAGCATCAATCTGATGCTACCAAAACGGACAATATCCACTAGACATGTATATGTATATAAAATATAATATATGTATATATAATTTTTGTTGGGCAGTCAGCGAAAATTGCGACCCACAAGTCTCTCTTTGCCACATGTTCCTATCTCAGTATGTCATCTGGAACCATCAAATGCGTCAGTCGTCCGCAAACGGCGCGGAGTGCTCTCGCGCGATCGCTCTCGTCCGTCGGATGATATTGACACCCAGATCCAACCCATCCGACGGCTGCCGAGTTTTCCCTTTCTACACCCTTTAGTATTTGGAGACCGACGTGGTTGATACGTTAAGACGCGTCACCCGCCGCTCAGGAATCGTGTAGGGCATTCTGAACCCCTTCTTCTTCGATCGCGCGATCGCGATACGAAGGCCGGCCTTGCCACTTCTTCCCAGTCGAAGCCATCCAAGGCGGAGCAAGAAGGCGGGAAAGGCAAAGCGATCGCAGCAAGCGGTCGCTCGGATGATCGGTCCTTCTCAGTTCAGTTCTTGGGCTTGGATTTGGATTTCGCGCTCCTTTCACCGAGAGTCAGGAGGGAAGGGACGAGTTGGTGCTTGAGAAAATCTTAGCGGGTGCTTCCTAGCTTTGTCGATTCGCTGTATATGTAAAATAAGGCCCCTGATCGAACTGATTCTCTTGATGTTTGTTATTAGGAACACTGGATGTTGCTTCAGTTGGTCTTTTTATTCTTCGTCTTCTTTATTGTTTATTTTCCCTTTGTCGTTCGATATTATTTTTTTACACCTGAAATCCAAGAACGATTGTGGATGGAAGAATAAAAATCAGTGCCTTGTTCTTGTATTTGAAATCGGAGATGGTGGTTCTTGAGGGATTTTTTGTTCAATTAAGCGAAATATATTGTACCTGGAACATAAAATGGACCATTTTGATGATAGCAAGGGAAGGCGACGAAGGGTTTTTTGTCATCGATGGAGAGCTCTGGATTAGGCAAACGAAGTACCGGGTACCTTGGGGTTACCGAGCCAATCTCATGGAGTGCGCCGACCAAATATGACGAGACAATGACCCAGGAGCTTGAAAAGGTTGTATTTTATATGGTCTGGATGGTTGCTCTTTCTTCACATTTGATTTCAAAGTGAATGAATCGTTACGGATGCATTCTCCTTGTTCCAGTATCTTGCGGATGCTGGATTGTTTGAAAGCCAGGAAGAAGCTGTTGCCAGGGAAGAGGTTTTGGGAAAATTGGATCAGGTTGGAATTTTTTAAATTTTGTTTCATCTGATGTGTTGGTATTACATTTTTCGCCTCTTTTGTTTTTGCCAGTCCTGATAACACATGAATTTTAACAGATTGTGAAGAGTTGCGTCAAAAAAGTTAGCAGGGCCAAAGGATCCAATGAGCAGTTTGTGGAAGAAGCCAATGCCAAGATATTCACTTTTGGTTCTTACCGTCTCGGGGTATTTCTGTTGAACTTTTTTTTTTTACTCTTTAGTACATAATTTGCATTTTGGTGGCATGGATAGGAAATAATCTACTGTTGTCGAACCACTATGAATATGGTGAAATTTGAAGTTTCTGAAGTTGGAGGCTCGCAAACATCACACTTGTTTTCTTTCTTGGTTAGGACACAGACGGATTACAGTTAGGAGTTAGGACAACAACAAGGAAAGGCAACATGACCTGTCTGTTGCTTCTTTTAGTAAACATGAGTAATAGTTGGAGTCTCTTGAAACATCTTTAAGTTTCCTGATCTTAACAAGAATGAAATCACAAGTTACTGTGACATAATTGATGTGAATACTATTCATGCCACAGTAATATGAATTGTGACCGACTCTGAGATGGAAGATAAATATTTGATACCACTGAAATCCAAGATCCCATTGTTCTAAATTGATAGGGACCGTGCAACACCAATCTGTTCTAATTAGGCAACAAATTTCATTTGTTTTCTAAACATCTACAAGACTGTCCTACTGTGTTTCATTTTTCTGCCATGTATCCAGTTAGCTTTGTTAGTTATTATTAATTTTAAATTCACATTAGCTGAACAAGCTCTGGAGCACCACTCTTGTTCCAATTAGACCTCTGCCATGTTGTCACTACTTTGATACTAATGCTTTTACTACCTGTATTCTTTGCAAAAATGTATTACATCTACCATTAAAATCAATCTCTAAAGATTGGGATTAGTTTCAGGATTGACAATATGACATAACTTAGTAAACTAGAATTTCAACATTTTAGGATTCTATGTATTGTGCCATAGGTGTCCTACATCACATGCTGGGGATTTTGGTGTTACAAGTGAAATTTCTTTATGGGCTTCACAAAGACATCAGGTATTTAAATAGGGAGATTATGATAACCAAAAATCAATCCCAGGTGGTGTTTATTCTATAACTTGAGAGAGTAATAATCCTTAAAAAAGATCATATTAAGTTCTCCTTTTCAGAGCAATATCCATGCTGATTTCAGGTCTGATTTGATTATAGTGGCATGCCTTGGTGATTAATATTTAGGCAAAGAGTCGGTAATACTTGTGTTTCGATTAATGTGTTGAGGATTTTTGCTTTTCTTGGTTACTTTGTTTGTGTGTTCCTCATGGTTTCACTTGTCAATAATTGTTTATCTTAACTCATTTATCTTGCGCTATTTATAATAATGTTGGTGTTTTATCCTTTTTGCTTGATTCTAGGTACATGGCCCTGGTGCTGATATAGACACATTATGTGTGGGTCCAAGACATGCAACTAGAGAAGTAAGATGGATTTTTTTTATCATGTCAGATCGCTATAATGTATTGGAAGTAAGCATTGGTTGCTATAGCCTATTCTTCAAACATATCTGCAGGAAGACTTTTTCACAAAACTGCATTGCATGTTGTCTGAGATGCCAGAAGTGACTGAATTGCATCCAGTCCCGGATGCTCATGTGCCTGTAATGAAATTGAAGTTCAGTGGAGTTTCTATTGATCTTCTTTATGCCAAACTGTCATTATGCGTCATACCTGAAGTTAGTTTTTTCTTTCTGTGTTAGTAATCTCTTTTCAGAACCTAATGTTTGGAAGTCGGCATGCTTCAATTTTTTTACTTAAAAGACTTCTGGTATCATATTTGTACACAAGATTCCATTATAAGGACGCTATCTCAATTTGTTTAAAACAACCATTCTCCATCTCCTCTTGGTATGGGATGTGCATCTGAGTAGTTTGAACCAACAATTTGATGAATTCCATTTCAAATTGTAATAATTCACAATAACATATTTTAACTACTCATCACTACTTACATTCAGTTGAGATGTAGGATGGTATGTGCCATGTGTTCGCCGTGTGTTGCCAACATTGCCTGTTTTAATTAGTTGTCAGGCTTATGTCAAGTTATATCATTTTTTGGATGGTCAATTAACTTGTAGTTATGCTTTCGAAATAATAAATTGATGTATAATTCCATATTTGATATCTTGTTTGTAGGTTTCTGATCTTTTATCACACTTTTTAGGACCTGGACATTTCACAGGACTCTATATTGCTAAATGCTGATGAACAGACTGTTCGTAGTTTAAATGGGTGTAGAGTCACTGATCAAATTTTACGCTTGGTGCCTAATATTGAGGTTGTTGCTTTCCTTATAGTCCTCTGGATATTCACTTGGGATACAATATGAACAAGCTCTGGGGGAGGGTATGTGTGCAGCACTACCTCTATAAATATCTAGAGAGAGATTGATTCCATGAATGGAATTCTGGTCAACCAAGTCACACAGGAGCAACTGGAACCTGCATTGGTGGGGGCTTTGTGCATCGGATTTGCTCCTTTTAATGAATGCACACATAAATAGCAACATCTGCAAAATTGATTAATTTGTTGATTGTGCAGATCCTCAATAATTTGATTTTGTTTGATCCAGAATTTTCATACAACCTTGCGCTGCATGAGGTTTTGGGCAAAGTGCCGTGGAGTTTACTTGAATGTATGAATCTTCATTCTTCATTTTTATGGATGTTTCCTTTATTTATTTACCCAATTTTTTACATAAGAAATATTTTTATCTTGGTTGCCTTCATGCTGGTCAGGTTTCAGGGTTCCTCAGTGGTATAAACTGGGCATTGCTTGTAGCTCGTATATGTCAATTGTACCCAAATGCACTCCCTAGCATGTTGGTATCTCGCTTTTTCTGGGTCTACATGCAGTGGCGATGGCCAAATCCTGTGATGCTTTGTGAAATTCAAGAGGGTACTCTAGGACTTCCTATTTGGGACCCAACAAGAAATTCTAGAGACAGGTTCCACCAAATGCCGATAATAACACCTGTCTATCTCTGTATGAATTCTAGCTACAATGTATCATCAAGTACACTGCGGGTCATGACGGAAGAGTTTCGGCATGGAAGTGAGATCTGCAAGGTGAATTGTTTTACCTTATTTTCTAGTATCATTACAGATATGAGGAGCACAACAAGCATCTAAGTTTTTGTAGAAGGTTCTGTAACAATCATAACTTTCTTCTTGTTGGAATCCCAAAATGTAGTCTTGATTCTGAAGTCTGATGGAGAGCTGTAGGAAATGATCAATGAACATGCTGTTTCATATTATAAGATTGTTTCTTTGTCCCAGTTGTTTACTCCATGATTGATATCTGACTGATTTTGTGCTACAGTCAATCTTTTTTTTATGTTGATATTTATTTATTTTTAATGCTGCTAAAGCTCTCTTTATGATGCATTATGGTGGTTACTATGCTCAGGCAATGGAGGCAAACAAGGCTGACTGGGATACTCTTTTTGAGCCCTTTCCTTTTTTTGAATCCTACAAACATTATCTGGAAATTGATATTAGTGCAGAAAATGAATCTGACCTTAGGAAGTGGAAGGGTTGGGTAGAATCTCGACTTCGGACTCTGACTCTGAAGGTGAAGTGAACTATTTTTAATTTTATTTTATTTAATCGAAGCAACTGGGAACTTCTTTGGATATTTTTTATGCTTTAATTTCATTACAGATTGAAAGGCATACATTTGGCATGCTACAGTGTCATCCTTGCCCACGAGATTTCTCAGACAAATCTAGACCATTTCATTGCTGTTACTTCATGGGTCTGCAAAGAAAGCAAGTAGCCCAAGTACAAGAAAGTGAACGATTCGATATAAGGGCAACAGTGGAAGAGTTTAAGCGTTCTGTAAATATGTATACTTTGTGGAACCCTGGAATGGAGATTCAAGTTTCACACATAAAACGTCGAAATGTTCCCTCATTTGTTTTTCCTGGTGGTGTAACGTCTTCTTATCCTTCTAAAGCAGCACGTTTGGAGTCTCCAGCTGCTTCTGGAAGTAAGCACTCTAATGTGGTTCATGTTGGAAAACCAGCTCATTTGGAAGATGAATCTACTGATGAGAAACAATGGGATGGTGGTGCTTTGAGTGATACAGTAGTTGGAAATTCTACTGAATCAAGAAAGAGAAACTACTTGAATGACACGTCAGAGAGCAATGCTAAGAATATGAATCATTCAGCTGATCATTCATATAAGCCTGTTGAAAGTGAATCGGCATCCTCATCATCCCCTACTCTTGTGCGAAATGTAAATGGAGTATTGAATGTCTTTGGTGAATCAAGAAAGAGAAAACATGTGGAATGTGGTGCTTCTAGTGATCCAGTTGTGGAAAATTCCACTGAATTAAGTAAGAGAAATTACTTGGATGACACGACAGAGAGCAATGCTAATAATGTGAATCCTTCGGCTGACCATTCATATAAGCTTGTTGAAACAGGATTGCTATCCTCATCATCCCCTGCAGGTGTACAAAATGTAAATGGAGTGCTGAATGGCTTTGGTGAATCAAGAAAGAGAAAACGCATGGAAGGTACAACAGAAAACAGTGCTACTGATGTAAAGCATGTGGATGCTCATTCCATTAAGTTACCTGAAAGTTCATCGACTGTTGCTTCTTCAGCTGGTCCTGTTACTTTTGGAGGTCCTATGAGTGGCTGCTGTGTGGAGTCTTCTAATGCCAAAGATGCTGCGACACAAGTTGTCAGGTCCTATGGCAGTAACACAAAAAATGGAGGCTTGGAAGAGCTTGAGGTCATTGCTTTTCATTTGTTTGTATTTCATGATATTTTTGTTGTACCAGATGTTACTTTTATTTTGTTAATCTTCCTGGATTATGGAGGGTTTATTGCTGTGTGCAGACATAAATATCTGCCTCGGGGCTTGCAAAGATTGCCAAAAGTACAAAGTTATCAAGTTTATGCATTATACAGTGCATGCTCACTAGATTGGTCAAGTTTATCTATCAAATGATCAGACTAATCTTAAACTACGTTCAATTAAATTGATTCTGAAATCATAAATAGAATTTGCCATCTTCATTTGCTATCTTATAGTTTCTTGGACAGTGTAATACCTTTGCTGGTGATATAATTGAACTAGAACTTATTCTGTGTAATTTATTGATCAAAAGTCTCTGGAGTTGTCTGCACTATTGTGGAGCGGAGCTCCTGCTTCGACATCCGATACTCAGAGAAAGCCCCTGAGGTAATTAACTTGATGATTTGCCAAAGTTGTTCTGCTGATCTGATAAAAAAATATTAGTCAGTTGGTCACATTACTATTTGCTGCATCTTCACAGTGTTGCTACGTCAGTTACAACATTAGCTTATGTTTGTACATATGGTTTCTCTCTTCTGGTGTATCTTTGAAGCTCATTATATATCTAACTTTTGCAGGTTGAGATTTACTACTCTGGCGTAAGCTACTGGAGAAAGATTGTGATTTGTGATTGTACTACTCAAGGTAGAGAATTACAAATGCAACGTGTTGTGGCTTGATAATGAGAAAGATTTGGATTGTACCACTCAATGTAGAGAATTACAGATGCAAGAATGGGCAACAGGCTATACACTGCTTCCCAAGAATTAGGGCACTGGAAGAAGAAATTCTGATGACTGCATGTTGTGGCTTGATAATATCGGCGTACACCTTTGCTCGAGCACTCACCGCGTGTCACAAAGATGGGCACCAGCTGATTGTTTTTTCTTTTTTTCTCTTTTTTGCCAGCAACCTATTGTAACTATCACCATGCGCATACATCTTTCTTTACCATCTTGATATTATATAGATGCTCTTTTTGAAGTAATGCACATTTGACTTCTTGGTATGTCTAATCTTTTTTCGGGCGGTATCCATCTCAGGTGACTCCGACATTATCAAGAGCATTCCTGGAGAGCAATAAGAGAAAGCACAAAACATATGCTGGCTCGAATGTTTGACCCGGGCTTATCGTTATTCCGAATCTGGTTTGTCTTTAAAATGTTGCTAAATGACATTGCTGCCGAGAATATATATATGACATGTTTGTTTAATCATGTCTTGTTGTCATATATATGACTTTAAAATGTTGTTTCCTTATCTTTTTGTACTTTACTAATGAGATCTCTGGAGTTAGTTTAGCAATATGTTATCTGAAGCTTATGCTTTACCTCAGATTCCTCTTAATCATCATCATCCATCTCAAGTAAGAAGATGCTTCACCCCATTTTATTGACGTTTAAAATTATCTTCCATCAAACTTCTTTCATATTGCGTTGCACATTCAATGACTAATTTGCATATTTATTTTTGAAAAATAAACAAATGATCTGTATGATATTAGTTATTTTCTTATTTGTTCCTCTAAATTAAAATTTGCATGTATATGTTCTTGCAAAACCAGAAAACTTATAGGTATGTAAATCAATGCATGTTTGTTGACTATTAATTAGTATTATCACAATGAAACTCTAGTTGAGATTTATATTTTAGTGACCCTTTTGAGAATATCAACCTCTTTTGGGATGTAATTCCTATCAATTTCAAGTTTTTAATTTTTTTGATGCAAAAAATATTTATATCTCAATTGAAAAAGAGAAGTTTATTAGTGTAGTATCTATTCTTATTAATATAAGATGTGATGTGTGGGTCATCAACTCACCATGATATTAAATTAATTTTCTCTAATATATCTTAAGCATTGAAAGGTTGAGGATTCGAAATCTCAATTGATTGGTAGCTTGCAAGATGCTCCTCATATAATATATTCGACCATGCAACCAAGAATTGCCCAAAAGCTACAACATTAACATGTGGGTTACATTAAAAAAAATAATTTTATGAAAATAAAGATAAAAAAGTAATAGTAATTAATTATTTTTAATTAAGTTAAATATTAATACTTAGTAGTGGCCAGCCCGAGTTTATTAATTGAATGCTAACAAGAGCAACAAATATGAAGAATCCAACTATTTGAATGGAAATGTTGTCTAGTTTATAAGAGAAAATTATAAGGATAGATATGTAGAGAAAACTTAAGGCTATCACAAATAATTAACATCAAATCCTATCTTTACTAAATTACTTATGCTTAGTATCAGCTAGCATAGCCACAGTGATAAAAACTTTGTATAATCAGAACTAAAAAAAAATAATATAGGTGATTGATTTGGATGTGTTTTACCAACATAGGTCTCAACCTTACATTATTCACTGACATGACATATGAATTATTTATGGTGATAGGGATGGAAGACCAAAAACAAGAGAAACCATGGTTTCATTTTGACATAATTCCTTTTCTTATATATATATATATATTGCCTTTCTCAATAATGCTGGAAGTTACTTTGCAGCATAAATCATGATCCCCAAATTATATA